>OZ038380.1:71086638-72291484 GCA_964036045.1 Eutreptiella sp. 'Long Island Sound 2002' | reverse complement strand
CCCACTGAAACCCCTACTGTCCATGAGGGTGGAAGACCCCTTGGACGAAGAGCTGGATCCCCGATCCAGGCTAAGGGAGTATGTGGACTCCAAGAGGAGGTTGGTGGCAAAAAAGCTATGCTACGCTAAGCCTACCCGCAGCTCATGGCCACTGGAGCAAGGACGTATGGGAGATTTATCCCAATTGAAGGAGGACCTCTAAGAGAAGATCACCACCTGGCAAAGGGAGGTAGATCTTAAGCTCATGAAGAGCGTGTGGGGTGCCCATGCGAGGACCCCAGAGGAGGACGACCTCTTGGAGGAATGTGTATGTGAACCCCCTCGAGCGTGCCTATGTTGCCATCGTCCACCAGAGAGGGTTGAACTAGACCCACTTTATGCCTACCAAGGGTTGAAGGACACTACCAAGGGCGAAGAGTCGGTGGAGGATCACCTTCCGACGTCTATTACTCAGGGGGCAAGCAACTTACACTCTGACGAGGACATGGAGGACAAGATCAAGCTATTGGACCCGCGGGTGCAGACGCTTATAAGGACCTATCTGGAGGTGTTCGGGGAACTACCACCCCGGGCCTCATGTGACAAGCTGGTACAGATGGACCTCAAGCTGAAACCCGAGTTCGTGGGTCACAAGATCCGGAGGAGACCCTATCCGGCTCCTAAAGAGCAGGCCGACAAGATTGAGCTACAGATACAAGAATGTATCGACGCTGGCCTAGTCCTGGAGTACAAGGACGGGGACTACCCCCAACACTGCAGCCCCTGTTTCCTGGTGGCTAAACCTGGGTCTACAGCCAAACGGCTGGTAGTGGACTACGGAGAGCTGAACAAGAAAACACTGAACCACTCAGGGTCCATTCCTAATATGGAGTCTACCCTGGAGAAGATAGCCTCCCGTCGCTACAAGACCAAGATGGACAAGAGGAGCGGATTCTGGCAGCTGGACCTGACGCCCAACGCTCAGGAGCTACTAGCCTTCGTCACCCCTCAGGGGAGGGTGTTCAAGTGGAAGGTCATGCCGTTTGGCGTGGCCAACGCACCCGCTTCGTTCCAAGAGCTGATGAACAAGATCTTGTCCATCCTACGAAGGAGACCTAAGGTGCAGGAACTCATATCCCGTGGGGCCCAGATGGAAGCACACATCGATGATGTATGCCTCGGGACCAATACCTAGGAGGATCACCTAATCCTCTTGGGTGAGTTCTTTGTGGTCTGCCAAGAGAACCACACACGACTCAAGCTGGAGAAGTGTGAGTTCATGCAGGAGACCATGCAGTACCTGGGGTTTGACGTTGGCTATGGCTGGTGGACCCCAGCAGCCTCTAAGGCCAAACCCCTGATGGACGCTAAGGTACGACACGAAGACCCCAAGAAAGGACTTCATGATGCACGCAGTTTCATTGGGGCGTGCAACTTCTATCGCCGCCATATCAAAAACTTCACGTACACCAGCGCCATCCTGACGGACCTGATCAAGAAGAGTACTACTTGGCGCTGGGGCCCACAAGAGCAACAAGCGTTTGACGAGCTCAAAGACAAGGTGGCCAACGCTAAGTGCTTCAGCGTGCCTAGGGCACAAGGGGAGATTATCCTGGTGACCGACGCCAGCAATGTGGGCGGTGGTGGAACGTTGTTCCAACGGCAAGCACTAGAGAAGGAGCAGTTCGACTCGGCTATTTCCCAATGGGGGACTGAAGGTCTCAACCGAGATGGAACTCTCAAGCACAGCTACCCTGACGACAAGTGGGTCCTAGTACCTCTGGGCCACTGGAACTGGAAATGGAACCAGGCCAGGGGGAACTACTCCACCTATGAGCATGAGGTGCTCGCGGGTATGCTGGTGCTATCCTCACAAGCACGACTGTTGGGGATTAACCCTGTGGTCTGGCTGTGCGACCAAGAGCCGGTCCGCACTTTCCAGAAGGGCCCCCCACCTGAGAAGGCCAAGCTACGGCGCTGGTGGACTTACCTCAACCAACTACGGCTGACGGTACACCATATCCAGGGACCGAAGAACGAGTGTGCAGACTACATCAGCCGCAACAACTTCGACGCACTGATTGGTGCCCGGTCTGAAGCGCTAGCTAAGGAGGCGTTCAGCCGTATGGACGTGCACTTGGACCTCAACATGACTATCATACGCCCCCTGGATGGACTCCAACAATCAGAGTACCTGAAGGAGTTTGGGGATATCTACAAGCGCCCGGAGAAACGCCTTGAACCCCTCCTGGTCAACCAAGATCAGTGGAAGAGGGACAAGAGCTACCTCTGGCACGAGGACTGCATCGTGGTACCCAGTAACAGAGTACCAGCGCTGCTTAAGTGGACCCACGAGTCCAGCGGTCATGTGGGTGCTGACGGTACCCTGAGGCTATTCAAGCAGTGGTTCCACACTACGTGGACTGACGACCAACTGCGGAAAACCCTCCAGCCTATCGTGGACAAGTGCCCGTGTAGGTCCTGCAAACCGGGGGATATCAGGGACAGGGGTCTCTACTGGACCCTGCCCATCCCTCACTGTGCTAACAGTGTTCTCTACGTGGACTACACGGAGATGCCGAAGTTTGGGGGCTATGAGTTCGCCCTCGTGGTAACCTGTGGGTTGACCAGGTTTACCAGGGTGTTCCCATGTACCAAGCACATTACCGGGGAGGAGACTATCAACATACCCCTGGAGGAGTGGTTTTGTGTCTATGGGGCGCCCAAAGAGATCAACTCCGATGAGGACGTACGAGTACGCTCAGATACCGGCTGGTTCAAGAGGGTCCTGAGATCCCTCATTGTCCAGGTGTCTACGGGGATTCCCTACTCTCACACGAGCAACCCCCTATGTGAGCGACAGATTCGTGTCCTCAAAGAGAATGTAAGGATATGGTGCAAAACTGAACGCACCAGAGACTGGGTGAGACTACTCCCCGTCATATCCTTGATGATGAACTCCCAAGAGAGTTTGGCTACTGGCTACTCGCCCCATGAGCTATTCCTAGGGCGCCCGGCGTGGCTCCTACATGCTGCCGATCCAGAAGACACCCATTCTTCCGCGGGTGAGTGGGTCCCAGAGCAACAAGCGAAGGTGGACAAGGCCAAGGCTATGCTCCAGAGAGTGAGGGAGCGTCAGTGGAACAAGAAAAACAAGCACCAAGTACCGGCCACCTACCAAGAGGGGGACTGGGTGCTGGTGCACCAGAGCCGACTACCCGCCTGGCCACGCTCTACCAGCGATGAACCATACTTCGGGCCCTACAAGATTCTGTCTGTGGATGTACACCGTATAACCGTGCGGGGTTCTCCCCGTCTAGGGGGGACCCTGGTGTGCGCTGCTCAACATCTGAAGCGCTACTATGATCCTGAAGACCTCTGTGGGGAGGAATGGGAGCTGAACGACGAGGAAATGGCCGCCCTAGAACTACAAGGGGCTGTCAGCCCTATGGAAGTGGAAGGGGAACTCCCCAACATGAACGCCGAGGTGATGGCTAAGGAGGGCTTCTACCTTGTGAAGTCTGTCCTACGCCACCGCGATTGCCAGGGTTGGCGCTTCCTCACCCTCTGGGGAGGGTTTGGAGTCGAAGAGGCCACCTGGGAGCCCTTCTCTGCATTCGTTCTACCTGAGGATACGCACAAACTCAGTTCTGGCAGACTACTTGTCCCAGACTAACCTTGGTGAGTTGCTGAGGCTCGCTGAGACGCTTGCCTCCAAGACTAAAGCTAGGGACTGAACCTTACCCTTACCTGCCTAAGCGTATGTGTGAGTGTGCTATTCCTAAGGTCCTGAGAGCAAGCCGCAGAAGTCGTGTCCTAATTATACCCAGGTCTGCAAGCTTGCTAAACCTGGAGGGCCGTCTTACCGATGCCACGGGGTACGCCCCGGGTCTCCCCTCCCCTAAGCGCCCAATTTCTGTGCTGGCGCAAAACCTTGGGGGAATATCCAGCGTACTAATCCAGGTATTGCTTTCCCTACCTATCTGTCTACTACAGGGAGGGGTGGGAAAAAGCTATGAAGACTTGAAAACGCCTTTTTGCTACAATGGCCAAAATCTAGCCTAACCACTGCCCAAGCCCACCGACCCCGCTAAATTTGCAGGAAACAGGTGGGACAGTGACACACGCACTACAGGTCCCACACTCCCTACAGTGGCACCATCCTGCCGGGCGAGCGCTACTGCAACTGGCTCAAGCCCCCACTTAGGACTGCCACTCCTACACGCACGCTCTACTGGGTGGCGTTGAAGATGAAGACAAGAGCCCTAGCGGCTCACCTGTGAGATTGCAAGAAAACACAGAGCTACTAAGCGTCTGTGGCCTAACAGGGACGCCAGAACGCGTTTCCCTGCTAGGGCTTGGAGGGAGGGGGTGCTCTTGTAGCGTGCACAGCGTGGATGTTGAAGGTGTTGGGCTGCGCTTGCCACTCCTGGCTGAGTCGCAGCTTGTTGTATGTGTGAGCAGCGCCGTATATTTTAGCACGGCTTGGGACTGCACCAATTCACCCTGACCTTCCCGCCTGGAAAACAAAGGCGGAAGCAGGAGCGTTTGCAGCGGAGGAACCAAGACGATCTCCACGTATTATACGCTTCTCAGATGGCCCTATAATACGCTGTCGACAAACGCCCCTATCAAGCAAGCAAGCTTAAGAAGCTCGACCCGTTCTCTTATAGAACATGGGGTGGAGCCCCTGAATAAACTTAACAAGGTTTACCGTGCGCATTTCGCGTGGCCTACCCTTTAATGCGTGTGTGAATGCACGAGCATGCATGAGTTTTCCGTCAACCACCGCTTTTCCTCCTAATCTTACCAACAATCACGAACTCCACCAGGGGGTGGCCCCACCCGGGCTTACCTACCTTACTCACCGCAGGAGAGTGAAGCAAGGTGAAGGAAAAGCGAGACACAAGCGAGAAACGACGCTATGCATACGTGTGTATGTCTAATCACCCTGGACTTACCTCTAATCATCTGCAATCTTTCTACTCTATCCATCTATCGTTCGTTAGCGCTGCCACAAGGCAGGTTCACGGAGACACGAGACGAGCAATGTGCATGCTGCATACGAGATGAGCACACCTGTGGTTAATACCTGATTCATTGAAGTCCTTCTGTCGATTTTTGAAATCTTGAATCTTGAATTCTTACTGTCAATGTGGGTGTAATCTTTATGTTTGTCTATTTATGTGTGTTTCGTCATTTTTGTCATTCTGCGTAACACACGTTTATAATCTTATTAATTCTTTATTTTCTGGCGCTTCGCTAGGAGCCGCTCCTGCGCGCCGCCTTTTTCTGCGTAAGAATTTCTTGATTTGAAAAATCGTGAGATGACTACAAATTTTGTAAAACTGTGCATCTGATGCACAATTGATTTCTGTCCAGGTGTGTGCCTTCAGAAAAATTCTAGGCCGTCATTTGACGGATTTAGGTGTTTTTGTTTCGCGTTTGCGTGGCTTCGTCCCTGATCCTCCAATTCCTCTGTTGTACAGGCCTCCTCGCAAAGCCTCGTTGAGTAGGCCGCTGTTCGGGCTGAAAAGCAGCAGCAGGAGACTGAACCAGAATCAAGACCCCTCCAAGGGGCAATTCTAATTAAATCAGCGCACCCTCGCCCCAGTACCAGGACAGGTGTCTCCATCAGGTTCAATGAAACTTGGGTCGAGCGTCCTTTGAGAGTCTGGCGTTGAGTTGTGTTACGCTGCAGCTTGGAGGGAGGGATGCAAATGCATATGGCCTTGGCATGCCCTATTCTAACCCCACCAAGCCACAGGAACCCCGGCAGCGCCAAGAGCGCTGAGCTTTCTGTTGGAAAGTGTCATTAACAATGCAGCAAGAGTCGCTGGCCATGGTAAAGCGCTCTTTTCCAGTGTTAGGGAAGCTATAGGTATTTTCAAGTAGGTGTGGAAACCAAGGGAAGGCCAAGAAAAATCCCTTTTTCCTGAAAATGCGACAGTGTGGGCCACCACAGCACAAGGGGGGAGTAAGAAAAAGTGCTTTTCCAATGCTTTAGGGTATACGTTAGTTGTATTGGAGATGCTCTAAGCACTCAGCCATTTTTATCTTAGTATTGGCCCAACCAAAATGGGTGATAACACATTTTGACCTATGGAACCAAACACTCAATCAGGATGTTGTGTGGACCCTTTGTCCCCAAGCTATAAGCACTAAAACATCTTTTCCTTGGTGACTGAGGCACTGATATACTGAAGGCAGAGCCTATGAACTTATCTATGTTTTCTCATGAATTCTCAGCTATCCTAGTGGTATGCACCCTAGGGGGCTGGGGCACCTCTTTTTGAGAGGTCCTGGGTTCAATACCCAGTCAGCCTAGCTAAGTAGGATTATGCCATGTGACATGGCAGTGACCTCAGCGCCACAAGCCATGCCACCTCAGCACCTATGGGACCCAAAAACAAAGAGTGCACATCTCAAGATGGCACTGTGGATGAGAGTCAGCCCTTGGGGCAGTTTTCCAATCAGGTTTCCTCAAACATGTAAAATATTTCATCCTGGGTTGCAATGTATGCTAATTGCTGTGGTCTATTGTTGATAGTTGTCTCTTTCCAACTCTTTGTGACTGCAGCCCTTCATGCTTTGATCCTGTTTATCTTCTACTTGCTCATCTCTGGCTTGGGTTATCCTTGATTTGTTTTATTTCAACAATAAAACATTTTCCTCATCAAAAATAAGCAGCAGGAACCCTACACCAGCAGCAAGCAGCAGGAGAGGCACAACAAAAACACAGTGTCGAAATCACTATAAAACGTTCTAAATAAGCCTTTTTTGAGCCTTTCTGGCCTTCCTTTTTGCGTAAAGGGCTCACATTACGCCACCCAGCACCTTGGAAGAAGTGGACATCTAGTCCTCATGCAGGACAAATTAAGTAACATGACTTTGCTGCACTTCCGGGCTATACAATTGACTGAACTGAACACCAAGGAGACTCTATATTCGGCACAAAATGGCCATTTTTGGAGCCTTATTCTCGGAGAAGGACGAAGTACGATGCTGGTGTTACTAGTGTTAACCCTATCCGGTAGCATTCTTTGATTCCAATTTGACAGTTCCAACACGAAGGTGATTCTGGTGGAAAACAATGTGTATCCCAAGCTGCCCATTTGCATTCGCAACTACTGTGAGGTGGAGCAAGGGCTGGCCCTCTCGTGATGACGCCCGGTAGTAGGATACTAAACCCTGAGTGCAATATGTTGCCAATATCTCGAGGCAAGCTCAGGGGGAGTCAAGACTCATCGAAGCTGGAAGAAACTAAGTGAAGGAGGTGTTGATGAGGATGACGGGGGTGAGGCCTGAGGCAGGTGCACCACTCATACATCTTCCATTATCCAAAACTTTTTTTCGCATTTTTTTTGCATTTTGAAGGGCCCATTTTTAGGTTTTACCATTCCATGGCCATTTTTGAAGCCTTATTCTCGGAGAAGGACGAAGTATGATGCTCGTGTTCGGGTCGAAGCGGGAACGGCGTCCACCGGGTTGACCACACCATGATGCGCCACGCCCGCCGACGACCACGCCCACGAACAAAACAGACCATCGTGACTCTACCATCACGCAGCCGACCAGCCAACCTTCACAAACTACACCGAACCATTACAAGACCAATCAACCAACCACAACGACCTGCTTCGAGGCCCCGGCCCCCCGGGAGAGCGCAAGCTGGACCGAGTCAGGAGGCGTGAGTGTGCGCCACCGCAAGCGAGTCCCGTAGCACGTGCTTCTTCAAGTCGCATCAAGCCTACTGGAAACCAACCCAGGTGGGGGTGCCTGCAGGACAGGGCCCTTGGCCTGGCTCCCGGCCCCTGGGCCCCAGAATTCGGAGGTTGATGAGGGTGTGCGATGGGACCCTCCCCCACGTGTCATCCGCCCGAAGAAGAGGGGTGTGAGGCTTCGGTCAAACACGGGTTACCTCTCTGGGCAGAACCCGCTGTAGGGTACTGCTCGCGGCGACCGCGCCCTTCCCCCATGTGGGGAAGCTGCTTTGTGGGGGCACATGCAGTAGGGCCGTGGGTGGGTGAGCAAAAGCCCCTTGGTAAGACCCCCCTGCGGGGCAACCCCAGTCCCGAGACGACCTACCTACCTACCTACCTATGATGATCGTGTTACTAGTGTTAACGCCATCCGGTAACACTCTATGATTCTAATTTAACAATTCCAACATGAAGGGGATTCCGGTGGTAAATAATCTGTATTCCAAGGTGCCATTTTGCATTAGTAACTACTCTGAGGAGGAGCGAGGGCTGGTGCTCTCATGATTACGCCCGGTAGTAGGATACTAAACTCAGAGTGGGATATCTTGCCAATACTTCGGGGGAAGGTCTGCGGGAGTCACGACTCCTCGAAGCCGGAGGAACCTAAGTCTCTACAGCAATAAGTCAATGCGAGTGTTCTAATTCCTATCAAATGCCCCACCCTATTTCGCAGGTGTTCGGCTCAAAAAAAAGAGGTGTTGCAGGGTTAGGGAGCCGGAAAATGGGTAATTCGCCCCCCCCCCCAAAAGAATAGCCATTTTTTGCCCAAGAATGTCCCAAAAATGCCAGTTTTTGGTCAAAAACAGTGTTGTTTTGATTTGGGTGGTCAATTCAACCCCCCGGACCCTATTATTCAGGTGCTCAGCTAGACAAAACATGTATTGCAGGGTTAGGGACCAGAAAACGGGTGATTCAAAGCCGCCTCCCCTAAAAAATTACCCTTTTTGCTGCCCAAAAATGGCCTAAAAATGCCATTTTTGGGCCAAAAACACTGATTCTTGGGCTCAGCTGGTCAGTCTGACACCCTCCCCCACCCTTTTTTCCAGGTGCGCGACTCAAACAAAATATGTGTTGCAGGGTTAGGGCTCCGGAAAATGGGTTATTCAGGGACGCCCTCTTTGAAAAATGGCCATTTTTGCCAAAAAATCGCCTCAAAATGCCAGTTTTCGGCCAAAAAACAGTGTTTTTTGGGATCGGGTGGTCATTTCAAGGCTACCCCCCCTAATTTGCAGGAGCCTGACGCAAAGAAACATGTGTTGGAAATTATTGGAGCCAGCGAATATGTGTGTCAAGGCCTCCCCGACCTGAAAAACGCCATCATGTGTCACAAAATGGCCTAAAATTGAAAACATTGTGCAAGACATTTGTATGTTTCAGGCTTGGGGGCTCTGTTCACGGCCCCTCCACCCTATTTTGCAGCTGCCCGATTCACCGAAAAACGTTTCACAGCATGGCTGGCATGCTTCTTAAAGCCCAAAACAAGTCACCCCGCCATTTTCTTAGTTTTCGGAATAAACTAACACTTTTGCCCTTAAAAACCTATGTGTATCTCAGCCCGTCCAATGGCCAAGCTGAAGTGGCTGGAAGGCTGTTGGAGAAGCTGCACAAGATCCACCTCACCAACAAGCGCCGCAACTGGTTTGAGGAGATGTGGCCAGCAATCAAGGCCAACCATGACACCCCCACACCGGGTGGCTTGTCACCTCACCAGATTCGTATCCGCAGAGACCCCCTGGGTCGGGGACTCCCCTTGTCATATGATGGCATGGCCATGGATGCCAAGGACTTCTTCGCGCGGCAAGAGACCACGGCGCGAGACATTTGCCAGCAGCTCGAGAAGGAGCGCGCCGTGCAACCCAAGACCGCCCCAAAGTGTGCGGCGCATAAGTTCAGGGTTGGTGACCCTGTGTGGGTACTGAGAGGTAGTCAGGTAGGTGCACTCGGTCGTGGAGAGGCGCCCCTTGGTTCCCGCTGGCGTTGCCGCTGTGACAAACAGGAAGAGGCTCCGCACTTGAAGAGGGGAGGCGACTTACATCCCGCTAGACCTGACTGTTGGCCCCCAACAAAGCGGCCCCGAGCAACACTGGGAGGGCTGATCGCCGCCAGCGTGGCGTGCTTGTCTCGCCAGGAGGGTGGGCCCCCGTGCTTGCGCATGTCGCCTCCTTTGGGCGGAACCCTGGGCGTTCACCGGATTTCCTGGCGTATCCTGTTCCCAAGGCATGCATGCATGTTCTTGGTACAGGGGCCCCGAGGTGCTTGGGTGTCGCATGCTCCGCCTCGAAGCAGCGCAGGCCTTAGGATGCAGCCTTACCCCCGGGCTTCGGATCTCGTTTGGCCGGGTTACCTGCAGGGCACGGGCAGCCCCAGTGCCCGGGCTATGGACACTGGGTTTTCTACTGTTGTGTGGCGTTTGTGCTTGGGTCCGGGCTGTGCTTTTGTTTGGGTTTCGGTAACCCCGCCAGACCTGGCTGGGGTCTTGGGTGGGTGTGTTTGGGTACGGTTTGTGGTTTCGCCCCTCTTTTCCCTGCTGGGGTTTGCGGCGTTTGCGGTTGGGCTTGGGTTTCGGCCTGCACCCCACCTGTCCTGGTTAGGGTTTCGGGACGTGCGGGGCTGTGTGCGCGCTCCGCCTGCTCCCCGCCGTTCCCGGTTCTGGTGTGCGGTGTGGGCGTGCGTGCTGGGGTCCGGGTTTCGGCTGCGCCCCGCCTCTCCTTGGGGAGGTGTTGAGATGTGTGTGTGCTTGTGTGCCCGTCCTGCGTGGTCTCCTGGCCCTCCTGGCTGGGGGTGCGGTGCGGGGGTGTGTGGTTGGGCCTGGGTTGCTGCCGCGCCCCGCCACTCCTGGCTGGGATGTTCGGGCGTGTGTGTGTTCGTGTGCGCGCCCCGCCTGCACCCCGCCTTTCCTGGGTGGTGTGTGCTGTGTGGGCGTGTGGGCTGGGCTCGGGTTTCGGCTGTGCACCGCCCCTCTTGGTTGGGTTTTTGGGGTGTGTGTGCGGTCGTGCGTGTGCCCCGCTTGCCCCCGTCCTTCCTGGGGGGCCGCCTGTGGCGCAGGGGTGTGCGGGTGTTGCCGTTGGTGGGGTTTGCCCCCCCCCCTCCCCTTTGGGCTTCATTTTTGGGGGGGGGGCTTTGTGGCGTCGGTCGCTGGTTGTCCTGGTCTTGGGTCTCGTGGTCTCTGTCCCCCCATCCCTTCTATTCCGGGCTGGGTTTTTTTTCCGTCCCAGCGTGGTGTGTGTCCGCGTGTTTTTGGTGTACCTCTTCCCGGTGGGCCGTTGCCCCCAGCTTGGTGTTGCCGGTTTTGGCTGGATGGTCCCCCGGTGCCCCATTTGGGGGGTCTTGTCTTCGGTGCTGTCTGGGTGGGGTCTGTGGCCGCCTCTTGTGGTGTTGGTGGGCGGTTTGGTGGCTGTCTGCCGTTCTCGCGCCCCCCCCCTTTTTTTTTTCGGGGGGGGGGGTCTGCCTCTTCCTCCCTCTGCCTTCCCTGGGCTGCCGCACGCACTGGTCGGCATTCAGTGTGGCGTTCCGGTCTGCTGTTGGTGGTTGCGTTTTGCCAGGCCGTGCCCCGACCCAATGGGTCGGGTGGGTTATGTACACGTTGAGCTGGGCGCCCCTTCCTGCCGGGTTAGGTTCTGCCTCTGCCGGCTTGGCGGTTGCGCCAGGCGGCCTCTTGTGGCCCCGGGTTAGCCGTGTCCTTTCGCCTCCGCGGTGCCGGTTTTTAATTTTCTGGCGGCAGCTTGTGTGGGCTGTCCGCCACCGTTGTTGCCGGGCATGCGGTGGCCCCTTGCCGGTGTGTGGCGGGCTGGTGCGACTCCCTCCGGGGTGACCGGTGGTTTGATTTGGTTAGACCCTCGGTTAGCGTCCCTTGCTTTGGTGTTGTGGTGTGCTGTGGTGCGCCGTGCTGCGTCGTGCCGTGTTTTGGCGTGCTGCGTCGTGTTGGTCCGCGCTGTGTTGCGGTGCGCCCTGCTGGGCTGCGCCGTGGTGCGCCGTGCTGCGCCGTGGTGTGCCGCTCTGTGCTGCGTCGCGTCGCGTCGTGCTGTGGCGTGTTGTGCTTTGGGATGCCTTCTTGTGTTGCGTTGCACTGTGGTGCGCTGCGGTGCGGTGTGCCGTGCTGCCTCGTGTTGTGCCGTGGTGGGTCGGTGGAGGTTAGTCTGGCCCGTGTCGTGGTGCGGAGTGCGGGTCGGACTGTGGCTGGTTGGTGGCTGAGGGGTGCGGTCAGGTGTGGGTGGCTCGCTGGGTCCGTGGTGTGCGGGTCTGGGTGTGCCGCTCGGGCTGGTGGGTCGGGTGGGTGTCCGTGGGGTTGCCCTCCCTGGGAGCCTGTGCTGTGGTCCCGTGTCCTCTGGGGGTCGCGGTCCCTAGCCCTGGGTGCTGTGGCCGTGCCTTCGTCCTCTTCCGGTGCTTGTGAGGTGGCCCTTGTGGCGGCCGGGGTCGTCCCCTGGCGGTGAGGGCGTGGTGGTGGGCTGCGCGACGGTGTTCCCAGCGGCTTCCTCTGTGGGTGTAGCCTGTTCTCCCCGTGTAGGTGTGCCCTCCATCCCCTGTGTGGTTTCCGGTGGCTGGTGGGCGTGTGCCGGTGTGATCTGTACGGCGTCGGATTCGTTCTACGGCGGCGTGTGTTGGGGGGCATGCGCCCCCCGGGGTCGTGCGGCGTTCGCTGGGGGTGGGGCGGCGCTGGTCCCTCCGTCGTGGTATGCCCGACTTGCGTGTGGGTCCTGGTGCCCGCCGTGGTGTCCTCTTTCTCTGCGCCTCTGTCCCTGTTCCTTCCCCTTCCTGGGCCTTGGGTGGTTTCCTGCTCCCAAGTTGTGTCGCTCCCGGTGCCCTGTCCCTATGGGCGCCTGCCTGTCACTTTGGGCCTTTCCGTGCCCCCTTGCCGGAGTGTCCCTCTCTGTCCCTTGCCCTCTTCTTGGCCGTGCCCTTTCCCTTCCTGGTGTGGTGGTGGTGAGGTGGGGTGGGGGCGCCGATGGTCCAGGCCTGGGGTGGGTGGCCTGGGGCCATTGGCGGAGGTTTCGGGGGGTGTAGGGGGGGCGGCGGCCGTGGACTGCGTCCCGGAGGAGGGCCTCCCATGCCGCCTGCGGCATGATGGCCTCCGGGGCGGCCACGTTGGGGTTGGCGGGGGTGCGGGTGCGGATCTCCTCGAAGGTATGCACCATGTGCACTCCTTCTCGCCCTCCCGCTCCCCCGGCCCACTTCGACCAGCGGCGGAGCTCCTGCAAGGCGGGGGCAGACCACCAAGCGAGGTGGGCGGGGGCTTGGGGGGGGGAGGAGTTCGAGCTCGAGGTCCTGGAGTGGCGGGAGGAGGACGTGGACATGCGGCGGTGGCGGGCGTGGTGGCACCCCGGGGAGCGGGAGCGGCGGTGGCGGGGGCTGGGGGTGGAGGACGGGTACGGGCGACGGGGGGAACGGGAAGTCCGGTGGGGCCCGTGGAGGGAGGGGGTGGTGGACATGAGGCGGCGGCGGTGTGCTTGGCGGCGCCTGGGGGAGCGGGAGCGGTGCCAGCGGGGACTGGGGGTGGGGGTCGCGTACGGGCGGAGGGGTGAACGGGAGGCCCGGTGCGGCTCGTGGGAGGAGGGGGAGGTGGACATGGGGCGGCGGTGGCGCGCGTGGTGGCGCCTGGGGGAGCGGGAGCAGCAGCAGCGGGGCCCCGGGGGGTCGTGGTGGCGCCTCGGGGAGCAGGAGCGGCGCGACTGGGTGGTTGAGGCGCGGTGGCGGTGTGGGGAGCGTGACCGCCGGGGGTGGGTGCACCGTGCGGGGGGGGAGCGGGAGCGCCGCCGTTTGCGGGACCGGGCCTCGTCGCTCGAGTCGGCCAGTCAGGAGGTGTCAGCGGGTCCTGGGGGGCCTTGCGCGGCGCCGCCTGGTACTGGGGGGGGGGGAGTCCCCCGCCCTCCATTGATCGGCCACGTAGGGGTGCGCACCTGGAGACCCACACACGCCCACCATCGCGCGCACCCCCGGGCCCCGCGACACGGGACTCCCCCACCCGCCCAAACAACGGCACACGCCCGCCACAGACCCATCCGCCGGACGCCCCTCACCACCCCCCACACTCAACAACCCGCACACACCCACTGAGGGGAGCCCCACGCCCCACGGCACGCCCACCCCGCCCAGTGGCCCGCACACGCCCCCCGCGCACACCCCAGAAAACCCAGGCCCACCCCCCCCGGCACCCGAATGCAGCCCACGCGAACTGTCCCCCCCGCGGACGCCAACCCACAAACCTCACACATTGCAGGACCCCGGCCCGGCCAAGCCCAGAAGGCAAAGACCGCAGCCCCGCGCCTCCCTCCCCCACTGCTGCCAACTAGATCGGCCTGCCGGGCCGCCGGGTCACGGCCGGCCCCCCCAGCCCCCGGCCCCCAACCTACAGCCTGAGGACATGCCCTCCATCCTCCCCGCCGTGGCCGCAGCAGAAGCCGCCGCCCACAAACCCGAGACCGCCCGCATCACAGCGCAACCCGCGTCCCCCAAAACCACCACTTCCTCCTCGTCCTCAGCCTCATCGACGTCCTCCACCTCATCCTTCAACCCCCCTCTCCCCGCCGACCTCATCCACAAGGCCACGGCAAAAGCCAAAGCAGCGGCCGCACGCCAGGCTACCGGGGACCCCCCGACCCCCACAGAGGCGACCTAGGCACCCCAGCAGCACACCGGGAAACCCCCTCACCCGGTACCGGCGCCCACGCACCTCCGGACTGAGGTCATCCTCAACCTCGAACCAGACCCCAACCCAAAACCCGACCCCAAACCCAAGCCAGCGCCCAAACGAGCGCACCAACAGCAACAGCACCACCACCAACACCACCCCACACAGCCCACAACACCACAAACGCAACAACGCCAACCCAAGCGACACCGCCCTAACCCAAACCCTAACCCAAGCAAGGACCCCCCACCCACCACAACCCACGCCCCCCTCCCACCAGCGGCCGCCGCCACCACAGAGGCGGCCACCCAACACGACCCCTTCCAAACCCTTGTCAACATCCCCATCTCCAAGCGCCCCGTCATCCGTCCCCCACAAACCACCACCGCCGCCCGCCAGACCGACACAGGGAGGTGGGATCCCTCGACCACAATCACTGTTAAGCCCGTCCCCCGACCCGCCGCCGCCGCCCACCAAACAGTACGGCCCCAGGGACTGCGCACGATGCCCGACCCCCCACCCCCAACAGGGGGACCGGAATATCCACAAGGGGTCCTAGGGCCATACCCGCGGCACAATCCCCACCACTACCCACGCCACCACCACAAGCGGCCGCACCACCACCACCACAAACACCACCCCCACCACTAGCACTGCCCACCACCCTACCCGGCCGGGCCACAACCCCCCGGTCACGAGCAGCACCAGCGTATGGGATGGCAGCCACCGGGCGCTCCACCCCCATACCCCACCTACCACCAGGGGCGGGCCCCCCTTTAGCAGGCACTGTATCCCCCCGGCCACCACGTCCACGCCGAAGGGGCCCCCCGGGCCCAACCCCACCAGGGAAAGTCACTCGACCCGTACCACCGGCCGCTGCCGCCACCACACAGCGAGGGGGGAGGGGCAATGGCGGGGATTGCGCGGGGGTGTGTGTTGTGTCGGTGTATGTGTTCGCTTGCAGCGGCGCGCTTGTGTGGTCACTTGTAGGACGGGCGGTTCGGAGGAGAAGCCTGCCGTCATCTGCGGCCAGGGCAAGGATTTTGCAGACGAGCTTGCGTATTTGGTGCACCTCTTGGTCAGTGGTGGGAAGAGGGTATGCTAGCTCTGGGCTAAGTCCCGCGCGGCAGAGGACCCTGTGGATGGCGTGGTACCCGCAGGTGAGGGAGTGATGTGGTCTGGGGGGGGTTCCTTCCTCGTGTCTGGGACGGCCTCGATTTGTGTGTGGGCGGTGGGGATGGCCCAGATCCAGGGCACGGTCCCCGTGGGTACCGAGACTCCGGCCTATGGGCACTCACCATACCAACGCCTCGTTCACACCCGGAGTGGTGGTCCGCAGGATTGGTGAGGACACCTACCGCGTCAAGGTGGGCCCCAGACAGTTCAGGGAGCAACATGAAAGTCAGCTCTGTACCCGTGAGCCTGATTTGGGTGGTAGACATGTGTTCTCGACCACACTGCACATGAGGTAGACTCGGACGATGACTATGCTGAGCAGGACAACTACACCGTTGAAAAGATCCTCGCCCAGCGTCCGAGTGCCTGGGCGCCTGGAGGAGTAGAGTTCAAGGTGCGCTGGAGAGGCTATGGGCCGTCCTACGACACCAGGAAACCAGTCTCTTCCTTTGTGCCGCGGATCAACACCATGGAGTATGTCCGCAGGTACAACACGAAGCTCCAGGTCTCTGATCTGGAAGCTCCCACCAGGGCGATTGAAGCCATGGGCGACTGAATCTGCCCCGAGCTCTCCCTTGATTGGGCAGATTGAGCTAAAGTCTGTCACGTCTTCAGTACGTCCCTTGCTTGATTGCTCTCTGCCAGCTCTGGTGCAATGTCGGTCCGCTGGAGTGGTTGACATTCTGCGCAAGTTGAGCAGCCCCCTGATTGGGTGGTTTGACACAGCCGTTGTGTGTCGCTCAGACCACTGCGTGGTGCCGACCTCCTGAAGCTGAGTTCCGCGGACCCGGTTCTGCTCCCTCCGTCTCTCTCATGGTCCAGTCGTCGTGGTTGACCCCCCTCCCCCTGCTGAATCCACAGGAAACGGGTGGGACCACCTCCCATGCCGAGACGGGAGGCCCGAGCAGATGGCCATACCCCTACTTGCTGAATTCTGTGGGAACAAAGTGGAGGGGTGGTCTGCTCCCACCGTCCCGAGTGTCACCTATCATATGTCACTCCACCTCCTGATGCATCCATGGGAAACCAGGTGGGGCGACTGACCCCTCATTTTTCGCAGCTCTCGGGGCTTTGAAGCCCATACGATGTTGTGCATTGAGTGTTGCCGCCATCCACATTGGAAGGGTGTGTGTGATCTGGACCAACGGCACATTTAGGGATCCAGATTGTGGGTGAGTGCGTGAGTTGCTGGCCTACGGGTGTTTGTCTCCCCACTCGCCCTGATGACGCCTTATCCTGACCGGGGCATGGTTTGGTGCTCCTCGCGGAGTGTGTTTACGTGCCTTTTGACCTGTGCTATGTCCTTTCTCTGCCCTCCAGGATTTGTGTCATCCCCTGTTGTCTTTACCGTTTTGGCCCGCCTTCTCTGACGGCATACCTCAGCAACCCGAGCAACTGTGTATCATACTGAGGATTGCCATGTACATGTCCACACGGTCCCGCTGGACCAATACAGAGCCACAGATGGTCTCCATAAGGGACGCGAACCGACGTACGGAGGCGACCACAATCGCCGTGTACATTCCAATACATATGGTCCGGTTGAACCAGTAGTTAAGTACAGATTGTGCCTGTGATACCGTGTGTCCGTGATTGTGCCGGTGGCTGAGATCCTGAGGGCGCCAGGCTGAAAGCCCAGCTGCCTGTAGTGAACTGCCAGCAGTCTGCCACTGTCAGTCCCAGTGTGAGCCAACCGACTTGCTTCCGCAGTCGAGTGGTGACCTTCGGTGTCCTGACTTCGGTCAGTCTGCCCGGGAAACTGGTGGTTTGAGGGTTCGACGCCTCCGCCCAGACGGCATGGGGACTCCCCCACGCATGGCCTTTGTGGTAATGGGGTGAGGCAGAAGACGGCCTTGATGCCCAGTTCCTTATCAAGCACCCCGTGCGGCTTTACCACTCAGGACTCGCGTCGTGGATACGGACATGGTGCGCCCTTTGAAGGACCCGCGGGGACTCTACCCCACTCTGCGGCCTTGAAAACCCTGGGCCGTCCTGAAGGATCTCTGTCGTCGCTCTTGACCTGTGGGACCACGTCAGATGTTGCGTGACGCCTATGGTGGCCGTGTATGCCACTGCCTCTGTGGTTGTAACCGTAGCCGCCGGCCCCCGGGGCGCCTGGTATGGGTTAACGGGTCCCTTGGATGCCAAACAATTGCCGCCAGGACCCGGGACTTGATAATTCATACGTCAGCAGCTTTTACATCCATCTACATGTCGTACTGGTCAGTTGTTGGTGAATTTCATCGATTCTTAAGAAATTCTTACCGTTTGTGTGGGATCTTGGAGTCATGTGGAGATCCTGACCCGAGCGTGTGCCTGAGGAGGGAAACCCCCCCCCGGGTTCGTCCTTGGTACCCGCAGCCATGCTTGTGTGCGATCGAGCCCCCTCATGGTTTGCTCTAAGGAGGGGGGTGAGATGGTACCCAGGACCCCATGGTTTGCTCTAAGGAGGGGGGTGATGGGGTACCCAGCACCCGATGGCCCATAGGGCGAATACCTGTCCTTCCCCGTCCTGCTTGTGGGGATATGTTTCCTCCAGCCCAATGGGAACTGACATGGGACTGATCCCGTCCCTAGTCTTCCCAATCGATTAAATCGATCAGGAACTTTTCGAACTTCAATTCAGTGATCGAATCTTGCGGGAAATCGATTAAAATCGATTATTCTGACCCGACTTCTGGCCGCCGTGGAAATGCCGCCCGTCGTTGCCTGTGCGGGTGTTGGCGGCGTGTTTCCGTTGCGAGTTTTGTTTGGACTTTTTCTCACGTACCTTTGAGGTTGGAAAGGAAGTTAAATGATGGATCTGTAGGGTGTTTCATGTAATTTCATGTGGTGTACTCACCACAAGTTATCGCTGTGGCGTCTGGGAGAAAATTGATGCGCAAGCATTTACGTCAAGCGACCGAGCTCATGGTTCTCATAGACCATCACTTCATAGAGAACTCTACATCTCCCTCCTTTACCTTCTCCCCCTGCCTTTTCCACATGGGCATATCGTTTTCTTTGGGGACGCGACTTATAGGGGTGTTTTTGCACACACATGGGTGCGAAAAACCCAAGTCAAAATCTCGCGCAAAAGCTAACTTTGTGTACTTGTGAGCATGAACGTAAAAAACTTAACATGATGCTAACAAGACAAATAGCCCGAGGCCATTTTCGATTTAGGAGCTAACTCAACGATGGCTCCACGCACGTCATTGGGTACCAAAACATTGTCGTTTGAAAGGACGAATGTTCCTCTAAAATTTGGCCAAAATGGCCGTGACGCCAATGCTCCATCTTGAAGCCAGCGGCCATATGAGCCCCGAACCAAGACACCATGGAAGGTAGAGCGCACGAAGAACATCGTGTATAGCTTGTTTAAGGTTTCCAAGCATATCTACGATTTCATGTAATATTGCCTTGTGAGCAAGCACGCCCATTCTGCCTTTTGTACACGTGCCCATATGCATGGATGATTGACTTGGCATCCAAGGGAGGACTTGGGTCCTTCAATCCGGGTATATGCCATATTATATGGGCTTTGGTGTCCCATGGGTATATATGTCCCAATATTGGCATTTTGGCCACTTTTCCCACTTTTCGTGTCCTCCAAGGGCCGAAGTGTTCAAATTGGTTTCGTTGTGCTTCGGATCCGAACTAATGTTGATAAAGGGACTTAAGGCTTTGGGTTGCTTCCATGCAAAACCCTAAAGTCCATCTCTCTTGGGAACAGGGTTGGTACAATACAGTACGTGTAATGTATTGTATCGTTCCGATACAGTACTGCAATGTAACGTATTGTATCTCAACGTTTTTTGATAAAGTAGTTTCTGTTCACAGAAGTTATGTTCCTATAGTTTGCAGCTATTCTGTTTTAGTGTACAACCCGCAATTGTTTGCGAAAATAATTTTTTGCCTTGTTTTTCGGTTTTCTGGATACCTTTTGTTCTATAGTTGTTTAACCTAGTTGATGACATCATCAGTGATGTCAATGATGATGTCAACAGTGACATCACTGATGACGTCATCATGCATGACGTCATCAGTGATGTGTCCCATCACACAGCACCAAAAACAAACGTGTCACATCCACATCCTCAGGGCCAGGCCACCCAGATCCACACTGCTGTCCACACTCGGTGGCTTAGCAAACGCACCCGTAGGTGGCATGCCACCAGGGGAGGTTCAGTCGGGCTTTCTAGACACCCCCAGATGTTATTCTGCTCCTGATTTTTGCATATTTTCAAAATGGCACCACGTGGCACTGGCCTGCTTGAGCAGCATTTCACACTGAACCTTGCTACAAAAACCAGTAAAACTGGGCAGGACTACAACTGCAAATATTGTGCTTTTTTGGGCAAGGGCTGGCAGGGACCTGCAAGAGCTCGTGCCCATTTGTCTGGGGAAAAGGGACATGGTGTTGCTGCCTGCCCAAATCTGCCCAAGGATGTGAATGACAAACTGCTGAAGGAGGCTGAGGAAAAGCTGCACCAAAAAGAACACCAACAAAACAAATAGAGGATTTTTCTGAGCCAACAAAATCCTGATGCCGCACGTCCAAAGCATCATGAATGACCTGTGCGATGTGGTCCGCATTTTTCACTTGTTTGCCAGGGTAGTCTGCCTTCACAAACACTGAGCCACGGCGCCCAATCAGATTGTAATTGATGACAGATTGCCTGCGGATATTTGAGTACCCATCTGTTGCCAACCCTGTGTGATGATCTGCAGCAAACACAGGGCCAATCTCTTTTGAAATGCTGTCATAAACTGTGTCCAGCAAACCATCAGCAACCTTGGGCCTTTTGGGGGGATACAACTGAGAAACTGGTAGACCAGCCTTCACACATTTGATCAGTTTATCAATGTAGCGACGCAGCATCACATCTTCAGAGATATGAAATGGTATACCAGCGTGGTACATGAACTCGGCAAAGGGAACATCAAGCTTCGTCTTCAGAATTTCCTGCAAGCTGTCCAGTGTTGCTTGCTTCTTTGGAGCTGGCTCTGCAGCTGGTTCGTCAGTTGCAGCTGCCCTGCCCCACCTCAACAGTCGTGGCGGATAATGCAGCTGTGATGCAGGCTGCTCTGAACGTGTTGGATCAGTCTGAGAAATTTGAGGTTGATCATTTCTTGACAAAGATTGGATGTACCATTCATGGCTACAATCTGCTGTTCAAGGATCTCTGTGCACTCTCCACTGTTAAAGATCTCATCACCAAGTGCCGGACAGTTCTCAGTTTTTTCCGAAACAGATTCGGAGCCTCTAGGATTCTGAAGGACGAGCAGAAGAAACACAAGGAAAAGGATGCACAGCAGCATATGACGGAGCCTCCACTGCCTGGCGACACACGGTTCGCAACGAATTACCCATGTCTTAAGTTCATGTTGAAGAACAAGGGGCCACTTCGGAGTTCGATCGTCTCACCAGACTGGACCAACACGAAGTGGTCGTACACCACCAGCGACAGCACCAAAGCCGAAGTCATCGCTGAGATCATCCTTTCCCCAACCTTCTGGGAGTTGTTGTCAAGTTCTCGAACATTGCTGCAGCCACTGGCGCGTATGATCAGGAAAGCTGACACAGAAGGGTCCACTTATAATAGTCTGCTGTACTACGAGATGCTTTTGTTCCAACAGCACGTTGGTGAGCATCAGGGACTTCCCAAACCTGAACACAAACAGGCACAGAGTCTTCTACTCGAAGGGTGGAAGTTCTTGCACTTACCTGTGCATTCAGCCAGCTATGTGCTTAATCCTGCTTTGATGACTCGTGATGAAGACCCATTGAAGGACAGTGAGATCAGGAATGCTGTTGCTCAGGTTTTTGAATCCTTTGGTGGCAAGAAGCATGCTCAAACAGCCAAACTGCGACTGCAACAGTTCCTTATGAGATGTGGAGAGTTCGCAGATGAACGCCTATGGACCAAAGAAAGTCTTGCCCTTGGTGGCCTCAATTGAGTCCAAGCTTTCTGCTATGACAATTAAGTACTGAGGGACATTGCGCTGCGCGTACATTCAACTGCTAGAGTGGCCTCTGCTGCAGAGCGAAACTGGAGTGTGTTTGGTTTTGTGCACTCAAAAAGTAGGAACCGTGTGTATGGCCACAAGGTGGAGAAGCTTGTTTATGTTTATCAGAACATGAAGGTACTGCAAAAAATTAGGGACCCAGCTTTCAGAGAGCCCTGTGTGTTGCCTGACTATATGTTTGAGGAAGATGATGAGGAGGAGGAATAGGAACTCAAAACTGTTCAGGCGCACTGTTTCTCCTGCTCTGCAATCCAGCAGTTCTTCAGCTCCTGCTTGCTATCCCATAGCATCTTCAGTAGCGACCAGTCAGCGTAGGACATGGGCTGTTGCCTCTCTCTGTATTGTCTCCAACAATACGACTCGTACTGGTGTCTCTGCCATTGTTCTGCAAACACGTGGTCCCATTCACCCCACTCATCAGAACCTGTGTCATCTGCGTCGGCGTTCTGAGCGAGACAGTTGGCTTTCGTCTGATTTGTATGGATACCTTCTGACTCTTGTATGCTGCTCGTAGCGTTTCCTTCACTGCACGCAGATGTTGTTTGTGGCATTCTACATCTCTGCACGAAACGTTCCCGACGGGTTTTTCTCGGCGCGCAAGTGTTTTCAAACGACGACAAGCATACAGTACGATGCGCAATGGCAGTGGGGACACAGCGGTGCTATTGGTTTTGAAAAACACGTCTTAGATTGCAACTCGGGCTTTATGTCACAACTACTTTAGAGCAATATGTCAGGAATCAACAGTTAACATTTTGGTGCATGCAAAATGTCAGCAGCCTGCAGAAACACAAAAGTCTCGAGTTTTGTTATTTCTTAACCTCATTTTCTGCGGCGGCGCGCGCGTCTGGCGACGGTCGGTGGCCACCCCAGAAGACGCGTACTGTATTGTATTCTCGCGATACAGTACGCGTATATATACGTGACGCGTATATATACGCCGTCTTTTGCAACCCTGCTTGGGAACCGGATTTGCAATTTTTGGAGTAAATACTTTTGGAACTACTAACCCCCTTGTTGGCCATAATTGCACTAAATGCCATCTCCCCCTTAATGTTCGCCCCAGGGTTGTGTGCGCCCGTTGTCCAAGGTTAAGGGCAATTGGGAAAGGGGGCATAAACCCGCCTCGAACAGGGTGTGTCCTCTGGTATCCTCTCCTCGGGATGGGAGAGGCATGGGTGGCCCAAAAAGGGGTATGTTGCCTTTTGCCAGTTTTCAAGAATCATTGTTCCGCTAAGCGGAAAAATGGATGCAGGCTCGCTCGAGGGTTGAAATGGGGCATAAATTGGGACCTAAGTCCCATGTGTCTATGGCTACTTTGGTCAGAGTATTGCTCGCCATGACCGCGGAGATATGGGATCGTGAGTGCGGGGTGTTTTGGGCATTTTTCGTGGTTTTTGCCATTTTAGGCAAGGGTGGGAATACCACATCTCCATTAAGCAAGGGACCTAGCCGGGAGGGAGTGGCGATCTCTTGTAGCATATGACCAAGGGTCAGTTGCGCTACGGTTTCGTATTTGTTCCTCCGGCCTAACCGGAGTTATGCAACTTACGGTGCGTGCCAGGCTGCCAAATTTTGCCTTTCTTGCTGTTTTCTGCCCCGTCGCGTGACCATCTCCGCGCTGAACAGCAAGCAGCTAGCGTGACAGCGAGCGAAAGCCCCATGCACCGCACCAAAGGAGATCCCAAGGCCCGTGAATCACCGCTCGGCCTGACGAGATCGCCATGAATGCCAACCCTCGCCGGCCACCCGAGATGGCCGATTTTGCGAATTTTGGCATCCTGCCCCCAGGTGGCGACCCTGTGGCGCCGGGATACCAGGGAATCCGGGGGGACCAAGTTGCATACGGCCTCTAGGGGGTTTGTAGTCGAAGGGTACAGGGTTGCCTGCTTCGCCCCTGTCCTCGTACAGCCCAGTTGAGGGGTCACTTTCGAGCTTTTTTGAGCCAAAGTCAGGATGGGCTGAAACAGGCCATTTTCTGTCCACAACTCCTCGGGGATAATGGTGGGGACATATCTCCTGCTCAGACGGGAGTTGAGACCTGCCCTCAGGCGAGCATGGAGAGCCACTGCTGGTTGATGCTGGAGGCCATTACCTACTGGGAAGACGCCCGTGGCTGGTCGGGAGGCCTCTCCCTTGGCAGGGATTGAGCGTCTAGTTTGGGCGGGTCCGTAGGTTGTGTTTGAACACCCGTGACCGCGGGGGCGGGTGTTGTGCTGGCTAGGGGTCTGGGCGTGCCTCAGGGTCGTGTGGGTGTTGCGTGTGTGCAACGTGCGGTCCTTGCGGTCCCTGGCTGGTTGCGGTGCCGAGGTGTGCGTTGGAGGCGGCCACATAGGCGTCTGGGTGCGGCTGTGGTCCGTAGGTCATGGGTGGCTGCCGGTGGATGGTGCTCCCTGGTATGGGGTGTGGGTGGGGGGGCTGCTGGTGGTGGTCGGGTGCTTATACTTGGCCCTGGTGTTGCTGGTGTGCGTGCGCGGCTCCCCGCGGGTTAATGGGGGTGTACCGTGGCCCGTGTAGTGGGGGAGGTGGCTGGTGCTCGATCGCGTGGTGG
Organism: Eutreptiella sp. 'Long Island Sound 2002'; assembly: GCA_964036045.1. Classification (NCBI taxonomy): domain Eukaryota; phylum Euglenozoa; class Euglenophyceae; order Eutreptiales; family Eutreptiaceae; genus Eutreptiella; species Eutreptiella sp. 'Long Island Sound 2002'. The sequence continues at coordinate 72,267,378 of OZ038380.1, read as the reverse complement.
TGGTGTTGAGGGTGTGTTGGTTGTGTGTGGTACCCTGGCGTTGGCCGGTGTGGTGGTAGGGACTGGTGGTGGTGGTATACGTGATGGTGTGGTGCGGTGATGTGTGCCGTGTGGGGTAGGTGGTTGGTGGGGCCCGGTTGCGCTGGGGCGTGGTGGGGATGTAGCTGATAGGGGTGGCTGTAGTATTGGGGCATCAGGGGGTAGGGGGCGGGGGCGTGGTGGTGGTGTTGGTGGTGCCATGTCCCCCGGCTCCGCGTGTATGGTGGTCCTGGCATGGTGTGGACGTCTGCGGGCGGTGGTGGCTGGCTGGGCTGCTGGGTTAGGGTGCTGCTGTACGGTGGTGGTGGTGGGCGCTGGTGGGGACGGTGCTGTTGGTGTGCCCCGGGGGTCTGGGCCTGGGATGGTGCGGTGTGGCTGGACCCGGGCCCTGGTCGGGGTGTCGCGCTCTGCTGGCGGGCGCGCTGGCGGGCCCCCTGACCTGTCTTGGTCTTCTTGGCCTGGTGGGTGTCGGGGGCGGGTGAACCCCCCTGTCCCCGTGAGGGCGACGGGGAGCGGGCGTGCCAGCGGTGCGCCTCTCTGAGGCGTGCCTCGAGGCCTCTGATGTAGGCGCGCTGGTCCGTCAGGCCCATCCGCGTGGCGGTGGCCTCGTCGAGGGCGGCCAGGTTGGCGTCCCAAAAGCACGCCCAGCCCTCCGGGGGCCTCAGCTGCGTGGGGTGGGGGTGGTGTGCCGCGTAGAGGAGTGCGCAGAGTGGGTAAGGTGTTCCTCTCCGTCGGCCGAGGGCGGTGTTGAACCGGCGGCAAGTGATTCGGAGGTAGGCTGCCATCCCCTCTGGTGCCGTGTCCGCCCACGCTTCTGGCGTCGGGGCTGCTGCTTGGGGGACCGGGAGCTGTGGGTCTGGGAGGTGTAGGTCACGGTGGTTGAGGTATAGGGCGAGGAGGACGTGACGGGCCGCCACGTTCCAGCCGCCCCCGCTGTGGCGTAAAGGTGGGCTGTGGGGGGGCAGGGGTGTGCTGCCCGTGGCCATGGCTATGGTCCACGCCTGGTCTGCCGCGTCCGCCACGTAGTACCCTCCAAGGTGGTCCCGGAGGGTGTCGGTGAGTGGTCGGAAGAAGCTGGGGTGGCTGGAGGGGGGGATGTGGCCGGGGCAGCGGGCCGCGCGCGGTGTAGGGGGTTGAGGTCCCCGCAGTGGGGGCAGTGGCAGACCCAGTGGTCTGGGTTGCAGGGCAGGGCCGTCTGTGGTAGCCGCTGGCGTACGCAGAGGGGGCATGTGGTGGCTGGCGGTTGGTGGTACCTGTGGACGGACGGTGGCGTGGGGGAATGGGGACTGGCGGCGCGCGCATGCTGGTGGGCGTGTGTGCCGTGCCAGTGTTGTGCCCGGTGGATGGTGTGTAGGCGTGGTGGGGGTCCTGTGTTGGGCGGTATGTCATGGGGTAGGTTCTCATGGTTGGTAGAACAGGAGTTTGAGGAGGTGGGCTTGGTCCGTTAGGGGCAGGGTGGCTGCATGCTGCTGGTATTGGTGGGTGCGGTTTGTGAGCTGCTCCGCTGTCTTGCCAATGGCCGTCAGTTGCATGTGCGCCGCCGTGCCCCCGGGGTCCTCCGCGTGGCTGCGTAGTAAGGTGTAGACAGCAGTGGGGACGAGTCCCCTGCGGACCTCCTCGAGTACATCCGTCTGCTTGAGGATGGAGGTATCACCACGGGCCTACGCATGGATAGCCCCATGGTTCCACCGCACCGACACCAACCCCACGGTAGCGTGGAACCCCGACCACACGCCCAAGTGGCTCTTCACCACTACACGCACCTGGCCCCGCCCCGACCCGGCAGGGGTCGCCATCCGTTACAGCATGTACAAACCAGGCAGAACGGGCAAGCACGAGCACCCCTACTATCTGCTCCACCACTCCTGCCACACACCGGAACACCAAACACAAACCCTCACATGCCACGACCCAAACCCAGACACAGCCTACATCCTCCACTACATCTACTCCTACCTCACACAAGGACAGCCGGAACAGGGACTCATAGCCATAACCCCCCAAGCGAAACACATCATCTCCAAAGGAATAGGGGTGTACGCCACCCCCGTCCTGCAGCTCACAACCCCGGTGGCCCACCTCACCACAGGCCTCGCCATATACGCCTACCTGCCCATGAACCCATGCCGCCTCCCACAACCGTCACCGGCGGACCGGCTCTTCTTCACCGACGCCTCAGGCGAATCGGCCCTCACGCCCATCACCGGGGGGGCCACCCTACAGCTAACCCACACCGGGGGACACTACCACATGGACCACCACACGGGCCACACCACCTACGGGGCCTCCTCCCACGGGGAGCTAGGAGCCATGGCCGACGCCATCGCCGAGATCGCAGCCCACCTACCCGCCCACCTCCCGCACATCGTCCAGGTCTGGTTCGTGGTAGACGCCACTGTCGACACACACCTGCTCCTCCGCATAGCAAGGCAGCCACTCCACAAAGCCACCGCGACGAGCCTCGGCACCCAGGCGCTGCTGCTCTGGAAAGCCCTTCGTAGCCTTCCCCCCTACGTCCAACTCCACATCGTGAAACAGGAGTCCCACAGGCACCAATACGGAAATGGTAAAGTCGACAACCGGGCAGTACACCAGCGCACAACGCACCTGCCAACCCTCCAGATCCCTGACCTCGGCTGAAACCACACGCACCTCCAACACATACCCCCCGTAGCCAAGCCCCATCAGACCCCGGACTGGGTGCCAGAAGACGCCCCCTATTCCTCCCACGACAGAGCATACGACTACCCCAACCCCATCCAACACCTCGCCCGCGTGCTTGGCGACGCAGACAGCCGGGCGCACATCCAGGAGCTCCAGGAGAGACTGCAAATGCCCCTCTACCACTCAGCGCTGCGCCCAGCAAACATCCCAGCCCACCTCCAAAAACGACGCATCCAGCTCCTCAGGGAACAACTACCATTCCTCATCAGGGTCGCCAGATGGCTCGCCCGCAAACACATCCACGGCCCCAAAGAACACACCTGTTGCCCCTGCGACCACACCACCCCGGAGGACTGGGAACACTTCAAGAAATGCCCCCTCCATACAGGCAGGGACACGCTAGTGGGCTGGTCCCCGGCAGAAACCCTACAACAACACGAAGGCTGGCCAACCCACAGCCACGCACACCAGGCCACCGAACGCCTCTTCCGGGATCCCCTGGTCAAAGAAGCCACCATGCGAGGGGCGGTGACACAGGCCCTGCACCGGCACCTCACCAAACACACGGAGAGCCCCATGGAGGCAGCAGCACACCTCCAGCTAGAGGCAGTCCGCAGAGCAGCGGCCCAAATGGCGCACCCCAAACACCTCCTGTTAACACACGCGGAGCAACTCACCGACCCCACCGCCAGGGAACACATGCAGCGTCTCATCCATTACCATGCCGTGCATGACCCAGACGCCCACTAACCCGCTCCGCGCCCTGCACACGCCCCCCATCTCCATCTGCAGGCCTCCAAGACACCACCACAGCGCCCCAAAGCCCATCTCTCACCCAAGAAGCCACCCATCACCACCCAACCCGGCCGAGCCCAGCCAGGACCAGCCATACGTCGACGTAGACGCACAAGACCCCGGCAACCCACCCAGCCCACCCCCCCCAGACCCAGGGCACCCCCCCCTCACACCGGCCGCCATCCGCGACCCCGACCTCCTCCGAGCAACCCTCCAAGGCAGGGACCTGGCGCCTCCCCGAGCTAGCGTACCCGCTTCCCACCACTGACCAAGAGGTCCACCAGATACGCAAGCTCATCTGCAAAATCCTTGCCGCGGCAGCAGAAGACAGCTAGCTTCCCCTCCAAACCGCCCGGACTACAACTGACCACGCAAGCGCGCCACTGCGAGCGGACACATTAACCGACACAGCACGCCTCACCGCGCAATCCCCGCCCATGCCCCTCCCCTCTCCCTGCTCACCCGGGGACCGACACACGCCCACCATCGCGAGCACCCCCAGGCCCCGCGACACGGGCCTCCCCCAGCCGCCCGAACACCAGCACACACCCGCCACAGACCCAACCACCGGCCACCCCTTACCACCCCCCACACACGACAACCGGCACACACCCGCCGAGGGGAGCCCCGCGCCCCGCGGCACGCCCACCCCATCCAGTGGCCCGCACACGCCCCCCGCACACACCCCAGAAGACCCAGGCCCACCCCCCCGGCCCCCGAATGCAGCCCACGCAAACTGTTTCCCCCCGCGGACGCAAACCAACACAACCTCGCACATTGCAGGATCCGGCCCAGCCAAGCCCGGAAGGAGAAGGCCACAGCCCCGCGCCTCCCTCCCCAGGCCCTGCCGACCAAATGGGCCCGCCGGGCCGCCAGGTCGCGACCGGGCCCCCCAAGCCGCCCGCCCCCAACCTACGGCCCGAGTACATGCCCTCCATCCTCCCCGCTGTGGCCGCCGCAGAAGCCGCCGCCCACAAGCCCGCGACCGCGCGCATCACAGCCCAACCCGCGTCCACCACCTCCTCCTCATCCACAACCTCATCCACCTCCTCAACCTCATCCTCCGACCCCCCCCTCCCCGCCGCCCTCATCCACAAGGCCACGGCAAAAGCCAAAGCCGCGGCCGCACGCACCAACCCCCCGACCCCCACATAGGCGACTCAGGCACCCCGGCAACGCACCGGGTAAAACCCCCGACCCGGCAGCGGCGCCCTCACACCTCCGGACAGAGGTCCTCCTCAACCTGGAACCGGACCCCAACCCCAAACCCGACCCCAAACCCAAGCCGGCGCCATGACAAGCACACACAACACCACAAACGCAGCGACACAAACCAAAGCGACACCGCCCTAACCCAAACACTGACCCAAGCCAGGACCCCCCACCCACCACAACCCACGCCCCCCTGCCACCACCAGCCGCCGCCACCGCAGAGGCGGCCACCCAACACGACCCCGTCCAAACCCTCGCCAACATCCCCATCTCCAAGCGCCCCATCATCCACCCCCCACAAACCACCACCGCCGCCGGCCAGACCGACCCAGGGACGTGGGACCCCTCGACCACAGTCACCGTTGAGCCCACCCCCCGACCCGCCCCTCCTGCCCACCAAACAGGGCTGCGCACGATGCCCGACCCCCCACCCCCACAAGGGGGACCGGAATACCCACAAGGGGTCCTAGGCCCGTACCCGCAGCACCAACCCCACCACTACCCACGCCACCAACACCGGCGGCCCCACCACCACCACCACCAACACCACCCCCACCACTACCACTGCCCACCACCCTACCCCACCGGGCCACAACCCCCCGTGCACGAACAGCACCAGCGTATGGGATGGCAGCCACCGAGCGCTCCACCCCCATACCCCACCTACCACCACGGACCACCCGCCCGTACCAGCCGCCGTATCCCCCCGGCCACCACGTCCACGCAGAGGGGGCCCCCCGGGCCCAATCCGACCCATACCACCAAGCAAGCACTGCGGAGGTTCCCCAGCGCGAAGAGGCCGCCTGGGTTTTGCCATGGGAGGTAGCTCGCCTCCCAAAACACTCGAAACCGCATGCCCCCCCCTCCCCCCCAGGGACAGCCAGCAAGAACCTCCGGGGGCGAGAGTTGGGACCCTCCCCCATGCGCCCTGGGCCATGAACCGACATGAGCCCCGTAAGAAACAGCCTCTGCTGGCCTGTGGCCATGCACAACTGAGCCAGCCCCGGGGGGAACCAGCCTGAACGCCCCCCCGGCGCGCCCCCCCCGACAGCGCGGGGCCAAAAGCCTGTGTTGAGGCCGTCGCGCACACGCTGGCCCGGGCCCCAATAACCTCCTGGTGAGGAGCCCGGCGCCTGGGGGGGTCGCCAAAAGCCTGTGGTGAGGCGCCCCCCCCCCCCCCATGCACGCCCCTTGGCACACCCCATGCGCAGCCCCACGCAGCGCTCCTGCGCAGCACCACAGGGCGCCCGTGCGCAGCCCCACGCAGCGCTCATGCGCAGCCCCATGCAGCGCTCATGCGCAGCCCCATGCTGTGCCCCTGCGCCGCCCCATGCTGCGCTCATGCGCAGCCCCAAGCAGCGCTCATACGCAGCCCCATGCTGCGCTCATGCGCAGCCCCAAGCAGCGCTCATACGCAGCCCCATGCTGCGCTCATGCGCAGCCCCAAGCAGCGCTCTTACGCAGCCCCATGCTGCGCTCATGCGCAGCCCCATGCTGCGCCCCTGCGCAGCCCCAAGCAGTGCTCATGCGCAGCCCCACGCAGCGCTCATGCGCAGCCCCATGCTGCGCCCCTGCGCAGCCCCGTGCCAGCCGCCCCCCTCCCACCCTACAGCGCGAGGCCAACAGCCTGTGGTGAGGCCACGCATCGCGCTTGCAGCCCAGGCACCAATATCCTCCTGGTGAGGGCCTCGGCGGGGGAGACGCCAAAAGCCTGTGGTGAGGCGCCCCCCCCCCCCCCATGCACGCCCCTTCGCACACCCCATGCGCAGCCCCACGCAGCGCTCCCGCGCAGCACCATTGTGCGCCCGTGCGCAGCACCATTGCGCGCCCGTGCACGGCCCCATGCTGCGCCCGTGCGCACCCCCATGCTGCGCCCCTGCGCAGCCCCACGCAACGCTCATGCGCAGCCCCATCCTGCCCTCCTGCTGACACCTCCCACTCTGCCCCCCTTGCCGTGCGTAGTCACACGCTACGCCCCAGCGCGGCCCCACACTGCGCCCCAGCGCAGCCCCACGCAGCGCTCTTGCGCAGCCCCGCGCTTCTCCCCGGCTTACTCCCATGCTGCGCGCATGCGCAGCCCCATGCTGCGCGCATGCGCAGCCCCGTGCCGCGCCCAAGCACGGCCCCACGCTGCGCCCCTTGCATAGCCACACGCTGCGCCCCTGCGCAGCCCCACGCGCAGCCCCATGCCGCGCCCGTGCGCAGCCTCACGCTGTGCCCCAGCGCAGCCCCACGCTGTGCCCCTGCGCAACCCCACGCTGCGCCCCTGTGCAGCCCCATGTGCAAAACCATGCTGCGCCCCTGCGCAGCCCCGCGCTGCTGCGTCCCTGCGCACCTCCATGCTGCTGCGCCCCTGCGCAGCCCCATACTGCTGCGCCCCTGCGCAGCCACACGCTGCGCCCCTGCGCAGCCCCATGCTGCTGCGCCCCCCCGCAGCCCCATGCTGCCGCGCCCCTGCGCAGTCCCATACTGCTGCGCCCCTGCGCAGCCCCATGCTGCGCCCCAGCGCGACCCCACGCTGCACCCCTGCGCAGCCCCACGAGCAAAACCATGCTGCGCCCCTGCGCAGCCCCGCGCACCTCCATGCTGCTGCGCCCCTGCGCAGCCCCATACTGCTGCGCCCCTGCGCAGCCCCAAGCTGCTGCGCCCCCCCGCAGCCCCATGCTGCCGCGCCCCCGCGCAGTCCCAAACTGCAGCGCCCCTACGCAGCCCCACGCTGCACCCCAGCGCAGCCCCACGCTGCTTCGCCCCTGCGCAGCCCGAGGCTGCTGCGCCCCCCCGCAGCCCCAGGCTGCTGCGCCCCTTGCTGCTGCGCCCCTGCGCAGCCCCACGCTGCTGCGCCCCTGCGCAGCCCCAGGCAGCTGCGCCCCTGCGCAGCCCCATGCTGCGCCCCCCCGCAGCCCCACGCTGCTGCGCCCCTGCGCAGCCCCATGCAGCTGCGCCCCTGCGCAGCCCCATGCTGCGCCCCCCCGCAGCCCCACGCTGCTGCCCCCCTGCGCAGCCCCACGCTGCTGCGCCCCTGCGCAGCCCCATGCAGCTGCGCCCCTGCGCAGCCCCACGCTGCTGCCCCCCTGCGCAGCCCCACGCTGCTGCGCCCCTGCGCAGCCCCACGCTGCTGCGCCCCCCCGCAGCCCCACACTGCTGCGCCCCTGCGCAGCCCCATGCAGCTGCGCCCCTGCGCAGCCCCAGGCTGCTGCCCCCCTGCGCAGCCCCACACTGCGCCCATGCTGCAGCCCAATGCGCAGCCCCATGCTGCTCCCCTGCCAGCCCCACGCTGCGCCCGTGCGCAGCCCCACGCTGCTGCGCCCCTGCGCAGCCCCACGCTGCTGCGCCCCCCCGCAGCCCCACGCTGCTGCGCCTCTGCGCAGCCCCAGGCTGCTGCGCCCCTGCGCACCTTCATGCTGCTGCGCCCCTGCGCAGCCCCATACTGCTGCGCCCCTGCGCAGCCCCACGCTGCGCCCCTGCGCAGCCCCACGCTGCTGTGCCCCTTCGCAGCCCCACGCTGCTGCGCCCCTGTGCAGCCCCGTACTGCGCAGCCCCATGCAGTTGCGCCCCTGCGCAGCCCCAGGCTGCTGCGCCCATGCTGCGCCCATGCTGCAGCCCTATGCGCGGCCCCATGCTGCTCCCCTGCCAGCCCCACGCTGCGCCCGTGCGCAGCCCCACGCTGCTGCGCCCCTGCGAAGCCCCATGCTGCTGCCCCCCTGCGCAGCCCCACGCTGCTGCGCCCCTGCGCAGGCGCATACTGCTGTGCCCCTGCACAGCCCCAAGCTGCTGCGCCCCCTACGCCGCCCCACGCTGCTGCGCCCCTGCGCAGCCCCACGCTGCTGCGCCCCTGCGCAGCCCCCTGCGCAGCCCCATGCTGCGCCCCTGCGCAGCCCCACGCTGCCGCGCCCCGTCGCAGCCCCACGCTGCTGCGCCCCTGCGCAGCCCCACGCTGCTGCGCCCCTGCGCAGCCCCATGCTGCGCCCGTGCGCAGCCCCACGCTGCGCCCCTGCGCAGCCCCATGCTGCGCCCCTACGTAGCCCCACGCTGCTCCGCCCCTACGCAGCCCCATGCTGCGCCCCTGCGCAGCTCCAAGCTGCTGCGCCCCTGCGCAGCTCCATGCTGCTGCGCCCCTGCGCAGCCCCACGCTGCTGCGCCCCTGAACAGCCCCACGCTGCTGCGCCCCTGCGCAGCCCCACGCTGCTGCGCCCCTGCGCAGCCCCACGCTGCTGCGCCCCCCCGCAGCCCCACGCTGCTGCGCCCCTTGCGCAGCCCCATGCTGCGCCCCTGCGTAGCCCCATGCTACGCCCCCCCGCAGCCCCACGCTGCTGCGCCCCTGCGCACCTTCATGCTGCTGCGCCCCTGCGCAGCCCCACGCTGCTACGCCCCTGCGCAGCCCCACGCTGCGCCCCTGCGCAGCCCCATGCTGCTGCGCCCCTGCGCAGCCCCACGCTGCAGCGCCCCTGCGCAGCCCCATACTGCTGCGCCCCTGCGCAGCCCCACGCTGCTGCGCCCCTGCGCAGCCCCATGCTGCTGCGCCCCCCCGCAGCCCCATGCTGCCGCGTTCTGCGCAGTCCCAAACTGCTGTGCCCCACCTATGATTTTGTGGGGCATTCTGCGGCCAAAACCGCATTTACGCTACCGCACTGGATGTGCATGACCACTTGGCACTCAAAATGAGCCATGCGTCAACTGTTATCATGAATGATAGGCGAAAACCACAAAATTTTCAAAACAAGCTTAATACACAACAAAGATGTGTCAATTTTGTCAACCATTTGGATAGAATCCGGGTTTTGGCCATTTTGTGCCCGGTAAAATCAAAGGTGCCTGCGCAGCCCCACGCTGCGCCCCAGCGCAGCCCCACGCTGCTGCGCCCCTGCGCAGCCCCACGCTGCTGCGCCCCCCCGCAGCCCCGTGCTGCCGCGCCTCTGCGCAGCCCCAGGCTGCTGCGCCCCTGCGCAGCCCCAAGCTGCTGCGCCCCTGCGCAGCCCCACGCTGCTGCGCCCCTGAACAGCCCCACGTTGCTGCGCCCCTGCGCAGCCCCACGCTGCTGCGCTCCTGCGCAGCCCCACGCTGCTGCGCCCCCCCGCAGCCCCACGCTGCTGCGCCCCTTGCGCAGCCCCATGCTGCGCCCCTGCGTAGCCCCATGCTACGCCCCTGCGCAGCCCCACGCTGCTGCGCCCCTGCGCAGCCCCATGCTGCTGCGCCCCTGCGCAGCCCCACGCTGCTGCGCCCCTGCGCAGCCCCACGCTGCGCCCCTGCGCAGCCCCACGCTGCTGCGCTCCTGCGCAGCCCCACGCTGCTGCGCCCCCCCGCAGCCCCACGCTGCTGCGCCCCTTGCGCAGCCCCATGCTGCCCCCCTGCGTAGCCCCATGCTACGCCCCTGCGCAGCCCCGCGCTGCTGCGCCATTGCGCAGCCCCATGCTGCTGCGCCCCTGCGCAGCCCCACGCTGCTGCGCCCCTGCGCAGCCCCACGCTGCTGCGCCCCCCCGCAGCCCCACGCTGCTGCGCCCCTTGCGCAGCCCCATGCTGCCCCCCTGCGTAGCCCCATGCTACGCCCCTGCGCAGCCCCGCGCTGCTGCGCCCCTGCGCAGCCCCATGCTGCTGCGCCCCTGCGCAGCCCCACGCTGCTGTGCCCCTGCGCAGCCCCACACTGCGCCCCTGCGCAGCCCCACACTGCTGCGCCCCTGCGCAGCCCCACGCTGCTGCGCCCCTGCGCACCCCCCGCACAGCCCCGTGTTGCTGCGCCCCTGCGCAGCCCCAAGCAGCGCCCCTGCGCAGCCTCACGCCGCTGCGCCCCTCCGAAGCTTCGCGCTGCTGCGCCCCTGCACAGCCCCGTGCTGCTGCGCCTTTGCGCAGCCCCACGCTGCTCCGCCCCTACGCAGCCCCATGCTGCGCCCCTGCGCAGCCCCACGCTGCTGCGCTCCTGCGCAGCCCCACGCTGCTGCGCCCCCCCGCAGCCCCACGCTGCTGCGCCCCTTGCGCAGCCCCATGCTGCGCTCCTGCGTAGCCCCATGCTACGCCCCCCCGCAGCCCCACGCTGCTGCGCCCCTGCGCAGCTTCATGCTGCTGCGCCCCTGCGCAGCCCCACGCTGCTACGCCCCTGCGCAGCCCCACGCTGCGCCCCTGCGCAGCCCCATGCTGCTGCGCCCCTGCGCAGCCCCACGCTGCAGCGCCCCTGCACAGCCCCATACTGCTGCGCCCCTGCGCAGCCCCACGCTGCTGCGCCCCAGCGCAGCCCCACGCTGCTGCGCCCCCCCGCAGCCCCGTGCTGCCGCGCCTCTGCGCAGCCCCAGGCTGCTGCGCCCCTGCGCAGCCCCAAGCTGCTGCGCCCCTGCGCAGCCCCACGCTGCTGCGCCCCTGAACAGCCCCACGCTGCTGCGCCCCTGCGCAGCCCCACGCTGCTGCGCTCCTGCGCAGCCCCACGCTGCTGCGCCCCCCCGCAGCCCCACGCTGCTGCGCCCCTTGCGCAGCCCCATGCTGCGCCCCTGCGTAGCCCCATGCTACGCCCCTGCGCAGCCCCACGCTGCTGCGCCCCTGCGCAGCCCCATGCTGCTGCGCCCCTGCGCAGCCCCACGCTGCTGCGCCCCTGCGCAGCCCCACGCTGCGCCCCTGCGCAGCCCCACGCTGCTGCGCTCCTGCGCAGCCCCACGCTGCTGCGCCCCCCCGCAGCCCCACGCTGCTGCGCCCCTTGCGCAGCCCCATGCTGCCCCCCTGCGTAGCCCCATGCTACGCCCCTGCGCAGCCCCGCGCTGCTGCGCCCCTGCGCAGCCCCATGCTGCTGCGCCCCTGCGCAGCCCCACGCTGCTGCGCCCCTGCGCAGCCCCACGCTGCGCCCCTGCGCAGCCCCACACTGCTGCGCCCCTGCGCAGCCCCACGCTGCTGCGCCCCTGCGCACCCCCCGCACAGCCCCGTGTTGCTGCGCCCCTGCGCAGCCCCAAGCAGCGCCCCTGCGCAGCCTCACGCCGCTGCGCCCCTCCGAAGCTTCGCGGTGCTGCGCCCCTGCACAGCCCCGTGCTGCTGCGCCTTCGCGCAGCCCCACGCTGCTCCGCCCCTACGCAGCCCCATGCTGCGCCCCTGCGCAGCCCCACGCTGCTGCGCCCCTGCGCAGCCCAACACTGCTGCGCCCCTGCGCAGCCCCACGCTGCTGCGCCCCTGCGCACCCCCCGCGCAGCCCCGTGCTGCTGCGCCCCTGCGCAGCCCCAAGCAGCGCCCCTGCGCAGCCTCACGCCGCTGCGCCCCTCCGAAGCTTCGCGCTGCGGCGCCCCTGCACAGCCCCGTGCTGCTGCGCCTTTGCGCAGCCCCACGCTGCTCCGCCCCTACGCAGCCCCATGCTGCGCCCCTGCGCAGCCCCACGCTGCTGCGCCCCTCCGCAGCTCCATGCTGCTGCGCCCCTGCGCAGCCCCACGCTGCTACGCCCCTGCGCAGCCCCACGCTGCTGCGCCCCTGCGCAGCCCCCCTTTGCTGCGCCCCTGCGCAGCCCCAGGCTGCTGCGCCCCTGCGCAGCCCCGCGCTGCTGTGCCCCCGCGCAGACCTGCGCTGTTGCGCCCCTGCGCAGCCCCAGGCAGCGCCCATGCGCGGCCCCACGCCGCGCAGTCCCGCGTTGCGCCCCAGCGCAGCCGCACCCTGCGCTCCAGCGCCGCCGCTGCCGCTCCCCTGCGCGGCCCCATAACGCGCCCCTTGCACAGCCCCATGCTGCGCCCATGCGCAATTCGACGCTGCGCACAGCACAGCCCCACGCAGCGCCTTAGCACAGCTGCATGCTGCGCCCTTTGCGAAGCCGCATGCTTCTCCCCAGCACAGTCCCACGCCGCGCACCTTGCGCCGCCGCAGGCCGGGGCCACGCGCTGCGCCACTAGCGCAGCCCTGTGCGCTGTTCCACGCTGCGCCCAGCGCAGCCCCACGCAACGCTCCTGCGCGGCCCCAGACTGCGCCTTAGTGCTGCCGCATGCCGCACCCTCTCACGGCCCCCCTGCGGCGCCCCTTCGGCAGCCCTGTGTTCCGCCCGAGCGCAGCCCCACGCTGCACTCCTTGCGCAGTCGCTGCGCCCCAGCCCAGCTCCAGGCTACGCAGCCGCATGCCGCACCCCTGCGCGGCCCCACACTGCGCCCCTGCGCAGTCCTACGGAGCCCCCCTGCTCGGTCACCCAGCGCGTCCCAGAGCAGCCACACGCTGCGCCCCCGGTGCAGCCAATGCGCCCCAGCCCAGCTCCACATGCTGCGCCCCTGCTCAGTCACGCGCTGCGCCCCGGCCCCGGCGCAGCCCCATGCTGCGCCCCAGCAAAGCCCCACACTGCGACGCTGCGCAGCCGTTGCACCCCAGCACAATCCCAAGCAACACCCCTGTGTAGCAGCCCCGCACCGCACCCCTGCGCGGTGCCCCGCTGCGCCCATGCACATCACCACGCTGCCCCCCCCCCCTCCCAGGAAAAGCACCACCACCACACCAACGCGGTACCCCCCCCCCCCCCAGCGCCAAGAAACCCGGCAAGTGTCGGCCCCCGGTGGCTCGGGGTGCTGCCACGGGCCGCCCGCTTCGACCCCTTTGGGCGGGACCGAGTAAACCGTCCTGTGGCGGTTGGGAGCCCCTCGTTTTCTGGGTCCCCCTCCGGCTGTGCTGGAGCCTCGGGCGGGTCATCCAGAACCAGAACCAGAACCATACCACCAAGCACTGCGGCCACCGCACCCCTACCGAGGCCCCCAGTACCAAGCGGCGCCGCGCGAGGCCCCCCAGGACCCGCCGACGCCTCCTGACTGGCCCGACTCGACCGACGAGCCCCGGTCCCGCAAACGTCGGCGCTCCTGCTCCCCCCCCGCACGGCGCACCCGCCCCCGGCGCTCACGCTCCCCGCACCGCCACCACGCCTCAACCACCCACTCGCGCCGCTCCCGCTCCCCCAGGCGCCGCCCCGACCCCCCGGGGCCCCGCTCCCGCCCCTCCCGCTCTTCCAGACGCCACCGCCGCCCCATGTCCACCTCCCCGTCCCCCCACGAGCCCCGCAGGGCTTCCTGTTCCCCCCTCCGCCCGTACGCGACCCCCACCCCCAGCCCCTGCCATCACCGCTCCCGCTCCCCTAGGCGCCACCGCGACCCCCCGGGGCCCCGCTTCCGCCGCTCCCGCTCCCCCAGACGCCACCACCGCCCCACCTCCACCTCCCCCTCCCCCCACAGGCCCCACTGGGCTCCCCGCTCCCCCCGCCGCCCGTACCCATCCGCCACCCCCAGCCCCCGCCACCACCACTCCCACCAGCACCGCCCCATGTCCACCTCCCCCTCCCATTCCCCTCTCCGCCCGTACCCGTCCTCCACCCCTAGCCCCCGCCACCGCCGCTCCCGCTCCCCCAGGCACCGCCACCCCCGCCACCACTGCAGGTCCACGTCCTCCCCCCGCCGCTCCAGATCCTCGAGCTCAGACCCCTCCCCCCCCCCAGGCCCCCGCCCACCTCGCCTGGTGGTCTGCCCCCGCTTTGCAGGAGCTCCGCTGCTGGGTGAAGTGGGACGGAGGAGCGGGAAGGCGAGAGGGGGTGCACATGGTGCACACCTTCGAGGAGGTGCGCACCCGCACCCCTGCCGACCCCAATTAGGCCGCCCCGGAGGCCATCATGCCGCAAGCGGCATGGGAGGCCCTCCTCCGCGACCCGGTCCAGGGCCTCCCCCCCCCCACACCCCCCAAGCCCTCCGCAAATGGCTCCAGGCCACCCACCCCCGGGCCTGGGCCATCGGCGCCCCCCCCCCACCCCCCCACCACCACACCGGGAAGGGAAAGGGCACGGGCAAGGGGAGGGCAAGGAGCAGCAAGGGACACTCAGGCAAGGGGGCTCGGAGGGGCAGGCGCCCATAGGGACAGGGCACCGGAGGAGACACAGCGTGGGGGCAGCATACCACCCAAAGACCGGGAAGGGACAGGGGCGGGGACCGAGGCACAGAGGAAGAGAGCACCACGGCAGGCGCCGCGACCCACACCCAGGAAGGGCATACCACGACAGAGGGACCAGCGCCGCCCCACCTCCAGCGAACGCCGCACGACTCCTGGGGACGCACACCCCCAACACACGCCAGAGAAGCAAGACGCGGACGCCGTACGGATCACACCAGCCCACACCAACCAGCCACCAGAAACCTCACAGGGGATGGAGGGCACGCCTACACGGGGAGAACAAGCTACAACCACAGAGGGAGCTACGGGGAACACCACCGCCCGGCGCACCACCACGTCCTCACCACCAGGCGACGGCCCCGGCCGCCACAAGGGCCACCTCACAGGCACCGGCAGAGGACGAAGGCACAGCCACGGAAACCAGGGCTAGGGACCGGGACCCCCAGAGGACACGGGACCAAGGCACGGGCCCCCAGGGTGGGCAACCCCACGGACACCTACCCGACCCACCAAACCGAGCGGCACGCCCAGGCCCCCACAGCACGGACCCAGCGAGCCACCCACACCTAACTGCACCCCCAAGCCACCAGCCAGCCACACTCCGATCCGCACTCCGCACCGCGACACAGGCCAGGCTGACCACCACTGACCCACCAAGGCACAACACGGGATAGCACGGCACACCGCACAGCAGCGCGCCATAGTGCAACGCGCCACGACAACGCACCCCAAAGCGCAACACGCCACAGCACGACGCGATGCGACGCGGCAAAGAGCGGCACAACACGGCACGGCTGACCCTAACCTGAAGGACTAACCAAAACAAGCCACCACACACCCCGGAAGGTTCCCCATCACCGAGCCACACACGGGGCCGACGCGCGCCCGCCAACCACGGTGACGGACCACCCGGAAGGTTAAAACCGGCACCGCGGAGGAGAACGGACACGGACAACCCCAGCCCCTAACCCAGAGCCACACAAAGCCGCCTGGCGCACCCGCCCAGCCGGCAGAGCCAGGACCTAACCCGGCAGGAAGGGGCGCCGAGCCCAACATGTACATAACCCAGCCGACCCAAGGGGCCGGGGCACGGCCAAACTGAACGCGACCGCCAGCAGCAACCCGGAAGACCACACTGTATGCGAACTAGTGCGTGCGCCAGCCCAGGGAAGGCAGAGGGAGGAACAGGCAGACCCCCCCGAAAAAAAAACAAAAACCGGGGGGGCGGGGGGGGGGGGGCAAGAGAACTGCCCACAGCCACCAAACTGCCCGCCAACACCACAAGAGACGGCCAAACCCCCCACCCAGAAGACACCGAAGGCAGGACCCCCAAAGGGGCACAGAGGGACCACCCAGCCGAAACCGGCAACACCAAGCCAGGAACAGCGGCCCACCGGAAAAAGGGACACCCAAAACGCACAGACACACGCCAAAAACGAAAGGGAGGGGGGGGCAGCAACCCACCCCGAAGGAGAGGGGACAGGGACCACAAGGCCCGGGACAGGGACAGCCAGCGAGAAGAAAAAAACCAAAAACAAAACACACCCCGACAACCCGGCCAAGGGGTGCGGAGCACAGCCGAGACCCGGGCCCAGCATTCACGCCCACACAGCACACCCCGGCCAGGAAAAGCGGGGAACAAGCGGGGCGCACCCACAAACACGCACCCCCGCACGGCAACCCCAACCGGAAGGTGCGGGAGACCACGCGGGACAGGCGCACGGACACACACACACCCCAACACCCCCCAAGGAGAGGCGGAACGCAGCCGAAACCTAAACCCGAGCACGCATACCCGCACCGCACACCGGAAACGGTGGGGTGCAGGAGGAGCGCGCACGCAACCACACACGTCCCAAAAGCAAGCCGAAACCTGAGCCCAACCACAAACACCACAAACCCCAGCCGGTAAAAGAGGGGCGACCCCACAAACCGTACCCAAACACACCCGCCCAAGGCCCCAGCCAGGACTGGCGGGGTTACCTAAACCCACACCCAGCCACAACCAGGACCCGAACACAAACCCCACACAACAGTAGGAAACCCAGTGTCCACAGCCCGGGCACTGAGGCAGCCCGTGCCATGCAGCTGACCCGGCCAAATGAGATACGGAGCCCGGGGGTAAGGCTGCATCCTAAGGCCTGCGCTGCTTTGGGACTCGAGGCGGAGCGTGCGACATCCAAGCACCTCGGAACCCTAGTACCAAGAACGTGCATGCGCGCCTTGGGAACGGGATACGCCAGGAAGTCCGGTGAACCTCTAGGGTCTCGCCCAAAGGAGGGGACGTGCTCAAGCACGGGGGCACACCCTCCAGGCGAGACCAGCACGTCACGCCGGCGGCGATCAGCCCTCCCGGTGTTGCCCGGGGCCGCTTTGTTGGGGGCCAACAGTCAGGTCTAGCGGGATGTAAGCCGCCTCCCATCTTCATGCGCGGAGCCTCTTCCTGTTCGTCACAGGGGCGACGCCAGGGGGAACCAAGGGGCGCCTCTGCACGACCGAGTGCACCTAGCTACCTACCTACCTTGAGGATGGTGATGAGTTGCTGGGTTGCCGGGGACCGCGTCAACCATCTGGTGTGCTGTGCGATGGTGTTGGTTGGGTTCCAGTCTGTGAGGGTGTCCAGTCCTCGGTACAGGGGGCACACCTTGAAGTGGTCCCAGGTTTCTTCTTCCGCGTGGCCACAGATGCATTTGGTGTATCTTGCGGGGACGTGGGTCGAGCGGCGTGTGTACCATCGGTGGTATCGGGTCAGGAGGGGAAGCTGTTCGAGGGCGAGTTGGAGTCAGGGTTTTTGTAGGTGTGCTGTGAGGCTATCTGGGCGTAGGGCGGAGTAGTAGAGGGGTCTGTGGACAGAGTCTTCGAGGCGTCGGAGGAGTTCGGTGTTCGCCGGGTGGCCCAGTGTGGTGGCCAGCTGCTGGATGGGTGTGGGGTAGTGGTACTGCTTGTCTCGATCTGTGTCCGGCGTGTCCTCGGGCATCCATTTGGGGGGCTTTGTGGCAAAGGGTATCGGGGGTAGGTATTGCAGGTGGCTGTGGTGTGGGGTGTCCAGTCGTACATGTTCGAGCCCTGGGATGTGGCTGGTGCTCTGGTGTTTGGCATGCGTGTCTGCGCGTCCATTGCCGTATGTGTAGCGGTGTGACTTCTGCTTGACGATGTGTAGGGCGTCCTGGAGGTGCATGCCCCTGAAGGCCATCCATAGCCCCAACGCTTGTGTGGTGAGGCCGGATTCGAGCGCCCTGCGGAGGGGCAGGTCCGCGAGGCGCCTTGTGAGGTGGATGTCGACCGTGGCGTCCACGACTACCCAGATGTTGCGGGGCCGGATCGTTGCGGGTGGTGGTGTGGCGGTGACGGCGTCCGCCAGTGTGTGTAGTTCGCCGTGGAAGGACGCCCCAAAGATGGTGGCCCCGGTGTGGTGTTCCACGTGGAGGCTGTCCGCGCGCCGGGTGATGCGCACGAAGGCGCAACCGACCGTGGGGGTGCGTTGCTGGGTGCCGGATGCGTCTGTGAAGTAGATGATGTCGGTGTTGCTGGGCATGGGTAGGCGGGCAATTGCTGTGGGGTGATAGACGTAGACGGGGTTCGCTTGGGCGGTTCTGGTGGTGATTTGCGTGGGTTGCAGTAGCGGTGCCGCATAGACGCCTATCCCCTGGGTGATTATGGCCTGGGCTCATGGGGTGAGGCGGAGGAGGCCCCTGTCTGGGCGCCTCTGGGTGATATACCGGTACATCAGGTGGAACAGCTATCCCGTATTGGGGTGGAACCTCTGGCACGTGATGGTCTGTCGCCGTTCCTTGTCGTCTTTGTGGCCGCGGAGGGTGGGGCATTTGTGGTGTAGGGGGCGCATGTGTGCCTCCTGGGGTCCTGCGCGGTGTGGGTCGCACCGCTCGTACTCCATGGCCACGCTGTCCGGGTCTGCCCGCACGTTGGTGAATGTCCATGTCGCCGTGGGCGCTCGAGTCCAGGCTACGTGTGCTGGGTGGCCTGGGGGTACCGTGTGAAACCAGGGGGAGAGCGATGCCGGCTGGTTGGCGGTGGCGGCGGCGCTTGGGGTGTGGTAGTGGGTGGAGAGGAGGTGTAGCAGGGGCCACAGAGTGTCGAGGGCTGCCGGGCCGCAGTGCCAGCACGTGCGCGGTATGCCCTGGTCACTGTGTCTGACCGGTGGTACATCGCTCTCCGGGGCGTTGTGTTTGGGGATGGACCATGGGGGCATGGTGTTGCTGGACAGTGCGGGTAGCGTGTTTGTGGCTGCTTGGTGCCAGTAGCAGGATGGTTGGTGGTGTCTGGCCTTCGGCTGACGGGGTGGGCTCCTCCTGCGTCGTGTTGCCGTCGTTGGGGGTCTCCTGCTCGCTCAGGCGGGGTCAGGGGTGCTGGTGCCGGAAACCCTTGTACGCCGTGTCGATGTCCTTGGGCCCCAGCATTTCGCGCCCTGCCTTTGTAGCGCATGCGCAGAGGTACGCTTGGAAGACGCCGCGTGCCCGCCATTGCCGGTCAGAAAGGAACGGGGCGTGCTGGGTGTTGCACTGGGCCATGATCTTTATCTGCGTTGGGGTGATGTATACTATGGTGATGGTGGCTCCCACGAGGCGCAGGGTGTCCAGCTCGCCTGCCGGGTGTCAGTGGATGTCGGTGTGCGTGGCCACGAGTGGCCCCTGTTGATCGCAGTGGTGGTTCGTCAGGACGGCGTGCGTGTAGTGCGGTATGAGGAGTTGCAGCTGGGCCCAGATGCCGGTGCCCATGGAGGTGGGGACACCGTGTTGTGCCAGTATCCATCGGGGGCAGGTGTTGCGGGCCATTTGCGCTTCTTTTATGCGTATGGCTGCCGCTTCGCGAACCTCTGGTTGGTGGTTGTGTAACACCCTGTGTGGGAGGTGCGCTGTGTGTTTGGCATAGGCCATGTTGACTGGGGCGCCTGTATTGTCCCCGTAGTAGCGCCAGTGGGCCATCATGGCCTCCTTGGGGAAAGACGTGGGCCAGCCCCCGTGTTGTGTTCATGCCTTCGTCACTTGCTGTAGAGCGTGGCGTAGGGCGTCTTGGGGGTGCGGGAGGTGCAGAGCTTGGTACCCGATGGCTGCGTTGAGCACCGCTTCCATGAAGTATGGCAGGCCCTGCGTAGACGGGGGGTCCACCCTGGAAGTTGGGGTGGAGAAAGGGGCCCTCGGCGCCACCTTGGGGGACCCCGCTGTCTGTGCTGGTCCAGGGGGTGGGGCCTGCGGCTGTGATGAGGGCGTAGAGCCGGGTCTGGATGTACCTGGTCATGAGGGATAGGAATGGGAGGCACATGGCATCCCATACCTCCGTGAGGAGCCGGTGTGGGGCGTGAGGGGATGCGCCTTGGACGTCGAGGGAGGCAACAATCATCTCGTAGAAGTTCATGTCCGCGGTGTCCTGGAGGAAGATGGCCTAGTGGGGGGACCTGCCGGCTATGGCTCCCCACATGCTGGCGGGCACGTGGGCGAAGACCGCCGGTGCGATGCGGCCCAGGATGAGCGTCCACACCAGCTTGACCTCGGTGGTGGCGCAGACTATGGGCCGCCAGTTCCCTGGCTGCGCCCAGTCACCCTTCTTGAAAAGGGGTGGACCAGGTTGGCCCACTCAGGGGGGATGGGCGCGGTGCCCGTGACGACGTCCGACAGGCAGGCTACCAGGCGGCGCTTGACGGGCAGGGTGAGGCGTTGGTACGACTCAGCCGGTAAACCAGCGACGCCGGGCACGACCCCCTTTTTTTAGGCGGTCCAAGGCGCGTTGCAGTTCTGAGATGCTGAAGGGGTCGTGTTCGATGACGCGCCGCTGTTCCCGGTTGAAGACCCTGGGCACATGCTCGCAGATGGTGCTTCGGGTATGGGGGTCGAGCTCGGGGAGGGCGTCCCCGTGTTGTGCCTGGAAGCTGTCCAGGACTGCCTGGAGGACGGCGTCAGGGTCATTGGTGAGGCCCCCCTCGGGGGTGCGCACCGCGTGGATGGTACAACGCCCCGTGTCCTCCATGATGCGGCCGACGTACTGCAGGGACTTGTACGGCGTGTGATTTCTGCCGTATCTTTCGCGTTCCTGGGCTGCGGCCGCTATGTGGTGGGCGTGCCATTCCTGGAGCCCGTGGCGGCGGGTGGTGAGGAGCGCGCGGAGGTGGGTGTCCCGGTCTTGTGCCTGCGGTGTGCTGGGGGGCAGCAGGATGGCGAGTTCCTCTTTCGTGGTCCAGATATCATGGACGAGCTGTTGGAGGGTGAGGTCCGGTGGTGCTCCCGTGTGCCTGGTGTCGCGCTCCATGACGCATGCTTGTGCCGCCCGGCGCAAGGCGGTGGTGAGTGATGGCGCATCCGGGCGGCGCAAGATGGCGTGTAGGGCCCTGTCATAGCTGTGCCAGGCGCCGTGATCGTTCTCGGCTGGGAACTGGAGTGTAGGTCGGAGGGTGTCGTCTGGCAGGGTGTCCGCGGGTTGGGGTAGGTTGGGGATGATGAGGTCGATTTAGAGGGGTCGGTGGCCCGTGCCTGCGGGCGGGAAGTCCCCGTAGGTTGTCTCGTGGAGGCGTACTGTCGTTGGGTCCCCGTAGCACGTACCGATGCGGGAGGGGTGGACGCTGGCTTGGTGGGGGTAATGGGTGGGTGTGCCGGCGAGCCCCGCCGTGAGGTCGGTGAGGCCCAGCTGGTGCACGGCGTCCCGGACAGCTATGTAGGTGGCTGTGGGTGGGCCGGTGCAGTCCTCGTCGTGGGGGTGGCGCTTAGGTCGCCTATGATGATGGTGGGTGCCAGGAGGGAGAGGCGGCAGTACGCCAGGCTGAGGGCGTCCAGGAAGTCCTTGGCCTCCTCCCCGAATGGAACGTGCGTGAGTAGCAGGTCTAGCACCCATCCGGGCCCCACGCACTCGTACGCCCCGAGGCGACCGTCCACTCCGAGGTCGTGGTGGGCATGCACCGTGACTGACGTCTTGTGGTAGAGGGGCACCCCCTGTTGCCAGTGGGCGTGATATTGGTTCCCCTCCGGGTCCAGGACCGTTGCCGGTTCGGGCTGGTCCGCTCTTCGGAGGGCTTGCTCCAGGAACCCCAGGAGGTCTGCGCCTTGGGGGTGTGGCCCAGGCATGGTTTGTAGTGTGGCGACCTTGCCGGGGTCATAGGTGACCGCGGGCTCGTTGAGGACGTTGATGCGGGCGTGGGCTTCCGTAGGCGCCGGTTTCTGGGGACTGGTAGTCCTGGAAGCGGGCCGTGTCCGGCCAGGTCCCCGTCAGGCGTCAAGGAGGTCGATGACGCCCTGAGCTGCGGGTGCCTTGCGGCTCCGCTTCTGGGGCTTGGGTAGGGGCCATGCATTGTGGACTTCGCCTGTGTACTCGGTGCCGGTGAGGTGCTCCGTGTCGGGGGTGCATAGCTGTATGGGGACCATCTCACGACCGTTTTTGTCTCGCCAGAGTTCGATGGTGCGCCCCACCTTCTTCTCGTTGAGGGTGGCTGGGTCCCACTTGACGTGGATCTTGAACCCCTGGTGGTCCTCGGTGACGCGTTACCGGTGCTTGACCTCACCTGCGGCCCATATCCACTTGGAGGGGCCCGCGGCCGTGGCGTACTCGAAGAGCAGCTGCACCCGGGTACGGATGGCGTACTCGGGATACAGGGCGGCGGCTTCCTCTTCGGTCCAGCTCTGCGGCTTGGCTTTTGGCTTAGGTGCGGGTTTGGCCTGTGTGGGGGCCTTGCGCTTCTTCGCACCTGGGCGGCGCCGGGCATTGGGCTGTCCCCGTTGGGGGGGTGCGCCCTGGGGCTGCTGTACAGGCGCGTGGCCCGGTGCAAATACGGGCTGCTCACTGGTGGCTGGGACGTCGGGCTCGGACTTGGGGACGGTGTCCTTCAGCTGAAACACCTGCTTGGTCATGAGGCCAAGGACTTCCCCCGCCTCCTGTAGGGCGTCGGGCGGGTCCGTGGGCCAGGTGAGGAGCCGGTGCCCGGTGCCTGCTCCGTGGCGGCGCATGTGGGCCGTGTAGCGGGTGGCGCCGCTTGTCCACGCTGGGGTGCGTTCTGCGGGGAGGGGGCCCTCTGGCGCCCCCTGCGCCCAGTAGAGGGCGTAGTGCAGCGCTTCCCAGGCTGCCTCTGGGGTGTGGGGGACGCGGGCGGCGAGTTGCAAGCGGGATTTCGTCGTCAGGGGCGTGTGCCGTTGCCCGTCTGACCTTGCCGTGGTCGTCCCATTCCACTGTCCACCAGACCTCCCGGTGTTTGAGGATGTGGACCTCTGTGGTGGCCGGGGGGGCGTCCATGGCGTCCCAGCTGACAAGCTGGATGGGGCGGACCTGGGAATGGGTCTTCAGGGGTGCTCGCGTGCTGAGGACTCGGTGGATGTCCTCTGCGGTAGGGCCCGTGTCGGGGGCGTCCTGCGCTACCTGGGCTAGAGGTGGGGATGGGCAGTCCTCCCACAGGCGGGAGGCAGATGCCGCGGCGTACATGGCTGCGATCAGGACGTGCTCCGTCAGCCCCTCCACCATGAGGTGGTCTTCCCCCTATAGGTCTCAGGGGATGGTGGCTTCCGCCTTTAGGGTGAGGAATGCGATGGCGCGTTTGGGTCCAGGCGTGGCATGCGTCGGCTCATCTGGCGGGCGTCCGTCAGATGGGGTGTGGGGGGGATGGTCCCACCGCCAGGTGCTCGACAAGATGTAGCGGTATGGCGTGGTGTCGGTCCGCCACGGGCAGGAGGTAGGGGTGTGGGTCCCCGGGTATAGTGCCGAGGTATATGCCCCCCCTGTAGGTAGGGGTGGGTAGGGGTTGTTGCAGAGCTCCGGCGCATGGTTGCGCGCACCGGGGGTTGCAGTGGGTGCACTGGCCCGCTATGGGGTATGGTACGGCGTACACGGTGAAGGGCCCTACCGCGCGCTGGATGTGGCGGGGGATGATGGTGCGGTGGTCCGCAAGCCGTGCCGTGAGGCTTTCGCCATAGTATATCCAGGGTGTGTCTTCCAGTGCCATTTACGGGCGTAGCTTGCGGGCCAGCAGGTTCAAGGTGCTTTTGTGGGTGGCTTCGGTGACGGTGCCGGGTCCAGCGCTAATGCGTGGGAGAAGGTGGTTTTGGTGGTTCGCTGCGGCCCGTCTGCGGGCTGCATGGAGGGCAGTGGTGTCGGCTGGAGAGGGCGCGTTGTGGGCGGTCCTTTTGCGCAGGGTCGGGGCAATGTGTAGTGGTTGCTTCCACGCTGGACGCGGGTGGTGTCGTGGCGGCTGGTGGCCAGGGTAGGTGGTGAAGGTGTATATGTTGATGGGGGAGCGCTCATGCGTGGCGTGGAGGTTTTAGTGGTCGCGGCCCGTGTTGTGGATGACGATGACGTTGGGCATCGGTATGTCGTATTGGAGTGCGGTTTTGGGGAGCTGTTTGGTGACGCGTGCTGTCCCGTCCCCCATTTTGGGCACGGTGTCGTGGGGCACGAGGATGTGGACGGCCCACGCATCGTGGGCAGGGAGGTCGAGGTCCGGTAGGGGTGGATGAATGAGGCTTCCCCGGAAGTGTGCAAAAGCTGGATTGTGGCGTTCCGCCGCTTCTTTGATGACGGACGGTGCCCATTGGGGTGGCGCCCTAACCTGCTGGGCCATGGCAGCGACAGCATGGGCGACCGCTGTGAGGTCTGGGCCGATGCCAGGCTGGTCTGCCGGTGGTTGTGGGCCCCCTTCTGGTGCGGGGTGGTGCCACCATAGGGTGTAGCCCTTTTGCGTGTTATCGGCGGGGCTGTGCACGAGGCCTTGGTGGTTGGAGATGGCGGTCTTGCGGGCTTCCGCAGCCTCGCGGTGGACGGTGCGCGTGTAGGCCCAGACCCCGGTGGGGGGGGCCGCCCCGGTGTGGGATTCGGCCGTGGTGGGGGCCGGCTCGAGGGTGTGACTGGTGAGAAAGGGCCTGTGCAGCCCATCGTGCAGGGAGGCGCACACGTGTGCCCACCTGTCCGCCCATCCCTGTTGCACGTCTCCCGTGGCTGTCCTTGTGGGCAGTTGTACGATGATCACCTGCCAGGGGTGTGCCCCTGGTGCCACAGTGGGGCTCGTTGTGTGTTCATGGGCGTGTAACCATACCGCGGTGTCTGCGTTCGCTGTCACGTAGTCCTCTCCCTCCGCTTTGTGGACGTTTTCGATGGCGGCTTCTCCTTCCAGGGTGAGGAGGAGGTGTGCGCCAGGGGCCTGCGTGTGTGCCTCCGCGTCCCGGAGCCACAGGTACATGAGCGCCGCGGCGCCGGGGAGGATTTCCCCCCACGTGAGGGTGCCTTCGGGTGATGCCCACTGCAGGGGCAGTGTGCGGCGTCCCCGCGCGTCACTGGTGGCATGGTAGTCGTGGGGGAGGTGACGCTTGGTGAGCCGGTGCGGCATGTGTTGGGTGGTGGCTGTGGGGGGGGTCCCAATTACATTCCTCTGGGGGGGCTGCGTCCGCGTCGTCCTCCTGGGGCTGGGCTAGTGGCAGCGCCTGTGCCAGTGGGTATGGTGTCGGGTAATCTGCTGTGTGTGAGGATGTAGAAGCCCTCGGGGGTGAGCTGGAGGACGATGTCCCACTTCGCCGTCTGCTCTGGGGACCACTGGTGGGGTCCGCTCTGCGGCCGGTGGAGGGTGACTTGGTGGCCCCATCTCGAGCTGTGGTAGGCGAGGAGGCTGAAGATGGTGTCTTGCTCCGGGTCCTCCTCGCTCTCCACGTACGCAGTCATGTCGGTGACGTCGATGGCGTACTCTTCCTCCCATTCTTTTGTGGGGGCGCCTGGAGAGGGGGGGCTGGTGGTGTACCCGTGGAGCCCCGGCCCCGTGACGTCGGGCAGGTCATGCTCGAGGGACGCCCGGTACTTGGCAGGGCCCTTGCTGGCTTCGTGGGTGGGGTGGAGTTCTCCAAAGCTTTCCAAGCCCCGCACAGTGTAGGCGACCGGTGTTTTTCACCAGGTCAGGAACCCGTTTTGTACTCTCGCATTGCATTTCAACTGAGTTGCATTTTTCATTGCCTTTGGTAATGTTTGTGTGCTGTGCAGACCATGCGGCCCTCAGCACATGTAAATATAGGCCCACACATGAGTGTACACTATGCAAAAACAGTGCAGACCATCCAGCCACTCATTACATGTAAGTAGAGGCCCACACATGAGTGTCAACAATGCAAAATCAATGAAGAAAACACCTTGTTGGAGTGTGCAGACCATCCGGCGACTCAGTACATGTAAATACAGCCCCACGCTTGAGTGTACACTATGCAAAAATAGTGCAGACCATCCGGCCACTCAGTACATCTACGTACAGGCCTACACATGACTGTCAACAATGCAACAATAACACGAAAAACACCTGGTTCAAGTGTGGAGACCATCTAGCCACTCAGTACATGTGAAGACAGGCCGACGCATTAGTGTACACTATGCAAAAACGGTGCAGACCATCCGTCCACTCAGTACATGTAAGTCGGCCTGAAGCCAAGTTTTGGCTTGAGGGCAAAATTGGGGTTGAGTCCAAATATCGGCCTGAGGCCAAATTTCGGCTTGAGGCCAAATTTCGGCTTCATGTTGAATTTTTGGTTGAGGCCAAAATCGGCTTGAGGCCGAATTTCGGCTTTATGCCAAATTTAGGCCTCAGGCCAAATTTCGGCTCCATGCCAAATTTCGGCCTCAGGCCAAATTTCGGCTTCAAGCCTAATTTTGGTTTCAGGCCAAAGTTCGGCTTGGGTGCCTATTTTGGCTTGGGGCCCAAATTCAGCTTCCGGCGAAATTTTTGGCTTGAGGCCAAATATCGGCTTCAGGAAAAATTACGGCTTGAGGCGAAATTTTGGCTTCAGGCAAAATTTCGGCTTGAGTCCAAATGTTTGCTTCAAAGCAAATTTCGGCTTGAAACCACATTTCAGCTTCAGGCCAAATTTTGGCCTGAGGCGCAAATTTCAGCTTGAGGCCAATTTTCGGCTTGGAGTTCATATTTGGTTTCAGGCCAAAGTTCGGCTTGAGGTCAAATTTCGTCTGGAGGCCGAAGTTTGGCTTGGGGCCAAAATTTGGCTTCAGGCAAAATTTTGCCTTCAGGCCAAATATCCGCTTTAGGCCAAATTTTGGCTTCTGGCCAAATTTTGGCTTGTGGCCAAATAATGGCTTCAGGCGAAACTTGGGCTTGAGGCCAATTTTTGGCGTGAGGCCAAATTTCTGCTTGAGGGCAAATTTCGGCTTGAGGCCAAATTTTGGCTTGAGGCCAAATTTCGGCTTCAGGCCAAATTCTAGCTTCAGGCCAAATTTTGGCTTGAGGGCGAATTTCGGCTTCACGCCGAATTTTGGCTTCAGGCCAAAGTTCGGCTGGAGTCCAAATTTAGACTTCAGGTCAAATTGTGGCTTGCGGCCAAATCTTTGCTTGAGGGCAAATCTTGGCTTTGGGCGAAATTGTGGCATGAGGCCAAATATCGGCTTGAGACTAATTTTTTGCTTGAGGCCCAATATGGGCTTAAGGCCGATATTTCGCTTGAGGCCGAATTTCGGCTTCAGGCCAAACTTTGGCTTCATGCCAAATTTCGGCTTGACTTCTTCAAGCCGAATTTTGGTTTCAGGCAAAATCCGGGCTTGAGGCCAAATTTCTGCTTCAGGCCAAATTTGGGCTTCAGGCCAAATTTCAGCTTCATGCCAAATTTTGGCTTGAGGCCCACCTTCGGCTTGAGGCCAAATGTTGGCGTGAGGCCAAATTTCGGCTTGACGCCAAATGTTGGCTTGAGGCCAAAATTTGGCTTCAGGCGAAATTTTGGCTTGAGGCCAAATATCGGCTTGAGGCCAAATTTCGGCTTCAGGCTAAAATTTAACTTCGGGCCAAATTTCGGTCTCAGTCCAAATTTCGGCCTGAGGCCAAATTTTGGCTTGCCGCCAAAATGTCGCTTGAGTCAAAATTTAGACCGGTTGAGGCCGGTTCAGGGCGGTTTAGGCTTGTTTAGGCCGGTTTAGGCCGGTTCAGGCCAGTTTGGGCGGGTTTAGGCCAGTTCAGTACGGTTTAGGCCGGTATAGGCCGGTTTAGTTCGGTTTAGGGCGGTTTGGGCTGGTTTTGGCTCGTTTAGGCCGGTTTGGGCCGGTTGGGGCGAGTTTTGGCCGGTTTAGGCCAGTTCAGGCCGGTTTGGTCCGGTTTAGGCCAATTCTGGCCGGTTTGGTCTGGTATAGGCCGGTTTGGTCCGGTTTAGGCCAGTATGGGCCGGTTTAGGCCGGTTTAGGCCGGTTTAGGCCCGTTTAGGCCGGTTTCGTCCGGTTTAGGCCTTTAGGCCAGTTTAGGCCAGTTTAGTCCGTTCTAGGCCGGTTTGATCCGGTTCGGTCCGGTTTAGTACGGTTTAGGCCGGTGTAGGCCGATTTAGGCCGGTTTGGTCCGGTTCAATTCGGTTTAGGCCGCTTTAGGCCGATTTAGGCTGCTTTAGGCCGGTTTGGTCCGGTTTAGGCCTTTAGGTCGGTTTAGGCCAGTTTAGTCCGGTTTAGGTCGGTTCCTTCCGGTGTAGTACGGTTTAGGCCGGTTTAGGCCGATTCAGGCCACCTTAGGCCGGTTTCGTCCGGTTTGGCTCGGTTTAGGCCGGTTTGGTCTGTTCAGGCCGTTTTGGGACGGTTCAGGCCGGTTTAGTCCGGTTTAGGCCGGTTTAGGTCGGTTTGGGCCTGTTTGGGCCCGTTTACGCCGGTTTAGTCCCGTTTAGGCCGGTTTCGTCCGGTTCGGTTGGTTTGGTTTGGTTTAGGCCGGTTTGGGCCGGTTTAGGACGGCTTAGTCCGGTTTAGTGCTGTGTAGGCCGGTTTAGTCCGGTTCGGTCCGATTTAGGCCGGTTTGGTCCGGATTAGGCCGGTTTAGGCTGCTTTGGGCCGCTTCAGGCCGGTTTAGTGCGTTTACGCCGGTTTAGTCCGGTTTAGGCCGGTTTAGGCCGGTTTAGGCCAGTTTAGGCAGGTTCAGGCCGGTTTAGGCCGCTTTGGCTCGGTTTGGGACGGTTTGGGCCCGTTTGGGCTGGTTTGGGCCGGTTTGGGCTGGTCTGGGTCGGTTTACGCCGGTTTAGTCCGGTTTAGGCCGGTTTGGTTCAGTTTAGGCTGGTTTAGTCTTGTTTGGGCCGGTTTAGGCCGGTTTGTTCCGGTTGGGTCCGGTTTGGTCCGGTTTAGGCCGGTTTAGGCAGGATTAGGCCGGTTTGGTCCGGTTCGGTCCGGTTTGGCCCGATTTAGGCTGGTTTAGGCCAGTTCAGGCGGGTTTAGGCTGGTTTGGTCCGGTTTAGACCTGTTTAGGCCGCTTCAGGCCGGTTCAGTCCGGTTTAGGCCGGTTTAGGTCGGTTTAGGCCGGTTTAGGCCGGTTCGGTCCGGTTTAGGCCGGTTTAGGCCAGTTTAGGCCGGTTTAGGCTGGTTTAGTACGGTTTAGGCGGGTTTAGGCCGGTTTAGGCCGGTTCAGGCCGGTTTAGG
The DNA here is from genome assembly GCA_964036045.1 of Eutreptiella sp. 'Long Island Sound 2002'. NCBI lineage: Eukaryota > Euglenozoa > Euglenophyceae > Eutreptiales > Eutreptiaceae > Eutreptiella > Eutreptiella sp. 'Long Island Sound 2002'. The sequence goes on along the minus strand of OZ038380.1, from coordinate 72,238,467 downwards.
CCGGTTTGGGCCGGTTTGGGCCGGTTTGGGCCGGATTGGGCCGGTTGGGGCCGGTTTAGGGTGGTTTAGGCCAGTTCAGGCGGGTTTAGGGTGGTTTTGTCCGGTTTAGGCCGGTTTAGGTAGCTTTAGGCCGGTTTAGTCCGGTTTAGGCCGGTTTAGGCCGGTTTAGGCCGGTTTAGGCCGGTTCGGTCCGGTTTAGGCCGGTTTAGGACGGTTTAGGCCGGTTTAGGCCGGTTTAGTACGGTTTAGACGGGTTTATGCCAGTTTAGGCCGGTTTTGGGCGGTTTAGGCCGCTTTTGGCCGGTTTAGGCCGATTCGGGGCGTTTTAGGCCGGTTTGAGGCCGGTTTAGGCCGGTTTAGGCCGGTTTGGTCCAGTTTAGGCCAGTGTAGGCGAGTTTAGGCCGGTTTAAGCCGGTTCAGGCCGGTTTGGGTCGGTTTGGGCCCGTTTGGGGCGGTTTGGGCAGCTTTGGGCTGGTTTTGGCCGGTTTGGGCCGGTTTGGGGCGTTTTAGGCCGGTTTGGGGCCAGTTTAGGCCGCTTCAGGGTGGTTCAGGCCGGTTTAGTCCGGTTTGGTCCGGTTTAGGCCGGTTTGGTCCGGTTTATGCCTGTTTAGGCCGGTTTAGGCCGGTTTAGGCCGGCTTGGTCAGTTTAGGCCGGTTGAGGCCGGTTGGGAACGGTTTAGGCCGGCTTAGGCCAGTTTAGTCCCGTTTAGGTCTGTGTAGGCCGGTTTAGGCCGGTTTAGGCCGGTTTAGTGCGGTTTAGGCCGGCTTGGTCAGTTTAGGCCGGTTTAGGATGGTTTGGAACGGTTCAGGCCGGTTTAGGCCGGTTTAGTCCGGTTTAGGTCGGTGTAGGCCGGTTTAGGCCGGTTTAGGCCGGTTTGGTCCGGTTTAGGCCCGTGTAGGCCGGTTTAGGCCGGTTTGGGTCGGTTTGGGCTGGTTCGGGCCGGTTTGGGCCGTTTTAGGCCGGTTTGGGGCCAGTTTAGTCCGCTTCAGACCGGTTTAGGTCGGTTTAGTCCCGTTTGGTCCGGTTTAGGCCGATTTGGACCGGTTTATGCCGGTTTAGGCCGGTTTTGGCCGGTACAGGCCGGTTTAGGCCGGTTTAGTCCGGTTTGGTCCGGTTTAGGCCGCTTTAGTCCGGTTTGGTCCGGTTTAGGCCGGTTTGGTCCGGTTTTGGCCGATTTAGGCCGGCTTGGGCCGGTGTGGTCCGGTTCAGGCCGGTTTAGACCGTTGAGCCCGGTTTAGGCCGGTTTAGGCAGGTTTACGCCGATTCAGTCCGGTTTGGTCCGGTTTGGTCCGGTTTAGGCCGGTCTAGGCCGCGTTAGGCCGGTCTAGCCCGGTTCAGGCCAGGTTGGGCTGATTTGGGCCGGTTTGGGCCGGGTCTGGCCGGTTTTGGGTGGTTTAGGCCGGTCTAGGCAGGTTTAGGCTGGTTTAGGCGGTTTCGTCCGGTTTAGGCCGGTTTAGGCCGGTTTAGGCTGGTTTAGGCCGGTTTAGGCTGGTTTAGGCCAGTCGAGTCCGGTTCAAGCCGGTTTAGGCCGGTTTAGGCTGGTTTAGGCCCGTTTGGTCCGTTTCTGGCCGGTTTGGGCCGGTTTAGGCCAGTTTGCGCTGGTTTAGGCCGGTTAAGGACGGTTTAGGTCGGTTTGGGCCAGTTTAGGCCGTTTCGGCCGGTTTAGGCCGTTTTAGGCCGGTTTAGGTCGGTTTAATCCGGTTCAGGCCGGTTTGGTCCGGCTCAGGCCGGTTTAGGCCCGCTTAGGTCGGTTTAGTCCAGTTTAGGCCGGTTTGGTGTGGTTTAGGCCGGTTTGGTCTGGTTTAGGCCGGTTTGGTCCGGTTGGGGCCGGTTTAGGCCGGCTTGGGCCGGTTTGGTCCGTTTTAGGCCAGTTTAGGCCGGTTTAGGCCGGTTTAGGCCGGTTGAGGCCGGTTTGGTCCGGTTTGATCCGGTTCAGGCCGGTTTGGTCCGACTTAGGCCGGTTTAGGCCGGTTTAGGCCAGTTTTGGCTGGTTTGGGTCGGTTTGGGCCGGCTTGGGCCGGTTTTGGCCAGTTTGGGCCGGTTTAAGTCGGTTTGGGACGGTTGAGGCCGGTTTAGGCCAGTTTGGGCCGGTTTAGTCCGGTTTAGGCCGGTCTAGGACGGTCCAGTCCGGTTTATGCCGGTTTACCTGGGTGTAGGTCGGTCTAGGCTGGTTTGGTCCGGTTCAGGCCGGTTTAGGCTGGTTCAGGAGGGTTTTGGTGGATTCAGGCCAGTTTAGGCAGGTTTAGGCCGTTTTAGGCTGGTTTAGGCCGCTTTAGGCCGCTTTAGGCCGGTGTGGTCCGGTTTGGTACGGTTCAGGCCGGTTTAGGCCGGATTGGCCCGGGTTAGGCCGGCTTAGGGCGGGTTAGGCCGGTTTAGGCCTGTTTAGGCCGGTTTGAGCCCGTTTGGGCCGGTTTGGGCCGGTTTGGGCCGGTTTGGGCCGGTTTGGGCCGGTTTGGGCCGGTTTGGGCCGGTTTGGGCGGTTTGGGCGGGTTTACCCCTGTTTAGGCCGGTTTAGGCTGGTTTAGTCCGGTTTACGCCAGTTTCAGCCGGTTTAGGCCGGTTTAGGCCGGTTTTGGCCAGTTTAGGCCGTTTTAGGTTGGTTTGGGCCGGTTTACTCCGGTTCAGGCCGGTTTAGGCCGGTTTAGGCCGGTTTAGGCCGGTTTGGTCCGGTTTGGGCCGGTTTAGGCCGGTGTAGGCCGGTTTGGGCCGGTCCAGGCCAGTTTCGGCCGGTTTAGGCCATTTCAGGCCGGTTTCGGCCGGTTTGTGCCGGTTTAGGCCGGTTTAGGCCGGTTTGGTCCGGTTTAGGCCGGTTTAGGCCGGTTTCGGCCGGTTTAGGACGTTTTAGGCCGGTTTAGGTCGGCTTAATTCGGTTTAGGCCGCTGTGGACCGGCTCAGGCCGGTTGAGGCCGGTCTAGGCCGGTTCGGGACGGTTTGGGACAGTTTTGGCCGGTTTGGGCCGGTTTAGGCCGGTTGATGCCGGTTTAGGCCGGTTTAGGTCGGTTTGGGCCGGTTCAGGCCAGTTCAGGCCGGTTTAGGCCGGTTTAGGCCGTTTTGGGCCGGTTTAGGTCGGTTCATCCGGTTTAGGCCGGTTTGGTCCGGCTTAGGCCGGTTCAGGCCGGCGTGGGTCGGTTTAGGCCGGCTTAGGCCGGTTTGGTCCGGTTTAGGCCGGTTTGGTTCGGATTAGGCTGGTTTGGTCCGGTTTGGGCCGGTTTAGGTTGACTTGGGCCGGTTTGGTCTGGTTTAACCCGGTTTAGGCCGGTTCAGGCCGGTTTGGTCCGGTTTTGTCCGGTTTAGGCCGGCTTGGGCCAGTTTAGGCCGGTTTAGGCCGGTTTAGGCCGGCTTGGTCCCGTTTGGTCCGGTTGAGGCCAGTTTGGTCCGGTTCAGTCCCGTTTGGTCCGGTTTAGGCCGGTTTAGGCCTGTTCAGGCCGTCTTAGGCCGGTTTGGTCCGGCTTAGGCCGGTTTGGCCCGGTTTGGTCCGGTTTGGGCCGGTTTAGGCCGTCTTGGGCCGGTTTGGTCCGGTTTAGGCCGGTTTAGGCCGGCTTAGGCTGCTTTAGGCCAGTTCTTTCTGGTCTTGGTCGGTTTGGGCCGGCTCCGGCCGGTTTGGGCCAGTTTGGGCCGGTTTAGGCCGGTTTAGGCCGGTTGAGGACGGTTCAGGCCGGTTCGGGCAGCTTTAGTCCGGTTTAGGCCGGTCTAGGCCAGTCTAGGCCGGTTTGGTCCGGTTTAGGTCGGTTTGGGCCGGCTGAGGCCGGTTCAGGCCGGTTTCGGCCGGTTTGGGCAGGTTTAGGCCGGTCTAGGCTGGTTTGGTCCGGTTTAGGCCGGTTTAGGCCGGTTTCGGACGGTTTGAGTGGGTTTAGGCCGGTTTAGGCAGGTTTAGGCCAGTTTAGTCCGGTTTAGGCTGGTTCAGGGCGGTTTGGTCCTGTTCAGGCTGGTTTAGGCCGGTTTAGGCCGGTTTAGGCCGCTTTAGGCCGGTTTGGTCCGGTTTGGTCCGGCTTAGGCCGGGTTAGGCCGGGTTAGGCCAGTTTGGGCCGGTTTAGGGCGGGTTAGGGCGGTTCGGGCAGCTTTAGTCCCGTTTAGGCCGGTCTAGGCCAGTGTAGGCCGATTTGGTCCGGTTTAGGTCGGTTTGGGCCGGTTGAGGCCGGTTCAGGCCGGTTCCGGCCGGTTTGGGCAGGTTTAGGCCGGTCTAGGCTGGTTTGGTCCGGTTTAGGCCGGTTTAGGCCGGTTTCGGACGGTTTGAGTGGGTTTAGGCCGGTTTAGGCAGGTTTAGGCCAGTTTAGTCCGGTTTAGGCTGGTTCAGGGCGGTTTGGTCCTGTTTAGGCTGGTTTAGGCCGGTTTAGGCCGGTTTAGGCCGCTTTAGGCCGGTTTGGTCCCGTTTGGTCCGGCTTAGGCCGGGTTAGGCTGGGTTAGGCCAGTTTGGGCCGGTTTAGGGCGGGTTAGGGCGGTTAAGGCCAGTTTAGGCCGCTTTAGGCCGGTTTGGGCCGGTTTAGGCCGGTTTAGGCCGGTTTAGGCCTGTTTAGGCCGGTTCGGGCCGGTTAGTCCGGTTTCGTCCGGCTTAGGCCGGTTTAAGCCGGTTTAGGCCAGTTTAGGCCGGTTTGGGCCAGTCTAGGCCGGCTTAGGCCGGTTTAGTCTGGTTCAGGGCGGTTTGGTCCTGTTTAGGCTGGTTTAGGCCGGTTTAGGCCGGTTTAGGCCGCTTTAGGCCGGTTTGGTCCGGTTTGGTCCGGCTTAGGCCGGGTTAGGCTGGGTTAGGCCAGTTTGGGCCGGTTTAGGGCGGGTTAGGGCGGTTAAGGCCAGTTTAGGCCGCTTTAGGCCGGTTTGGGCCGGTTTAGGCCGGTTTAGGCCGGTTTAGGCCTGTTTAGGCCGGTTCGGGCCGGTTTAGTCCGGTTTCGTCCGGCTTAGGCCGGTTTAAGCCGGTTTAGGCCAGTTTAGGCCGGTTTGGGCCAGTCTAGGCCGGCTTAGGCCGGTTTAGTCTGGTTCAGGGCGGTTTGGTCCTGTTTAGGCTGGTTTAGGCCAGTTTAGGCCGGTTTGGGCCAGTCTAGGCCGGCTTAGTCCGGTTCAGGCTGGTTCAGGGCGGTTTGGTCCTGTTTAGGCTGGTTTAGGCCGGTTTAGGCCGGTTTAGGCCGCTTTAGGCCGGTTTGGTCCGTTTGGTCCGGCTTAGGCCGGGTTAGGCTGGGTTAGGCCAGTTTAGGCCGGTTTAGGGCGGGTTAGGGCGGTTAAGGCCAGTTTAGGCCGCTTTAGGCCGGTTTGGGCCGGTTTAGGCCGGTTTAGGCCGGTTTAGGCCTGTTTAGGCCGGTTCGGTCCGGTTTAGGCCGGTTTGGTCCGGTTTGGGCCGATTTAGGGCGGCTTGGGCCGGTGTGGTCCGGTTTAGGCCGGTTTAGACCGTTGAGCCCGGTTTAGGCCGGTTTAGGCAGGTTTACGCCGGTTCAGGCCGGTTTGGTCCGGTTTGGTCCGGTTTAGGTCGGTCTAGTCCGCGTTAGGCCGGCTCAGGCCGGTTTAGGCCAGGTTTGCCCGGTTTGGGCCGGTTTGGGCCGGTTTGGGCCGGTTTTGGCCGGTCAGGCCAGTTTAGGCAGGTTTAGGCCGGTTTAGGCGGTTTTGTCCGGTTTAGGCTGGTTTAGGCCGGTTTTGTCCGGTTGAGGCCGGTTTGGTTCGGTTTAGGCCGGTTTCGTCCGGTTTGGGCCGGTTTAGGCCAGCTTGGGCCAGTTTGGTCCGGTTTAGGCCGGTTTAGGCCGGTTCAGGCCGGTTTGGCCCAGTTCGGTCCGGTTTAGGCCGGTTTAGGCCAGCTTGGGCTAGTTTAGGCCGGTTTAGGCCTGTTTAGGCCGGTTTGGTCCCGTTTGGTCTCGTTGAGGCCGGTTAGGTCCGGTTTAGTCCCGTTTGGTCCGGTTTAGGCCGGTTTAGGCCGGTTCAGGCCGGTTTAGGCCGGTTCGGTCTGGTTTAGGCCGGTTTGGTCCGGTTTGGTCGGGTTTGGGCCAGTTTGGGCCGGCTTGGGCCGGTTTGGTCCGGTTTAGGCCGGTTTAGGCCGGTGTAGGCCGTTTAGGCTGGTTTAGGCCGGTTGAGGCCGGTTGAGGCCGGTTTGGTCCGGTTTGTTCCGGTTTAGGCCGGTTCAGGCCGGTTTAGGCCGGTACAGGCCAGTTTGAGCCGGTTTAGGTCGGTTTGGGCCGGTTGAGGCCGGTTCAGGCCGGTTTGGGCCGGTTTAGTCCGGTTTAGGCCGGTCTAGGCCTGTCTAGGCCGGTTCAGGCCGGTTTAGGCCGCCTTAGGCAGGTTTAGGCGGGTTTAGGCCGGTCTAGGCTGGTTTGGTCCGGTTTAGGCCGGTTTAGGCTGGTTTAGGACTGTTTGGGTGGGTTTAGGCCGGTTTAGGCCGTTTCGGCCGGTTTAGGCCGTTTTAGGCCGGTTTAGGTCGGTTTCATCCGGTTTATGCCGGTTTGTTCGGGCTTAGGCCGGCTTAGGCCGGTTTGGTCCGGTTCAGGCCGGTTTGGTTCGGTTTAGGCCGGTTTGCTCCGGTTTGTCCCGGTTTGGGCCAGTTTAGGCCGGTTCAGGCCGGTTTGGCCCGGTTTGGTCCGCCTTAGGCCGGTTTAGGCCGGCTTGGGCTAGTTTAGGCCGGTTTAGGCCTGTTTAGGCCGGTTTGGTCCCGTTTGTCCGGTTGAGGCCGGTTTGGTCCGATTTAGTCCCGTTTGGTCCGGTTTAGGCCGGTTTAGGCCAGTTCAGGCCAGTTTAGGCCGGCTTGGTCCGGTTTAGGCCGGTTTGGTCTGGTTTGGTCCGGTTTGGGCCGGTTTAGGCCGGCTTGGGCCGGTTTTGTCCGGTTTAGGCCGGTTTAGGCCGGTGTAGGCCGGTTTAGCCTGATTCAGGCCGGTTGAGGCCGGTTGAGGCCGGTTTGGTCCGGTTTAGGCCGGTTTAGGCCGGTTTAGGCCGGTTTAGGCCAGTTTTGGCTGGCTTGGGTCGGTTTGGGCCGGCTTGGGCCGGTTTGGGCCAGTTTGGGCCGGTTTAGGTCGGTTTGGGCCGGTTGAGGCCGGTTCAGGCTGGTTTGGGCCGGTTTAGTCCGGTTTTGGCCGGTCTAGGCCAGTCTAGGCCGGTTTAGGCCGGTTTAGGCCGGTTTAGGACGGTTTGGGTGGGTTTAGGCCGGTTTAGGCAGGTCTAGGCCGGTCAGGCCGGTTTAGGCTGGTTCGGGGCGGTATGGTCCGGTTTAGGCCGGTTTAGACCGGTTTAGGCCGGTTTAGGCCAGTTTAGGCCGGTTTAGGGCGGGTTAGGGCGGTTTAGGCCAGTTTAGGCCGGTTTCGGCCAGTTTGGACCGGTTTGGGCCGGTTTGGGCCGGTTTAGGCTGGTTTAGTCCGTTTTACGCCGGCTTCGGGCGGTCTAGGCCGGTTTGGTCCGGTTTAGGCCGGTTTAGGCCGGTGTAGGCCGGTTTAGGCTGGTTTAGGCCGGTTGAGGCCGGTTGAGGCGGGATCGGTCCGGTTTGGTCCGGTTTAGGCCGGTTTGGTCCGGTTTGGTCCGGTTTGGGACGGTTTAGGCCGGCTTGGGCCGGTTTGGTCCGTTTGAGGCCGGTTTAGGCCGGTGTAGGCCGGTTTAGGCTGGTTTAGGCCGGTTGAGGCCGGTTGAGGCCGGCTTGGGCCGGTTTGGTCCGTTTTAGGCCGGTTTAGGCCGGTTTAGGCCGGTTTAGGCCGGTTTAGGCCGGTTTAGGCCAGTTTTGGCTGGTTTGGGTCGGTATGGGCCGGCTTGGGCCGGTTTGGGCCAGTTTGGGCCGGTTTAGGTCGGTTTGGGCCGGTTGAGGCTGGTTCAGGCCGGTTTGGGCCGGTTTAGTCCGGTTTAGGCCGGTCTAGGCCAGTCCAGGCCGGTTTAGGCCGGTTTAGGCCGGTTTAGGCCGGTTAAGGCAGGTTTAGGCCGGTCTAGGCTGGTTTGGTCCGGTTTAGGCCGGTTTAGGCCGGTTTAGGACGGTTCAGGCCGGTTTAGGCTGGTTCAGGGCGGTTTGGTCCGGTTTAGGCCGGTTTAGGCTGGTTTAGACCGGTTTAGGCCGGTTTACGCCGGTTTAGGCCGGTTTCGTCCGGTTTGGTCCGGTTTAGGCCAGGTTAGGCCGGGTTAGGCCAGTTTAGGCCGGTTTAGGGCGGGTTAGGGCGGTTTAGGCCAGTTTAGGCCGGTTTCGGCCAGTTTGGACCGGTTTGGGCCGGTTTGGGCGGTTTCGGCCGGTTTGGGCCTGTTTGGGCCGGTTTAGGCTGGTTTAGTCCGGTTTACGCCGGCTTAGGGCGGTCTAGGCCGGTTTGGTCTGGTTTAGGCCGGTTTAGGCGGGTGTAGGCCGGTTTAGGCTGGTTTAGGCCGGTTGAGGCGGGATTGGTCCGGTTTGGTCCGGTTTAGGCCGGTTTGGTCCGGTTTGGTCCGCTTTTGGCCGGTTTAGGCCGGCTTGGGCCGGTTAGGTCCGTTTTAGGCCGGTTTAGGCCGGTGTAGGCCGGTTTAGGCTGGTTTAGGCCGGTTGAGGCCGGTTGAGGCCGGTTTGGTCCGGTTTGGTCCGGGTTAGGCCGGTTTAGGCCGGATTAGGCCGGTTTAGGCCAGTTTTGGCTGGTTTGGGTCGGTTTGGGCCGGCTTGGGCCGGTTTGGGCCAGTTTGGGCCGGTTTAGGTCGGTTTGGGCCGGTTAAGGCCGGTTCAGGCCGGTTTGGGCCGGTTTAGTCCGGTTTAGGCCGGTCTAGGCCAGTCTAGGCCGGTTTAGGCCGGTTGGGGCCGGTTTAGGCCGGTTAAGGCGGGTTTAGGCCGGTCTAGGCTGGTTTGGTCCGGTTTAGGCCGGTTTGGGCCGGTTTAGGACGGTTTGGGTGGGTTTAGGCCGGTTTAGCAGGTTTACGCCGGTTCAGGCCGGTTTAGGCTGGTTCAGGGCGGTTTGGTCCGGTTTAGGCCGGTTTAGGCCGGTTTAGGCCGGTTCAGGCCGGTTTAGGCCGGTTTAGGCCGGTTCGGTCCGGTATGGTCCGGTTTAGGCCAGGTTAGGCCGGGTTAGGCCAGTTTAGGCTGGTTTAGGGCGGGTTAGGGCTGTTTAGGCCAGTTTAGGCCGGTTTCGGCCAGTTTGGACCGGTTTGGGCCGGTCTTGGCGGTTTGGGCCGGTTTGGGCCTGTTTGGGCCGGTTTAGGCTGGTTTAGTCCGGTTTACGCCGGCTTAGGGCGGTCTAGGGCGGTTTGGTCCGGTTTAGATTGGTTTAGGCCGGTGTAGGCCAGTTTAGGCTGGTTTAGGCCGGTTGAGGCCGGTTGAGGCGGGATTGGTCCGGTTTGGTCCGGTTTAGGCCGGTTGGGTCCGGTTTGGTCCAGTTTGGGACGGTTTAGGCCGGCTCGGGCCGGTTTGGTCCGTTTTAGGCCGGTTCAGGCCGGTGTAGGCCGGTTAAGGCTGGTTTAGGCCGGTTGAGGCCGGTTGAGGCCGGTTTGGTCCGGTTTGGTCCGGGTTAGGCCGGTTTAGGCCGGATTAGGCCGGTTTAGGCCAGTTTTGGCTGGTTTGGGTCGGTTTGGGCCGGCTTGGGCCGGTTTGGGCCAGTTTGGGCCGGTTTAGGTCGGTTTGGGCCGGTTGAGGCCGGTTCAGGCCGGTTTGGGCCGGTTTAGTCCGGTTTAGGCCGGTCTAGGCCAGTCTAGGCCGGTTTAGGCCCGTTTAGGCCGGTTTAGGCCGGTTTAGGCGAGTTTGGTCCGGTTTAGGCCGGTTTAGGCCGGTTTGGTCCGGTTTGGTCCGGTTTAGGCCAAGTTAGGCCGGGTTAGGCCAGTTTAGGCTGGTTTAGGGCGGGTTAGGGCGGTTTAGGCCAGTTTAGGCCGGTTTCGGCCAGTTTAGGCCGGTTTGGGCCGGTTTGGGCGGTTTCGGCCGGTTTGGGCCTGTTTGGGCCGGGTTGGGCTTGTTCAGTCCGGTTTACGCCGGCTTAGGGCGGTCTAGGCCGGTTTGGTCCGGTTTAGGCCGGTTTAGGCGGGTTTAGGCCGGTTTAGGCGGGTTTAGGCCGGTTTAGGCTGGATTCGTCTTGTTTAGGGCGATTTAGGCCGGTCTAAGCCTATTCAGGCCGGTTTAGGCCGGTTCAGGCCGGTTTAGGCCGGTTGAGGCCGGTTGAGGCCGGTATAGGCCGGTTCAGGCCAGTTTGGGCTGATTTGGGTCGGTTTGAACCGTCTTGGGCCGGTTTGGGCCTGTTTGGGCCGGTTAACGTCGGTTTGGGCCGATCGAGGCCGGTTTGGGCCGGTTTGGGCCGGTTTAGTCCGGTTTAGGACGGTCTAGGCCGGTCTAGGCCGGCTTAGGGCGGTTGAGGCCGGTTTAGGCCGTTTTAGGCAGGTTTAGGCCGGTTTAGGCGGGCTTAGGCCGGTCTGGGCTGGTTTGGTCCGGTTTAGGCCGGTACGGGCCGGTTTAGGCCGGTTTAGGTGGGTTTAGGCCGGTTTAGGCAGGTTTAGACCGGTTTAGGCCAGTTTAGGCTGGCTTAGGCCGGTTTGGTCCGGTTCAGGCCAGTTTAGGCCGGTTTGGGCCGGGTTAGGCCGGTTTAGTCCGGTTTACGCCGGTTGGGGCCAGTTTATGCCGGTTTGGTCCGGTTTAGGCCGGTTTAGGGCCGTTGAGGCCGGTGTTGGCCGGTTTAGGCCGGTTTAGGCGGGTTAAGGCCAGTTTAGACAGGTTTAGGCCGGTTTAGGCCCGTTCTGTCCGGTTTAGGGCAGTTTAGGCCGGTTTAGGCTGGTTTCGTCCGGCTTAGGCTGGTTTAGGCCGGATTAGGCCGGTGTGGTCCGGTTTAGGCACGTTTAGGCCGGTTCAGGCCGGTTTAGGCCGGTTCGGGTCGGTTTGGGCCGGTTTCGGCTGTTTTAGGCCGGTTTGGGGCTGTTACAGCCGGTTTCGGCCTGTTTAGGCCGGTTTGGTCCGGTTTACGCCGGTCTAGGCGGGTTCAGGCCAGTTCAGGCCTATAGAAGGTCCCTACCAGGACCGGCCCCCGCTGTGCCCCTTCCGCCTGTCACCCCTGCTGACTTGCTCCGGATCAACGATTGCATTTCTCAAAATCCTCAAAATCCAGGGTTCCAAATCCAAAAATATAGAAAATAAAATCCTCCTTCAACCCTGAACAGCAACCAGATCCCACAAATGCAGCAATAGCCCAATTCACAATCCAAATCAGGCTGCGGGCTTCCGTTCAGCACACCAGTCGTCTCACGTTGGCGGGCATATACAAGAATTGCACCAAAGAGGAAAGCCCTGAAATTGGCATATGAACACAAATAAGGCATAGTTGGGGAAAGAGGTAAACATACACATTCACAGCCATAAACCCCCCATTCCCTGGACTCAAGACCTTCCCTTGACTCACCAACATATTGCCCTGAACCCGGTCAAATGAGATGGCTGAATGCCATGTGTCACAAGTCACTACACAAACCCCAAAAATGTGTTCACTCCCAAGCCTATATATCCTAGCCCAATAGGGGAGGTGGCGTGTCATGGCCTATAGTGACACTCAGGACCATGCCCGACCCTGACATAACCTTGGTTGGACTTGGAGTCGAATGGGCTTGAAGATATGCCTCATGAGTTGGAACTCATAACCTGCCAAAAAACTGCCAATTCACACCATATTGGCCAAATATCAAATATATGCTCAAAATTGAGGTTACCACTTATCCAAAGGCTCAAAGCATGCATGGAATCGAAGTCTAGTATTCATGGAGGATAGAGACCAAAGGCCAATGCCCATGCACGTTCCCATTTTATCCTCGAAACCCCTTCAGATATGTGCGCCACGCACTGCCCAAGTCAGCCCATGATCTTGAGACCAATTCTTGTGATCCTTCGTGCGCCAAGCCAAATGGAGTACGCGATCCGGCATATGGTGGTGTTCAACTCCAAAGCATATGCCAGCATATGAACAACATACCATAGTTCGACTCTCCATAGGCTTCTTGCTGATTGCCGACCAGGTAAGTACACAAAATGCAAAAATGAGCAAAAATTGAGGTCAAAAACATGAAAATATGACCAAACACAAAGTTGTCATGATAATGTATCTCTATGCTCACCCATGATATCCGCTCATGGTTCAATACACAAATGATTAGGACCATTTGCCAACAATTCCCCCACTTGGATCCCCAATCAGGCGCATGGGGATACCTTCGCCACTCATATCTACATGCCCCATGAAAATGGGAGTGCACTCATGGATCTCTTTCCCAAACATACCATGAGCAATACATATGCGGTAGACTTAGTCTAGCGCTTTGAATTCCACAATTGGGACATGGGCAAAACCCTTGTCACGTATGGCTCCCCATCTCTTCGGCCACACGAAGATATATAACATGGGCGTGAGCATATCGAACATATACCATGCATACAACACATACCCTCAAAATATGGCTCCCACCATGATATGTCATGTCCCTCCATTGACCTAACTTCACGTTAAAAATACGTAGGAACCCAAAGAAAAGTTGCTATGCAACCCCAACACTCATGCGGTACACTCGAAAGTCGCATTAAAATATTCGGTTGCACGGTCCAAGAGTTATATATCACTTTATACCCTCTTGACCATTATTCCTTGCTTCACCGGGCATGTGTACACACCAAAGACGTTTGATGCTTCCTAAGTTAACTTGGGACCAATGCGCTTGCAACGCAACCTTCATTATTCTCTTTCCTCACACTCGCGCGTAGATATGGCCCTTCAAAGTGGTCCCACGATTCGCTTTTGTTTCCCTTATATCTCCAGGTCAAATGGGTGGCAAGTATAAGGGAAACCTGATTCGGGCATAGGGAAAAGAGTATGACCACTCGAAGAAGTCCAAATCAAGTGCGGCGATGTCGAAGTCGAAAATCCGATTTCGACATCGTGAAAAATTCAGATTAAAATTTCGAGTGCTTATTTAGAAAATTGCGGAAGCAACGAACCCTTTGCTGATGAAATCTGACCCTTCAACGGAGTATCCGCCAAAATATCTGGAAATAACAGTTAACCAATCGGTTAACGCAAAATCGCGAGCCAACTGACGGTCGCCGATACATTGACCATCAGAACGAAAGGCTGAAAAATTACGGAAACATCATGATAATAAAACCCTGTTGATTCCTGATATTCCGATATATAAATCTCTGCTGGCGGCGCCTCGGTACTGAATATTGCCGCTCATAGCCGCAATGACCAAACCTATCACACTATCACATCGCGTTAGGTCAGGTGGATGGGAGAGTATGATATCAGGCAATGGCGGCTTGCCGGCGCATAGATACACACCCCAAGTGACCCCAAGATGGCGACGGGGGTCCGAACCGGCTTCACCCCCCTTCTCAGAGCTTTGTTACCGCTCGGAAGTCATTGAAGAGAGGACGGGAGGACCCCAATGGGCTCCAACCCCCCCCTCCATGTCCCAAGGACACATGGAGGCCCCACACACGTCGTAGGCGTCGCCCATGCCCCAAGGGAGGGGTGAGGACACTGATACTCAGCGCCCTACGCCATATCCGGTCTCCACTTGATCTACAACATGGACCAAGGGGATCAAAGATAGAAAAACGTCGTCGGTCGACCTAAATAAGCATACCACAGTGAAATATATACGTGGAGATCGAGTGAAGGGGGTGTATGGCCAATTAAGGCCGAAAAATCCCCGGATGAACGCCCTCACCCGTCTCCCCAAGCACAGAAACAAACAAAATGCCAAGGGGGGATCCATTACGGTGCTACAGCAGCAACCAAATGGACCAACACGTCCTTGACATCCAAAGAAATATTCTTTTTCTTTAGGCAGTCCCTCCAGACCGTGGTGTACCTCGGCACAAAACTGCTTGGAGGTTCCCACGAGTCCCTGGATGCGGCGAATCCCTTCCAACGGACTTTATAAAGCCTGCCCCCAGGCGTCCCTGGGTCCGGCTTATCCGCCAGGATTCTCTCGGCGGTGAAGTCGTCGTCCTCACCCTCGTCGTCCGAGTCCACATCGCCGTCCGTGAACTCGAAGGTGACGGGACGTCCGCTGGGGTCTGGTGCTCGGGGACGAAGCTGGGTATGGTCGCGGTCCAGGATCTTGTTATCCCCCACACGAACCGCATACACATCCTGCCCGACCTTCCGCACGATTACCCCCGGCACATACCAAGATGCCTGCCGATGCCCGGACAGGACATGCTTGTGGTGCCGCTCCACCCACACGGTGTCTTGGAGAGCATACTTCGGGACCTTCCCTTGCTTGAAGTACTTGGCCCTCTTGTCATGCTCGTCCTGAAGTGCCTTGCACACCTTGGCCGCCGTGTCGTCCGCCTCAGCCATCATGGCATTCGCATCCCGGGCCACTTTGCCATGGTTCATCCACGGGAGAGTGCGTGACACTCGATCCCGTAGGAACAGGATGCGATGGGGCGACAGTCCAGTGGGCCCCGGAAGGTCATGATACGCTTGGAGTACCCTCCACAGCGAATTGTACCAATTCCGGCCCGGTTCGTCGATGTGCAGCTGGCGGAACTTCTCGAACATCTGCCGCCCGGCCACCTCAGCCCGGCCATTCGACCGGCTGTGGTATGCCACGGTCTTGGCGTGCGGAATCCCCATGTGCTTGCACATCGTCTTGAACCACGTCCCCACGAATTGACTGCCCCGATCGCTGCAGATGACAGCTGGGACATCGAAAATCGTCAGCCAATGCCTGATCATGGCATCAGCGACGGTCTTGGCCTGCAGCCCCACTCCATGCTTGTCCTTCTTGTCCTTCTTCTTGGACTTCTTGCCCGGGACTGCCACGATATACCCGCTGTGCCTGTCCACCGCCAGGATGACGCAGTCGTAGGTCTCTCCTTCCACGGTGACCTCAGGCATGGCGAACACATCCATGGCCACAGACCGCATAGGGGCTTCCGGTATAGCTGTGTACACCAGGTTGCTTGCTGTGGAGTGGTTGGGGCTCTTCGTGGCCCGACACACGGCACAGTCGCTGCAGTACCTATCCAGGATGGCGTAGTACCCCGGTGGGAACTTGAAACGCCACTCCAGGTCCTGCTGCATCTTGTCTCGGCCAGGGTGCATGAGCTGGGCGTTGTGCCAATGATCAATGAGCTCCTCCACTCGGTTCTCGGGCACCAGCAGCTTGTCCTTGAGGAACAACTTGTCGCCATCCTCGGTCAAGCCCTCAGGCCACTCGTCGTCCAACGGGGCGCTCACGGCATTCCAGTACTTGCTCCAGTGCTCGGATGCCGCGTAGTCATCCGACCAGTCCTCTGTGAGCACCGACCTGACTAGCTCTACAGGGGCCACCATCCACTGCTCGAGGGTTTCCTCTCGAATAGCTTGGACGCGGGCACCCCGGAACTTGGCCAGGTCCGTACGGTTTGCCATCACCACAAAGCACTTGACCCCCTCTTGCTCCATGACCTTCTCCATCTCGATGATGCGCTTGGCCTCCTCGGTTTCCTCGGCGTCCCCATGGCTGGATATGTCCATCCAAGCCTTGCCCGCGGGGTAGGCCCATCGACTGAGGCAATCTGCCACAGTGTTGTCCTTCCCCGGGACGTATACGACGCTGAGGTCGAACTTGGCGAACGTCTCATGCCATCGGGCCCTCCTTGCCGCCGGTCCCGAGGGGGTGTCGACGTGCTCCTTGTGCCAGCTCTGTAAGGACTGATGGTCTGTGCAAACCACCACCGGTTGCAATCCGATGTGGCCAGACCACTTCCTGAGCGCACATACAATGGCGTACGTCTCCTTCTCCCTCGCGGTCCAGGTGCGGCGTTGGCCCTCGGCCAGGATCCGGCTCCAGAACGCCACGGGTACATGTGACCCGTCGTCTCGGATCTGCTCGAGGACTGCCCCCACAGCATAGTCCGAGGCGTCCGTCCGTAGCACAAATCCCTTGTCCGGGTCCACCAGGAATAGCCCCAGTTGCCCCAGGAGTCGCTCCCTCAGGCGGCTGAACGCATCTTCGGCCTCAGGGGTCCAAGCAAGCTTCTTCTTGCTCCCCTTCGGGCCATCGAACTTGCCCACTTGCAGCATCTTGTGCAGCGGCCCCGACAGTTCTGCATACATCCGGACATAGCCCGAATAGTAGTTGCAGAACCCCATGAAGGACCGGAGTTCGCTGATGGTCTGGGGCTTCTCCCAGTGGTGCAGGGACGCCAGCTTCCCAGGCATGGGGCGGCGTTGCCCGTGACCAACCACGTGACCCGCGAACTCCACTTCCTTCACGAAAAGTGAGGCTTTGGTGGGCTTGCACACCATGTTGTGCTTGTCCAACTCGCTGAGCACTCGGCGCAGATCCTTCTCATGCGCGTCGATGAGCTCGTCCTCAGTCATGTTCTCCGTGCCGGACCCGATGATGATGTCATCCACGAAGGGGTCGGCACAGTCCCGGACAGGACCGAGTAGGTCCTCCATCATGCGCTGGAAAGCGGCGTTGCCATTCTTGGCGCCCATAGGCACCACTTTCCACTGCATGGGCCCCAGCGGCGTCAACATCGTTGTGCAGGGCCTGGATTCCGGGTGTAGCGGCATCTGGTGATAACCGTGTTTCAGGTCCAGCACCGTGAAAATCCGCTTTTTCTGTTGTTTCTGGAGGATGGAGTCGATCAGGGGAAGCGAGTACGAGTCGTGCTCGGTCTGCTCGTTCAAACCTCTGTAATCAACCACCAACCTCCACTGGCCCTTCTCCTTCTTGGGCACGATGAAGGCTGGGCTGGCCCATTCACTGTCGGAGGGTTCGATCCATCCCCGCTCAATGAACTCGGCCAACAGCTTCTTCATGGCCTCGGCCCGATCGCCCTGAAGTTGGTACACCCGATGACGATAGATCTTCGGGTTCGGCTTCAGCTTGATCTTCGCTGTACCAAACCTCCCACGATCTGGAGGGTTCTTGTTGGCGACGCCACTGAAAAGCCGTGGATAGGCCTTGATCAGCCTCTCCTTCAGCTCGGCGACCTTCGGGTTCTCCTGGGCCTCGTCAGCCGCTTGCTTCGGTATCGATACAACCGAACGCACTGCGGTATAGGCCTCTTCCCGGTCCTAATCCGACTTCTCCTCGTCCGATATGCCGTCTTCATCGTCGTGGAGTGCACTTCCCACCGATAATCTTCGAAAATTTGCGGCCTCGGGCTGGTGACTGTCGCTATCGACACCCATTCTTGGAAAATCCCATGTTGGTGGGTCCGACCCAACCGGACCATCGTATTGGTCCGCGATGTGATCCATGACCCTCGCCATGAACTCATCCTTCTCGTACTTGCCGGTGACCAACATCTTGTCATCCCACCAATGCAGAGATGTGACCATGGCCCGCCTGTTCTTGGCTGCCACACGGTCGTGCATCCCCATTCGCATGTAGTTGACGACGTCGTCGATCTCGGCGTGGGATAGGACGTCAATGCCATCAATTGGCTGATCCGTCCCCTCCTTGGGCTCAAACATGACCTTCATGGGTACCGCCTCCACCCTATGGATGAATGCTTCATCGCCCGTGGGCTGGGCTTGCGCCCCATCCACCAGGAAAGCCTTGGTACCCCACGCTTGACCCGGGGAGGGCATTGATACACCCTTGGCGTCGATGGACAGCTCCTCCTCTGGCCCGAATGACATCTCGTTCAGGGTGATGGAGTCCAGCGTCGACTTGAGACCCTCCAGCGGACATGGGGTGGATCCTATGCCGGTTATGACCAGGATCCCCTTCGCCCTATCCGCGATGATCTTCTCCACCGTACATCTGGTATTGTCCAGGGAGCCATGCCAATACATGGGTCCCCACTCCTTCAAACCCCAATGCCTGTGCCAGGCTGAGTCTCCTCGATGCCAATGCCTCCTACACTTCCGCAGAAGTGGGGCATCCCGGGAAGCGAAGATGTCCGTCTCGGGCGCTTCAGCTCCCAGCGTCTGGATCATCCTGGCATACACCTGCGGGGCCATTCCATACTCCGTGAGCTGAGCTCCGCGGTCTCCTCTGGACTTGGCACCCACAGCTTGCACCGCTCGGACGATCCGATCCTCTTCCTCAGCATTCCATTGGGATGATCCGCAAGCATAGTCCGTGGACAGCCATGTGAGGCATTCATCATCCTCCCGGACCAGCGTTGCACGATGGGGAAGGGCTCCAATGGCGTTTGCCACCATGAAGTCATACCCCATGATCATATCCCAATCTGTAATGTCGGCCACATAGAAGTTCCCGGATAGAGTGCTTCTCTTCGCCTGATCAGGGCGGTTCAAGCGCTCATGCTCCCAGAATTCCATACTGATAGTGGCCTCATGGGTGCCACCACCCATAATCTCTCCGTTGGCGACCTTCAGGCGGACCGGTCTCCGGCTGGGCTGCAGGAGTTCCTCCTTGAACAACCCTCTCCGGACCAGGCTCACCTGGGCACCCGTATCCACTAACACATCCACCACCTTCTCCTCTCGTCCGCACCGTACTCGCACTTTCAAGTGCAACTGCCGCTCGTCGCCATGAGGTGTATGGACGACTCTCACGGCATGCAACTCTAGTACGTCCGGGTGCATCAGGACTTCAAGGGTATGGTCACGGATGGTGTAGATCTTGGGATGGTCCTGCCCGTCCACGGGGCTCTCCGTGGTCGCTACTTCCTTCTTGCCATGTCCCATACCCACATGTACTTCCCTTGGCAGGGCGCTCCAGGGGTTGGGAGTGGCGAAACTCAGTGGTTTTGGCTCTTCCGGAGCCTCCATCGGCACCCGATGTGCCTTCGCTTTCTCTGAGATTCCACTGATTTTCGGAGCAGAGACCTCCGAGGTCCCACTCCCGTGGGGGCTCCTCTAGACTTGGCTTCCCGCAGCCCCTTCTGGCTGCGATCCACCAGGAGTTTGTCCTCCACGTTGCTGGGCATTGAGTTCCTCGAACGTCCTCAACATGTCCTCAGCAACTTCCTCGATCGACCTCACTCGTCGGTCTTGGCCAGGTCCACCACCATAGCCTCTTCCACCGCTTTTTCCTTGGCCTTTGCCTTGGCCTTTTCCCCCGTCTCCGCCCTTCGCCTTCCAATCGGAAATCCGCTGCTCCTTGGGCTTCTTCTCGGGGTGAGCGGCGAGGTAGGCCTTCTTGTCCGCCTCATACACCTTGCACCGACGGTGGTCGTGTGCATGGTTGTTTCCCTTGCCATAACAGACCCAGCACCCGTCGTGCTGAGACCTGTACTCTCGGAACGAGAGCGGTGGGTTCCCGATCCTCCTTGGTCCTTCTCTGTTCTTCCTGGGTCCCACCTGGCTCCATCTGGACCGATCCTGCCCATGGTTCTTCACGTTGTGCGCCACGAACGCGAAGAAGTGGGCCTCCTCGTGATCCTCCCGGGACCAGTGGTCTTGGCCACTTCCACTACCATCCTCCGTAGAGTTGGCCATGTCCTCCTGGATCTTCTGATGGTGGCGGTCTTCTCGGTGGCCTCGTTGTCCATGACCATGTCGATCCTGCACGTGGGCCTCGTTCTTCGCATTGAGCTTCAACTCCACCGTGATGTACTTCACGATCTCGTCCAGGCTCATGCGGGCGAAGATGACCTGCATCCTCAGCGGCTCCCCGCGCCTCCACTCCACGTTATTAAGGCGCAGCAACCTTTGCCCCATGGAGTCTCCAAACACCTCCACGTACACGGCGTTCTTCAGTCCCAACATCCGGTTGGGTTCGCCCAGGTTGCTCCTGAAGAACTCCATGATACCTGAATTGGTATCCTCCGCCGCCATGATCCGCACCGCCACCCGCTTCTTGGCGCGCTTCTTCTCCTCGTCCTCCACTCGCCTCTTCCAGTTGCTGGGGAGGACGTCCTTCAGGAGGTGGCGGATCTCACTGGCCTCGTTCCAGTCTTCCACCAGCTTGAGGCATCTGCGGTACTTCCGCAGATACCGGTTCCACTCCCGGACCCGCAACTCACCGCGGTCCAGCGGCAGCGGAATGGACCACAGGTCCTCCAGCTTCTGATTCGGAGCGTGCACCCGCTCCTCATCCTCCAGCCACTGAAGGCAGGCCTGCTCCGTACGGATCAATCCTTCTCGGATCTGATCCCGCAGCTCCTCCTTCAGGTCTTGCGCCAGCCGGTGTGGGAATGTCCGGCACACCCACTTGTCCCGCAGCGCTCCCCGTAACTCGCCGACGACCTCCTCGGCGAAGTCCTCCCAATCCAGGATGAAGTCATCCAGGTTGGAGGGGTTGCCATCGTAGTAGGGGATTTTGATTCCCCTGACGTCGTCAATCCTGATGGCGTCTCCGACGTCTCCAGCCACCACTCCACCGAGACGGATACCACCCGTGGCCGGGGGGTGTGAGTACACTCCTCGTACATCCCTCTCCTCCATGGAGTGCGGTCCAGTTGGGCCTGAACCCATGGGGTTTGGAATGTGGGAAGGACTTGCTCCGTCGGCCGTCCATATCCCCGTATTGGGGTCCTTCGCCCACAGGTTTCCGCTTGGATGGCCTCGACCATGTCCGTTGGCGCTTCCCATGGTTCGCCCCTGCATGGTCTGGTTCTGGATCTCGATCTTCTCTTCCGCATAGACTACCATATTTGTCGTGACCGGTACATCCTGGGCGGCATGGGACATCTGCACCGTCAGGCTCCTCGGATCCGTGGTTACGTGCCCTTCCCGCATGGACCCAGCCGGTGCCGTGTGTTCCCTGAGCATTGTGGATTCGCTGAACATGGGAACAAACGGCAGCGCACCCGGGTCAACACGCGGAGGCGCGTATGGTGCCTCTGCAGGGCCGACCATGGGTTTCTCCATGGCGCTCCTGAGGGTCTTAACCCGCTCCACCAGCTCTACCGCGGCCGGCTTTGCTGGGAGCTCCGGACCCGAGGTGAGGGGCTGTCGCTCCTCTAGCCTTTTCAGGCGTCCCGACATGTCCTCCACTAAGTGGGGGAGGCTGTCCACCACTTGCTGCTGCTTCTGCAGGGCCAGCTCCAGATTCTCCCGGTACCAGGCCTGATCCGCTCGCAGCTCCTCCATGTGGTTCTCCGCGGCCGACTGGTCATCCAGGATCCCCGCGACGTCCTCCTCTAGACCGTCCCTGGCGTTGTCCAGGCGGTCCAGACGATGCACGATGGCGTCCATCCCCATCTTCGGGTACTTGCCCATGAGGAAGGACACGTGCTAGCAGTGGCACGCAGCGTGCTTTCTGCCGGATTCAGCACATCCCGCGGTTCCCGGCACCTCAGACTCATCGCCCATGGGCGTATCGCCTACGGCGTCCGTCTCTGGTCTCGTGTGCCGGGGCACAGGTGCCGTTCGGGCCCTGGCCGGCCTCTCCAAGCCCTCGGCGTCGTGCTTCAGGGCGGGCTCGGGGGCCGTATGCGCCCTGGCGATCGGCGCGGACATCTCCTCCGACTCCGAGGGTGGCTCGTAGGCTGTCCGATAGCCCTCGGAGTGCCCCTCGGATTCCCACAGCCTGACCGGGCTGGGGTCCGTGTCCATAGCCCCGGCGTCCCTTGCCGCGGACTTAGGTGACCCGCGCTTCCGGTAGCGCCGGGCCCGTCCTTCACTGCTGCCTGAATGGCAGGCCTCATCAGAGTCCTCCGCGGCGGAGCGGAGGTTGCATGCCTTTCGGCAGCGACGCTCACACATGGAGACCAGGTCCTCCATGTCACGTCCTCCCCTTCCCGAATGTCGTTCTTCTCTTCGGGCTTCAACTTCCGGAGTTCGCCATGCTCTTGAACGTCTCGGTCCTTCTATGGCTCCAATCTCCGGCGTGGTCTCCACCGAGTCCACAATACGCACCCGGGGCGTACTTGGGCAGGGCTCATAAGGGCCCAAGTCCCCGGGTCGGCGGTTGGTAGGGGCAGCAGGTAAGCCTCTGCTACCATATAGAAGGTCCCTACCAGAACCGGCCCCCGCTGTGCCCCTTCCGCCTGTCACCCCTGCTGACTTGCTCCGGATCAACGATTGCATTTCCCAAAATCCTCAAAATCCAGGGTTCCAAATCCAAAAATATAGAAAATAAAATCCTCCTTCAACCCTGAACAGCAACCAGATCCCACAAATGCAGCAATAGCCCAATTCACAATCCAAATCAGGCTGCGGGCTTCCGTTCAGCACACCGGTCGTCTCACGGTGGCGGGCATATACAAGAATTGCACCAAAGAGGAAAGCCCTGAATTTGGCATATGAACACAAATAAGGCATAGTTGGGGAAAGAGGTAAACATACACATTCACAGCCATAAACCCCCCATTCCCTGGACTCAAGACCTTCCCTTGACTCACCAACATATTGCCCTGAACCCGGTCAAATGAGATGGCTGAATGCCATGTGTCACAAGTCACTACACAAACCCCCAAAATGTGTTCACCCCCAAGCCTATATATCCTAGCCCAATAGGGGAGGTGGCGTGTCATGGCCTATAGTGACACTCAGGACCATGCCCTACCCTGACATAAACTTGATTGGACTTGGAGTTGAATGGGCTTGAAGATATGCCTCATGAGTTTGAACTCATAACCTGCCAAAAAACTGCCAATTCACACCATATTGGCCAAATATCAAATATATGCTCAAAATTGAGGTTACCACTTATCCAAAGGCTCAAAGCATGCATGGAATCGAAGTCTAGTATTCATGGAGGATAGAGACCAAAGGCCAATGCCCATGCACGTTCCCATTTTATCCTCGAAACCCCTTCAGATATGGGCGCCACGCACTGCCCAAGTCAGCCCATGATCTTGAGACCAATTCTTGTGATCCTTCGTGCGCCAAGCCAAATGGAGTACGCGATCCGGCATATGGTGGTGTTCAACTCCAAAGCATATGCCAGCATATGAACAACATACCATAGTTCGACTCTCCATAGGCTTCTTGCTGATTGCCGACCAGGTAAGTACATAAAATGCAAAAATGAGCAAAATATGAGGTCAAAAACATGAAAATATGACCAAACACAAAGTTGTCATGATAATGTATCTCTATGCTCACCCATGATATCCGCTCATGGTTCAATACACAAATGATTGGGACCATTTGCAAACAATTCCCCCACTTGGATCCCCAATCAGGCGCATGGAGATACCTTCGCCACTCATATCCACATGCCCCATGAAAATGGGAGTGCACTCATGGATCTCTTTCCCAAAAATACCATGAGCAATACATATGCGGTAGACTTAGTCTAGCGCTTTGAATTCCACAATTGGGACATGGGCAAAACCCTTGTCACGTATGGCTCCCCATCTCTTCGGCCACACGAAGATATATAACATGGGCGTGAGCATATCGAACATATACCATGCATACAACACATACCCTCAAAATATGGCTCCCACCATGATATGTCATGTCCCTCCATTGACCTAACTTCACGTTAAAAATACGAAGGAACCCAAGAAAAAGTTGCTATGCAACCCCAACACTCATGCGGTACACTCGAAAGTCGCATTAGAATATTCGGTTGCATGGTCCAAGAGTTATATATCACTTTATACCCTCTTGACCATTATTCCTTGCTACACCGGGCATGTGTACACACCAAAGACGTTTGATGCTTCCTAATTTTAACTTGGGACCAATGCGCTTGCAACGCAACCTTCATTATTCTCTTTCCTCACACTCGCGTGTAGATATGGCCCTTCAAAGTGGTCCCACGATTCGCTTTTGTTTCCCTTATATCTCCAAGTCAAATGGGTGGCAAGTATAAGGGAAACCTGATTCGGGCATAGGGAAAAGAGTATGACCACTCGAAGAAGTCCAAATCAAGTGCGGCGATGTCGAAGTCGAAAATCCGATTTCGACATCGCGAAAAATTCAGATTAAAATTTCGAGTGCTTATTTAGAAAATTGCGGAAGCAACGAACCCTTTGCTGATGAAATCTGACCCTTCAACGGAGTATCCGCCAAAATATCTGGAAATAACAGTTAACCAATCGGTTAACGCAAAATCGCGAGCCAACTGACGGTCGCCGATACATTGACCATCAGAACGAAAGGCTGGAATACCTACGGAAACATCATGATAATAAAACCCTGTTGATTCCTGATATTCCGATGTATAAATCTCCGCTGGCGGCGCCTCGGTACTGAATATTGCCGCTCATAGCCGCAATGACCAAACCTATCACACTATCACATCGGGTTAGGTCAGGTGGATGGGAGAGTATGATATCAGCCAATGGCGGCTTGCCGGCGCATAGATACACACCCCAAGTGACCCCAAGATGGCCACGGGGGTCTGAACCGGCTTCAGGCCGGTTCAGGCCCGATTAGGCCGGTTCAGGCGGGTTTAGGCCAGATTAGTCCGGTTTAGGCCAGTTTAGGCTGGTTTAGGCCGGTTTAGGCCGGTTTAGGCGGGTTTAGGCCGTTTTAGACCGGTTTAGGCCGGTTTAGGCCGGTTTGGGTCGGTTTGGCCCAGTCTAGGCCGGTTTGGGTCGGTTTCGGCCAGTTCGGGCCGGTTTGAGCCGGTTTCAGCCGGTTTCAGCCGGTTTGGGCCGGTTTAGGCCATTTTTGGCCGGTTCAGGTCGGTTTAGGCCGGTCCAGTCCGGTTTGGTCCGGTTTAGGCCGGTTTAGTCCGGTTTGGTCCGGTTCAGGCCAGTTTGGTCCGGTTTGGGTCGATTTAGGCCGGCTTGGGCCGGTGTGGTCCGGTTTAGGCCGGTTTAGACCGTCTAGCCCGGTTTAGGCCGGTTTAGGCAGGTTTACGCCGGTTCAGGCTGGTTTGGTCCGGTTTAGTCCGGTCTAGGCCGGTCTAGGCCGCGTTACGCCGGTTTAGGCCGGTTTAGGCCGGTTTAGGCCAGTTTAGGCCAGGTTAGGCCGGTCTGGGCCGGGTTGGGCCGGTTCAGGCCGGTTTTGGCCGGTTTCGGCCGGTTTGGGCGGGTCTAGGCCGGTTTAGGCGTTTTTGTCCGGTTTGGGCCGGTTTAGGCCGGTTTAGGCAGGTTTAGGCCGGTTTAGGCTGATTTAGGCCGGTTTAGTCCGGTTCAGGCCGGTTTAGGCTGGCTTAGGCCGGTTTAGGCCGGTTTGGTCCAGTTCGGGCCGGTTTGGGCCAGTTTAGGCCAGTTTAGGCCGGTTTAGGCCGGTTTAGGCCGTTTTAGGACGGTTTAGGCCAGTTTGGTCCAGTTTGGTCCGGTTCAGGCCCGTTTAGGCCGGGTTAGGCCGGTTTAGTCCGGTTTACGCCGGTTTGGGCCAGTTTAGGCCGGTTTGGTCCGGTTTACGCCGGTTTAGGCCCGTTGAGGCCGGTTTAGGCTGATTTAGGCCGGTTTAGTCCGGTTCAGGCCGGTTTAGGCTGGCTTAGGCCGGTTTAGGCCGGTTTGGTCCAGTTCGGGCCGGTTTGGGCCGGTTTAGGCCAGTTTAGGCCGGTTTAGGCCGGTTTAGGCCGTTTTAGGACGGTTTAGGCCAGTTTGGTCCAGTTTGGTCCGGTTTAGGCCCGTTTAGGCCGGGTTAGGCCGATTTAGTCCGGTTTACGCCGGTTTGGGCCAGTTTAGGCCGGTTTGGTCCGGTTTAGGCCCGTTTAGGCTGGGTTAGGCCGGTTTAGTCCGGTTTACGCCGGTTTGAGCCAGTTTAGGCCGGTTTGGTCCGGTTTAGGCCGGTTTAGGCCCGTTGAGGCCGGTGTTGCCAGTTTAGGCCGGTTTAGGCGGGTTTAGGCCAGTTTAGACGGGTTTAGGCCGGTTTAGGCTGGTTTTGTCCGGTTTAGGGCGGTTTAGGCCGGTTTAGGCTGGTTTCGTCCGGCTTAGGCTGATTTCGTCCGGCTTAGGCTGGTTTAGGCCGGATTAGGCCGGTGTGGTCCGGTTTAGGCACGTTTAGGCCGGTTCAGGCCGGTTTAGGCCGGTTTGGGTCGGTTTGGGCCGGTTTCGGCCGGTTTGGGCTGTTTTAGGCCGGTTTGGGGCTGTTTAGGCCGGTCTCGGGCGGTTTAGGCCGGTTTGGTCCGGTTTACGCCGGTCTAGGCGGGTTTAGGCCGGTTCAGGCCGGTTCAGGCCCGATTAGGCCGGTTTAGGCGGGTTTAGGCCGGATTAGTCCGGTTTAGGCCAGTTTAGGCTGGTTTAGGCCGGTTTAGGCCGGTTTAGGCGGGTTTAGGCGGTTTTAGGCCGGTTCAGGCCGGTTTAGGCCAGTTTGGGTCGGTTTGGGCCGGTTTAGGCCGGTTTGGGTCGGTTTCGGCCGGTTCGGGCCGGTTTGAGCCAGTTTCGGCCGGTTTGGGCCGGTTTCGGCCTTTTTAGGCCAGTTTGGGGCCGGTTCACGTCAGTTCAGACCGCTTTGGGCCGGTTTAGTCCGGTTTCGTCCGGCTTAGGCCGGTTTGGTCCAGTTTATGCCGGTTTAGGGTGTTTTTGGCCGGTTCAGGTCGGTTTAGGCTGGTCTAGTCCGGTTTGGTCCGGTTTAGGCCGGTTTGGTCCGGTTTGGTCCGGTTCAGGCTGGTTTGGTCCGGTTTGGGCCGGTTTAGACCGTTGAGCCCGGTTTAGGCCGGTTTGGGCAGGTTTACGCCGGTTTAGGCTGGTTTGGTCCGGTTTAGTCCGGTCTAGACCGGTCTAGGCCGTGTTACGCCGGTTTAGGCCGGTTTAGGCCGGTTTAGGCCAGTTTAGGCCAGGTTAGGCCGGTCTGGGCCGGGTTGGGCCGGTTCAGGCCGGTTTTGGCCGGTTTAGGCCGGTTTGGGCGGGTCTAGGCCGGTTTAGGCGGTTTTGTCCGGTTTAGGCCGGTTTAGGCCGGTTTAGGCTGGTTTAGGCCGGTTCAGGCTGATTTAGGCCGGTTTAGTCCGGTTCAGGCCGGTTTAGGCTGGCTTAGGCCGGTTTAGGCCGGTTTGGTCCGGTTCGGGCCGGTTTGGGCCGGTTTAGGCCAGTTTAGGCCGGTTTAGGCCGGTTTAGGCCGTTTTAGGACGGTTTAGGCCAGTTTGGTCCAGTTTGGTCCGGTTTAGGCCCGTTTAGGCCGGGTTAGGCCGGTTTAGTCCAGTTTACGCCGGTTCGGGCCAGTTTAGGCCGGTTTGGTCCGGTTTAGGCCCGTTTAGGCCGGGTTAGGCCGGTTTAGTCCGGTTTACGCCGGTTTGGGCCAGTTTAGGCTGGTTTGGTCCGGTTTAGGCCGGTTTAGGCCCGTTGAGGCCGGTGTTGCCGGTTTAGGCCGGTTTAGGCGGGTTTAGGCCAGTTTAGACGGGTTTAGGCCGGTTTAGGCTGGTTTTGTCCGGTTTAGGGCGGTTTAGGCCGGTTTAGGCTGGTTTTGTCCGGCTTAGGCTGATTTCGTCCGGCTTAGGCTGGTTTAGGCCGGATTAGGCCGGTGTGGTCCGGTTTAGGCACGTTTAGGCCGGTTCAGGCCGGTTTAGGCCGGTTTGGGTCGGTTTGGGCCGGTTTCGGCCGGTTTGGGCTGTTTTGGGCCGGTTTGGGGCTGTTTAGGCCGGTCTCGGGCGGTTTAGGCCGGTTTGGTCCGGTTTACGCCGGTCTAGGCGGGTTTAGGCCGGTTCAGGCCGGTTCAGGCCCAATTAGGCCGGTTTAGGCGGGTTTAGGCCGGATTAGTCCGGTTTAGGCCAGTTTAGGCTGGTTTAGGCCGGTTTAGGCCAGTTTAGGCGGGTTTAGGCCGTTTTAGGACGGTTCAGGCCGGTTTAGGCCAGTTTGGGTCGGTTTGGGCCGGTTTAGGCCGGTTTGGGTCGGTTTCGGCCGGTTCGGGCCGGTTTGAGCCGGTTTCGGCCGGTATGGGCCAGCCTCGGCCTTTATAGGCCAGCTTGGGGCCGGTTCACGTCAGTTCAGACCGGTTTGGGCCGGTTTAGTCCGGTTTCGTCCGGCTTAGGCCGGTTTGGTCCAGTTTATGCCGGTTTAGGGTGTTTTTGGCCGGTTCAGGTCGGTTTAGGCCGGTCTAGTCCGGTTTGGTCCGGTTTAGGCCGGTTTGGTCCGGTTTGGTCCGGTTCAGGCCGGTTTGGTCCGGTTTGGGCCGGTTTAGACCGTTGAGCCCGGTTTAGGCCGGTTTAGGCAGGTTTACGCCGGTTCAGGCTGGTTTGGTCCGGTTTAGTCCGGTCTAGGCCGGTCTAGGCCGCGTTACGCCGGTTCAGGCCGGATTAGGCCGGTTTAGGCCAGTTTAGGCCAGGTTAGGCCGGTCTGGGCCGGGTTGGGCCGGTTCAGGCCGGTTTTGGCCGGTTTAGGCCGGTTTCGGCGGGTTTAGGCCGGTTTAGGCGGTTTTGTCCGGTTTAGGCCGGTTTAGGCCGGTTCAGGCTGGTTTAGGCCGGTTTAGGCTGATTTAGGCCGGTTTAGTCCGGTTCAGGCCGGTTTAGGCTGGCTTAGGCCGGTTTAGGCCGGTTTGGGCCGGTCTAGGCCAGTTTAGGCCGGTTTAGGCCGGTTCAGGCTGTTTTAGGACGGTTTAGGCCAGTTTGGTCCAGTTTGGTCCGGTTTAGGCCCGTTTAGGCCGGGTTAGGCCGGTTTAGTCCGGTTTACGCCGGTTTGGGCCAGTTTAGGCCGGTTTCGTCCGGTTCAGGCCGGTTTAGGCCCGTTGAGGCCGGTGTTGGCCGGTTTAGGCCGGTTTAGGCGGGTTTAGGCCAGTTTAGACGGGTTTAGGCCGGTTTAGGCTGGTTTTGTCCGGTTTAGGGGGGTTTAGGCCGGTTTAGGCTGGTTTCGTCCGGCTTAGGCTGGTTTCCTCCGGCTTAGGCTTGTTTAGGCCGGATTAGGCCGGTGTGGTCCGGTTTAGGCACGTTGAGGCCGGTTCAGGCCGGTTCAGGCCGGTTTGGGTCGGTTTTGGCCGGTTTCGGCCGGTTTGGGCTGTTTTAGGCCGGTTTGGGGCTGTTTAGGCCGGTCTCGGGCGGTTTAGGCCGGTTTGGTCCGGTTTACGCCGGTGTAGGCGGGTTTAGGCCGGTTCAGGCCGATTCAGGCCCGATTAGGCCGGTTTAGGCGGGTTTAGGCCGGATTAGTCCGGTTTAGGCCAGTTTAGGCTGGTTTGGGTCGGTTTGGGCCGGTTTAGGCCGGTTTGGGTCGGTTTCGGCCGGTTTCGGCCGGTTTGAGCCGGTTTCGGCACGTTTGGGCCGGTTTGGGCCTTTTTAGGCCAGTTTGGGGCCGGTTCACGTCAGTTCAGACCGGTTTGGGCCGGTTCAGTCCGGTTTCGTCCGGCTTAGGCCGGTTTGGTCCGGTTTATGCCGATTTATGCCATTTCTGGCTGGTTGAGGTCGGTTTAGGCCGGTCTAGTCCGGTTTTGTCCGGTTTAGGCCGGTTTAGTCCGGTTTGGTCCGGTTCAGGCCAGTTTGGTCCTGTTTGGGCCGATTTAGGCCGGCTTGAGCCGGTGTGGTCCGGTTTAGGCCGGTTTAGACCGTTGAGCCCGGTTTAGGCCGGTTTAGGCAGGTTTACGCCAGTTCAGGCTGGTTTGGTCCGGTTTAGTCCGGTCTAGGCCGGTCTAGGCCGTGTTACGCCGGTTTAGGCCGGTTTAGGCCGGTTTAGGCCAGTTTAGGCCAGGTTAGGCCGGTCTGGGCCGGGTTGGGCCGGTTCAGGCCCGTTTTGGCCGGTTTAGGCCGGTTTGGGCGGGTTTAGGCCGGTTTAGGCGGTTTTGTCCGGTTTAGGCCGGTTTAGGCCGGTTTAGGCTGGTTTAGGCCGGTTTAGGCTGATTTAGGCCGGTTTAGTCCGGTTCAGGCCGGTTTAGGCTGTCTTAGGCCGGTTTAGGCCGGTTTGGTCCAGTTCGGGCCGGTTTGGGCCGGTTTAAGCCGGTTCGGGCCGGTTTAGGCCGGTTTAGGCCGGTTTAGGACGGTTGAAGGTGGTTTAGGCCGGTTTGGTCCAGTTTGGGCCGGTTCAGGCCGGTTTAGGCCGTTTCGGCCGGTTTGGGCCGTTTTAGGCCGGTTCAGGTCGGTTTACTCCGGTTTAGGCCGGTTTGCTCCAGCTTAGGCCGGTTTAGGCCCGCTTAGGTTGGTTTAGGCTGGCTTAGGCCGGTTCTGTCCGGTTTACGCCGGTTTGGCTCGGTTCAGGGCGGTTTGGTCCGGTTTAGGCAGGTTTGGTCCGGTTTGGGCCGGTTTAGGCCGACTTGGGCCGGTTTGGGCCGGTTCAGGCCGGTTTGGTCCGGTCTAGTCCGCTTTAGGCAGGTTTAGGCCGGCTTGGGCCGGTTTAGGCCGTTTTAGGCCGGCTTAGGCCGGTTTGGTCCCGTTTGGTCCGGTTGAGGCCGGTTTGGTCGGGTTTAGTCCTGTTTGGTCCGGTTTACGCCGGTTTAGGCTGGTTCAGGCCGGTTTAACCCGTTTTGGTCCGGTTTAGGCCAGTTTGGTCCGGTTTCATCCGTTTTGGGCCGGTCTAGGCCGGCTTGGGCCGGTTCGGTCCGGTTTAGGACGGTTTAGGCCGGTTTAGGCCAGTTTAGGCTGGTTTAGGCTGGTTGAGGCCGGTTTGGTCCGGTTTCGTCCGGTTTAGGCCTGTTTGGGCCGGTTCAGGCCGGTTTAGGCCGGTTCAGGCCAGTTTTGGCTGGTTTCGGTCGGTTCTGGCAAGCTTGGGCCGGTTTGGGCCAGTTTAGGCCGGTTTAAGTCGGTTTGGGCCGGTTGAGGCCGGTTTAGGCCAGTCTGGGCCGGTTTAGTCCGGTTTAGGCCGGTCTAGGCCAGTGTAGGCCGGTTCAGGCCGGTTTGGGCGGGTTTAGGCCGGTCTAGGCTGGTTTGGTCCACTGTCGGCCGGTTTAGGCCGGCTTAGGCCGGTTTGGCTGGGTTTAGGCCGGTTCAGGCAGGTTTAGGCCGGTTCAGGCCGGTTTAGGCTGGTTTAGGCCGGTTCAGGCCCGTTTAGGCCGGTGTGGTCCGGTTTGGTCCGGTTTAGGCCGGTTTAGGCCGGCTTAGGTTGGTTTAGGCTGGCTTAGGCCGGTTCTGTCCGGTTTACGCCGGTTTGGCTCGGTTCAGGGCGGTTTGGTCCGGTTTAGGCAGGTTTGGTCCGGTTTGGGCCGGTTTAGGCCGACTTGGGCCGGTTTGGGCCGGTTCAGGCCGGTTTGGTCCGGTCTAGTCCGCTTTAGGCAGGTTTAGGCCGGCTTGGGCCGGTTTAGGCCGTTTTAGGCCGGTTTAGGCCGGTTTGGTCCCGTTTGGTCCGGTTGAGGCCGGTTTGGTCGGGTTTAGTCCTGTTTGGTCCGGTTTACGCCGGTTTAGGCCGGTTCAGGCCGGTTTAACCCGTTTTGGTCCGGTTTAGGCCAGTTTGGTCCGGTTTCATCCGTTTTGGGCCGGTCTAGGCCGGCTTGGGCCGGTTCGGTCCGGTTTAGGACGGTTTAGGCCGGTTTAGGCCAGTTTAGGCTGGTTTAGGCTGGTTGAGGCCGGTTTGGTCCGGTTTCGTCCGGTTTAGGCCTGTTTGGGCCGGTTCAGGCCGGTTTAGGCCGGTTCAGGCCAGTTTTGGCTGGTTTCGGTCGGTTCTGGCAAGCTTGGGCCGGTTTGGGACAGTTTAGGCCGGTTTAAGTCGGTTTGGGCCGGTTGAGGCCGGTTTAGGCCAGTCTGGGCCGGTTTAGTCCGGTTTAGGCCGGTCTAGGCCAGTGTAGGCCGGTTCAGGCCGGTTTGGGCGGGTTTAGGCCGGTCTAGGCTGGTTTGGTCCACTGTCGGCCGGTTTAGGCCGGCTTAGGCCGGTTTGGCTGGGTTTAGGCCGGTTCAGGCAGGTTTAGGCCGGTTCAGGCCGGTTTAGGCTGGTTTAGGCCGGTTCAGGCCCGTTTAGGCCGGTGTGGTCCGGTTTGGTCCGGTTTAGGCCGGTTTAGGCCGGCTTAGGGCGGGTTAGGCCGGTTTAGGCCGGCTTAGGGCGGGTTAGGGCCGTTTAGGCCGGTTTAGGCCGGTTTCCGCCGGTTTGGGCCGGTTTGGGCCAGTTTGGGCGGTTTGGGCCGGTTTAGGCCTGTTGAGGCCGGTTTAGGCTGGTTTAGGCCGGTTTAGGCCGGTTTAGGCCGGTTTAGGCCGGTTTAGGCTGGTTTAGGCCGGTTTAGGCTGGTTTAGGCCGGTTCAGTCCGGTTCAGGCCGGTTTAGGCCGGTTTAGGCCGGTTCGGGCCGGTTTGGTCCGGTTTGGGCCGGTTTAGGCCGGTTTAGGCCGATTTGGGCCGGTTTAGGCCTGTTTAGGCCGGTTTAGGCCGGTTCGGGCTGGTTTAGGCCGGTTTGGTCCGGTTGGGGCCCGTTTAGGCCGGTTTCGGCCAGTTCAGGCCGTTTTAGGCCGGTTTAGGTCGGTTTAATCCGGTTTAGGCCGGTTTGGTCCCGCTTAGCCCTGTTTAGGCCGGACTAGGCCGGTTTGGGACGGTTTGGGACAGTTTGGGCCGGTGCGGGCCGGTTTAGGCCGGTTTAGGCCGGTTTAGGCCGGTTTAGGTCGGTTTGGGCCATCTTAGGCCGGTTTAGGCCAGTTTTGCCCGGTTTAGGCTGTTTTACGCCCGTTTAGGTCGGTTTCATCCGGTTTAGGCCGGTTTGATCCGGCTTAGACCGGTTTTAGGCCGGCTTAGGTCGGTTTAGGCCGGCTTAGGCCGGTTTGGTTCGGTTTAGGCCGGTTAGGTCCGGTTTAGGCCGGTTTTGTCCGGTTTGGGCCGGTTTAGGCCGGCTTGGGCCGGTTCGGTCCGATTTAGGTTGGTTTAGGTCAGTTTAGGCCGGTTCAGGCCGGTTCCGTCCGGTTTGGTCCGGTTTAGGCTGGTTTAGGCCGGCTTGGGACGATTTAGGCCGGTTTGGGCCGGTTTAGGCCGGTTTGGTCCCGTTCGGTCCGGTTGAGGACGGTTTGGTCCGGTTTAGTACTGTTTGGTCCGGTTTAGGCCGGTTTGGGCCGGTTCAGGCCGGTTTAGGCCGGTTTGGTCCGGTTTAGGCTGGTTCGGTCCGGTTTGGTCCGGTTTGGGCCGGTTTAGGCCGGCTTGGGCCGGTTTACGCCGGTTTCGGCCGGTTTAGGCCGGTTTAGGCCGGTTTGGGCTGGTTTAGGCCGGTTGAGGCCGGTTGAGGCCGGTTTGGTCTGCTTTGGTCTGGTTTAGGCCGGTTTAGGCCGGTTTAGGCCGGTTTGGGCCGGTTTAGGCCAGTTTTTGCTGGTTTTGGTCGGTTTGGGTCGGCTTGGGCCGGTTCAGGCCAGTTTGGGCCGGTTCAGGTCGGTTTGGGCCTGTTGAGGCCGGTTTAGGACGGTTTGGGCCGGTTTAGTCCTGTTGAGGCCGGTCTAGGCCGGGTTAGGCGGGTTTGGGCCGGTTTAGGCCAGTTTAGTCCGATTTAGGCGGGTTTAGGCCTGTTTAGGCCGGTTTGGGTGCGTTTAGGTCGGTTTAGGCCGGTTTAGGCCGGTTTAGGACGGTTTAGGCCGGTTTAGGCCGGTTTGGTCCGGTTTGGTCCGGTTTAGGCCGGTTTAGGCCGACTTAGGCCGGTTTAGGCTGGTTTGGGGCCGGTTAGGGCGGTTTAGGCCAGTTTAGGCCGGTTTCGGCCAGTTTGGGCCGGTTAGCGCCGGTTTGGGCCGGTTTGGGCCGGTTTGGGCCTGTTTAGGCCTGTTTAGGCTGGTTTAGTCCGGTTTACGCCGGTTTAGGCCGGATTAGGCCAATTTTATCCGGTTTAGGCCGGTTTAGGCGGGTTTAGGCCGGTTTAGGCGGGTTTAGGCCGGTTTAGGCTGGTTTGTCCGGTTCAGGGCGGTTTGGGCCGGTCTAGGCCTGTTTAGGCGGGTTCAGGCCGCTTTAGGCCGATTAGGCCGGTTGAGGCCGGTTGAGGCCGTTTTGGTCTGGTTTGGTCCGGTTTAGGCCTGTTTAGGCCGGGTTAAGCTGGGTTAGGCCGGTTTAGGCCGGTTTAGGCCGGTAGAGGCCGGTTTAGGCCACTTTGAGCTGGTTTGGGTCGGTTCAGGCCGGTTTAGGCTGGTTTAGGCCGGTTTGGTTCGGTTTAGGCCGGTTTAGGCCGGTTCCGGCCGGTTTAGGCCGGTTCCGGCCGGTTTGAGCCGCTTTGGTCCAGTTTGGTCTGGTTTAGGCCGGTTTAGGCCGGGTTAGGCCGCTTTAGTCCGGTTTACGCCGGTCTAGGCCGGTTTAGGCCGGTTTGGTCCGATTTAGGCCGGGTTAGGCCGGTTTAGGCCGGTTTGGGCCGGTTTAGGCCGGTTTGGGCGGGTTCAGGCCGGTTTAGGCGGGTTTAGGCCGGTTTAGGGCGGTTTAGGCCAGTTTAGGCCGGTTCAGTCCGGTTTAGGCCGGTTTGGTCCGGTTTAGGCACGTTTAGGCTCGTTCAGGCTGGTTTAGGCCGGTTTGGGTCTGTTTGGGCAGGTTTCAGCCGGTTTGGGCTGTTTTACGCCGGTTTGGGGCTGTTTGGGCCGATTCAGGCCGGTTTAGGCCGGTTTGATCCGGTTTAAGCCGGTCTAGGCCGGTTTAGGCCGGTTTAGGCCGGGTTAGGCCGGATTAGGCCGGTTTAGGCGGGTTTAGGCCGGTTTAGGCTGGTTTCTTCCGGTTTAGGGCGGTTTAGGCTGGTTGGGTCCGGCTTAGGCCAGTTTGGTCCGCTTTAGGCACGTTTAGGCCGGTTCAGGCTGGTTTAGGCCCATATTGGGTCGGTTTGGGCCGGTTCCAGCCGGTTTGGGCTGTTTTAGGCCGGTTTGGGGCTGTTTAGGCCGGTTTAGGCCGGTTTAGGCCGGTTTGGTTCTGTTTAAGCCGGTCTGCGCCGGTTTAGGCCGGTTCAGGCCGGGTCCGGCCGGATTAGGCCGGTTTAGGCGGGTTTAGGCCAGATTAGTCCGGTTTAGGCCAGCTTAGGCTGGTTTAGGCCGGTTTAGGCCGGTTTAGGCCGGTTTGGTTCTGTTTAAGCCGGTTTAGGCCGGTTCGGGTCGGTTTTGGCCGGTTTAGGTCGGTTTGGGCCGGTTTGGGCCAGTTCGGGCCGGTTTGGGCCGGTTTCGGCCTGTTTGGGCCTTTTTAGGCCGTTTTGGGGCCGGTTTAGGTCAGTTCACGCTTGTTCAGGCCGGTTTGGTCCGGTTTAGGCCGATCTGGGCCGGTTTACGCCGGTTTGGGCCGGTTTAGGCCGGTTTAGGCCGGTTTAGGCGGGTTTAGTCCAGATTAGTCCGGTCTGGGCCAGTTGAGACCGGTTTAGGCCTGTTTAGGCTGGTTCAGGCCGGTTTACTCGGGTTTCGGCTCGTTTTGCCCGGTCTGGTCGGGTTTGAGCCGGTTTGGGCCGGTTTAGGCCGGTTTGGGCCGGTTTGGTCCGGTTTAGGCCGGTTTAGGCCGGTTTGGTCCAGTTGAGGCCGGTTTAGGCTGGTTTACGCCGGTTTGGGCCGGTTTAGGCCAGTTTAGTCCGATTTAGGCGGGTTTAGGCCTGTTTAGGCCGGTTTGGGTGCGTTTACGTCGGTTTAGGCCGGTTTAGGCCGGTTTGGTCCGGTTTGGTCCGGTTTAGGCCGGTTTAGGCCGGGTTAGGCTGGTTTAGGCTGGTTTGGGGCCGGTTAGGGCGGTTTAGGTCAGTTTAGGCCGGTTTCGGCCAGTTTGGGCCGGTTAGCGCCGGTTTGGGCCGGTTTTGGCCGGTTTGGGCCTGTTTAGGCCGGTTTAGGCTGGTTTAGTCCGGTTTACGCCGGTTTGGGCCGGATTAGGCCAATTTTATCCGGTTTAGGCCGGTTTAGGCGGGTTTAGGCCGGTTTAGGCGGGTTTAGGCCGGTCTAGGCTGGTTTGTCCGGTTCAGGGCGGTTTGAGCCGGTCTAGGCCTGTTTGAGCGGGTTCAGGCCGCTTTAGGCCGGTTTAGGCCGGTTGAGGCCGGTTGAGGCCGTTTTGGTCTGGTTTGGTCCGGTTTAGGCCTGTTTAGGCCGGGTTAAGCTGGGTTAGGCCGGTTTAGGCCGGTTTAGGCCGGTAGAGGCCGGTTTAGGCCACTTTGAGCTGGTTTGGGTCGGTTCAGGCCGGTTTAGGCTGGTTTAGGCCAGTTTGGTTCGGTTTAGGCCGGTTTAGGCCGGTTCAGGACGGTTTCGGCCGGTTCCGGCCGGTTTAGGCCGCTTTGGTCCAGTTTGGTCTGGTTTAGGCCGGTTTAGGCCGGGTTAGGCCGCTTTAGTCCGGTTTACGCCGGTCTAGGCCGGTTTAGGCCGGTTTGGTCCGATTTAGGCCGGTTTAGGCCGGTTTAGGCCGGTTTGGGCCGGTTTAGGCCGGTTTGGGCGGGTTTAGGCCGGTTTAGGCGGGAATAGGCCGGTTTAGGGCGGTTTAGGCCGGTTTAGGCTGATTTAGTCCGGTTTAGGCCGGTTTGGTCCGGTTTAGGCACGTTTAGGCTGGTTCAGGCTGGTTTAGGCCGGTTTGGGTCAGTTTGGGCCGGTTTCAGCCGGTTTGGGCTGTTTTACGCCGGTTTGGGGCTGTTTAGGCCGATTTAGGCCGGTTTAGGCCGGTTTGATCCGGTTTAAGCCGGTCTAGGCCGGTTTAGGCCGGTTCAGGCCGGGTTAGGCCGGATTAGGCCGGTGCTGGCTCAGCTAGCACTACACAATCCCCATATATGGGCCAACTCCTTAAAACCGGTTTGTTTTCTCTGTTTTCTGCTCTTTTGGTGCCCTTTGCTACCTTTCATTGAAACGGGCACCCTCAAAATATACACAAAAATGGTATTATACATGAAAAATGAAATTTTTGACCTCAAATACCCCCTCCATGGGGTTTGAACCCACGCTCTACCAACCTTAGAGTTGTGTTTTTCCTCTAAGCTACGACCTGTCGTCGACGATCTCAGAGAAAACCGTAGTATAATAAAAAATTTGGAAAATCAGTACTCCTTACATGCTCCAACCACTATTAACCTCCCATGCTCTTAAAACCGGTCACGCGCTCACTGAGTTGTTCAACTAGTGATTTGCTGTACCCAGAGCTTTGATTTCTGATGCAATCCAAAATGTTTTAAGGATATAAATTTTAACAAAATGACAGAAGGAAATGAGACACTGGATTTTCACGAGTTCGTGCTGAAATTGCCGGATTCGGCGTGGAACCTGAGTTCTGAGTCGTTGGAACATGCAGCACAGTTGGCAAAGGAAGGCGCAATGAGTGGTCTCAGTCCTTGGCAGGCAGCGTCACTGTATTCCAAACTTACAGGAAAGAAAACACTGGTCACTGTCAAAGACACGATGGCCTTGGTTCGTGATGCCTTACTCACCTTAAAGGGCGACGACATTGGCAGAACAGGAACGTCGTCGCATCGCGAAGACGTCTTCTTGGCATGCGAAACTTTGAGCGGTCCGAAGGACCACGCTGGCCCCGCGTCGGACAAGGAGTCCACGTTCGTGTGGCGCGATGAGGTTCTGTCGCTTCCTTCACGCTTGTCTGCACTCCTGGAAGAGCGAAAGGTTTTGCAAGACGAGTTTCGCAGAAAAAAGATGTTGAAGCACCTTCCAGTGTTCGACGAGTTCCATAGGGCAGCTGTTAATAACGCGCCAACGCACAAACATCCAGCGGACGCAGAGAAGCGTCGTTGGGAACAACAGGTAAAAGACGCCATGCGAGTCCTGGGAGTAGTCTTAGCACGCGAAGATGACACGACGGTGGCTCCGGAAGCACCTGTTTCATTGGTACTATGTGAACATTTGTTTGCAATGTTGGGTGCGTTGGACTACAGCATCCAAAGCTCCCGGCGAGTGGCAGTAGATAAACGGTTTGAACAACCTGCGATTGCACCAGAGTTACTCTCGAAGGATGACATGTCACTACTTCAGTTGAATCCGGCGGAGATTTGGTCTCGGCTTCGTTGGACACCGTCGGAGGCTACCTTCCCGTCGGACGTGTTGACTTGGATCCTGGAGGAGTTCAAAAGTTGGATTCAGCCGGAAATCGATTGGATGTCAAGGAGTTCCAATGCGGTGTGCAGCAAGTTCGTCAGTCCGTGTCCTCAGCTGGG
Organism: Eutreptiella sp. 'Long Island Sound 2002'; assembly: GCA_964036045.1. Classification (NCBI taxonomy): domain Eukaryota; phylum Euglenozoa; class Euglenophyceae; order Eutreptiales; family Eutreptiaceae; genus Eutreptiella; species Eutreptiella sp. 'Long Island Sound 2002'. The sequence goes on along the minus strand of OZ038380.1, from coordinate 72,200,954 downwards.
GGCTTACGCCATCGATGTCTTCTCCCAGAATCTAACTTTACTTTCACCGGGGTGGGTCTTCCCGCCGTTCAAGCACATACCTCAGTTGGTCAACAAAGTGTTGGAGTCACCAGGGGTGAAGGTGCTCATGGCTCTGCCGTACAGGCCGCGCGAGGTTTGGTGGAACCTATTGATGAAACACGTGAAGTTCGCAGTGAACACGTCGGAGTTCCGTTTGCAAATGCCAGACGGCACGGAGACACAACCACGTTTCGTGTTGACCTTGGCGTATGTTTGCGTGAATACTATCAATTGCGAGGAGCTACCAACGAAGAGGCGACGCTTATCATCAATGAAATCGGGAAGGACACCTTGAAACGTTACAATTCTGCGTGGCACATGTTTGGTACGTTCTTGTTACAAGACGCGGCGCTTGCTCCACTGTTAAAGGTGGAGCGCTTTGGTCAAATCCCACTGATGACGGTGGCGGTGCAACTTTTAAAGTTTTCACGCACGCATTCTTTAAGTGCTGGGCGTATGGCGTATTCAGCAGTGTGTTTATTCCCGTGCTTTTCGGAACTACGTTTCGAGGGTATGCTACGCAACTTGAAACGTGACTGGTTCGTCAGTGTTCCTCATTATCATCGTTTCTATGATGTACGGCGTCTTATACAAGTCATGCATCAGCAACCTGTGGAGACGGACTCTCAGCTGCGCTTGCAAGCCATTTTGTCCTTGAGATTCTTTGCCTTGTTCCGAGGCGTTGATCTGGCGCGATCACGTAGGGATATCCAACGCGCTGCTCAGCCTTGGTTCATTTCTGCTAAGCGCAAAGGGAGGAGATACTATGCACGTTATCCTATTCACAATGTTAGGCCACCGTCAATTGATCCGCGACGCTGCTTAGCGCGTTATTTGAAGGCTACTGGTGATTACGAGGGTTCTGAGATTTTTGTGTCCCTACGAAAGCCACGGAAGCCTTTATCATCTGATACCATCAACGGTCTCACTACTCGCTGGTTAAGGAAACACCTACTGGAATTGGGGGAACTGGAGACGGATTCGTTTTCCGCGCATTCTACACGAGGAGCAGCAGCAACTGCACTAATCTATCTTGGCGTGGATCCGCATGTGGTAGCAGCATTGGGTGATTGGTCCTGTTACGATACATTCAGAAAGTTTTACGACAGGACCAGAGCTCTGTTGCGCATTGCGCAAGTTCTGGTCCCTCCTGATCTGGCGACTGGAGAAGCGGCGCGCGCTTCGCGCCTGGCGATTAATTAATTCTTATGAAGGGTTCAGTTCACGGGAGCTCAGTCTTCCGTTCTGTTGCCCATATATGGGGATTGTGTAGTGCTAGCTGATCCAGCTCGGATTTACCCGAATAGGTGAGGAGGAAAGAAGAGATGGCGAAGCAATAGCACTACACAAGACACATATATGCCCACCCTGTCCCTCCCTCAAGTTCTTCGCTCACCCTGAAAAGCAGTTGACACTTGGGTCGTCGGTTGCCACGGTTTTAAGAGCATGGGAGGTTAATAGTGGTTGGAGCATGTAAGGAGTACTGATTTTCCAAATTTTTTATTATACTACGGTTTTCTCTGAGATCGTCGACGACAGGTCGTAGCTTAGAGGAAAAACACAACTCTAAGGTTGGTAGAGCGTGGGTTCAAACCCCATGGAGGGGGTATTTGAGGTCAAAAATTTCATTTTTCATGTATAATACATTTTTGTGTATATTTTGAGGGTGCCCGTTTCAATGAAAGGTAGCAAAGGGCACCAAAAGAGCAGAAAACAGAGAAAACAAACCTGTTTTAAGGAGTTGGCCCATATATGTGTCTTGTGTAGTGCTATTGCTTCGCCATCTCTTCTTTCCTCCTCACCTATTCGGGTAAATCCGATTAGGCGGGTTTAGGCCGATTTAGGCTGGTTTCTTCCGGTTTAGGGCGGTTTAGGCTGGTTTAGTCCGGTTTAGGCCAGTTTGGTCCGCTTTAGGCACGTTTAGGCCGGTTCAGGCTGGTTTAGGCCAGTTTGGGTCAGTTTGGGCCGGTTCTAGCCGGTTTGGGCTGTCTTAGGCCGGTTTCGGGCTGTTTAGGCCGGTTTAGGCCGGTTTAGGCCGGTTTGATTCTGTTTAAGCCGGTCTGCGCCGGTTTAGGCCGGTTCAGGCCGGGTCCGGCCGGATTAGGCCGGTTTAGGCGGGTTTAGGCCGGATTAGTCCGGTTTAGGCCAGTTTAGGCTGGTTTAGGCCGGTTTAGGCCGGTTTAGGCCGGTTTGGTTCTGTTTAAGCCGCTTTAGGCCGGTTCGGGTCGGTTTTGGCCGGTTTAGGTCGGTTTGGGCCGGTTTGGGCCAGTTCGGGCCGGTTTGGGCCGGTTTGGGCCTGTTTGGGCCGTTTTATGCCGTTTCCGGGCCGGTTTAGGTCAGTTCACGCTTGTTCAGGCCGGTTTGGTCCGGTTTAGGCCGATCCGGGCCGGTTTACGCCGGTTTGGGCCGGTTTAGGCCGGTTTAGGCCGGTTTAGGCGGGTTTAGTCCAGATTAGTCCGGTCTGGGCCAGTTGAGACCGGTTTAGGCCTGTTTAGGCTGGTTCAGGCCGGTTTACTCGGGTTTCGGCCGGTTTTGCCCGGTCTGGTCCGGTTTGGGCCGGTTTGGGCCGGTTTAGGCCGGTTTGGGCAGGTTTGGTCCGCTTTAGGCCGGTTTAGGCCGGTTTGGTCCAGTTGAGGCCGGTTTAGGCTGGTTTACGCCGGTTTGGTCCGGTTTAGGCCGGTTTGGGCCGGTTTAGGCCGTTGTGGTCCAGTTTGGTCCAGTTTTGGCTGGTTAGGGCCGGTTTGGGCCGGGTTTGTTCGGGTTTTGGCCGGTTTAGGCCGGTTTAGGCCAGTTTAAGCCGGTTTAGCCCGTTTTGGTCTGGTTTGGGCCGGTTCGGGCCGGTTTGGGACGCTTTCGGACGGTTAAGGCCGGTTTCGGCCTTTTCAGGCCGGTTTGGGGCCGGTTTAGGCCAGTTCTGGCCTGTTCAGGCCGGTTTTGTCCGGTGTAGGACGGTCTAGGCCACTTTAGGCCAGTTTAGGCCCGTTTAGGCCGGTTTAGGCCGGCTTAGGCGGGTTTAGGCCGGATTAGTCCGGTTTAGTCCAGTTTAGGCCGGTTTAGGCCGGATTAGGCTGGTTCAGGCCGGATTAGGCCGGTTTGGTCCGGTTTGGTCCGGTTTAGGCCGTTTTAGGCCGGTTCAGCCCGGTTTAGGCCGGCCCAGGCCGTTTTAGGCCAGTTTGGGTCGGTTCGGGCCGGTTGCGGCCGGTTTGCGTCGGTTTGGGCCGGTTTGGTCCGGTTTGGTCCTGTTTGGTCCGGTTTGGTCCGGTTTAGGCCGGCCCTAATAGTTTTGCTGAAATCCTGCAGTTTTTGATGTTGGCAAACCAAACCAAAGCAGCAAATACAGCAAGAACAGGATGTGGATCAAATCAATGAAAAGTTTTGAAATCCAGTGTATCACAGAAGGGCTGCAGATAAACAAAGCAGGCATAAGTACAAAGAATCAATCACAATTGCATAAAACAAATGATTTTTATGTGAAAACTGGCATGACTCTTGCCTCCCAATTAGCATCAAGCACTTCATGTGCACTCTTTTGGATGAAATGGAGTTGGTTAGGACTGTGGGGCAAAGGAGGTAGGCCAGACACAGAATATGACTTGGCCAAGCAACTGAATTTAGAAACAGTTAAAAAGTAGAACCACAATAAGTGGTAGACACAGTTGAATATGGGGGTCTTGGGGTGAAGGACCACTAGGCTTACCCTCCAAGGCCTTAGGCATGAAATGCCTACTTTATTTCGGTATAACCTCCATGAAGGAAGATACCTCCGCTCAGTTGAGTGGTGGTAGTGAACTTCATGGGGGGCTAGGGTTATAACCCTATTTACTTTGAGAAAGTGTACTTTAAGGTTCAAAAGAGAGATAAAAATACTCAAGTAAGTCTTAGCATCAACAAAAGGGTTTTAAGGGGGGCTTGGCTTGGATCGAGCCCTCCAAGAAAGACATGGCAGTGACCTTTTCTTACTTGGGGGTGGGGGAAGAGGTTTCTCTGGGGTAGGGTTAAAGAAGCTGGGCGTGCGAAGGAGCTCCGGGGCCGAAAGCGATGCCTCCCTGTAGAACTCAGGCTGGAATGCAGTCACAGGGGGGTGCAAGATGAACTCATGGTCCTTAGAGTCCGACAGCGTGAACTCTTCCCGGCCATGGTGGGAGAGAAAGAGGACTTTCGCAGAGTTCGCTGAGGTGTCTTGCACTGTACCCTGATACACCGGGCATTTCCTATCTCTGACGCCTTCGAATTTCACCCAGACCCTTTCCCCTGGTAGAAGGAGCTGGGGCAATGAAGGGCTCCATGGGCCCGTGGTGTTAAAAGGTGGTGCCAAGGCCTTGGGCTGCGTCGACAACCGTGTCCTGGAGTGCAGAACGTCGGGGTGTGAGCAGTGCAGTGCGAACCAGAGCATTCACTTCTGGCTGACCGTCCCCATTCAGGTATCTGATGGCAGAGTTGACGGTGTCTTGAAGAACACAATACATGAAGTGGCGACTGCCCAGCCTGCTCTTTGAACGGGGGATGTATTTGTCTTTTGGGGAAAGTTTGGGGGTGATACGGGATTGGCCGTGGGGGGAGCGGAGGGACTTTGGATATGAAATTGTGGAGCCGTCGGAGTTGAGACAGGGTGAGAGAGTGGGCCATGAGTCGGCAGACCAGAAGCAGGATTAATTAGATGTTCACCAGTTTGATGTGCTCTGAGAGTGTGGGGGCAATGGGCTGGATCGTTGTAAGAAAACTGCGAATATCCGAGGTCGCTAGATCAAATGTGTTCGAGCGCTGTTCTTGCGTATAAATGTAGACCCCCAAATATTTGTAAACGGTGTGCGGCTGACCGGTGTGCTTACTAAGGGTTGACAAGAGTTCCCCGGTGGACGTTGCGAAGGTGCGCTGAGTGGCTGTACCATTGCATGGACCTCGGTTTTATCAAGGTTCATGTTGAGCCCCCATTGGCTCCCCACGGTGTCGAACAATTCCAGGGTGGCCTGAATGTGTGGGCCGGAAGTGGAGCGCAACAAAAGATCATCGATGAAGGCGTTCGAGGAGGAAACCATTCCCTGGGGGGGGGGGGCGTGGTGGGGAAGGGCAAATAAAAGAACATTAAGATACAGTACAAACAGGAGGGGGGACAGGGGGCAGCCCTGGCGAAGCCCACAGGTTCGGAGGTGAGACGTGTAGGTGCGGCCCTCAATCAGAGGTGAGTCCCGTGGCGAGCTGTACAGGGACTGCAGGAGGGTGATGATAGCCGGGGGTATGGCCATGTTGTGGGGGACGCGCCACATCGTTGGTTGGGGCCTTATTGAAGTCTATGTATAAGCTATACGACTGTGGTATTGACTGAAACTGAGCGATGAGTTCATAGATGTGGTCTGACGTGCGGCGGTATTTTAGGCCGCCAAACTGGGACGGGTGGATGCATTCATTTTCCCGGGCGATGCGGGCAAGATGGGTGGCTGCATGTGTTGCTATTATTTTGCATGTTATATTGAGGAGGGCTATGGGCCTGTATTTTGTTGGAACTTCTGGGTCCCCTTATTTGAACAGGAGCACTATGTTGGCGGTGAGCCATCTGGGGGGGAAGGGGAGAGGTCAGGTGAAGGTTGCAAACACTCCAGATGAACTTCCGAATGGGCTCCGGGCAGCAGTGATAGACATAAGCGTTTGTTGTATCACTGTCGCTGGCCTTAACCGGTCGGGAACAGGAGAGGTAGCTTTTGAACTCGTTCCACTGTATGGAGGGGGGGGGGCTGGGCAGTGACCGCCAGTGGGCAGACTCGGGTATGTTTGAGTAAGTCAAGCTCGAGCTCGTCGGATGAGAGGAAAGCAGGGTCGCCCCCAAGGCGTAGGAGCGTGTGTGAACAGATTTCTGAGATGCTCTGAGTATCCGTCGTGCGCCTGCCCGGCGAGGGTCGGAGGATCAGAGGTTCGCAGTGCTTCAGATATTGTTTTCTTGGTTCTTGTGCCCCGTACCAGGCAACCGTGGACCTTGGTCAGTCTGGCGTTTTGTTCTATCTGGTAGGTTTCTTTTACCGCGGCGTGCACTGCGTCCATGGAGGAGCGGAAAGAGGGGTGGGAGGGGGGGTCAAGCGTTGCAGGGCGTTGTTTAGGCGTTTAGCCGGCGCTGTGGGTGCGAACCCCTTGATCGCGGTGATTTGGTGATAGAATCCGGAGACCTCAGCAATCACCTGGTCAGTAAATGCCTGTGCCTGCTGCAGGGGGATGTGGGGGAGAGCTGGGGTGGTCTGAGCACACCATTAGGCCAGAGACTCCAGAGATGCCTGAAACGTCTCCGGTTCATGAGCTTTCAGTTTTCTGAAAATCTTTCGTTCCAGTGTTGGATGTTCACGAAAGGGCAGGGGGGGTGCTGTTGCATGGTATGCGACTGGGTCTGTATGTCCGCTGACTCGGGTGTGATGTGAACCGAGGCCTGTGGGGGGTAGAAAAGCATGTCAATCCGGGACTCACTGGAGTGGTGTGGCTGGGGGAAGCGGGTGTATAAGCGCTCTGTTGGGTGGAAGCTTCGGAACACATCCGGGAGTCCGGGGGGGGGGGGGGGGGAAGAAGTAACCTTACGCGCGAGCCAGTCGCAGGCGTGGCCACTGCACATGTTGTGCCTATCGATGGAGGGCGTGATTATGGTGTTAAAGTCGCCTCCCATTGTATGGCAGGGGTATTTATCCATCAAGGCATTTAAGGCCTGCTGAACGATGTTTCGCAAGCGATCTGTGTGTGCTCTGGTGCGTTTTTACGCTGCGTACACACTAGCAATGAGTGCGGGTGGAGCCCCACGTAGATGCGGGACGGCCGCAGTCATAAGCCCTTCCTTGTTGGGGTTCGGAAGCGGTTCCACAAACGGGCGAAGGCGAGACGAGAAGGCAATGCAGGAACCGTGTTCCTTTTTGGAAGAGACATTGGCTAAGACAACAGCACGCTGGTGGCCCGTGGAAAATTTGTGGGGGATCAGAGGTTTCTTCAAAACCTCCTGGAACATCATAATGTCAAAATTTTGTTACAGGCGACGGAGGACGTGTGCGGTGGCCCGTTGTTTGGCGATGTTGTGAGATAAAAGCGAAGAGGGCGGTGGGGGGGGGTTGCTTGCTTTGATGGGCTTCATGTAGCCTCTTTTTACCTTTTGCGCTCGCCTCGGGATTGGCGGAATGTTTGGGGCAGGTTCACGCATACCGTCAGTAGCCTTCTCAGAGCTCCTCTCATGCGATTGCAGATGACGGGCGAAATCCCGGGGGGGGCTTGTCATTATGCGCTCCCCCGGCGACTCGTTTGTATGAGGACGGTGGCATCGATGTGTATTGGCGAGTGTCGCGCAATCGTCGCGCAGCGGTTCGTGTGGGCGTAGAGGGAGGGTCTTGCGTGCTGCCGATTAAATGGAGTTCCGCCTCGATGAAAGTCCATGGGCCGCGGGTTTTTTGGGTGTGGCATCCGTTCGGCGGTATGGGCCTCGAGTTGATCGCGGTGTCCCGGCCCTGGTAGGGCATATTGTGTTCTCTTGAAAAGAAGAGGGCGAGTGCGGTGTGTGCGGCGCGTGTGCATTGGCGTGAGCTGATTCGACGTGTGCTGCCAATCTTGGGGGCAGTCCCGATTGTCTCAGGCATTGGTTCAGGCCTACACCGGCTCCTCAGCCGCCGCCGAGGATGCATCAGAAGGGACGAAGCGGCAAACCAAAGAATGCCTCTTTGTTCTAGGCATTTGTTTCCCATTTAGGAGGTCAGACCCCGTGCATTCAAGGGAATGGGCATACTCATGCCTTGTCCTTCCTGTGAGCAAGAGGGCGCTGTACGCCGGCATATAAATCGAGCGACTGCGGGTAGCCCTTCTACTCGGAGTGAAAAGGATGGTGGCCCCACCTCCCATAGAAGCAATAGCAACAAACTCCCCGAGACATGTTTGGTCCACATGTGGGCCAATGCCCACTTCCGGCACGTACGTGTTAACGGACATTTTGTTGATGGCTTGCGGAGTTTCTTCAGGGCAGTGCTGATTGCCCATACCCAGCAAGTATTCGGTGAGTGGTTGGCATTCGTCCGGGCTGGGGGTGGCGGGGCCTATGCTCTTGCCATTTTGATCTAGGATATACCCGAAATCCTTGCGGTGCTGTTTCAAGGAGGTGTCCCAGTTGCCTGGGGATTTGTTCACCGCATCCAGGAAGCACTCAAAATCCGGGGTGTCAAAAATTTCTTGGGCAAAAAATAGGCCGGGAATGTCTTGTGCGCTCAGGACGCTGGGCTCGGGGATGGCCAAAGGGCTGGCCCACAAAGCGGCTTCAAGAGTGGGTGGGGTCTCTTCGCTAATGAGGTTTACTCGCTCGTCGGAAGACAGTCCCCTCGGGGGAAGCTTTTTCTGAGCGTCCATGAGCGCGTTAACCCGCTTGGACTAGTCAAAGGCCCGGCCCGCTTGAATTGTTTTTACCAATGCCGGTTCCTCTTTTTGTTGGTCTACTTGTTGGGCTTGCAGCAGGGTGGAGCAAAGGGCGGGGTTGGAGACGAGGGGTTTGGTTCTTATTCCTACCAGAAAAAACTCTTGGGCGATAGAGCACGAGCCCTCATAAAGAAACGTTACTCTATGGAGAGACTCCGAGGCGGATATAGAGTCAATGGGCACCCATGCCGTCCACTCAACCAAAAGTGACACCACTATTTGGACATTGAGTGAGAGCTCGTCCTTCGGCGCCGCAACCTCAATTATCAAAGGCTCCGGCGGCTTGGTATCGCCTTTCGGCTTGGGCCACAGAGATTGTGGGGAAGTGGTGACGAGTTCGGGCGACATCATTCCTTTGCTCTCGCAGAATTGTACCAAGAAGCTTGAGGCTCCTCGGAACATGACCAAGTGAGTGTCAAAGAACAAGGAATGGGCAAGGGAGTTGAGGGGTGGCAGGTCACCGGTGGTTCCTACTTTGGCTACGTCGAGGACGTATAGCATTCCTGTGGAATTCTTGATGCCGGCCCCAAGTAACCCGCATTGCTTACCTTTGTCCGAGCGAGCAAAAGTGTTGTGCACTTCAACCGAGTCAATGTCCTTGCGATCCCGTTTGAGATCACGGTTGGGGACAAGTTGGAAGGTGTTTGGGGCACCAAGATTCGACAAGCGCATAGCATACAAATCACCATTGATAAAGTGTGTGGAGTTCAAAACTGTGACGATTACTTCGGTAGCAAGGGAGTGGGGCATTGTCCATTCAAATCGTGTGAAGTCATTATGCGGAGATTTCCGGACTTTGATGCCACCCATAGAAAAATGGGCGTTGCGTGAATTTACCGAGGCGGTGTCCGTGAGGCCTCCGTACCATCGCTTGATCATGCATTGGAAGCCTCTTGAATCTCCTTGTGAAAAGGTTGTGGGCAGTGTTGGGGAGTTGTCATTGGAAGCCAGGAGCGCCATTCTTTCAACGTAGAAGGCTTTCAATAGAGAGTGTCTCGCATCAGAGCGGACTACGCTAACCCACTCTTCAAGAAAGCGGCCTATGTTGGCTTTTTCCAAACCCCAATTCACGGGCCGGGGACCAAGGTGGTGATCATGGAGGGAGATGGGGTCTTGGTTGGACTTTGAGGAGTCACGGAAAAGGGCCACTAGAGGCATGTCAGAGACATAGCCTTCAGAAATCTGGACAGACCCATTGCGGAGGGCGGCTCCTTGCGGGGCCACTTTATGAAAACCGTGGACCTCGGCAATCCAATTTCCAATAATGATAGCCGGCCCCGAAGCTGTCATTAAGTACCTGCGCGCCAAAACACTCTTGTCCCAGCCCGGCAAGGCCATCCAACCCTTGATTCCTTGTTGGGTTTGTTCAAACTTACTCTTTAGGCTAAACGTCCACTGTGGAGTGAAGGCAAGCGCACGTGGAAAGTCTTTGCGATCAACATAAGGGCGAAGGAAAAAAGAAGAATCGGCGCCGACATGCTTGGCCTATGTGGTGAAAGGCGAGTGACATGGTGTGAGGTACACGCATTTGTCGTTGCCCTTTTAGAGTCCAGTGAATGCGTTGAGAAGGTCGTTCCCGTTGAGGTCCACCAAGAATTTGGATTTGTTGAAGACTATTTGCCTCATGGCAACCGGGGGCCCGTATATGCGGAGGTGAGCTACCTGGTGATCGTTCTTGTAGAGAACAAACTTGGCCGTGTAAGTTTCCCATTTGCGTTCAGGGAATTGCAATATGTACTCGGGCGAACTGTGTTACACCTTGAGGTCCATGGAGAGTCGGTTGAGGCTCATTGTCTTTGGTCATGGGCAAGTTCCAATTAAAGAGGTGGTACATGTGTGATGACGGGGGATGTGAAAACACTGCTTTGAAGGCGTAATAGGTTGGATCCCAATAAAAATGTCGCCTTTGGGCAGAGTGGCGAAGATCAACGATGCGGGGATCTGCACGACCAGTTTGATGCATTGGAGGAATGCTTTCTATTTATCCAATCCCGAAAGTAAATCAGAAATTCTGAGATCGAAAAAAAGAGACACTCAGAAAGTGATCGTTGTGTTGTGTTGCGTGTGTGATGTCCTCGGCCGCTTTCCCCCCTGTTCACGGGTGCGCCCGCTCGCTGTGTTGTGTCACGTGTGCAGTGTCCTAAGCCACTTGGCTCCTGTTCACCGGTGTGCCCCCTCGGTGTGTTGTGTCGTGTGTGCGGTGTCCTGGGCTACTTGGCTCCTGTTCGCCGGTGTGCTCGCTCGGTGCGTTGTGTTGGGTGTGCGGTGTCCTGAGCCACTTGGCTTCTGTTCACCGGTGTGCCCGCTCCGTGTGTTGTGTTTTGTGTGCAATGTCCTGGGCCACTTGGCTCCTGTTCACCGGTGTGCTCGCTTGGTGCGTTGCGTCGTGTGTGTGGTGTCCTGGGCCACCTGGCTCCTGTTCACCAGTGTGCTCGCTTGGTGCGTTGTGTTGTGTGTGCGGTGTGCTGGGCCACCTGGCTCCTGTTCATGTGTGTGCCTGCTCAGTGTGTCCTGTTGCGTGTGCGGTGTCCTGGGCCACTTGGCTCCTGTTCACCCGTGTGCCCCCTCGGTGTGTTGTGTCTTGTGTGCGGTGTCCTGGGCTACTTGGCTCTTGTTTTCCGGTTTGCCCGCTCAGTGCGTTGTGTTGCATGTGCGGTGTCCTGGGCCACTGGGCTCCTTTTCACCGGTGTGCTCGCTCGGTGCGTTGTGTTGCGTGTGCAGTATCCTGGGCCACTTGGCTCCTGTTCACCGATGTGCCTGCTCGGTGTGTTGTGTCGCGTGTGCGGTGTCCTGGGCCACTTGGCTCCTGTTCATCGGTGTGCCCGCTCGATGTGTTGTGTCGCGTGTGCGGTGTCCTGGGCTACTTGGCTCCTGTTCGCCGGTGTGCTTGCTCCTTGTGTTGTGTTGCGTGTGTGGTGTCCTGGGCCACTTGGCTCCTGTTCACCGGTGTGTCCGCTCGGTACGTTGTGTTGTGTGTGCGGTGTCCTGGGCCACCTGGCTCCTGTTCATGTGTGTGCCTGCTCAGTGTGTTGTGTTGCTTCTGCTCCGTCCTGGGCCACTTGGCTCCTGTTCACCGGTGTGCCCCCTCGGTGTGTTGTGTCTTGTGTGCGGTGTCCTGGGCCACTTGGCTCTTGTTTGCGGGTTTGCTCGCTCAGTGCTTTGTGTTGCATGTTGCGGTGTGCTGGGCCACTTGGCTCTTTTTCACCGCTGTGCTCGCTCGGTGCGTTCTGTTGCGTGTGCATTGTCCTGGGCCATTTGGCTCCTGTTCACCGGTGTGCCTGCTCGGTGTGTTGTGTCGCGTGTGCGGTGTCCCGGGCCACTCGGCCCGGGTTCATTGGTGAGCCCACTGGATGTGCTGTGTCGCGTGTGCAGTGTCCTTGGCTACTTGGCTCCTGTTCACCGGTGTGCTCCCTCCATGTGTTGTGTTGCGTGTGCGGTGTCCAGGGTCACTTGGCTCCTGTTCACCGGTGTGCTCGCCCGGTGCGTTGTGTTGTGTGTGTGGTGTCCTGGGCTACCTGGCTCCTGTTCATCTGTGTGCCTGCTCAGTGTGTTGTGTTGCGTGTGTGACGTCCTGGGCCACTTGGCTCCTGTTCACCGGTGTGCCCCCTCGGTGTGTTGTGTCTTGTGTGCGATGTCCTGGGCGACTTGGCTCTTGTTTGCCGGTTTGCTCGCTCAGTGCGTTGCGTTGCATGTACGGTGTCCTCGGCCTCTCGCCTCCTTTTCACCGGTGTGCTCGCTCGGTGCGTTGTGTTGCGTGTGCAGTGACCTGGGCCACTTGACTCCTGTTCACCCGTGTGCCTGCTCGGTGTGCTGTGTCGCGTGTGCGGTGTCCTGGGCCACTTGGCTCTTGTTCACCGGTGTTGCCGCTTCGTGTGTTGTGTTGCCTGTGCGATGTCCTGGGCTATTCGGTTCCTGTTCACCAGTGTGCTCGCTTCGTGCGTTGCGTCGTGTGTGTGGTGTCCTGGGCCACTTGGCTCCTGTTCGCCGGTATGCTGGTTTGGTGCGTTGTGTTGCGTGTGTGGTGTCCTGGGCCACTTGGTTTCTGTTCACCGGTGTGCTCGCTTGGTGCGTTGCGTCGTGTGTGCGGTGTCCTGGGCCACTTGGCTCTTGTTCACCGGTGTGCCCGCTCCGTGTGTTGTGTTGCGTGTGCGATGTCCTGGGCTTTTTGGTTCCTGTTCACCGGTGTGCTCGCTTGGTGCGCTGCGTCGTGTGTGCGGTGTCCTGGGCCACTTGGCTCCTGTTTGCCGCCGTGCTGGTTTGGTGTGGTGTGTTGCGTGTGTGGCCACTTGGTTTCTGTTCACCGGTGTGCTCGCTTGGTGTGTTGCGTGGTGTGTGCGGTGTCCTGGGCCACATGGCTCCTGTTCACCGGTGTGACTGCTCGGTGTGTTGTGTCGGTTGTGTGGTTACCTGGGCCACTTGGCACCTGTTCACTGGTGTGCCCACTCGGTACGTTGTGTTGCGTGTGTGGTGTCCTCGGCCACTTTGATCCTGTTCACCGATGTGCCTGCTGGGTGCGTTGCGTCGCATGTGCGGTGTCCCGGGCCACTTGGCTCCTGTTTACCGGTGTGCCCCCTCGGTGCGTTGTGTTGCGTGTGCGGTGTCCTGGGACTCTTGGCTCCTGTGCACCGGTGTGTACGTTCGGTGTGTTATGTTGCGTGTGCGGTGTCCTGGGCCACTTGGCCCCTGTTCAGAGGTGTCCACGCACGCTGTGTTGTGTTGTGTGTGCGGTGTCCTGGGCCTTTCGGCTCCTGTACACCGGTGTGTACGCTCGTTGTCTTATTCTGTGTGTGTGCTGACCCGGCCACTTGGCTCCTGTGCACCGTTGTGCTCGCTCGGTGTGTTGTGCTGTTGTTGCGTGTGCAGTGCGTCGCTGCGGGGCGTGCATTCGTTTATCTGTACAGCGGCTTTTCGCAGCCGGCAGGGGCGCGGTAATCTCCGGGCGCGCAGATGTCCTTCCAAAAGGTGGCTGTTTTCGTAGCCGGCAGGGGCTGGGTACGCTGCCGGGTGCGCACTCGTCCATCCAGACGGCAGCTGGTGTTGCTTGGCACCTGTTCTCGTGCCGTGGTTCGTTGCGTGTTCTGCGTGGTGTCCGGCTTTGCCGCACCCGGTGGCCGTTGTTGCTTGGCACCCGTCCTTGTGCCTTGGTTGTGGCCGGCAGCGTGCCTCTCTGGCGTGCCTCGTGGCCTGCGTTGGTGCGCCGCGCCTCGTCCCGTCCGGTCGCTCTCGGTGCTCCGGTTGGCTTTCCCGACGCCGTAGTGCCTTTCCCCAACCCGGGGGCTGTCGCCCCCGGATTTACTGGGCGGCTGCGCAGGGCACGTGGAGGCCGGCCGGGAGCCGAGCTCTTGGTGCCTGCCGCTGGCCCCCGTAGAGGCAGGGGCTCTGGGCTCGCTCCGCGTCATACCCGTTCGGGGCCCCGCGATGGGGTTGTCCCTGGCTGGTCCCTCCGGCGTCGGTCTTGGGCTGCGTGCGCAGCGGTTGTTTGCGTGTGTGGACCCGGTCACTGACACGTCCGGTTTCCCGTACTGTCCGTCGTTCGACAGGGGATTCCGCCGGTGCACTGGGGCTGTTTTGTGTGGACGCCGACACCTCCCCCTTTGGGTCGGAGGACGCCACGCTCGGGTCCCGTGCTTGTGTGTGTGTGCGTGCTCTTCTTGGCCAGGACGGGCGGGCTGGCCTCCCGGGCGCTTTTTGATGCGCTTCACCTTTCCTTTGGCCTCTTTGTCCTTCTGCCTTGCTCGGCCCCCTCCAGGCTGGGGTTGCCCATTTCTTGTCCTTTTGTTTGCCTTTTTCCTCTTCTTTGTTGGTTTTTTTTTTCCTCTCTTTGCGCCGCCGCTGTCTCTGGCTTTCCGTGGTTTCCGGCCCCAGGTGTCCTGTGCCTCAGCGCTGTGTGGCCCCTCCCCCAACCCTCCCCCCCCTGGTTTTTTTTCCCTTCCTCTCTTTGCGCCCCCGGTATCTCCTGCTTTCTGTGGTTTCCGGCCCCGGGTGTCCTGGGCCTTGGCGCTGTGTGGCCCCTACCCCCGCCCTCCGCCCCTGGTTTTTGTTTCTTCCCGGTTTTCGTCGCGGCCCGCTTGGTTTGCTGTTTGTTTCCTCGCGCCCGTGCTTTGTTGTGTGTTGTGGGCTGCTGCGCGCTGTGCGGTGTTCTTTGGGGCGGGTTTATGTGTGTTGTGCTGTGCTGTTGGTTGGCGCTGCGTGTTGTGCCGTGTCTCTGGTCGTTTCGTCCGGCTGCCTTGTTCGCGTTGTGGTTTGTTGTCTGGTTTTGTCTGCGCTGCCGTGTGCTGTGCTGTGCTGCGTCTCCAGGTGCTGTGCTGTGCCGCGTTGCTGCGCGTTGTTCCGCCTGGCGTTGTGCTGTTGTGTGCTGTGTTGTTTTGTTTCAGTCGTTTGGTGCCGCTGCTTGTTGTGTTGTGCCCTCTGGCGCTCTCCGTTGCCCTGGAGTGCTGTGCTTTCCGGTGCTGTGTTTTCTGGTGTTTCCTCGTGCTTTGTGCTCTGTGCTGTGTGTTTTTTGTCGTGGTGTGTTGGTGCATGCTGTTGTTCGCCGCTGTGCTGTATGCTGTGTGTGTCCTGGGCTGCCGTGCTGTGCGCTCCCTGTCCTCTGCGCTCTGTGCGGTGCAGCGCTGCGTTGTGCTGGTGCGCGTGCGTTGAGCTGTTTGTGTGGTCTGCGCTGGTTCTGACGCCTGGTTCTGTGGTGCGCCGCTGTGCGTTGTGCTGTTTCCTGTGGTGCTCTGTGGTGTGGTGCTTGGTCTGGTTGCCCGCAGTTGTCTTCTGGTGGCATGTTTCGGTGCCGTTGTCCCTGTCTGGCCGCGTGGTCTGCTTCTCTGTGGTTGGTGTGGTTTGCTGTGGTGGCGGGGCACGGCACGAACCACACACCCCCGCACAGCACCCCCAACTAGGAGGTGCAGGAGACCACGCGGGACGGGCACACGAGCACACACATATCCCAACACCCCCCAAAGAGTGGCGGGGCGCAGCCGAAACCCAGACCCCAGCAAGCACGCCCACACCGCACACCGGAACCGGGAACGGCGGGGTGCAGGCGGAGCACGCACGCAATCACGCACGTCCCATATCCCCAACCACGAAAGGTGGGGTGCAGGCCAAAGCCCCAGCCCAACCGCACACACCACAAACCCCAGCCGGCAGAGGAGGGACGACACCACAAACCGTACCCAAACACACCCGCCCAAGACCCCAGCCAGGACTGGCGGGGTTACTGAAACCCACACCCAACCACAACCCGGACCCAAACACAAGCACCACACAACAGTAGGAAACCCAGTGTCCATAGCCCGGGCACTGAGGCAGCCCGTGCCATGCAGCTGACCCGGCCAAACGAGATCCAGAGACCGGGGGTAAGTCTGCATCCTAAGGCCTGCGCTGCTTTGGGACTCGAGGGGGAGCGTGCGACACCCAAGCGCCTCGGAACCCTAGTACCAAGAACGTGCATGCATGCCTTGGGAACGGGATGCGCCAGGAAGTCCGGTGAACCTTTAGGGTGCAGCCCAAAGGAGGGGCCGTGCGAAAGCATGGGAGCACACCCTCCTGGCGAGACAAGCACGTCACGCTGGCGGCGATCAGCCCTCCCGGTGTTGCCCGCGGCCGCTTGGTTGGGGGCCAACAGTCATGTCTAGCGGGATGTAAGCCGCCTCCCCTCTTCATGCGCGGAGCCTCTTCCTGTTCGTCACAGGGGCGACGCCAGGGGGAACCATGGGGCGCCTCTCCACGACCGAGTGCACCTACCTACCTACCTACCTATGTGCGGTGCAGTGCTGCGTTGTGCTGGCGCGCTTGCGTTGAGCTGTTTGTGTGGTCTACGCTGGTTCTGACGCCTGGTTCTGTGGTGCGCCGCTGTGCGTTGTGCTGTTTCCTGTGGTGTTCTGTGGTGTGGTGCTGGGTCTGGTTGCCCGCAGTAGTCTTCTGGTGGCATGTTTCGGTGCCATTGTCCCTGTCTGGCCGCGTGGTCTGCTTCTCTGTGATTGGTGTGGTTTGCTGTGGTACCCTGCTCCCCTGTGTTGTGTTCTGTGATTCTGTGCTGTCCTGTGGTGCTGTGCTGTCATGCTCTGTTGTCTTTTTGCGGGGCTGTTTGTCGTTGCTATTTCTTTTCTCCTTTAAAAACCGCTTCAAAGCCCGGAAACAATTCCCCCCCCCTTTTTGTTGCTGGAGGATGTTTGCACCAATCACCCTTCCCTGACGCAGCAGTGGAGAAGATGAACACATGAGACAGCTGTAAAGGACAAGAACCTAGCAAGCCTTGCCTTATTATAGGGGTCTTAGACTGGAAAACAATTCAGTTCCTTTACAACCCTCGTCAGGCAAGCACGTTTAAGGACTCCACCCGTTCTCTTCCAGAACGTAGGGCGGAGCCCTGGGTAACATGGCAAGGGTTATACCATGTGCACAGCGTGTGGCCAAGGCCCTTTAATGCATCATATGCATGCAAATACAGGGAAGTGAGGCGATAACAAAATGGTGACCGACATGAACCAACAAACTGAACCAGGAGGTGGGCTCCTCCTGGGCTTACTCAGTCTACTCACCATGCACAGTGTGTGAATGCCGAAGCAAATGAGCGCAAGATCATCCCTAAGCGCTCAAACAACCCTGCAACAATTTAACACAACCCTAAGGGATTAATGCATTGTGATCCTGACTCTCTTTTTCCTTTGTCACCTGTAGGATAGAGAACAGGATGGACTGCAGAGACACACAAAACGAATCATAACGCTTTCAGCTACGCTACTTTAAAGTGATGGCGTGCACTGGCATGATCAAGCCCTTTCTTTCCAACCTGCGGAGAGAGGCAGAGAGTGAATGGCGACACATGGAAGGCACCACAGCACGTGACTACATGATGTAGGAACATGCATCGCAAGCACAGCACGTACTCTCATCGAGCGTGTGCGCTGGGTGCTTTGTTCGTGTAACATACCTTTCATTCGTTGCTTTACCTGTGCAGAGCAGGAAGCAGAAACACCACAACCCCCAAGCAACGCACCCATCACAACCCTATCCTTTTAAGGAAACCAACAACACAAACACACTGCATATGTGTCGAATGACAGGGACATACCTTAGAAGCGGGTTGTCCGCTTGCTCTGTTTTTTTGCGCCGACCTCATTGCTTTTTCCTAAAGTTTATAAAATGTTTGAGGCAACTGAGCAAATGTTTCGATTGAAAGCCTGTCAAAACAGAGTTCACACCTCTGTTTCGGTGTGCCTATTGCTCCGGTAGCCTGTTTTGTCAGGCGCGGCACTGTTGCGCTTGTCTGCAACTGTTATTTCCAGAATAAGGTTGACGATCTCTAACATCTTTACGTCAGGTTTTGGCAATTTGACTATGTTACTCGCTAACCCATCCGCTAAGCTACAGGATTCACACCCCGTTTGTTCCATCTTTTATTTTTTTCAGCCTGTGGAAGTTTTGTGCACTCCCTTGGGAGTATTGCTCCACCCTGTCCCTTGGTCAGGACGTTTACTAAAACGCTGTTTCTACAGCAATGGCCCTTCCCATTAGAGCCAATCGACCATACCCTACTCGATAACCATGTGTGCTGTAGGGAGTAGCTCCTGGGTTCCTTCCCCTCAACTCCCCAAGTTTTTTGCCAAACGCCTTCGCCCAACGCCGGCGACCTTTGAGGAATGCCCCTCCATTGAGACATCCTACAGGGTACATTACGCTGTCTTTTAAGGTATCAGCAGTGTCATATGCTTCTATGAACTGCTGAGAGTGTAAACCGCTAGTTTGAAGCATTTTCTCACGTAATTTCAAGTGATTTTGAGCCTTTTTCCCTTGGTCGTACTAGCTTGATCACATAGTACTCAAAGGGGGAGTAACGAAAAGTCGCTACCACGTCTTTTGTGGGGGACCTGATCCAGGTCAAGCCCCCACCTATTCTCTGGGAAGTATTTAAGACGAACACTTAATCATTTTTGTCACCTCTTTGAAGCTTGAAATGTAGTTTTCCAAGTAACTAGGGTTATAACCCTAGCCCCCCATGAACTTCACCCTTACCGCTCAACTGAACCGAAGTATCTTCCCTCATGGAGTTTTACCAAAGTAAACTAGGCACTTCATGCCCTTTTCCTTAAAGGATCAGCCTGGTGGTGTTCCACCTCAGGAACTAGATACCCAATTGTGTCACCTACCGTGTTGTAGTTCTACCTTTTAACTGATTCTGAATTCAATTGCTTGGCCAAGCTGGCCGAACCTACTTACCCCTGGTTCCTAACCAACCCAAGTGTATCTCAATCTGTGCATGTGCAGTGCTTGGAACTATCCTTGCGGCCAGACCTATGCAAGGCTACACATAAAATCATTTGCTTTGATTATACAACACTGACTCTTTGTACCTAAGCCTGCATTGTCCTTTGTGCAGCCCCTCGTTTGCTAGATATGATTTGATTTTTGAAGGATATTGACCTGTCTTTGGTTCCAATCTGGTACTTGTGCTGCCTTGCATCACTACCTTGTCTTTTTTTTAGTTGGGGGAAGGCTATCAAGGTTTTCTTCTCCAAAAACACGAAGCAAGAACGAAAACAAGAATAGCTAAGCCAAATCACGATACTTTTCTGTGTCCGCACAGGACCCTTTGGGGGGTGTTTGTCGCTTGATCTTCTTTTCTACCTCCTCCATTGCTGCAGCGGTGGCCTGAGCAGCTCGCCTCTGGCCTTCATCCTCGGGGCGGGCAGCCTCTTCCTGTCGGGCGCTTTGCAGCCTGGTCTTCTCCGCCTCAAAGGCCCTAAGCTCAGCTTTGGTCTTGGCCCTCTCCTCGAAGATCTTCTTCCATGCAGCCTCCATGGCCTCATCCCTCGCAGCGTCTACTCGAGCCTTGACCAAGCCTTCCTGAGGGGCTTTTTCCTAAGTTTCTTTCCTTGCCCTCTCTTCGGCGAGGGCTTACTCCAATGCCCTCACCTCTGGCTCTCTCTTGGCGATGGCCTCCTGGGCTTGGGGTGCTTCCTGAGCAGCCGCCACCTCCCGCGCGGCTGCTTCAGCGTCACGCGTTTTCCGGGCAGCCGCTGCTTCCTGCGCAACTGCGGCACTGGCTTGAGCCGTGATTGCCGCCACTGCCGAGTCGTTGATCGCTTGGCCCTCCTCCCACTCAGCTGCCGCCTGCTCCCAGATAACCATGGCTCCCTCCAAAGCGGCTTTCGCCTCCACAGCCCTGTCTCAGGCGACCCGGAGGTTGCAGGGCACTCCGCAGATTCGGTCGCAGGCGCGAGCAAATTCTCTTCGCCGAGGGGTGGCGCTTCCCTTTGGGGCGGGCGCTCTCCTGTGGGCTGGATCCACGTCCCTGCTCGGGCTTGATCGCCTCAGAGGCAGCTGACAGGGCCTCACCAGGGAAATTTGGGCGACCACAATGAAGTTGCCAAGAGTGACGGTGCTGGGGTGGCGGCCGCTGTTGGTCCGTTTGGGGGGCACTCGGCTCTTAAGCCGGCCGGCGTGCCTCGTGGAGGTCGGGGCTGAAGGTGGGCAGCTGTCAGCTGTCGCGCCAGACACAACACCACTTCCGCTGCCACAGGAACTCGTAGCTCATGGCTTGGAGTTGCGCTTCCACGGTGCGATAGATGGCGACACCCTCGATGTGGCAGAAAACAGAAAGTCATGCAAAATTGTGCAACATGGCGATCACCGTAATTGTGATATCTCCGACCATGGCGGAGGAGCGAATACCAAAGCCTAGGGCGATTGACCCTTCTTCAAATGCTACGAGAATCGCATTATTCTCTTGGCCAGGTCCCTTGTCCCCTGGAGATACTGTGTGCCCAATATGGCCTAAAATGGCAAAAACAGCAACTTTAATGTACATTAACGTAATCGCCAACACCCAAGATGCCATCTCTCAATGACCATGGCGAGCAATAGCCTAAGCAAAGATTTTATAGACACATGGTACTGAGATCCCAATCTATGCACAATACCAGCCCTAGAAGCTGCCTCCAGCTATTTTTCCCCCTAGCAGAAAAATGGCACACGAAAAAGGGCAAGCAGCAACATAGCCCAATTTTGGTCACTGATGGACCTTTGATCCCAAGCCAAGGATAGATGGGGGCCTCTCTTATTTAAGGAAGATGTTTGTGCCCTTTCTCTATCACCCTCCACATTGGAGAACGGTGGCACATAACAATGGGGAATGAAATCAGGGGGAGACGGAGTTGGAGACCATTTTGGTCAAAAAGAGGTAACGTCGTCCAAAGAGTGATCACTCCAAACGTTGTGTCTCCGGTTACCAAGAAAGATGGGCTTTGGGCTTATGAATGGAGATACCCCAAGGCCTTAACTCCCTTTCGTAACAAATGTTGAGTTGCAAAGCATGGGGAAAGAATTTTTAACATTTCAACGTTTGGAGCACATGAAATACGGGGAAAAGTGCCAAAATGCCAATATTGGGAGATATATATCATTGGGTTGCCAAGGCGCGAATAATATGGCATTTGGCAAAATTGAAACATCCATAGTAGGTGTTCACAAACATGCTTACTATAGGTCAAGTCGTCACTTGGTTCCCAAGTCAATTGTGCATGCATATGGGCGTGTGTGCAAAATGAAGAAACAGCACGCATGCTCAGAAGGCAATATTATATAAAATAAGAGACGAGCTTGGAGAAATCAAACAAGCTATGCGCAATGTCCTTCGTTGCCTCTACGTCGCATATTGTCTTGATGCAAGGCTCAACTTGCTGTGGGCTTTGAGCACGAGCCTTGGCGCCAGGGCCATTTTGCCGCGAATTTAGACAAACAGTTGCCTTTTTAGCCAACCATGTTTTCGCAAGCATTGAATTGCCTGGGGCCATTGTTTCGTTAGCTCCAAAATCAAAAATAGCTTCCGGACTTGGGTCTTGTGAGCATTGTACTCAGTTATTTACGTGCAAGCTCACAAGTACAAAAAGGTAGCCTTTGCGCACAATAAAACCCTGAGTTTTCGCCACCCGTGAATGGCGCAAAGCATCCTTGTAAGCCGCTTCTTGGAAGAGAAGCGATATGCCCATGTGAAAGGGGTACGAGGGGGACGCAAAGGGGGGAAATGTAGAGGTACCAAGGAACTCGCCGTCCTTTGTAACCATGAGTTTGGTCGCTTGATGGAAACCCTTGCATGTCGGTTTTCTTCCAGACATGACGCCGAAATATTCTGGTGACTACACCAGATGAAAGTATATGAAAAACCCTACAGATTCAGCACTTAATCTCCTTTCCAGCCTCCAAGGTGCAGGAGTAACCGCCAAAAAAAACTCGCATGGAACGTCGGCGCCGAACTGCGCGCAGGCGACGGCGAGCGGCGATTTCACAATTATCAGGAAATCGTTCAGAAGAATCAATTTTAATCGATTTCCGGCATGATTCGATCATGGAAAAAGAAGCATTAAAGTTCCTGATTCATTTAATCGATTCGGAAGGTTACGGACGACATCGGTCCCATTAAGATTTGCAAGGCACTGCAAAAAACATGATCCCACATTAGAGACAGGGAACCTCCGTAAGAGATGCTGTAGGTTACACTTTCACCATCCGAACCATGGGGTCCTGAATACCGCTTCAGCATTACTGCTTGAATCGGTCTGAAGGTCGGAGCCGATATGGGCACAGGGACTCAAGCAACCCTCCTCCTTCCCAATGTCCTGATCCTGAACTCTCTCAGCATCTGTGCTTGGTAATCCACTGTGAGTCCTTTGTCACATAGGGTCCCCTGCTATGGTTGCTTCTCTAATGTTTATCGCATCAGCTTCCCTCCCACTTGTCTTTGTATACATCCGCCACTGAGTGGCACTTGGGCTTCAGACCGAGCCTAGTGCAAGTTCCAGTACCAGGGGCAGCTGTGAATGCCCTGCAAGTGCAGAAGTACGGGGGGAGCACAAGTAGGGCGCCCATGGCAACATGGACCGCGGAAGCGCTCATTGTGCTGGCCAGCGAACTGGCCGAGGCGCAGGTGGCCCGGGTCATGGCCAACACCCCCATGCCTAACTAAAGCGGCAACCCGGAGGAAGTGGATGTCTTTGAGCGGACACTGAAGAAGTCTGTCAACGAGGCAACCATGGGCTTCAACGATGCCCAGCTGGGCATATTGAAAGGAGTATACCAGGGGTGTCTCAGGCTCACGCAGAGTCATCTCCTCATCATCCTAATCGGACCATATAGAGATCTTCCAGTTTTCCTTGAGGAGGTCCAGGAGGATTCGTCGCTCAACACCCACCCCAGCACATCCAAGTGATCTTCATCGAGTTGTTGCAGTCTTGCTCACGTGACTGCCCAAGGGTGTGCAGGATTTTGGGACAGGGTTGCCTATTTTCACGCAGCGAGGCAAACCAAGGGGAAGCAAGCAAAAAGCAACACAATGGCAAAATCGAGCCAAGCAGCTGGGGAGGTGGCCGATCAGAGACGGATCCAGCCAAACCTGCATCATGGTAGCAGAGCAGGCCCTGCAACTACTGGCCTTACCCCCGAGGCGCTCATGCTCCATAACCAGCTGGCCTTCCTTCAACAGGAAGTGGCCCAAGCGGACCTGGCGAACATTCTGGCGCCCACGCCCGACTCCAAAGGGAGCGCGGACATCTTGCGCCGGTCGCCTCGAGTTGGGCCCAACACACTAGCCCCACACTGGCACTTTGGGACTCCAAGGAGGGGTCACAAGAGGTATAAAAACACACACAACACCCCAAGTGGGTTTACAAAACGTATGAGAGCACCCATGAGCATTTGTGTTGTGTCTTTGTGCATGTATCAGGAGGATGAATTTTTGGCGTCCCTGATGGGATCCTACGATCTCGATTTGGTGGTATCACCCTCAGTGGCAACCGTCCACGAGGGACCCAGACTTGAGGGTGCCCTTGTTGTGGTAGGGGACCCCAGAGCTGACGAGAAGTATACAGCGCAGGTACTGCATAGGTTCATTGTCGCCGAGCGTGTCCAGCGCAAAAAGGAGGAAGCCCTGCGGGCCGATTGGGGGCACAGCTAAAAGAGAACCTGGAGTTCATTCAGACACACCGCGACCACAACCTGATGATGAAGGAGGCCAAGTCCCTGGACTCCATCCAAAAGGTTGTCTGCACAATTGCCACCTGAAAGTCTGCGTGCCGGGAAGCACACGGCAGGAGCCCTGTCTGCAATCTCTGTCAGGGATTGGATCGGTTGATCTCAGATTCCACAAGACCCGGTCCATGGGCCAGCCAGGCACCGCCAGCAGTGCAGCCACAGCAAGCAATGGGCAACAACTGCATAGCAGTCAACGAAGGCGTCCATCACTGGTTCCGTGCCCGAGAGCACATCGAAGCCATGATGTGTCATAGGGAGGTTGAGCCACAGGCACACCCAGCACGACTCCAGCACGCTCAGCCCTCTGCAGCATCTGCTCCATCAGTCCACCAAGCCCACCCTCTGCTGCATCCCCTCCATCAGTGTATCACACCCAACTGCCTGCAGCAACTGCTCCATCCATTCGGCACGCTCCCAGAGTCGCTGAGGAGCGCATGGAGATGGATGAGGAGCCTGCTGCGCTGAGGAGATCGGGTGCACGGCTGCCAGGCCCCAGGTCCAGGAGCGGACCGCCGGTTTGCTGCGGGGGACAAGTTCTCGAACGTCAAGAGCTTGTCTGACCCCCTGTCCCCAAACGTGGAGGACACATCCAGCGAGCGCTTTGGTGTGAAGCGCGGCTGAACCCGTTGAAATGGGAGAGGAAAGTCCTCCTGGATCAGGCTGTTGTCGCCAAGCAAACGCTGAAGAAGCACGCGGAGGACATCTGCAAATTGGAGAAGACTATTCACGCGATCTGCGAGTTGATCCTCGAATGGCTTCCAAAAGATGAGGAACCGCGCGGCGCGACGCACAAGCCTTTCAGTTCAAGCTCCTAGGTCGGACTACCCCTGCCCCTGGAGGTGAACAATGGAAGAAAGCTGTTCCCGATGCCACAGCCGGCTCCACAGCTTCTGGCACAACAGCCCATTCAGCCCCATCCGGCGGAGCAACGGCGGGGGTATGCCAACCCTCCCGCGGGACTACCACCAACACCCGGACACCAAATGGCCGGCGAGCCATTTGCAATCCCACCGCCTGCGCCACAACTTCTGGCGCACCTGGGTGCACCACATGGCCACAGCCACCACCAGCATCACCATCAGCATCCCCCCCATCAGATGACACCCATTGATGGATACGGGCATGGTGGATACGGGTCTCACCCATGGAACCATGGTGAGTCCAACTACGCAACCCTGCCTGCGATCAGGCAGAGCATGCTCCGAGCTGTCCGGGCGCCACCACAGGGTTTTGGCCAAAGCATGCTCCAAGCACCAGCCCGAGTTGAGACGCACATTGTGCTCAGAGACGGGCATCTTGTTTGGTGAGGGTTAAACGTCAGGTAGCAGACCTGTAGGGCGACCTGAGGCCCGCATGGTGAACGCAGCGTGGTCATCAGACCCATCAGGGGTGGATTCACCAAAATTGACCAATTCCATAAGACTTGGCGCAAGAAGGCGCTGTGTTTCAGAGTCAACATTTCCGGATCCACAGGGGGTATTTAGCTGGCTATCTCACTGAGGTGGGTGTCAGCATCTGCCCCAGGAGTAGGGACTGCTGGAGTCTCTTGCTAATCGTAGCAGTCACCACTCGTAGTGGTGACCGAAGAATTATCGGATCTCTTTTTGAGCTCCAGGAGGGTAAGGCTTGGAGTTTCGGGCATCAACTCCTGGAACACTTTCTGATCAAGCTCACATACCGGTATGGGGTTGAGAGAGCCATCAACAATTAACAAGAGACTGCCCCATTCAGGGGCAGGCATAGTCTCCTGAGAGTCCTCAGGAATGTAAATGGGACGGTTGGCGAGTTCAGTTCTTCCCAGTGTCATACGGTCAAGTAAACGCCAACCATAGGCGCGTTCCCCTGTGGTACCCTGTGGGTTGCGCGGTACAACTCTCCCACCTTCAAGGGCGACTTTGGTCAACACCTTAGCGAGCGCCTCTAGCATCCCGGGGATTGAGGGGATGCATAGTGCAAAAACACCTCAGCGAGATGGGAGAATCGGGATTTGGCAGAGCACAACCCCATCCATCTCCAGTAGAAGTGATAGGCATTATTGAGATATCGCATACAATCAGGCTGCATCATATGCTGCTCTTTACTCGCGAACAACTCCACCTGAACTTCATTCAGGTCTACCTGCAGAGTGGCCAGTCCATTTTCCAAGACAGGTCGCATCAACTGATAGTTTTCAGTTCGATAAAAGCAGTTCACGTAGCGTAAACCAGATTCTTTTGTTCTGACAGGTCCGAAGGGACAGAGAAAAGCCCACTGCCAGAGGCGCTGTGTAGCGCATAAGGACATTGTAGGGACAACAGTTTCACCTGGGGCTTACGGCGCAGAAAATCTGTGCCACTGACAATGTCAAAGGCGCCCGTGTCTCTGCAGTGGTTGGTCACCTTTATATTGCCCAGACACACAGTCACATGGACCCAGCCCAGGGGATGGATAGGTCCACTGTTACGAAACCCTTATGGCCAGGGTTTTGTTTTACGGATCTGGGCTTGCTTTAGCAATCGGTGGGCCAGGACTGACAGCGTGGCGCCCGTGTCCAAGACCGCTTTGTAAGCATGATGACCTGTTTTAACGGTGATCCAGAAAACCAAATCCTCTTCCTCGGAGCCGCCCTGCTATCCCTCTTCAGGGAACGTCACCACCACCCCAGCAGCCTGCAGGCACTTAGAGTACCAGTTGAGCTTACGCTTCTTCGCGTTTTCAACCTTCTCGTCCCCGCCAGTGCTGAAGCATTTTCGGCGGGGGTGATGTCCGTGCGTCCACAGAAAAATTGGAAAAATTGAAAATCCTTCAACCCATCACCCCAACCTCTCCAAGTACTACATGAAGTCCATTCCAAACTTCGATTCAATTGGAGTTGCGTAAATGGTCTTGGAATCCTTGCTCACCCCACGGGGAGCGTCCGCGGACACAATCTGGCGTCTATGGACAAAGAGAAGGTATATGTAAAATAATATGCAAAATAAATGCGTTGACATGTACAATGTATATGTATCACCTCTAAACTATAAAATAGCTTAGAAAAAGGGGCGAAATGAAGGCGACGGCGTCGCCGCCATCAGAAAATCTGACGGCTACGAGGCGTTGCCATCAGGATCTCCACTGAGATCCTGCCCAAACTGGGCCAACCAGTGGTTTCTGGGCGAAAAACAACAAAATAAAGTGATTTTTGAGTCAAAAACACTCATTTTGCGCGTCTCCCCCCAACGCGTCGCGTAGCCGACTCGACGCGTTTCTGCGCCAATTCAACCTACATATGAAAAGGCCCACTGTTGGGCTACGCCATAGGCGTCTGGGCGATTCCTGGAATCGCCTCAGCATTTTTTGAAAAATGCGTGAACGCGCCACTTTTCGCAAAAATGGACCTTCGCGGAACGCCGCGAAAAAGGTCACGCTATAATCTTTTATTCCTAAAAACGATAAAACAATAATAAAATTGCCTAAAATCTTTAGAAATCGAGAGTTAGATTCTCGATCTGGGGCTGCGTCGCGCAGGCGACGACTGTCGTCGCCAGCCCAGAAAAGACATAAAATGACGATTTCTGGGGTATTTTACAGAAATCCCACAGAAATCAAGATGCCGTAGCATCAACAGGAAAATTCCTGATCTGGCCTGGCGAAGAGCGCCACAGGCTGTGCAGCGGGTATGGGTGAAGCACCCCATACCGCTTCAGTGCTGGGGGAGGCTGGGGGTGCAGGTCGCTTCTCACCCTGCTGCTCACTCTTGGGGGCAGGGTTAGGGGGTCCTCTTCCACCAGTGGGAGAGGCTGCGGACCTGCGTGCTCCACCGGGGTTTTGTTTACCAGGGGATCTCCCGGGGTTACGGCCTCCCCCATCAGGATTACTCTTTCCGGCTTGTCTGCCCTTTTGTTCTGCTGCTTCCTTAGGCTTTTAGGATTCGCGGCGTTTTATGTGGCAGTAATCCTCGTAATGCCGAGCCTACCGCAATATCCGCACGTTGTCGTGCAGCGAATGTTGTCTTGGTGTTTTACCTGTTGGCCATCTGTTGTTTTTTGCTTGCGTTGCAGTTGGAGCATGCAAGCGCTTTGCCTGTGACAGTCGGGCGCGTGGCAAGGTCTAGCTTTCTCGTCCGTAGGACGATAGTAGAAAAGATTAGGGACCCCTTTCTCATTGGTGGGGGGGGTCCCCTGCATGTGATTCAAGTCTGCACCTCGGCCCTTACCAGGGTTAGCGTAGTGTTCAGACGACCTCCCTCCAGGATTCCTCTCAGCAGGGGTCTCCCCTCGCCGATGGTTGGGCACGTACTTGTCCTTGTGAGAGTCCTTCTTCCTCTCCATGGCCAGCTGAATGAGATGATCCGTCAGATCATAGCACTGCGTCCGAGCTTTCTTCTCGGGTGTGTCCCGGCAGTTCTCCCAAGTCGTGGGAGGAATCTTTCCTACTAGTCAAAGGTGAGGCTCACTGGGACCATAAGAGGTGGGGTTCATACAGCGCCTGAGCTCCTCCAGCTTCGAAAAAACTCTGAGTTACGGGCAGCTGATGGAAATTCGGGGAGGGAAGGTAACTCCTCGATTTTGGTACGGACACTCAGGTGCATCTTGTAGACTGGATACATCTGCTCCAGTCTCTTCAGGAAGTCGCCCCAGTAGGAGCTCTTCCAGATACTGGTTTTCAACTGCCGCTGGAGAAATTTCCTTTTACACAACTTGCTGATAAGCGTGCACTTTGTCTTAACGTCAGCATGCTGCTGACGAGTGAGGAGTAAAAACTCAGAAAGCTCCTCAGCCCACTCAGGCAGAATTTTGGGATCGAACTCGGGGAGACCGATTTGAAGGTTCGCCGTGGCGATGGCTTTCGTTCTTCTACAGGGCACACCTGTATCACCTGTTCCACCTGAAGGGAATGAGGGGTGTGTAATGGCCAAGGGCGTCAGTGCAGCCAGGCCATAGCTCCTCATTGCAGCCGCAGAGGTGTCACCCACATTGCAGACAGGCACAGTCCTCACAGAGGGGTCGAAAGCACTGGAAAGGGTGGCCATTCTGGAGCTGCAGATGCCCCTGCACCTCTTCACGTCCCTGGTCAGCAGTTCCACGCCAGTTGTAGATGCACACAGACCACGAGAACACTATTTGGGCCAGGATTCGGCTCCAGAAAGGCCATGGACACGTGCCTCCCAGCTTCCAGCACTTGTTCCAACACCGCGCCGCTCGCGTAGTTGCAGGCATCCGAGCGCAGGTCAAATCCTCGCTACGGATCCAGGAGGTGCCACCAACTACGGATAGCAGCACCTGCTGCATTCACTCGAGGGCAGAGTGGGACTCCTCATCCCAGATCAGCGCCTTCTTGGACCCCTTCTTGGTCTCCTCCCGGTTGCCCTTGACAATGGCCGTCATGGTGGCTGCATACTCGGCATACATCCTCATGTACCCCGGGTAGTATTTGCAGAAACCCAAGCCACGCCGGTAACTCGGTAACGGTCTTAGGTTTCTCCCAGTGCTCCATACCCGCTACCTTTCCAGGTATGCCCTTCCGCTGCCCGTTGCCAACAACGTCGCCGGCAAAGACCACCTGTCTCACCGCGATGGTGGCCTTGTCACTGCTGCCCGTGAGTTTGTGCGGAACCAGCAGGTTCCGCACTCTCGTGACGGCCCTCTCGTGTGCCTCCAGCAGCACATTGTAGCTCATGCTGGAGTCCGCTGACACAATGATCACGTTGTCAACGAAGAGGTCTGCACAGTCATGCGCCGGCTCAACCAGGTTTCTCCAGCATCCGCTGAAAAGCCGCATTTCCGGTGGAAACGCCCATTGGCATCACCTTCCATTGGAGGGGTCCAAGTGGGGTGCTCATGGCTGTGCAGGCAGGCGACTCATCCGCGAGGGGCATCTGGTGGTAACAATGTTTCAGGTCGATCACCGTGGAGATCCTCCGCGGGAATTGCATTTGCAGTATGTCCTCGATGAGGGGCAGCGTATAGCCTTCATGCTGCGTTTGGGCGTTTAGGCTGCAGTAGTCAACCACGGACCGCCACTCCCCGGCCACCTTCTTGGGGACCACGAAGCAGGGGGGGGCACTCAGAGTGACAGGGCTCCAACCAGCCTCTGTCGATGAAGTCCCGTAGGATCTCTTCCATGGCGTATTGTCGCGCGTGTCGCTGGACCGCGTTGAACGAATAAAGGAAAACGAACAAAAAGACACGCCAAAACGCAGAATAAACGCAGAAATAGTTTTTTCTGACCTCAAATTCTCCCCATGAATTTTTGCGCCATTGTTTGGCAAAGTGAGCAGAAAAATCCATGCATACAGCCACAAAGAGAACAGTGAAAGGCCCAAACAAGACCGAGTGAACCCCGTGAGTGCCTCAAAACACCTGACAAAGTGCGTGCTGTAGCGAAAGGTCAAGGTAGGCCAACGAACACCAAGAAGGAGGTGAAGAACGCATGCAAACACGTATATAACTACGCGGCGAGGTATGAAGCCGGCAAGAGAACATTGCGCCCACGCATGCACAAGCAGGAAGACATACAACTACGTGGCCAGCACGGACATTTCAAGACACATGGGTGCAAAGCAAACAAGGAGACAAACGGTACACACACAAAGCACCACACCAAGCATAAACGCGCTTACTCTTGGGCGGCGACAAAACCAACAAGTACAAACGAGGGGCAAAAGCACGAACAAACAACCATAAGGCAAGCAAAACATATAAAAAGTGCTTGCTCTTGAACGTCGCCAAAACCTAAGAGTAGGGGCACGAAGCCCCAGAGAAACACCGCCATAAGCAACTAAGGCAGCGGCATGTATGAATCCGCACGTTGTCCATTGTCCAGAAGAACAATGATCACCGCCGAGAAGAAAAGGAGCAAGGCGGCAACCGAGCACACCAAGCCAACAACCACACCGGTGACCATTCAAGCACTGCCGCGACACCCCACAACATGACGCACCATGAGACAATATGCCCCACAACTACACACTACAACACAACACAATGCGACACAGAACAACGCAATATACCAACACAAGAGGACAGAACACGACGCACCACCACACGGCACGACCCCACACCACACAGCCCAACCAAACACAATGTAAAACACCACACCACATCACACAACATCACACAAAACACGCAAACGCGACACATCACGAAACAACATAGCACAACACAACACAACACAACACGACACAACACGGCGCGACACAACACAACCCACCTCAACACAACACAACACAAAAAAACACCACACAACACAACACGGCGCAATATGACACAACACAACACGGCACGGCACAACCTACGACAACAGGATACCACGCAACGCAACGCCACGCCACACAACACGACACAACGCAACACACCACACCGGGGCACAACACAACACAATGCAACACGATTGTAACTTGACAGTAAGCGACGCGATGCGACACAACACAACACAACGCAACGTCACACACTCCACACAACAGAAGACGAAACAACACGACACAACACACCACTCCACAACACAACATATCACAACACACCACACTGCGCCACGGCACATCGTGGCACGACAAAACAAAGCACCAGGGAACAAGCGGCTTCACAAGACAACACAACACGACAAGGCACATCACAACACAACACAACACAACGCAACACCACACAATGCAACACGACACACCAAGACGCAACGCGGCACAACGCAACGCAACACAACACCACACGGCGCAACAAAAGACAACGAAACGCAACACAAGCGGCACGGCACGACACAACATAGCGCAGCAGACCAGGAAACAACACCACACCGTACAGCACAACGCAACGCGGGAAGATGCAGCACAACACGACGCGAAGCAACACCACGCAAAACGACCCAACAAACCCCATTACAACAGAACACACCGCGACGCCACACGACGCGACCCAAAGCAACACACCGCACCACAACACAACGCAACACAGCACAACACGACACAACGCAACACACCACAACACACCACCACGCAGCACAACACAACGCGGCACAACACAACAGAACACACCACAGCAAAACACAACATGACAAGCAACGGACGCAACAGGACCCCAGCGCCGCAGGACGACACCACCTGATACGGCGCACCCCGGAGAGGCGCACCACAACGCAACAAAACGCCACACCACGCTGCACCGCACAACATAAGCCGGACAAAAGAGGATAAACCAACACACCCGCCAAGCGCAAAACGAGGCAACACAGAAAAACACCACATCACACGTTACAACGAGACCAGGCACAAAGCACCATGACACAAAACCTCACAACGCGGCGCAACATGCCACGACACCAACACGACACAACGTAACACAAAACAGGGCAACCACGCGGGACCAAACGCGACACAACACAGCAACGACTACCACAATTCTTGCAGGAATGCCAACATGCCTCATGTGTCACAGCTCTTCCACATGGCACAAGCCGGCGCCGCACCGTAGGCCGGCCATCGCACAGCAGAGCGGCCGTTAGGCTTGGTGTACCTGAGCAGGGCCCCAGGCCCAGCCTAACTGCCTAAGCGGCGTATACGAGCAAAGCAACACCGCGACAAACAGGTATGCCGCACGCACACAAGGCACACAAACATGTCAGACTACACAGTGCAAAACGCGCGCACAGTATACGACGTGCAGAGCACAGGGGGAACCACACAAACGCAACACACCACACGAACACAGGCTGCAATAGAACGGAATCAAGTAAACAGCAGCCATGCCCAACGGATGGCTGCTTCGCCTGAGACGAGCACGCCAACACAGAACGCGGCCCGGCCATCCAGTCCAGAAGAGCAAGACACGACAGATGTGGATACAAACGGAAGGTACCGCCAAAGCCGGCTATATGTTCCAATAATCACGGACCCGGTGCGCGCGGAGTGCGGCACGCGCACGAGCGGGCCTTTTGCCACCACCCAACACCATGAAGAACAGATTGAAATGGCTGCCAGACCGCAACGGCCAACTGGGGAACTGGAGCCAACCCCAAAAATCGTCCGAACACACCGACTATAGTAACCGCGCAACTGCGTACACTGCCAACGCAATTTCGACGCGTAGGCACGCGCCGAGCCCGGACGGTACCTAGTACAGCACCCAAAACAGAGTCTACAGCACAAAGCCGCTACACCAGCACAGTACAACGACCAGACAAGCAACCAACAACAACAACAACAAGTGACAGCACTGACCATAGAGGTGGTACAGTCACGGGCGGACCACACACATGACGAACAACGACGAACTGACTCTGGCAACACGTCAGATACACCGTCGGATGGACCAATGGCGCCATCCCAGACGTCGGCCCACAGCAGTATCATGGACAGTGACGCCACCAGCGACCCACCCTAGCGAGGACAAGCCCCACCGACACTGCCCAGCGGCCTGGACGTCCAGGATGACACCATGGGACTGGACGAAGACCCGTTGCGGGACAGCATGCCACGCGTTCTGCAGTCGGCGACGGATGCCCCGGCTCCCGAACAATCCACATGGAGCCTGTATGGAGCGCTCGATACGGCGCGAAGGCAGATAACGGCGGCAGCGGATGGGAGCCGAGACCCACGAGCGGACGCCCAACAAATACGGCGGTGCATGCAAGCTACCCACCAAAAACAGCCAACAGGAGTGGTGACACAAGGAGGAATATCCAACACCAGGAGCTGGATGGAACTCACAGAAGCACAGCACTCGCAAGAGGGCTTCGACCACACCCAGAAGTCGGACAGCCCACAGCCGAAGGAATGCGTAGAAGAAGCACTCATCCTCATCCTGACGCTACACAGCTGAACGTGGAACCACACCATTACCCTCCACGACAAAACAGGCCTACCATATGCGCGCACCGCAACCTGCAGACCAACCACGGCATCCGCGGGTGAGGTCGACTTAGACTGCACGCCTGGACGGGGCAACGAAGAATACACCGTGGCACACACGGTACGCCATAGAAACGTACCAACAGAGGCGAAGGACCCGGAACAAACCGTCACCCAGCCTCCTAGACCAACACCCGAACACTGGATGTTGTACAAACTCCTGGCCCATGCCCGCACCCTAGCCGAACACAGCATCCAGCCGTACACGGACGTCACATACGTGGAGCCTATGTTGCAGGACCGGCCGAAGTACGAGACGGAGGTGCTTGACGGGCAGACAGGACCACCAGAGACCACACCCCCAACGACGAGGGACCACCTCGTGCCCGACGGGGACATCAGCGGGCTGGCCAAGCTCATTCATAACGCGGCGCCAAAGCACCCTTTCGACGACAGCTACGACCCCCCCATCGTGAACGCCATCCTCGCCTACTAGACCTTGACCAACCAACAACATCTCAACCTCAATTCAGCATCCGACGACCCATGCGAGTGGCACCCCATTGGGACCCCGCGCTGGAGGCTTACCCCCACGAAGATGCAACAACAGGGGCGCATACGATCACGGACCTCCGACCGGTAACACCGCAACCGATACCGGAGCAGTACATACCCCCCAGCCCACCACAACCCGGCCCCCCGGGCAGAGAAGACTCCCCACTGAGGGATCGCAACCCACCAGTCCAGAAAGACGCCGAACCTACCACCACAGTCCAATACATGCCGAAGCCCCTGACCAGGCACCACGCCCCGGACAACTACCACCTACCACGTGAAGGAAACCACACCCACCGCATATCACCTACGTGGAGGCTACCAAAGGGCACCATAGACTGGAAAGAGATCCGGCCTGGGGTAGCCACGGTAGAAGCCATGGACCTCATCGCAACAAAAAAGATAACAGTGCCGCCAGCTGAGCACCTCTTCATCACCATACAGGGCACGGCCACCATCAAAGGGGGCGCCTTCGGAGACGACGACTGAATGCCCCAAGCAAGACCCACACAGGCCATCTGCGTGACAACAACCACAGACGCCGACATTGCCATCGACCCAGACTCGGAATGGGCGGCCATCCACTACACCGTAGAAGGTACTGAACGCGACCCAAAGACAGACGACTGGCAACTGTGATGGGCCACAGAGGTGGATCAGCTGATCGGCGTCGCCCTCGACGACACACTCACCCCCCAAACGATGGAACCCGCGAAACGAGCCACCCAAACATACCTCAGCACCGCCAAGCATACAGTCTGGCACTACCCGACCACCATACACCCGGAAGCGGTGTCCCAAATCAAGGAGGCACTCTCCCTGGATCTCCCGGACACCCACAACGCCCACCAAACCCGGGGCATTCACCACGTACTGGAGTTTCCTGACGGCCGCCGGCATGGTGCCACAGGTTGCCGAACCCGGCTTACCGCCCTCCGTCACAGCACTCGCCAAAGCGGTCCGAGCAATGGGACGAGGGAAAGGGCCCCCCTTGAGTGGAAGCCCAACACCCTGGCGGAGCAACGCGTCCAACACAGCACCAAAAAGGCACAGCGAACCGGACGCCGAATACAACCGCCGCTGTGGGACAAAGACCACAAGCTTCGACCCAACAGCCCTTAGAGGGTGCACTTCATCCTCGAGGACCACAGCGCAAACCGAAAAGGCACGGAAGTACAGCTCACCCACAATCTGGCGCACACGCACCTTCAGTACACCCTCCCCACCTCCTATGCCCTTGTCACTTACGACACCACTCAACAGTCGACATACCGACTAGGCCCGGACGCCGAGGGCACAGCCTACACAGTATATACCTCGGCACAGTAAAATGACCTGCCCGGCCCCAGATGGCATCAAAGTCCAACCTGGCACCAACCCCTTCACGTAAAACGCGTACCCAGAGAAGACAGAGTCAAACCCGCGGGAAACACGACTCAGGGTGGTGGAACCACGCCCACAAACATCGTGAACTTGGCCCTCGCAAATGCCAGGATGCCCCTCATCCACACAGATCACCGTACCCCCGACAACACCACCCACCGCAGAATGTGCGGCACCATCAGACGGGCCCTACACCATGACATTCACCGCGAACAAGCCACCTGGCTAGATCAGGGCTCCGTTACTCTCCGAGCTGGAGGTTGGCTAAACAGCCTGAATCCCAAGAACCTCCGCAGGGTAACGGGACCCTACATTCTGAAACCCGTACCACACGGCATGGATGGCCCCGGCCCAGGACTCCGGACTGGAGACCCCCCATGCGGACACCCGTGGCCATACGCTTTGTTCCAGCCGCTGCCCCCACAGCCCGCACCGTTTCCAGAAATCTACCTAAACACCTTTTGAGGAGCCAAAGGAGTATACCTGACGGCAGGGGACACCCTCAGCCAAGCCATTCCCCTGCACCAGGTCCAGCACATGGCGATGGGGCCGCGACTAACCGACACCAACAAGCCACTACAGCCACTGGCAGGACGCGGAGCACGGGAACCCCGGCCCATGGACCCCAACGCCCCAGACCTGACATTGCGCTGCTGCACCTCACCATGAAACCCGCGGCTCAACTCCGGACTGCCCTGGAAGAAGAAAAACACTTTATTGTGGAAGGCCTCACAGACGACGTCATCACCCTGGCGACCAACACCTTGGCAGCAGTAAGTAGGTAAGGGCGGCCGTGTCCGCAGCCTTATCTGACATCCCGTTGCTTGTTTTACATGATGGCCGCTTCTGGCAGGAAGGAGAGCTCTCCACCATGAGTTCCCCTGGCGACCCATGTCTCACCTCAGGGCCGAGAACTTCAGCCAGGTTCCCTTGGGGCATGACCGGCGGTAGGTTTCCTTCAGGCGCTGCCCTCACGGTCCCGGTTCCATCCGTTCACCCGTCGAAGGATCCTCCGGCCTTCTCCCCCTAGCACAGCCTTTAGGGTGCCTGCAGGTGGGTTTCCTGTGGATAGCCGTCGCCGACAGCGTAGCATTGCTCTCAACCACATTTGACCACTCCCCATCCCTCACGGGCTGGAGTACCCACTCGGCTCCCGGATGCACTTGGTTTTTGTCCATCCGCGGCTGGAGGCTTGGGGGCGACCGTTTCCAGGTTCCCCCGGGTTCCGCTCACGCGCGAACCTACGTGTACTCAGGCCATTGACCCGGGGGCCTCAGAGTCAACCCTCACCCCTGCAGACACCTCACGGCCGTCCCGCAGTTCAGGGCACTTTCCCGACTTCCCGTGGCCAGGCTCTCCTTGGTTGGCCAATGGTTCACCCCTCCATGGCGACTGGTTTCCCAATCCCACGGGGCTGTTGCTTGGCGCTATTGGTCTCCCATCCGATACCATGTCCCGTTCCCTTTGTCTCATCCCGTCACCGGCCCAATCTCCGCGTCCCAAGGGGCTGTTGTGCGGCCCGTGCCACACCCTTGTCCTGGCCCCTTGCCCCCATCCCATCCCTCATCCCGTGTTTATACCCCACTGGGCCGCCAGCAACCAAGTGGCAGGGCGCCAGCAACCCAGTGGCGCGGGCACACTGGATCCTCATCCATCCGGGGACCGTTTCCTGCTCCCTGCACGGGTCGTTGCTATGCAATCCCCTTCTTCCGCACAGTCGGCGCGTTCTCCTCCGCATGTTCCTGTCCGGGGTGTCTGGCCACTTTTCCCATGTCATGGCCCCATTGGCCTACCTGTGTATTGGTACCAGAACACAGCGTCTCCAGGCGGCTGTGGCCCAGCAGGGACGCCACTACACGTACCTCCACTAGGGCTTGGAGGGGGGGGTTTGCTCCGTATGCTTGCAACGCATGTGGTCTTCCCGTTCTTGACGTCGTCTTTCAGACCTCGAATGGCAGTTTCCCCATTCTGATGTTTGTCCCTCGCCATTCATGGCCGAGGGTCCTTCTTCTTGCCGTTCCCCCCATACCTGGCTCGGGCGGGTTGCTGTGTGTGTGATCTGCGCCCTTGGTCATGCAGGATGGGCGGCCCATGTGATCCACCTGTGTTTGGGCACAAGAACACAGCGCGTTTTTTTTTGCGGCTTCGGCCTACAAGGGACGCCACTACACGTACCCCTGCTAGGGCTTGGTTGGATGGAGTGCTCTGTTTTCGTGCCCCGCTTGCAATGTGGTGACCATGTTGATGCTGTCCTTGTTGCGTGTGTGTCTCCGCCCTTGGTTTAGCTGGGTGGGCGGCCCTGGGTGCACCACTTCACCACTTGCGGTAGGAGTGACTCCCGCATGGTGGAGGTGCGGAGAGGCGTACCTACCAGCACCCACGTCTTGCCTGCTATACCCGGATCACTGGGCCCGCCTTTGCGCGGCCTGTCGGGCCCAGCTCTTGCGCGGACAGGTGGTCAGCCCCGGGTGATCCAGTCCGGGGCGCCAGGCTGCCACTTGTCCCTGGATGATCCAGTCCAGGGGACGGCGGCTCCTGCTGCTTGTTCCGCCCCGGCTGATCCAGTCCGGGGCGTCAGGTCTTATTTCACCGGTTAATGCTCTCGTCGTGCTAAGGCCATTCCTTCTTCTTTTTTCCCGGATGATCCAGTCCAGGGGACTTCATGGCCTCGTCTCCGCTTCGCTGCATTACAACAGCCTCGTCCGGGTCTTCGCATCACTGCATCACCACCGGCTCCTCCTCTTTGCTGCCTCACTGCTTCTCCAAGGCCTCGTCCTCTTGGCTGCTGCTCCGCATCACCACGGCCTCGTCCTCTTGTTTAATTCACTGCTTGACGACGGCCTTGTCCTCCCCATCGTTGCACTACCCCTCCGCGGTCGGGTCCTCATCTGCGCTTCTTTGCTGTACCTCGGCGTTGTCCTCACGGTTGCTTCCCTGCATCGCCCCGGCCTCATCCATATAGGTCTGTTTCTCTGCTTCACCACGGCCCCTTCCTCATCTTGGCTGCCCTGCGTCTCCTCGGCCTCGTCCTCTTCT
Organism: Eutreptiella sp. 'Long Island Sound 2002'; assembly: GCA_964036045.1. Classification (NCBI taxonomy): domain Eukaryota; phylum Euglenozoa; class Euglenophyceae; order Eutreptiales; family Eutreptiaceae; genus Eutreptiella; species Eutreptiella sp. 'Long Island Sound 2002'. The sequence continues at coordinate 72,162,688 of OZ038380.1, read as the reverse complement.
CTGCCTCTCTGCATTTCCTCGGCGTTGTCCTTTGCGTTGCTTCCGGTCTTGACTCCTTCGCTGCAGGACCTTGGTCTCGGCCTCCTGTTTCCTTCGCCCCTGGCCGCCACTTTCCCCTGGACGCTGCAGCCCGGGGGTGTGGACCCCTTCTGGTTGACCCGTCCTGGGCCATCCTGCCCGGGGCAGCAGGCCATATCTCCCCGGCCCCGGGGGTTGTGACCCCTCCTTCTTGTTCTGCCCCGGATGATCCAGTCCGAGCGTCTGCCCGCGACGTGTCCCTCGACAATCATGTCCTGGGTGCGGTGGCTCCTGCTACCTGATCCTCCCCGGATGATCCAGTCCGGGTCGTCTGGCCGCCCCTTGTCCCCGGATGATCCAGTACGGGGTGCGGCGGCTGCTGCTCCTTGATCCGCCCTGGCTGATCCAGTCCGTGGCGTCTGGCCGCCACTTGTCCCCGGATGATCCAGTCCGGGGGGAGGCAGCCCCTGCTGCTTATTCCGCCCCGGAAGCTCCAGTCCGGGGCGTCGGGAATCCTTCCTCCGCATTTTGTTGTCGTTTCGTTTAGGCCGCTCCTTCTTGTCTTGCCCCGCATGATCCAGTCCTGGGCACTCCATGTTCTCGTCTGTACTTCGCTGCCTGTCCACGGCCGCGTCCTGGTCACTTCATCTCTGCATCTCCTCAGGCTCCTCCTCTTAGGTGCTTCACCTTCCTCCTCGGCCTCGTCCTCTTGGCTGCTCCACCGCATCCCCACGTCCTCGTCCACTTGTGTGCATCGCTGCATCACCAGGGCCTTGTCCTCATCTTGGTTTCTCTTCCTCTCCTCGGCCTCGTCCTCCACTCCACTTCTCTGCCTCTCCACGGCCTTGCCTTCGTGGCGGCTTCTCTGCCTCACCGCGGCCTCTCACTCTGGTCTGCTGCCCCGCTTCCCCTCCTCCCCGCCATATCCTTGCTGCATTGCTTCCCCTCGGCCTCGTCCTCTGCCCTGTGTCTCTGCTCCTCCTTGGCGTCTTCCTTTGTGCTGCGTCCGGACCTGTCCTGGGGGTGGGGGCTCGTGCTGCTTGTTCCGCCCCGGACGATCCTGCCCTGGGCGTCTCGCCTCTTTTGCCCGGTTGATCCTGTCCTGGCGTTGTGGCCGCTCCTTCATGTTTTTCCTCCGACGATCCAGTCCGGGGCGTCTCCCGCCTCTTGTCCCTGGATGCTCCAGTCCGGGGGGCGGCGGCTCCTGCTGCTTGTTCCGCCCCGGATGATCCAGTCCTGGGCGCCAGCCACCACCTGTCTCTGGATAGTTCCAGTCCGGGGGGCGGCGGCTCCTCCTGCTTTTTCCGCTCTAACGATCCAGTCCGGGGCGCCTGCCCCCGGATTCTCCAGTCCGGGGGGCGGCGGCTCCTGCTGCTTGGTCCGCCCCGGATGTTCCAGTCCGGGGTGTCCGGTCTCTCGGGCGTGCCTTGACCTCGTCTCCTCTTCACTGCGGCTACTCGGCCTCTTCCGGGTCTCCGCCTCCGTGCTTCTCCGCTGCCTCCTGGGGCTCCTCAGGCGGCGTGGGTGCGTTTTGGTGGGCGCTCCTGGCCTGGTTGGGTGTTGCTTGGCACCTGTTCTCGTGCTGTGGTTGTGTGGATGTGGTGTGCACTGTCCGGGTTTGTGGCAGCCGGCGGCCGTTGTTGCTTGGCATCTGGTCCTGTGCCGTGGTTGTGGCCGGCCGCCTGCCTCTCGGGCGTTCCTCTTGGCCCCGCGTTGGTGCGCCGCGCCTCGTCCGGTCCGGTGCTCCGGTCGGCTTTCCCGACGCCGTGGTGCCTCCCCCAACCCCGAGGGCTGTTGCCCCCGGTTTCACTGGGCGGCTGCGCGGGGCACGTGGAGGCCGGCCGAGAACCGGGGTCATGGTGCCTGCCGCTGGCCCCCGCCGAGGCAGGGGCGCTAGGCTCGCTCCGCGTCGTACCCGTTCGGGGCCCCGCGATGGGGTTGTCCCTGGCGGGTCCCTCCGGCGTCGGTCTTGGCCTGCGTGCGCTGCGGTGGCTGGCCTGTGTGGACCCGGTCACTGACGCGTCCGGTTTCCCGTACCGTCCGTCGTTCGACGGGTGACTCGGTCGGTGCACCGGCGCTGTTTCATGCGGACGCGGACACCTCCCCTTGCGGCTCGGAGGACGCCACGCCCGGGTCCCGTGGGTGTGTGCGTGTGCTCGCTCTTCTTGGCCACGTCGGGCATGCCGGGCTCCCGGGCGCGGTTTGGTGCGCCTCACCTTTCCTTTGGCCGTTTTGTCCTCTTGCTTTGCTCGGCCCCCTCCGGGCTGGGGTTGCCCGTTCTTGTTGGTGTTTTTGCCTTCTTCTCTTTTCTTTTTTTTTCTCCCTCCGCGCCCCCGTACTTTCTTGCTCTCTCTGGTTTCCGGCCCTGGGTGTCCTAGGCCCTGGCGCTGTTTGCCTCCTCCTTCTCCCTCCCCTTGTTCTTCCGCTCCCCCCCTCCCTCTCTTTTTTTTGTTGCTGCCTGCTTGATTTGGTGTTTGTTTCCTCTCGCCCTCCTGTTCCTCTTCCCCACCCCCCTCCTCCCCCTTTTTTTTGTTTTCCTTTACACCCCCCCACTCCCTTGTTTTTTTTTCTCTTCCTCCCTCCGCGCCCTCGTTGTTTCTTGCTTTCTCTGGTTTCCGGCCCTGGGTGTCCTGGGCCTTGGCGCTGTTTGCCTCCCCCCCCCCTCTCCCCCCCCCCTTTTTTTTGCCCTCCTGGTTTTCGGCCTTCCTGCTTTGGTTGGTGTTTGTTTCCTGCCGCCCTCCTTTTCCGCCCCCCCCCACCCCCCCCCCCTTCTTTTCGTCCTTGTTTCTGTTGTTGCCTGCTTGGTGTGTTGTTTGGTTCCTCTCTCCCACCTTTTCCTCTTCCCCGCACCCCTCCCCTTGTTTTTTGTTTTCCTTTGCCCCCCCCCCTCCCTTGTTTTTTTTTCTCTTCCTCCCTCCGCGCCCCCGTTGTTTCTTGCTTTCTCCGGTTTCCGGCCCTGGGTTTCCTGGGCCTTGGCGCTGTTTGCCTCCTCCCCCCCTCTCCCCTTGTTTTTTTTTGCCCTCCTGGCTTTTGGCCTTCCTGTTTTGGTTGGTGTTTGTTTCCTGTCGCCCTCCCTTTCCGCTCCCCCCCCCTCTCTCTTTTATTTTTCCTATTTTTGTTGCTGCCTGCTTGGTTTGGTGTTTGTTTCCTCTCGCCCTCCTTTTCCTCTTCCCCGCCCCCCTCCCCCCCCCCTTTTTTTGTTTTCCTTTGCCCCCTCCCCCCCTCCCTTGTCTTTTTTTCTTCTCTTCCTCCCTCCGCGCCCCCGTTGTTTCTTGCTTTCTCTGGTTTCCGGCCCTGATTGTCCTGGGCCTTGGCGCTGTTTGCCTCCTCCCCCCCTCTCCCCTTGATTTTTTTTTGGCCCTCCTGGTTGTCGGCCTTCCTGCTTTGGTTGGTGTTTGTTTCCTGCCGCCCTCCTTTTCCGCTCCCCCCCACCCCCCCCTTTTTTTCATCCTTGTTTTTGTTGCTGCCTGCTTGGTTTGTTGTTTGGTTCCTCTCTCCCACCTTTATCCTCTCCCCTGCCCTCCTCCCCCTTTTTTAGTTTTCCTTTGCCCCCCCGTCTCCCTTTTTTTTTCCTTCCGCCCTCCGCGCCCCCGTTGTTTCTTGCTTTCTCTAGTTTCCGGCCCTCGGTGTGCTGGGCCTTGGCGCTTTTTGCCTCCTCCCTCCCCCCTTGTTTTTTTTTTGCCCACCTGGTTTTGGCCTTCTTGCTTTAGTTGGTGTTTGTTTCCTGCCGCCCTCCTTTCCCCCCCCCCCTTTTTTTTCCTAGTTTTTGTTGCTGCCTGCTTGGTTTGTTGTTTGTTTCCTCTCGCCCTCCTTTTCCTCTTCCCCGCCCCCCTCCCCTTATTTTTTGTTTTCCTTTGCCACCCCCCTCCCTTGTTTTTTTTCCCTGGTTTTCGGCGCTTACTGCTTTTGTTGGTGTATGTTTCTTGCCTCCTTCCTTTTCCGCTCCCCCCCCCCTTTTTTTTCCTTGTTTTTTCTGCTGCCTGCTTGGTTCGATGCTTGTTGCCTCTCGCCCTCCCTTTCCTCTTCCCCACCCCCCTCCCCTTTTTTTTGCTTTCCTCTGCCCCGGCCCCCTCTCCCCCGTTGTGTGTGTTCCGCCCGGTTTCCCTTCTGGTGTTTTGTGGTGCCGTGTTGCCGTGTTCAGTGCTGCGTGGCGTGCTGTGGTGTCCCGCCTCGCTTGGTTGTGGGCTGCCGTGGCTTTTTGTGTGCGATGTTGTGTTGTGCCGTGCTGTTGGTTGCTGTTGTGTGTTGTGCCGCGCCTCTGTTTGTGTCGTCTCGCTGCGTTGCTCGTGTTGTGGCGCGTTGTCTTGTTGCTGTTTGCGTTGCCGTGTGCTGTGCTGTGTCCCTGGGTGCTGTGCTGCGCCATGTTGCTGCGCGTTGCTCCGCCCTGCGTTGTATTGTTGTGCGCTACGTCGTGTCGTCTCGCTCTTTTCGGTGCTGCCGCGCATTGTGTCGTGCTCTCGGGCGCAGGCCGTTGCCCTCGGGTCCTTTGCCCTCTGGCGCTGTGTGTTGTCTTGTCTCCCCACGCTGCTTGCTCCGTGATGTGTGTGTTTTGGGGTGGACTGTGGGTGCGTGCTGTTGTTCGCCGCTGTGCTTTGTGCTGTGTGCGTCCTGGGGTGTCGTGCTGTGCGTTCCCTGTCCTGTCCGCCCTGTGCGGTGCTGCGCTGCACTGTGCTGATGCAGTTCGTCGTGCTGTTTGCTTGGTATGTGCTGTTTCTGGCGCCTGGTGCTGCCGTGCGTTGTTGTCAGTCGTGCATTTTCCTGCGGTGCTGCGCTGTGTTGTTGCGTGCTGTGCCGCGTCGTCCTGGGGCCCGCTGTGTTGTGCTGCGGCCTGCAGCGCGGCTGGCTGGCCGCCCTGTTGTGCGGCCGTGCTCTCCCTTGGTGCCCTGCTCCCCTGTGCTGTGCCCCGTGGTGCTGTGCTGCCGTGTGGTGCTGTGGTGTCCTGGCCTGCTGCCTTGTTTGTTTTCGTGCATGCGTTGGTTCGCTTTCTCCTACTTTGAAACCCGCAAAATTTGTTCAAATATTTTTTTGGCTTTTGAAAACAAAATAACGTTATACACTACCCAACACGCACGCTTGCAGGCAGCAAGACCATGTCTGCATCACATCGGCCTTACATGTGACCCCGCGATGGTGGCGGTGTCGTGGATGGCGTCGGCTTTGTGGTCTTGGTGACGCCGCGTAATTTCCACCTGCAGCAAAAAGGAGGCAGAGACGCCGAGGGGGGAGCACGAGCGGAAGGGGAAGGTACATGGTGAACAAAAGAGGGCGTCAGGGTGTTGGGAAAAAGTTTTTTCGTGTTTTACGCGCTGCTGGCGACGCAGTTTTCTTTGCGTATACGGCGTGTTACACGACGATGGGCACGGCGTTATGTTCCTATTTACGTTACGGCGCTTACCGCGCTATTTATTTGTCTATTTAAGTTCAAAATTTTCGACGTCGTGATTTAACGCGTTTCACCGCGCACTTTTTGCCCTAAGCGTTTTTTATGCTATTTAGGTTTAATTTCAGCCATTTAGAAAGTTTTATCGTCGTGTTTTACTTATTTTTTTTTATTCTGGCGCCGCGGTTCAGCGCGCGCAACACAGCCTAGTCGTTCGCGCTTTTCACCTCGTCGCCCACCTTGGCAGCAGTCACAGACACATTGGATGACGCCGTCGGGCACCCGACGGAACGCCAAGCCACGATTGAGAAGAAGGAGGACACCCTAACGCCGGAGGTTATGGACCAACTGGTCCTACTCACCAGCCCATCAGAGCAACATGTACGACCAATTGTGCTGAAGGCCACGGACTGGACAGTCCTCGACCACACTCAAGACACCCCTACCATTACCGTGATGTGCCACCAGCACACCTGGTGTGTCAGACAGTGGGATGGGAAGGGCACCGCGACCAGAGTACAGACGTACACACCGGAGACGCGGACGGCCACTGCACTGCCACTGGGGGACCGTTTCAGACACTCCAACCTCCACACCAACCAGCCCTTGGCACACCGATTGGCACTCAAAACCGCTATGCACTGAACATTGGAAGCCCCAGTTACCGACACCACACTGTGCACGACGTCGCTCGCACTGGCCCGCAACGTGGCGGCTTACGTGCATAGACATGGAGTGACGCAGCCACAACGCTGGATGTCATGGGCCACGGACACGAAACAGACTCTCGAGCTCCGCACCACCAGCCTGCCAACCCACGCCAACAAAATGCGGGGCACGCACCGGCCCAGGGAGGGTCACGGACCGGCATACAGCATCTTCCAAGGTCGCAACGCCCCCAAGTCAGCCCCCGAGCCAGCACCAGAACCATTGCGACCCAAACCACGACCTCGACCTGAGGGGGCGGGGGCACCGGCCCGGCGGGCCAAACGGCCTAAGCCGGCACCAAAAATAGCGCTGCCGCCACCCGAGCCCAAACCAATGCCCCAGACCTTCGTCCTTCTCACCGGACGAACGCAAAGGCATGCACCCCGAGTACCCTGATGGAGCGGAAGTACAGGGGCTCTATGTCTGTTCGCTGAAAAGGCAGCCCAAAAAATGGGTTTGGTTCCAGGGCACGGTGAAGTGAAGACTGGCCACACTGGGTGAACACGGCGACCTACAGTCAAAAAATGCGTGGCAGCCCTTACCCGAATGGGGTGAGAAAGCGACCACATCCGACTTTGAGGTGTGGGACGACACACCGTTCCCTGAATGCCCACTGCAGCTCCACACACCAGAGAACCAGGTAGCACCAGGGACGGTCTGGACAGGGGACATACCGGACGCCAGGTGGGAAGAGCCTGACATCCCCGAGGAACAACGAGTGGCAACGGCGCTCGCCCAAAAACTACACCTGGGACAATGACTCCCAGCCCAACGGACGCACCGCGAGACAACCGCCGCCAAACTGCACGCCAACAAGGTCACAGCTGCACTTGTCACCCTGATGTCCCTGAACGAACCGGGAGTCGTGTACAATGCTGCCAAAGCCTCGGACCTTCAAGACATCCCGATCATGGCGCGATGTGACCCTGACGCCATGTTATGGCAGCAACAAGCGCCCAAGACCCCAAGGGACACCCCAACTCTCACATGCATCCTCACCAGAACGGGGTATCAATACCAGACCACCTGGGTTTAAAACGTACCTATATCCCACAAGCGCGAGGTTCAGGTCGACGTCCACCGACACCTAGGCATTGAGGGCCGCCTGGCGGCATATGAACTCGTGGGCTCAGCCTGGCAACTAAATGTCATCAACGTGCACGTCCCATTTGGTGACGGCACGGACACATTCCTCCAGCACCTCATCGAGGCCTACCGGCAGCTGGCCGTGATCGGGCCCACGGTCATCATAGGAGACTCCAATGCCGCCCTTACAATTGATGACCGCGGGGGACGACCTACACCCGAGTATACAGGCGTAGAAATGGCGATGCAGCACCTGGACCTGCAAAACCTCACGGCCTCCCTACGGGGCCAGGCCTCGCACCAACCCCCGCAACCGGGCTCGACGGATTCACGCATCGACCTATGTTATGCGGACCCGACACACGTGGAACCGCACAGTGGACCGCACAGTACCGCACAGTGGACCGCACCCCTTGGCCAGCAAATTTCGAACGGGACCGGAACCTCACCATGAGGCAAGCGGCGGCGGCATGTGGCCTCCGCGGGAGAGTCCACCACGAACAGGAGACTTAAACCCAGCACCGTGACCTACGCTCCATGGTCAATGCCATATGGTGTGATAAGCGGGACCTCCATACGGCAATCCACTCCCACGACACACACACCCAATGACACGCCCACCACATTGCAACGCGGCTAGAAACCACACGACGGCATCTCAGGGAGTGGCACGAGAGTCGAGCAAAGGACCTTGCACAGGAACAACAAAGGGAGCTCCAAAACCCCAAGCCATACAAATTCCTGAAGCACGTGGACAGGATCTTGGGGGAGACGGGCAACCGCGGCATCAGAGCGGGGCGTCAGGACAGCATGGTAACCAACGAGCCCAGAGTAGTCATCGAGGAGGTGTTAAACAGCTTCAAACGCCGCCACAATGCAGAGCACGGAGAATCATCCAACTATACGAAGAACCTGATATCGCACCTTCCAAAACTATACAACCGGACGCAACGTCGCGACGTACACCGAACCCCGTTCACCATGCGGGAACTGGATGAGGTGTTGGACAAACTGAAGCCGGGGAAAACCCCAGGAGTGGACGGCCTACCTGCCGAACTCTACCACAGACTCCCACTCAACCTGAAGAGGCACCTTGCAGCATACCTCTGGGACGTAGCCATAGGAAAGAAGGACATACCACCGGACTGGGCAAACCTGGTGCACCCAGTGTACAAAAAAGGCGACTGGGCGAACGGGGACAATTGGAGGCCCATCGTGTGTGCTACCACGGAGGGAAAACTCATCTGGATGCTCATCCTGAAACGGGTGGCCCCGGTGTTATACCGGGCCATCCCACCCACGATGTGGGGAGCGGCACCAGGACGCTCGCCACTGTAAGCCATCTTTATGCAGGACGCGGTGGTGGATAGGGACCCCATCAGCCTCATCATCACATCCCTGGACATCAAGGGGGCATTTCCCAACACCCCACATTGCCTCCTGCGCGCCATCTGGGAGCACATGGGACTTCCTTTTCAAGGCTTTCTGCAAGCGTACCTCGCCACCCGCCTATACGCGGTGCAAACCGATGTAGGCACAACCCCATGGACCCACCCCACCAGTGGGGTCCCACGGAGGGGCGCGGAGGGCCCATTCCTATTCCTGCTCGTCACCCTCACACTGGCCTTCTACATACGACGCACCTACCCCGACGTGGCACCATACCCCCTACGGACCACACTACCGGCGTTTGCAGATGAGGTGGCGGTATATTTTATGACGTCCAAAAATCCCAAAACCTGCAACATAAAAAAAAACACCCTTTTAAGAAGTTAGCATGCTGTAAATTGTGTTTGGGCGATCTGTGTCCCCATACAACATGCTTTTTTGCATCCAGCACCCTCAAAATAGGGGTGGGGAGGTCTTCAACTGCTTGGCTGACGCCAAAAAACACAATTTTTCACCAAAAAGCGGCCATTTTTTTGCCGTTTTTTTCCATGAAAAATGGCAAATTTTGGTGCATACGCATGCTGTAAATTGCGTTTTTGTGATCTGTGTGCCCCTACAACCTGCTTGTTAGCATCTAGCAACCTCAAAATAGGGGGAGGGGGTCTTCAACTGCTTATCTGAAGCTAAAAAAACTCAATTTTTGGCCAAAAAACAACCATTTTTGGCCCTTTTTTCATGAAAAATGGCAAATTTTGGTGCATACGCATGCTTTAAATTGTGTTTTCGTGTTATATATGCCTCTACAACCTGCTTTTTCGTATCCAACACCCTCCAAATGGAGGGGGAGGGTCTTCAACTGCTTGTCTGAGGCCAAAAGAACTCAATTTTTGACCGGAAAACGGCCATTTTGTGCGATTTTTCATGAAAATTTTTGGTAAATACGGATGCTGTAAATTGTGTTTTCCTGCTCTGTGTCTGCCTACATCCTGCTTTTTCGCATCCAGCACCCTCAAAATAGGGGGGGAGGGGTCTTCAACTGCTTGTCTGGGGCCAAAAACCTTCAATTTTTGACCAAAAAACGGCCATTTTTGGCCGATTTTTCATGAAAAATGGGAAATTTTGGTACATACAGATGCTGCAAATTGTGTTTTCGTCGTCTGTGTGCCCTTACAACCTGCTTTTTCGCATCCAGCAACCTCAAAATGGGGGGGGGGGGGGTCTTCGAATGCTTGTCTGGCGCCGAAAAATTCAATCTTTGACCAAAAAACGGCCATTCTTGGCCGTTTTTTTTCATGAAAAATGACAAATGTTGGTGCATACGCATGCTGTAAATTGTGTGTTCGTGATCTGTGTCTGCCTAGAACCTGCTTTTTCGCATCCAGCACCCTCGAAATAGGGGGGGGGGGTCTTCAAATGCTTGTCTGAGGCCGAAAAACTCAATTTTTGACCAAAAACGGCCATTCTTGGCCGTTTTTTCATGAAAAATGTATGCTGTAAATTGTGTTTTCGTGATCTGTCTCTCTCTAGAACCTGCTTTTTTGCATCCAGCACCCTCAAAATAGGGCGGGGGGTTTTCAATTGCTTGTCTGAAGCCGAAAAACTCAATTTTTGACCAAAAAGCGGCCATTTTTTGCCGTTTTTTTCATGAAAAATGGGAAATTTTGGTGCATATGGATGCTGTAAATTGTGTTTTCCTGATCTGTGTGTGCCTACAACCTGCTTTTTCGCATCCAGCACCCTCAAAATAGGGGGGGGAGTCTTCAACTGCTTGGCTGAAGGCAAAAAAATTCAATTTTTGACCAAAAAACTGCCTTTTTTGGCCGATTTTGGAAGGAAAATGGTCTTCAACCGCTTGTCTGAGGCCAAAAAACTCAACTTTTGACCAAAAAACGGCCATTTTTTGGACGTTTTTTCATCGTTGGGCAAGATGCGAGAAAAGTGCACGTAGGCGCCGGCATGGGTTCGATGAAACATTCGGTCCTACCTGTGCAGACCACACTGCCATGCAGAGGCAACGGAGATGTGGGATGGACACCTGGGTTGTTGCGTTAAGAAAAGACAAAATAAGTTGCTGGCAAAATGCAGTTTGGGCATCTGCTCAATACACCTGTGTGTATGCAGGAGTGGGCAGCGGACCACTGTACGTTGGGTAGGCAACAGGCGCATCATATGTGTAAACAGGTGGGGATCCCAAGGACCCACCCGCAAAGGAAAACAAACCAAAAGCCGAGAAGACCGAAGCGGACTGTCTTTGACAAACCACTCCGCTTGTAGATCTGAACATAGAGGAGCAGGACACCGAACACACATGGAACCATGATCAGCAGCCACAAGACGCAGTGTGTAACATCTCGGTAATCAATGTAACAGAACCCATCGTACTTGACATAAGAGGCCACCCCAATGAGGGGGAGCATTGAAATCAGACCAGAGAGCACAAAGATGGCCAATCCCACAAGCGCGACGTATTCCCACTTTGGCACCGTAGAAAACATGATCCGATACGTCAGGTATGCATAGAGCAGCGTGGCCATTTGGCTGGAGTATGTGGCGAAGGCAGAATAGAAACCCATGACGTCACAGCCAGTGGAATCGCCCCAAAATGAGCCCTGGATGGCCGTACCAATACATTGCACCAGGCAGGGAACACACCTGATTATAGAACACGGTGCGTGCAGTTTGAGATTGTGTTCCCCATCATTGAGAGCTTGAATGTTTTGCTCTATCGGGTGAGGATCCCCATCCCCCCTCCCCCAGAATGAAACCCATATATTTGGAGAGCAGCCACACGGAGCAGGAATATAGGTTCAGGGGGGATCTGAAGCACGTACGCTGGGCCCAAGCTTGGGAAATAATGCAGCAAGTGTGAAGGCAAGAGCACCACAACTATATGTCTTGTTGGCATCTATGATGTCAGCAGGTAGTGCGTGCACTGTGCACAATGCGTGCGTGCAGCGTGCACAATGCGTGCGTGCAGTGTGCACAATGCGTGCGTGCAGCGTGTACAGTGCGTGCGTGCAGCGTGCACAGTGGGTGCGTGCAGCGTGCACAGTGCGTGCGTGCAGTGTGCACAGTGCGTGCGTGCAGTGTGCACAGTGCGTGCGTGCAGCGTGCACAATGCGTGCGTGCAGTGTGCACAGTGGGTGCGTGCGTGCAGTGTGCACAGTGCGTGCGTGCAGTGTGCACAGTGCGTCCGGGTTTTATGCATGACGTCACCAACCAACTACTGCTGAGCATGAACCTCATTATTGACCTGTTGACTAGGCAAGGTGAGCTACTGATTGAATGCAATGGCTCCTCCCTGGCTTGGTAGTAGGCCAATATCTAGGCTGGACGGGCCCACTGATGGCTACACGCACAATAGGAAAAGAATCATGGAGACACATATTATCAAAATATTGGGAGGGGCATTGGCCAAAGATGTCCATGTCGATACCCATGTGCACAGGTAAACGACGCGAGTGGACCGTGATTGAGGAAGTGGGCCGAAGGCTCCCCTTCCCAAATATTGTCCTTTAAAGTCCACAACATGCTGACAGTGTCTGCAATTAGGGGCAGACAAAGTCTACAGACTACAGACCGCCCTGCCCGTGTGTCAAACCCCCTGGTGCCACCCCCCCCCCCCTCGTGCTCCTCTCGTCTGTGCCCCCGCCTGCCAAACAACCTGTCCCACAACCAAGCACAACACACACCATGCACCACCACAATCTTCCAAATCCATACAGCCTCACAATTGAAATGGGCAATGGGCCATGATGCCCACAGAACAGTTGCCTTTGGCCTGTGCAGATTTGAACTACTAAGCGACAACACACAATGCAAAGGTACTGGATAGCTCCATGATGTGCACGACACACCAATTATTACCACCCTGTTACACGACACCAATTATTCTCGAGGGACCGTTCAGATAACACATGAATATGGTCATCACACGACCTCCCAACTCGTCCAATTGTTGGCTGGGAGGATGCAAACTCTAGGTTGTAACGCCATGCACATCTTTTGCAAAATTACTAGAATTCTGGAGTCATGTCATGAAGAGTGCTTGTAGCAAAGACGATGAAAGTCAACACCCGGAATCATATCATCGTTTCAGTTTGGTGATTTGAGAATTCCGCATTGGATTTTTGTAATTGTGTTGCCCACTTTGCTGGCGTCGGTGGATGAAAGTTGCCATGTCCTTTTTTCGCATCCAGTTTGGGGTGACGCTGGAATTAATTGCCCATGCAACAAGCATCCTTGTTGTGTCATTTCAGACGGCAATCTTTAAGACCACAGGCTTGTCCTTCAACGCTAAACACAAGACCCCAGCGTGCAGCGTGCACAATGCGTGCGTGCAGCGTGCACAGTGCGTGCGTGCAGTGTGCACAGTGCGTGCGTGCAGTGTGCACAGTGCGTGCGTGCAGTGTGCACAGTGCGTGCGTGCAGTGTGCACAATGCGTGCCTGCAGCGTGCACAGTGCGTGTGTGCAGCGTGCACAGTGCGTGCGTGCAGCGTGCACAATGCGTGCAGCGTGCACAATGCGTGCGTGCAGCGTGCACAGTGGGTGCGTGCAGTGTGCACAGTGGGTGCGTGCAGCGTGCACGATGCGTGCGTGCAGCGTGCACAATGCCTGCGTGCGGCGTGCACAGTGGGTGCGTGCGTGCAGCGTGCACAATGCGTGCGTGCAGTGTGCACAATGCGTGCCTGCAGCGTGCACAGTGCGTGTGTGCAGCGTGCACAATGCGTGCGTGCAGTGTGCACAATGCGTGCCTGCAGCGTGCACAGTGCGTGTGTGCAGCGTGCACAGTGCGTGCGTGCAGCGTGCACAATGCGTGCAGCGTGCACAATGCGTGCGTGCAGCGTGCACAGTGGGTGCGTGCAGTGTGCACAGTGGGTGCGTGCAGCGTGCACAATGCGTGCGTGCAGTGTGCACAGTGCGTGCGTGCAGTGTGCACAGTGGGTGCGTGCAGTGTGCACAGTGGGTGCGTGCAGCGTGCACAATGCGTGCGTGCAGTGTGCACAGTGCGTGCGTGCAGCGTGCACAGTGGGTGCGTGCGTGCAGCGTGCACGATGCGTGCGTGCAGCGTGCACAATGCCTGCGTGCGGCGTGCACAGTGGGTGCGTGCGTGCAGCGTGCACCATGCGTGCGTGCAGCGTGCACAATGCGTGCGTGCAGCGTGCACCATGCGTGCGTGCAGTGTGCACAGTCCGTGCGTGCAGTGTTCACAGTGGGTGCGTGCAGTGTGCACAGTGGGTGCGTGCAGTGTGCACAGTGCGTGCGTGCAGGACGTGAATTGATGCAACAAACTCACGGACCCAGGACTGTCTCTCTCTCTCTCTCTCTCTGTCTGTCTCTCTCTCTCTCTCTCACGCTCTCTCTCTCTCTCTCTCTCTCTCTCTCTCCCTCTCTCTCTCTCTCTCTCTCTCTCTCTCTCCCCGTAATGTGCATGTGCTGTTGTGAATGTTTACATTTGCTGAATACGTTCAGTGGTGTTAGGCGGCACCCCCCCCAGTCTTCCCACCCCCGCAGCCCCATTCTTGATGTTACTGATTCCCATGAAACAGTCCCCTTGTAGCCAGGTCCCAAAAAAATGCGGTACATACACATGTTGTATCTTGGACACGCGGCACCTTGAACACGAGGGGGAGGAAGGCCGCAAAGGCCTCTTGCACACGGTGCATACCATCAAGAGCCGAGGCGTGATACGTTGCTACTTCTTGTTTTCTCTTGATGCGTTGCTCGCAAGCTCCAACATCTCATTGCTCAGGAACTCCAACACAGCAGCCACATGCACAAGTGCTCCCTTGCCAACACTGGAAGAGTACCGCCTATTTGCGGGATAGACGACATTGCTTTGAGAAGAGAAGTGGAGCATCATGCATCATGCATCATGGATTGCAACCGCAGCAGAATCATCAACCACCACAACGGCAAGCCAAACCACCACTTGAATGGAGAGATGGGACAAGCGGGCAAAAAATGACCGACACAACTGTGATATTTCCTCTGTGATATTTCAACTATGTGCATAGTGTGTATGTACACTTAGCTATTTGGTTGGGGACGTATGAAGACAGCATGTCACGGGAGTTCGGGCTGAAGGTTGAGTTGGAAGTAACAAAGACCATAGCTTCAAGAAAAGGCAGGCGTGGTGTTACAGCTTCCAGCGTGAGGTTCATACGGATAGTTTCAGTAAGTCGGCGCAATACCTGTGCAATACACTCGTTCACGGATGTGTGTTGCAGAAAACTCTGGAGAACCAAGACCAGGAAATTATCCCGATATCTAACAATGGGGGGTAGGGAAGAAGAGTTCAAGTCAATTTCTTTTTTAGCTACGACCATGGAAGCGTATTGGGCGGAGGTGGACCCACCAATAGCAGTTCCCAGGGCTTGTGCGAAAATTGACGAGCACATCACAAAAGTGTCGTTGAACATGAGATCCCAGAAAACGAAATGCAAGACGTGGTGGAACGAAAATTTGTAGAAGCCAGGACGGGATTGGTCGCTAGCTATACAGTCCAGGCCCTTGACACCACCCTTGTGTACGAAAAACTTTACCCGATCCTCGCGGATACTGTGGGAGTTGTCTTGTTGGGTTCCACAAACCATTCAGGTTGGTAATCACGACGAAATCACAACGAAATCACTCTAATCCACATTTGTGGCTTCAAAAGTGCAAATATGGCTATTCAGGGGCACTTTTTGCACCCTCCGGACGATTGTCTTGAGTAAAAGGCATGTAGGGTCACAATTTGTTGCTTGGCAAGCCTAACCGAGCTCTAGGGAAAAATTTCATTAATGCCAAATCACACGAAAGCACAACGACATCAATGAAATCAACCATCGCGGGTTCAAAAGTGCAAATACAGCTGTTTGGGAGATTGTTGCCACCAAGTGTTTCTAGCACATTGCCTAAGCCGGCTCTTTGGGTTGCCATCCAACGCGCGTTGCAATGCACGGTTTTTGCTTTGCAAGTTCTGGTGTGTGTTGTGTGTTGTGTGTGTGATATTTCATCTGCCCATAACGAGACACATGACATGGGCAACAATCCAATTTGAAACCGGATGAAAATTTCCCCATACCTCGTTAGGTCACAAACATGATATGAGTGCAATGTGGGCAATGAAGCAATGGCAGCGCAAACACAAAGCCAGGCAATGTTCTCAAACTGCCTCAATTACGTCAATTATTACGGGTTGGAAATGTGGCAGGTTTGAGGGGGCTTTAGCACCCTCCGATCATTTATCTTGAGCAAAGAGCATTTGGGGTCATAATTTGTGGTTTACCAGGCCCGAACCAACCTTAGGGATGAGGTTGAACAACTTGAAATCTCATGACATCTCCCCTAAATCTACCAATACTAGAATTACTCGTTAAAAAGGGCAAATATGGCTGTTTGGAGGCAATTTTGGCACCCACCGTTCATTAATCATGAGCCAAGAGCATTTAGGGTCACATATGGTGGTTTGCCAAGGCCGAACTAACCTTAGGAACAAGGTTGAGCAATTTGAAATCTCATGATACCTCCCCTAAAGCTACTTACACGAGAATTACATGTTAAATAGGGCAAATATGGCTGTTTTGAGGCAATTTTGGCTCCCGCCGTTCATTCATCTTGAGCCAAGAGCATTTAGGGTCACAAATGGTGGTTTGCCAAGGCCCAACTAACCTAGGGAACAAGGTTGAGCAATTTCAAATCTCATGACACTTCCCCTCAATCTACTTATACTAGAATTAGACGTCAAACAGGGCAAATAAGGCTGTTTTGAGGCAATTTTGGCACCCACCGTTGATATATCTTGATGCAAGAGCATGCAGGGTCACATATGGTGTTTTGCCAAGGCCAAGCTAACCTTAGGTGGAGCAATTTGAAATCTCATGATACCTCCCCTAAATCTACTTATACTAGAATTAGACGTCAAACAAGGCAAATATGGCTGTTTTGAGGCAATTTTGGCACCCGCCGTTGATACATCTTGATTCAAGAGCATGTAGGGTCACATATGGTGTTTTGCCAAGGCCAAACTAACCTTAGCAACAAGGGTGAGCAATTTGAAATCTCATGATACCTCCCCTAAATCTACTTATGCGAGATTTACAAGTTAAAAAGGGCAAATATGGCTGTTTTGGGGCAATTTTGGCACCCGCCACTCAATTATCTTGATGCACCACCATTTAGGGTCAAATATGGTGGTTTGCTAAGGCCAAACTAACCTTAGGGAGAACCTTGACCCATTTGAAATCTCATGAGACCTCCCCGGAATCCACTTATGCCACTTTCTTCGTGGAAAAGTGCCAAAAAAGGCCCGAAAAGGCGGTATTTTGGAAATATCTCCCTAAAGGTTGATGGGATGACCGTCATTTGATCACAGGAGCAGGATATGATTGCGATTGGCAAATTGCGCTTCTTAAATCTGCTTAACTGCGCACAGAATTGGCACAAATCTCGCAAAATGAGCCAAAAATGCTTGCGGCGGCGGGAAAATCGCGACCGCGGCGGTTTTTGCGATAGTCCGGCAACTGAATTTTGGGATCTGGCGACATCGTAAAATCATATCTGGGGGGAGAATGAGCGACAATCTGAGAACTTTGGGGGGGGGGGGGGGGGGGGGCTCCGGCGATTCCCATTCTCAAGTCCGTCATCGGGACTGCCGGAAACCCAAAAAAGACCCTCTATAAGCTTGTTCTTTTCTGCTGCGTGTTTGCTTGCTTGTAAGACAACGAATCAATACATCAACATAACTGTGATTTAATCGGCCCGTCGACAGTGTTGTATTGCCTTGTGTTTCCAACCCTTTTGGCTGGTTTTGGAAAAAGTCGTTTTTTCGTACTTTCTTTGCGTAGCGCCAATATGGCGCCAATTTTCACACTATGAAGACCAAGTTGGACACTGTAGCCACTGCTGCAATCCGTAAATCTAGTTGGATGACTTGTTGTAAGGTTCCAAAGTGTGACGTCATTGCGTTACAAGAAATGTATGACACAGCTCGTACAAATGAGAACAACTTGGTAATGTATTGGTGTTTGAGTACGAATGACAAGAAGGTTACAGATTTTCGAAAGGAGATGCAGTGTGTTCAGGATGTTGGTCTTTATCTAGTGCTTGTGTCTTTTGCTACGGGGGTATACGGGTGTAGCAGGGAGTGTGGGGCCACCGACCTGTGTTGGAGGGAGGGAGGGAGGGAGGGGGGGGGAGGGGGGGGGGTCCGGCTATTCCTATTCTCAACCGAAAATTCTCACATTGTCGCATATTCTCTCCCCTCTGAGTTACGGCCAACGCCCGCCAACCCCTGCCCAACGACCCAGACGACGCCAGAGCAAACAAGGTGCCCCACGATGTTACCAGCTACCTGGAAAACAACCGGCTCCAGGTACACAACGTCAAGTCAGCCACCATGGTACACGATGCGCCACCGCCGCCTCTCCGCCCCGGCGACAAATCCATTACCCCGGTGGACAATGCCAGCTATCTGGGGATTCAACAGGCAGCCTCACCGGAGGGGTCGCCCTGCCACCAAACCTGCGACGCCAATTGACACGCACCCTTGTCATCTGGCGCATAGCCGCACTGTCAACCCAGGCCCTGGCGTCCTTCCTACAAGCCGTGCTCAATGCGGCCATCGGATATCAAGCCCTGCACCTGACATACAAGGCACACATCCTAAAAGGGGCTGTCACCACGGTACGATGTGCGTGGGCCATCCACGGCCACCGGCCAAAGTCCCTCCCCGCCGAGGTCTGCGCAGCGTCGGCATCCTACTATGGGGACGACACCGACCACCTAGTCCAAAGTGCATACACCGCGCAAACCGCGACCCACCTACACCGCGTTATGCACAACCAAGAACCGGAAGTGCGAGAAGTCTTGACACCAACACTACGGGAAGCCCAACACCACCGCAACACGTGTCCCGGGTACATGCTCCACCAACGGGGCCTCCCCACCACAGTGGGAACACGAATATGGAACCACCTGCAACTCCTGCTTCCGCACCACGAACATGTCATTCAAACGAACCACAGGTGCAAGAAGGCGGGCCCCATAGCCATCCTGCACACCGATATAGGCGGGGGACCAACAGGGGAAGCCACTGTCCTCGACTAAGTGGGCACCACTCTACACTTCGTGAGAGTGACGCCGAACCAAATGCGAGTACTCCAGCGGGCGGGCACCCATCACGAGCCCTTCTTATAACACCTCAATTGGCCCAACAAATTGGTTCTGGAAAGCCACCTACACACAGCAGCCGCCACAGCCGGTCGCCCACAACCCACCGATGCAGGGGTCCGTGACGCATACAATCTGTTCTGGAACACTCACAGGCAGCCCCTGTCAAAGGTCCCCCCGGAAACAAACCAGGCCCACCACCGACCGCCGGAACAGGTGGGATACATTCCTGCGGCCACAATACCCGCAGTCCTCCTATTGGGACCCAACGGCCTCAATTTCGCCCTGCGGCCCGGCAAAACACAGGGCAAATTAAGGATGCTGCCCCCACCCACGGCACGCAAGCTCAGCCCACCGCCGTTACCACAGGACCCACTGACAGGCATATGCAACGCACGCTGGCGATGCGGACGCCAGGCACTGGCCACACCATGGCCCATCCTCCAACTGGTGGCGTGCCACCACCACGAACCGACAGCCCATGCTACTCCAGAGCAACACCAGTGGCTACACACGCACTTCAAGCTGGCCCCGGCAAATGTGCTAGCCACGGTGACCTGGAAGCCCAATACCATGGCAGAGGGGCGTATCCACCGAGGGGCATTCTGCACGAAGCTCCGCGCTCTCACCTACCAGGTACTGGCGAAACACCGGAGCACAACGCCAGAGGCACCTGCGTACTACGCAAAACACCGTTGCTCACGCTGAGTCCCAGAGACACAAACCATTGAGTGGACCAGATACCACCCGAAGCGGGCCTATCTGCTCCAGTACATACACAACTACCTCATACAAGGACACGAAAGGAACCGCGAGTACGGAGGTCATCCACCAGGGGATCGGGGCTTACGCAGTCGCCCTGATCAGGCCAGCCACCACCACGCCCTGGGCCAACACGGCGGAGGCTGCGCGCGTCCACGCATATCAACGGACGTCCCCGTGCCGCCTGCCCCAGCCAAACGCCCAGAGGACCATCATATTTGCGGATGCCTCCGGCACGATGGGCCTCGCAACGGCAGCCGGTGGGGCAGCTCTGGAACTACGACCAGACGCAGCAGGACAACTGCGGCAAGACAACCTGACGGGGACCACCATTTTCGGGGCCTCCTCGCACGCTGAGCTGAAGACGCTAGCGATCATTGTGGACGCCGTGACCGCCGTCCCCAAGGTACCGCGGGATCAACCACACCACGTATGGGTCGTAATTGACGCGGCAGTGGGCTTCCAGATCGTACGGCGCCTCGCCAGAAAGCTAGTGCACAAGGGGACCGACTCCAGCCTGGGCATGCAGGCACTACACCTGTGGGTGGCACTGCGGAACCTGCCAGGGCAAATTGTCCTGCACTTGATAAAACAAGAGTCCCATTGCTACAACCTAGGCAACGGACACATAGACTCGCATGCACACAACCAACTCGCGGAGCACGTACCAACCCCGGACGAGCCTCCGCTACAGGACTACATGCACACACACCTGCATCACCTACCCCCAATCCCGCACCCCGGGGAGCCGCCGCCCTGGGCGCCCGATGACGTGATCTACAATGACACGGGGCGGGCATACCACTACCCACAGCCTCTCAGAAAAATGGCCCACTTCCGGGGCAGCCACACCGACAACACCCTCATGACCCGCCTCCAACAGGAGTTACAAACGACGCTGTACTACTCGGCCCTCGACCTCTCCCTGCTACCAGTAACTTGCAAAAACGGCGAGCTCAGCTCCTACTTGAGCAGCTGCCCCTACTCGACAGAGTGGCAAGGTGGTACGGCAGGAAGGATGTTGACATACCGCTGGAGTACACCGTATGCCCGTGCCACATGCACACACCGGAGACATGGCACCACTTCATGAAAACTCCACTGGCCCAGGACGCCGTCAACCTGGCCACGTGGAAACCGGAGGACACGATTACGCAACACGCCGGAAGGGGCCCGGCGACTGTGCCGGCCAACGAGGTACAACGCCTGATGCGGAAGCCAGAGATCAAGGGAGCCGTGTTACGGGGGGCGGTGCCCTTGGAGCTCTACCGTGTCCTCGCTGACAATGCGCTTGATAAAAGGGCCACAGTGAGCCACATGCAGCTCACGGCCATCCAACGAGCGGATGCACAGCTGCAACATCGCGTCCAACTGTACACACAGGAGGCACGGCACGCCCCGGACGACCAACGTACCTACTATAACCTGCTTATACACTACAAATCGGTTCAGCCAACGGATTAGCGTGCTGTCCTGGAACCTCAGCGGGGCCTTAGCCACAGCACACATCGCACCACATCACACGCCACGGTACACGAACCCACGACGCGCCCCCGGACCCGCTGGCCCCTACCCACTATTGACACTTTCCTCAGGATGCCAACGGGGGAGGCTTCCCATCCGGGCAGACCGGGGGAACCATGCACCATGGACTTTGGGCCAGGGCGTCTACCTTGGCTGTGACGGGACCGGGACGCGACACTTGTTTTGCAGCCAATGCGTAGTACAGCTGCACTAGTGCCCCATCTGCAGGCAATGGCACCCCCTGTGCACCGGCCCGCCCCCCAGAGAGACCCAGGACGACGACCTCTCGCTGGCCACCATCAGGATCCTGGCCACCCAGAACCTCTTGGCCCCACACGACCACATCGGCGGCGGGGACAGCCCAGATGTCGAGTGGCTGGAGACGCTGGAGAGCCCCACGCCGCCACCAGCCCGCCCCACCCCGGTACCTGGCGCGCTGGCACGTACCAGCAGGCGGAAACCCCACAAACTACACCCCAGACCATGAGCCCTACGACACGGTGCCGCGGGGCGGCCTACCCCTCGCCGGCGAGCTACCAAGCACCTGGGACCTGACAACCATGAACGTTGAGAACTACAGGGCTGTCACTGTCGCCCTCTCCATCCGCCTCCCCTTCGCCTCCGAATGGCTCGTCGGGGATCGGGAGTGGGCCATGGCACTTGCCCAAAACGCCCACGGCCACGAGTGAGGAGACCTCTTCTACCGCAGTGAGGGCCTGCGCCCTGGCGACTACATCTACAGGGTCATGGCGGCACGGTTGACGTCGACACAGATCCCCGTCCCCGAGTGGTTACAGCCTGTGGTCAAACGGGCCCATCAGCCACCCGTCCCCCGACCACAGCCGGGCACCTATGGAAATACGGCCGTGGCCGAGGCAGCCCAAAGCGTCGAGGCCCCGGCACACCACTGGTCCAGCTCCGACACGGGCACACTCCCTTGGCGGGACCGGCACCCTCGGTACCCCAGATCGGCCAGTGCGTCCATCGGGACCAAGCCGAGGCTGCAGAGCACAGCCGGGGCCACGGGGCCTCTTCTACCATCACGGACCGACCCACCGAGCCCCCAGCAAGACCGTGCGGCCAAGCGGGCGGGACGACGCTACCTGCCAACACCGCAATATTGCCTGGACTCCATCACCGCACCCCCACAGGCCGCACCCGCCGGCAACCTGGGCAATCCTGCGCCTTCCACCGGGAGGGGGAGCACTCAGCACCACACAACGGTGGCGACGCAGCCCGAGGCCAGCGCACAGCCTGGGGAAGCCCCTGGCGCCACGAACCCGCAATCAACGGCCAACCCAAGCCCCATGAGACACCAAGCACCTCGCAACCCAACACCGGCCCACGGGCGGCATCACCCCCTGACCCCGCCGCAGGCTGACCCGGAACCCTGTCCACACCTTGGCTCACCGGCCCAGCCGACGGGACCTGTACCACCCACGAGCCCCGGGCCCCGGGCCAGACCTCGACCCCGGCTCCGGCGCGCACCACCACCACGCGCACCGGTGCACCAACAAGGACGCAGCGCCACGGGCCCCAACCAACGGTGCCACAGCCGCAGGGACCAACACTGGCCAAACCCCTGGGAGGGGCGTGCCACCAGGTGACTGCGGCTGGCCCGACTGACATGCCGACCGCCGACAGGACGCAGGCAGTCACCGACACAGTGCGGTGCACACCACCGGGACCACGTGACCCGGAGGCTCACTCGCAGGCACGGACCACGGGTGACACGGGTGCGATGCCCACACCACAAGCCAGCCCGCGACCAGGTAACCCCACGGAAAACGCTGGGGCGAAGCCCCAGGAGACGGCGGAAGGTGACAGCCGCGAAAGTCCGGACTCGCGGCGCGCCGAGCACCCGGCTGTCATGACCGCGGAAGAGATAGATAAATATGATAGAGATGTAACGCATTATGAAACGGACGATGAAACACCGGGGACTGGCCGGCCCGACATGGATGAGGAGACACCCAGGGACCCCCAGCAGCCAACCACTGGGGCACACGCAGGGGAACCCGCTGGCAACACTGACCCGCCACTGCCCACAACCATGGGTGAGAGCGCCCACCGCAGCCCACCGCTGCAAGCCCAGGCCCCGACGTCCGGGCACCGCCCGCGGCCTCCCCGGGAACAGCGGGCGCCGCAGGGGGCGCCCCCTGCCCACAGGCCACCCGCCAGCCGGAGGCGGAGACATGCACCGTCCGGACAACCGCGGGCAGCGGACACACAGAGGCTGGAGGACAAAGGACCACGCACACAGCCGTCGATCCCCCGGTTGTGGTGCATGAGGAAGGGACAGAGGGCGACGCTGGCGACGCTAACCCACCGCAACCCGCGACCGCGGAAGAATGTGCACATTCCAGTGCTACCGCGAGCCCGGCACGGGAAGGGATGCACGGTGGTCCACTGCCCGGAGCCCCGGAGACGGAGGACATCCCGGCGTCGATCTTCAACGAGACTGCACCGACGGCAGGACAGGGACCGCAAACGGAAGAGCACCTCCGCGACAATGAGTCCTTCGCTGCCTTCATGGCATCCTGCCGGGACCGGGTGCCCACCACAGGACCCGCAACCACATCCGCACCGAGGCACACGGCGCCACACAGGGATCTCGCTGGTCCTACATGCGACCTTGCCTCCGCGCCCCACGAGGCACATCTTCGCCACAACTATGCCACCTTGGGGCCGGTGGCCGCCATCCACATAAACGCCACGGGGGACGATCATCCAGGAGGACGGCCGGTGGAGGTGGATAGTCAACACCCACGCGCACAGGACGCGCCTATCCATGGGGTCCGCAGCTGCTGAAAGCACCAGTGGGTCGACGGAGCAGGGGCCCCCACGGGTGGCCCAACCTTGGGGACAGGAGAGGCTGGACTATGCACAATGCGAAGGGGACGCGAGGCGGACCGTGCGGCGGCCCTTGACCTGGACCTGTGGCTCCCCCGGACCTCCGACGTGGAACAGCTCACCCTCCAGGTCCGGACCCATGGTTCCTCATGGACATACACCACATCATGAGCGGCACCCGCACTATGGCAGACGTCATCTTTGACCACCGTGAGGGGCGACACTCCCCGCCCCCCACCATGGAACACCCCAGCCAGTGGCGGTATGTAGCCACCGGCCTTGTGGCGCACATGGGGGCCTATACCCCAGACAACCTGGACCGGCTGCATTGGCGGTGGCACCACAGGGCGGCCCTCCGCATCTGAGAGGCCCTGCTCCGACACAACATCTGGACAATCCCGACCTCACGTCCCGGGGGACAACCCGCCCCAGGCAGGTCCCGGGGGCACCAGCGCCAACGATCCGCGACGACCCAGGGGCATTCAAGGCAGAGGGCACGCACCAGCCACTCGCACAGCCCACACAGACGACCCCCGGATGTGGCGCCCCCATGCAGTCCACAGAGGAGCCCATTCCGGCCATTCACCCACCCCCGTCCGGACCGCGGCGATCAACGCGCCCCGGTAAGAGAGACCGGACGACACTCCCCTCGGACACCGAAACCGCCGCGGGGGTCCAGGGGATCGGCGGGCATTCGAAGCCAAAGCCGCACGCAACCTTCAGCAGGGCGGCGGGTGACCTTCCGTGATGATGCCGGCAACAGCCAAAACGGACCCGGTGGGAGACAACGCCGACTAATGTCACCCGAGGCCGAGCCCCAGGGACGGCCCAAAAGGCGCCGGACGGACCAAACCTGGCAGCGCTCAGCGTACACACTGACAGGGCGGAGGCCGCTGTGTCCAGCTCTTCTGCCGCCTCCTCCCATACGCGGACGAGCCGCACTACACCATTGGCGGCCCCACACACGGCGACACCAGTCTCAGCGCCGTCGGTGCACCCCTCACATGACGGCAGCCCCACCACAGCCCCACAGCACCGGCCACAGTGCCCACACGGGCCACCACACACACCAGCGTACGCAGCAGGGGGGGCAAAAGTCTGCGAGACGGGGGTCACGGCAGTCAGCGTGACTACGACACCACTGGCCATGCCTGCCAAAGTCCTGCTCAGCGACCCGGGCCGCGATGCAAGCACGGTCCGCAGGCTCAGTGCTGCGCCAGCGCGAGAGGCCCGGCGACGTGACGCCAGACACCGGTGAACCGATGACGGGAAGCCGGGATTGAAAGACACCTGAGACCTCCCCATCCCCTACTGCACGCCCCAGCCCGGCACCCTCACGCGCCGGCCTGCCGCAGAAGACCTGGACACTGAACACGACAACAACGCGTCTTGGGACACTCCCTCGCCCGGCACCCTTGCGGCCCGGGACAGGGACATCATGCCTTCCCCACCCCACAGGCAGCCGCATCGCGAGACCCCCTCGGCCTGGAGGAACTACGGAGGGCATACGACGTCTACGACAGAACGCCCTCGCGCGACCTGGCAGACGCCCTCCGGGCGCAATTCCACGAAGTCAGCACGAACCGGCGCTTCGCGGCGGCCCTCCTCCCACATGGAGCTACCAACATCTGCGCCCCGCAGCTCCAGGCGCTCCTCACCCCGGGACAACGTACCCCGGATGACCTCATGGACGTGTGGATCTGGTGGTTCGACTACCACCAGCCAGAGCAGGAGCGCATATTGGTCCCGCACCTCGCCTGGGCACACACGCTCATTGCCCCATTGACCGCGGGCCCCAGCCTGCAGCAAGACCCGGAGTACGGACGTGAGCCGCGCCGCTACTGAACGCAGACGCCCTCAACATCCCACCGTACGATGGCCTCGCGTACTGGAAAAGTAGGACAGCCCCGGAGAGCGGGCACAACCTCCGGGCGATGATTGAGCGATACGCGCAAACGGTTGGGCCGGAGGCACACGCGGAGCCTCCGGCGCGGGACACCCGCTGCACTGTCGTCATGGTGGTGTTGGAAAGCGGCCACTACAACCAGGTGAGGATCACGCAACCACCTCTGGAACACCGCTGGGACCTCGAGGCCGTTGACTCCATGGTCTTCAGGGACATAGACCTGCCGGTCGGCCCCACTTCCCTGCTCCCAGGCCAGCCCCCGGACTCCCTGACGGCCATTCTGTCCGGCATGGCCGGCACATGGCACCCATGACACGCCCTCCATTGCCTGTGACTCTGGGCCGCACGGAGGTGGCAGCACACCAAGGAATGGTCAGCGACAAGGAGGTACCATCTGGATCGCCGACAACAGGCGGAGATCATCCTGCCCCACGACCGGGCGGCCCGACGGCCCGCCACGGACAACATGTGCCCCGTCATCGCGATCTACCAGATCCGAGCGTTGGCGGCGGGACAAGTGTCACCGGCCATCCACACGGAGGGGGAAACAGGAGCAGCACATATGGCCCTTGTGAGCGAGATCTTCGCCGCCCTCTGCACCGCCCTCGTCAGCCATCCGGGTAATCCCGATGCCTTGACTTTGCCGATGCCTTGACCGACCACAGGCAACGACCCAGGCCCCCCCCAGGACACACAAATCACCAAGACCACTACCATACTACACCGGGCACCACACGGGCACAAGGACCGACGGACAAGACCACCACCCCGCCCACCCACAAGGGTGGGGCACCGATGTGGCACCATTGGGACCACCTCCACACAACCCCGGCCCGTGCACGCTGAAGCCCCGGATGTTCAGCTGCGGTGTGTACGCGTGAGATGCCGGTGAAGACCAAACCCCCATGATGTCTACCACGAGGTCCCGAGGGGGCCCACGACGCATCAAGGGCGCCCGTCACGTACGCTGATCAGGCAGACTGCGGGCCGGAGGCGCCAAGAATGCTATATGGGACTGCGCATGCCACACCGTGCGCCCTGGACCCGCGAACCAGCCGCAACGTGACCAAGAGCCGGACAGTGCAAGGGACCCGCGAACCACGGCAAAGTTTCCCTTCGTCGTGCCCTTCGGGTAGGGCACTGCCTTGAAGGGCCGGAATGTTAACGCCACAGCGACACGAAGCCCAACACACCGATACGCTCCCGGACGCTGGGACATGGGGCCCACCCTAGTGACCCCTTTTGCACACCATGGTGCCATGTCCTATGTTCAACCGGTGTTCAACTGACTTCACCTGGGCCCTTGAACCACCCCTGAACAGCGGTTGAACACCCCCACCACGCGTAGTGCAATTTTACCAAAAATTAAACTTTTGACGTATCACCATGCCATTCCAAACCATCCATGACGATGTACCATGCTTTTAACAACATACTAATGCCCAATGCACTATTCCATGCCATACCCCTCACATTGCCACTCCCTTTCTATCATGTCCAAGAGTAGCGTCAACGCCGCCTTGGTGTTCAACCATGCGGTTGAACACCCCACTTGACACATTCCCCTAAGCTTTGACCTTCATTGTGGTCCTTTGGCTTCCATTCTATCGTGGATGGTGTTCAGAGGTTTTTGCAGTGTGCACCTGCCTTATCCAAATCAATTATAACCACAAAACCATGGATTTTCTGCTACTTTCATATTGCCGCCCATACGCGTTCGGCCATGTTCAACTGCGTGTTCAACCGCGCGGTTGAACACGGTTGAACACGGTTGAACACGGTTGAACACACACTGGAGCGCGTTAGGAGAAATGCCGCACGTAATCGCAATCACACAACAATGGCACCAACAATCCACGTCAAATTGGATGAACAATCCCAGTGCCTGTCACCATGGGAACCCCAGGTCCAGGAGTTCAGTGCGCATCGGAGCGGGAAGGCGGTGCCACGCGATAGATGTATACGCCACAATGGCATACCTTTCACCCTCCCATCGCTCCGGCCCATGCGTACGCCACGCATTGAAAATCACCCCCTTTCGTGCATCCACAACAACCCCTTGCACAATTTGACGCCCAAATTGCATCCATGCTTGACGCTGCGCCCCCCCCTCCCCCCCACCACCCAT
The DNA here is from genome assembly GCA_964036045.1 of Eutreptiella sp. 'Long Island Sound 2002'. NCBI lineage: Eukaryota > Euglenozoa > Euglenophyceae > Eutreptiales > Eutreptiaceae > Eutreptiella > Eutreptiella sp. 'Long Island Sound 2002'. The sequence continues at coordinate 72,134,778 of OZ038380.1, read as the reverse complement.
CCACGCCGTAGTAAAGAAACCACCACCACGGAAATCACCCACCGCCACCACCCCACTCAACGCGGAGTCATCCCTTGGATGTTTGTGTACATCCATGGGTGCACATCCGTTGCCCCACACGATGGAAATTGCGGTGTAACTGAGGGACGGTAAACAAACCGTGAGGAAATTATTTACAAGGCGCACAACATGTGCATCATCATGTGTCCTCTTAGACATGCCCACGTGTGTAAACGTCGGAAACTTCCTTGTTCCTCCCCATAGGATCCGGCGGTACTCTCCTCCATGTTTCTTCTTGTGGAGCCATCCCTTCAAGCCTTGTAAGGCTTCATGGACCTTGTCGGCTAGTCACTTTGAGTCCACGGCCCATAGCGCTTGCGTCTCCGGTCCGACCTCCTCCTTCCCATCATCGGCACACTCCTTCTCCCTTGTGCTCGCCATTGCCCTTTCGCTCCCACCTTCGTGCATGCCGTCTTGAGGTCCACCTTCCTCCTTTGCATCATCTCCAACATGAGGTCGTTCATTCTCCTTGGCATCGTGCTCCACCTTGGGGTTGTTGAGGGCATAGGACATGCCCTCCTTGTTGGCATCGTCCACGGACGTGCCCTCCTTGTTCGAATCCTCCACGGACATGCCCTCCTTGTTGGAATCGTCCACGTCATTTGAAGTGCTCTCCTTCATGGGATCCTCGGAGTCCTCCTTGGTGCCATTGTCCGACGCATTGGTGGTACTTCCCGCGATTGCTTCCGTGCTTGCGATTGCTTCCGTGCTTGCCCCATCTTGACCTCCATCTTTTGTATCTCCGCTCTTGGTTGCCGCGTCTTGGCCTCCATGTTTTGCATCTCCGCTCTCGGTTTCCTTGTCGTGGCCTCCATGTCTTGCATCTCCGCTCTCGGTTTCCTTGGTCGCTTTCTCCATGTTCTCCTCCCACTTCGCCAACATGGCCTTTGCCTCATCCTCGCTCGTGAACGCTGTGTGGCGGAGGCGCACAATGACTGGCCACGTGACGTTGGCCTCACTCTGCTCTCCGGGCCATTGGGGGGGGAGTTTCACCATCTCCTCCCCCTTCCGTGGCTTGGGGTCGTCCTTCGTTGGCTTTGCCACGGCGCCCACTGCGATGCGGTGGCGCTTGTCTGGACCCTCGGTCAGCACCCACCGTACTGCGGATCCCGCTGGCAACCCGAACTTCTCACGTGCCTCTTGGCGCTTCTCGTCGAGGCGGCGTTTTTCCTCCAATCGTTGCACTTTCACCATCTCCTATGCACAAGCGTTGCAGAGAGTTCAACCGAGTTCAACCGCGTTCAACCGTGTTCAACCGACCGGTTGAAGTGTTCAACCGTGTTCAACCGTATTTCACGACGTACCGCCACACACTATAGCACCGGCATGCTTCGACGTTGTGAAGGCGCATTGCAACCAAATGTAGAGGCATATGCATACGCAGGAACATGGGGACATCACCTCTTCCGCTGGTGCGCTTGCTTGCACCGTGGTACTTGTGCTTGCACTTGTCTCCATTGCGCCACTTGCCTCCATCGCGCCACTTGCCTCTGTCGCGGCACTTGCCTCCGTCGCGCCACTTGCCTCCATCGCGCTACTTGCCTTCGTCACGCCACTTGCCTTCGCTGTGCCACTTGCCTCCGTCACGTTCGGTGTTGACCGTTGTCCTTCCTTTGCTCCCACATTTGCGTTGTTGGCGTCTTTGGGCCGCAGAGATGCCTTCTCCTTCTTGTCCTTGTCCTTTTTGTCCTTCTTTGGTTTTGCTTCGATCTTCTTCTTCTTGTTTGCCTTGGGAGCCTCCTTTTTCTTGGGAGGTGTCCACCCCTCATCATTGTCCGACAATTGGCTTGCACTTGACCCTTTTGAGTCGGACGACGAGTCCGCTGACGTTGCCACCCGTTGCCGCTTTTTGGAATGCACTCCCCGCCCGTCCTTCTTCTTCTTCTTGTCGGTTTTGTCTTGCACCCTTTGTTTGAGCGCAGTTTGCGCTTGGAGGAGCAAAACCTTTGGGCTTGCACTTCCTCCCTTTGCTTGTGGAATTGCCTTTGGTGGAGGCTTCAAGAGTCCACGAATGGGGACGTGGACTTTTGGCTCTTCTCGGAAGGGTGATGTTGAGCTCTCTGCCTCGTCGACCACGGGATTTTCACTCTTCACGTCTCCATGATCCGGCGCAAACCATGCATTAGAATTCTCCCACCACGTGCCATCGTCGGTGTTCACGTCATCCCTCAATTCCTCCTTCACGCCAAACATTGGTTGGGGGAATTGCTTCGCCTTGCCCGACTGACTCCGATGCTTTGGGGTGGACTCCATGGGTGTGCCAATCGCATGTGTGTCAATCGCATGTGGGGACCCGCCATGTGCAAGCTCTTGGAGTGCGCGATGGAGTCCTCGGGTCCATTTCTTCACGAGGGCGTCGCGATCGGAAACCCGTGCACCTGGCCCATGCCACCATTCATCGATGGGTAATGGCGGCCATGCTCCATGGAGCATGACCGCCGGTCCGCGTTTGTCAATGACGAACATGTGGGGTGGGACGTCTTGGGCCGATAACTAAGAGAGATGAGCGGTTGAATGGGGTTGAGGTGCGAAACCGACCGGTTGAACACCGGTTGAACACATGTGGCCACCACCTCATATGCACGGCACCCTCAGCGCACTAACACAGGGTATTCAATTATTGAACCATGTATGCATCCCAGACATGCAGGTCTCAATGTCCTAGACACCAATTGCCCAAAACATCCACTCCAAACGTGTCACACACGGACTGTATCCATACTCTCTCCGTTCGCTTTGCTTCAACTGCCCGGTTGAACACGGTTGAACACCGGTTGAACACTTGTTGCACACACCTGCTCCACGCCTCGCATCATTGACGAAGTGCTTGTGGCCGCATTGGGTAGTGTGGTTGGTGGTGCAACCGCTGCAGGTGCCTCCTCCATGCTGGACTTCTTGCTGCGCCCGCCACTTGATATGGTTCCCCCGACCTCGACCATGGATGGCGGTGACGCGTTGTAGTTGGTGGCGTCGGAGGCGTCATACCAATTGTGCGGCACGGACTCCACGTTTTTAAAAAAGAATTGCGGCCCATGGCCCTTGCCATGGCCGCCACTTCGGCCAGCACACCCAGGGCCGGTCCATTGGGGTGCCACTGCAGTCCCCAGCCCGTAGGATTCCCATACCCTAAAGAGGGCATGGAGGGCGGTCTCCGACAACGTCATGGCAATTCCGGGGCGCGTGCTCAAACCAATCCTCAAAAGTTTCCACTCGGCCCAATTCTGGGCTGTGAGTGCTTTCGTTGTCCACGGGTGGCTCCGGTGGCCATGGAGGTCATACTGGGCGTTTTTTTTCATCCACACCCCGACACTCCTCCGGTACATGAACCGGGGTGTGATGTCCCGGAGCCATCTCCATTGAGGGGAGTCATCCGCCAACGGCGATGAGTCGTGGCACACCCCAAATTGGGTCAACTCCTCCTTCGCTGGGAACAAAGCATCCAACGCTGGGACCACTTGTGGCAAAGGCAAGGATGCTCCTCCTGTTGTACCCCCGCCTATCGGCCCCGTTGATCCCGTAGGCCCACTTTGGGTCGGCGCAATTACATTTGGGTGTGGCAATTGCGGCGCGGCCAATTGCGGTGGTCCCAATTGTGGCACTTGGGCACCTTGTGGTGCTTGCGGTCCTTGTACCCCTTGTGCGGCTTGTAAGAACTGCATGAGTGCGAGCCCAATCGCTTGTTGCGCCGACGCTTGTTGTCCTTCCATGACCCCCCCCTAAAAACAAAGAAAAATAGACACTCGCGCGGTTGAACATGCTTGCACACCTCAACCGACCGGTTGAACAACTTGAAGTGCCGCTGAACACGGTTGCACACGGAACACGGAGCATAAAGTATGAAGCACCAACGACAAACCACATAGCCCACACCTAGAGTTTGATCATTCTCCACCCGCACTCGTACGTTCCCACCGTGGTAGCTCTTTTGCCAGAAAGATCCTTTCGTGCGCTTGTTTTAGCATGCGCTTATCACGAGCTACACGCCCACCGGGGCCACCGCCACGCCCACTTGAGCATAAGAAGTGGTCTTTTAATATATAGTTTAGTGATTCTACTATATCCCCACTAAACATTCCCGCCCCCCATGGGTAAATATTTTGCAGAACCTCCGTAGCCTCTCTTCTAAGCCACAAAAGGTAAGGTGACCGCTTATGCGGACAAATTAATTTCTGAAATCGACGTGCCACACGTTTACACCTTGAAAGGGCCGCGGCCTCGTAGCGCCATGATTGCATGGCCGTCAAAAGGTTTGCCATTTCTTGTACAATAGATATATACTTTGGAGGCAACTTCATGGTCTTACCTATTATTGTCCAGTTAGCGAGGAGACGCCATGTCTCCTCACCGTCCGGGCTTGCCTTACCTTTGAGACTAATATTAGTCTTAGATTCATTCAACACGGTTTGCACGCGTGCACGGACAAGAGGCGGCAAACGTTTGCAAAACGCGCGAATGAAGTGTGTAAGATAGTCGCCAAGTCGGATCACCAAGTGCAAAATGCACATCACAATGAACCGTGTGCGGTCATCCACGCGGAGCATTGGTTTTGAAGTGCACCCTTTGGCCGTAGTGCAATCCAAACCTTTATCGTACAAAGCGCGGAATTTTCCATCAAGGTGCGTTGTGCGCCGCACCTTAGTGTTCATCCATCGTTCACGCCTACTACACCATGTGGAAAAAGAGTAGATGCTTCCAATGGCAAAGTAAGGCGACAATCCTAAAAGTAGACGCAACCATGGAGAGTCTCCACCCAACATGATTCGTGCACGATAATAAACATTATTCATTTGGATGTATCCACTATCAATGATAGTTTGGATGTGTTGCAACGTGGCACAAAATAAGACACGCATTGCTTCGTCGTCATGTTCAGATGTCAATGCGACATCCAATGTCCAATTATATTGAAGAGTGCGGGCCTTTTCCATGTGATTGGCAAAGCCAATCGCAATTTGCACCCATGGGCGTGAGCCACATGGGAACCCGTCGCCTCTAATTATGATGACGAATAATTGCTCGCCATCGATCATTGGAAAGTCCATGGACTCCATGAGCTCCTTTTGTGTTGCGACATAATTAAAGAAATGCGGTAAGTCCCATCGTACACCAACTTTGCCATTGTGAATAGTGGTTTCCAATTTTTGCGCCTTACCCAATCGTTGCCATTCACGGTGCATACGCTTGAAAGATGGAAATGGGTGCACCTAATGAACATCCAACTTTTCTTGGGCAGCTTTTGTTCGCCGGTTGGCCCAAGATATTAGATTCTTGTACCTAAATTTGAGGCATGTTAATTCGAACAAAGTGACGCGCACAACGTGAACGTTGGTGCACAACGTGAGCGTTGGTTGAAATCGTTCAACTTGTTCAACCGGGCAGTTGAACATGACTTTAACAAATGTTCAATTTGTTGTTTTCATGAAAAAACACTTGATGGTAGCATGTAAATGGGGCCAAAATTGCAGGTGGAAGAAGACATATACATGATAGTTCGATGAAACCTAGGTAGGCACTCTATGTTGCACAAACATGAGTCGCATTTGTTTCATATGTGTTCAACCGCACACTTGAACGCATCTCGCATACGGTTGAACACTCCTTGCATACATGCAACGCACCATGGTAGGCATGTAGGACATGTAGAGCACCTATTTTTCGGCATTTCCAAGTCAAGGATCAACCGGACGGCATCCTTGGGTGTAAACACCCTTTCCATGACCTTCCGGTCATTGCGTCGACTACGCCGCCCACTACCCATTCTAGTCTTGAGGCGTTCCCATAGTGTACGACCACCCTTGGATGCGGTGAACAAGTTGACCAAATCACTCATCAATTCATCCGATTGTAATCCAGTGTAGTGATCTGCAATACATTGCTTCAAGTTTGACGTTGGCATTTTTGATTGTAAAATGAGAGGGATCCTTGCATACAAGTAAGAAACCACAATGGGGAATCTCTTGGTGCTCTAATTTGTTCTTATTGTTACGTTATTTTTGGTGACACTACCATATTGCACAAAGGTGAAATTAAATATTCTTCAATTCAATGCGTCATGTATATAGTAAAAAGCGAGCAGGTGGCAACTACTACACACCATGTGCATTCCCTTTACCGCCACGTGTTGGCCACCACGTGCCGGCTCCACTTTTCATGTATGTGGTCACCACACCGCCACCTGCCCATTGGTAGTAGGTTCCAGGTTTTAACTGGGTTTTAGGGAACAGCTCAAAACCAAAATTGTGGGACAGGCTACATTTACCAATTAACCACTGTTGAACGCGTGATCGCGTGAGCACGCGCCACCGATTGGCGCGATAGGCCAGTTGAACTGTTCAACCGCGTTCAACCGAGTTCAACTGGGGGGTTGAACAGCAACATGCTGTTCAACTGGGTTCAACCGCTGTTCAACCGCTACGCTCAAAGGTGTGCAAAAGGGGTCACTAGGGCACCGCGCGCGTACGCCCAGAACACCGCCAACGCGAGCCAGGGCATTGCACCGCGAGGCGTGCAAGCCCCCAGAACCCGGCTGCCAGCCCCCCCCCCCCCTCGTCCGGGCCAGGTCGGACGAGGAGTCCATAAAGGGGGACGCTGGGAACCCGACGAGCCACGCACCCTAAGGAAAGCTACATCGGACGACCGTCCGCACGCGTAACTTTCAGGAACGTTATCCACTGCGACGCAGTAACGAAGACCAAGTAAGCCAGGGATTTGAGGGCCATAAGCTCCACAGGGCCGCTGACCAGAGCAATACCGGCCTAACGTAACCTAAGGCGCTAAGGCCCTAAGAAGCCGGCACGACCCGGCAAAGGCTGCACGGCACGAGCGCGCAGACACCAGGGGGGCACAAGGCAGTATGGGAGAACAAAGAACCGGGGACTCCAGGGGACGGGAGGACCACGCCAGGGGGCACAAAGCGGCACGCGCACCAGGTACCCCAGGACTCCCCTCACCTAGGATTTTACGGGCCAAAACGTCACTTTACTCAGGGAGTACCAAAAATGGAATTTTTTCGTCTCTGACGGCATTTTATTTGGATTCAGCGCCCCCACAATAGGGGGGTACTCATGAAAACATTTTCAAAACCCTCATTTACCCATTTTTTCCAAAAAATGGCCCGTCCGGGGGGGGGTTTACCAGACGTGGCACTAACTACCTGAATACACCTTTACTCAAAAAGTACCCAAAAAGCAAGTCTCTGGACTCCGAAGGCATGTTTTTCACGAACCCTCATATGCTCAGTTCCTGCGTGCCGTGAAAGGTACGCCCTAAATCGACCGAACTAACTATTTACGCTCGCATCGCTGCCGCTAAATCGCGAATAAATCTGCGAATACGGGAAATCCTTAGTGAGTGCATTTCCAGATCAGAAATCGATTCTCCAAAAGATTTGAATTTTCAAAAATGGACTTCGCAGTCATGTAGAGATTTCCATGCTGTTTGCCAAAATGCCAAGATACTGAGTTATGTGACGAAATGAGATTTAAAATCCTATGTGTGGGGAGCGTGGGGGACACCGACCGGGGAGGGCATTGCCACCAGCGGTGTTGTACATACGCTGCGAACGCATTAGGAGAAGGGAGCGGCGACGCCGACAGAGATCAAGTGCAGCGAGATAAGGAGTTGTGCATGCAGAGAGGGCATGAGGGCAGGGGCACGCAGATCGCTACTTTCTTGGCGGGGGTTGGCCGCAGCAAGCAGCACAACGGTCACCGTACACGGATCACCACGTACGATGGGACAACAACTGCGACACCCGGGGCCAACTGATGCAGCCGCATGGGGAACCACCTGCTGCAACGTGGTGACCCCATCAACTAGCACACCTACCGCCAGACGACTACCACAACCATACAGAAACCACACCGCTACAGGAACCCGACCGCTAACGGACCGCACACGACCTAACTACCAACACCAAGGACTCACCAAAACAAACGCGCCGACGCCGGCGGCAGCGCGACAGGCCCGACGGCGAACCAGCTGAGCGTGCGGCGACTGGCACCACCACGGAGCAACTCAACTGCTACAAAAACAGCTACCCAATCAATAACAGCCGACACACAAACTGACCAACACCCAACCAGCCGAGCATGCAAGGATCAAAACGGGAACCGCGTCCCCAGCGTTGGCGATATTATGGTGCGCCACGGCCCCCAATGACCACATTCACGAATACAATAACACACCGCAGCTGTACCGTTGTACAACGGACCAACCGACTGCAAACACCTACTACCAACCCCCGGCCCCCCGGGAGAGCTCAAGTGCGACTGAGTAAGGAGGTCTGAGTAGGGTCGAGGCATGCAAATCCCGTAGCACGTGCTTCTTCACGTCGTCTCACGCCTACTGAAAACCAACCCAGGTGGGGCTGCCTGCAGCACAAGGCGTCTGACCCGGCCCCTGGCCCATCGGCCCCAGAATCCAGAGGTTGATGAGGAGGTGCAATGGGACCCACCCCCACGTATCATCCGCCCAAAGGAGGGGAATGTGAGACTTCTGTCGAATATGGATTACCTCTCTGGGCAGCACCCAATGGAGGGTACTGCTCCCCGCGAGCGAGCCCTTCTCCAACATGGGGGAGCCGCTTTGTGGGGGCACGCAACGTAGGGTCGTGGGTGGGTGAGCCAAAGCCCCTTGGTAAGACCCCCCTCGGGGGCAACCCCAGTCTTGACATGACCTACCTACGTACCTCACTCTTTGGGGCAGGATTAGGAGGTCATCTTCCACCAGTGGGTGGGGCTGAGGACCTGTGCGCTCCACTAGGGATCGCTTACCAGGGTATCTCCCCGGGTTACGGCGACCTCCATCAGGGTTACTCTTGCCGGCTTGTTGGCGTTTTTGTTCTTCCGCTTCCTTAGGCTTTTCGAATTGGCGGCGTTTAATGTGGCAGTCATCCTCGTAATGCCGACGCTTGCCGCAATATTCCCACATTATAGTGCAGCGCAAGTTGTCTTGGTGTTTCACCTGTTGACCATCTTTTGCTCTCTGCCTGCATTGCAGCTGGAGCATGCAAGCACTTTGCCTGTGACAGTCGGGCGCGTGGTAAGGTCTAGCCTTCTCGTCCCTAGGACGACAGCAGAAAGGAATAGTGACCCCTTTTTCATTGGCGGGAGGGGGTCTCCTGCATGTGTTTCAACTCTCCACCTCGGCCCTTACTAGGGTTAGAGTAGGGTATAGACGACCTCCGTCCAGGATTCCTCTCAGCAGGGGTCTCCCTTCGCAGATGGTTGCGCACGTACTTTTCCTTGTGAGAGTCATTCTTCCTCTCAGTGGCCAACTCAATCAGATGTTCGATCAGATCATCATTGGAGTGCGTCCGAGCCTTCCTCTCGGACGTGTCCCGGCAGTTCTTCCAAGTCTTGGGAGGAATCTGTCCTACAAGCCAAAGGTGGGGCTCAGTGGGACCACAGCAGGGGGGGTTCATACAGCGCCTGAGCTCCCCCAGCTGTGAAAGAAATTTGAGGTACGGGCAGCTGATGTTAATTCGGGAGCGAAAGTAACACTTAGATTTTGGTACGGACACCCAGGTCCGTCTCTTAGACTGGATACATCTGCTCCAGTCTCTTCAGGAAGTCGCCCCAGTAGGAGCTCTTCCTGATACTGGTGTTCAGCTGCCGCTGGAGAAATTTCCTTTTGCACAACCTGCTGATAAGCGTGCACGTTGTCTCAACGTCAGCATGCTGCTGACGAGTGAGGAGTAAAAACTCAGAGAACTCCTCAGCCCACTCAGGCAGATTTCAGGGATCGAACTCAGGGATACCGATTTGACGGTTCGCCGTGGCGATGGCTTTCGTTCCTCTACAGGGCACACCTGTATCACCTGTTCCACCTGAAGTGAATGAGGGGTGTGTAATGGCCAAGGGCGACAGTGCAGCCAGGCCATAGCTCCTCATCGCAGCCTCAGAGGTGTCGCCCACATTACCGACAGGCACAGTCGTCACACAGGGGTGGAAACGTCTGGGAACATTGTCCACTGGGGAGCTACAGATGCCTCTGCACCTCTTCACGTCCCTGATGAGAGGTTTCAGGCCAGTTGCAGGTGCACACAGACGGCGGAAACACAAATTACGGCATGCGTTTGCACCGAAATTTGCCATTTTTCCTTAACGAAAGGCAAAAAATGGCCATTTTTGGTCAAAAATTGAGTTTTTCGGCTTCAGACAGGCAGTTGAAGACCCTCCCCCTTATTTTGTGGATCCTGGATGCAGTAAATCAGGTTGTAGGCACACAGAGATCAGGAAAACACAATTTACAGCATGCGTATGCACCAAAATTAGCCATTTTTCATCAACAATAGGTCAAGTACACCACAACACCAAAGGTCAACCATTTTATGCTGAATATTACTTATAGTGTAAATATTCCGGATGCACATATTCTACGCTGTCCTTATATTGTCAACAATGGTTTCGCAACTAAAAATGCTTCATAAATCAACTTCCGATGAGAGGAGATGTACAATTTATGCTACCAACTACTTAAAAGGGTGTTTCGTTTCATGGTGCAGGTTTTGGGATTTTGGACGTCATGAAATCCTATGTGATGGTAGAGGAGGGCTTCCTCAAATCAGACAGCCCCAATTTAATCTTTAGTGCCGCAGACAAGGCACTCAGGTCTGGGTCCTGTTCGCTGGCACCCAAGACCCTCGTGAGTAGCTCAACGGTCTCATCGAGTTCCAATTTAGGAGCTACATCGCGGGGGGGAAGACCTCGTTCCATGCACACAGTTGCAGGAGTCACACCGCGTGGAGAAAGCCCTCTCTCCAAGCACTCAGGCGTGTTTGAGGATCTGGGTGCCCTGGATTCCCAGTTGGCAAATAACTCCGAAGAGCGGGCCGACGCAATGTCTTCGGCGTAAGGTACTTCAAAACCTTCTCCCCACATCCTTCTGCATGTTCCGCCCGCGGGGGGGGGGGGCGCTGGCAGGCACCATGAGCCCGGTTCTCGGCTGGGGTCCACATGCCCCGCGCAGGCGCCCAGTAAATACGGGGGCAAAAGCCCCCGCCAGGGCGAGTCACCACGGCGACGGGAAAGCGAACTGGAGCAACGAGAGCGACCGGAACCGGTTGAGGCGCGGCACATCAATGCATCCTTCGCTAGGACCCGCTCCTGCGCGCCGCCTTTTTCTGCTTGTGAATTTCTTGATTTAAAAAATCAAGAGATGATCACAAATTTTATAAAAATGTGCATCTGATGCACAATTGGATTCTGTTCAGGTATGTGCTTTCAGAAAAATTCTAGGCCGTCATTTGAAGGATTTAGGTGTTGCTGCTTCGCGTTTGCGTGGATTCGTCCCTCAATCTCTCATTCTTCTGTTGTACAGATATCCTCGCAAAGCTTCGCTGAGTAGGCCGCTGTTCGGGCCGAAAAGCAGCAGCAGCAGACTGAACCAGAACCAAGACCCCTCCAAGGGGAAATTCTAATTTAATCGTCGCCCCCTCGCCCCAGTACCAGGACAGGTGTCTCCATCAGGTTCCATGAGACTTAGATTGAGCGTCCTATGGGCGTCTGGCGTTGGGTTGTGTTACGCTGCAGCTTGGAGGGAGGGATGCATATCCATTGGGTCTTTGCATGCCCTACTCTAACCCCACCAAGCCACAGGAACCCATGCAGCGCCAAGAGCGCTGAGTTTTCTGTTGGAAATGTCATGAACATTGCAGCAAGAGTCGCTGGCCATGGTAAAGCGCTCTTTTCTAGTGTTAGGGAAGCTATAGGTATTTTAAAATAGGTGTGGAAACCAAGGAAAGGCCAAGAAAAAATCCCTTTTTCCTGAAAATGCGACAGTGGTGGCCACCACCGCACAAGGGGGGAGTAAGAAAAAGTGCTTTTCCAATGCTTTAGGGTATACTTTAGTTGTGTTAGAGGTGCTCCAAGCACTCTTGCATTTTTATCTTAGTATTGGCCTAACCAAAATGGGTGATAACACATTTGGAGCTATAGAACCAAACACTAAATCTGGATGTAGTGTGGACCCCTTAATCCCCAAGCTATATGCACTAAAACATCTCTTCCTGGGTGACTGAGGCACTGATACACTGAAGGCAGAGCCTATGATGTTATCTATGTTTTCTCATAAATTCTTAGCTATCCTAGTAGTATGCACCCTAGGGGGCTGGGGCACCTCTCTTTGAGAGGTCCTGGGTTCAATACCCAGTCAGCCTAGCTAAGTAGGAATATCCCATGTGACATGGTAGTGACCTCAGCGCCACAAGCCATGCCACCTCAGCACCTATGGGACCCAAAAACAAAGAGTGCACATGTCTAGATGGCACTATGGAAGAGAGTGAGCCCTTGGGGCAGTTTTCCTATCAGGTTTTCTCAAGCATGTAAAATATTTCATCCTGAGTTGAATTGAATGTAAATTGCTGTGGTCTATTGTTGATAGTTGTTTTTATCTAACTCTTTGTGACTCCAGCCCTTCATGCTTTGATCCTGTTTATCTTCTATTTGCTTATCTCTGGCTTGGGTTATCCTGGAGTGGTTGTATTTCAACAAATAAAACATTTTCCTCATCAAAAACATGCAGCAGGAACCCTACACCAGCAGCAAGCAGCAGGAGAGGCACACCAAAAACACAGTGCCGAAAACACTATAAAACTTTCTAATTATACACAACCAAACACACTCGCGAGCAACAAGACCATGTGCTTTGTGCTGACTTACGTGTTACCCGTGGTTGGCGGCGTTGCTCTGGTGTTCGTCGGCTTGTACTTGAGCTGGAGGTTGTCAAAGTTCTTGGCATTCATTGCTAGGGGTTTACCGCTTTCCCCAAGGGCCGCCGCCTGAGCTGCAGGGCAAGGGGAGTGATGGGTACTAGGGTGGAGAGGGAGGTACATGGAGAAGAATAAGAAAAACGCGACAGGGTGGGACGCGAGGGGTCGTGGCGAGCTACGCAAATTTTCCCAGTTGTACGCGCTGCTCGCGACGCTTTTTTGCTTTGTGCCTATGGCGACTTAGACGACGAGAAGAACGGCGTTAGGGTCTTACGTGCGTTACGGTGTTTACGGCGTTAACTATTCACCTATTTCACGTCGAAAGAAAATTTGTCGCGTTTTTACGCGTTTCGCAGCGCACTTTTTGGCCTAGGCGTTTTTTATGCTAATTAGCTTTATTTTCAGCTATTCAGAAAGTTTTTTGGTCGTGATTTACCTATCTTTCTATTTTGTTCTTGGACAGGACCCCAGCGCGCGCGACACCACAGCTCCATCACGTAGAACCGATGGGCAATGCTTCTAGATCCCATAGGCACTTCGACCTCACAGTCCCCACAGCTGTGCACAACATGCCCATCTCCCATGTGGATGGCTGCGATAGGCTTGATGTTCTTCATGTCCCGACGAGGTAAAATTTTCTTGGCCGCAATAGATATAGTGGCCCCAGTATCCAGTGGCCCCAGGTATTCACATCTCCCAAGACGGATACGTACCCGAAACCCGAGCCCGCACACACACACCCACAGCGCACACCCTAGCCAGGAGTGGCGGGGTACAAGCGGAGCATGCAAACAAACAAGCACACCCCAACACCCCAGCCAGGAGTGGCGGGGCGCAGCCAAAACCAGAGCCCAAGCACGCACACCCCAGCCAGGAGTGGCGGGGTACAAGCGGAGCGCGCACACAAACACGCACACCCCAACACCCCAGCCAGGAGAGGCGGGGCCCAGCCAAAACCCGAGCCCAAGCACACACGCGCACACCGCACACCCCAGCCAGGAGTGGCAGGGTACAAGCGGAGCGCGCACAGGAGCACACACAGAACCCCAACAACCCAGCCAGGAGTTGCGGGGCGCAGCCGAAACCCGAGCCCAAGCACACACACCCACACCGCACACGCCAGCCGGGAGTGGCGGGGTACAAGCGGAGCGCACACACAACCAGACACACACCACAACCCCCCAGCCAGGAGTGGCGGGGCGTAGCCGAAACCAGAGCCCAGGCACACACACCCACACCGCACAGCCCAGCCAGGAGTGGCGGGGCGCAGCCAAAACCCGAGCCCAAGCACACTCGCGCACACCGCACACCCCAGCCAGGAGTGGCGGGGTACAAGCGGAGCACACACACAAACACGCACAGCCCAACACCCCAGCCAGGAGTGGCGGGGTGCAGCCAAAACCCGAGCCCAAGCACGCACACCCCAGCCAGGAGTGGCTGGGTACAAGCGGAGCGCGCACACAAACACGCACACCCCAACACCCCAGCCAGGAGAGGCGGGGCCCAGCCAAAACCCGAGCCCAAGCACACACGCGCACACCGCACACGCCAGCCAGGAGTGGCAGGGTACAAGCGAAGCGCGCACACGAACACACACAGAACTCCAACACCCCAGCCAGGACTGGCGGGGCGCAGCTGAAACCCGAGCCCAAGCACACACACCCACACCGCACACGCCAGCCGGGAGTGGCGCGGTACAAGCTGAGCGCACACACAAGCACACACACACCACAACCCCCCAGCCAGGAGTGGCGGGGCGTAGCCGAAACCAGAGCCCATGCACACACACCCACACCGCACAGCCCAGCCAGGAGTGGCGGGGCGCAGCCAAAACCCGAGCCCAGGCACACACGCCCACACCGCACACCCCAGCCAGGAGTGGCGGGGTACACGCGGAGCGTGCACACAAACCGGCACAGCCCAACACCCCAGCCAGGAGTGGCGGGGCGAAGCCGAAACCCGAGCCCAAGCACACACACCCACGCAGCACGCCCGAGACAGGAGTGGCGAGGTACAAGCGGAACGCACGCACAAACACACACAAACTCCAACACCCCAGCCAGCAGTGGCGGCGCGCAGCCGAAACCCGAGCCCAAGCACACACACACACACACTGCACACTCCAGCCTGGAGTTGCGGGGCGCAGCCAAAACCCGAGCCCAAGCACACACACCCACACCGCACACCCGACCGGGGAGAGGCGTGGTACAAGAGGAGAGCGCACACAAACACACACACACCCCAACACCCCAGCCAGGAGTGGCGAGGCGCAGCCGAAACCCAGGCCCAAGCACAAACACCCACACCGCACACCCCAGCCAGGAGTGGCGGGGTACAAGCGGAGCGCGCACGCAAACACACACACACCCCATCACCCCAGCCAGGAGTGGCGGGGCGCAGCCGAAGCCCCAGCCCAAGCACAACCCAGACCCAAACACAACCACCACACAACAGTAGAAAACCCAGTGTCCATAGCCCGGGCACTGAGGCAGCCCGTGCCCTGCAGGTGACCCGGCCAAACGAGATCCGGAGACCGGGGGTAGGGCTGCGTCCTAAGGCCTGCGCTGCTTTGGGCCTCGAGGCGGAGCGTGCGACACCCAAGCGCCTCGGAACCCCAGTACCAAGATCATGCATGCATGCCTTGGGAACAGGATATGCCAGGAAGTCCGGTGAACCTCTAGGGTTCCGTTCAAAGGAGGGGAGATGCGCAAGCACGGGGGCACACCCTCCTGGCGAGACAAGCACGTCACGCTGGCGGCGATCAGCCCTCACGGTGTTGCCCGGGGCCGCTTTGTTGTGGGCCAACAGACAGGTCTAGCGGGATGTAAGTCGCCTCCCCTCTTCAAGTGCGGAGCCTCTTCCTGTTCGTCACAGCGGCAACGCCAGCCAGAACCATGGGGCGCCTCTCCACGACCGAGTGCACCTACCTACCTACCTCTGCTGTCTGTTTGCGGCTTTACCTGTGCGTGTTGTTTGTCTCCTGCCGCTGCGCTTTCTGCTGTGTGTGTCCTGGTGTGCTTCCCTGTGGTTGGTCGGCTTGCTGTGGCGCTCTGCTCCCCTGTGTTGTGTCCTGTGGTGCTGTGCTGTTGTGTGGTGCTGTGCTGTCGTGTTCTTGTGCCTTTTTGCCGTGTTGTGTGTGCTTGCGGTCCGTTTTTTTTTCCCTTTAAAACCACTGCAAAACCCGTTTCAAATTTTTTTCTTTTGAAACAAAACAAAATTATACACTATCAAACACACTCGCGAGCAACAAGACCATGTACTTTGTGCTGACTTACGTGTTACCCGTTGTTGGCAGCGTTGCTCTTGTGTTCGTGGGCTTGTACTTGACCTGGATGTTGTCAAAGTTCTTGGCGTTCA
Source organism: Eutreptiella sp. 'Long Island Sound 2002' (assembly GCA_964036045.1). Classification (NCBI taxonomy): domain Eukaryota; phylum Euglenozoa; class Euglenophyceae; order Eutreptiales; family Eutreptiaceae; genus Eutreptiella; species Eutreptiella sp. 'Long Island Sound 2002'. Next base: position 72,118,649 of record OZ038380.1, on the reverse strand, counting down.
TTGCTAGGGGTTTACCGCTTTCCCCCAGGGCCGCCGCCTGAGCTGCAGGGCAAGGGGAGTGATGGGTACAAGGGTGGCGGAGGGAGGTACACGGAGAAGAATAAGAAAAACGCGACAGGGTGGGACGCCAGGGGTCGTGGCGAGCTACGTAAATTTTTTGAGTTTTACGCGCTGCTCGCGACGCGTTTTTCTTTGCGCCTATGGCGACTTAGACGACGAGAAGAACGGCGTTAGGGTCTTACGTGCGTTACGATGTTTACGGCGTTAACTTTTCACTGTAAGTGCAGCTTACGATTGTCTTGTAAGTGCAAGGTCTATTGTTTGTTTCCTTTTCTCGGGTCTCTTGAGTTGCCTTGATTGGCAAAGCCTGCTGCTTGTTTGCTTGCTTGTTTCACCCGGTGCCTGCTGGTTTTACCGGAAGCCAAAACACTCCTCAAAGCAGTACATGCAAGACACCCATATCCCACGGCGGTAACGTACAAGAGTCAAATATGTCGTGAACCGGATCCAGTCACAGGAGCAGTGTTGTTGGCGGCACCAAAAGCAGCAATGACGGCAAGAGACAATTCAAGGGCTCATCATACCCTATATAAATACATAGCATCAGGGGCTGAATTGTCTTGCGGGAATACTATACACGCATTGAAAGGTCGCAAATATTATGCATGCACCGAGGAGCGCTCACAGAAAAGGCGAGAAATTATGGTCACTATTACCCGGCGCGACCTCTGTAGACTAGCGCTTCTGTCGCTAATGGTAGCGTTTGACGGCCGCAGTTACACCCCCCTACCAGGACTTACCCACGGGTGTAAGGCCGATACCCACAGAGTAGCGAGGCCGGCAAACGTGGCACTCACCTGCACATGTATGGGCTATTCCACTGCTTGTCCCCCAAATTAGAGGCAATTGCAAAGGCTCCGACCAAAGGCAAAGCCCGCCTCAAGTCGTCGAATAGAACGCATAGGGTTCGTTCACACCATGCCAGTACAACATTGTACTGTATTGTATTGTATTGTATTGTATTGTACAACATGGTTATTCTGTACACCACGTATTTCAACTACTCCTTAAACCGCATGACTCAAGACATCATCAGTCTGGCACAGTCCCACGACCTCTATGTCTCACTTGCATGTCCACTGTGGCGTGGTGTCACTCCAAAACCGAAGGACGCATGGAGCTCACTGTGGCATTAGGAGCACCTGTGACGCGTAGGGTTGGTATGTGTGCCTGTTCTGGTCATGTTGTCACCTATAAGGACCTTGATGTGAGTGGTCGAGTGAATTGGTCATGTAGCGCCATGTCAAAGACACCTCAAGTCCCTCAACCCCACGTCCCTAGGTATTGGACACTGTTACCACAGACTTGTGTGTAGCGTGCGGCGTCACTCCACTGAAGGAAGAAAATGGTCTCAGTTCCGAGAAACGAGACATGGACGCACCCAACTGGGTCGTAGTAGTGTTGCTGAAGCTCGAGGCTACTGCCCATGCTCCCCAATCTTCACCCTTCCCACAGAGCTTACCACCTTCGATATTTACAAAGGTTATTTCAGGGCGGAGATACATACATTGTCATTGTCATTGGGCAAAGCCAAAATCAAAACTTCACTTGGCTTCCCAACACTCCTGTAGTTCTGGCGCCAACAAATATATATAGAAATGAAGAGAGAGAGAGAGAGCTGACCACAGGCATCAAAACGAATGGGGCTGCGCGCTGTTGAGCGCATGCTTGACGGCACATGGAGAGCACTCCAAGCTCTTGAGTCCACAACAAGGCTATGCTGTCGCCTGACGCCTAGTACTCCTGACTGGCGTTTATGGCTGGTCGCCCTTCGCTGCGACTCGCTGATGCTGGAGACTATGGTTGCCCTTCGCTGGGACCCGCGGATGCTGGAAGCCGTTGCCTGACGCGCAGTACTCCTGACTGGCGTTTACGACTGGTTGCCCTTTGCTGGGACCCGCTGATGCTGGAAGCCGTTGGCGTTTACGGCTGGTCGCCCTTCGCTGCGACGCGCTGATGCTGGACGCCGTTGCCTGACGCGCAGTACTCCTGACCGGCGTTTACGGCTGGTCGCCCTTCGCTGGGACGCGCTGATGCGTGAAGCTGTGGCCTGACGCGCAGTTTTCTGACTGGCGTTTATGGCTGGTCGCACACCACTTGCTGTCTTAGCGACGCTTTGATTGCTTCGACTTGCGCTTGTTTTTGCTGGTGGATGGCACAGTCTGAAAATCTCGAAGGATTGATGTCAACTCTTTCGCCCACCAGTACTCAAGGCAAGTTGTTTGCTCCTCATTCACTAATTGTTGGCCCGAATGGTTGCTTGGCAACTCTCTGGTCAAGAGGCAATAAGCAAGGCCACGAATACACAAAGGCTTGTCCTGTAATTCTTCTGCGTGGGTAATTTTTCCCACGACCCTCTCAAAGAGCTCTTCAGAAATCCAGTTGTTACCGAAGTACAAACCCTGCACCATGTTTTTCGTGAACCTCTTAAAAAAGGGACCCTCGTACGGTAGCAACGCTCTTGTGAGTTCCTTGTTTTTGACCGAATGTGTAGCACCTTGAACATAAAAGTTCGACAGACAGTCCTCGTACTCAGGACGCCACCAGTCATCAGTGCGTGTCGCTTCGAGAACTTCGGTGCCGGTCACTTCAAGAACGTTTTCTGGTCTGGACACTGGTTCTTCGTCACTGTCCACCCGTGCAACCACATACTCCTGATCAAGAGTTTTATCCGCTGCCCAACACCAGGCTTGTGATTCTGACCATCGAGGATAAGCATGCCTGAGGCGCACCCTCTCAATAGGAGTTAGTTGCACCCAGACAGTTTGGTTGGAGGACTCATACCAGGCTTGTGGATCAGAGTAACCTTCAGACTCCTTCAAATATTGTAACATCACCTCTCGCCAGTTTGTTTGACTCACCACTTCGGGGACTTCTGCGTTCCAGGCCTGTTGAGACGCTTGTTCGAGCCCTGTAACCAACACGGTAAGGACCTTCTGAGCCTCGTACCATGGAACCACGTCTTCCGACTCAAAATCGATAGTTAATTCCAGCGCGGCTGCAGAAAGCTGGCAGGAGGTCTTGGCATTTCTTGTCACCTGTGGCGCCCGCTGAAGGAGATACACTGGTTCGTCCACTTCTGTTTCATCACCATCCGAACGAACGAAATGTTCAGGGAAGTAAGGCGCGGGTTGAGACAGGGGCACTGGTTGTAACGGCGCCTGAGTCAAGGCTCTTGCATGGGCCAACAACGCAATAGGCTCCTGTGTGAGATCTTCGTCGCAATCTGGCCTTTTTTCTGTTCCTTCTGGCTGTTTTCTGTTACGGCGACGCTGCGCGCCTCGGAGACGACGTTGTGTCTTGTCTGGCTCTGCACCAACATGGTTTCCTTCATCCGAATCCTGGCTGACCTTCAAAACACTTCCTTTGTCTCCGTACGTCGGATGAACATCAGCTTGTCCAGAAGCACCTTCGGCGTGCACATTCGGCAGTGCCGCACCAGCACCCGAATTTGGACAACGCTTGGCGCTTGAACCAAAGCGCTTGAACCAGGTCTTTCACCACTTAGACTTGGAACTTGATATCATTTGATGACTTGAATTGTCTTGTAAGTGCAGCTTACGATTGTCTTGTAAGTGCAAGGTCTATTGTTTGTTTCCTTTTCTCGGGTCTCTTGAGTTGCCTTGATTGGCAAAGCCTGCTGCTTGTTTGCTTGCTTGTTTCACCCGGTGCCTGCTGGTTTTACCGGAAGCCAAAACACTCCTCAAAGCAGTACATGCAAGACACCCATATCCCACGGCGGTAACGTACAAGAGTCAAATATGTCGTGAACCGGATCCAGTCACAGTAGCAGTGTTGTTGGCGGCACCAAAAGCAGCAATGACGGCAAGAGACATTTCAAGGGCTCATCATACCCTATATAAATACATAGCATCAGGGGCTGAATTGTCTTGCGGGAATACTATGCACGCATTGAAAGGTCGCAAATATTATGCATGCACCGAGGAGCGCTCACAGAAAAGGCGAGAAATTATGGTCACTATTACCCGGCGCGACCTCTGTAGACTAGCGCTTCTGTTGCTAATGGTAGCGTTTGACGGCCGCAGTTACATTCACCTATTTCACGTCGAAAAGACTTTTGTCGCGTTTTTACGCGTTTCGCAGCGCGCTTTTTGGCTTAACCTTTTTTTATACTAATTAGCTTTATTTTCAGCTATTCAGAAAGTTTTTTCGTCCTGTTTTACCTATCTTTTTATTTCGTTCCGGGACAGGACCCCAGCGCGCTACACCACAGCTCCATCACGTAGAACCGATGGGCAATACTTCTACGTCCCATAGGCACTTCGACCTCACAGTCCCCACAACTGTGCACCACATGCCCATCTCCCAAGCGGATGGCTGCGATAGGCATGATGTTCTTCATGTCCCGACGAGGTAAAATTTACTTGGCCGCAATAGATATAGTAGCCCCAGTATCCAGTACCCCCAGGTATTCACGTCTCCCAAGACGGATACGTACCCAGAACACCAGATCTGTAGGTCCTCCGGAGCGTCCCTGTCAGAACTCCGCGGGGCAGGTCACTTCAAACCCCTTCTTCTGAAGTTTCCGCGCCATGCGCATGAAACGGGAGCGTTTGCGGGCGTTAGACTGGTCCCCATCTTCGTTGGCACGCTTAGTCCCTTGTTCTTGTTGGGCTTGCGTCTGGGAACGGGTCGTAGGTCCCGTCTTTGGTTGCCCACCAGAGGGCTCAGATTTCCCCCCTGGCGTAGTATCGGGGTTCCCTCTGGACTGGTCCGCGTTCTTGTCCTTGTCCGGCTTGCGGTCAGAGCATCAATGCATTGATGTGCAATGCGATGGCCACAAAGCAAAAACAATCAATAGCATCATCAGTGAAAGCTGTGCAAACTTTCTCGTAGCAGAGCTTTATAGTCTTCGCGTACCTGCAACCCGGTGCAGTACAACTAGTACGCCGAGACTGATCATTCTTGAAGCGCGGAAGAATATATCATGGACACCAAGCACACTGCCGAGAGGAAAGCGCCCTCAGTTGCACCAGCCAAGCTGGCACCAAAGCCCAAACCTGCTGGTTGACCTGAACCTGAGGACCCTGTACCCTCAGTGCCCTTAAGTGGGCTTCAGGATGATTCCCTTGGAAGCCTGGGAGGTGCCCTCCGCGAGTTGCATGTGCGGACAGCTGAGGGCAAGGCAAAGGAGAAGTATACAGGGGAAGGAGGAGCTGAAGACGACCGTGGAGGCGAGCATGTACGAACGGACAATGTACCCTCCGGTGGAAGGCCCTCTGCGAGGGCTCCAGGCGCAACCGAACACCCTACAACATCCTCTCCCGAGGCCACTACACCCCCATCTACACATCTAGCAACGTGCCCTCCTACAACCACTCCGCCCGTGGCTGAGGGCACAGGCTTTACTGGCATGCCTTACCCAACCCATGGTGAGGGACCACTCGCTACTTAGCCACCAATGGCACCTTCAGTCAGTGAAGCAGTGGCCTCTCGCTCATCCTAAGTTGGTATTCACGAGCCGGTCCCCCTGTCCTGGACCTGGTGCCTATCATAGGGCCCCTGTCGGTGTTTGCGCTCTTCGGACGCCTGGCTATACCATGCCAGAGCCTGGCTTTACTTCGCTGAGTGGCTTGCGAGGTCCTGAGTCTTGTGGAGGACGAAGCAGGGGATCTGGAAGATCCTCTAACAGGTCACTGAGATGTTCGGAGATATAGGAAGCACTCCGTGGCGCCACCGCTGAGCTAGTCGCCGACCTCACCCAAGGGACTCGGGAAAAACTGAAGCCCCTGATACCACCTCGTGGGTCCCCTGTGACCATTGGTGCTTCCCCACACCAAGTACAGCCCAACCACCTGGTCGCCGGCCTAACTCATACCCTGGGTGGTGTGAGAAGCCGACGTACGCCGAACCCTGCAGCTGTTCCAAGAAGCCCCTTCGTGCCAAGAACGGCACAACCGCCCTACAGCCATGTGGAGAATTCCACACATGCTGGGCTGGACTGGCTCGGACTGACAGCCTTGAGGGCTATGGTTGATGTCAAGCCCTATGGCTCCAGTGACTTGGGCGGTGACCCTTCAGAGGACGAACTGCCATCTCTATCGTCAGCTTCCCCCTCTGAGGATGATGATCCTGGGGACCCCGAGAACCGGAGTGACAAAGAGAAGAAAAAGAAGAGGAAGAGCAGGCGCCACGAGAGGGGCCACTCCATGGAGGCAAAGTCTATCGCGAACGTCAAAGATTGAGGTGAACCTGCTTGAGTTCACTGGGAAGGACCTCAGCGGGTTCGCGGACAGTTTTGGTCGGTTCCTGAGGATGACCGGCGAGACCCACGGTGGTGGGCGGGTGAAGTGTGACCTACTCTTGCAATGTTGCGGGACTAAGTACCTGGAGAAGCAAGTCAACCAGATCGTGACTACGTCCGCCACGTCTGCTGATGTGTTGGTTGCCCTTGGGAGGCAGTACCTCTCCTATTAGACCGACCAATCCATCTGGACCGAGATCCGGAACCTGGCCAAGTTGCCGAACAGCCACAAGGCTGCGCGTATCTCTGAACTACTGGCCGACCTTGACCATGGAGTGGGGGGACTGACGCCCGGATCTTACAGCAGCCACGAGCTGCTCTTCTGGTTGGTGGCCAAGATCCCACGAGACATATGGGATGAGTGTCAGGCTACGACGGAGCGCAAAGCAAGAGCCCTCACCTATGAGGACTTATCTCTACTTCTATTCGAGCTGGCGCTGGAGAAGGAGAGGTTTGAGCTTTGAGGTTTGAGGTTTCGGGTACTAGACGCCTTTCGGCTCTGGGGGGCCACCTGGTCGCCAGGTGATATCCTCCCCACCGAATCCTAGTGGGGGGCCCTTCATGACACACCTCCTGCCTGGTGGCGGAGTCCCTCAGGTTCACGGGGCTCGGAGCCCTGTCCCTCCCCGGCTTTTCCTTTTCGCCACTCCCCGGTCTGTGTGTCACTTAGCAACCGTAGCTGCAGGCGCTTACCCACTGCGTCTGCCCCCAAATGCGTGGTCGCCCAGGGTGCTGGCGCCGCCGGGTCCGTGCTACTGGCTTATCGCCAGTGGGACCCCCTTAGGCTGGCGCGGACGCTGCCTAGCCGCGGGGCTGGTGCGTGGCTCGGTGCGCCACTACTGCCTTGGCGGGTGCAGTGCGCTGTTCGCGTGTGCGCGGCGCTCGCGGCAGGTCTGGGGGGTTGGGGCCGGTGCCGAGTTTTGTGTCCTCCCCGTTCCCCCCCTCCCGCCCCGCGTTCCCCGCGCTGCGTGTGGCGGGTCGTCCTGTCCGGGTGTCCCTTACCCTCGCCCGCTGGTGCGCCATTCCATGCGGTCTGTGCGTTCCGCGAGCTTGGTCCCGTTGCCCTTCTGCTATTCCCCGCGTGCCCTCTGCATGTGTGTGCGCTCGCGCTCTCGCGGCGTCCGCGCCCTTCCTGCCTCCCCCGGTCGGTTTGGCGCCGGCACCTCGCGTGGTTCTGGTGCAGGGCGCCGGTAGGGCCTTTCCTTGCGGTCTGTACCCCTCCGCGTCTCCTGCCTCGGTCCCGTGTGCCGTCTGACTTGTTTTCGGGGGGGGCGGCCCGGTCCCGTTCCCTCCGTGCCTGGCTTGGGGTCCTGTGCCCCCTTGCGGGCGGGGCCGTGCGTCCGGGGCTGTCCGGCGCCGGTAGGGGCGGGGGGGGGGCGGCCTGTGTGCCGCCCCCCCCGGAAGCATGGCCAGGGGGCCCCGAGGGGCGGGGGGTCACTCTACCTCGGTCCGTCCCTCTGCCTTCCTTGGGAGGGCACCAAAGCGGGTGTCATCGGCGTCGCTCAGTTCATGGAGGGCGTGGCCTCCATGCTGCTCCGGTTCGTGTTCGCGTGTTGACCCCGGGTGTGGTCCGCGGGGCGCCCTTGTGTGCTGGCGCGGGTCCGCCTGCCTGTCGTGGTCACTGTGGGAGCAGGCATGTGGCGGCGTGGGGGCGCGTGGCGTACGGGCTTAGCGGCGTTCCCCCCCCGGGCGCCGCGGCCTCCTTGGGGGGGGGGGGGGGGGCAGGGGGCTCCCCTGGCCTTGGGGGGGGGTAGAGGGTCGGCGCCCCCGTGGCCCGTCTCGAGCATCCCGCGGGCCGGATGGGGGGGAGTGGGGGGGAGAGGGGGGGGGTCGCGACGTGGTTCCTCGCCACCCACCCCCGCTTCCCCGGCCCGGACCCCCGGCGGCTACGGAGGGTGGCCTGTAGCCCTCGGCCCTGGTCCCCCCTCATGGGGTCCCCGCGTCGCGCGCGTGCGCGCGCTCGTGGCACCCGCCCTCTCTGCTACCGGGCTTGGCGCGCATCCTCCCGCTGTGCGAGCGGCAGGGGGAAGAGGGGGGGCGCTCTGGGTCGGGGGGCCCGGGCCTGCTGAGGGGCTGTCCCGCGCCGCTCGTCCTCTCCCATCCCCCTGAGCCAGCCGCCGTCGACTGCGCCGCCGCTTGTGTGGGGGCTGGGGCTGCAGCGGCGGCGGGTTCCTCCGGCGGTAGCGCCAGTGGGAGAGGGCAGTGCGCAGGGCCCGGGGAAGCCAGTTGTTGGCCTCCGCGTCCGTGACGCGGAGCACCGCCCCTCCCTCCAAGAAAGCCGGCAACGTCGGCTCCCAGTTAGGCCACCCTGCCCGAATCACGGCCCCGAGGACCCTTTCGTGGTCCCGCTGGGCCACCCAACCCCCCGGGGGCACCTCCTGGTTCCGCCCGTCCCTCGGGAGGAGCACGGCATCGAAAGGCCGGTTCCTCAACTCCCTGGTGGTCCCCGAGGTGACCCAGCCCAGTCACCCATACACCTCCACCACCAGGGGGGGGGCCTCGCCCCCCAGGGGGTCCGGGATGGCGTCCCAGTCCCAGGCCCAATCGCCCCGGGCCCCCTGTGCCGCCCGTGCCGGCTCCGCCTGCGGCTCCTGCGCCTGTGGCGCCGGCGCCGCGCCAGACCCCTGGGCCATCGGGGCAGCGTCCATCCGCGCCGGCTCCGCCCTCGGCTCTCGTGCCGCGGGAGTGGGGCCGCGCGGGGCGCCGCCGTGCGGGGGGTGGACCAGCTGGTAGGGGGGTCGGGAGGGTTGGTGGGGGACTAGGTCCCCCGCGTCGGGGTCGGTGTTGTAGAGGTGGGCATGGTGGTGGTGGTGGTGGTGGCCCTGGTGCGCCGGCATCTGCTGGATACCGGGGGGGATGCATCGCACCGGCTGGACGCCCGGCTGCGGGGGCGCCCTGCTTCCTGTCCCTCGCCCTACGCCCTGGCCGTCCCCTCATGCCCCCACGCCCCGCCCTTCCTTTCCCCGGGGGCCTACGTCGCCCTTCCCCGCCCTCCTCCTGGGTCCCCTCCCGGCCCCAAGCCCCTCGTTCAGGCGCACCCCCTCCCCCCGTGCCGCGGATCCTGACCTCTGTCAACCGCGCCCTTGCTCGTTCTGCTGACGCGCGTGTCCTTCCGGCGTCCTTGCCCGTGTTCTTGGCCGTGTCCTCGTCCGCTGACCGCGCCCTGGCCCGCCCCGTGCGCCCCGATGCCGCCGGCCTTGGTGCCCTGCTCATGTCCTTGCGCCCGTCCCCTGGCGCTGCTGCTCACGCCCGCGTCCTTCTCGTGCCCTTGCCCTTTCCCCGCACTGTGTCCTGTGACCCGTCGTCCGCTGCTCGCGCTCTGGCATGCCCCGTTTGCCTGTCCTCCCCCGCTGCCGCTGGCCTTGGTGCCTTGCCGGTGCGCTTGCCCTCTCTCCTTGCCGTGGGCGCCCTGGCCTGTGCCCTGCGTCCAACCCTGGGCGCCCCTCCTGTCGTCTCCCGCCCTCGCTCCGCGCTCCTGTGGCTGGTACCCTGCCCCGCCCGTGCACCGTCCTGCCCCTCCTGGATCACGCGCCGGGCGTCTTGCTGCCGCTGCAGCTGCGGCAGCGTGATGCCCGGCAGCGTACGCGTGGGCGCCGGGGGGCGGACAGGCCGCGGCCTCCCCTTGGGGAAGGGGGCCTTGGGCGGATACGGCTTTGGGGGGCTGGTGTGGCTGTGGCTGGGCTTGGTGTGGACGCGGTACTTGGCGCCCTCCCTGCCTTCCGCTGCGGCTGCGGCGGTTCCTGGCGAGGCGCTCGGGGCCCGTGCGGGGCCCGTCCCCCGCGCTGGCGGCTTGCCGGGGGCCGCGGTGTGGCCAGCCGGGGCCGCGGCACGACTTGCCGGGGCCGGGGTCTCAGCTCCTTCTGCACCCGGGGCCTCCTTCGGGGGCGGAGCGGCCGGGGCCGTGGCCTGAGCGGCGGGGGCGGCCTCCTCGGCCGTCATGGGCTCCTGGGCCGGCGGCCCGGGGTCGGCGGGGGCTGCCCGGGGCTGCCCGGCCGGCGGCCCGACCGGCACCGCGGCCTCCGCCAGCCGGCGCTCCTCCCGCTCCGCGAGGGTCTGGGCCCGTGTATCCCGGGGAGACGGGGGAGCGGGAGCACGACCGGCGGTGGTGGCGGTCGTCACGCTGGGGGGAGCCATCGGAGTCCGACATCATTGTTATCCTGGTAGGCATGCGTGGTCGCAGGCGTGTCCGTTCCACTACCTTCTAGTGCATCAGTGGCGTGCCGCGGGCAGTGCCGTGTAGTGCTGCGCGGGGGGAGGGGGGGAGGGGGGGGGGGGGATGGCAGTGGGGTTGGTTCCGTGTGGGCAGGGGTATGTGGCCATCCATCGGCACTGGGGAGGGAGGCGGGCGAGCCATCTGGCCCACACGTCGCGCCACAGCTCCCAGTTTGGGGTGGGGCTCAGGTCGCTGGGCCCCCGGGGGTCGTCGGGCGATGCCGGGGGGAGCCGCACAAGGTGGACCCCCGTAACGGCGGTGACCTCCTGTGTTCGCAGGAAAGCATGCACCCCGTCCCGCGCCTCGGGCGCCGGGAGGGGGGGACGGGGCATGGGCGCTGCCGCGTAGAGGTGGGTGGGGGTGGCCCCCAGGACCCGCTCCGGGTCCCCGCGGGTCGTGACGACGAGGAGGAGCAGGGGGGTGCCCGGGCGCTCTTGCCGGACCACCTGCCCTCTGTGGCTGGCACCCCTGGTCCTGGGACAGGCGCGGACTGGCCCAGCCGCGGGGCGCGTGTGTGGGCGGCAGGAGAGTGGGACGCGAGGTGGGCTCTCTGGGGAACACCTCGCACGTGACGCCGTATTGGGGGGGCCGGCCTGGTGCCGTCGTACACCGGGTTGGTTGGGCGGGGGCGGGGGGGCGTCTCGCCCGCGCCTTCCACGAATATCGTGACTTCGCCCACTTCCAAGTCCTCGTCCGGTGGATGTAGAAGGTGGAGTGCCGCATCCAGTTCGGACACTCCTCCCGGGTACGTGGCCCGCGCCTGGTTCAGGTACGGGGCCGCGTCCCTGGGGCAGCGTGTCCTCAGGGCGTGCAGCAGGGCTCGGGCGCTGCTGTGGAGGGATGTGGCCGACCCTGCGCCCGTCAGCCGCAGGGTGTCCCCCATGGACAGGGGCCGGCCCGACCGGTTGGACATGCGCTACTCCATCCAGTACCCGTAGAGGGCTGCCTTGGGGCCTATGAGCCCCGGCCGGACGGCGTTCACGATCTGGTGCATCGCCGGGAGTAGCGTACGGGCCCCCGCCGCGTTCAGGGTGCGGACGGCCGGGAGGGCGGCCTCGCCGAGGAAATTCCTCGCGCTGCCCGCCGGGTCGTGCCGGGCGGCAGCGTGCGCCTTGTGCGCCACCGTCACCTCGTTCGCCAACCAGGCTCCAGACGGTCTTCTCCTGCTCTCGGCGGCGGGCTCTTGCGTGCTCCGGCCCGTTCTCCCTTCGGCAAGGCATGGTGCTGTGGGCTCTGCAAGGCGCGGCGTCGGGCCGGGGTCAGGGCGCGAACACGTGCGATAGGTGCGCGACGGACGTGAGGGCTCACAGGTGCACGTGGATCCACACGAGGGCGGCAGCCGCGGGGCCCGCGTGGCCATGCAAGGGGGTTTGCGCGTCCCCGATGCGCCGGTGCAACCCCTCCTCTTCCATGCGCCTGCGCAGGCCAGCGGGTGGTTCAGGCCAGGGGCACACGGCCACCTGGGAGCACTGCGCCCACCTGTTGGCGCCCATCGGCGCGGCAGAGGACACTGCGTTGCATTCCCCGCAGAGGTGGCAGGTGTGTGGGAGCCTCGGAGGCCGGCAACCAAGGGCCGAAGCGGCGGAGTCAGAGGTCGTCCCACCGTTGGCGAAGGGGGTCCCGCAGCTCTAGCAGGCGGACGCGGAGACAGCGTCGGTAGTCCCTGCCGAGCGTTTTCTGCCAGATTTCCTGCCACGTGTCGTCGGAGAGGATCCCGTGGACATGGAAGGCTGCAATGAGGTCATCCGATGCCGGGCAGGGGTGCCCCCGGGGAGGGGTTGTCATATATGTGTGGCGCCCGGTAAGGTGGGGCACAAGAGCGCCCCACTGGCACCCGTCCGCTACGTCCCGAAGGAGGAGGGCCAGTAGGGTGCCGTCCGCGACCGCCTCCGACCCTACCCTCAGCCCGTCGCACCTGTCTAGCTCCAGGTGTAGCGCGGCTGCAAGGTTGGTGGGGAGCATAAGGAGCAGGGACCCCGGAATGTCGCCCAGCCGGGACAGGTCGTCGTGGTACGTAGGTCCCCCGTCTTTGAAATGCGCCACGCTGAGCCGGGTGGCCCCGTCCTCTGAGCCGGGAGAGCCACCAGATGGTGGCCGCGTCGCACCCCCATGTGTGTATCTCCATGGCTTGGAGCACGTTAGCGGCGTGGCGTACTGGGCGGGGGCGGAGGGGCGCCCGGATGAGCGAGGACACATCCCCATCCCACCCCCCGTGTGGCCCCCGGGCCGCCCGCAGCCACCCCTCGGTCGCCGCGTCCCACGGGTGATCGGGGCCCGCCCCCCGAATCATGGTGGGCCATGGCCGGGTGTGCGGTGCCCACCCCTCGGGCGGGACGGCGGCGTACTGCTGCGCGGGGGTCCCTGGTGCGAGCGTGGCGGCGCACCACCGGCCCCATTTGCGCGCCCACTCCTCCCCCACTATGCGCGGGTGTGCAGGCGTGGGGGCCCAACACTGTCCCTTTGGCTTGCATGCCCTGCGGGGGGCTGCGTGCCGCGCGCGTGGTGGGGGGCCGACCCTTGGGGGGTGGCCTTCCACCGTTGGGAGGGGCGTCTGGTGTCAGGCGCTGTCCCCCTCCCGGCAGCCTGTCCCTGGGGACGGGCGGCCAGGACCCGTTGCCCGTCCCCCGTCGGCGTGGGGACCCAGCACCGGCCCCACAGCGTGCGCTCTTGCGAGCCGGCGTTGCGCGCTGTGGGGGTGGCGGGAGGGCGTCCCCGGGGGGGTGCCTTGCGCCGTTGTGAGGGGTGTCTGAGTTCAGGCGCTCTCTCTCCCCCGGCTGCCCGTCCTCAGGGCGGGCTGTCGGGGTCCGCTACCCACGTGCTGTGGGCGCGCGTGTCCGGGCGTGGGGGCCCAGCAATGTCCCTTTGGCTTGCATGCCCTGCGGGGGGCTGCGTGCCGCGGGTGTGGCCGGAGGCCGTCCCGGGGGTGTGGCCTTCCTTTTGACAAAAGCCTTGATGGTTTCAACCCTTGCTTGACCACTAGACGCCGTTTGATTGATTTCGTGAAATCACCAAATCTTTTCAAAATCTCGACCTCAATAGTAGTCAACACAGGCACGCTCGTGACAATGAAGTCACAATTGTTGGTTTCCCTTGTACTGGTACGCGTTTCGGGCTTATAGGCCCCTCCTTAGCTACAAACTGAGCAAGGGAAAACATGAGTATGGTACATTCAAACATATGGACCGTGCTGAAATCTGTCTACTGAAAAATGCTCATCAAAAAATAATTATCCCATCGAAGCGCGCTGAAATTATTGATAATTAAAACAAAGTCCTGATCCCATCCCGAAATTGTCCACGCTGTCCAAAGATCGCGCGCCAATCAAACTTGCTGCCGGCTGGATAAGGCAATCAGACCTGAATTCCTGAACGGACATTTGACATTGCGTAAAGGCCTGAGGATGGCAAACAGTTTTAAATCAGGAAGAAATTTCAATCGTCTTTTCAACACATGCATATCTCGTGACCACGCCACAGGAATAGCACCATGGTGTGTGACCTTTAGGACATGCACCTGTCCAAAAGGTTCCCGCCCACCTCCCATCACACCATTTTGTCTTCAGCTCATCACTTCAGATTCGGACAACGACATAGGTTCATTGAGTGCCCCAGCGGGTGCCACATCACGTCTCAGGGTTCTGAAGCTGTTCCTTTCACCCCAGGGAATGTGCTTACACTGGATTACTTTCCAAGGGTAGTTCAGCCAGCGAAGTGCTGAGACCAGTCCCCTGCAACATACCTGATATAGATGTGGGTGGCTGCAAATTCGAATGTAGCGAATAAATTCACCTCTCACCCACGCCACACGGATGTGTCTCGGCACATTCAAATCCCAGGGGATATACTGACACGCATGTGTGTCCTTCCAGTGCACACAGGTGGTTAGGGGTTTCAGTGACATGAAGCATACGTCCAGGAAAACCACTTTGGTTGTTTGACCCAAATATTCCATCCCAAACCGCAGGTCTGGGGAGTAGATGCGTTGTAGGGCTTGCTCCAACTCAGAGGAGTGTTCAAGGGGGTGCAGAATTAGCCCATGGTCGATGTATCTGTTCGAAAAATGGTTATTGGGCAGCGGCGTCAAAATTGCAAACATTCTCAATACCAATTGGGCCAAGGGGGGTGCGGCGTTTGTACTCATGGTAAATCCTACACGCTGCAGGTATATCCCGATACCAGGGTTGACAAACACACCATCCTGGTAGACATAATCCAGTAGTACCAATCCCAAACACAGGGCATCCTGGTCTGCCCGTTGGCATTCCATGTATCGCAATTGCTCACAAAGGTGATTCAAGTCCTCAGAGCTCACAGGGCCAAACATCGCCTTGATAAATGCGCTCTCCACATCAAATATAAACAGTACATCAGGTTGGAGAGACAAAAACCACGAACGCCACCATGCAAACGCCCTCTCAAGGTGTTCCCGGGTTACTCTTGTGTACAACGCATTAAAATCAAACACTGACAGTGCTACCTCGCTTACCCCATCGGCTTGCAACTTAGTAAGTTGTTTGCGAACCCGGTCCAGGAGGTCGTAGGTGTCACACACAGAGGTGGCAAGGGGGTGAATTTTCCTGTCAAGTTTCAGCAATATTTGACAAACAATTCCCGTTAGCACGGAACACGTGGTGGTGCATGCCATGCCCACAATAGGTCTCGAAGGAAACTGGCCGAGTTTGATGGCTCGGGATTTGTGAGTTTTTGCCAACAATCTAAATCTCGGGAGTCGTAAACCTTTGCACGCGTCAAAGAAAACGCCAAAGAAGTCAGAAAGACTCGGCGGCAAATAAGGCAAAAGGAAAGATTCGACCTTAGACTTCCAACCACTCGTTTGGGATAGGCAATGGTCATACGTATCGGTCCCACCCAACCTATGGTACACGCGTGAGCGGTTGAATCGTTCGAGCATGTGGCCTTCGGCTTCACGCACGTATGATTTCACCGACACGAGCCAGCGTTGCGCGCTGTGGGGCTGGAGAGAGGGTGTCCCTGGGGGGGGTGCCTTGTGCCGTTGTGAGGGGCGTCTGAGTTCAGGCGCTCTCCCTCCCAGCTGTCCGTCCTCAGGGCGGCCTGTGGGGGTCCGCTACCCACGTGCTGTGGGCGCGGTTGTGCAGGCGTGGGGGCACAGCACTGTCCCTTTGGCTTGCATGCCCTGCGGGGGGCTGCGTGCCGCGGGGTCGCTGGGAGGCCGTCCCAAGGGGGGCTGGCGTTCCAGCGTTGTGAGGGGTGTCTGGTGTCAGGCGCTGTCCCTCCCCCTGCCGCCCGTCCCTTGGGGCGGGCGGCCGGGGTTCCGCGACCCGTGTTTCGCCGGTGCGGTTGGTGTGGGTGTGGGGACCCAGCACCGGCCCCACAGCTTGCGCCTATGCGAGCCGTCGTTGCGCGCTCTGGGGTGGCGGGAGGGCGTCCCCGGGGGGAGTGCCTTGCGCCGCTGTGAGGGGCGTCTGAATTCAGGAGCTCTCCCTCCCCCGGCTGCCCGTCCTCAGGGCGGGCTGTGGGGGTCCGCTACCCACGTGCTGTGGGCTCGATTGTGCGGGCGTGGGGGCCCAGCACTGTCCCTTTGGCTTGCATGCCCTGCGGGGGGCTGCCTGCGGCGGGGGTCGTGGCAGGCCGTCCCGGGGGGGATGGCCTTCCACCGTGGTGGGGGGCGTCTGGTGTCAGGCTGGAGAAGGAGAGTGATCAGCACCTGAACCCCTACCGCCCTGAAGGAGCCAACATTGGGAAGCATGGCCGTGGGTATCAAGGATCTCGACCTGGACAAGGGACTACCCCTAAGAATGCTCGCTACATGAGTAGGGTACAAGACCTGTTCCAGTGTGACGCCAGAGACCAGCAGGGCGAGTTCGTGCATGCCCCGGACTGCGACCAGCACCAGTGCTTCGTGATCGAGGGCAAGAAGCAAGAGAGCAAGAGCGGTGGGAAATGCTAAGATGCCAAACCACTACAGCTGCACCATCACCTGTGCCTTCTGTGGCAAGCGCAAGCACTACGGGAATGAGTGCTACCACAAGCAGCGCTTGTCTGCCAAGCTGAAGAGCGAGCCCCGAAATGGCCGTGGAAGCGGTGGAGGCAAGAGCAATGGCGAGATGGGCAAGGGGAAGTTTCAAGGACGAGGCAAAGGCAAAGGCCAAGAAGAAGGCAAAGGTGGGAGACGCGGAGGCCCTGACAGCAAGAACCAGGACAAGAACCAGGACAGGTTCGGGGAAAACCCGAACCCTACGCCAGGGCGGACCAATCCTGAGCCCTCTGGAGGGCAGCAAAACCCGGTCGTATGACCCGTTCCCAGACACAAGCGCAACAAGAACAAGGAGCTAAGCGCTGAAACAAAGATGGGGACGAGTTGAACCCCCTAAACGTTCCCGCTTCATGCGGATGACGCGAAAACTGCGCAACAAGGGGTTTGATGTGACCTGTCCCGCGGAGCTCGGACAGGGACGCTCTAGGGGATCTACAGACCTGGTTTTCTGGGTACGTATCCGTCTTGGGGGACCAGAGTACCTGGGGGTACTGGAAACTGGGGCCACTATATCGATTGTGGCCAAGAAAATTTTACCTAGTGGGGACCTGAAGAACATCATGCCTACCGCAGCCATTCGCATGAAGGACGGTCATTTGGTGCACAATTGTGGCGAATGCGAGGTCCACGTGCCTATGGGATCTAGGAACATTGTCCACCAGTTCTATGTGATGGATACCGAAGCCTTCGACTTCGTTCTGGGGACCGACTTCTTCGGCGAGCACACTCAGATTCTATCCCTCGCGCTGCAAGCACCCTATGTCCTTCATGTGGACCATGGTAACGGACGGGAATCTGTACTGCTGGAGCAGTCTGAGCACCCAACAAGCTACCTGAGGATATGCAAGAAGGAGCCCCCTACCATGATGGTTGCCTCCAAACCAGAGGACTGCCAGCTCCTTGGGGGTGTCATAGACCAAAATCTAAAGGATTTGGGATACTCCAGGGGGGAAGTGAACGCGGAGTTGCTCGCCAGTGACAAGCAGCACGTCCTGGTCCTCTACTGCAGCAAAGGGCAAAATTGCTGCCACAAATTTTACTGGCCCTCTTTCAGGATGGGCTACGGGAACCCCAGGTAGGTGGGTAGGTGCACTCGGTCCTGGAGAGGCGCCCCATGGTTCCCCCTGGCGTCGCCCCTGTGACGGACAGGAGGAGGCTCCGCGTGTGAAGAGGGGGGGCGACTTACATCCCGCTAGACCTGACTGGTGGCCCCCAACAAAGCAGCCCCGGGCAACACCAGGAGGGCTGATCGCCGCCAGCGTGACGTACTTGTCATGCCGGGAGGGTGTGCCCCTGTGCTTGCGCATCTCCCCTCCTTTCGGCGGGACCCTAGGGGTTCACCGGACTTCCTGGCGTATCCCGTTCGCAAGGCATGCATGCATGTTCTTGGTACTTGGGTTCCGAGGCGCTTGGGTGTCGCACGCTCCGCCTCGTGTCCCAAAGCAGCGCAGGCCTTAGGATGCAGCCTTACCCCCGGTCTCCGGATCTCGTTTGGCCGGGTCACCTGCATGGCACGGGCTGCCTCAGTGCCCGGGCTATGGAAACTGGGTTTCCTACTGATGTGTGGCGCTTGTGGTTGGGTTTGGGTTGTGCTTGGGCTCAGGTTTCGGCTGCGCCCCGCCAATCCTGGCTGGGCTGATCGGGTGTGTGTGTGTTTGAATGCGCCCTCCGCTTGTACCCCGCCACTCCTGGCTTGCGTGTGCCGTGTGGGTGTGTGTGCTTGGGCTCGGGTTTCGGCTGCGCCCCGCAACTCCTGGCTGGGGTGTTGGGGCCTGTGTGTGCTTGTGTAACCGCTCCGCTTGTGCCCCGCCAGTCCTGCCTGGGGTGTGCGGTGTGGGTGTGTGTGCTTGGGCTCGGGTTTTGGCTGCGCCCCGCCACTCCTGGCTGGGGTGTCCGGGTGTGTGTGTGTTCGTGTGCCCGCCCCGCTTGTACCCAGCCACTCCTTGCTGGGGTCTGCGGCGTGGGTGTGTGTGCTTGGGCTTCGGGCTTCAGCTGCGCCCCGCCACTCCTGGCTGGGGTGTTGGGGTGTGTGCGTGCTTGTGTGCGCGCTCCGCTTGTACCCCGCCACTTCTAGATGGGTCGTGTGGTGTGGGTGTGTGTGCTTGGGCTCGGGTCTCGGCTGCGCCCCGCCTCTCTTGGCTGGAGTGTTGGGATGTGTGTGTGTTCGTGTGCCCGCTCCGCTTGTACCCCGCCATTCCTGGCTGGGCTGTGTGGTGTGGGTGTGTGTGCTTGGGCTCGTTTCTCGGCTGCGCCCCGCCAATCCTGGGTGGGGTGTTCGGGTGTGTGTGTGCTTGTGTGCCTGCTCCGCTTGTACCCCGCCATTCCTGGCTGGGCTGTGTGGTGTGGGTGTGTGTGCTTGGGCTCGGTTCTCGGCTGCGCCCTGCCAATCCTGGGTGGGGTGTTCGGGTGTGTGTGTGCTTGTGTGCCTGCTCCGCTTGTACCCCGCCACTCCTGGCTGAGATGTGCGGCGTGGGTGTGTGTGCCTGGGCTCTGGTTTCGGCTGCACCCCGCCACTCCTGGCTGGGGTGTTGGGGTGTGTGTGTGTTCGAGTGAGCGCTCTGCTTGTACCCCGCCACTCCTGGCCGGGGTGTGTGGTGTGTGTGTGTGTGTTTGGGCTCGGGTTTTGGCTGCGCCACGCCTCACCCGGCTGGGGTGTTGGGTTGTGCGTGTTTGTGTGCGCGCTCCGCTTGTACCCCGTCACTCCTGGCTGGGTTGTGCGGTGTGGGTGTGTGTGCTTGGGCTGGGGTTTCGGCTGCGCCCCGCCACTGCTGGCTGGGGTGTTGGGGGGTGTGTG
Organism: Eutreptiella sp. 'Long Island Sound 2002'; assembly: GCA_964036045.1. Classification (NCBI taxonomy): domain Eukaryota; phylum Euglenozoa; class Euglenophyceae; order Eutreptiales; family Eutreptiaceae; genus Eutreptiella; species Eutreptiella sp. 'Long Island Sound 2002'. Next base: position 72,099,302 of record OZ038380.1, on the reverse strand, counting down.
TGTTCGTGTGCGCGCTCCGCTTGAACAAATTCCACTCCTGGCTGGGGTGTGCGCCGGGGTTGTGTGTGCTCGGGCTCGGGTTTCGGCGGCGCCCCGCCACTCCTGGCTGAGGTGTTACGTTGTGTGTGTGTTCGTGTGCGCGCTCCGCTTGTACCCCGCCACTCCTGGCTGGGGTGTGTGGTGTGTCTGTGTGCTTGGGCTCGGGTTTCCGCTGCGCCCCGCCACTCCTGGCAGGGGTGTTCGGGTGTGTGTGCTTTGTGTGCGCCCTCCGCTGGTACCCCGCAACTCCTGGCTGGGGTGTGTGGTGTGAGTGTGTGTGCTTGGGCTCGGGTTTCGGCTGCGCCCCGCCATTCTTGGCTGGGGAGTTGGGCTGTGTGTGTGTTTGTGTGCGCGCTCTGCTTTTACCCCGAAACTCTTGGCTGGGGTGTGCGGCGTGCGTGTGTGTGCTTGGGCTCGGGTTTCGGCTGCGCGCCGCCACTCGTGGCTTGGGTGTTGGGGTGTGTGTGTGCTTGTGTGCCTCCTCCGCTTGTGCGCCGCCACTCCTGGCTGAGGTGTTGGGTTGTGTGTGTGTTCGTGTGCGCGCTCCGCTTGTATTCCATAACTCCTGGCTGGGCTGTGCGGTGTGGGTGTGTGTGCTCGGGCTCGGGATTGGGCTGCGCTCCGCCTCGCCTGGCTGGGATGTTGGGGTGTGTGTGTGTTTGTGTGCGCGCTCCGCTTGTACCCCGCCACTCTTGGCTGGTGTCTTCGGTGTGTGTGTGTGTTTGGGCTCTGGTATTGGCGGCGCCCTTCCACTCCTGGCTGGGGTGTTCGGGTGTGTGTGTGTGCGCGCGCTCTGCTTGTACCCCGCCACTCCTGGCCGGGGTCCGCTGTGTGGGTGTGCGTGCTTGGGCTCGGGTTTCGGCCGCGCCCCGCCGCTCCTGGCTGGGGTGTTGGGCTGTGGGTGTGTTCGTGTGCGCGCTCCGCTTGTACCCCACCACTCCTGGCTGGGATGTGTGGTGTGTGTGTGTGTTTGGGCTCGGGTTTCGGCGGCGCCCCGCCACTCCTGGCTTGGGTGTTGGGGTGTGTGTGTGTGTGCGGGCGCTCCGCTTGTACCCCGCCACTCCTGTCTGGGGTGTGCGGTGTGGGTGTGCGTGCTTGGGTTCGGGTTTGGGCTGCGCCCCGCCTCTCCTGGCTGGGCTGTTGGGGTGTGTGTGTGTGTTTGTGTGCGCGCTCCGCTTGTACCGCGCCACTCCTGGCTGGGGTGTGTGTTGTGTGTAAGTGTTTGGGCTCGGGTTTCGGCGGCGCCCCGCCACTCCTGGCTCGGCCGTTGGGGTGTGTGTGTGTGTGCGCGCTCTGGTTGTACCCCGCCACTCCTGTCTGGGGTGTGCGGTGTGGGTGTGTGTGCTCGGGCTCGGGTTTGGGCTGCGCCCCGCCTCTCATGGCCGGGGTGTTGGGGTATGTGTGTGTTTGTGTGCGCGCTCCGCTTGTACCCCGTCACTCTTGGCTGGACTGTGTCGTGTGTGTGTGTGTTTGGGCTCGGCTTTTGGCGGCACCCCACCACTCCTGGCTGGGGTGTTGGGGTGTGTGTGTGTGTGCGCGCTCCGCTTGTACCCCGCCTCTCCTGCCTGGGGTCCGCCGTTAGGGTGTGCGTGTTTGGGCTCGGGTTTCGGCCGCGCCCCGCCGCTCCTGGCTGGGGTGTTGGGGTTTGTGTTTGTTCGTGTGCGCGCTCCGCTTGTACCGCGCCACTCCTGGTCTGGGTGTGTGGTGTGTGTGTGTGTTTGGGATCCGGTTTCAGCGGCGCCCCGCCACTCCTGGCCGGTGTGTTGGGGTGTTTGTGTGTGTGTGCGCGCTCCGCTTGTACCCCGCCACTCCCGGGTTGGGTGTGCGGTGTAGGTGTGCGTGCTTGGGCTCGGGTCTCGGCTGCGCCCTGCTTCTCCTGGCTGAGGTGTTGGGGTGTGTCTGTGTTTGTGTGCGCGCTCCGCTTGTACCCCGCCACTCTTGCCTCGGGTGTGTGGTGTGTGTGTGTGTTTGGGCTCGGGTTTCGGCGGCGCCCCGCCACTCCTGGCTGGGGTGTTGCGGTGTGTGTGTGTGTGTGTGCGCTCCGCTTGTACCCCGCCACTCCTGTCTGGGGTGTGCGGTGTGGATGTGTGTGCTCGGGCGCGGGTTTGGGCTGCCCCCCGCCTCTCCTGGCTGGGATGTTGGGGTGTGTGTGTGTGTTCGTGTGGGCGCTCTGCTTGTAGTCCGCCACTCCTGGCTGGTGTGTGTGGTGTGTGTGTGTGTGTTTGGGCTCGGGTTTCGATGGCGCCCCGCCACTCCTGGCTGGGGTGTTGGGGTGTGTGTGTGTCTGCGCGCGCTCCGCTTGTACCCTGCCACTCCTGGCTGGGGTGTGCGGTGTGGGTGTACGTGCATGGGCTCGGGTTTCGGCCGCGCCCCACCGCTGGTGGCCCGGGTGTTGAGGTGTGTGTGTGTTTGTCTGCGCGCTCCGCTTGTACCTAGCAAATTTTGGCTGGGGTGTGCACTGTGGGTGTGTGTGTTTGGGCTCGGGTTTCAGCTGCGCCCCGCCACTCCTGGCTGGGGTCTAGGGGTGTTTGTGTGTTCGTGTGCCCGCTCCGCTTCTACCCCGCCACTCCTGGCTGGGCTGTGCGGCGTGGGTGTGTGTGCTTGGGCTCGGGTTTCGGCTCCGCCCCGCCACCTGTGGCTGGGGTGTCGGGGTGTGTGTGTGTTTGTGTGCCCGCTCCCCTTGTGTCCCGCCACTCCTGGCTGGGGTTTTTGGTGTGTCCGTTCGGTGTTGCCTGGCACCTGTTCCTGTGCCGTGGTTCGTTGCGTGTTGTGCGCGCTGCCCGGGTTTGCGGCACCCGGTGGCCGTTGTAGATGGACACCTATCTGTGTGCCGTCGTGGTGGCCGGCGGCCTGCCTCTCTGGCGTGCCTCGTGGCCCAACGTTCGTGCGCCGCGCCTTGTCCGGTCCAGTCGCTCTTGGTGCTCCGGTTGGCTTTCCTGACGTCGTGGTGCCTTTCTTCACCCCAGAAGCTTGCGCCCCTGGATTTACTGGGCGGCTGCGCGGGGCACGTGGAGGCCGGCCGAGAACCGGGCTCTTTGTGCCTGCCGCTGGCCCCCGCAGAGGCAGGGGCTCTGGGCTTGCTCCGCGTCGTACCCGTTCGGGGCGGCGCAATGGGGTTGTCCCTGGCGGGTTCCTCCCGCATCGGTCTTGGGCTGCGTGCGCTGCGGTGGTTTGTGTGTGTGGACCCGCTCACTGACGCGTCCAGTTTCCAGTACCGCCCATTTTTTGATGGGGGACTCGGCCGGCGCACCAGGGCTGTTTCGTGTGGACGCCGACACCGCCTCTTTCAGGTCCGAGGACGCCACGCCCGGGTCCCGCGCGTGTGTGCGTGTCCGTGCTCTCCTTGGCCGGGTCGGGCAGGCCGGCGTCCCGGGCGCATTCACGTGCGCCTCACCTTTTCCTGTGGCCGCTTTGTCCGTCTTCCTTGTCCGGCCCCCTCTGGGCTTCGGTCGCCCTGTTTGCTGTGTTTTTTATGTTTATTTTTTCTTCTTTTTTGCGCCCCCGTTGTCTCTGGCGTGACATGTTTTCTGCCCGGGCTGCCTTGGGCCTTGGCATCTTGTTCACCCCCCCTCCTTTTTCTTGTTTTTCTTTTTTTTTTGCCGCCCCCCGCCTCGTTTTTTTATTTTTTTGCTTCTCCTTTGTTTTTTGTTTGTGAAGGTTTTGTTTGTTTTTCCGTTGTTTTTTTTTCCCGCTGCCCTGTTTGTTTTTTTTCTGTGCCGGTTGTGCGGTGCAGCGTCGGTTTGTGTGTCCGGGGCTATGGGGTGTGCTGGTGTGTGGTTCTGTCGGCGCTGCGGTCTGTGGTGCGTTGTGTGTTTTGCCTGGTGCTGTGTGGCGTGGCTGTGCTTGGCTGGGTTCTCGCGCCTTGCTGGCCGGCGCGGTGTTGTGCTTGGTGTTGTTGTGCTGTTTTTGTTGTGTTCTGCTGTCGCGTGCTGCTGTGTTCTCTGCTGGTTTTTTTTTTGCGTTGTTCCTTGCCTTTCCGTGGTGTTCCGTGCTGTTTTGGTCTGTGTGGTGCTCGGCCGTGGTGCGTCTTGCTGTTCGGCGTGGCCCTGTCGCGTTGCGTTCTTGTGCTGGGTTCTGTTGCGCTGTGCCGTTTGGTGCTCTGCCGTGCCGTGGTGCGGCTCTTGGTTCTGTGCTGTGTTGTTTGTTTCGTTGCGGTGCTTGGGTCGCGTCTTGCCTGGTCCGCTGCTGTGGCGTGTTGTTGTGCTCAGTCTGTCCTTGGGCGCGGTGTTGTGTCATCCTGCTGTGCTGCCTGTGGTCAGGGTGCTGTCGTTCCTTGTGCCGTGTTTCGCGGCGCCTCCCTTTTCGTGGCGCCACTTGTGTGGTGCTGTGTTGGTGTGCCTGTGTCGTTGCTCTCTGTGCGGTGCTCCCTCGCCCCTCTGGGGCTGGCTGGTGTTGTGTGTTGATGCATGTTGTGTTTGCGTGTTTGCTGTTGGGCCTGGCTGTACTCTGTTGTCTCCTGGTGGCTCCTGGTGTCTTTTTTACGTGGAGCTGTCCCTGTCTGGCCGTGTGGCTCGCCTCCCTGTGGTTTGGTGTGGTGTCTCTTGGTGCTCCGCTCCCCTGTGTTGAGTTCTGTGGTGCTGTGCTGTCGTGTGGTGGTGTGCTGTCGTGCTCTGCTGTCTGTTTACGTCGTTGCCTGTGCCTTTTGTTTGTCTCCTGCCGCTGGGCTTTCTGCTGTGTGTGCCCTGGTGTGCTTCCCCGAAAAAAAAAGTTTATTTTACTTAAAATAAAATTATACAATACCCAACACACCTGCGAGCAACAAGACCATGTACTTTGTGCTGACTTACGTGTCAACCGTCGTCGCGCGGAGATGCTCTGGTGTTCGTCGGCTCGTACTTGAGCTGGTCGTTGTCAGAGTTGTTGGCCTTCATTGCTAGGGGTTTACCGCTTTCCCCCAGGGCGGCCGCCTGGGCTGCAGGGCAAGGGTGGGGACGGAGGTACATGGAGAAGAGTAAGAAAAAGGCGACAGGGTGGGACGAGAGGGGTCGTGGCGAGCTACGAAAGTTTTTCAAGTTTTACGCGCTGCTCGCGACGCTTTTCTCTTTGCGCCTATGGCTAGTCAGATGAGCAGGGGGACGGCGTTATGATCATAGGAGCGTTACGGTGCGTACGGCCTTGACTATCAACCTATCTAAGGTCAAAATTTTTCTGTCGCGTTTTTACGCGTTTCGCAGCGCGCTTTTTGGCCTAAGCGTTTTTCATGCCAATTAGCTTTATTTTCAGCTATTTAGAAATTTTTTTCGTCGTGTTTCACTTATCTTTTTATTTCGTTCTGGCACAGGACGCCAGCGCGCGCGACATAGGCTTCCCCACGGGAACCCTACGGGAACTCCGGGTTCAGTGAACCCGGGGACATCTTGACCAAGGTGGCACTGGAACGTTCCCGTATGGTCCTGTGTTCCCCCGATTGGGGAGCTCATGGAGGAAAGGAGTACCGGCGTACACTATTGGAGAAGGTCCCGCTGACCTCGGGCCAGCTGCCCGACGACGCCATCTACATGCCCCTTGGCAGGAAGACGCCTATCGGAAAACCAGGATGGGGGAGTATGCTAAGCGTTGTGGACAGGAGCCTCGCCCCAGTATCGTGCGAAGATCTGGACCCTGCTCTGGTCCAGCAAATTCAACGTGAGAGCAGCGGCTACACCCTGGATGAAACCCTGACTCCGGCCTCGAGAGGCCCTTGAGACTACTCCTGGAAGAGACGAGTACAACGTGACGGACGCTGTTGCCCTCGACACCCCCTGCCATGTACCCAATCGTGATGTAGTCTCAGACTGTGGGCTATCCGAGCTAGCCAGCTCAATACACTCTGATGATGTAGCCAACCATGACGCCTTCTTCGTGCAAATTTGCGTGGAGGAAGTGCAGAATGCCCAGTTCGCTACCCCACAGAAACCCCTATTCTCCATGAGGGGAGAGGGGCCATTGGACGAGGGGTTGGGCCCCGGATCGGAGTTGAGACAGTATGTGGACGCCAAGAGGAGGGCCGTTGCGAAAAGGCTATCCGACGCTACACCTACCCGCAGCTCATGGCCGTTGAGGCAAGGGTCTATGGGAGATATTTCCCAGCTGAAGGAGTACCTGGAACAGAAGATAACCACCTGGCAACGAGAGGTGTACCTGAAGCTCATGAAGAGCGTGTGGGGTGCCCATGTCAGGACCCCAGAAGAAGATGAACTCTCAGAGAATTGCGTATGCGAACCCCCTCGGGCGTGCCTCTGCTGCAACCAACCACCAGGTACGGTGGAGTAGGACCTACTATATGCCTATCAAGAGCTGGAAGACCACGCCAAGGAGGCTGAGCCGGTTGAGGACGACCCCCCTGCCTCTATACACCAAGGGGCAAGCAATTGCACTCTGACAAGGACCTGGAGGACAAGATCAAACCCTTGGACCCGAGAGTACAGAAGCTGATCAGGACCTACCTGGAGGTATTCGGTGAACTACCCCCTCGAGCTTCCTGTGACAAGCTGGTCCAGATAGACCTCAAGCTGAAACCCGGCCCTACCCGGCTCGTAAAGAGCAGGTTGACGATATCAAGCGACAGATACAAGAGTGTATCGACGTCAGCCTGGTCCTGGAGTACAAAGATGGGGACTACCCCCAACACTGCAGCCCTCGGTGAAATTCTTTATGTGGCGGCGGTAGAAGTTGCACGCCCCAATGAAGCTGCATACATCATGGAGTCCTTTCTTGAGGTCTTCATATCGTGCCTTCGCATCCATCAGGCGTTTGGCCTTAGAAGCCGCCGGGGTCCACGACCCATAGCCAATGTCAAACACCAGGTACTGCATAGTCTCCTGCATGAAGTAACACTTCTCCATCTTGAGTTGTGTGTGGTTCTCCTTGCAGACCGCAAAGAACTCGCCCAGCAGGATTAGGTGATACTCTTGGGTGTTCCTTCCCAGGCATACATTGTCGACGTGTGCTTCCATCTGAGCACCTCTGGATATGAGTTCTTGCACCACGGGTGTATGACGTAGGATGAACAAGATCTTGATCATCAGCTCTTGAAGAAGAGCGGGTGCGGTAGCCACGCCAAAGGGCTTGACCTTCCACTTGAACACCCTTGCCTGAGTAGCTCCTGGGCATTGGGCGTCAAGTCGACCTGCCAGAACCCACTTCGCTTGTTTATCTTCCTCTTATAGCGGCAGGAGGCTATCTTCTCCATGGTCGACTCCATGTTCGGAATGGGCCCGAGTGGTTCAAGGTCTTCTTGTTCAGCTCTCCATAGTCCACCACAACGGACCTTATCAAGAAGAGCACTACTTTGCGCTGGGCACCTCAAGAGCAACAAGCGGTTGACGAGCTCAAGGACAAAGTGGCTAACGCTAAATGTTGCAATGTGGGCGGAGGTGGAACGTTGCTCAAGTGGCAAGCACTAGAGAAGGAGGAGTTGAACTCGGCCATATCGCCATGGGGTACTGATGGACTGAAAGGGGATGGAACCCTGAAGCACAGCTACCCTGAGGACAAACGGGTCCTGGTTTCCCTTGGCCATTGAAACTGGAAATGGAAACAGGCCGGGGGTAACTACTCTACCTATCAGTAGGACCTGCTCCCGGCCATGTTGGTGCTATCCTCTCAGTCCCGACTGTTGTGGATCAACCCTCACATAGGATTTTATGGTGGCCAATAATTTCAAAACTACCTGAGGTGTGAGGTGAACTTCAACGTGCACATCAAGAGGCAGTTCAGCATGCATATCAATCATTTTCATTCATTGAAGCGCAACGATTCTCCAGCAGCTTTGACACAAGCATTCTGCACACCAATGTGCAGTTTCAACGCTTCAATACCCCGAAATTTTGGCTTTTTGTTGTTCAAAATGAATTTCAGCGACAACTGCTGGTATCTGCCGCGATCACCTTTCAGCCGCATCTGAAGTACTGTTTCAAAGACTTCTGGCCTTTGGGGCTGGTGTGCTGCAATGTGAAAAAGACAGGTGCCACTTCGATGGCAATGAAAGCTCTTTTTGCCCGTTGCTGCATTTCATCTTTGCACCAAGGGACCATTCTGCTGAGGCGCAATTTGAACTTCACAGTGCAATTCAGATTCCAGCGACTCAGAAGACGAGAGTGACACACACAGTGGCGAGAAACCGGTATGTACAGTGGAATCAAATGTATCTAGCAGCCCAAATCAAAGAAGCGGTGAGTGGAACAGACCGAGGCCCCTGCTGAAGTCAGCGCCCGTGGTCAGGAGAGAGGTCATAAAAAAAATGCTTGTTCTGATGTGGTTTGGCTGTATGACCAGGAACCGGTCCGCACCTTCCAGAAGGGACCCCCACCTCAGAAGGCTAAGCTCAGACCCTGGTGGACCGTGCACCATTTCCAGGACGTCAAGAACGAGTGTGCGGACTACATCAGCCGCAACAACTTCCAGGACGTAATTGGTGCCAGGTCTGAAGAGCTAGCCAGGGAGGCGTTCAGCCCTATTGATGTACACCTTGACCTGAACATGACCATGATCAGACCTCTACATGGACTCCAACAGGTTGAGTACCTGAAGGAGTTTGGAGATATCCATAAACCCCCGGAGAAGCATCTGGAACCTGTCCTGGTCAAACAGAAGCAGTGGAAGCGGGAGAAGACCTACCTCTGGCATGAGCACCGGATAGTTGTGCCTAGCAACCGTCTGCTGGCACTCCTTAATCGGAGCCATGAGTCTAGTGGTCACGTTGGGGCTGACCGTACCTTGAAGCTGTGCAAAAAGTGGTTCCACTCTATTGGAGTGATGCTCAACTACAGAAGGCCCTCCAGCCCATCGTGGACAAGTGCCCGTGCAAGTCCTGTAACACCTAGTCCTTTATATGCAAAAAATCAATTAGACGATTTCCGTTCGTTAAAACTCCAAATTTATCTCGTGATATATCTTCCATGAATCAGACATTTTCTTTCTGGCTGCTTTGAGCCGCACTAGGTAACAACTGTACGAAAGCAACCTATAATGTAGCCCGGCCCATTAGGTCAACCAGTGTTGGCTTGTTTGTCAATTCTGAGGCTGCTTTTTTGGTTTTGCCTGCACGAACTCTATTCTTAACATTGTACAATCCCATCGTACAGTATAACTAGATATCTGGATTTTCCAGAGGGGTAGAACACGCCTACATATCCCAAGTTTCTCGCAAAACGGCACGACCAAGGGACGGCAGTGGTGCCTTTTAGTTTCAGAAAATGATGCTAATCAGTTGCAGTTCGATCACAAAAGCACCTACGAGTTGATGTTGCATACAGGTCTCAGTCAAAGCGGTGTTGCTACTTGAATGCCTGGTGGATGTTGAGTGGGATGCCTGGCGATAGATCCAGCTAAGTCGCTTGTGCTCTTCTGAAGCAGTTTGCACCGGTGGTGTCATGTGCTGCTCTTTGTGTCGCGCAGCTTTGTCTTCCTGCCGAATTAGCTCGATGTATGTTCGCTCCTTGGATTTGGGCAACATAGTGTGTCCCTGCATACCTCATGTGTCATTGATCCCGCAGCAGTCCAGTGATGCACCAGTGACCGGGCCCGGTATCTTCCTTGGCGGGCCACTTCTTGGTATAACCGGTTATCGCCATGCAATATGTTTCCGTTGTATCCCAGAGTATTCGATAACAAACAGGAAAGAACAACCTGGGGTAGTGTTTGGAACACCCGCGTCAGCGAAAACCTACTTCATTGATTTTTTTTGAAGAAACAAAAAGGAAAAACCTGGTGTGGCGTTTGGTAAAAACTTGTTGTGAAAAATCTGCAGTTGTTTCCGAAGCCTCCACCTTATCTTTGCCTCTCTTGCCACCTTCCCTTTGCCTCTCTTGCTCCTACAAGCATGCCTTAGACCCCTGACCGAGTGGAGTTTGCCGGCTTGCGCACAACCGTGGCCCTTCACGCTGCACGGGTACGCACGGCAAAGTTTTACGCTTGCGCACACTCATAACCGCGGCACTGTTTTTCATGCGCCAAAGTCGTGGCACAACAGCGCCGGAGCAAGTTATTGAGACATACCCATGGAGATGGTAAGAGCTTCGGCCCTGAGAGGTGGAGAGCCCCAAGCAAGGACTGCCCCAAGTGCACACATGCCAAACGTCCTAAACCCCACTCTTGTTATTCCCTGCTCTGCAATTGCCTCAACAACTGTCATCTTCATCACGTGTCACAGGTGACTCAATGAGACCAGAAACCTGTACGCTCGCTAGGGGACGGGAATCCTGAGGCCTGACTTCGTTCAATTCCTCGCAAAGAACAAAGAATTGCACAAAGTGGAAACCTTAAGCACACGCAGGTACTGTCAGCCTGAGTGATGCATTGAGAGAGTTTCTTTCCCCCAGTGGTGCAGCGACACTTCTTTGCCAGTTTCCTAGCGCGTTGTGTTTTATGCTCTGAAACTAAACAACTAAAGCGAACCACTGCCGCGATAAAGGGAGAAAGGAAGACGTCCACCAAGGAGGCAATATTTTATGTGGATGCGCGTGCGGTGGTTGGCGGTGCTGGCGGCCCCCGTGGTCAAATCTGAATGCTCTGCGTGTCATTCTTTTCAGGAAACTGAAGGCTCAGGAACAGGTAGCTCATGATAGATGATCAGAGCCTGGCACAACATTTGGGTTTCTTCCTCAAACGCACTCTCAGTCCCCCCCCCCACTCTGCCCCACATGTTGCTGTCATTCCTGCTATCATCTGTCAGGCTATGTCACATAGATGTTCAGTGCCAGTTCAGTGCCTAGCAGACCACTGTCCCGGGCTATTGACATAGATGATGCTGCAAGAATGATGCAGAGATATTAATGTTTGTATAAGAGAAGTTGCTATAAACAAAGGCATGCCGTTTTTCTCCGTTTTTCCAGCATCACAAGTTCATACATGCACTGTACAGTATGTTGCATGGCTGCATGTTCCTGCAGCGTAGTTAAAGGGCGTTTGCACACAAACATTGTACTGCAGTGGTATTTTGGTGCCTGCTGGATTGTTTGACTTGGGTTTCTCTAGTGCGTAACGACAAATGGATGCTTTTGGCACAAGCAAACATGAATAGGATGGTATGGGTGGTTGCTGGAATGATAATTAGGCGAACTGAAAGGTTTGCTATGCTCAGTCACCTAATTGCATTGGTTTGAGGACCAATAGTTTAGTGATCATTCAGGGGTGTTTTCCAAATGGTCGGTATCAACAAAAATTTTTGAACCTGGACCATTGCAAACAGGGTATTTTGGTAGTAACAAACATGGATTGCATGCGATGGGTGGTTGGTGAAATGATAATTCGTTGATACGAAAGATTTGCAACGCTTTGTTGCATGATTTCACTGATTAGGGAACCGCAGAAATGTTTTCCAAATGTTGGGAATCAATAGAAAGTATTGAACCTAGACCATTGCACATAGGCTATTTTGTTGGAAACGAACATAGATTTGATGGTATTGGTAGGTGCTGAAATGATAACTAGTTGAAGCGAAATGGTTGTCGTGGAGGAATATATTTCCGCATTTCGGTTGGTACAAACGTTCTGCTGAATCCAAAGGAGCAGTATTTTCTTCCTGAATTCATTCCAAGTGGTATACACTGCAGCAACGTTGTGTTCTGTGATGCATCTCAAGCAACAAGAGGTTTGAGGTTTGAGGTTTGATTTTGCGGGTACTAGACGCCTTGCGGCACCGGGGGGCCACCTGGTCGGGCCAGGTGATATCCTCCCCACTGGGACCTAGTGGGGGGCCCTTCTTGACACACCTCCTGCCTGGTGGCGGAGTCCCCCGGGTTCACGGGGCTCGGAGCCCTGTCCCTCCCCGGCTTCCCCATTTCGCCACTCCCCGGTCAGTGCATTGCTTAGCAGCCGTAGCTGCAGGCACTTACCCACCGTGTCGCCCCCCTAACGCCTGGTCGCCCGGGGCAAAGGCGCCGCCGGGCCCGTGCTACTGGCTTGTTGTCAGTGGGACCCCCGTGGGCTGACGCGGAGGCTGCCTAGCCGTGGGGCTGGTGCGTGGGGCGCCGCTCCACTACTGCCTTGGCGGTCGCAGTGCCCTGGTCGTGTGTGCGCGGCGCTCGCGGCCGGTTCGGGGGGCTGGGGCCGGTGCCGGGTGTCGTGTCTTCCTCATTTTCCCCTTCCCGCCCCGCGTTTCCCGCGCTGTGTTTGGCGGGTTGTCCCGTCGGAGTGTCCCTCATCCTCGCTCGCTGGTACGCCATTCCATGCGGTCTGTGTGTCCCGCAAGCTCGGTCCGGTTGCCCTCTTGGTATTCCCCGCGTGTCCTTTGTGTCTGTGTGTGTGCTCGCGCTTTCGCGGCGTCCGCTCCCCCCCCCCCCTCCCCTGGTTGGTGTGGCGTGCGCACCCCGCGCCGTCCCGGTGCTGGCCGCTGGTAGGGCCGTTCCACGCGGTCCGTGCCCCTCCAAGTGTCCTGCCTCCGTCCCGTGCTCTGTCTGGCTTGCTTGGGGGGAGGGGGCAGCCCGGTCCCGTTTCCCCCCTACCTGGCTTGGGGCTGTGCGCTCCCCGTGGGGTGGGTCTGCGCGTCTGATGCGTTCTTGCGACGGGGAGTGGGGTGGGGTGGGGGGGGGGGGGGCGGCCTGCACGCCGTTCCCCCCGACGGTGTGGCTGGGGAAGCCAGTGGTGCGGGGGGTCGCCTTGACTCGGTCCGTCGCTCTGCCTTTCCTGGGCAGGCAACAAAGCGGGTGTCTTTGGCGTCGCGCTGGCCATGGAGGGCGTGGCCCCCATACCGCTCCGGTTCGTGCTCGCTTGCCGTCCGCAGGCGCGGTCCGCTGCCGCCCTTGTGTGCCGATGCGGATTTCTGTGTCCATCGCGGTTCCTGCGGGAGCAGGCAGCTGGGGGCGTGGAGGCGGGCCCTGCTGCGGCCCCCCTCCCGGACGCCGCCATCCTGCCGGGCAGGGAGGTGGGGGAACCGTCCCCTCTGCCTTGGAGGGGCGGGGGGCCGGTCTCCCCGTGGCCCTTGGGTTGGTGGGGAGTCGGTGGTGGGGTCGGCGGGGGGGGGGTCGCGCCGTGATTCCCTACCTCCCCCCTCCTGGGGGGGGCGGCCTGTGGCCCTCCGCCCAGTCCCCCCTTCGTCGCTGGCGCAGAACCCCCAGGTGTACACATTCGGCCGGGGTCGTGGGGCAGCCCCGGGCGCCGGGTGCGGCCTGCTGCTGGCGGGTCAGCCTGGCGGCGGGGGGGGGGGGAGGAGTGGCTGGGGGGCCTAGCGGGGCGGAGGGTCGCTCTGCCTCGGTCCGTCCCTCTGCCTTCTCCGGGAGAGCTACAAAGCGGGCGTCGCTGGCGACGCTCAGGTCATGGGGGGCATGGCCCCCCATACTGCTCCAGTTCGTTGTCGCGCGCCGCCCCCAGGCTTGGTCTGTGTGTCGTCCTTGTGCGCAGGCGCGAGTTCGCCCGCCTGTCGCGGCCCCCGCGGGAGCACGCGGCGGGGGGCGTGGGGGCAGGCGGCATGCGGGCTCAGCTGAGTCCCCCCCCGGGCGCCGCGGCCCCTTCAGGGGGGAGCGGGGATGTCCCTTCGGCCTCAGGGGGGGTGGTGAGCCGGCACCCCCGTGGCCCGCAGGCCGGAGGGGGGAGTGGGGGGGAGAGGGGAGGGGGGGCCGCGCCGTGGTTCGCCACCCCCCTGCCCTGGGAAGGGTGGCCCGTTGCCCCCAGCCCAGTCCCCCTTCTTCTCCGGCGCACCCCCGCTGGGTATATACGTTCAGCCGGGGTTGCCAGGCAGCCCCGGGCGCCAGGCGCAGCCTTGTCGGCCGGCGGTGGGTCAGCCTGGCGGGGGGGGGGTGGGGGGGGGGCTGCCAGTGCGCCGTACCCCTGGGGGCTCGCCCGGTGGGCTCCGCAGGGTGGGGGGCGGGGAGGTCTCTTTGCCGTGGTCTGTTCCCCAAGTTCACCAAGGCGCGTCGCTTCGTCCACGCCCCGCCCTCCATGCTGCATTCCCGGGTGTCGCCGATCCGCTGAGGCCCACAGGGCGCCCTTGAGCGCCGGCGCAGAGCTGCCGGCCGGCAGCGAGCACTGCGGGAATGAGTGGGCGGCCGATTGGGGGCACTTGGCGCGTGGCTGCGCTCGCCGCAGCTGCGGCATCCCCTCCCCGGTTGCCGCGGCCCTTTCGCGGGGGGTGCGGGGCCGTCGCCTGCCTGGCCGGCCTCCGGCCGTCGGCGGGCCAGGGGGGGGGAGAGATTGGAGGGGATGGGGGGGGAAGGCGAGGTTCCCTGCAGTCCCCCCCTGGTCCCCCGTCGCCCTCCGGCATTAGCAGGGGCGCGGCCTGGTGGTTCCGGTCCATGGAAGCTGGCTGCCAACGGGGGGGGCGCACTCTTCCCCCGCCCCCCTCCACCCTTTGGGTGCCAGACCCTCGTGAAGGCCTCCGCTCGGGCCCCCTGCTCTCCTCGCCGGGGGGGGGGGTGGGGAGGGCCGGCGAGTGCTCCGGGCAGCGGCTCGGGTCAGCGGTCAGCGGCTAGCGGGCTGCGGGGCAGTGGGCCTCCCTCCGTGCTCGTTGCCCCCGCCCTCTCCCCTACTGGAGGTGGTGCGCGCCCCGCCGCCGCATCGTACAGTGGGGGGTTGGGGGTCGCGCTCCGGGTCGGGGGGGGGGGGGCGCTGGGGGGGCGTCCCGCGGCACTGTCCCCTCTCCATCCCCTCGCGCTCATCGCTCAGTCCAGCGGGGCGCGGCTTCTCCCCTGCGTCGTTTCTTGCGTTGCGGCTGGGGCTGCGGCGGCGGCGGGTTCCGCCGGCGGTAGCGCCAGTGTGTGAAGGCGTTGCGCAAGGCCCGGGGGAGCCAGTTGCTGGCATCCGCATCCGTGATGCGGAGCACCGCCGCCCCCTCAAAGAAAGTTGTCCACATCGCCTCCCTGTCGGGCCACCCCGCCTGAATCACCGCCCGGAGGACCCTCTCGTGGTCCTCTGGGGCCGCCCACCCCCCCGGGCGCACCTCCCGGTTCCCCCCATCCCTCCAGAGGAGCAGGGCATCGAAGGGCCGGTTCCTCATCCCCCTGGTGGTCCCCGAGCAGGCCCAGCTCAGCGGGCCGTACACCTCCACCACCAGGGGGAGGGCCTCACCCCCCAGGGGGTCTGGGGCAGCGTCCCAGTCCCGGTCCCTGGGCCGGGCCCCCACTGCCCCCCGAGCTGGCTCCCCCTTCGGCCCCTGTGCCTGCGGAGCCGGCGCCGCGCCCCGCCCCCCCGCCGCCGGGGCAGCGGTCATCCGCGCCGGCTCCGCCCTCGGCGTGGGGGGGGCTGGCTGGTGCTGGGGTCAGGGGGGTTGGGGGGCGATGAGGTGTCCGGCGTCGGGGTCGATGTTGTAGAGGTGGGCGTGGTGGTGTCGGTGGTGGTGGGTGTGGTGCGCCGGCATTTGTTGGATGCCGGGGGGGATGCACCGCACCGGCTGCACGTCGGGCTGCGGGGGCGCCCCGCCCCCCGTCCCCCTCCCTTCGCCCCGCCCTCCCTCCGCGGCTCCCGTGCCCCGTTTCGTCTGTCCCCGGGGGCCAACGGCGCCCTTGCCCTTGCCCTTGGGTCCCTTCCCGGCCCCCACGCTTTCGTCACCCTGTCCACGCCGTGGGTCCCGCCCACTGTCACCTGCGCCCTCGCCCGCACCGCCAGCACCCGTATTCTTCCCGTGCCCGTGCCCATCCCCTTGGCTGCGCCAACGCTCGCTGACAGCGCCCCGCTCCACGACCATGCGCTCCGTGACCGCCCGCCTTGGCGCCCTGCTCGCGCCCCTGCGTGTCCTTCCTGTGCCCTTGCCCTTTCCCTGCGCCTTGTCCCGCCTCCTGCCTTCCTCTGCCCGTGCCCTGTCCCTCTCCGCTGCCGCTGGCCACGGCGCCTTGCCCACGCCTTCACCCTCGCTCCTTGCCGTGTGCGCCCAGGCCTGCCCCCTGCGCTTGTCCCTGAACACTCCCCCTGTTGCCTCCCGTCCCCCGTTCCGCGCTCCCTTGGCCGGCACCCTGCCCCGCCTGCGCGCGGTCTCCCCCCTCCCTCATCACGCGCCGGGCGTCCTGTTGCCGCCGTAGCTGCGGCAGCGTGACGCCTGGCGGCGTACGCTCGGGGGCCGGGGGGCGGATGGGCCGCGGCTGTCCCGTAGGGAAGGCGCCCTTGGGAGGGTACGGCTTGGGTGGGCTGATGTGGGTGTGGCTCGGGTCGGTGTGGGTGCGGTACTTTGCACCCTTCCTGCCCTTTGCTGCAGCTGCGGCGGCTCCCGGCGAGGCGCCTGGGGCCCGTGCCGGGGCCACACCTCGCGCGGGCGTGTGCCGGGGGCCGGGGTCGGGGCCGCGGCGCGGCTTGCTGGGGCCGCGGTCTCAGCTCCCTGTGCGCCCGGGGCGCCCTTCGGGGGCGGGGCGGCAGGGCTCGCGGCCTGGGCGGCGGGTGCGGTCTCCTCAGCCGGCGCAGGTCCCCGGGTAGACGGCTCAGCGTCGGCGGGGGCTGCCCGGGGCTGCCCAGCCGGCGACCCGACCGGCACCGCTGCCTCCGCCAGCCGCCGCTCCTCGCGCTCTGCGAGGGTCTTCCCCGCGCATCCCGGGGAGACGGGGGAGGGGGAGCGGGACCGGCGGTGGTGGCGGTCGTCCCGCTGGGGGGAGCCCTCGGAGTCCGACATCACTGTTATCCTGGTAGCATGCGTGGTGGCAGGCGTACCCTCTCCACTACCTCCTGGTGCATTTGTGTTGTGCCGTGGGCAGTGCTATGCAGTGCTTCGCAAGGGGGGGGAGGGGGGGGGGCGGCGGTTGCGCTGGCCCCGTGCGGGCGGGGGCCGGTGGCCATCCATCAGCACTGGGGCGGGAGGTGGGTGAGCCACGCGGCCCACACATCGCGCCACAGCTCCCAGTCTTGGGCGGGGCTCAGGGCCCTGGGCCCCCGGGGGTCGTCGGGTGGTGCCGAGGGGAGCCGCACTAGGTGGACCCCCGTAACGGCGGTGACCTCCTGTGTTCGCAGGAAGGTGTGTACGCCGTCCCGCGCCGCGGACGCCGGGAGGGGGGGGCGGGGTACGGGCGCTGCTCCGTACAGGTGGGTGGGGGTGGTCCCCAGGACCCGTTTCGGGTCCCCGCGGGTTGCGACGACGAGGAGGAGCAGGGGGGTGCCCGGGCGCTCTTGCCAGAGGACCTGCCCCCTGTGGTGGGCACCCCTGGTCCTGGAGAGGGGGGGGGACAGGTTCAGGCTGGCCCAGCCACGGGGTCGTGCGTCGCCGGCGGGAGGGAGGGGCACCAGGTGGGCTTCCTGAGGAACGTCTCGCACATGTAGGCGTACGGAGGGGTCGGCCTGGCGCTGTCGTACACCGGGTTGGTCGGGCGGGGGCGGGTGGGCGCCTCATCCGCGCCTTCCACGGATACCGTGATTTCGCCGGCCTCCAGATCCTCGTCCGGCGGATGTAGCAGGTGGAGTGCCGCGTCCAACTCGAACACTCCTCCTGGGTACGTGGCCCGCGCCTGGTTCAGGTACGGGGCCATGTCCCCGGGGCAGCGCATCCTGAGGGCGTGCAGCAGGGCTGGGGCGCTGCTGTGGAGGGACATGGCGGACCCTGCGCCTGTCAGCCGCAGGGCGTCCCCCATGGACAGGGGCCGGCCTGACCGGTTGGACGTGCGCAACTCCATCCAGTGCCCGTAGAGGGCGGCTTTCGGGCTGATGAGCCCCGGCTGGACAGCGTTCACCGTCCGGTGCATCGCCTGGAGCAGCGTAGGGGCCCCCACTCCGCTCAGGGCTCGGATGGCCGGGAGGGGGGCCTCGCCGAGGAAAGTCCTCGCGCTGCCCCCCGGGTCGTGCTGGGCGGCAGCGTGCGCCTCTTGCGCCTCTGTTACCGCGTCCGCTACCAGGCCCCGGACGGCTGCCTCCTGCGCTCCGCGGCGGGCTCTGGTGTGATCCGGCCCGTCCCCCCGTCGGCGAGGCATGGTGCTGCGGGCTCTGCAAAGCGCGGCGGCGGGTGGGGGTCAGGGTGCGAACACGTGCAACAGATGCGCTACGGACGTGGGGTCCCGCACGTGCACGTGGATCCACAGGAGGGCGGCGCCCGCGGGGCCCGCGCGTTCGTGTGAGGGGGCGTGTGCGCCGCCGATGCGCCGGTGCAAAGCCTCCTCTTCCGTCCGTCTGTGCGGGCCCGCGGGAGGTTCGGGCCAGGAACACGCGGCCACCTGGGAGCACTGCGCGCATCTGTTGACGCCCGTCAGCGCTGCGGAGGATACCGTGTCACATTCCCCGCAGAGGTGGCAGGTGTGTGGGAGGTGGGAGGGCGGCGACCAGGGGCCGAGAAGGCGGAGCCAGACGTCGTCCCTCCGCTGGCGGAGGGGGTCCTGGAGCTCCAGCAGGCGGGCGCGGACGCGGCGCCAGTAGTCCCTGCCGAGCGTTTTCTGCCGGACCTCCTGCCACGTGTCCTCGGGGAGAATCCCGTGGTCGTGGAAGGCGGCGACGACGTCATCCCACGCCGGGCGGGGGTGCCCCCGGGGGGGGGTTGCCATATATGTATGGAACCCGGCGAGGTGGGGCACCAGAGCGCCCCACTGGCTTTCGTCCGCGGCGTCCCGGTGGAGGAGGGTCAGTAAGTTGCCGTCCGCGACCGCCTCCCACCCCATCCGCAGCTTTTCGCAGCTGTGTAGCTCCTGGCGCAGCGCGGCTGCAAGGTCGGTGGGGAGCATGAGGAGCAGGGGCTGCAGAATGTCGCCCAGCCGGGACAGGGCGTCGTCGTACACGGGCCCCCCGGTTTTGAAGTGCGCCACGGTGAGCGGGGCGGCTCCGCCCTCCGGTGGGAGCCACCGGATGGTGGCCGCGTCGCGTCCCCATGTGTGTATCTCAGTGGCCCGGATCACGTTGGCGGTGTCGAGGACGATGCGGGGGGGGATGAGCGCTCGGATGAGCGAGGACACATCCCCGATCCACCCCACTGGTGGCTCCGGGGCCGCCTGTAGCCATTCCCCTGCCGCCGCGTCCCACGGGCGGTCGGGGCCCGGCCTGCGGATCATGGTGGGCCCTGGCTGGGTGTGTGGCCCCCACCCCTCGAGCAGGACGGCGGCGTACCGTTGTGCGGGGGTCTCCGGGGCGCGCGTGGCGGCGCACCACCGGCCCCATTCGCGCGCCTACTCCTCGCCCACTATACGGGCTTCCCATGCGGTCATGGAGCCGCCCCCGATGATGCACCGCGGGAAGAGGGCGTCTTGTAGGTGCTTCGAGAAACCCCCCGGCAGGTCCTGGTACGGGTGGGGGTCCTCTTGCGGCGGGCACTCCAGGGTGCCATTCACGACACAGAGGGAAGCTACGAAGTCCTTGCCAGGGCGGGGGGGAGGGTGGGGGCAGCTGCCCTCTGCCGCGGTGAGCCATCGGTGCACCCAGGCCGCCGCGCTTAGGGGCTCGCGGAGGAGTTGCTCCAGCCGGTGATTGCGAAGCTCCCACGCGAAATCCCCCAGTTGGAGCATGTGGTGGAAGAAAATTCTCCACAGAGGTCCCGCCCGGCGGGTCGTAGCGGGCTATGGCGCGGAGCTGCGCCTCTGCCGCCTCAGGCACCAGCCCAGAGCAGAAGATTTCTGTCCATGCGGCGCCCGCGGAGCGCCACGAGGCCACCCATAGAGCCTTGTCCCCTGGTGGGAGGTGGCAGGCCGCCTCTTGTACCGTCTGGCAGTAGTGGGGCCAGAGAAGCCGCGAGTGGGCGCATCCCACGTGCATGTGCACCGGGGTGTCCTCCGGGCCGCCGCAGAGGGGGCACAGCTGCGGGAGGACAGCAACGCCGGAGAGCCGCTCCTTTCGGACGCGGAGCCTGCGTTGCACCGGCGTGTGGCCGTCCCTGGCCCGCAGCGCCCGGTGGTTGGTGGCCGTCGCGGTGAGGTCCATAGGCATGTGGACATAGGCTGTGGCGTGGGCCGCGCCCAGGGGTGTGTGTCCTCGGTGCGTCAGCGCATGGTCCGTCTGTGCCGGCTGCGCGACCGCGCCGAGCGTCCGCATCGTGGGGGGCCGTAGGTCGAGGTGCTGGTCATGACTGGCGACTATGAGCTGGGCGTGGCTGGGGCCCGGGGGCGTGTTCTGTAGGACGGTGTCCTGTTACGCCGCCCAGTCCGCCTTGTGTAGTAGGGCGTCGCTGTGGTGGGAGGTGGCTCGCGCATACCAAAAAGGGTGCCCGGTGTGTTGTCCTCGCGCGCGCAGGCCGTCCCGGAGCCATCGCAGGGGCATCTGGTTGACTACCTTCGCCGCGCCCGCGGGGACCCCCGTCGCCCGCTGGCGATCCGCGTGTCGTAGGAGGTCGAGGATGACTTCGGCGTCCACCGTATGGACCGACGGCCGGTGGGCGCCGTATTGCAGGGGGAGGGAGGCGGCCACCCCCTCCCCGTCGGGCACCGTGCCCAAGATGGCCACCGCTCACGTGCGGGTGAGGTCGGCGGCGAGAGCGACGCTGGTGGCGTGCTTGCAGGGCCCGCCCCCCGACGCATCGGAGGAGGTGTGGCCCCAGGTTTCCGGGATTCAGTAGTACCCGGTGGGGCTGAGCCATCCCGCGTTGAGGTCGGCTGAGTGCCACCGGACGTCCGGGTGGCTGGGGATCAGTTGGTCCACGCTCAGCGCCCTGGTGTCGCCGGGGCGGACCGCTGGATGGTCTTGTAGTCGGACCTCTGCGCCAGCGACCGTGCTTGCCCAGGACCGGAGCGCCGTCACATGTTCCCGGAGCCACGCCAGGCCTCCGCGCTGGTGTACCACCAGGTGTCCCGTGTCCTCCAGCTGGTCCTCCAGCGCGTGCACTGCCATGTGTGGGTCGTGCGGCACTTCCGTAACTACCAGCAGGGCAGTGCCGCGGGGGAGCTCACGGGGCCTGGGCTGGCCTGCCCCCACCTGCACCATCACCCACTCGGCCTGGAGCTGCGCTTGTTCCGTCGCTCGGGTGCACTGGTGGCCCGTAGTCACCAACCATACCGGCGTCGGCGCGTGGGGCCGTGGGCACAGAGGCTCGGGCCACGCCACATCCGCGTTAGGCTCTTGGTGCTCACCGTCTGCGAGTACGTCGCCGAGGATGTACAGGAGGGCCGTCGGTGGGTGGTACGCCGCCCCCTGCGTGGGGGAAAAAAGGCTGCCCCGACGGCGGTAGCCCCCGACGTGAAGGTGCAGGCCGTCCGGGGTCACCCGTGGGCCAGTGTGGGCGTCCCGCTTAGCCCTTCTGGGGTGGACGAGTCTCAGGCGGGGGTCCCGCGTGCCGGTGATGTGGAAGAGGTGGACTAAAGCGTCGCGCCACCCGGGGTGGTTAGTGGGCTCCTGCTCGCCGCGGCAATAGTGAAGGTGTTCATCGGCGCACTGGTTGAGGCATTCCCGCACCGGCGTCGGCCACCGGTCGTCGTTGTCGGGGAAGGGGTGGTGCCGCCCGTGGTGACCATGCCACGGCGTCGTGTGTGGCAACGTCAGGCGCCACGTGTCGCGGTGCCGCAGCTTGGCGGTGCGCAGCGTGACGATGCTGCCCGGTGGGGAATGTAGTTGGACGTGGGCCGCCCTGGGGCACGCGATGGGGTTGTAGACCCCACTCCCAGGGTCCCCAGGGCCCGGGATATGCGGTGGACCCAGTCGCGCCCTGCCAGAGCTGCGAATTCCGGGACGGGGTAGTGCACCTCGGGGCATATGCCGTGCGTACTGGCGATTTCTCAGAACATCCTGGTGACCTCGGCGCGCACGGAGGTTGAGCGGTGGTGGACGAGTGTGGCAACGAGGGCCACCGCTGCCTGCTGGCACCGCGTTGGCACTCAGGTAAGCCCCAGGGTCCGGTCATCCTGCAGGCTGCCCCGCGAGGCGTCGAAGGCGTATCGCGCCCTGTCTTTCGCGACCTGGACCGTGATGTCGTCCAGGTGGCGCGCGGTGTCGGAGTCATCGGCGATGAAGGGGGCGACGTATTGCGTCACTCCCCCTAGGATCGCCAGGATGACGTCCCGTACCACTTTCGGCAGCGGGAGGGTGTTGAGGCACCAGTGGTGCACCGCCGCCAGGCACAGGCAGTGTTTGCGCTGCAGGGAGAACTCCCCGTCCGGCTGCACCTGGAGTCTCAGGTAGGGGACGGAGTCGGCCGCCGGCACCCACTGCCATGGGTTTTCCAGGAGGGGACAGAAGCGCAGCTGCAGGCCCGGGACCCCCTCCGTGGTGGCCATGGCGCACTCACATAGGTTTTTAAATTCCAATTTGTCTGTAAATTCAGAAATGCACATTTTTCGAATTCCAATCATCAGTGCTGATGTGCCTGTCGAGAAAATCTGGAAAATAATCGTCAATTTCTTGCTGCCCAAATCACTGTGGTTTAAGTTCCATCGCCAGAGCCGGACTGTACCCGCATGCAACTGCCGCGGCACCGATCGCCGCAAAATGAAAGTCAAAGAAATGCCATTTTCGCAAAATCTGCCACTGGGAGAGTAGCGGTGAATTACTAAATAGTATTGATCGTAGCGCATCTCTAGATCTGACTATTCAAACTTCCCCAGATCCAACCTCCCAGTGGATTTTTGACGAAATTAAGCCCCTTTTGAGCCTTTTTGGCCTTTCCTTTTGCATAAAGGGCTCACACTATGCCACCCAGCACCTTGGAAGAGGTGGCCTTGTAGTTCTTATGTAGGACACATTAAGTAAGATGACTTTGTTGCACTTCTTGGCCATACAATTGACGGAACTAAACCCCACGGAGACTCTATATTGGGCACGAAATGGCCATTTTCGGAGCCTTATTCTCGGAGAAGGACAAAGTATGATGCTGGTGTTACTAGTGTTAACCCTATCCGGTAGCACTCTTTGATTCCAATTTAACAATTCCAACACGAAGGTGATTCCGGTGGAAAATAATGTGTATCCCAAGGTGCCCATTTGCATTCGTAACTACTGTGAGGTGGAGCGAGGGGTGGCGCTCTCGTGATGACGCCCGGTAGTAGGATACTAAACCCAGGATGGGATATCTTGCCAATATCTCGGGGGAAGCTCTGGGGGAGTCACGACTCCTCGAAGCCGGAAGAACCTAAGTGAAGGAGGCGTTGATGAGAGTGACGGGGGTGAGGCCTGAGGTAGGTGCACCACTCATACATCTTCCATTATCCGCAAACTTTTTTTGCAGTTTTTACCATTTTGAGCGGCCCATTTTTAGGTTTTGGAATTCCATGGCCATTTTTCGAGCCTTTTTCTCGGAGAAGGACGAAGTATGATGCTGGTGTTACTAGTGTTAACCCTATCCGGTAGCACTCTTTGATTCCAATTTAACAATTCCAACACGAAGGTGATTCCGGTGGAAAATAATGTGTATCCCAAGGTGCCCATTTGCATTCGTAACTACTGTGAGGTGGAGCGAGGGCTGGCGCTCTCGTGATGACGCCCGGTAGTAGGAGAGTGGGATATCTTGCCATGTCTCGGGGGAAGCTCTGGGGGAGTCACGACTCCTCGAAGCCGGAAGAACCTAAGTGAAGGAGGCGTTGATGAGGATGACGGGGGTGAGGCCTGAGGTAGGTGCACGACTCATACATCTTCCATTATCCGAAATGCAATTTTTTGCATTTAGAGGGGCCCATTTTTGGGTGTTCCCATGCCAACCATGCCAACCATGCCAGCCATTTCAACCATAATGCCAACGAGGTGGCATGAATCAACGGACATCACTGATGGAAAAACGTGATGTGTTCCTTCTTTTGCATTTGCTCACGTCGCTTTTACTTGGTGTTGATTTGGCGTGTTTACTTGATCTAATCGTCGATTCATGACACCCATTTCACAGGGGAGATTTCGAAATGGCCCCGGCAAAGAAGAAAAATTTTACAATAGAACTCCCCGAGGAATGTGGAAAGGTACCAAAGCTGACAGGTTTGAACCAGAGTGGTTATGTTTTGTGGGATGAAGTTGATGAGGACCTTCAGGCGTTGGTCAACAAACACATGGAAACCATGTCTGCATCAATGACAGTTGGCAATGTGGTGTTTGTGCTGTGCGGCCAAGCAGACGAGAAGGCAAATGGAAACCCAACCCAAAACAGATACATCATGTTTTGGGTGGGAATCGTCTGCGACCACAAAAATCCTGCGCCCGGGAAAAAAATTCAAGATCAGGTTTCGCGATGGCGAAACATATTGTTTTGGGAAAGACAAGGTGCTCTCGGACCCTCCATACGAATCACCAATAATCATAAATGAGGATGTGCCAGTACCCTCGGAAGCACCCAGTGACAATGAGCACGAGGCGTTCAGCAGTGATAGTAGTGATTCCGATGGTGACTTGGAGGTTGATGGCAACATGAACGAAAACCAGAAAAGGGAAACCAAGACCAAGGAGAAGAAGAAGACACACGCAGAGAAGAAGCAAAAGAAGAAGAAAAAATTTACCAAAAAGATTGTGCCCAATACTTGCCCAGACCTGAGCGCAGAAGCCTTGGCACAGATGGTCAAAGAGTCCGAATGCCATGAGGAGCGCAAGAAGCTTCTCCGGCAAGCAAGCACTCGGGGCAAGGCGTATCTAGTTTCGGTCTCCAATTGCCTATCGGTACCTGCGTCGGGACACAAAACAATCAGTGAGATTCTCCGCCTCTTGGACGACCGAAGTGCAGCAGGCAACATGACTCTGAAAAAATTGTTCACAGACAATACAAAGATTGTCTCGTTCCTTCCAGTATCATTGGTATGTAGTCGGGTGCCATCACTCTTTGAATCATGTTGTCATTGACATGTGTGCTCGTCTTCATTGAGTTCTGATTATCTTAGGTCCTTATGCTTCTGCCTCTCGCGACCTCAATTTGCAATTTCCGAGCAGTGTTCATGCTTGCTTGCATTGCATGATTGACTTGTAGGGTCTGAAGAAACCCAAAGAAGTAGCGCCCACAAGTGAGAACACCCAAATGGTGGAAGACCAGAGCGACCAACAAGCACAAAGTAGCCAGAAAAAAAAGGAACGAGCAACATGGGGACAAAAGAAGATGGCACCCACGGGACCACGGAGCCAACAGAAGATGGATCCCACAAGAACACACAACAATTGGTATGTCTATCTCATGGGACGGAGTGTCACATAGTCTAAGAGCCGCACCGTCCGCTAAGCCTATGCATTGGTGAGCTAGCACCTTTTCTTGTTTGCTCGTGGTGCCCTCGTCCTAGTGATTCTCATGGCCCACTTGTAGGGATTGGTACTAGCAGTTTTGCGGGCATTTCGAGCAAGCAGCATGGCGAAGACGAGAACATCCGTGCCTGGGGCTGTTGTACCAGAAGCCGAGGGGGTGGGAAGCAAAGAGAAACCCGTTGATGCAGACGATCCACAGGCTTTTTCGTGCCATGTTGTCATGTTTGCAGCACTAATTGCTATAGATTGAGATGGTTCTTCACGTCAGACTTGAGAACAACATGTGTATTGACTTTGCTAGCATCCCTTTTGTCGTGTTGAATGTGCTCATGTACTAAGATGATTATTCAGAGTTAAATATATTGTGTGCTTTTAGCCAACCCTGGAGTCCCACCGAGCAAAGGAAAGCAACGCCATGGAGGAGGCCAATGCTCATGCAACCGTGGCACAGGTACCGAGGATTACTTTGTCATTGTGTATGTGTCACGTGCTCTTCACGATTCGGAGGTGTTGGCCGGGGGCACATTTCTTGATAGCCTATGATGCATCAATGAGGAGTTACTTGCCTGTTGAGGGGTTTGACTCATAGAAACCGGGGGCATCCTTGGCCGGCAACGCATGATGGTGGTCCACATTCGTGTCGTTTGTGTTGAACGAAATATTTGGCGTTTCTTCAGCCTAAAAGTGTCAATGAGGCAGGCAGGGCGGAGAAAAGCCACGCAAGTGTGGAAGAAACCAAGCCGAAGGTAGTTTCAATCGCCCCCACATGTGTGATCCTTCACTTGATGGGGCATCCTTGGCGAGCGTTGCATGCAGCGGAATATGATAGCATTTGAGTTCCGCTTTGTTTGTGTGTGGCTTCTTTGATTGCTGTGGGGAAGAAAATGTTTGGTGCCTTCACAGCCAAAAACGGAATCAAGCGAGGCGGTGAGAAGCAACAGAACCGATGAAGCCGAAGACACACCACCCAAACCCCCGCAGGTTTGTGCATGCAGTGGACGTTTCTTCGGAACCATCTGGTTGCCTTTACCAATGTGTATTGTTGTACACACCCACCCACGCACCCACCCACACACACACCCACACAGACACACACACCCCACACGTACACACGCACACACACGCACACACACGCGCGCTAAATGTCCTTTATATCAATCTTCCGACAAGCATTGGTGTTTGTGTCATATGTATGCAAAATGACACGTGGACCTGGCCGACCACGACTACCCATCTGGCAATGTACGCCAAAAACACGACGGTGGAAACAATGGAAAATTCGGAAGAATGCACGAATTGACGGTTGTGAATACATGCTGGCCACTCGGAAGATTGTTGAGAAGGTGATTCAACGAGATCGAATTCGTGGGGTTCCATCAAATCCTGAAATCGTCAAATCTGTGCTTCTCAAGAAATTCAGCACCTTTGATACATGGTCTGAGTTTGCAAAGACACGTGGCAATAAAGACGTGTATCGTAATGCAGTTACCGCCATGGAGCAAGACTTAACAAGGGACCTTGACCTAGCGGAGACACAGAAAGGGGCTTTCCTAGATCCCAACCAGGTCCTACCATTATATCTACACCTTGCCCATCGTGACGGTCTTGTCCCCCTTGATGTGGTTAAGCCACGCCTTTGTATGTTCTGGGACGCCAATGAGCTTTATGGCCGATCTAAGTGCCAGCTCCTTAGCTTCTTTCTCCCCGAGCAAGGCAACCCCATGCGGTTGATATGCAAGCACCCATTGGAAGATATTTAGATGGAGATGGTCACGTCACCAGGGCCGCATATATGGATGCCATTGATTTGCCTCGTGCACTTGAGAATGTGTTGGATACAGGTTGGAATGGGGGCCCTCTAGAGTTCTGTACAACCCTGGACTATGCTGCTCTTCGTGCCATCACCAACGTTGCGGCACCAAATGCCACATTTTGTTGTGTCAAATGTTGGGCAGGCAAACCTGATTTTCGTTATCCTGACCATGAACGCCAACCACTTCGTACTTTGGATTCATATGACACAAGGATGAAATGGTTACTCCGCCTTCTAAAGCGGCAAGAGAATTTGATTTACGACCCTTATCATGCAAACAATCATGCAATCGGCAACGGTGTCATCCATGCATTTTACATTTGGGTGAACCGTCATTTGCCGAACAAATACATGCTGGGTTTGCAGGATATCTAAACCGTACATTTGTCTAGATGCCCATACCACCCACCACTCAACGAATCTTGTGGCAAGAAAGATTGGATGCCATCCAATTCTTTGACAAAAGAAATCCTCGAGAACGATGAATTTTGGTGTGCCCTCAAAAGACTATTGCCGACCACTGCAGACAATTTGACCATCAAGTACAAAGGCCAGGTCTTGCAAGATCCCCTGCAAAGGTACCTCGACCTTATGAGGGAGCTTTGTATTCAAATAACACCATGGGCCCCTCGTGATGTTCATCTACGAGACCAAAAATGCAAAGAAGCCCATGCGCTTTTCCATGCAATCGACTTGCCAAAAAGGAGGTTTGGTGTAACCATGCATTACTTCTTCGAACATTACACCCCTCATCTCCGCTACCACAAGAACCTTCTATCAGTGTCATGCGAAGGTGGGGAGCACTTGCATCAACCTCACACCTCCATCGTAGCGCGAAGGCCCTCCAGGCCCCGCTACAAATGCCCAGTGGGGTTGCGTGAGGTGATGAAGAAGGTCCGATTGGGGCAAGCATTGTGGCAACAAGGGTGGTCCACGCCTGCCATGTGGAACACCAAACACAGCAATGCAACTGTCAAGCGCAAGAAGGCGCTAAAAAAGTCCCAATGTATGTGGCGTGCCAACACACACACACACGAGCACGCGCACACACACATAGGATATGTGCTCCTTACGTTGTGTAGCCTTTGCTCTTGTTCATTGCTTAATTTGCATTGAGTTTTACACCACGGCATGTATGTACACAAGTTCCATCGGCGTATTAGTCACCCTCCTTTGCCTCACACAGGACATTATGCAATTGCCTAAAAGAAGAAGGAATGCCATCTTCCCTGGCCTGCTCAAGGAGTTGCTGGACATTGTCCGGAAGTTGAACAAGGCGCATGGGAAAACTTTACCATGTGGAGCACGTTGCTTCGGTGTCATGTGTCCCGATGTCAATTCCCAAATTGAAGATGCTTCGCCTATTCTTTGGCTTCGGCCTGCTGGTAATCAAGTTGTCCTCCTTGGGAGTGAGCCGGTTGTATTCCATCTCAAGGAAATGGGCCCTGTTCAGTCGGTTTGTTTAATGCCTCTCGGTGTGCCGAAGAAATCCATCGTGCTGCACACTACATCGGTTGCAAAGGAGGCAACTGATTGGGAGTTGCAATCCTCTGATGCCCTTTTCTTGCATACGAATACACATTTTGTATTGCCACCTGCCAACAGTCATATGTCGCATGTGCTTGTCACTCCACTTGCGGCTGTAAGAGGCTGCTTTGTTGAAGAAGATCAACCATGGTTGCAGAACCATGTTGAGCATCCTTATCAATGGTGTGATTTGTCTCATGGAAAAACCATCTCATGTCGCGATGTACAGCACCGCCAACCAGTGCTCATTCATATAGATTTTCTGTGGAGGCCTGTGGTGCACTGCCCCGGGGCCACGCGTAGTGGGTTGCATAGGACACCCGGGAAGTGGAGTATCACCACTTTCAGGGGTGCAGAGTTTGTGGTTCTAGGTTCCATAGCGACTCAGAAAAGTGGGTGGCATATTGTTGCCATGTGTCGTGGATGCATGTCTGATTCTCTCTTCCGCATCACCGAGGGACAGGTGAAAGCCATCTCCGCCAGTTGTGCAGAAGCCCTGGCTGCAGGTGATGAATGGCGATGTGATTTATATGCTGGAATGTTTCTTTCTTTCTGCGCTGCGCCCTGCGAGGACTGTTGTGGGGGGCACGGGAAGGCATCACATGGTGATGTGAAGGCTACCCAGCTTATCCGTAGCCTCGCTGGCCCCCAACGGAGGTCTGGCCGTACAGTGAAGGTGGAGCAAGCAAGGGAGCAAAAGGCGGTGAAGGTGGAGCAAGCCACAAGCCAACACGCAACCCAAAACCACCACCAAAAACAAACCAAAATGCGAAACCCAAAGGCAAAAAGCAAGGCGCAAAACCACCTGTAAAGCCACCACCAAAGAACACCATCAAGCGAGAGCGGGGTACCGATGACAGCAAGGGCAACGCTGCACCAAGCAAGCTTGAGCAAATGCTGGAGCAGTTCCTTGCAAACAATATGCGTGCGCATGTGCAGCATGATGAAGGTGCTCCGCCTGCCAAGCACCGAAAACTGAAACGTGAGGGGCAGCAAGCGCAGCAGCAGCAACAACAGCAACAGCAGCAGCAGCAGCAGCAGCTACAACAGCAGCAGCAGCAACAACAACTGCAGCAGCCGCAGCAGCAGCAGCAGCTGCCGCCGCCGCAGCAGCTGCAGCAACCGCAGCAGCCGCCGCCGCCGCTGCAGCAACCGCAACAACCGCAGCAGCAACAAGAGCAGCAGCAGCAGCAGCTGCTGCTGCCTCTGCAGTACCCGCACATGCAAGTGCACCACCCACAGCTGCAAATGCAGCATCCGGCACACCAATATGGCCAACACCATCAGCACCCGCTCGTGCAGCAGCAACAACTGCAGGAGCCATTTGTACTGCCGCCACACCTGCAGGCACAACCATTGCCACCACCACAAGCAATGTCAATGCAACCTCATGTGCTGCCGTGGCAGTATGCACCACCTTATCCTTTCCGCCAGTTTGGCTTTTGAATCCTTTTGTTAGAGGTGGTTTGAGCATCGTCTGAGCATCTTCTGAGCATCCTCTGAGCTCCAGCATCCAACCTAGCCATACTCGGCACATTTTATATCGATTCCATCCTTTTGGCTTCATTTTGTTCAAATTGTAGAATGTTAGAGGTGGTTTGATACCACCACTATGCAGCTCTTCTTTCTGTCTGCATTCTGTGCGCATTTGGTCATCTTTCAGGTTCTTCATCCATAAAGTTAGAGCAAGTGTGAAATGCTGATCCAATATCAAGATTTGAAGCCTTTGCCAAGCACAAGGCAATGTTCGTCAATTCTGCCGCTTTGGTCCTGTCCATACTTGATATGTTGCATTTCTTTTGCATTTTCAGAGATTGTTGTGGAGCATGACATTGTCCTTGTCCATGCTTCGCCTTCCATATGATCTTGCTTTCCGCAAAAGTCCCAAAGGATGGTAAAAACCAGGGTACGTCTTTGGTGTGGCTACGTGCTCCCCCCCCCCCCCCGCCCGGGCTCTTTGTCATTTTGGCCTAAAAATGCCAATTCTGGGCCGAAAACAGTGTTTTTTGGGATGGGGTGGTCAATTCGACGCTCCCCCATCCTATTTCGCAGGTGCTCAACTCAGAGAAACATGTGTTGCAGGGTTAGGGAGCCAGAAAATGGGTGATTCAGGGCCGCCCCCCCCAAAAAAAAATGGCCATTTTTTGCTCAAAAATGGCTTAAAAATGCCAATTTTGGGCGAAAAACAGTGTTTTTTGGGCTCGGGTGGTCAGTTCGACGCTCCCCCATCCTATTTTGCAGGTGCTCAACTCAAAGAAACATGTGTTGCAGGGTTAGGGCCCCGGACAATGGGTGATTCAGGGCCGCCCCCCTAAAAAATCGCCATTTTTTGCCCAAAATTAAATTGGCTTCAAAATGCCAATTTTGGGCCAAAAACGGTGTTTTTTTGGGCTCGGGTGGTCAGTTCGACGCTCCCCCATCCTATTTTGCAGCTGCCCGACTCAAAAACACATGTGTTGCAGGGTTAGGGCCCGGGACAATGGGTGATTCAGGGCCGCCCCCCCTAAAAAATGGCCATGTTTTGCTCAAAATGGCTTAAAAATGCCAATTTTGGGCCAAAAATAGTGTTTTTTGGGCGCGAGTGGTCAGTTTGACGCTCCCCCATCCTATTTCGCAGGTGCTCGACTCAAAAAAAAAATCTTGTGTTGCAGGGTTAGGGAGCCGGAAAGTGGGTGATTCAGGGCCGCCC
The DNA here is from genome assembly GCA_964036045.1 of Eutreptiella sp. 'Long Island Sound 2002'. Taxonomy (NCBI): domain Eukaryota; phylum Euglenozoa; class Euglenophyceae; order Eutreptiales; family Eutreptiaceae; genus Eutreptiella; species Eutreptiella sp. 'Long Island Sound 2002'. Next base: position 72,068,304 of record OZ038380.1, on the reverse strand, counting down.
CCCCCTAAAAAATAACCATTTTTGCTCAAAAATGGCCTAAAAATGCCAATTTTGGGCAAAAAACAGTGTTTTTTGGGCTCGGATGGTCAATTCGACGCTCCCCCATCCTCTTTCGCAGGTGCTCAACTCAAAAAAACATGTGTTGCAGGGTTAGGGCGCCGGAAAATGGGTGATTCAGGGCCGCCCCCCCTAAAAAACCGCCTTTTTTTGCCCAAAATTGGCTTAAAAATGCCAATTTTGAGCCAAAAAAAGTGTTTTTTGGGCTCGGGTGGTCAGTTCGACGCTCCCCCATCCTATTTCGCAGGTGCTCGACTCAAAAAAACATGTGTTGCAGGGTTAGGGCCCCGGACAATGGGTGATTCAGGGCCGCCCCCCCTAAAAAATGGCAATGTTTTGCTCAAAATGGCTTAAAAATGCCAATTTTGGGCCAAAAATAGTGTTTTTTGGGCGCGAGTGGTCAGTTTGACGCTCCCCCATCCTATTTCGCAGGTGCTCAACTCAAAGAAACCATGTGTTGCAGGGTTAGGGAGCCGGAAAATGGGTGATTCAGGGCCGCCCCCCCCCTAAAAAATGGCCATTTTTGCTCAAAAATGGCTTACAAATGCCAATTTTGGGCCAAAAACAGTGTTTTTTGGGCTGGGTTGTCAATTCGACGCTCCCCCATCCTTTTTCGCAGGTGCTCAACTCAAAAAAACATGTGTTGCAGGGTTAGGGAGCCGGAAAATGGGTGATTCAGGGCCGCCCCCCCCGAAAAATGGCCATTTTTTGCCCAAAAATGGCTTAAAAATGCCAATTTTGGGCCAAAAACAGTGTTTTTTGGGATGGGGTGGTCAGTTCGACGCCCCCCCACCCTATTTTGCAGGTGCTCGACTCAACAAACATGTGGTGCAGGGTTAGGGAGCCGGAAAATCGGTGATTCAGCCCCCCCCCCCCAAAAAACCGGCCATTTTTTGCCCAAAAATGGCTTAAAATGCCATTTTTGGGCCGAAAACAGTATTTTTTGGGATGCGGTGGTCAGTTCGACGCCCCCCCACCCTAATTCTCAGGTGCTCGAAGCAAAAGAACATGTGTTCTAGGGCTAGGAACCTAAAAAATGGTTGATTCAGGGCCGCCCCCCCCCAAAAAAATGGCCATTTTTTGCCCAAAAATGGCTTAAAAATGCCAATTTTGGGCCAAAAACGGTGTTTTTTTGGGCTCGGGTGGTCAATTCGACGCCCCCCCACCCTATATCGCAGGTCCTCGACTCAAGGAAACTTGTGTATCAGGACTCGGGACCTAAAAAAATTCATGCAGGGCCGCCCCCCCTAAAAAATGGCCATTTTTTGCCCGAAAATGGCTTAAAAATGCCATTTTTGGGCCGAAAACAGTGTTATTTCGGCTCAGGTGGGCAGTTTGACGCCCCCCAACCCTATTTCGAAGGTGCTCAACTCAAAGAAACATGTGTTGCAGGGTTAGGGAGCCAGAAAATGGGTGATTCAGGGCCGCCCCCCCAAAGAATGGCCATTTTTGCCCAAAAATGGCCTTAAAATGCCATTTTTGGGCCGAAAACAGTGGTTTTTGGGGTCGGGTGGTCAATTCGACGCCCCCCCACCCTATTTCGCAGGTGCTCGACTCAAAAAACATGTCTTGCAGGGCTAGGGACCTGAAAAGTGGTTGATTCAGGGCCGCCCCCCCTAAAAAATGGCCTTTTTTTGCCCGAAAATGGCTTAAAAATGCCATTTTTTGGCCGAAAACAGTGTTATTTGGGCTCAGGTGGGCAGTTCAACACCCCCCACCCTATTTCGCAGGTGCTCTACTCAAAGAAACATGTGTTTCAGGGTTAGGAACGTAGAAAATGGTTGATTCAGGGCCGCCCCCCCCAAAAATGGCCCTTTTTTTGCCAAAAAATGGCCTTCAAATGCCATTTTTGGGAAAAAAAAAGCGGTTTTTGGGGTCGGGTTGTCAGTTTGACGCCCCCCCACCCTATTTCCCAGACGCCTGACGCGAAAGAACATGTATTCAAAATCATTGGAGCCAGCAAATAGGTGTTTCAGGGCCTCTTCGACCTGAAAAAGGACATTATATGTCAAAAAATTGCCTGAAATTGACAATATTTTGTACAAAAACGGTATGTTTTAGGCTTGGGGGCTCCCTTCAAGGCCCCCCCACCCTATTTTGGAGGTGCCTAACTCACCAAAATAGGTTTTGCAGCATGGTTGGCATCCTATTTAAGCCCCAAAACAAGTCCTTCCGCCATTTTCTTATTTTTCGGAATAAACTAACACTTTTGCCTTTAAAAACCTATGTGTTGCGGGGGTTGAGCTCCATGCCCATCATCCCCAGGTACGCGGCTACCGCCTCCACGCCCTCGACGAAGTGCTGCAGCGTGTGAGCAACTACCAGCAGGTCGTCTATGTAGGCCTGGATGAGGGTCCTTTCGGCCTCTCTGGGCGGACGCACGCGGTGCCCCTGGGCCCTGAGTAGGGACTCCAGGAGGAGCGCGTACAGCAGGGGGCTTTCGGGGTTGCCCTGCCGGACGCCGCGCAGCATGTGGACCGGTTGTGTCAGCCTGTGCGCGGGGACGATGCGCAGCGTGGCGCACATGTGCAGGAAGAGCAGGAGGGCGATGACCTCTGGCCGCACGGAGAGGTGGCGTAGGATGAGGTGGAGGGCGCCGTGCGGGGCGGTGTCCAAGGCCTTGCGGGCGTCGAAGGAGAAGACGTAGTTGGGCCTTCCCCGTTGGAGCTGCCGCTGCGCCATGAACAGGGCAGGGCCGGTGTTGGAGCCGGGGAGGGCCCCTTGTTGCCAGTCACTGACCTCCCCGTGTCGTGTGAGCACCTCCGTGATGCCCTGGGTGAGGGGGCCCGTGAGCAGCTTCATGTCCAGCTGGCCCAGGGCTATGGGCCTGTAGTCGTCCAGTGTGTCAGAGCCCGGTACCTTCGGGCTGAGCCAGATGTGCGCGTACCTCCAGTGCATCGGCGTCGGGGCGCTGCGGAGGATGGCCCGGTAGGAGTGGACCAGGAGCCACTGGACGGGTGCCGGGAGGGCCTTGATGAAACGAGCCTCCACGTGTTTAGGACCCGGGGCCTTGCCATCGGCCTTGTCCAGGGCGGACTGCAGGTCCTGCATGGAGTACTGCTGGACCTGGGCCCAGGCCCCCTAACGGACCCGGGGCACGTCGCGGCTGAGGACCGCCTGGAAGCCGGGGAGGTCCACCAGGCGTTTGTCATACAGTTCCTGCCAGAAGGCGCGAACCGCGAACATCACGTCTTGGGCCTCTCCGAGGAGCGTTTGGGTGTTGGGGACCCGCACGCTCCAGAGGCCCGACGGGCCCGGGGCCTCTACCTCTATGACCCCCACACGGCTTTCCACCGCTGGGCAATGTCCTAGGCGTGGCGGCGCCAGAAATCTTTGATGGCGCGCTTGCAGTCAGCCGCCAGGAGTGCGCGCAGGTGGCGGATGTCTTCTTCGAGGGCGGCTGCTTGCCTCTCCAGCTCCTCCTGTAGCTGGCCCTGCGTGGCCGGGCGGAATCCGGGCGACGCACCTCGCAGCTCCTCTGTGAGCCGGAGCGCCATGCCGCGCCGCGTCCGCCTGGTATGCCGCCGGCGCGCACGCTGCCAGGTTGTCGTAGCAGAGGATCGCCACCTTTTCCCTCTCTCAGGGGGGTCCCCTCCCGCCGGGTCCGTCCCCGCCGGGGACGGCTGCCGGCACCCCACCACACGCGCCAGGGCGTCATGCGCCGCGTGGAAATGTTCGAATACCTTGTCCACCGCGGCCGCGGGCATGGACCCGTAGGTTTGCTGCTCTGCGGGACCCAGCCAGGGCGCCAGGGAGCGCTCATCCTGCGCGGCGGTGACCGCTGCCCACAGGCAGCGTTGGACGGGCGCAGCCTGGGCGTCGTACGGGAGGAGGTAGCCCTCCGTTTGGCTGTAGGGGGTGGGCATCGCCGCGTGCCCTGCCGCGTTGAGGAGGCCTGGCAGGGCCAGGCGGACCGGGAGGTGGTCCGACCCGACCAACTGGGGGTGTGCCATGCCGCGGGCCCAGACGCTTTCCCGCAGGGACCACAGCAGGAGGGGCTCGTTGACCAGGAAGGTGTCCACCCTGTGCCGGGACGGGTGGAGCCTGTGGGTCATGTCCTCCACGCCGCCTGCTGTGGCCCTCCGGAAACTGCAGGCCTCCCAGCCCGCTCGGAAGTGCTCCGTGGCGAGGGTTGGTGGTGGCATCCATGTAGATATTGGTGTCGCCGGCGATGACCACCGGGTGTCTCCAACCGAGGCTGCGTGCCGTGGCATACATTTGTATGTCGGCCCAGAACGCCGCCCTTCCCGCCCATTGGGAGCAGCCTGCCTGCGGTCCAGGGGCGTTGATGAGGGTGAGGCCTCCCCCGTCCGTGCGGATCTCCAGGGCCGCGGCCTTCCAAGTGACGATTTCCGCGAAACAGAGCACCCCGTGCTCTGCCACGTACTTGCTGCTGACCGCGGTGAGGAGGCCTCCCCCTCTCGAGGTGGAGGTGGCCCCTGTCTCCGCCAGCCGGCTGCTGAAGAAGGGGCTATACCCCTTGTCCCGGAGCGCCGCGGCCACATGCATCTCCTGCGCCCGGGTGGCGATCCCTGTTTCCTGGAGCATGATGGCAAAGCTGCCCCCCCGGGGTAGCATGCCGGTGATGAGGTGCTCCTTGTCGGTACAGGCCGCCGGCCCCCGGCGCCTCCGGAGCGTGTCCCGGAGGGACAGGTCTGGTGGGACGAGGCCGTTGCGCAGGTTCCATGAGAGGAGCCATAGGGCGTCGTCCGCCACATCCTCCTGGAGTCAGCTGTCCCGCATCGGCATTGCCGCTGGGTCCGCTGGAGCAGCCAGGTCTCCTGGGTGTGCTGGGGCCATGGGGTGAGGGGAGCCCGCTCCCAGAGGGGCCCAGGGAGGGGCCAGGGGGGCCAGTCCCGCGGGGATGGATCCTTGTTGGGCCGCACTGCCAGCCCCCTGGGGCTGCTCCGGGCGCCTCCTCCTCGCCCTCTGCGTGGCCGGCCGCTTGGGGCGGGGGGCGCCGGGCGTACGGGGCATGCCACGAAGACCTCCGTGCCCTCCCTTGGAGGATGTGAAAGGCAGCCTCCTTGTCGTTTACCGGGGCGGCGGCGTGCACCGCGTGCCACGCCAGGTGTTCCAGCATCGCCCCGCTTGTGTAGTACTTGTTTGCACATAGGGGGCATTTCGTTGGCTCCGTGGCCCCCCGCGCCGGGGGGAGCGGCATCGACTTTCAGATGGCGCCCTCCGGCGCTGGGTTGAAGGGCAGGTTGGCCAGCGGAACCGTGTGTGGCGCCAACGCGCTGCCCGGGGCCGCCGCATCGAAGGCTCGTGTCGCGGGCGCGGGTCTGAGACTTTGGACGGCGTCGCACTGCGCGTCTGCCTGCAGCCACTCTTGCCAGTGAGTGGCGCCGATTCGGCGGTCGGGCTTGCCCCTCCATCGCAGGTCTTGGAAGGCTTGTAGCCAGTGGTACACTGTGGTCGGGACCGCCAGCTGGAGCTCTAGGTCCGCGGGGTGCGCCGCTGCCGGCCACACCCCCGGCTTTGCTGCCTTGGCATTGTCCTTCAGGCAGACTTGGAGCAGGAGGGCGTGGTGTCTGCCCTTCTGCAGCGCCTTGACGATCATGCGAGCCCAGTCTGCCACGCGGATTACGGCCTCGGGCCCCTGCAGGCGCTTGGCGTCGCAGACGGCGATGTGCGCATCCGCCGGGCTGAACATGCAAACTACCCACTGCAGGGTTCTGCTGTCCCCGTTGGGCCACCGTGAGGGTACCTGGCGAGCAGGCGGGTGTGATGGGCCCCGCTTGGAGGTCCGGGACGTCCGTGGCCCTGATGGCGTCTCCCTGCCATGCAGCGTGTAGATGCTCCTCCTGGTCGGGGCTCCAGACCAGTGCGGGGGGGTTGGCCCACCCCGGTTCCTGCTTCTTGTTGGGGACGCTGACGGTGTGTAGCAGGACTGCTAGCGGGCAGAGGTCCGCTATCATATAGTAGTCATGGGTAGGCCCCTGCTGCCAGTGGACATGGGGCTGGGGCGGGAATGCCCCCTGCTTGGCGGTGCCGTGCCAGACGGTCCAGCGGCCCTCGGCCAGGATGTGCGACCGGTACCCCCCTGCCGTGGCCGTGCAGGATGGCCTGGTAGCCCGCCGCCTGCAGCACCAGCGCTTCCCCCTGCTGAGGCCCGGGAGGGGGTCCGCCGCCATCTGCGTCCCTGACGCGGGTGCGCTCGCGGAGTGTGGCGTGCCACGGATGGGGCGCGGCGCGCTGCGGCCCTTGTATGCTTTCAGCGATCTGCGCCAGGCCGTGGTGGTGGACGAAACTCTCCCCGCCATCTGCCAGTAGCGCCGCCGTGACGACGTACAGCTGCTCCGCCGTGAGGGGTGCCGTCGGCGTGTGCTTTGCGGCTGGCTGGCGGGGCCGCGTGTCTCCGCAGGGGACGTGGGGCAGCAGTTGCGCTGGGCATGCTGCCACGGGTCCTATGGTGACGGCCGCGACCGTGGACGCCAGCGCCGTGCGGTCTGTTGGCCTGTACTGCCTAAGCCCCGCGGTGTCCCAGGCGAGGTGCCTGCAGGCCGCCGTCCGGGCCACCGCTCCGCACTTCGTGCGGTCCAGCTCGGCCCCGTCCGCGTTGTTGCTTCCCCTTTGCTGTACGATGGTGGCCGTGTTGAGCGGGGGGCCCTGCTGCAGCGCCTCCGGGCTCTGCAGAGGGCAGGCGGGGCTGGCTGCGGGAAGCTCTGTGCGCTCAAGCAACGAGAGGGAGAGTCAAAAGTAGTTGAAAGACAAAGTTGACATTTTTTTGGATAAAGTCCAAGGTGAACCAGGGGATATCAGGAACAGATTTTCTATTCGACCCTTCTCATCCCACACTGTGCCAACAGTGTGCGTTAAGTGGACTACACGGAGATGCCGAAGTTTGGGGGCTATGACTTCGCCCTAGTGGTAACTTGTGGGTTGAGCACATTTACCTGAGTGTTCCCATGCACTAAACACATCACTGGGGAGCACACCATCAAGATACTCGTCGAAGAGTGGTTCTGTGTCTACGGGGCACCTGAAGAGATCAATTCTAACGAGGACGTCCGATTACGCTCAGATACTACCCGGTACAAGAGAGTCCTGGGGTCCCTCAATGTCCAGGTTTCCAAGGTGACTCCCTAAACTCATACGAGTAACCCCCTATGTGAGCGACAGATCTGATTTCTCAAGGAGAACATCAGGATATGGTGGAAGCTTGAGCGCACCAAAGACTACTGCCCGTCATTTCCTTGATGATGAACTCTCAAGAGAGTTCAGCAACTGGCTACTCACCCCATGAGCTATTCATGGGGCGCCCGGCGTTGTTCCTACACGCTCCCTATCCTGACGCTTCCTACTCTACGTTTGGAAAATGGTTGAAGGAGCAACAAGAGAAGGTGGACAAGGCCAAGGCGATGCTCCAAAGGGTGAGGGAGGGACAGTGGACTAAGAAGGACAGACACCGAGTGCCTGCATCCTACCACGAAGCTGTCTTTGTGTTGGTGCACCACAGTCAGCTACCTGCATGGCCCAATTTAACCAGTGATGACCTATACTTTGTGGCTTACAAGGTGATGACTGTGGATGGTCACAGCATCACTGTGCGGTGTTCTCCCCGCTTAGGGGCGACCCTGGTGTGCGCAGCCCCGCAGCTGAGACACTACTATGACTCTGAGGACCTCTGTAAGGAAGAGTGGGAACTGAACGACAAGGAGATCGCCGCTCTGGAGCTACAGGGTGCTGCTAGACCCGAGGAAGTGGAAGGAGAACTCCCCAACATGAACGCCGAGGAGATAGCCAACGAAGGCTTATACATGGTAAAGTCGATCCTCCGACACCGCTACCGCCCAGGGTGACGGCTCCTCACCCTCTGGGAGGGGTTCGGAGTGACGGAGGCTACCTGGCAACACTCTTCTGCCTTCGTGCTCCCTGAGGGACGCCTAAACTCTGTTCTCGTTGACTACTTGTCCCAGAACAACCTAGGAGAGCTGCTGAGGCTCACTGAAACGCTTGACTCGCAGAAGAAGCCTAGGGGCTGAACCCTTCCTATACCTGCCTATGTGTGTGTCAGTGTGCTGATCCTGAGGACCTAAGAGCAAGCTGCAAAAGTGTTTCTTAATTCTATCCAACTGCGCACCCTTGCTGAACCCAGCTGTTGTCTTTACACGGTGCGATGGGGAACGCCCAACGTCTCTCCCTCCCTAGGTGCCCGTGTTGTGTGTTGGCACCAGAAGCCTCGGGGGAATACCTAGCGCTAACGCCAAGGTGCTGGTTTTGTCTATCTACCTGCCTACTAAAGGGGACGAGTGGCCAAAAGCTACGAGTCATGAAAACGCCTGTTTGCTAAGCGGCGAAAACCTGGACTACCACTGCCACTGCCCACCAAAAAACCCTGATGACATTTCAGGAAACAGGCGGGACAGGGACACACTCACTACAGGTCCTACACACTCTACTGTAGCACCGGCCCTCGAAGGATGAGCGAACGCAGCCCTGCTCTAGCTCTCACCCAGACCTGCCACTACTACAGTCACACGCTACTTGCTGCCGTTCATGAAAGAGGCTGAGGCCCCAGTGGCCCACCTGTGAAAATGCAAGAGAACACAGCGCTACTAAGCAGCTGCCGCCTAACAGGGACGTCACTGCACATTTCCCTGCAGGGGCTCGGAGGGAAAAAGTGCTCTGTTTGCGTGCGCAGCGTGAGTACGGGTTGTTCTTGAAGTAGACGTTCGACCCTCGCCATTCCTGGCTCGGGCCAGCTTGCGCGCCCTGTTTAGCTGGACGGCAAACAAATTGCTGCTGTGCACCGATCAGCCTTTTCTGGCCCACCTGAAAGAGGCACATGCAGGACAGTTTGGAACTGAGCAACCTAACCTGCCTCGCCGTATTATACCGGTCTCCGACAGAAAAGTGATACACTGTTTCAAAACTGCCCTATCAAGCAGGCAAGCTTATGCGACTCCGCCCGTTCTCTTAAAAAATATAGGGCGGAGCCCCAGGGTAACCTAAACAAGGGTACTACCGAGCGCATCCCGCCTCGCCCACCCGTTGATGCGTCATATGCCGGCACGGGATCCGTATCTGCCCCTGAACACCTATCTCTATCGATCCCCTTTCAATCCATCCATACCAGTCTGGGTGCACAATCACCGATTCAACCGATGGGTGGCCCCTCCTGGGCTTAGTCACCTTACCTACCGCTGAAGAACGAGAGCAGGTGAGAAGAGAACACGAACACATGCGAAACCAAGCGAGTATGCACTCGTGTGTATGTTCTAATCAGAGCTACAGAAAAAGGGAGGTTGTGGTGTAAGAGGAGTTGTCACAGTTGCCCCGCATTGCACCCGCCGGGCAGGACCGGTAGCCCCCCGTGACAACCACTTCCTGGCCCAAGGCCATCCGTTTTGCCCTGATCTAGCTTTCAGTCCCCTGAGTTCTTCTAATCTGTACCTCTATCTTACGTGTTTGCTACTGCACGCGAGTATGTATGTCTAGTCAGCGAAAACAGTAGGCAGGCACTGGGCAAGCAATACCCGTGATCACAAAACACCTGTTGTTCTATTCTTTTTTTTGAATTCTTGAATTTATGTCTCTTGAAGTCTCCTATGAACACGGGTGGGATTTCTAACTTTATTATTCTTTTTATGTTTCGTCGTTTCTTGCTAAGTACGTGACGTACTGTTATAATCTTTTTTTTTTCTTTCCGGCAGTGAATTCAGACGCCCCCCTGCGCGCCGCTTTTGTCTGCGTACGAATCCAGGAATTTTACTAATTCCTGTGATGAACAAAAAAGACGCAAAGCTGTGCACTTAATGCACATGAAGATTCTGGACAGGTGTGTGCCCTCAGAAAACTTCTAGTCCGTCATTTGACAGATTTTGGTGTATTGTTGAACGTTCATCAGCAATCAGGCCCTCATCCTTTGAATCTCTTCTGTGCAGATGTTCCTTTTGTTTTTTTGAACGTATACCAGTTCGAAAGTTCGTAAGTACGAAGGTTCTGGGTCCGGGGTCCACCCCATGCAACTGACTTTGGGAGATAACATACACGGAGGAAGGGGGTTAACTCGGGTCATGCATCACGACAGGTGCGTAAAGGTACATCATCCTTGACCTCTCTTGACTCCCTTGCGTGAAGGCATGAGATTAGGTAGCGGTGTGGGTCTCTGTTTGCTCTGCCCTATTGCTTGCGTGTGTGTCGGAAACTGGGTTGGGGGGGGGGTGCACCCTGGAGGGCATGGACTGCTGAGTTCTCACGGAGTGAGAGGGCGCCTTCCGTTTTTTAACCTGTGATGGCATGGGATCCGACGGTGAGTAGGCATGGTGTCGTGGACGTTTGTGTGACTCAGCGATGTACGAAGTGCTGTAGACGGAATCAGGTGTGCGGAAGTAGTTGATGCTCTTTGGCTGGGATGGCATAACAGGCGGTGTGTTTGATTGGAGCCAGTCAGGAGAAGCAGAGACGGCTGCGGCAATCGCTGAGCGTCTGGAGGACAGTAGCTGGGGCCAGTGATGTGGAGCAGATGATAAGGATGTGAAGAGCGCGGAGTGAAGTGAGGCAGGGATTAGGGTGCGAATGAAGTGTCGCCGCTCTCCAGGGTGCGCTGATGACCACCATCTCAGCAGTGTTGGCCAACAGGAAATGGGCCATGCACCAATAAACAGTTCTTGTAACAGCCACATGTGGGGACATTGACTGATCATGGATAGGGGGTCCATAGGGTGAACAGTACGGCAGTGGAAGCAACGGTAGGACGACATGTCTTGATGAGAGGGGTAGCCATCAATCCAGAGGGTGGCTGAGACCCAAAGAAACGGTAAGCTGACCAGTCTGTTGGAGTGAAGATACCAATCGAAGCTGGATGTGCTGTGTAAAGATGCGTGAAGGTGGCGTGGCGTGATTCGCCTTAGCAATTTCTTGCTGATTTTCTGTGTGATTGGTATTTTTGAGAACACAATGCAGCCTTTAGGAGGCGGTGGAATGAGGTTAGGATGAAGTGGTGAGTTATGGTAAATCCATTTGGCCACGGCATCGGCCAACTCATTTCCCACAAACCCAACGTGAGCCTTTAGCGAGGCAATATCAATGGCAGATGGGAGTGAGTGAAGTTCGGATAAGAATGCAGTGACCCAACTGTATTTGTGAATTTGTGATTTTGATTCAATTGCAGAAAATGTGTGCTCAGGCTTATTGTGCAGGTCGAGTGCATATTTCATAACAGAAACCACTTCTGAGTTATCCGACAATATGAACACTGCGCTGTGGTGCGTGTATGTGCGTAAGAACCGAAGGCATGACAGGAGAGCCCAGAACTCTGCATCACGTGAGCTGTCAAAGGGCGATGGCATTGCCAGAGCAAAGGCATCATTGTCTGGCGGAAAGAGCACAGCTGCTGCCCCTGTCATGTGGTTTTCTTCAGATCCATCTAGGTATACCCACAGGGTAGTTGATGTGGCTGTTTCCAGAAGTGGCACCGCGCCAGTGCAGTTCCATTCCTTGAGGTCTGCTGACAAAAGTATATTTGTGCGCTGCGGATAAGCAATTTTGAGGCCAATGTGGGGTGGTGGAACTGAATTGTCCACCGTTTTGAATGGGTGGTGTCGGATTGAAATGTGGTGAATCACACAGTGGGGGAAGCAGGTGGTCAGGAGACATTTTGTACAGTGGCAGCAGGGGATCGGTTGGTGGTTGAAACATGAAAGAGTGTGAATTTTTTAATTTGAAATCACCATGTGGGGTGGAGACCGTGGCTGAAGAGGGAGACCTGAACTTCACAGTGGCAGGTGACCAAATGGCAGTTAGCTGGACGTAGCTCGTTCGTTCAGGCTGGAGGTTTTGCACCAAAACAGGGTTCCACACTCCGAATGCATGTGCTTCTAACTTAAGAGCATGTGCTGCGTCCACCAACCTGTCTTGAAGGGGATTGGGTGTGGGACTGAAATATGCACGAATCACTGAATGGTTTGCTGACGGTGGACTGTCCAGCAGTAGATGCCTGATTGCCCCATTGACCACTGATTTCTACACAGTGGTTGGCAAATCCCACAGCCCCTGGCCACCTGGTGTCCGCGGTGAGTGTTTGTCTTTTGGTGAAGTGGAGAGTGATAGTTTGGCTCTGATGGCAATTGCTTTTCAGATGCGATTCTGGAGGGCATGAAGACATTGAGAGGGTAGATCATGGGCTAAAGGGCGGTAGTTGAGCGTGGAGATGAGCAATGGATTGGTGATGGGCACTGATTCATGCACGGAGAGGTAAATATGTGACAGGCTGTTGAAAAACGAGATAATCTCGTTTTGCAGGAGCTCGTAGAGCAGTATTGCATTTGGTTCGGTGAAGAAGAACATACCAAGATATTTGTAGTGGCTGTGCGGTGTTCCCTGTGGTGTATGTGTTGATAAAGTGGCCCCTGAGGCGGATTTGATGGTGACCGGCGCAGCTCCTTGGAGGGAGTGCAGTTTCGTTTTTAATGTGTTCATGTCAAGACCCAGTTTGCGCCGCTCTTGGTCGAAGAACTGGAATACCGCCTGTGCTGTAGTAGGTGATGGTGTGCGGCTGGGGAAATCATCTATGAATGTATGTATAGAATCATGCGAAGTCAAGGGCACGTGGTGCGGCAGGGCTGAAAGTGCTGCCCTGGGTCGTTGATGGTGCCGGAGGGCTCGGGGCCGGCAAGACCAGTGGGGCAGGCACGCGAGGAGTCGACCTGAACGCTGCTATTGGGGGTAGAACCGGAGACTCGAACACCAACGGAGGCGAGAGCAGCAACAATGGAAGCAAGATCCATGTTGAGTGTTATCTGGCAGAAAATCCCAGTCTATGAAGAAAATTGATGCGAATTTTACTATGCACATCTGAGTGTCCATATCTGTCTGAAAAGATTTAAATAAATCCGATTGTGAAAAATATTTGGCCGATCTGGCCCGCGAGCGGGCGTCAGCGGCAAATGGCGATTCCAGGCAAATGATCGGAACGCGGCGGATTTACGGAGTATGGACCGCGGAATCAGATCCGGCATATCAGAAATATATAGGTCTGATCCTGAGACTGAGCTGCGAGGCGGCGATTCCGCCGAAGCAAAGAAAAAGACCAAAATGTAGCCAATCTGGACAGAATGTCTGAATATCTGAGCAGATGGGGCTAGCCGCACTTACACTCCCCCTCCAAAAACACACTGGGGTGTGTCGCTACGTCAACGAAGAACGTAGTGCGGGTAAGTCCCAGAAGAAATAGAGATGTAGCCTCGATGGGGCGAAATCTGCTTGATCTGACCCGATTTGGGCTGGATTGGCACTGAATCAGGAAGGATGAACCTGAAATGAGACAGAATGAGGAGTGACGAACAGTCCCTCGTGCAGTAAAACATTAGGTTAAGGGCTAAAAAGCATGTAAACGTATCGAGAATCGACACCAAACCATGCATTGGTTGAGAATGAGGCAGATTATTGGTGGATTGAGTGGGGGAATCAAGAAATGGAGTGACATCTCAGCGCTCTGGCACAGTTTAGCTGTCGCGGGCACGCTACGGTGTCCTCGCCGAACTCTACATCGTGTTACTCCCGCTTTTCTCGTTCTGAAAAGTGCAGCATGTGCTTCAGATTTGGCGCATCTGGTGGATGATCACAGGATTCAGCAAGATTGGGAATCAAATTGAGCAGAGATGAAGGAGATCAAACAATCACAGAGAGGGAAAACAAATACAAATGTAGTCTACAGACCCTAAGTGCACAGAAAATCATAAGCGTCAACGAAGTTAGGCAAAGCCGTCGACAGATCTTCGAGGAATGAGAGGAGATGACAAGGAAATCAACCTAAATTGTCCTAACATGTGCAAATTCCCTAAGATGAAGGTGAAATGAAGCGGAATGTTTAGAACTAAAACTACTAACACTTTCGTTTAGACTAAAGTTAATATATATTGTCGTTTATTCAGCTCAATTGTGCTTTCCAGCACGTTGGTTCGCGAGCATCTAACAGATTCTATGAAAATGTGGATCATGTGATGATGCATCATGATGGGACATGCTGGCCCTGGATCCTTGGCATGTAACGCGCCGAAGGTTCGCTGAAGGCGCTTCACTGACAGTATATAACTGAGAGACACCGAATTTACAGTGGCGATGGTGTCAATCGACTTGGACAAGGCCAATCTTTCGATGGAGTCCCACAAGACACTTGGATTCACCATTTTCGACAGTTTCAGGTCGGATTGAGCTCACATTGGCGTGTGCCAAAAATACAACGAAGCTTACGGACTTCAGAGGTTGCTGTTAGAAGTCCCTAGAGCTCCTATGTGAAAGTTGTCTGAACAATTGACGTCTGGGTTTCGTGCAACAGTGGCAGAATGATGGACAAACCTGAGGAATTCAAGGTAAATTCAAGGAATCTGGATCTGAATCTGGACTTTGACTTCAGCATCACGGCAAATGAAGGTAAGATCTGAGTTCCTGGCGTCGCAACTGGTGCAGCCAGTACTACAGGGGGTGCCTGTAGGGGTGAATGTCACCGGCCGGTGTTTTTACTATGTACATTTGCTTCCATCTGCACGAGTAGCCAAATTCCAAAAATGCACAGACCAACAGAGACAAGATTACCCCGAATCTGCCTGAGTTAAGCCTGAGTTTGGTTTTTTCCGAACACGGCAGCACACTCCGTGGCTTTCGGCAGCGTATCTACGCCTTGTCTGCCGAACGGAGACCAAAGAAAAGTTGATTGACGTCAAATTATCAAACATTTGCAGTTCTCCACATCAGTTCGAAATCAGGAAGAATGAACAGTGGATTGAGCAGAATGTGGTTGGGGCGAGGCTGAAGTCGGCCACGCACGAATACATGTGACCACCAACCTGTCTGGTCGGGCCCTCGTACGGCTTGGGCGCTGCAAATCAGCGGCCGAACTTGAAGCTTGGTCCTCATTTGGCTCCTGGGCTGGCCTGACCGCAGGAGGGGGGATCGACGGATCAGCCCTTGAATGTGGCTGCTGAGGGCTGTAAAAGGCTGGATCTCGATTCACCACAGGTCGTTTTCCGTCGCTCTCCACTTGTCTGTCTGGTTTCGACAGACAGTCTGTCAGGAGTACGCCAATTTCGGGGTGCTTCTTGAGGAAGTCGATGAACCCCTTGGTGTACCCATGGACAAAAGAATGGGCTGGTTCCCAGTTGTTGTGACTGGAATCAAAGCCCCTCCACTCACATAGAAATTCCCATTCGCCCTTGGCGTCGCGTCTTGCTTCTAAAATCCTCTTGAGTTCGTACTTCCCCCCTTCGAGGACCCGATCTGACAAAATTTTCGAAGTCCAAAAAAGGGGTTTAACCCGATCCTTGGGGGAGGGGATCTCTCTCTTGAGGCGATCGCCCGAAACGTCAATTTCCCTGCTGACATCCACACGAATCCTCCACCTGTTCTCACCAAGACGCGCTGTAACAGCGAATGGCGCCTCCCACAAGGGAAGAAGCTTGTCATCTCCGTCCAGGGTGGTTTCGGATTTTCGAAGCCAAACTCGATCATCGACTTCAAAATTGTGGGGGTTTTTTCGGCCTTGATTTTGGACGCAAAGCCAGTCAGCTTGATGCTTCTCGATTAATTTCGAGACAGTTTTTTCTGCTCGTTGGACTTCGTCCAAAAACAACGAAGCATCTTTACAGGGGCGAGGATTATTCAACGGCATGTTCCACCAACACTTCTTTCGTCCAAAGACAATTTCATTTGGAGAAAGGCCATGATACAAAGGCGTGTTGTGATAACGGCGAAGCATGGCGAAAAGAATCTCAAGCCAATGGAAGTCCTTCTCACTGGCGAGCTCCTTACGAAGCATATTTATAAGTGAGCGGCCGGCTCTTTCGCCAGGCAACGCTCGATGTGAGTGGATTTCACATCTGAGGTGGTGGATTCCAAGGCGAGCACATAATTCTCTCCACCATTCGGAGGTGTACTCTTTGCCTGAGTCCGTAACCACCTCGGATGGGACGTCCCAACCTCCCATCCAGGTCTGCGCGCACCATTTGGCGGCAGCCTTGCCAGTCATCGACTCAATGTTGCAAGGCAACACTTGAATGTAGCCGGAATGACGGCACTGAATAAGGAGCACACCATTGACTTTTTTATTAGTCCAATGGCACTCTTCGTCATCGAGTTCACCGAGATAGAAGAAATCACTGGTGACTCTGTTAAAGAGGCGCTCCGGAATAGGATGAGGCCTCAGATGGCCGTGCTTCTTCGCGATCGGGGGCGTCGAGACAGCACATTGGGCACATCCGCCGGCTAATTTCATGCAATGAGTGTATAGTCGTGAGCCAAACAACCTATGTTTTATCATCGACCATAATCGACGGCCATGTGCGTGGGGGGACTCCCATTTGTGCCACCAGTTTAACACTCGGGGGGCCAGGGCGTCTGGTACGCACAATTTACCCTCCATCCACAGCTTCCCCCCATCCAACGAGTACTCAGAAATAATCCCATCCTTGTGAGCATCTTTGGATTTGAGATTTCCAAAGACCTCTTTAAACATGGGATCCTGCAGGTAATCGGACGTCCAGTCACGGATGATCAGGGAATCTTTCGGCAGGGGTGGAGTTTTGGCCGGATCTCGACGCTTAATGCCCTGGATCAACCGAAATCGACTTACTCGTCGGGTATAGTCAAACCGTTTCACACTCCCTGAGGAGGGATCGGTGACTTTCTCCACGACTTTCAGTGTTTTGGTGCAGATCTCATGAGCATGCGCCGGATCTGAGATGGCTGTGATGTCGTGACACGGTAATGCGTGCTGTTTAACAGCGCATTGCATGCATGCACGTCGAATGAGCTTTTTTTCCTCCTGATCCCATTCGATTATTACATGGCGGTCCTGCTCCGTACCATGGATGTTGGTACTTTGCAGCCCCTCTGAAGCGGGGTAAGCCCATCAGCTCAGAGCATCCGCTACCGTGTTGTGTTTTCCAGGCAAATACGACACATGGAGGTCAAACAGACTGAGAAATTCGTGCCATCTGGCCCGTCGACCAGCTGGGCTCGCGACAGTATCAATGTGTTCAGTGGCCCAATACTCCAGAGATCGATGATCCGTCAGGACCTCGACTCGATTGGTGCCAACCCACGATTGGTACTTTTTTAAAGCACAGATTATGGCGTAGGTTTCTTGCTCACGCGGCGACCATTGCATTTTGCGTGGGGCTAGCTTCCGAGACCAAAATGCAAGAGGGTAGTGATCGCCGGTGGCTTCATCAACCTGTTCAAGAACAGCTCCGATCGCGTACCTAGAAGCATCGGTTCTTATGTAGAAGGGTCGGTCAAATTGGGGCACATGCAACGTGGCGACTTCACAGAGGGCCGCCTTCAAGTGATGGAAGGCCTCCTCGCACTCGTCAGTCCACTTGACACGAACCTTTGAACCTGCCTTGCCTGCATCTCTCCCTACCTTCAATAATTCAGTGAGGGGGGCAGCAAATTTGGCATAATTCGGCACAAAAGTGTGGTAAAAATTGCAACAACCCAGGAATCCTCTCAACTCCGTGATCGTCTCGGGGCGCTTCCACTTCTGAATAGCGACGAGCTTCCCTGGACTGGGTCGTCGGGTGCCATTCTCTAGGAGAGAACCACAAAATTCGACTGATTTTAAAAATAATTTTCCTTTCTTTGGCCAACAAATCAGCTGATTGGCATCAAGAATGTCCAAAACCTGGTTCAGCTGCTTTTCATGTAGGGCCACCAGCTCAGCTTCGGTCAGTCCCTCCCCTTCCGTCGCGATGATTATGTCATCTATGTACACGCTCACGAAGGCACGAAGCTCAGGATGAGCTGAAAAAAGCACATCCTCCATCATTCTTTGAAAAAACGAAGGGGCGTTCTTCAGGCCCATGGGCATGACCGTCCACTGGACTGGGCCACATGGCGTGCACATACAGGTGAGAGGTCGGCTCTCCTTCCTCAACGGCATTTGGTGAAAGCCGTGATGGAGATCCAGCACAGAAAACAAACGACATCTTGCCCTCTTGGCGATTTCCTCCTCAATGAGGGGTAGGGGGTGCGAATCCGCCTTGGTTTCGGCGTTGAGATTGCGAAAATCAACAACCATTCGCCAACCATCAATAGTGTTCTGGTCTGCAGGCGGCGGCTTCGGGACTGTGAAGGGTGCACAGCACCATTCGCTGGTCATACAACCCTCAAGCCAACCAAATTCCCTGAGATTTCTCTCGATGATTTTTCTGAGTATCTCATGTTTGTGTCCATGGTTCTCATAAGGGCGCTGTTCCTTCGCCTTGTACCCTTCACGAAGCTCGATGAAGGCTTCACCGAACTGCTCACGGACAGAGGGGTCCTTGATCAACTTTCCCGAAAGGGTTGTGTCCTTCCGTTCCTCAAAAATCTTTTCTCTTGACTTGGAACACAATTCAGTGTCCACCTGATCGCCAGGAATTACTGTCGAAAAAACTTTGGCGATTTCTTCGGCCTTGGCAGGAAGAATCTTCTTACGGATGTCCCTAAACAGGTCCGTATCAACTGCCTCTTGAAGATAGGTGGGTCGAGTGTCGACATTCCAGAGATTCTCTTCGTGATCCAGCTCCTCGAAAGGATCTATGAAAGCTTCCACACGGGGTTTTTCATAAAAAACTCTGAATTTGCGGCGCGATTTGAAATTTTTCTTCGCCCGTGCACTGAAGATTCTTTTCGATGTCGATCGTATTGGGGAAGAGGGAGACGAGGCGGATCCATTTGACGTTGGATCACCTTGGGTATCTGACGGACAAAAATCAGAAAAAATAGATTCATCATCAGTACCACGCTCAACCTCAGATTCAGACCCAACACAGGAATCAGTCCCAGAATCAGCAGAATTAGAGTCAGAAAGCTTTCCATCCACCAGGAATGCAAGCGAACTCCAGGACCGCTGTGGCAGGGGACCTGTGTCGTCCCTGGCATACAGCTTAATCTTCCTGGGAAGTTCGATGTAATCTACACAAATGTCTTGTAATTCCTGAAACCAAGGCTTGTCGTCCCACAAGGGCACAACTAAAATCGCCTGGGTTTTATCTTGCTTGATTTTGTGGATGACCTGCTGGATTAAGTGAAACGGAGGATTAATCCACAACTTCTTGTCCCATTTACGGGTCCAAGCGTCGCGAAAATGCTTGTCGAAGCGCTTGTTCTTGCGGTTAGCAAAGGCATCATACTGTGGCCAAAAGGAATGGTGTTCATGAAAATATTCACAAATTGCATCGCGCCATTTGTCGACAACTCTGTAGGATGAAGAGTGCCAGCGCGAAGGGCGTCGTGGCTGGGAGTCCCTACGAAGACATTCTAACTCTCGGGAGTAATCGGCACTCCCATTCACCTCTGCAATGGTGACATCTTCGCCAAATTTTGGTGTAACTTTTCGCTTCGAAAATTCTTCTGCACTTTTAAACCCTGCGTGCAAAAAACGAAATTCAGGACGCTCCAAGGGACCTGACTCCAGCAAAAAACAACGCCGATGACCTACGGGCGCCACCCTGTTCTTGCTAAGCCAAGGGTGGCCCAAGTAAAGGTCATACTTTATGTCGGCACGATGGAACCAGTCGCCCTTAAGGACAACTTCCTCCACATTACCTTCTTCCCAAAGGTCTTGAGCGACCAAATGAGTTGATATATAACAACCGCGTTGCCCCCCTGCGAGAGAATGTCCAGAAACTCCCTCGAGGGTAACAGGATAAAGCGAATCAATCACGCAGTCGTCGGGTAAGAAAGAATTGGATTGGAGATTTACCTCTGATCCATTGTCACACAAACAAGTGGCGAGGTGGAAATTGCCCTTGCAATCAGAGACCCACAGCTTTGTGACAAACTGACGGGCCCTGTGCTTGGACTGTACACCAACCTCGTCCACTACGACAGAAGGATCCGCTGCCGGATCCAGGGGACAGGAGACAAGCGACCCTACATCAAGTAGTGGTCGAGATGGAATCTGGGGATCATGCCTGAAATCGCCTGGGGAGGGGCGATTTTCGTGGCTCCCCTAGGCGTTCTGACCTCCAGTGGATGCGTTAACATTGTGAACACACCCTGATTCGTCGACCCACTCATCTACGAACGGATCATCTGCTGGATTCAAGGCATTTTCAACGTAATCTCGATCCGCATCGGACACCTGATCTGCACCTGAGACCTGATCCACACGATGGTTGCCCTTTCCACGTCCACGGCCACGGCCGCCGGATGATGGACCTCCACCGTCGCCACGCCCTCTGCCCTTACCAGAGAAAGGGGTTGCCGAAGAATTTCCCTTACCTTTACCCTGTGATCCTGGAGCATTTCCCTTGTTTGTACCGGATTGAGGGGTTCGGCCTGGATTTCGATTTCCGCCTCCGGCGTTGCCATTGGGATTTTTCTGGCCGTTCGGCTGCCCACCTGAGCCGGATGGAGTCCGATTTCCTGTGCCTTGGGACCCGCCAGGGCCTCCAGTATTTTTGTTTCCACCGGAGGGGGTCGGATTCCCTTTTCCCCCCTTTCCACCATGCACCTGTCTGTCATTCCTGTCTGAATTCTGCGGATTACTGATATTTTCACCAATCACCTTGTGATCGTAAGTAGACCATCGGTGATTACCAGTAGAATGCGTCTTAGCTCGGTTCGTAGAACCTAAAAGAAGGCAGATGCTACAGTGATCCTGAACATTCCGGGTGTCATTCACCTTTTTGTTACCCTTTTGGGCCCCATTTTGGGTGTTTTGCTGGGTATTCTTGTTTCCCCCAAGACCCTCATGGAAATTTTG
The DNA here is from genome assembly GCA_964036045.1 of Eutreptiella sp. 'Long Island Sound 2002'. NCBI lineage: Eukaryota > Euglenozoa > Euglenophyceae > Eutreptiales > Eutreptiaceae > Eutreptiella > Eutreptiella sp. 'Long Island Sound 2002'. The sequence continues at coordinate 72,047,552 of OZ038380.1, read as the reverse complement.
ATTGGCGGCGTCGGCGAGCCGCTCAACCTCTTCCCACAGTTCCTGCGGGGTGAACGAAAACACCCAGTTCTTGGCCTTCAGGCGATGGCCGTGGAAACTTACTCCCCTGTTGAGGACTTGGACAAACAAGTCCCGATCCTCGTGTTCATTAAACTTGATTTTCCACGTGTTTTCAGTGAATTTCACTTTGGAAGACGACGTGGGGGAACACTTTTGAAGTGATTCCCTGACGGAGAACCTGTTGGCCGAGGCATCGAAGCCTTCGACCTCCGCCCACCAGGTCTTGACCTTTTCTTCGGACTGTTTATTCCGAAGGGTGGCGGCTGTTTCGGAGGGGATCTTGTCAAAAATCAAAATTTTCAGCTCGGCACTGGAAATTTTTTTGCCTGAATGTTCAGATTCTTCCACTAAGTTCCAGAAGCGCTGTCTCTTGTCTTGCACTTCGTGCAAGATTAATCGCGAGAATGAAGGAAAATTCTTCAACATCTGGTGGTAATGGTCCTCTGGCAGCCGGGATCCACGTACCTCCAACTGTTCCCACACCTCATCAAAGGTAAGGGGGGAACTTGAATCCTCACGATCACTCCAGGTCCTGAGCCAAGTGTTGGCTGGCGCTCCCTCAAGGCAGTCCAAGAGGGCCATCAGGAACTGATCATCCTGGAGTTTTTGAGTCTTAACCCACAGTTTAAATTCCCGTTGGAACTGGGGCCAACGTCTGGGGTTCCCATTATACTTCGGTTGCTTGGCAACCTGACGAAGTCGCAATGAAGTAGGATTAAGAAGAGAATCCAGCCCAACACCGGCCGTAATGGCAGACACCTTGGCGGCATCATTAGCCACACCAGCTCCGGCGAGGGTCTGGGCGAGCAACAGCTGGGCTAAGGCGTTGAAATCAGCAGCAGGAGGGGCAGTACGGGAGGCAGTTCGCTTGGCATTCTGAGCCTCAGTCCTAGCCTTCGCCGTCCTACTCTGAGAACGAGAGATTGTAACCCTTTCCTTTAGCTTGGTCCTGCTGATCCTTGCATCGGTGGTCTTGGAGTCCACCGAAGGAGCAATTGAAAAAATTTCTGTCGCCTCCTCCGGCGGTTCTGTTGTTTGTTCCACCGATGATGCACCCTCAGATCTCATGTGCGTCTTGAAAAGATCTTTTATTCCCAGCGTTTGACTGATGAGTTGCATTTGATCTTTGAGCAATTGGAGCTCAGTATCTCGCTGGAATCTGCAAGAGCAGTCGGCAGGACAGTACATACCGTGTCCTGAAGGGCCTGAGCAGGCTGTCGGACCGCTAATCTCAGTGGTCCGCAGCCAGGAGTCCACTTGGGGAGCTCCTTCAGCCCTGATTTCCAGACTTGCCTGCCTGGCCGCCTCTAAAATTCCTTCCTCAACCGCGGCGGCTAGATCGTCGCGGATGGAAACAGGGGGATGAGGGGCGGAGGGCCCGGCAACAGGTGCCTTGGTCTTCTCCTTCGGAAAGGGGCTTGCCTCCCAGATCTGCAAAAAAATGGCAAAAGAGTCATCTTCTTGAGAACGCCACCACATCCTGGTATTAATTTCTTCTTGAAGAAGGAAAAAATATTCCATTAAAAAATCAGAAGCGATTCTTTCTGGTCCTATCAGGTTAGACGTGGCTAATAGACAAAGGGCCTCAAGCGCCTCAAGGTTACGGGTCACTTCAGAAGACAAATGGTCGTCCCATTGTGCCCAAGAGGCTGGTCGATTATAGCTAGGTACCTCACCTGGACCACCCATCTCAATGTCGTCAATGTCGGCTTCGATGGTCTCGAATGTTGGACATTGGTAAGGAATGTGGGTACCTGCCAACTCCGTAAGGTCTACCGGAGCGTTGCCATCGTCGTAGGCTGGGAGATTCCAGCTGCTTGATGGCCAATTTCGACTGGGATTATGAAAATTTGGGTCCCCACAGCTGCTGATTTGTGTCCTTCTTGGGCAGCTTGGGCTTGCGCAAGGCATTCCTCTCAAGGCCTCGTTCGCGCAGCACCATGGCAGCGTAATCGTTACGTCTCCAGGAGCGGCGGGGTCTACGGGGCCGTACTGGGGAGCTAACTGTGGTTGGGACACCAAAGGAACAACATTCAGGTAGCCTCTGCTACCATGAAAGTGCTGCCCTGGGTCGTTGATGGTGCCGGAGGGCTCGGGGCCGGCAAGACCAGTGGGGCAGGCACGCGAGGAGTCGACCTGAACGCTGCTATTGGGGGTAGAACCGGAGACTCGAACACCAACGGAGGCGAGAGCAGCAACAACGGAAGCAAGATCCATGTTGAGTGTTATCCGGCAGAAAATCCCAGTCTATGAAGAAAATTGATGCGGATTTTACTATGCACATCTGAGTGTCCATATCTGTCTGAAAAGATTTAAATAAATCCGATTGTGAAAAATATTTGGCCGATCTGGCCCGCGAGCGCGCGTCAGCGGCAAATGGCGATTCCAGGCAAATGATCGGGACGCGGCGGATTTACGGAGTATGGACCGCGGAATCAGATCCGGCATATCAGAAATATATAGGTCTGATCCTGAGACTGAGCTGCGAGGCGGCGATTCCGCCGAAGCAAAGAAAATGACCAAAATGTAGCCAATCTGGACAGAATGTCTGAAAATCTGAGCAGATGGGGCTAGCCGCACTTACAAGGGCATAGAGTATGATGTTAATGTATAGGTTAAACAACAAAGGCGACAGTGGACACCCCTGCTTGACTCCTCTGTGTAGTGTTTAGTGGTGGTGTGTTTTCCCATTATTGAGCGGATACTCTTTCGGAGAAGGGTACAACTGTTGTATGCCTGTGATTAGTTGTGCTGGCAGGTTGTAGTGGTGTAACGTGGCCCATAGTGCTGTTAAACGCCTTGTTAAAGTCTATGTATAAGTTATATGCTGATGAATTTCTATCCTGTAGTGCGGACAAATGCTGTATGTGATCTGCTGTTCGGTGGAAGGAAATACCACTATGCTGTGACGAGTGAGGCAATGCATGCTGTGATGCGTGGTGTGACAATTGCTGAGCCAAATGTGTAGCGACCAGTTTGTAAATTCAGCTTAGGAGTGAGATTGGCCTGTAATTGTTTGTCATTCGTTTGTCCCCTTTTTTGCAGAGAAGAAATACCTGGGATTCAGAAAATTGCTCTGGCATCAGGTGGGGGGGATAACAATTTGTTGCGAACAGAATCCAATCTAGGATGTACTCCAGACTCAGATGAAACATGTACAAACTGGATCCGTCTGTGCCACCACGTTTGGTGGGTTTAGAAGACTTCAGGATTTCGAGGAACCGCTGCTGGAATAGCTGTGGTAAGTCAGAGTGGGTGAGGTCAGGCGGGCAAGACGGCAAATGCTGAAGCTGTGATCTCAGGAAGTTCTGCTCAGGCTCAAAGTGTGGGTCTCCCCCCAAGTTCTGTAGTGTAGTACAGAAAGCTTTGGACATACTTTCAGGTGATGTGTGTACTTCAGTGGAAATGGGTTCAGACACTGCTGAAAGGTGTGTAGACTGTGGTTGCAGTGTTTTAGCAAGGGTTTGCTTGATGGATGTGCCCTTCAGTAGGGCATGGTGCAGTTTTTTCGATTTGGCAGACTGTGTATCGTGGTTCCATCTAGAAACAAGTTTTTACACTTCTGCCATCGATTTGCGAAAGTTGGGGTGGTCTGCTGATGGCAGTGCGCGAACCAGTTTTTGAAAACGTTTTTCATCCTGTGTGGAACGATGTATGGGGAGTTTGGTGATGTGATGGTAGGCCAGCGCCACTTCATCCACAACGAAAGCTGTAATTGCTTGTATATCATCAGAATTGAGGTAGGCGATGGACGGGTGAATGGCTTTGAGCCATTTCTTTAACGGGTTCATGTAGTGTTCGAACTCTTTGATTTCGTCGTCTGTTAGTCTGCAAAAAACGGGTGCTGGTGTTGTTGAAGTGGTGTGTGTTGGTATGATTGGAGCCACGCATGTAACGTGGCTTGGATGATGGTCAGAAAAAAAATTGGAAGTGTCAATGTTGGCATCTACTATGGGGAAGGCAGAGAGAAAATTGGGTGATGCCAAAATAAAATCGAGTCTCGCTTGACTTTGGTGGTTTTGCGACCAATATCACGTGAATTTTCTCGAATGTGGGTGTTTTGACCGAAACGTGTCGGTCAATCGGGGTGGTGTGGCTTGAATTTTATTGGAGAGGGAAGGCGAGTGATTGGGGGTCACGACGTTTTCCGAGTCCAAAGATATGCTAATGATGGCGTTGAAATCACCTCCAGTCACGTGTGACGGGTACTTGTTGAAAAGTAAATCCAGTTCTTCAGATATCTTTTGGCGAAACTGGGTGTAATGTGGTGGGCAGTAAACGGATGCGAAGATGGTGGGTTATGATCCAGGTAAGGTTAATAGGAGCAGTGTCATGAGGCCCTCTGTGTCTACGTGTTTCAAAGGTATTTCCCTTTGAGGCAAAGCGAAGTAGGCCGCGTTCTGGCTGAAGCGCAGCCGTAAGGTAGACTGTCCAGAATCCAAAAGCCCCATTAATGGGGCTATAAATTTTTACAACGCCCCCCCCGCACTAAGAACAGGACAGGCACAGCCTGCAGGTACAAGAGACAGCCAGAGCACAAGCCCTGACCGTGTCCTGCGTTGCGTTCTGCGTTTTGCCACTTGGAGAGAGGGATGTATGTTTACATGACTTTGCGTACCCATTCTAACCCCTACCAAGGCACAGTCGCACCAGGGACGCTACTAAGCGCAGTGGGGGCCGTAGGTCATTGTAACGACAACGCAAAAACTAGCGTTGGCCCTGGTGCAGCGGCCCTTTTCAGTGTGAGGGATGTTATAGGTAATCCTAAAAAAGATGTTGAAAGCATGGAGGGGCAAGGAAAAATACCCTTTTTCTCTTAAAATGCAACAGTGGTGGCCACCGCAGCACAAGGAGGGACTACGCAAAAGTGTATTTCAATGGCTAGGGGTAAGCTCTAATTGTTTTAGAGATGCTTAGAGGCACACTACATTTTTATCTTCATATTGCCCTAACGAAAAAGGGGAGACAAATAATGTTTACGTACAAAACCAAGCACCAGATCCAGGATGTTGTGTTGACCTCTGATCCCCCAACAGATGTGACATATACACCATTTTCCCTGAGCAACTGAGGGGCTGCTCTGGCTCCAGAGCCTCCATATTTTTCTAGATTTTCTTGTGAATGCTTAGCTGCCCTAGTGACGCGTTTCTGTGGGGGGGCCTGGCCACGATACGCTGCGGCGGACACGCAAGCAAGCAGACAGGCAAAGCACTGCGCTCACAGGGGCATCCTCGTAGAACAAAGCGTTCTAGGATCCTTGCCAATCTGCAACAAAACATAGGTATGTACATAAACACATCAGGGTATGTACACAGGTGGGTTAGGCCATTGACTGGGATAAGGGCGCCTCAGGCCAAAAGACACTCAGTCCCCAACCGTTTCCCATACCTAGGTCCCACCTCCTCAGTGGACCACCAGCAGTGCCACCCCCACACCACCCCCCCCCCGCCCCCGCTCCGAGACCAGTCCACAGACGCAACACGCGGCAGCCCCCACCAGCCGATTGATATGAATGCCCCCGCCGACACACACCACCGCGAGTCCCCCCTCCCGTGGCCGCCAGAAGAAACTCCATCACCAGACCCCACACGCGACAACGACGACCACCCCCCCCAACCCACACCCCCCCCCCCATCACACCCGGCACCACCAGCCGCCGCACCGGCCGAACCCTATGCCCTGCACAACCCCGCAGCGCTACGGCGGCACCTCCGGGGACTCGGGGACGAGGAGGTGCTGCGCCACCGCACCTCCGCCACCACCCAGCGCATCCGGGCGACCACCCTGATCCAGGCAGCCACCCTGGGGGAAGGCGTCCGAGACTTCCTCTTCGACGCCTTCCTCCACGTCGCCCGACACGACCGCCCCCCACTCGCCACCCAAGACAGCAAAAGCCCGCCCCCCACGGGGTACCGAATCTGGGTGCCCCCCCATCGACTGGGGGCGACACCTAGGCGGACACCCCTTGCCAAGGCGGGTGGACACCAAGGGCCACATCCGCTACCACGAGCCCAACATGGCCCACCCCCCACCCAGCGCCACCCCCAGCGACACCAAAGAGCCGGGAAGAGAACATGGGTCGCCCGGATGGCCAGCCTGAGCAACTTCAGGCACCACGTCCCGGGGGACATCCCCATCCCCCGACGACGAGCAGCCAGCCCCCTCCACGTACATGACCCTCATGTACAATCGGCACTACAACCTCTCCGCCACCCACTACCACGCACCAACTGGCCACTGGGTGGTGCACGGCACCGACTCCCTCCTCCCCGCCGACTACGCCCCCCCCCAACACAGCCCAGACCACGACACATACACCAGGGGGCACGAGCCGGACGACCCCCAGCTCTGGGGCACGTGGGAACGCAAGTCCCTGGACACGCTGCTCTCCATCCGCAACGGCAACCAGGGCCTTGATAGGGCGATGTATTGCCTTGCCAAGTGGACCAAACGGACCTGGGGGATCCCCACAGACCGGTGGCTGTGGAAGGTCACGCTGCGCCTCCAGCAGAGGGAGGCCCCCCCAGACCGCAGGAGACCCACCCCCCCACGCCCCACCTCCCTACAGCTCTGCCCGTACATGGTGGTAGCCCGCCTCATGGCGCTGCTGTGGCCGGGCCCAGACACACCGACCCAAAACTACCCCCACGTCACGGAGGAGGACATGCCCGGCATCCAGCGATGCTTCTTCCGCACCCTCGACTACTTCCAGCAACCGCACCCTCACGTCCTGGAGCAGATATGGCCACCCCCCGGGTAACCCACATGCCCGCACAGCCGGGACAACGCCACCACACCGCCACAAGCACGTACACCGGCACAAGCACGCACAGGTCACTGGGGAAAGCGCGCGCACACGCCCAGTGCCCCCGGCCGCACCCTCGTCCTCATTACTCGCAGGACCCAGCATCCTACGCCCGCCCCCGCAGCCCAAGGCCCTCCGCCGTCCCCCACAGCCCTCTCCTCCGCCTCCGACTCCACAACCTCCACCACCACAACCACCTCATCCGCCACCACCACCACGTCCTTGTCCAGCACGACGCCCCCAAAGCCGCGGGGGGAACCTCCCAAACGGGCCCCCGAACCCGTCCCCACCGCGAGCAACCCCGCCGCCGCCAAGGCCCGCGCCCTGACGAAACCCCCGCCCGCAGCCCGGCCGAAACCAAAGACCGCCGCCAAGCAGCCACCCTGACCTGTCGGCACGCCGCGACCGCAACCTGCAGCCAAGCCCAAGCCCAAGCGAAAGCCCGGCACCACGACGGCAGCGCGAGCGCGACCCCCCAAAGACGTCCTCTACGACATTCGGCCCGAGCCATCCGATGCCCGGAGGCAGCAGCGCCCAGCACGGAGCCCCCCAACCGTCACTGACGCCGCTGCCACCACCTTCATGGCGGAGCGCGCAGCAGCCGAAGCGCGACGCACTTCGTCCGGCCCCCTCCCAAAGCCCGCTCCCCAGGCCCACAGACCACCCCCGACCGGACCAGAACAGCGCCAGGGTCAACCAGCAGCGTCCCCGCCCCCCTACCAACCCTCGCTGTCAGCCCACGTACAGCAAATGCCCTGCTACCGCAGCCACCGCGAGTCCCAACCCAACCCGAGGCAGAGACCTTGCGCGCATACCCGCGAGTCCACACCCGCCCGCGCCCCCACTCCCCGTGCACCCCCACGGCACAAGACTACGATGAATCCCCCAGGCCCGCCACCGCCACCAGTCCCCACGACCAGGTCACACCCACCCACACCCACTCATCCGCCCAAGGCCACGGCCCCACCCAGGGACAGTGGTTGCGGCGCTGGACCCACACGCAGCTCTGGGAGCTGCGAAAGTGGGCCCGGGCAGAGCTCTCCCTCGAGGGGCTGGTCAACCGGCCCCGCAGGGGGTCGGTGGAGAACTGCCGCCTCCAGCCGGCAGGGGGGGTGGATGCCGCAGGCCGCATGGGAAGCCATGCTGGCCGATGCGCTCCACCCCCTTGGAGTCCACCCCCGCAACCTCCCCGCGCCCCCGAAACACCCGTATGTGCTCAGGCGTTTGCGGGAGACCCTCCAGGAGACGCAACGAGACGGCATACGCCTGTGGGACATCACCCAAAGCCCAACCCCGCACACACACGGCCCCTCACCACCCCACAAGCGTCGGCGCACCGACACCGGCGGCACCCATAGCACCCCAGGAACCCTGCGCGCCACACAGCCCGACACGCCTGACCCCCCAGCCAGCGGCACCGCCACCTAACCCCGTTACCCAGCCAGCCACCGCCGCGGGGCGCCACGCCGGGCCCCGCCTAGAGGACGCCAAGTGGACCGGAAGGCGAAGGACGCCAACGCGCACGCCAATGGGCACCACTACGCCCAACGGCACCGAACCCAAGCCTGCTGCCGTCGAAACTGCTTAACCCAGCCAAAGCCCAAACACAAATCAAACCCGAGCCGCACCCCATAACCCCTAACACTTGATTCCTAACCAGGCCCGCCAAGGGAGCAACGTAGCCACACCCCACACCCACAGCCCACACAGCCGCCTAACCATCAAACACCAAAAGCAACGAGGCAACCAACCAAACCCGCCCTGACCCATACCCGTGTACATCAGGACGCGCGAGCCGCGCCCCTGGGGCGTGGCCGCCGCCAAAGCACCGACGACACACGCCAGAGAACACGACACTCTTACACCGCTGCACCAGGTGCCCATGCCTCCGCCTGCAGTGTACGCGCGCCCCCTTCCTTTTCTAATTTTTTAAATGTTTCTTATTTACCTTTTCAAAGAAGTAAAAAAAAAAGGAGAAGACGAAAAAAAAAAAAAAAGAAAAAAAATTTGGGGGGGGGGAGAGAGGGACACAACCACCAACAGCACACGCGCACCGCACACAGCACGCACACAAGTGGACAGGCGCCACGTGGGCCAGGACACCGCACACGCACATGCACCGAGGACAACAAAGGGACGGAACACCACGGCCTGGCACACCGGTGAACAGGAGCCAAATGGCCCATGACACCGCACACACAAAGCAGCACACCGAGCGGGCACACCGGTGAACAAGAGCCAAGTGGCCCAGGACACCGCACAAGCAAAGCAACGCACCAAGCGTGCGCACCGGTGAACAGGAGCCAACTGGCCCAGGACACCGCAGACGCAACGCAATGCACCGAGCGGGCACACCGGTGAACAGGAGCCAAGTGGTCCAGGACACCGCACACACGTAGGGCGGCCGAGAAACAGGAAAGAACAAACAACCCATGGCTGGGACACGCTGGGGCGACCCAGCCCACCCACCGGGCCAGTGGCAGGAGCGGTACTCCAAGGCCACTGGTCCGAGCCCGGCCAGTCTGCATCGGGGACCCTGGCAAAAGTCACCCACAGTCATGGAACCAACCGGTGACAGGCGAGCCGGTACGCTGTCCAGGAGGGGGTCGCCTGCCAAGCAGAGCGGCCCCGCAACTCAAGCCACAAGGGCCGAGGCGGTCGTACCGTAGACAAGCGGGACCAATACCCCTTGTGGTGAGAGATACTCCACACGGCTGGGCAGCCCCCGGAGCTGCCGCCCAAAGGAGGGGGCATGTGGCCCTACCCATGGACACATGTGGGAAGACCCTCCCACCTGGGACACCCGGACCGGGTGGCCGCGACACTGCCTTCCAAAGCACCTGCGGGAGCGGCTTAAGAGGCACCTGACCTAGGGCAGTGGGAGGGACAGGATGTCTCCTTGGTAGGACCTTCTTCCTGCACTGTCAAAGGAGGCATCCGGAGCTCCCAAAGATACCTACCTACCTACCCTTGGAGAACCTTCAGAAACGTCGACAAAAAAAACGGTGGACCTGCAGCTACCATATACGGACCCGGTAGCACAACGCGCGCGCTGCGGAAATTGGGCCCTGACATTACAGACGCATCGGGAAAAATGACCAATGCGTTCATTTCAACGTGAAGGACCACAAATCGCAGATGAATTACCGCAAATTTTTTAACAAATCAGCGTGACGACCTTCTGGGGACTTTTCAGCACAATTTCCACCCGGAATGACCTTTCAAGAACAGACTGGCTTGCAATCTCAACACACGTCAAAGCATTCACGTCAATCACGTCAATTCAACGATATACAAGCAATCCTCATGGGTTGTCTATCTTCCATCCTTCACCACAGTCATGGCCCGTTGCAGAACTACACGCCGACGCCGTCAAACAGCCCAGCGTGTTGCCAGGAGGAGCCAGCAACCTGTGCAGCAGCCTCCAACGAATTCACTCCTTCTACACCTTCTCCGCTTACAGGAAGATGTGAGCGCTCTGGCGAACAAGAGACGGTTCGCTACCGACTACCAGCCGCCGACCTAATCCAACTTGCCTGCCTCCTGTGTTTTCTTGAAGTACTCCCCAAACCACGCCATCTCCGACCTGCCTGCCGTCACCACAAGCAAGGAAGATGTCGTTTTGGAACAAATTGCATGTACCGCCATCACGATCGTGAAGATCTCATCGACCATTTTGACAAAGCGAACCAAGATCCGACAGACACCAGCCCGCGCGAAGACTGTCTACAACAACAAAACCTCCGAAGCCGTTCACCATCAATTCAGCACGACGACTCGTCCAACACCACCATATTCGAGATGCCAGAACCAAGCGAGGGAAGCACACCGCCACCGCAAGTCAAGGTATCCAACGCTCTCAGCCGTTCCACGTTACACGAGAAAAGGACCCAGACTGACGCCCTCCAATGTCCCACGCTCATGGAGAACATGACCCAGACCAACACCCTCTGTCATCCTTCGCTAAAAGAAATCTCGACGCAAACTGAAGCTGTACGCCAACCTTGTCTCACAGAGAACACGTCTCAGACCGACATGATCTATGAACGCCCTTGCCACACCACAGTCGTCTTTTATGACCATCAAGTCACCTCCGTTGCTGGATGGCGTGCCCATGCCCAACCGTCCACTTTCAGCGAGCAGCCCGCCATAACGAGCTCCGCTGACAACGAGACTCCACGGGCCTGCCAAAATAAACCTTACCAGCCCAATCTATGGTCCATTCTCCGAGATGAAGTTGCTAACGACAGGCCCTGCCTTGTCACAGAGGACAACGAGTACGAAGAGCTGGGCCAGTGTCAAACGAAACAACAAATCAAAAGCAAGTCCGACTCCGAAGTCCTGAACCCCAGGCTAAGTACCCAGCGTCAATTACACGAACACCACGACTCAAACACGCAGGACCTGTTGCACTCAAACTGCGTGCAGTGCTCCAGACCATGGTCAATGACCACAACAAATGCGACATGGTATATCGAGCACGAGATGCAAGTGCCGAAAAGATGCATCGAATGCCGCGCCACACGCCGTAACCGAACAAATAAGAAGATGCAGAGACGCACCCGGATCGCTTCACAGGAAGTCAAGATCACCGAACATCCGCATACACCGTTCAATCCGTGGAATAAACCAGTCTTCCCTGAGCCATCACGCCCCTCGACAAACGGCGACAAGCCAGTTGAAGAAGAATGGCCGAAGTTGCGAGGAAAATTCTAGGACAACAGCAGCGATGAGGCAAAGTCGAAAGATGAAAACGAGTCACTCGAAGAACGGCCAACGACGTCCTCAATGACTTATTGGAGTGTAATGGGTGCATCCAATTACGACAGTCCCGCACAGCAAGAACTGATTTTCAACACAAGAGACTTGAATCCAGATAAAAGGGGCATATGTGTATCCGAGGATGATTCTGTCTCAGATCTCTTTGACCGTGCCCGGTCCCATAATTCGGACCAGGAACAGGAGTCTTTGCTAAGCTGTAAGCATTCAGCCTACCGGCAATCTCTCTCTGAAATTTTATCAACCATTTTCAGAACACACCTGCTCACAAATGAGACGTGGCACATAAATGCCCGTCCTGCTGTTTTATTCCCATATATACCTGCCGACTCAGGAACCACGATTGAAGGGACAACGCCTGACGCCTCGCCACACACAACCCATCCAATACTCTCAGCGACATCACGATGCAATTCAGACTCAGATATTGAGCTCTCAGACCTACAGTCTAACTCCAGCGATGACTCAGACGCTCAGTCAGCCACACACACTGACACCAGATCAGACTCACTACAGTCATTCAATCCTCCGGACCTGGCAACCAATTCACTCCCAACCTGGGATAGTCAATGCAGCCCAGAGGACTTGAATGCTGATCAGAAGAACATATATGCCATACTTGCAACGCTCTGCACTGGGCACGATCTGTTAGCCATTCAAGGGCTATACAGACTCTATGAAGAACTGCCTTGGTTTCCCAGAGGAAAGGACCTCTCCAGTGATTCACTGTTTGACATTTTGTTCGACTCTTCTTTGCATACCCCAAGCCTGATTAAATATTTCAAGAGCAGCAAGGTACAACACACCACTGTGGAAATGTGTCTTAAGATCAGAGCAACTGATACCTTCCCAAAAATGCAGGCTGTCTATCATGAGCTCATTGAGAAAAAACAATGGGATACATTTCGCACTGACGCATACACCGTGCTGCAGGACTAACAGTCTGTACCACAGTGACAGGCGAGCAGTGAACAGTAGAATGCAGCTGAGCAGTGGAACATCCACAGCAAAGCCGGAAAAACTTAAGTAGCTGATGCAGGGAATGACACTCATATTATTTTCTTTTACAATTTTTTCTCTTTTCTCTTTTGTACATTTCTGCTTATGCAAATCTTTGTGTACATTCAATCTCTACTTACCTATTTTTTCACCTCCTGGAACTGGTGGGCAGGACATCCACAAGTAGCTGAAACTGACTAACAGGAGCAAGTGAAAGCGGACACAACACCACCTTCATTGTTCATACTTCTGATGGTGCTGGTAGATAGAGTTACTTAGTTTGCTGAGTGACCCTACACCAAAAGAACACGTGATTGAAAACAACACCTTGTAAGCCACCACAGACGGAGCCCCCTAGCACCCCAGGGGTAACGCGGGGATGCACCGAGCAAAAAATATACGAACCCGGTGTAATACACCGGTCACTATTAGTCCCGAGAGGACACTGCCTTGGAAGAGCTGCGGCGGGGACGCTTCTCAACAGGCTGAGCAGAGCTGCTGCGGCGGGCACCCTTCTCAGAGGTGCTGCTGCGCGATCTCTTCCAGCCCACAGGCCGGTCACCAACACAGAGCTGCTTGCCAGAACCAGTGAGCGTGAGGGTGCAGGGGTTTGAAAAAATCCGCCTCCGGGTCCCAAAAAACCACAACAATTTCACCTCCGGCCAATATCCAGGAACGAGGCCAACGGCTCTGGCCAAGACAATAGTCGAGGACTGTCCGACCTTCCACGCACCTCACAGCCGGCTTGTCAGAACTCGCAACACGTGAGGCGCCCTTGCAGCTCCAACGAGCCCAAGCTGACACAGCCAATTTCCCCTCTCCCCGGCACATGTACGCAAACAGTGGAACATACGCTGCCGCAGACAATGGGAAATACCCCTTTTCCTTTGCGGCAATTGCCTCTATCAATTGCTTCACTGCCTGTCGATGCCGGGAACCATAGCGCTTAGGCGCTACTGATTTCACCCAATTGAGAGCCGCTGCCGGAAGATTGCGTCACCGCTAAGGCTGAATTCCAAACTCAGAGGCGGGGTGGGTCGCAATATTACCCAAATCCTTGATGGGGTCTTTGTAAAAAAAACAGAGGGCAGTCGCAGCAGTGTACGTACAAATCTTGCTCTGAGCTACAGCTTTTTGTGTAATATGCTGCACAGAACACCCCTCGGATTGCACTGCAGCCACAAATGACACAGACGGAGGCTGCTTATTTATCTCCACAACAAAAAGATCCAGCTCGTCCGGGGGCGGCCAACGGGGCCGACAACTTCGCTTAGGCTGATAACTTTTGTTTCGAGCCGTGGAATCAGCTCGCGGTCTCATGGTGACATCAAACGCGTGTCGTCCCACAGCACTTGTTGCAAGAAACTTTGTTGGCAGGCGGAATATGAGCTTCCCGGCCTTCTTAGACAGAGCCTCCTTAGAGCTCTTACAAAAACTGACCTCCTTGGGCTTGGTTGCGCCCAGGACTCCACAGCAATTTGCAAAATTTCGGGCGCTCTTCGTCTGCTGGATCAGTTTCTCTGCGGCGGCTTTCCTCTCCTCTGCCTTGGCCCTGGCCGATTCCTCAGCTTTCTGTGTACCCTTCTTGCTCGACCCGAATTTGTTGACTATTTCTTCCTCAGCCATCTTTCATTCTTGCGTGGCCTTCCGCTCAGCCTTCGCTGTCCAAGTCATAAGACACGATTTGCCACCGGCGCACCTTCTCAAACCCACCCTGCTTTTTCCCTTCGTTGATCAGGGTTGCTTCGAGGGCGGCAGGGACATATCCTGTCCGGGCCACGGTGATGGGTGTTGACGAAAGATTTGACAGGGCAATTCAGCGTCGGGGCACGGTGTCCCAGCGTCACCCACGCTCAGATGCCTGATCCCGCATCTCCTGGTTGGGTGGCTGGGCAGCAGCAGCTTGTGTAGCAGCACTGGACATTGCAAATTTGCAGAAAGTAACTTTTACACAACAAAGGGACGATTGTGGTCCAGGAACGGGTAGTAGCAATTGCAACAGCACCATAGCAAGCATATCAAATACAATTTAGGGCCATATGTACAGATGTCACATGTTGTGTGCAAGCTGTGTGCACTGCCTAAACACGGAGCTCGCGTGCAATCACCAATAATCAGAAAGCAGCAAACTTGCCTTATTTGTTATCGGAAGCCGGGGTTCGCGGCACCAACCAGTCGCCGATTCGGGCTTGTGAGCGCTGCAAAGGCACTGAGGCGTTTTTCAGGCCCTGTGGAGCCAGAGTTAGGGAAATCCCACCTAATCCATTACAGTCATGGGGCACCGGCGGCAATGAGGGGTCAACTTGTTCCTTGAGGCGAATGGTGCCTTTCCAGTGTCTGTGGGGGATGTCGTCCTCAGGTCGCATGCCGTTGTTGTAGCCTCTAGGCGGTGTTTGCACACCCTCCACACTAACGGTGTTTGCATCCACAATCTTGGCAGTGATGCCATCACTGAAGGTGTTGTTTACCAGCATTCGTACCTGCGTTTGCCGTGATTCTTTACCTGGCTCTACGAACAACACTATGGGTGGGTACTGGATGAGACGAGGTTTTTCCGCAGCGGGCTCCCTGGCATCTTTTTCGTTTTTCGCTCCGGCGCTTCACCATTTCATGCGTCGACGACATGTTGGCAGCATAGGGCTCTGGTGATACGTAGTCACATGCAGCTCACCGCCATCAAGAGGGCGGACGCACAGCTACAGCACCGCGTCCAGGTGTACGCACAGGAAGCACAACAAACATCCCACGACCGCCGCACGTACTATAACGTCCTCATCCACTATTAACATGTACAGCCGAGCGACTAGCCACACGCACGAGCCCGCGGCGATCGCCAAGCACCTGCCGTCGCACAGCCCAGAGCGCGCGCGCCCCCTCCTGTGTAGAGGCCTGATCGTCCTACAAACAATACCTCTCCTCAGAATGCCCGATGGTGAAGCTCCACATCTGCGGCTGGGGAACCCATGCGGGGTCTGCATGGAGGTGAACGACGAAGACGGCAACCCGCTTCGTGGACATGATTTCGGCTGCGGCGGCACTGGACAGCTGCACTGGTTCTGCAGCCCGTGCATCGCGGACTTGTGGTCGTGCCCACTCTGCCGGCGACTGCATCGACTCTGCACGGCTCTGCCGCCGCGCGAAACGCAAGACGAAGACCTCACACTCCAGACGCTGCGCACTCTGATCCGGCAAAACGTCTGGAACGACGGCGCGAGGGAGGACAGCCCCGACGTTGAGTGGCTGGACATCCTCACTGACGAGGACCTGGCGACAACACCCCCCCGCCCCCCCCCGGCGCGCACCAACCTGGGCGCTTCCAGACCTGGGGGCGGACCCCACGATTTACGTCCCCGACCACAAACACTACGACGACGCGCCACCGGGCAGTCTACCCCCCATTGGCAATCTACCAGACGGTTTGGGCTACGTCACCCCCACGAACCTCAACAACTACCGCACCATCGTCGTCATCCTCACCACCCGCCTCCCGATCGCCTTCGGCTGGCTGGTTGGGGACGGGTAATGGGCGATGGGCATCGCCCGCGGCGCCCATGGCGCCGAGTGGGGGGATTTCTTCCACCACGGCGGGGCCCTGACCCCGGGGGCGACATAGAGGCTGATGGCGGCCTACCTCACGTGGAGGGGCATCCCCCTTCCACGCCGCCTTCGGTCGCTGGTACAGCGTGCCCAGCAGCCGCACGTCCCGCCGCCGCAACCGGGCACTTCCAGCAATGCGGCAGTGGCCAGGATCATGGCCAGAGGTACCCGGCTGGACGGCTCATCCTACTCCTCCCAGAGAACCACCGCGACCGTCACCACCCTCCCTCCCCGATCCCACGCCACGACGGCAACTGGGGCCACGAATGTACGGGCCCGAACGTCGGCCGCAACGTCCTCCACGTCCCCCAGCCCATCCACCTCCGCCCCCCCCACACCCGTCGCCGCACCACACCAACAGCACGCCAAGACAAGAGAGTGCGTCTAAATGGGCGGCGCAACGACAACCAACACACCACCACACGACCACAGGGAACAGGGGACACCGGGGTTCACCAGCCGGGAGCGGAACCACACCCAGCCCCACGAATACGGGGGCGGTGGGCACCCAGCCCGAGCAACCCCCTGGCACTGCGCACCCGCACAGGGAACCGGCCGAGAGCGCCACAGGAAGCCCGGCACCCCTAACACCACCCGTCGCGCCTGCGCACGGTCTGCGGCCAGCAGCCAGCCAAGCGGCAGCAACACAGGCCGACCCTGAACCCCGCCCACACCATGGCACACCTGAACAGTCGGCAGCGGACCCGGTACACACGCCGCCCGACGGCCCCCCCACACAGGCGCACACCGCTATCCCGACAAACACCACCGCCGTCCGGCCCTCCGGCACCGTGCACCCCCACACTCCGGCCCCAACGAGGGCCTAACCCACCTGCCTCCGGCAACGTCCGGCACGGGGGACCTACCGGCCATGAAGTGCGACGGACTGGCGCCCCAGCGGCGCCACGCCCTACCAGCCGGGCCGCCGGCGCGGCCGGCAGAGCCGTCATCTCCCGGTCGCCCAGCCACCGGCACGAGCCCCGGCCCGGATCCGGCACGCACCACCGCCCCGGCGGGCGCCCCACAACCCGCGGGCCCGGGGAACCGACATGAGCCACCGCCCGTGACGGAAGGCCACACCCGGGGGGCACCGCAACCGACGAACGATAACGCCGAACGGCCTGCACCGCCGACCCAACCGCAGCGCGAGGAGTCCACGGTGGGCGCGGAAAAAATGCAGGGGCCCCCCAAAACGGACACCAACACAGACACAAATGTGGGAGCCTGGCGGGGGAGCGGACCGGCCGCCAATGCAGAGTGCCGACCCGCCGCACGAAGCGGCACATGGAAGCGACGAGGCATTGGCCGCTGGCCGGCCTGGCGCGGAACCTAAGGGACCAACTCCGGACACCGAGTGTGAGGACGGTCTCCACCGACCCTCAGCCGCAGATCGTGCGAGCGCCGCCCCCCTGGCGAACCTGGCACTTCGCGCAGACGCAAGCACGCCGGGGGGGGCGCCGCAGCGGGGTCCACCGGAAACCCGCGCGGGGTCCGAGACCCGGGAAGCCACACCCGACACGCCCCAGCGCGTGGCCGAGGGGGGAACGTCACCAGACGGACACAACGGCGACGACGACTCTTTCGATGCCTTCATGGAGTCCTGCAGGGATGACCCCCACGCGCTCCCAGCACCCGCGGTGCCACGCGTCCACCCGGAGCCGCGACGCGACCAGGCGGAAGACACAGCCCTCACGGCATCACGACAAGCACACCTCCAGCGCGATTACACCGCCCTGGGGCAGGTTACCACTGAGGGTGAAGGGGAAGGCGACCGCGAGCGGCGCGGCGGACCGGACTGCAGACGAGCACGGCTCCCCAGAAGAGGGTGCGCGCGTGGAAGCGGCCACCAACATCGCTAGCGAACCTATGGGCCCGCCGCCGGGGACCGCCCCGCCCTGGGGGTGGGGGCACCTGGACTACGCACGCTTGGAGGGTGACGCCAGCCACCCCAGCGAACAAGCGGAGCACGCGGCGACCCAAGACCTGGGCCTCTGGATCCCCAGGCTAATCGCAGGGGAGCAGCTCGCGCTGGCTGTCAGCATACGATGGGTGCTTTCTTCGCGGTCCCGCCACCTCGCAGAGGGAACCCGCACCATGGCGGACGTCACGTTTGGCCATCGGACGGGGCACACGCCCCCCGCCACCATGGACCACCCCGGCCAATGGCACTATATGGCCACCCGGCTCATGGCGCATATGGGGGCCTACAGCCCGGATAAAATGAATGGACCCCACTGGCAGTGGCACCAGCGCGCCGCCCTGCGCATCCGTACTGCCATGCAGGACCATGGTATCTGGGAAATCCCTGGATCACCGGGCTACCAAGGACACAGCCCAGGCCACCGGCGGCCGCGGTCCTAGGACGTCCCGGAGCCTCCCAGGCAGGCGGCACGCCGAAACTCCCCGGAACGCCCGCAGGGTCCAGCACCAGGGAGGGGTTCCCCCTCTGGCACATACAGCAGCCCCCTGCGACCGTTCGCCCCGCAAAGGAGCCCGGGCAGTCCCCACGCCTCAGGGGTCTAAGGCAGCACGCCGGAACGACGCCAAGAGACAAGGAACCCTGGCCGATCCCGTCGCCGCAGCCGCACGCCGCCTCCCGCGGCGCGGCGAGTCGTCTTCCATGAGGATATGGACAGGGACCACGGGGGCCCCTGCGACCCCCACGCCCGGCGACCATCATCTACCCCCGATCTCAGGCGCCAGTCCAAGAGGCGCCGCACCGAACGGACGCACATCCTCACCATCCTCACGCCAGTCGAGCGCGAATGACAGGCAGCGCTTCACGCGGACCCCCACCAGGCGGCAGGCGAAGCATCCAGCTCGTCAGCCGCCTCCCTGCCAGGGTCAGCGGCCAACCCACTGTCGGGAGGACCACACGCCGCGGACACGCGACCAAGGGAGCCTGCGGCCGACCCAAGCCCTACGCAAGGTGCGGGGGGGCAGCCGCCCCCGCAGCCCAGAGGCCGCCAAGCAACGGAAGACACATCGCGGCAACAGGGGCACGACGCGAGCGGCCCAAGGGCGGACACAGAAATGACGGGGACCTCCGGCCCCCAGGAGTCTTCTGGCCCACTGCCCGCCGCCACGCCCTGCTCGGTGCCCCAGCAACAGGAACCCTCCACGCGGTACGTGCCTGGGGGACACCCTGGCACCATCTCAGGGCACCCCTCCCCGGCTTGCGCAACGCTGGACCAGGACCGGGTGGCCATGCCCCCCCCAGCCCCCTGACCGCCACAGCAAAGGGGCGCGGGTCCCTTCGACGACGCGGAATTGAGGGCGCTCTACGGCATCCACGCCTCCACGCCCTCGAGCGAGCTGGTGGCAACCCTCCGGGGACACCTCCGTGACATCGACTCGAACAGGCTCTTCGCCGTGGTCCCCCTGCCACACGCCGCAACAACGGAAATCTTCGTGCGGCAGCTCCAGGCGCTCTTCACCCCCGGGGCACAGTTCTCGGACGACCTGGTTGAAGCGTGGATCTGGTGGTTCAACACCCACCAACCGGCCCAGGGGGGCGTGTGGGTCCCACACCTGGGCTGGGTGCACACGCTCATAGCGCTGCCGACAGAACCCAGGCCCGCGCCCAGCACCGGGGGCCAGGAGCGGGCCGCCCCGCCACCGAGACCCGACAACTTCCGTATCCCGCCGCACGAAGGCCTGGCGGCATGGGAAAGCGGGACCGCCCGTAGCAGGGGGCACAACCTCAGGAGCCTGGCGGCACGCTACCCGGAGACGACGCGCGCAGTGCCCCCAGCGAGCGAACGCGACCCCGGCACTATTGCCATGATCCTGTTGGAGAATGGCCACTACTACCAAGTGCGGATCATCCCGCACCCGCAGAGGGGCCACTGGAGCTTGGAGGCCGTCGACTCCATGCTCCCGGCGACCATGGACCTGCCAGACAGCCCCAGCCCCCTGCTCCCGGACCAACCCCCGGACCCCCTGACGGCCGTCGTGTCGGGGACGGCAGGCACCCGGCGACCAGGCCATGCCCTCTACTGCCTCTGGCGGTGGGCGCGTGGAGGTTCTACCTCGACGGCCGACAGCAGTTGGAGGCCATCCCGGAACGGACGGCAGAGACCCCCACTGCGACCAACCTGTGCCCCGTCTTCGCGATCCACCAGTCCGGGCGCTGGCGCTGAGCGACCAACTGCAGCCTGCCATCCGCACTGCGAAGGAGGCCCAGGCGGCGCACGCGGCCCTGGTGCACGAAATCTTCAGTGCCCTCCGCAGCCCCCTTGTGCGACGCATGGGTAACCCCCCAAGGCCCTGAGCCACAGCCGGCCACGGGACCTGCAGCGGCGACGCGCAGCCGCACACGCGCGGCACGAGTCCCGCGCAGGCCATGCGAAAGGGGAGAGACGACACGGCGGACGCGGGATCGCCTCCTCCCGCCAGAGGACCGGACGATGAACGTCTCGCCACAGGCTGCGGAGTCGGCCACAAACCACGACGACCCCGGGCGAGCCGACCTGGCCCAAAAAGACCCCCTCGTACAACCCAACAACGCGCGGCCGCGCAACACACTCCAGCAACGCCCGTCGACCGGGCACACCAGCGGGGAAGGCGTCAACCTACCCAGGACGTGCAACGGGCACTGGAGGGGTAGAGGCTAGCCTTAGCAGCCCATGGTTTCCGACACGAATGAAGCCCCAACGACCTCCTCCAACATCCCCCGGACAGGGGCCGCACTTCCCGGACCCCCGCAACGCGCCTGCAACGGGAAAAGGGGGCAGCGCCACACCCGGACCCGGCATCCCACCTGGCCCTCCTCTCCCGCGTAACGGATCCACGAGGGGCCGGACAAAGGGGCCAGCCATACACGCGGGGCCCACGGCCAAGCCGACAACCGCGCTGGGCGAACGACGGCAGCCCGCCATCCACACTGAGACGGGGGCCCGGGCGGCACACACGGCCCTTGTGCACGAAATCTTCGGTACCCTCCGCAGCGCCCTTGTGCGACGCGTGACAAACCCCCAGGACCCTCAGCCGCACCCGGCCACAGGACCTGCAGCGGCGGCGCACAGCCACACACGCGCGACACGAGTCCCGCGCCAGCCATGCGCAAGGGAGGAGATGACACGACAGCTGCGGGGACGCCTCCTCAGACCGGGGGGCCGGCCGATGGCCGTCACACCAACCACTGCGCACTCGGCCATAAACCGCGACGACCCCGGGCGAGCCAACCCCGCCCAAAAGGACCCCCCTGTACAACCCACCGGCACGCAGCTGCGCAACACACCCCGGCAAAGCCTGTCGGTGGGACACGCCGACGAAAACGACATCAACCTGCCCCACACGTGCAACAGATACCCGAAGAATGGGGGCTAGCCTTAGCAGCCCGTGGTGTCGAGCACGAACAAAAGCCCAACGACCTCCTCCTACATCCCCCGGGCAGGGGCAACGCTTCCCGGACCCCCGCAACCCACCTGCAACAGCGAAAAAGGTGGCACCACGCCCAGACCCGTCCTTCCACCTCACCCTCCTCTCCCGCGAGCTCGATCCACAAGGGACCAGGCAAAGGGCCCGGCCAAACACGCGAGGCCCACGGCTGGGCCGATGACCACGAGAATGTCAACGAACAATCGTCCCGAGTATTACCATCCAAGGCGAGCATCCAGGGGTACGTGCACGGCGGGGACGGGCGCGCACCTCCTCCGGGAAAGTTACACGCCTGGGATGCCGGGGGGGTTACGGCACATATAACCTACGCGAATGGTACGAGGGACACGCTCCCCGCAGAAAGTTAACAACGTCATTAAGCGGGCGGGGAGCTGCAAGATTGCCCGGTATTCCTTTCCTCCGAAACCCCACCCGGGGCACGCGGGGGGCCATAGGCTCGCCACACGGGACCACGCCGACCCCCTAGCAGCGGGCACGGATGTGTTACGCCGAGCCCAACCCACCACGTCGGACGGAACGTCCCAACACCACAGCACAAGCCGAACCGCCCTAACCATCCTAACCACCAAACTCAGCGACGCGACACAGGCACACCGCCGACATGACTTTCAAGACACAGCACGATATGGCGCACGGCAGGCAGGCAGACACGAGCACCAGCACCGCACCACCGAGCTGGAACAGCACCCTGGGGCTCCCATGGGGAGCACAGTAGCGCGCCAGGCAGGACCGACGTGGCCTTGCCACCGGCGGGGGGTGTACATATGAATGGCACAAGCGAAACTGGAAGGACGGCTACAGAACACCGGGAAATACCGGATAATGGGTTGCGCATGCAACACTGCCAGGGCTGGGCAGGGACAGCGGTTCGACCACTTGTCATTACTTTTCTCCCCCGCGATGGGCAGACGGCGCACGGTGAAAACGTACCGTGCCGGCCCCACGCAACTAGCACCAACCAACACCGCCACCAACAGAACACCTGCACGCAACAAATCCGACTGCGCGAGCGCCCGCTGCAACGACAAGGAACCAACGCCGAACGAACCGACCAGTAGGCAACTAACACGACCGCACACCAATAAAACTGCTACAGCGGACACGACGTGACCATAAACAGACTGCACGCACGCCGGCCAACACCAAACTGGCCGGACGTGCATGGGCCGGTATGAGAACGACGTCAAACGGGCTGCCGACACCGTGGCGAGCCACGCCCGCTTACCACCATGACAAGGAACACAGCGGAACACCGTAACTCTACCACCGCGGACGGGGCCAACCAACGTTCACAAACTACCCTACACTACACTTGAACAAACTAAGACGCAACTAACCAGCACAGGCACGAACGTGCCGGCTACATGGGCAGGATTTGACGATAAGACCACCAGCATTAGCGCGAGCGAACCCACACGAACCCAGCCGACCATGAGGCGGCCACGACAACCGCGCACCAACTACACCGCAGCTGCAGCCGCAACATGACCGTAAACACACCACACGCAAGCTGGCCAACACCAAACCAGCCAGGCGTGCACGGGTGGAAACGGGAACGGCGTCCAACGGGAAGGCAGCATCGTGGTGCGCCACGCCCGCCGGCGACCGTGCCCACGGACACGGCAGAACACCGCAACTCTACCATTATGGACACGGCCAACCAGCGCTGACAAACCGCACTACGCCGCCCTTGGGCCAACCACGACGCAACTGGCGAGCGCCGACACGGACCTATCGGCCGCACAAACAACATTTGGCAATACGACCACCGGCAGCGGCGCGACGAAACCCACGCAGACCAAGCCGACCATGAGGCGGCCAAGACAACCGCGCACCGACAACACCGCAGCTGCAGCCGCCACTTGACCGTAAAAAGACCACACACAAGCCGGCCAACACCAAACCAGCCATGCATGCACCGGTCGAAACGGGAACGGCGTCCATCCGGTTGGCGGCGCCGTGATGCGCCACGCCCGCTGGCGACCATATCCGCGAACAAAACCGTGACTCTACCATCACGCAACCGACCAACCAGCATTGACAAACTACACTGAACCGTTAAACGACCGACCAACCAACCGCAACGACCTACCTCAAACCCCTGGCCCCCCGGGAAAGCGCAAGCTCGACCGAGTCAGGAGGCGTGAGTGTGCGCCACGGCATGCGATTCCCGTAGCACGTGCTTCTTCAAGTCGCTTCACGCCTACTGAAAACCAACCCAGGTGGGGGTGCCTGCAGGACAGGGCCTTTGGCCTGGCTCCTGCCCCCTGGGCCCCGGAACCTGGAGGTTGATGAGGATGTGCGATGGGAACCTCCACCACGTATCATCCGCCCGAAGGAGGGGAATGTGAGACTTCGGTCGAACATGGGTTACCTCTCTGGGCAGAACCCGCTGTAGGGTACTGCTCGCGGCGACCGCGCCGTTCCCCCATGTGGGGGAGCCGGTTTGTGGGGGCAAGTGCAGTAGGGCCGTGGGTGGGTGAGCGAAAGCAGCTTGGTAAGACCCCCTGCGGGGCAACCCCAGTCCTGAGTCGACCTACCTACCCTACCTCTGGTAGTACGGATTGCAGTAGTTTGCACATTTCTTTTTTTTCTGCTACCTCAGGACTATTTGTCTCTGCCTGTGGCATGCAAACTTCGGGGGGTGGGGATGTGAACTGCATGTGTCTCCAAATCATGCCTGACCCTGTGCGGTGGCGTGACGGATCATTTCTCCCGCGGGCCTGCGTGGCAGTCAGCTCTTGCATCCCAAATTTCTTGTTAACCACCCGCTCCAGGGTGGTGTCCTACTTCCTGGGCTGGTGCTGTGCAGGGAGGATGTTACGTCGAAAAATCGCTGTGTCATCCGCATTGATGAAGCTCAGAGGCTTCGGCTGGAAACACAGTTCACCCAGAGCACGCAGAACATCACTCTTTAGATTGCTTCCCGATTTTTCCTCACTCATTGTGTCAGCATTGACACCTACCTCAATGATGGGTAGCACTGGGGCGGAATGTTGCTCAGACATTCTCGTTTGGACAAATGCCTACCGCAGCAAACTTCGAGACAGAGGATCAGACGTAACACACAAAAACGAGGCCGGTGGGCAGGACATGCACCAAGCGCACAATGTGAACTGACCTAGGGGGCAGGAATGGGGACCCCAAGGACAGACAAACGACAAGCCCAGGGGCGCCGGGTGTACGTGCGGTGCACTGCTTGGCGGTCCCCTTGCTGCGGCGCTGTCCGCGCGGGAGGGTGTCCCAAGCGTGGGTATGGCTGCCATCGATTGGGAAAGCGGGGAGCACTGTGACAGGCCGGCGGGTTGGCTGGGTGCAGCTTCCCTCTTTGCATTTGTGTGAGGGTGAGATTGCCCTCATGGCAGCGCTTGAAGAACAGGGTGCGTCGAGTGTGGGGTGGGGGAGGAGGGGGTCCGGGAGGGGGGGCCGTCGTAGGCCGCAAGGGCAGCACGGAGGACCGTCGGTGCTGAACCACCTCAGGCCGGGTTGGCAGACCATGGGGAGGGGCAGGGTGGCATGAGGCAGGCCGCACAGGCAGCAAAGAATTGCGACAGTTAGGGGCTTGGGTGGTCCTAGCTCTGAGCCGCGCACGCTGCAGCGAGCGGTACAGAAAGTGGGAGCGGCGGAGACGATGGCCGCGCTGCCACATCTGCACCTGGCCATGACGTCGCAGGGCAAATGCGTAGCGTGACCACCCCATGTCGAACCGACTGTTCAGCTCCTGCAGGGGGAGCTGCAACAGCTGCTCAGTCAGGGAGGTAAGGGGGTCACTGGCCCAGGGTAGGGGCGGGCCGGGGACATCTACGGGGGCGAATTTCGTTGGCGGGCTGGCTATATTTGGGAAGGTGGTGTTGAAGAGGAATAAGACGAGTAGGGTATGGGGGACGAAGCCCGGTGTGATTGGGGTGATGGGGGGGTGGCTGGGGAGGTTCGAGTGAAAGGCTCAGGGTGGTGTGCTGGGGGTGATCGTGGTGTAGGCAATGGCAAGGGAACGGGTGGCTGCCGGGATTGGAGGAGTGACAGTGGTTTCTCTGCGTCCGAGTCCCACGGCGAGGGGCATTCGTCTCCGAGCAGTTGTAGTTCAGCAACTTCCCACGATGACAACCAATCAGGCAATGCTTCTTCAAACATCCATTCCATGGCAAATGACGATTCACTGGATAGCGCACAGCGAAACATGTACAATGGCAAGCACAGAGAGGAAGGACAGGGTGGCACACAGAACACCTTCAACTACTTGCAGCTGCCGAAGGCGGCATAATGATGCGTGTCGGGGGCTTTGCTAGCTTGCGAGGGCGACATGGCCAATTCGGATGAGGTCCCGTGATTGATGACTGATGTTCAGAGGGCTCGCAAGGTCCTTGTCTAGTGTATCCGAACTTAGGTTCCCACGGCGTGGGCCCAATCAGAAGCTGCTATTTGAGACATGAAGCAGCACACTAGAGACAACAATATTCAGCAAACAAAAATCTTTCCTGAGAAAACCAACTATGCACAGAGGCAAGCACTAAGACGGGAGAACAGGCAGTCAACTAGAGGTAACTGATACACACATACACACATACACACATACAAGCTTTTTATTGTTAGAGTAAACAGTAACAATATCCGCCCATCAGAATTCTTCCCCGAGAAAACAATAGTTCCAATTCTTATCCCTGACACAACAAAAGAGTAAGAGGACTGTGTGATACAAATTTCTTGTACTTTTTTGTTCCTTTTTTTAAAAAAGCGACTGTTGTTCATGCCCCAGGCAGGCCGCATGAATCCGTGTGTCGCCCATCCCCACTGGCTTCCCAGGGGTTAGTCGCGCCGCCCGGACTCCGCGGATTCAATTTCTCAGGGGGGGGTGGGCGTGCGACGGTGGCCTACGAAAATGAAGAAAAGAAAGAGCTTACTTTAAGCGCTGCCACTTCAGGGGTTGGGGATGGGGGTGGTTGTTGATTGTGGATGCATAAAGAGTTTTTGAGCCCGTGCGGCGGGTCGGGAAGAGTAGTTGCTGGTTGGGTTGAATCGGCCCCATCTGTGGCGCATTGGCACCCCATTCCTCCGGACGGGCGGTGGTCGGGGTGGCGGTTTCGTGGGTGCGCCGCCCGTGTGTCGCATCATGTGGGGGTCCTGTGGTGGTTACTGGTATATCGTAGCAGTCATGATGAATTGCGCGTCAGGGGGAGGGGGGAGGGAGGTCCCGTAGCCCCTTGTTGGTTAAGGCATCCGGGCTTTATCCAGATGCCGGACAATGACGCTGCAGAGGGCTTGTAGGAACTCCCTCACGAGGGCTGCATACGCTGCTCGTGCTTCCGCCACCGTGTGGATGGTGAGCTCCCGGATCTGGTGCAGCGCAGAGAGGGGGCACAGGTGCGCCGTGGTGGGGGAGTTTGCCCGGTGGTTGGCCTCGATGACCTCCACCTCTTGCCGGCCGTCAAGGTGGAACCTCCGGGCCGCCGACCACTCCCTGGTGTGCGGCCAGCGACGTTGGGCCCACCGCCAAACCAGCTGCCCGCCCTGCCTGACACTTTGGCAGTCAGGGGGTTTGGGGGTTGGTCCGGGGGCAAAGCGGTGCAGCCCTCCAGCAGGGACTTGTCCCTGGGGGCCATGAAGTTGACGGGCCAGGGGGGCCGCCAGGTGCTCCAGTACCTCAAGCCACTCCACATCCGGGCTATCACCGCCGCCGATGTGGTCGTGGCGGGCCCAGATGGTCTGGGCAGCAAGGCACCGGACCGTCTCCATCCAGAGGTCCTCCACCTGGGTCTCTCTGGGGGGCGGGCTGGTGCAGAGGGGGTGTCCCTGTCTGCAGAGGGGGCAGGCGTGCGGCTTGACGACGCACTGGCTGCAGAGCCAGTGTCTCGTGTTGGCACTTCCGCAGCCGACGTTGTGTCTGAGACGGTCTGACTGGAAGCTAACCTTGCACGGTAGCTCCCCCGGATGGGGAGCCTTGTCGTTGGGCATCTTGAGGAGGAGCACAGCGATTGCGAACAGGGGGCCTTACCCTCGGGGGTGCCGCGTGCCAGGGGTCCGTGTAGTGTGGCGTGTAGGGTGGTGCAACATGCGGCACGCATATAGTCTGCTCGGGGCTGTGGAAGGGTGTATGGGGCTAGTCTGTTGGCTGAAACAGTTGGCAATTTATGAGCAGGTTGTAGTGTTTGCGTTTGTTAACCGGGGGATGCTGTGCCGCCTGTTTGTACAACTGGACGCGATGTTGCAGGTGTGTGTCCACCCGTTTGATGGCTGTGAGCTGCATGTGGCTCATTGTGGCCTTTGTATCAGGTGCGTGGACGGCGATGCCCCGGGAGAGCTGGAGGGGCACGGTCCCCCTTAACACGGTTTTCTTGATCTCTGGTTGCTGCATCAGGTGCCGCCCCTCGTTGGCCGGTGGTGTTGTTCGGCCGCAACCGGCGTGTTGTGCGATCGTGCCTTCTGGTTTCCATGTGGCTAGTTGGACGTCACTCTGGGCTATGGAGTAACGTGTGAAATGGTCCCATGTTTCGGGCTGTTGCAGGTGGCACAGGCATATGGTGAACTCGGGGGCTATGTCAATGTCCTTTCTTTTGCACTATCGTGTCAGCCTTTGGAGACGGTGCAGTTGGTCAAGCAGGAGCCCAGCACGCCGCTTTTGCAGGTGTACTGGTAGTAGAGACGGGTCAAGAGCCCAGAAGTACAGCGCCGTTTGTAGTTCATGTTGGAGGAAATTCATGAGGGTGTTGTCGGCCTGGCACCCCCGGATGTGGGCCCTGGTTCTGAGAGGCTGTGGGTAGTGGTAAGCTCCTCCCGTATCATTCTGTTTCCTTTTGTATGGTACCCAGGCCGGCGACTCCCTTGGCCGGGGGATGGGAGGTAGGTGTTGGAGGTGTGTGTGCATGTGGCCATGCGGAGATGTGCAGGCGCCAGTGCGATTGGGAATAGCACGCACGCGATCTCTTGTGACGAAAAAGGCAGTGGAGAGAATGGAAGAGAATGTAGATAGATGTATGTTATCTGATTATTTTGTAGAGCGTTGAGCACATTATGTAGCGGATTATCAGAAAGTGCAATTTCGTGCTGCGCAACACAGGAAATAGATCGACAGAACGTGAAGTCCTACATGCTCAACGTTCGATTCCTGTGAAGCGCCGTCTGTGGCGCATTGCGCAATTATGGAGAACCAGTTCCAGCTGTTTTTTGTGCTGCGTGTGCAACCAAACATTGACAGGCCTCGCTGTGAAGAACTGTCACGTCAGCTCATGGAGACAGGCTTCGAAAAAGTGCGTGGAGTGAGAGTCCTCAGCGGAACTGGTCAGTCAGATTCACCCAAAGTGCTTGGAGCGCTGGAGTACTTAGCGGAACGACACGCCGGCATGTTTGGAGTTGAGGAAATTATTCTTGATGACACAGGGGGTCTACAGCCCTTGCAGAGGTGGGAAGAAGACCCGTTGCTTGCTGTCGCGTCTATGAAGCGCAAAGGAAAATTCGTGCCTCTGTTGTCTGAACAAGGACAGTGTGTTATCAATTGCGACAAGAAGTACTGCGAGCAGCTGCGGACGCTCCAGCGGTACTCGCTAGGCAAGGAGTGGCGCGCGAAGCGTGAAGAAATTTTCCGAAAGGGCGGTGAAGTTCCAGACCTCTATGCGCCGTGGCATGTTCAAAAAGTGGCCGCAGTGTATTTACGAGAACAGAACCAAGAAGTGGGCGGCGATCAGCTTGAGAAGGTGGATGACACACTTCGCAGGACGAGCAGGGCGTGAAAGGAAGCGCCGCGCAGAATTTGATCAGTAAGGTAGTGTTTTGTGTGTGTGTGTTTTTTGTTCTAGTGGGACGGGGGCTGCTGTGAGCGCCGCCGTCAGTAGCGTAGGTCAGTAGCGTAGAGTCGGGGGGGGCTGCTGCACGCGTCGCCGCCCGTGCAGGTTGGTGTTGTGCTAAGGTGGGGGCTGCTTTGAGGACCGCTACCGTCTTTTGCTCTGTGTGCTCTCTACTCTGTGTCGTGACTATTCTTTACTGCTTTCTTCGGTGCCTCAGTGCATCCGTTCCCCAATGTAACGAAGCTAGTGAAGCCACACATGCCAGCCATACTGGTATGTGGTTATATGCTTCGTGGATAGCTGCTTCGTCGTTTCTCTTCTCTCCGTTTTTTTTTGTTGTTGCACTCTTTGTGGCGTTTTTTTTATGTAGCTCTTGTTGCAGCGAGCTGGTTTTTGTCGCTGCATTATCTGCTTTATGGCTATCGTTTTTCTTTGTTTCTTTTGATGTTGTGTAGGAACACTCGGGATATTCACTGGGAGAATGACTTGTTGTTTGAGCAGTTGACACTCCTTTTTTTATGGGTGTGTCTGCTCTGTGCTTTGTGTTTTGCTGTTGTCTCGTTGTCCTTTTGGACTCGCTCGTGTTGTTTCGGTTCTCTTACAACAGCTTCGTTTGTCATGTGTGTGTCATGTGCAAACCTGATCTGTCATCTGAAAGTTGGAGTTTGTCTCTACGTTCGTTTTTAGCTTCCTGAGCTTCCGTTTGTGTTCGACTATGCACATTGGTATACGCCTTTATCTCGCTTTTTGTTTTCGTGCTCTTGTGTCGCATTTTTGGACGGTTTGACTTTCGTAGTACTGGCTTTGGTTGTGGTGTAACGCGATGTGGCGTCCCAGTTGTCCCGCCGTTACTCGCTACGAACTGGGTGTTGTTCTCGTCTGCTTTCGTTTTGTTGCCTAACGAGGGTGTGTTTTGCTCTGTTATTTGCGTCTTGTGTCACAGGCAAGCCTGAGAGCGGAGCTATTGGCGTTTGGGGGAGCTTAACATAAGTGTGGCAAGCCTAAGGCAAGAAGACTTGGTGCTGTGTACATTATTAAGTGGGTTTTTTTTTCAGCACTGACTTGAAAAATGTTTTTAGAAGACCATACTTGTGCTCTGCCCTGCAGTATTGCTAGCTTATGACACAGTATATTTGTCTTTGGTGCTGGAATTCTGGAAGTGCTTTGTGTTCAATGAATATGTTCTTTTGGTTTTTCATTTTGTGTACTCGGTTCAGCGACGGTTTCGCAATGTTTTGCTGATAGGCCAGCTGGTGTATGCAACCCAGCACTGGCCCTGTGACACTGTTTTTGCATTGCTTCGTGGCTTTGTGGCCACATGGCAGCCCTTGGAGGTTTTCTTTGAATTTTAGACCAAAATGTATGTTTTGTTTACATGTGTCCCGGCACGACCCACTAGAATGTGGGGTGTACAGTGCCCAGGTGGGACCCCAGCAGATGGCTGCTTGTAAATTATCTTAGGTGGACAGCACGGCAGTGTAGCCACAGGTGTGGAGTGCTGTGTATCGGTCATAGTCTACCTAGGTGGCATATGTATGCATTAGCACGTGGTGGCAAGTCACCAGTGCTCTGATTGTGTAGATTTGTTCTCATTTTTGTCGTAAACTCCTTTTGGGTGCTGAGTGGCCGTTGCCGTTGTTGAAGGCCCTGGCACTGCACCCCTTGATCATTTTTCGGCCATGTGCACTCCCGTGCAACGGTCCTGGGAGGGGAGTGCAGGTGGGCAGGTGCCAGTGCGATTGGGAAGAGCACGGGCACGATCTCTTGTGACGAAGAAAGCAGTGAAGAGAATGCAAGCAAATGTAGATAGATTTGATGTGTTATGGTGTTTTGTTGTATGTATGTTATCTCATTATTTTGTAGAATGTTGGGCACATTATGTAGTGGATTTTCAGATAGTGCAACTTCGTGCTGCGCAACACAGGGAAAAGATAGACAGAACGTGAAGTCCTACACCACGCAGCGGAGGCTCGCCATGGTCCGGCATGTGCTCCACGAGTTGGTTGTGGGCATGTAGGTCTATGTGCCCGTTGCCCAGGCTGTAGCAATGGGATTCCTGCCCCACCAGGTGTAATACAACCTGCCTGAAGAGGCTCCCTAATGCGATCCATAGGTGTAGTGCCTGTGCACCTAGGCTGGAGTCATTCGCTTTGTGCGGCGGTTGCCAGGCCAGCCGTCCTATGATCTGGAAGTCACCTGCCGCATCGACCACAACGCACGAGTGATGTGTGTGGTCCTGTCGCCGTCTCCGGCTGGTGTTAATGGTGTCTATAACTGTCGCCAGTGTCTTCAGTTCACCGTGGGACGATGCCCCGAAGACCGTGGTTCCCATCAGGTGGTGTTTTCGCCTTCCGTGTCTGGTCAGACTTCCAGGGCTGCTTCGCCAGCTGCTGGCGTGAGGCTTGCCGTACCGGAGGCATCCGCAAAAATGATGGTGCTCTGGTTGTCTGGTCGGGGCAGACGGCATGGTGTTGTTGGTTGGTAGGTGTGCATATGTGCTCCTTGTGCCTTGGTTGCCTACGGCGCGGCAGTGGTCGGTTTGATCTTGGGGGGGCACAGACGCCTATCCCCTGGTGGATGATCTCTGTCACTGCCGCGTTCAATGGCACATACTCGCAGTTGCGTTCCTGTCCCTGCGCGAGGTAGTTGTGTATGTACTGCAACAGGTACGCCCGTTTTGGATGGTAGGTAGTCCATTCGATGGTCTGCCTCTCCGGGACCGCGTGTAAGCAGTGGTGTTTCACGGGGTATGCAGGGGCTGCTGGTGTGGTGCTACAGTGCTTGGCTATCACCGGGTAGGTAGTGGCTGGGTGTTTGGTGTTTAGTGTCCCTCGGTGCATGCGCCACTCCGCTGTTGTATCGGGCCCCCTCGCTACGGTGGCTAGTTCATCTGCCGGGGCCGGTGGAACCTGTGTATGCAGCTATGGGTGCTGTTCCAGGGTAGCATGGGCCGTCGGTGTGTGGTGGTATCGCGCCTGCAGCTGGAGGATGGGCCATGGTGTAGCCAGCGCCTCGGGCCCGCATCGCCAGCACGTGATGGGTGCGCCCGTCAGCTGGTCTGGTGGTAGTGGAGGTTGATGGAACTTGCGTGCTGTGGGTGGAGCTGGCATCCACAAGTTGCTCAGTGCGCTACCGGGCGGCAAAGTGACTTGGAGTGTGTTGGGCGCCAGCACGAGGACCGCCAGTACCGTGGCTTCCGGGACGTATTGCACCTGACCCCGTGGTCGGTGGTGGGCCTCGTTCTTGTTCAGTGGGCTCCGTGCCAGGGGCTGCTTGTGCGTGTCCCAGAAAAGATCTTACGCGTCACAAAGTTCTTCATTGGTGGGATGTGATCGACCACCTGTGGTTGCTGCCTTTCGTAGGTGGCCTTCAACCAGTAACTTGTTTGGCCATTCCGGGTGTTGTAGGAAGGGGATGTGGTGTGTGCCCGCTCGCTGGAGGACACGAATCTGGCTGGGTGTTACTGTTACTAGGTGCAGCGGGCTGCCCACTTGGTTCAGAGTGGTCGTGCCCCCCGTTAATCCTCCACCTACATCCATGTGTAGGATGGAACATATCCAGGTTTATGGTTTTATGGTTCGTCTGAATGACATGCCGGCGGTGGGGCGGGAGGAGCTGCACTTGGTTCGACACCTGGGTTCCTACCGTAGTGGAGAGGCCCCGCTGTTGGAGTATGTGCTGAGGACTTGTGTTGCGATGTTGCTGGGCCTCCCGTAGTGTCCGCGTGAACACCTCTTGCACCTCCTGTTCGTGGTTGTGCATCAGGCAGTGCAGGTGTGCCGCCGTGTGTGCTGTCTGCGCGTTGGGGCCCAGGTGGTCGGTGTATCCCCCATAGTATGGTGCCGATGCCTCATGCACCGCGGCAGGGAGGAACGCGAGCCGGTGACCGTGGATGGCCCACGCATGTCGCACGTCCAGCAGCATTTGCTTGGGATTTGTCAGGTGCAGGGCCTGGTTCCATAAGGCTGCGTTGACCACGGCCTGGAGGAAGTATGCCAGGGCTTGGATGGATAGCGCGGCAATGCGCGCGATCACGAGCGTGCATGTCGGGTGGCGCACCAGGTTGGGCGGCAGGGCAATGTTATCAGTTGAGGCCCCATGTTGTTTCCCCAGGTAGGTGGCAGTGCTCGTCGGGGTCATGGGCGTGCCTCCGGGGGGGAGGGGCCGGGGCGGGGCGTTTTGCAGCATAGTGGCGGATTCGACGTTGTGCACCAGCATACTGTTGCTCTCGAGGTAGCCGGTAACATTATGGAATACTTGGTTGCTCCTGGTGTTGTCCGGTGCAGTTAGCAGGGGTTGACGGGCGCATGCGGTCACCACCGCCATGTCATCTGCGAACGCCAGGAGCGTGGTCCATAGGGGATATCATGCCACGTTGTGGTAGGTGCGCCGTATGTAGAAGGCCACTGGGAGGGTGAACAGCAAGAAGAGAAACAGGCCTTCTGCCCCCACCTGTGAAATCCCACTGGTGGATGGGGTCCAAGGGGTGGTGCCTAAATCTGTTTGTATCGCATACAGGCGGATGGTGAGGTATGCGTGCAGGCAACCCTGGAACGTGAGTCCCATGTGCTCCCAGATGGCGCGTAAAAGGCGATGCGGGGTGTTTGGGAAGGCCCCCTCGACGTCGAAGGATGTGATCATGAGGCTTATCGCGTCCATGTCCACCACGGCGTCTTGCATAAAGATTGCTTCCAGCGGTGATCTTCCTGGTATTGCTCCCGAACTTGTGCGCGGGACAGCTCGGTACACCGCCGGGGCTATGCGCTTTGGGAGGAGCATCCAGATGAGCTTCGCTTCCGTGAAGGCACATACAATTAGACTCCAGTTGGCCAGGTTTGGCCAGTTGCCTTCCTTGTATAGTGGGTGTACCCGATTCGCCCACCCCGTGGTATATCTTTCCTCCCGATGGCAATGTTGCACAGACGTGCCGTCAGGTGCCTCTTCAGGTTGAGCGGGAGTCTGCGGTAGAGTTAGGCAGGCAGGCCGTCTACCCCTGTGCTTTTGCCCGGTCCCAGTTTTTCCAACACCTCATCGAGTTCCCGTATGGTGAACGCGGTGCGGGGCATGTCACGACGTTGTAAAGTTGTAAAGTGTGGGCAGATCTGATGTCAGCTTGTTCGTATAGGCAGACAGCTCCCCTTCCTCCGTGTTCTGTTGGCGTTCAAAGCCGTTGAGTACCTCCTCCATGACCACATTGGGGTCGTTGGTCACCGTGCAATCCTGGACGCGTACCGCTTTGATGCCCAGGTGGCCTGTTTCTCCGAGGACCTTGTACATGTGTTTTAATGATTTGTATGGCTTGGGGTTCTGGAAATACCATTTTTGCCCTGTATTACGTCTTTCGCTCGGCGTTTGTGCCACTTTTTGAGCTGCCGGCGTGAGGTGTCCTGCTGTGCTGCAATGCTCTGGGCGCTCTGTTGGGTGTGCGGGTCGTCAGAGTGGATCGCCATATGTAGGTCCTGTTTGTCACGCCTTATGGCGCTAACCAGAGACCACAGCTCTTGATGCCCGGTTGTGGCTTCCTGCTCGTGTTGGTTCCCCCCATGGAGGCCGTATGCCGTAGCCGCCTGTCGCATGGCGAGATTTAAGTCTGGTTCGGCCTGCTGGTTGAGGAAGGGGTCCACCGTGCAGCAGTACGCTGTCCATTTGTGTGTATCGTGCCCGTCTGGGGGATGGATGGGGGGCTGTTCGTCTGGGGGAGTGTCCTTCGAAAAGGCGGGGGCACCTGCAGCATTTTGACCTGTACGTGCAGTGGGTGATGTCTGGTGGCTTTAGATGGCAGGTCGTGGTACTGTGTCTGCGTCACCTCGACATGCGCAGGTCGATGTGTGAGTCCCTCGAGCCTGGCTGAGTGTGTCGGTGTGAGGGG
This sequence comes from Eutreptiella sp. 'Long Island Sound 2002', assembly GCA_964036045.1. Classification (NCBI taxonomy): domain Eukaryota; phylum Euglenozoa; class Euglenophyceae; order Eutreptiales; family Eutreptiaceae; genus Eutreptiella; species Eutreptiella sp. 'Long Island Sound 2002'. The sequence continues at coordinate 72,012,265 of OZ038380.1, read as the reverse complement.
TGCCCCGCAGGGAGGCTGTGAGTTCCTGCAGGCCCAGGTGATGCATGGCCACTTTCACCGCTGTGATCTCCGGTGTGGGCCGCCCCCGGCGGTCATCCATTGGCGGGGTGGCGTTGAAGTCGCTGATCATAATGGTTGGTCCCATCATGGCCCGTTGCCGTCAGGCTTCCATGAGGTGCTCGAGGAACGTGTCTGTGGCGTTACTGAATAAGACATGCACGTTGATGACGTTCCGTTGCCAGGTTGGGCCCACTAGTTCGTATGCCCCTAGGCGGCCCTCGATGCCCAGGTAATGCTAGACATGAACTTCGACCCCACTTGTGTGGGATACGGGTACGCCTTTGATCCAGGTAGTGCGGTATTGGTACCCCCTTCTGATGAGGACGGGGGTGACTTTAGGGGTGGTTGTGTGGGTCTCGAGAGCTTGATCCTGCCATAGCTAGGCGTCGGCGTCCGACCCTGCCATGACAGGTATGTCCTGTAGGTCCGGGGCCTGGGTTGTGTTGTACATGACGCCTGGTTCGTTTAGGGTCATCACGGTGACGAGTGCGGCGGTGATCTCGTCGGTGCGTGCCCTGTTGGTTGGTTTTCCACGTCGTGCCCAACGGGTTACGAGTCATTGTCCCAGGCGCTGTCTGTAGCATGTTGCTGCCGCCACCTGTTGCTCGTCGGGGATGTTGGATTCCTTCAGCCATGCTGTAGGCAGGTTTCGTGTCAGGACGGTTCCCGCTGCCACCTGGTTTTCTTGTGTACGGAGTTGTAGCGGGCACTCCGGGACTTGTCTGTTGTTTCACAGCTCGAAGTTCAACGCCTCCGCTTTATCGTCCCAGGTAGGTAGGTAGGTAGGTAGGTGCACTCGGTCGTGGAGAGGCGCCCCATGGTTCCCCCTGGCGTCGCCCCTGTGACGAACAGGAGGAGGCTCCGCGCGTGAAGAGGGGAGGCGGCTTACTTCCCGCTAGACCTGACTGTTGGCCCCCAACAAAGCGGCCCCGGGCTACGCCGGGAGGGCTGATCGCCTCCAGCGTGACATGCTTGTCTCGCCGGGAGGGTGTGCCCCCGTGCTTGCGCACGTCCCCTCCTTTGGGCGGAACCCTAGGGGTTCACCGGACTTCCTGGCGTATCCCGTTCCCAAGGCGTGCATGCACGTTCTTGGTACTAGGGTTCCGAGGCGCTTGGGTGTCGCACGCTCCACCTCGAGTCCCAAGGCAGCGCAGGCCTTAGGATGCAGCCTTACCCCCGGTCTCCGGATCTGGTTTGGCCGGGTCACCCGCATGGCACGGACTGCCTCAGTGCCCGGGCTGTGGGCACTGGGTTTCCTACTGTTGTGTGGCGTTTGTGTTTGGGTCCGGTTGGTGGTTGGGTGCGGGTTTTGTTAACCCCGCCAGTCCTGGCTGGGGTCTTGGGTGGGTGTGTTTGGGCACGGTTTGTGGTGTTGTCCCTCTAGTGTCGGCTGTTTGTGGTGTTCGTGGTTGGGCTTCGGTTTCGGTCTTCTTTTGGGACGTGTGTGGTTTCGTGGGCGCCCCGCTTCCCCCACGCCGTTTCCGTTTCCGGCGTGCAGTGTGGGCGTGTGTGCTGGGCCCGGGTCTTGCCTGTGCTTCTTGGCTGGGTTGTCGGGGTGTGTTTCTTGCGCTTTGGTTTTTTCTTTTCTTTTTTTTTTTTTTCTTTTTTTTTTTCGGGCTTTGTGGTCCCTGTCCCTCCATCCCCTTTCTTTCGGGCTGGGCTGGTGGCTCTCTTTTTTTTTTTTTGTTTTTTTTTCCGTGTCCCTTCTCCCCGTGGTCCGCTGTTACTGGCTTGGTGTTGTCGGTTTTGGGTGGGTGGTCCCCCTGTGCCTCTGTGGGGGTCCTGTCTTCGGTGCCTTCTGGGGGGGGGCTTGGCCGCCTGTGGTGGTGTTGGCGGGCGGTTTGGCGGCTGTGGGCTGTTTTCGTGCCTTTTTTTCCCTCCCCCCTTCTTTTTTTTTTTTTTTGGGAGGGGGGGGGCTTGCCTGTTCCTCCCTCTGCCTTCCCTGGGCTGGCGCACGCACTGGCCTGCGTTCAGTGTTGCCTTCCGGGCTGCTGTCTTCAGTTGCGTTCTGTGTGGCCGCGTTCCGCCCCCATGGGTCGGGTGGGCTTTGTACACGGTGGGCTCGGCGCCCCTTCTTGCCGGGTTAGGTCCTGGCTCTGCCGGCTGGGCGGCTGCGCCAGGCGGCTGCTTGTGGTTTTGGGTTAGGGGGCTGGGGTTGTTCGTGTCCTTTCCCCTCTGCGGTGCCGGCTGTAATCTTCTGGGTGGTCCGCCACCGTTGTCGCCTGGCGCGCTGTGGCCCCGTGTGTGGCCGGCGGTGCTGGTGCGTGGCGTGGTGGCGCGGCGCCTTCCAGGGTGTGCGGTGGCTGGCTTCGGTTAGTCCCTCAGGTTAGGGTCAGTTGTGTCGTGCTGTGCCGCTCTGTGTCGCGTCGCGTCGCGTCGTGCTGTGGCGCGTTGCACTGTGGCGCGCTGTGGTGCGGTGTGCCGTGGTCTCGCTTGGTGCCGCGGTGGGTCAGTGGAGGTCAGCGTGGCCTGTGTCGTGGTGCGGAGTGCGGGCCGGAGTGTGGCCGGCTGGTGGTTGGTGGGTGCGCTTAGGTGTGGGTGGCTCGCTGGGTCCGTGCTGTGGGGGCTTGGGCGTGCTGCTCGGGCTGGTGGGTCGGGTAGGTCTTCGGAAAATTCTGCTGAATGATCACGGTGTCCTTGGGGCGTGCACGCTGACTCTCACCCATGTACTCAATCTTCACCGGGCCTCGCAGACAGGCAGGCGTACTCGGGGTGTAGGAAAGGCGTTCCTTCTCCAAGGCAGACAAACAGAAATCAGGAGTCGCACGGTGGAGGTGGCTTCCGAACGCCGTTTGAGTGGCGAAAGGCTTGCACTGCAGCTCGGCTGCGCTGGCAGGGACATGAGGGTCCGGGTCGGTGCCGCCGGCAGACATGAGCTCATACTTCAGGGTCAGGGGGATGTCCATATCTCCGGTGCTGAACTGCAGGGGTCCGGGGCACCGGTAGTAATCTTGGCACTTCCCGTCTTCACGGCGCTCGGAGAAGGCCTTGAAGGGGGCACCGTCCAGCAGCACCAAGGCCTTCGCGATCACAGCCTTTCACTTCCCCTTGCGGCGCTTGAAATTCATCATGGATGGGATCGGCGTGCCGCCGCAGTGCCATTCCTCCACTGGAGGCAACAGGTTGGTGACGGACGCCCTCACGGACGTGAGACCAGCTGAGATCAAGCCCCCGGCCGTCAATCCAAGTGCATAGCAAAACTCTGCGTCGAACCGCGACGGTAACGCAGCCCGCCCTTATAGCCAAAGGCGTGGTCGCGTGCCGGTCCGTGGGGTTGCCCTCCCTGGGGGCCTGTGCCTTGGTCCCGTGTCCTCTGGGGGTTTCGGTCCCTAGTCGTGAGTGCCGCGGCCGTGCCTTCGTCCTCTTCCGGTGCCTGTGAGGTGGCCTTTGTGGTGGCCGGGGTCGTCTCCTGGCGGTGAGGGCGTGGTGGTGCGCCGTGCGGCGGCGTTTCCTGCGGCTTCCTCTGTGGGTGTGGCCTGTTCTCCCCGTGTAGGTGTGCCCTCCGTTCTCCGTGTGGTTTCCGGTGGCCGGTGGGCTTGCGCTGGTGTGATCCGCATGGCGTCCGATGTTTGCTTCGGTGGTGTGTGTTGGGGTGTTTGGTGGGGCTGGGGCGGCGCGGGTCCCCCTGTCGTGGTGTGCCCTTCCTGGGTGTGGGTCGTGGTGCCTGCCGTGGTGCCCTTTTCCTCCGTGTCTTGGTCCCCGTTCCCGCCCCTTCCTGGTTCTTGGGTGGTTTCCTGCCCCCATGTGGTGTCGCTTCCGGCTTCCTGTCCCTGCGTGTGCCTGCCCTTACTTGGGGCCCTTCTGTGCCCTCTTGCCTGAGTGCTCCTTGGTGCCCCTTGCCCTTCCCTTGCCCTTGTCCTGCCCCTTCCTGGTGTGGTGGTGGCGGGAGCGGCGGGGTGGGGAGGGGGCGCCGGCGGCCCAGGCCTGGGGGTGGGTGGCCTGGAGCCACTGGCGGAGGGCTTGGGGGGTGTAGGGGGGGCGGAGGCCCTGGACCGCATCGCGGAGGAGGGCCTCCCATGCCGCTTGCGGCATGATGGCCTCCGGGGCGGCCTCGTTGGGGTTTGCGGGGGTGCGGGTGCGCACCTCCTCGAAGGTATGCACCATGTGCACCCCTTCGTGCCTTCCCGCTCCTCCGGCCCACTTCACCCAGCGGCGGAGTTCCTGCAGAGCGGGGGGAGACCACCAGGCGAGGTAGGCGGGGGCCCAGGGGGGGGGAGGGGTCCGTGCCCGTGGTCGTGGTGCGGCGGGGGGAGGATGTGGACCCGCGGTGGTGGCGGGGGTGGCGATGCCTGGGGGAGCGGGAGCGGCGGCGGCGGGGGCTGGGGGTGGAGGACGGGTACGGGCGGAGGGGGGGGCGGGAGGGGGAGGTGGACATGGGGCGGCGGTGGCGCGCTCGGTGGCGTCCGGGGGAGCGGGAGTGGTGGTGGCGGGGGCTGGGGGTGGTGGATGGCTACGGGTGGCGGGGGGAACGGGGAGCCCGGCGAGGCGTGTGGGGGGAGGGGGAGGTGGACGTGGGGCGGCAGTGGCGTGCCTGGCTGCGTCGGGGGGAGCGTGAGTGGTGGTGGCGGGGGCTGGGGGTGGGGGTCTTGTTTGGCCGGTGGGGGGAGGGGGAGGGGAACATGGGGCGGCGGTGGCGCTCGTGGTGGTGCCCGGGGGAGCGGGAGCGACGGGAGCGGGGTCCCGGGGGGTCGTGGTGGTACCTTGGGGAGCGGGAGCGGCGCGAGTGGGTGGTTGAGGCGCGGTGGGAGTGTGGGCGCCGTGGGCGAGTGTGCCGTGCGGGGGGGGAGCGGGAGCGCCGCCGTTTGCGGGACCGGGCCTCATCGCTCGAGTCGGGCTAGTCCGGAAGCGTCGGCGGCCCCTGGGGGGCCTCGCGCCGTGCCGCCTGGTACTGGGGGGGGGGGGTTCCCCCGTCGTCCATGGGGCCCCTTCGGCCATCGGATGGTGGCTGGGGGGGTACGGATACGGTTCCTGGTACGGGGGTGGTGGCTGGTACGGGGGGGGTGGCTCCTGGCGGTAGGTGGGGTATGCGGGTGGGGCGCTCGGTGGCTGCCATCCCGTCCGCTGGTGCTGTTCGTGCACGGGGGGTTGTGGCCCGGTGGGGTAGGGCGGTGGGCAGTGGTAGTGGTGGAGGTGGTGTTGGTAGTGGTGGTGGTGGGGCCCCTGGTGGTGGTGGTGTGGGTAGTGGTGGGGTTGGTGTTGCGGGTATGGCCCATGGACCCCTTGTGGGTTTTCCGGTCCCCCTTGTCGGGGTGGGGGGTTGGGCATCGTGGGCAGTCCCCGGGGCTGCACTATGTGGTGGGCATGGGGGAAGGGTTGGGGGCCGGGCTTGACGGTGACGGTGGTCGAGGGGTCCCACGTCCCTGGGTCGGTTTGGCCAGCGGTGGTGGTGGTTTGTGGGGGATGGATGACGGGGCGCTTGGTGACGGGGATGCGGACGAGGGCTTGGACGGGGTCGTGCTGGGTGGCCGTCTCTGCGGTGGTGGTGGGTGCCGGCGGGGGGGGGGCGCGGGTTGCGGTGGGTGGGGGGTCCTGGCTTGGGCGAGGGCCCGGGCGGGGGTGGTGTCGGGTGGGTTTGTGTCGTTGCGTCTGCGGTGTTGTGTGTGCTCGCGTGGGCGCCGGCTTGGGTTTGGGGTCGGGTTTGGGGTTGGGGTCCGGTTTGGGTTTGGGGTCGGGTTTGGGGTTGGGGTCCGGTTCCAGGTTGAGGAGTACCTCTGTCCGGAGGTGTGAGGGCGCCTATGTCGGGTCGGGGGTCGTCCCGCCTGAGTCGCCTGTGTGGGGGTTAGGGGGTCGGTGCGTGCGGCCGCGGCTTTGGCTTTTGCCGTGGCCTTGAGGATGAGTTTGGCGGGGAGGGGGGGGTCGGAGGATGAGGTGGAGGAGGTGGACGAGGCTGAGGATGAGGAGGAGGTGGTGGACGCGGGTTGGGCTGTGATGCGGGCGGGCTTGTGGGCGGCGGCTTCTGCTGCGACCACGGCGGGGAGGATGGAGGGCATGTCCTCGGGCTGTAGGTTGGGGGCGGGCGGCTGGGGGGGCCCAGTCGTGACCTGGCGGCCCGGCGGGCCGATCTGGTCGGCAGCGGCGGGGGAGGGAGGCGCGGGGCTGCGGCCTTCTCTTTCTGGGCTCGGCTGGGCCCGGGTCCTGCAATGTGCGAGGTCGTGTGGGTTGGTGTCCGCGGGGGGGAACAGTTCGCGTGGGCTGCATTCAGGGGCCGGGGGGGGTGGGCCTGGGTACTCTGGGATGTGTGTCGGGGGCGTGGGCGGGCCACTGGGTGGGGTGGGCGTGCCGCGGGGCGCGGGGCTCCCCTCGGCGGGTGTGTGTGGGTTGTCGAGGGTGGGGGGCGGTGAAGGGTGTCCGGTGGGTGGGTGTGGGGCGGGCGTGTGCTGGTGTTCGGGCGGGTGGGGGAGGCCCTTGTCGTGGGGCCCGGGGGTGCGCGCGATGGTGGGCGCCTGTCGGTCTTCGGTTGAGCAGCGAGGGGGGGGAGCATGGGCGGGGATTTTGCGGCGGGATGTGCTGTGTCGGTGTATGTGTCTGCTTGCCGCGCGCTTGCGTGGGCAGTTGTAGGCCGGGCGGTTTGGAGGAGAAGCTTGCCGTCTTCTGCTGCCGCGGCAAGGATTTCGCAGACGAGCTTTCGTATCTGGTGGACCTCTTGGTCAGTGGTGGGAAGGGGGCATGCTAGCTTTGGGCTAAGACCCGCGCGGTTGAGGACCCTGTGGATGGCGTGGTACCCGCAGGTGAGGGACTGCTGCGGTCTGGGGGGGGGGTTTGGTCGTGTGTCCGGGCCTGCCTCGACTTGTGTGTGGGCGGTGGGGATGGCCCAAACCCAGGGCACGGTCCCCGTGGGTGGCCAGCGGCGCTGCATCCAGTGGGTTAGGCAGAGCATGGCCAATCCCAGGTGGTAGCCTGCCTTCCCTGAGGTGATTTGGGCCAGGGCGCGGGCTGGGGGCGTGTCCCCTGGCTGGAGGACACCCCTGAGGATCCTGTGCTGGGTGGTGGGGTCCCCCACTGCCCCTGGTGGGGCGGTCTCCGGGGCGAACATGGTGTCTGTCCCCTGGATGATCCATTGCGGGCCGGGGGACGTAGCTGTAGCGGCTATCACGTAGTAGTGGCCGCGCTCGAGGACTGTAACCCAGACCTTCGGCGGGGGGTGGTCACTGTCTGTAGGTGGGGGGGGGAGGTCGTCGTCCGGGGTGCGGAGGCCGGCGGCGCGGAGGGCAGTGTCGCGGTTGGGCGCGGTGGCCTGTTCCCACTGCTCCGGGTCGTTCGGGTCCGCTGGGTGGTCCGTCCCCGCTGGGGCCCGTCGTAGGCGTACGGTCCCTTGACGCGTGACGTTGATGCCGGTGTCGTGCGTCAGGGCCTGGCCCCACTCGATGGGGGGGATCCAGATGGGCTGGCCCTCGGTGTGTTTGCGGGCTCGCCAGAGCACGAGGTCTACTATGGTCTCGTGGAGGCCGCTGCCTGGGGTGGTCAGGTCCCGGAGGGCTTTGACGGTGAGCTTGGTCCAGTCCTCTTGTAGGCGGTACCAGCCCAGGGGGGTGGTCGGGGCCCTGTCTTGGAGGGTTGCTCGGAGGAGGTCGGGGTCGCGGATGGTGGCCGGTGTGAGGGGGTGGTGCCCCGGGTCCGGGGGGGGTGGGCTGGATGGGCTGCCGGGGTCTTGCGCGTCTACGTCGATGGATGGTTGGCCCTGGCTGGGCTCGGTCGGACTGGGCGGTGCCGGGTGGCTACTTGGGTGTGAGACGGGTCTCGGGGCGCTGTGGTGGTGCCTTGGAGACCTGTGGATGGAGACGGGGGGCGCTTGCGGGGCGCGGAGCGGGTTAGTGGACGTCTGGGTCATGCACTGCATGGTAATGGATGAGACGCTGCATGTGTTCCCTGGCGCCGGGGTCGGTGAGTTGCTCCGCGTGTGTTAGCAGGAGGTGTTTGCGGTGTACCATTTGGGCCGCTGCTCTGCGGACTGCTTCTAGCTGGAGGTGTGCTGCTGCCTCCATGGGGCTTTCCGTGTGTTTGGTGAGGTGTCGGTGCAGGGCCTGTGTCACTGCCCCTCTCATGGTGGCTTCTTTGATCAGGGGGTACCGGAAAAGGTGTTCGGTGGCCTGGTGTGCGTGGCTGTGGGTTGGCCATCCTTCGTGTTGTCGCAGGGTTTCCGCCGGGGACCAGCCCACTAGGGTGTCCCTGTCTGTATGGAGGGGGCATTTCTTGAAGTGTTCCCAGTCCTGCAGGGTGGTGTGGTGGCATGGGCAACGGGTGTGTTCGTCGAGGACGTGGATGTGCTTGCGGGCGAACCATCTGGCGACCCTGGTGAGGAATGGCAGTTGCTCCCTGAGGAGCTGGATGCGTCGTTTTTGGAGGTGGGCTGGGATGTTTGCTGGGCGGAGCGCTGAGTGGTAGAGGGGGACTTGCAGTCTGTCCTGGAGCTCCTGGATGTGCGCCCGGCTGTCTGCGTCGCCGAGCACGCGGGCGAGATGTTGGATGGGGCTGGGGTAGTGGTACGCTCTGTCGTGGGAGGAATAGGGGGCGTCCTCTGGTACCCAGTCCGGGGTCTGATGGGGCTCGGGTACAGGGGGCACGTGTTGGAGGTGTGTGTGGTTGCGGCCGAGGTCAGGGATCCCGAGGGCTGGTAGGTGTGTTGTGCGCTGGTGTACTGACTGGTTGTCGACCTTACCATTTCCGTATTGGTGTCTGTGGGACTCTTGTTTCACGATGTGGAGTTGGACGTAGGGGGGAAGGCTGCGTAGGGCTTTCCAGAGTAGCAGTGCCTGGGTGCCGAGGTTCGTCGCGGTTGCTTTGTGAAGTGGTTGCCTTGCTATGCGGAGGAGCAGGTGCGTGTCGACAGTGGCGTCTACCACGAACCAGACCCGGACGATGTGCGGGGAGTGGGCGGTTAGGTGGGCCGCGACCTCGGTGATGGCGTCGGCCATGGCCCCTAGCTCCCCGTGGGAAGAGGCCCCATAGGTGGTGTGGCCCGTGTGGTGGTCCATGTGGTAGTGTCCCCCGGTGTGGGTCAGCTGCAGGGTGGCCCCCCCGGTGATGGGCGTGAGGGCTGATTCGCCTGAGGCGTCGGTGAAGAAGAGCCGGTCCGCCGGTGATGGTTGTGGGAGGCGGCATGGGTTCATGGGCAGGTAGGCGTATATGGCAAGGCCCGTGGCGAGGTGGGCTACTGGGGTTGTGGGCTGCAGGATGGGGTTGGCGTACACCCCTATTCCTTTGGAGATGATGTGCTTCGCTTGGGGGGACAGGGCTATGAGTCCCTGCTCCGGCTGTCCTTGTGTGAGGTAGGAGTAGATGTAGTGGAGGATGTAGGCTGTGTCGGGGTTTAGGTCGTGGCATGTGAGGGTTTGTGTTCGGTGCTCCGGTGTGTGGCAGGAGTGGTGGAGCGGATAGTAGGGGTGCTCGTGCTTGCCCGTTCTGCCTGGCTCGTACATGCTGTAACGGATGGCGACCCCTGCTGGGTCGGGGCGGGGGCATGTGGGTGTAGTGGTGAAGAGCCATTTGGGCGCGTGGTCGGGGTTCCATGCTACCGTGGGGTTAGTGTCGGTGCGGTGGAACCATGGGGCTATCCATGCGTAGGCCTGTGGTGGTAGGTGGGTTGTGGGGTGGGTGTGGTGGCGTGCTATGAGGTGTAGTACGGGCCATGGTGTAATTGGTGCCTCGGGGTCACAGGCCCAACATGTGCGTGGCATGCTCTCGGAATCTTGGGGGACCTTTGGTAGGTCTCGGGCGGTCATGTGGTGTTTCGGTATGCCCCATTTTGCCCCGTGGTGGATGACGGTGGTCTGCGTGGGTTTCGCTTCATTCGGGGCCAGTAGTAGGGTTAGTGGTGGGACTGGGCCTGTCAACGGGGGGACGGGTTCGTGTTTCGATCCGGTGGGTGCGTAGGGCGGTGTCGCTGGGATGGGTTGCGGGTGTTGCTTTGTGAATTCTCGGTAGGCTGTGCGCATGTCTTTGCTGCCCGGTAGAGTGTGTCCCGCTGCTCGTGCCGTCTGCGTGAGGTACTGGTGGAAGAGGCGGTATTGTGGCCATTCGGGAAGCTGTAGAAAGGGGGTGTGGTGTGCCCCGCTGTGGTGCAGGACCCGCATTTGGGGGAGGGTGACGTATACTACGGTGATGGAGGCCCCGACAAGGTCTATGGTGTGGATGGTGCCCTTGGGGTGATGGTGGAGGTCCCCGCAGAGGACCGCTAGTGGCCCTTCCTCTGGGCACGTGTTGTTGGTGAGTATGGCGTGGTGTGGGGATGGGAGGAGAAGCTGCAGGTGGTTCCACAGGCGCGTGTTCATGTTGGTGGGCATGCCCGTCTGGTGGAGTACCCAGCGCGGGCATGTGTTGCGGGCCCGTTGTGCGGCTTGGAGGCGGATGGCGGTGACCTCGCGGACCTCCGGTGAGTGGTTGTGGGTCATGCAGTGAAGGAGGAGGGCGGTGTGTCTGGCGTAGGCCGCTTTCACCTCGTCCCCTATGGCGTCTCCATAGTGGGGCCATGCCGCTCGGATGGCGCGGGTGGGTATGGAGGTGGGCCAGCCCCCGTGTGCTGCCCATGCCTTGGTCACGGCGCGTGTGGCCGGCTGGAGGGCGGTGGTGGGGTGTGTCAGGTGGAGTGCTTGGAAGCCTATGGAGGCGTTCAAGACCCCGGTGAGGTAGTACGCCAGGCTCTGGTGGGACAGGGAGAGGGCCTTGGTGGTCGGGGACGCATATCTGGGGAGATGGGCGAGGTGTGATTGCAACTTGGGAGGGAGGGTGGCGTCCTCAGGGTTGGCGGCCTGGACTACCCCCAGGTGGGTGGTGGTTGTCACGACGTGCATGGGCAGCCCTTGTGGCCCTAGGGTGGGAGGTGTGGCAGACCCCTTGATCATGGCCACTGACTTTGTGGGGTGGACGATGAGGTTGTTGTGGGAGAGGTAGGAGACGGTCACGTCCAGTAAGTCGTTGGCCTGTTGGGTGACCGTTGGCCCGGGGTCCGGGGCATGGGGGTCGTGTGGGGTGTGCGCGGCGGTGAGGTTGGTGTCGTCCGCGAAGCCGACCAGGGGGGAGAGGAGGGGGTAGGGTGCGTAGGCCGGGTAATCCTGCTCGATTGCGAGGGCCAGGGGAAGCGTCACTAGAAGGTACAGGAAGGGGCCTTCTGCTCCCCCTTGGGGGACCCCGCTGCCTGGCTCCAGGAAGGGGGTGAGGCCTGCTCATGTGCGGACCGTGTATTTGCGGGTGCGGATGTAGTCGGAGGTGAAGTTGTAGAAGGGGAGGCCTAGGTGTTTCCACACCGCTTCTAGAAGGAGACAGGGGGTGTTCGGGAAGGCTCCCTTGACGTCGAGGGAGGCGATGATGAGGTCCACCGGGTCCATGTCCGCGATGGTGTCCTGGAGGAAGATGGCCTCGTGTGGGGACCGGCCTGGGATGGCCCCCCAGAGGCTCGCTGGTATGTGGGGGTCCAGGTGGGGGCGGATGCGGCGCAGGAGGATGGTCCAGACGATTTTGACCTCCGTGACCGCACAGACTATGGGGCACCAGTTGTCCGGGTTTGCCCAGTCCCCTTTTTTGTAGAGGGGGCGGACAACGTTTGCCCAGTCTGGTGGCAGGGGGGTCCGCCCCGTGACGATGTCCCGGAGGCGGTGGGCGAGGACGCGGAGGAGGTGGGCGGGGAGGTGGTAGTATGCCTCTGCAGGGAGGCCGTCGTAGCCTGGGGTTTTGTGTTGCCGGAAACTGTGGATGGCCTTCCGGACTTCGTGGATGGTGAAGGGGCGTTTTTCCAGGTGCCTCCTCTGGGCGTGGTTGAAGACCCGAGGGAGGCGGTCGATTTTGGCCTGGGTCCAGTGTGTCTTGGGTGGGGGTGTGTTGCCGGAGGAAGCTGTCTTGGGTGGCTTGGGGCACTGTGGCTGGGTCGTTGGTGAGGGAGCCGTCCTCCTGCTGGACCGTGGTGATGCTGCGGTGGCCGGTGTCGGTCATGGCGTCGTTGAGGTGGCGGATGTCCTTGTAGGGGAGTTCATGTTGCACATACCGTTCGTGTTCCTGGGCGATGCGCTGTTGCCTGTGGATGTGCCACCGCTGCAGGTCCGCCCTGATGTGGGCTATCCGTGTCCTGCAGTGGTGTATCTGGCGGCGGGTTTGGGGGGTGTCGGTGTGGAGGAGGGTCGCCAGTTGTTGCTTCGCATGCCAGAGGTGATGCAGCATGTCCTTCAGGGCCGTGGGTGGTTGGTCGCCGTCTGTGTGGGGGTATTGTTGGAAGCCGCAGGCGACGGCGGCCGTGTGCATGGCTGTGAGTAGGTCGGTGGGGTCTGGTTGGATGCGCCGGGCGCGGTCTATGGCCCTGTGATATTGGGACCAGGCATGCTTGTCATGCAGCGGGGGCATCTTCAGGGGGGGTGGTAGGCCTTAGTCCGCATCTTCTGGGGGGCTGGGGGGAAGGTTCGAGATGGTGAGGCGGATGTGCAGGGGGCTATGGCCTGTGGGTCCCAGCGGGAGGGGTCCATATCGGGCCTCTGCTCGGATGATGGTGGTGGGGTCGCCATAGCATACGTCGATGCGGGATGGGGCGGCATCCGTTTGGTGGGGGATGTGGGATGGTTGGCCTTTGAGGCTGGCTGTTAGGTCCACGAGCCCCAGCATTTCGATGGTGTCGCGGACTGCTTGGTCCTGGGGTGTGGCCTGTCCCCCTCGGTCCGCTGCGGTGGGGGCGGCGTTCATATCGCCGATGATGACTGTGGGGGCGAGCATGGCCATCTGGCGGTATGCCTCGGCCAGGGCTTGGAGGAAGGGTTCCGTGGCTTTGCCGAAGGGGACGTGGGTGTTGATGACGTTGAGTTGCCATCCGTCCCCGACGACCTCATAGACACCTAGCCTCCCTGGACGAGGTGGACGTGGATGCTGGTTTCGGCGTATAGGGGGGTCCCCTTGTGCCAGTAGCATTTGTACGCTTTCTGGTCCGGGGTATATATGGTGGTGGTTTCTGGGGGGCCGTTGCGCTGTAGGCCTTGTTCCTGGAAGGTGAGGAGGTGGGGAACCCACCCCGGCCCCTGTGCCATCGGGAGCTCTTGGAGGGCGGTTGTGGCGTCCTTGGAGTATGTGACGGCCGGGTGGTTGAGGTCGAGGAGGCTGACGGTGGCCTCGGTGGGGGCGGGCCGGGGCTGTGGAGGCTTGTGCCCTCGGCCCTTGCCCCGTCAGGGAGGGGGACTGGGGCTCGGGGACTTTTTGCCGGTTTGTGGGCGTTTGGGTAGGCGCGGCGGGGGGGAGGCCTTGGCTCCACTCCAGGGGGAAGCGCCCCAGTGTATTTGGTGCCTGTGTGGGCCTTGTTCTCTTCGGTGCGGAGCCGGATGGGGTGGGCGCTGGTGAGCTCCAGGGTGTAGCCGACTGGTTTGTCCGGGGCGCTGCTGCCTTGGTCTAGCTCCTTTTGGCGGTGCCAGATCACCCGGACCTGTGGCCCCCCGTTGTCCCCCGGTTCCTTGAGGCGGTACTGGATCGTGCCCTCACACCAGGTCCAGTCGCCTGTGTGGTCGTTGCCGAAGGGCTGTTGGACCTTCGCACCTTATTCGAATCCTGGGTACGCTTTGGGCGGGGGCTGTGCTGGTGGCGGGAGGGAGGATGTTGAGGATGCCTGGTCCGGTTGGGGCGGTGGTAGTGGTGGGAGGGAGGATGACGAGGTTGCGTGGTCCGGGTGGGGCGGTGGTATTGGTGGGAGGGAGGATGACAAGGATGCTTGGTCTGGGTTCGCCGGGTGGGTCGGGTGGGATGCGGGGGGTCGGGAGGTCGCTGCTTTTCCGGCTTGGCTGGGGGCGGGTGCGCCCCTTTGTCGTCTCGTTCGCTTGGGTGGGACTGGAGGTAGCGGGGCTGGGGGGGCATGGGGTTGCTTGCTGGTCTGGATCCCTCAGTGGGGGTTCTGCCGGTGTTTGCATTTTCGCTTTTGCGTGGCTGCGTATGATGTCGGCGAGCTTGCGCACGGTCTCCGGGGGATCTGTTGGCCATGGCAGTGCGGCGGGGCTGTCGTCGAAAGGGGTGGTGTAGGTGGTAGTTCCTCATCGCCTTGGCCTGCATGACCCAGGCCTCTGTGGGTTCCGGTGTGTCCGGGCCGTTGGGGGAGCCTTGAGCCCAGTAGAGTGCTGTGTGGAGGGCTTCCCAGGGGGCGCCTTCGCGGCCTGTGAGGGTGGTGGCTTGGAGGAGTCGCTGCTGGCCCCGTGGGGGGTCTTCCGGGTCCATTTCCGGGGTATAGGCCTGGGCCGCCATGAGGACTCCGTGTGCCCAGTGGAGGACCCACCATTGGGTGTCCGCTTTGAGGATGTGGGGGTGTCCAGGGTGTCCCACGATGCGATGGCTAGTGGTATCCTGGGGGGGTGGAGGTATGGGGGGGCCTTGCGGCTTAGGAGTTGATCGATGTGGAAGGGGGTGACGGGATCTTTGGGGCCTTGGGGCGGTGGGGGCATTGCTGGGATGGTTGTGGGGTCCCAGTGGCATTCGTGGGCGGCGAGGGTGTACAGGGCGGCGGTGATGATGTGGTGGGCTCGCCCCTCCAGGACGATGTGGCGCTCCGTGCCGAAGTCCTTTGGTAGGTGGGCTGCGGGGTGGACGGTGATGTGGGCCAGGGCGCGTTGGTGGGCCTTTTTTCCCCCGTCTGGGGCCTGTGTCCGTTTGTCCCCCGGGATGTGCTGGTGTTGGTGTTTTGGTGGGGGTGGTCCCAGGGCGAGGGATTCTACACCGTGGAGAGGTGTTCCCTGGACCTGTTGGGCAGGATGTATATGCCCGGGTCTCCCGGTACGGTGCCCAGATGCATGTTGCCCTTGATGGTGGGGGCCGGCAGCGGTTGGCGCAGGGGCGGGGTGCATGGGGTGGAGCAGGGCGGGTCATGGTGTTCACACCGGGGGTGGTCGATGCCGTACGGGGTGACGTGTACGGCGAAGGGTCCAACAGCGCGCTGGACTTTGTGGGGTTGGATGTTGTGGAGGCGCGCCACCGCCCGTGTGTGGGAGCGCCCTTCGCTGATCCACACGGCGTCTGCCCGCGACGCCGCTGGGTTCAGGCAGTCTGTGGTGATGCCTGTGATCGTGCGGTTGTGGGTGGTATCAGATCCCCTGGCGGGGGGGGCGCCGATGCGGGGGATGGTGTGGTCGTCGTGGAGGGCGGGGGCCTTGCGCCTCGCATCGTGTCGATGCCGGGCCTCCTGGGCGCGGGTGTGCACACCCGTGTGTTTGGGCTTCTTGTTGGGGCGGTCCGCTGTGTAGAAGGGGGTGGGCCAGGAGGGGGCGTGGTGGAGGGTGGGGTGTGGGAGGTCCCCCCGTGTTGCCCATGTGTACAGGGTGGTCGCGGCAGCCCCCTCTGCCTGTATGGTGTATTGCTCGTCGTGTCGGCGACGGGTGACGAGGACGTTGGGGGCCGTCAGCTCATACACCTGTGTGGTGTGGGGGAGGTGGCCGGTGACGGTGATCTTGGCGGCGTTGTCTTTGCGGGTGGTGGTGTTGGGGATGATGTAGTGGGTCGCCCATTCATCCTGGGGGGTGTGTTCCGTCGGGTCTAGCTTGAGCGGGGGGTGGAGCGGCTTCGGTGTTGGGGGCTTGTCTTGGCCCTTCGCGTGGGGCGCCAATTTGGTTTCGACCAGGTATTGTGGGCCCCAGGTTTCCAGGGCCCCTACCTGTGTGGCTGCCGCTGTTGCGGCTTGGAGGAGGGCGGTGGTGTTAATGTCTAGAGGGGGGGGGGCCGGTTGGGGGGTGAGGGTGTCATGGTCTTGGTATGCCCACCAAATGGTGTAGCCTCATTGGGTGTTGCGGTGCGGGGTTTGGCTCTGGGCTTGCTGGAAGGATAGGGCGGTCTTGATGTCCTCCGCTGCTTGTGGGTTTATGGGTGTGGCGTACGCCCATACTCCCGGGGCGTGTATGCCGTGTGGTGCTTGGCCTACTCCTCGTATCGGTTGTAGGGTGTGGTGGGTGCGTGTGAGCCCTAGGTGTTCTTGGAGGAGGTCCCCCCGGATGTCCTCCCACCGTTGCTGCCAGGAGTGTGTGTGGTCATTGGGGGCGGGGTAGGTGATGACGATGGCTTGCCATGGGGTGGGGCCTGGATGCACCGTCATAGGTGCCGACGATGCTTGCGGGGGTATGTGGACGGCGTGGGCGGGGACTGCTGTTACGGGGTCTCCTTCCGTGGGTGTGATCGTGGCATCGCCTTGGACGGTGAGGAGGAGGTGGTGGCGGTCCGTCGGTAGTGCCCAGGTGGTGGTGGGCTCTGTGATCGAGTGGAGGCGGATGGCCTGGAGGCCCGGTGTGATTTCGTCCCATCGGAGTGTGCCGTTGTGGACCGCCCATTCCCGCGGCAGGTCTCGAAACCCGTTTCGGTCTGGGGTGGTGCGGTGTTGTGGGGGGAGCTCCATTGTGGTGATGGGGAAGGTGAGGGGCTCTGTGCGGGGTTAGTCTTGTGTGGTTGATGGTGATGGTGCCTGGGGCATCTCTTCGTCCAGTTGCTGTGGGGCTTTCGCCTCCTGGAGCTCTGCACTGATGGTGGCGAAGACATCTGGGAGGGTGGGGGAGGCGGGGGGGTGGGGTGCCGGATCGTCCCAGGTGATGTGGTATTCCTCCGGGTTCTCGGGGCTTTGCTGTACGGTGATGGTGGCTGTGGCGTCGTCTTCAGGTGTCCATCGGTGTGGATTGTGGTCGAGCGGGTGGAGGGTGACGGTGTGGCGGTGTTTCCAGCTGTGGAACGCTAGGAGGGCGTGGAGGCCGTGTCTAGTGTCCCGGGGCGGGCGGGGGTAGGTTTCGGCTGCTGTATCCAGGAAGGCGTCCGCGGTGCCTTTCCAGGTGTCTTCCCAGAGAAGGTCTCCCTCTGTGCCCCACTCGTTGTCGTTCCTTTTCTCCTGCTTCCACCCCTGGAGGGTCGCGTGGTCCTCAGGGAGGTCTCGTTGGACGGACCGGTGGTACTGCTCGGCGTCCATGGGGGCTAGGGTGCTGGCCAGCGTGGCGTAGATGTCCTTTGGGGGGGGGGGGGCGGTGGGGGCGTGGCGGCGCGGCCGGGGTCGGGCTCCTCTCGCTGGTGTTCCGCGTTCCGGTCTGCGGTGGACGCGGGGGATATGGAGCGTGGTGGCATGGGGTGGTCGGGCTCTTGCGGTTCGGTGGGTTGCTGGTGGGCTTGTGGGCGCGGGGCCGTGGCTGCCAGTAGGTGTCGGATGGCCGGGAGGATCTCGAAGTCGTCTTCCCAGCAGTGGGCTGGAGCGCACGCCCTGTCAGGGGAAGCGGGGGGGGGGCGTGTTGCGGAGCGGTGTACGATAGGGTGGGCGACGCGTGCGGGTGGTGGCGTGCTCGCTCTGCCGTTCTGTTTCCCGCGGGCCCTGACCCTGGGGGGGTGGTGGTAATGTTGGTGGTGAGGGTGGTGTGGGCGCCGGAGTGGATGATTGTGTCGGTGGCGGCGTTGTTGGCGAGGGTGGTATGGGCGTTAGAGTAGATGAAGATGGTGCTGGGCTATGGTTGATGGTGGTTAGCTGGTGGGTCAGCTGTTGTCGCTGTCGTCGTCGCCGGTGGTGTTGGTGCCTCTGATGACGAGGTGATGGTTGGTGAGCATGGCGCGGGTGACGTATGGGCGTATGTGGTGTTGTCGGTGGTGTCGATAGTGAGGGTGTTGTTTCTGGTCGTTGGGGCGTAACGTTTGTGGGCCGGATGTGGCGGTGGTGGCGAGGGTGCTGTAGTTGACGGGTGGTGTGGCCCACGTCGCCTCCGGTGGTGGATGTGTGATGGGTGCCGTGGTGGCGTTGGCGATGGTGGGGTGCCGCGGGTGGTGTATTGGTTGTTGGTGGTGGAGATGTTCCTGGATTGTGGGTAGTCCCCGTCCGGCGGTGGTGGTGTTGGTGGTGTCGGTGCTCGTTGAGGCCGTTGGCGACGCCGGGGGTTCCTGGCCTCGCGCGGGGTGGTGGTGGCAGTGGTGAGTGTAGGCGGTGCCATGGGCGGTGGTGCCATTGACGGCTCCGCCGGGCGTGCTGGTGCCGGTTTCGGGTGTAAGTGTGGTTCAGGGTGCGGCATTGGTGGGTGGCTCCGACGGTGGGTGGCGTGACTGGTGGGTGGCAGCGGTAGGGGGGTGTCGGTTGTTGGTGAGGCTGTCGTTGTCGGTGTTCCGGTTGGTGCTGGTGATGGTGTCGCTGGTTGTGCAGATGGCCGGGGGTGGGTAGGGGGACCCGTACCCTGGGGTTGCCGTGGCGTTCAGTCGACGGTGGTGCTTCCGGTGGTGTTCTTGTGAGTTGGCCTGGAGTGGTGTCGGCGATGCTCTGGCTGGTGCCGTTTGTGCGGGCTGTGTGGTTTTTGCGTCAGGGGTCGCTGGCGTTGGTGACGGTGGTGTGTTGGTGGTTGGCGCCGGTGGTGGCGGTCCGATGGTGAGGGTGCCGGGGACGTTGGGTGGGTCCGCGTTGTTGGGCCTTCTCCTCGCCATTCCTGGCGGAGGGTGCTGGCGGTGTCGCTGGTGGCGAGGGTGTGGTGGTGTTGCTGTGGTGTTTTGTGCTGCTTGGGTGGGTGGTGGGGACCCCTGGTTGATGTTGACGATGCTCCGGGTGATTTCGATGCGGTGGGTGTGATGGTGTGTGGTGTTGCTGTTTCTACCCTTGGCTGGGGGCCTGGTGGGTGGCGCTGGTGGCGTTTGTTCGCCAGCCGTGGTGGCGTCCTTGGTGTTGTTGTCGATGGGGGCGCCCTAGGTGTTACTCTGTGCCGGGGTCGTGGTGGTGGTGTCAGGGGTGTTGTGGGTGACAGTACCTCGGTTCGTCGTTGGTGGTATTGGCGGTGGTGTGTCTCGTGGTGGTCTGGTGGCGTGGGTGTTTTTGGTGTTGGTGCTGGGTGGCCTGCGTGTTGGTGTTCGGTGGTTCCGGGCATGTCATTCGTGGCTGGTGTTTGGCCGGCCTGTGGTCCTGGTGGTGTCGGTTGTCCCTGGTGGTGGGATATTCCCTTCTGCTGTCCGTGGGTCTGTAGTGATAGGTGTTGCTTCGGTTGCGGTTTAGGGTGACCATGCTGCGGTTGGGTGGCGGTGTCGCCGTGCTGCCGCTGTCGGTGGTGCCGGTGTTGGTGTTGGTGGGGGCGCCGCCGGGGGAGCTGTGTGTGTTGGCGTTGTAGGGTGTTGTAGGTGTTGCCCTGGCGGTGTTCTGACGGCGGAGGGGGGACCTCGCCACTCCTGGCGGAAGTTCCCATGCGCGTCGTTGGCTGGTGGGTTGGCCTTGGCCCCCTCGGTGTCCTTGCTGCCGATGGCGTCTTACCGGGATGCGGCATGCGGGATGCTCCGGGTTGCTGTCGGTGAGGTCGCACTGCCAGTGGTGCCGTCGGTGATGCCGGTGGTGAGGTCGTTGCGGGCGTTGCTATGGCTCACGGTGTCTCTGATGTTGTTGATGCTGCTGGTGGTTTGTGTGGGTCTGTGTGTGGGTTGTCAGTGGCTGCTGCTGCTGGTGGTGGTGGTTCTGGGTGCAGGTCGGTGGGTGGCGCGGTTGGAACGCCTTGGGTGTAACTTGGCCGCTGGGTGGTTTCTTGTGTTGGTCCGTTGTTGGCGAGGGTGTCTCAGGCGTCGTGCTGGGTGTCGGGGTTGCTGGTGTTGCCGACGGCGTCCCCGTTGGTTCCGGGCGTCTCCGCTGGTGAGGGTGTTGTGGTGTTCGGTTTGGGTGTTGGCGGCGGTGCAGGTGTGGGTGTCGCAGTTCCTGGCCCTGGGTCTGGGCGTGGCCGTTTGGGTGTTGCTGGGTGTGGGCGTTCGCCACTCCTGGCTGAGGGCTCGGTGGCGTTCGTTCGCCAGCTGTGCTGGCGTCCTTGGTGACGCCGTTGGTGGGGTTGCCCTAGGTGGCGGCGCCGTGGTGGTGGTGGTAGGGGTGGGTGCGCTGTAGGTGACGGCACCTCGGCCCGTCGTTGGTGGGGTTGGTGGTGGTGTGGATAGTGCCGTGGGTGTTGGTGGCGTTGGTGTTGCCGATGGCGAGGGTGCCATAGGTGTTACTTGGTGGTTGGTGTGTGTCCTGGTGGTCTGTTGGCGTGGGTGTTGTTGGTGTTGGTGCTGGGCGCGGCCTGCGTTTGGGTGGTCGGCGGTTCCGGGCGTGCCACTCGTGGCTGGTCGTCCCGGTGTTGGTGACGGTGCTGGCAAGGGCGCCGCCGGCGGAGCTGTGGGCTATGTCGAAGGCGAGGGCGCTGCAGGTGTTGCCCTGGTGGATGGTGGTGTTCTGACGGCGGGGGTGGGACCCCGCCACTCCTGGTGGAGGTATCCATGGGTGTCGCTGGCCCGCGTGTTGGCTCCCTTGGTGTCGTTGATGCCGATGGTGTTGTACCGGGCAGTGTCGCCGTGGCGGTTGCCGTTGACGCTCTGGTTTGTTGGTGCTGAGGCCGCACTGCCGGTGTCGGTGTCGGTGATGTCGGTGGTGAGGTCGTTGTGGGCGCCGCTATGGTTCACGGCGTCTCGGACGTTGCTGATGCTGGTGGTGGTTGGCGTGGGTCTGTGTGCCGGTGGTTAGCGGCTTGTGTTCAGGGCGGTGGTCGGTTTCTGTGGCTCTGTCTGGGAGGGTGTGCAGTAGGTGGTGTGGTCTGCTGGTGATGCTGTTGGTGTAGGTGGCGCAGGCGTTGCTCCGGGTGGTGTCGTGGGTGAGGGTGGTGTTGGCGGCGCAGGTGGTGTGGGTGTCGCCGGGGATTGCATGGTGGATGGCGCCCTGCGGTCGCTTTGGTGGCGAGGGTGTTGCTGTGGATGGTTCCAGGCGTGTGCCCTCGCTTCCCCTGGCCGGGGCTTGGTGGTTTGTTGGCTCACCGGCTGTGGTGGCTTTGGTGTGCTCCGGTGGCGGAGGTTGCTGGTGGCGACGCTGACGGTGGGGTGTTGCCGGCGATGGTGTGCTTGATGCCGTTGGCTTGGGTGATGTAGGTGCTGGAACCGGCGGTGGCGTGCGTAGGTTTCGTAGGCGATGGTGCCGGCGGTGACGGTGTGGGTGAGGGTGTTGTGCTGGCTTGATTTTTGGTGGTGTTGGTGTTTCCGATGGCGTGGATGCTGGTGGCGGTGGTTCTTGGTGCGGGTCGGTGGGGGACTGGATCGGCCGGGTGCGGTCGTTGGTCAGTGTTGGGTGGCTTTTTGTGTTGGTCTGTTGTTGGTGAGGGTGTCATATGTCCTAGTGTTTTGGTGGGTGCTGGGGTCGCTGGTGTTGCCGATGGTGCCTCCGTTGGTTTCAGGTGTGTCCGCTGTTGAGGGTGTTGTGGCGTCCGGTTTGGGCGTTGGTGGCGGTGCTGGTGTGGGTGTCGTAGTTCCTGGTCCTGGTGTTGGGCGTGGCCGTTCGGGTGTTACTTGGTGTGGCCGTTCGCCACTCCTGGCTGCGGGCTTGGTGGGTCCTCCTTTGCGTCCTAGCGGTTTCTGGCGGCCCTGCACCCCCCCTGGCGGGGGGGGTTGCTGGGTTCCTGTTGTTTGGGTTTGTGTGTGTTGCGTGTGTGGTGCGGGCGGCGCCTGCACTTTGGTGTGTGGTTGTGCGTTTGTGGGGCTCGTGTCGGTGGCGGTTGTGGGGGTGTGTGTTGTGTGCACGCTCGGGCGTGTGTGCGGTGTGTTGGTGGTGCGTTTGGGTGCCTGTCCTCGCCTTTCTGGGCGTGGTTTGGTGTGGGGGCTGTGTGTCCTGCCCCCCCCCCTGTCTCGGCTGTGTGGTTCTCCGCCCCCCCTGGCTGGGGTCTGTTGGTGGTGTGTCCCCTTGCTGTCCCCTTTGCGTGCCCTCCTCCTTCTGTCTCTTTTCCGTGTCGCTTGGGGCGGTGTTTCTCTGGTGTCGTGCCCGGGCCTTCCCGGCTGTGGTGGGTGGGGGGGGGTCCTTGACGCGGCTCGGGTCCCTTCCCCTGGTGTTTCCCCGTGGGGGGGCCGATGCTTGCACTCCCCGTCAGGGTGTAACTCTGTTGTACGGGCCGTCCATTTGTACTCGCTCGGTACAAATGGACCTGCTCCGTAGCCAGGTACTCCAGCCGTTCCCCACACCGGGGTCGGGTACACTGTGGGTCGCTGGGGAGTCCTTGCGGGATAGGCGCGTCTCTTGCCTGCCCCGATGGACGGTGTGCCCTACCCGCAGCCCCTCGCTGGGCCCGAACCGCAGTACGTGCCGTGGGGAGTGCTCTTGGTCAGGCCCATTGGTCACCCCCCCAGGCGGGTGCCACCGCGGGCCGCTGACCAACGGTCCCGGGCGTATCCCACCTTATTGCGTGTGCTCAGGTGGGGCCGATACGGTCACCGGGGGGGCCCCCAAACCCCTGAGGTTGGGTTGCTCGCATGCGTCTCCCGTGTGCCCTTTTCGTCCCGCCCCCCTTTTCGCTGTGCGGTTTGTGGTGGTTGGTATCCCGTCTCTCCGGGGTGGGGTGGTGGTGGTGGGGGGGGGGGGGGTTTCGCTGTTCCTGGCTGTGTTGCTTGTGTGCGTGTCGCCCCCTCCTCTGGTCGTGGTTCGCCGTCGGTGTGTGTGTTTGTGGCGCGGTGCGTGCGCGCGTGGTGTCTGTGTTGGTGTGTGGTGCGTGGTTTGTGGTGTGTGGTGTGCAGCGGTGGTGTGTTGGTGGGGTTGTGGCTGGTGTGTGGTGTGGTTGGTCCCTCGCCACTCCTGGTGGAGGTTGCTGTGTGCTACTCCCCGCCACTCCTGGCTGGGTTTCGCTGCCTGTGGTGGTGTGCGGTTCTCGCCACTCCTGGCTGGGGTTCCGCTGCCGGCAGTGGCGTGTGGTGTGTGGTGTGTGGTGTGTGGTGTGTGGTGAGCGGCGGTGGTGTGTTGGTGGGGTTGTGGCTGGTGTGGGGGGTGGTTGGTCCCTTGCCACTCCTGGCGGAGGTTCCCGTGTGCTACTCCCCGCCACTCCTGGTTGGGTTTGGCTGCCGGTGGTGGTGGGCGGTCCTCGCCACTCCTGGCTGAGGTCTCCGGGCGGCGGTGGTGTGTGGTGCTGTTGTGGCTGGTTTGTGGTGTGGTTGGTCCCTCGCCACTCCTGGCGGAGGTTCCTGTGTGCTACTCCCCGCCACTCCTGGCTGGGTTTCGCTGCCGGTGGTGGTGTGCGGTTCCCCGCCACTCCTGGTTGGGGTTCCGGTGCCGGCAGTGGCGTGTGGTGTGTGGTGTGTGGTGTGTGGTGTGTGGTGAGCGGCAGTGGTGTGTTGGTGGGGTTGTGGCTGGTGTTTGGTGTGGTTGGTCCCTCGCCACTCCTGGCGGAGGTTCCCGTGTGCTACTCCCCGCCACTCCTGGTTGGGTTTCGCTGCCGGTGGTGGTGGGCGGTCCTCGGCACTCCTGGCTGAGGTCTCCGGGCGGCGGTGGTGTGTGGTGGGGTTGTGGCTGGTGTGTGGTGTGGTTGGTCCCTCGCCACTCCTGGCGGAGGTTCCTGTGTGCTACTCCCCGCCACTCCTGGCTGGGTTTCGCTGCCGGTGGTGGTGTGCAGTTCCCCACCACTCCTGGCTGGGGCCTGCTGGCGGCGGTGGTGCGTGGTGTGTGGTGTGTGGTGTGTGGTGTGTGGTGTGCGGCGGTGGTGTGTTGGTGGGGTTGTGGCTGTGGTTGGTCCCTCGCCACTCCTGGCGGAGGTTCCTGTGTGCTACTCCCCGCCACTCCTGGCTGGGTTTCGCTGCCGGTGGCGGTGGGCGGTCCTCGCCACTCCTGGCTGAGGGCCCTAGGCGCGGTTCCCCGCCACTCCTGGCTGGGGTCCGCTGGCGGCGGTGGTGTGTGGTGGGGTTGTGGCTGGTGTGTGGTGTGGTTGGTCCCTCGCCACTCCTGGCGGAGGTTCCTGTGTGCTACTCCCCGCCACTCCTGGTTGGGTTTCGCTGCCGGGGGTGGTGTGCGGTTCCCCGCCACTCCTGGCTCGGGCCTGCTGGCGGCGGAGGTGCGTGGTGTGTGGTGTGTGGTGTGTGGTGTGTGGTGTGTGGCGGTGGTGTGTTGGCGGGGTTGTGGCTGGTGTGTGGTGTGGTTGGTCCCTCGCCACTCCTGGCGGAGGTTCCTGTGTGCTACTCCCCGCCACTCCTGGCTGGGTTTATCTGCCGGTGGTGGTGGGCGGTCCTCGCCACTCCTGGCTGAGGGTCCCGGGCGCGGTTGCCCGCCACTCCTGGCTGGGGTCCGTTGGCGGCGGTGTGTGGCGTGGTCGGTCCCTCGCCACTCCTGGCGGAGGTTCCTGCGTGCTACTCCCCGCCACTCCTGGCTGGGTTTCGGTGCCGGTGGTGGTGTGTGGTCCCCCGCCTCTCCTGGCTCGAGTCTGCTGGCGGCGGTGGTGTGTGGTGTGTGGTGTGTGGTGTGTGGTGTGTGGTGTGTTGTGTGTGGTGTGCGGCGGTGGTGTGCTGGTGGGGTTGCGGCTGGTGTGTGGTGTGGTTGGTTCCTCGCCACTCCCGGCGGAGGTTCCTGTGTGCTACTCCCCGCCACTCCTGGCTGGGTTTCGCTGCCGGCGGTGGTGGGCGTTCCTCGCCACTCCTGGCAGAGGGTCCCGGGCGCGGTTCCCCGCCACTCCTGGCTGGGTTTCGCTGTCGGCGGTGGTGGGTGGTGTGTGGTGTGTGGTGTGTGGCGTGTGGCGTGCGGCGGTGGCGTGTGTGGTGGGTTTGTGGCTGATGTGTGGTGGGGTTGGTCCCTCGCCACTCCTGGCGGAGGTTCCTGTGTGCTACTCCCCGCCACTCCTGGCTGGGTTTCGCTGCCGGTGGTGGTGTGCAGTTTCCCACCACTCCTGGCTGGGGCCTGCTGGCGGCGGTGGTGCGTGGTGTGTGGTGTGTGGTGTGTGGTGTGTGGTGTGCGGCGGTGGTGTGTTGGTGGGGTTGTGGCTGTGGTTGGTCCCTCGCCACTCCTGGCAGAGGTTCCTGTGTGCTACTCCCCGCCACTCCTGGCTGGGTTTCGCTGCCGGTGGCGGTGGGCAGTCCTCGCCACTCCTGGCTGAGGGCCCTGGGCGCGGTTCCCCGCCACTCCTGGCTGGGGTCCGCTGGCGGCGGTGGTGTGTGGTGGGGTTGTGGCTGGTGTGTGGTGTGGTTGGTCCCTCGCCACTCCTGGCGGAGGTTCCTGTGTGCTACTCCCCGCCACTCCTGGTTGGGTTTCGCTGCCGGTGGTGGTGTGCGGTTCCCCGCCACTCCTGGCTCGGGCCTGCTGGCGGCGGAGGTGCGTGGTGTGTGGTGTGTGGTGTGTGGTGTGTGGTGTGCGGCGGTGGTGTGTTGGCGGGGTTGTGGCTGGTGTGTGGTGTGGTTGGTCCCTCGCCACTCCTGGCGGAGGTTCCTGTGTGCTACTCCCCGCCACTCCTGGCTGGGTTTCGCTGCCGGTGGTGGTGGGCGGTCCTCGCCACTCCTGGCTGAGGGTCCCGGGCGCGGTTCCCCGCCACTCCTGGCTGGGGTCCGTTGGCGGCGGTGTGTGGCGTGGTCGGTCCCTCGCCACTCCTGGCGGAGGTTCCTGCGTGCTACTCCCCGCCACTCCTGGCTGGGTTTCGGTGCCGGTGGTGGTGTGTGGTCCCCCGCCTCTCCTGGCTCGGGTCTGCTGGCAGCGGTGGTGTGTGGTGTGTGGTGTGTGGTGTGTGGTGTGTGGTGTGTGGTGTGTGGTGTGCGGCGGTGGTGTGCTGGTGGGGTTGCGGCTGGTGTGTGGTGTGGTTGGTTCCTCGCCACTCCCGGCGGACGTTCCTGTGTGCTACTCCCCGCCACTCCTGGCTGGGTTTCGCTGCCGGCGGTGGTGGGCGTTCCTCGCCACTCCTGGCAGAGGGTCCCGGGCGCGGTTCCCCGCCACTCCTGGCTGGGTTTCGCTGTCGGCGGTGGTGGGTGGTGTGTGGTGTGTGGTGTGTGGCGTGTGGCGTGCGGCGGTGGCGTGTGTGGTGGGTTTGTGGCTGATGTGTGGTGGGGTTGGTCCCTCGCCACTCCTGGCGGAGGTTCCTGTGTGCTACTCCCCACCACTCCTGGCTGGGTTTCGCTGCCGGTGGTGGTGTGGGGCTCCCCGCCACTCCTGGCTGGGGCCCGCCGGTTGTGGTGGTGTGTTTCGCGGGCGGGGGTGTCCTTTGTTCTGTGTGTTTGTGGTGTGTGTGGGTGTGCGCGGTGGCCGTGCTGTGTTGTGTGTTGCGTGTTTGTGGTGTCTGTGTTTTTGGTGGTGTGGTGTGGTGGTGCGGTTGGTGTGTCCTCCAGGTGCCCTTCTCCTTGGCCCTGGTGTGTTCGTGTGCGCTGTGTGGCACTTCGTGTTGATGTGGGTGGCGTGGGGGGGGGGGGTCGTGCGCGGTGTGGCTGACGTGCGTGCGCGTGTGTGTGCTCGCGGTGTGTGGTTGGTGGGGTGGGGTGTGTCATACCTTGGCTGGTTCTCGTCGTCGGTCGTCGGCATGGTTCAAAAAGCAGAAGAAGAGGTCCTGTAGATGCGTAGCAGAAATGCGTGGCATGTGTGATGCGTAGCACGTACCTTTCCTTTTGTCCCATCATGTTTTCTTCCCCTGTAGAGAAAGAGCGTGCGCAGGTCCTTTCTGCTTTTTTTGTTTTTTTTTTTGCGTGTTGTGTTTTGTGTCTCCTCCCTTTTTTTTTTTTTCTCGGTGCGTTTTCGATAATATACCTCTCTGCGTTGCGTTTTTCCTATAGAGAGGGCATGGAAGGCGCTTTCGTGTTATTTTTTTTTTTTACAACATACTTGTCATACCTTGTGCCGCTTCTTGTTGCCGTCCCCTATAGAGAAAGCGTGTGCTTGTTTGTGGGTGGGGCGGGGGTGGGGTTGCATACCATGTTTTTCCTTTGTCTTGTCTCCGTCTTCGTGCGTCTTGCGGCTTTGTGTACGTTTGTGTTTTCGTCCCCTTGGCGCCTTCCCTCGCATTTTTAACATACTTATTCGTCATACCTCCATACACCTGTTTCCCCGTGGTACGTGGCCATCCCCTATAGCGAGAGCGTGTGCGTGTTTGCGGGTGGGGCGGTGTGGGGTTTCATACCTTGTTTTTCCTTGCTCTTGTCTCTGTCTTCTCGCACCTTGCGGTCTTGTTTATGTGTGTGCGTGTGTGCGTGGTCCGTCCCTTTGGCGCCCTCCCTCGCATTGTGAACATACTTGCTCGCCATACCGTTGTTTCCCCGTGGTTGGTGGGCTTCGCTTGTTCGCCTTTTCATTGTTTCCCCTTTGTCCGTGGCCGCCCCATACCTTTTGCGCTTTTGTTGTTTTTTTTTTTCGTCGTGTATCTCGCGGCGGTCGGAGCCTATGGAGGAAGAAATATGGGGGATATATGGTTGTGGTTTGTGTTTGCGGGCATGCCTTTTGACGTGCGTGGCGGTTCGTCGTTCTTTTTTGCGTGCGGTGTTGTCCCTTGGGCGCCCTCCTTCGCAACATACTTGGTTTTCCCATCCACGTATGTGTAGCGGTGGATAGGATATGTAGGACGCATGGGGCCGTAACATACTTGGTTGTCATACCTTGTTTTCCCGTGGTCTGTGGTCGCGTCTTTTTTGTTCGTGGTTTGGTGTTTCTCCTTTTGTTGCGTTTCTTTCTCTCTCTTTTTTTTTTTTCTTTGACGCTTACAAGTCGCCTAGCTCCTATGGCACGCACGTTGCTAGGTGGTTCGGGGCTCGCTTTGTTCTTGTCTTCGTCGTCGTGGCTCGCTTGTTTTTGGTGTTCGCCTCTTTTCTTCTTCTTTGTTGGTGGAGCGCGCACAAGTCCCTAGCGCCTAGGACACGCACTTTGCTAGGTGTTTTGGAGCAAGCAACGCTCAGGTTCTTCGCCGTCGTGACTCTATTGTTCGTCTTTGTTTTGTGAGTGTCCTAAATTTTGCGACCTCGCTAAACAGCGGCGTAAAATTTTTTGGGGGGGTTTCTGAGGTCGGAAAAGACGATTTTTCGCTTTATTTTTGCTGGTGGTGCGTCGTTTTCTTAGTTTTGTATTATTCTTCTGCTGCGATCGCGCGACCCGTTCAACATTCACGGGGGCCAAACAACTTTATCGTCCCATTCAGGCAGTGCTTGCCATGCAATTTGGAGTTGCAGACCGCCGTGTTTGCCTGGCGTGGCCAGCCTGTAATTTGCCGTCCTCAGAACCAGACCCACCGTTTGGGTTGCTCTTTCAGCATAGATCGGAATACCCCTTGCACTTCCGCACCGTCAGGGTATTTGAGGTGCATGGTGTTGCGTTCTTCTGGCGTGAAGATTGGGCACGTCCGGCGCTTTGGCTTGGGTTTGGATGGAGGCGGTGCTGCTTTGGGTGCTGGCTTAGGTCTCCTGGCCCATCAGGCCGGTGCTCCTGCTCCCTCAGGCCAAGGCCGTGCCTTTGGTGGCACCTGTTCAGGTGCTGGACTGGAGGCTGGTTTTTTGGGGCGTTGCTATACATCGGGCCCTGGCCCTCCCTGGGCCAGCGGCTGCCCTGCCGCTTGTTTGTGTGGGCTTGTAGGCGGGTGGTGCGGAGCTTGGGGGTCTTTTCCGCGTCCGTCGGCCATGAAATCAAGCGCTGTGCATGTGTTATCCCGTGCCTGCGTACATAAGCTGCCAATTTGCGGGTCAGGGTGAGCCACGTTGTGGGTAGCGTGGTGTCGGTGGCTGGGGCATCCACTGTCCTGTGCATACCTGTTTTGAGCGCCAGCCAGTGTGCCAGGGGGTGCTCAGTGTGGTGGGCAGAATGCCTGAAACGGTCTTCCAGTGCCAGTGGGGTTGCCATCCGCGGCTCTGCTGTGAATGTCTATACCCTTCTCGTCGTGCCCGTTCCCTGCCATTGTGCAACCCACCAGGTGTGTTGGTAGCACGTCAGGGTAACCGTAGGGATGACCGGGGGTCGGTAGATTACCGTCCAGTCTATTACCTTCATCACAATTTTTTCAATCAGCTCTTCTCGTGGACTGGTAATTTGCACCAGGTGGTCCATAAAGTCCGCCGTCAGAGTGTCTCTACGTTCTCTTGGGTGTCCCAAGGCGTCAACCCACGTGTCTTTGACAGCTGCCAGGACGTTGGCGGCCAGGGGGATGATGTCGTCTATAAGGCCTTCCACAATGAATTGGTTTTCCCCCGCTAGGGTGGTTGGCAGATGGGCGGTTTGTTTCATTGTGAGGAGTAGTAGCGCCCTGTCGGGCCCTGGGGCATCGGGGGGTGCGGGTCGGGGGTCACGTGCCCCTCGTCCCAAGAACTGGTGTCGTGGCTTGCTGGTGTCCGGCAGTTGCGCTCCCATCGCCATGTGATGGATCTGGGTCAGGGAGACGGCTTGGTTCAGTGTGTCATCCGTCGTCAGGTATACCCCCTTGGCACCTGGTACCGTGTTGAGGTACATACCCAGGAGTGGGGCCGGTTGCGGGGGTAGCAGTTGGAACAAGGCATGGGGGCAGGGGTGCCCACATGGGGGGTCTCCAGGCCGGATTCCCTGGAGGGGTCATCCATGCCGTGTGGTACTGGGTATAAGACGTAGGGTCTCGCTACCCTGCGAATGTTCTCCGGCTTCAAGCTGTTGAGCCACGGCCCGCCCTGATAGTGATGGAGCCCTGGTGCATCCAGGTGGCTTGGTCGCGGTGTATGTCATGCTGTACGGCCCGTCTGATGGTGCACCACGTTCTGCGGTCGCTGGTGTCGTCGGGGTCCGGGGATCCCGTGTGGATGACGGGCATCCCCGCAGTCGCGAGGGCTGAATTCTTAATGTTTCGGGGTTGAGGCGCCACCCGGAGCAATGTTTGCTGCGGGTTTTGCCCCAGTTTGTTGGGGGACGCGTCTCCCGTGGAGTTGTTGGTGCCGGGCCGGGTCCGGATGCGGCGTGGGGCAAGGCAGATTCTAGTACTGTGCCCAGGTGTGTCCCGTGTATGCCGTGCCCTCGGCGTTGGGTTGCAGGCTGTATGTTGACTTCTGCACCGCACCATAGGTGACAACCGCGTTGGAGGTGGTGACGGTGTATGAGAGGTGTGTGTGTGCTAGGGTGTGTATGAGCTGTATTTCTGTGCCGTTCCAGTAGTGGCTGTGGTCCTCAAGAATGAAGTGTACCATCGACGGGATGTGGGGCTGAAGATTGCCCTTTTTGTCCCGCAGCGGTGGGTGTATTTGACGCCCCGTTTGTCTTGCCTTGCTGACGTTGTGGTGGGCGCGCTGGTCCACTAGGGTGTAGGGCGTCCAGTCCAGTGAAGCCCCTTCCCTGCCTGCCATGGCTTGGGCCGCTCTGGCGACCGCAGTGACAGTGGGTGGTCGGGTGGGTTCGGCCACTTGGGGTACCATGCCGGTGTCCCTCAGGACTTCCAGTATGCGGTGAACCCCCCCGACTAATCGTAGTGGGCGTCGGAGAGTTCCAGGGAGAGTGCCTCTTCGATCTGAGTGTATGGTAGTCAGCTAGTACCAGATGGTGTGTTTCGCGGTGCTGTGGTGTCTCTGAGTGGCGCGTTTGGCTGGTTCTATCGTCTGTGGGGTGAGGGTGTCGTCGAGGGTGACGTCGCTTAGGCGGTTACTTGCTACGGTCCAACGTGTCTGCCAGTCGCTTGCCTTGGGGTCGCTGTTAGTACATTCCCAGGTATAGTGGATGGCTGCCCACTCCGAGACCATGGCGATGGTAATGTTAGTGTCCGTCTTTGCTGTCACCCAGACGGCCTATTCGGGGTGTGCTTGGGGTAGCTGGTCGTCGTCTCTACTGGCTGGACCTTCGATGCTAGCAGTGCCCTGGGTGGTGATGAAACGATGTGCGGCTGGTGGTATTTGTATCTGATCAGGTGTGACGGGGTGGATAGCTTCTACCGCCGTCACTCCAGGCCCGTCGGTAGTCTCCATGTTGGCGCTGTGCGTCGGGTATGGTTTCCCTCACGGGGCAGCTGGTAGTTTTCCGGGTTCCGGTGCTTGGTGAGGGGCTTGGGTACGTGTTGGAGGGTGACGATGGATCCGGTGTCTCTCTGGATTTTTGGGTCTTGGTCCCACATTAGGGAGTTGTCCTCCGTAGGTGAGTGGGGCCGGGTCCTGGTATTGGTTGTGGTGCAACCGCTCGGAGGTTTTTGATCGACTGGGCCTTGTCGGTCACATTCTTGTGTAGGTAAACCTCAAGCACGGGTGGCGCAATAGGGCGCCACTTGCACGGGTCGTATGATGCTTTGTGGAGGCGAATATGCTGTTGGGTGGTCCCTTTGCGGTAGGCCAGGACCGCGTTCACAATGTTGGGGGGTTAGTTGTCCTCAAGCGTGTGGCTCGGCGCTGTATTTTGGATGACCTTGGCGAGTGCACCTATGTCCTCGTCGGGTACCAGGCTGTCCCACGTTACACAGGGTGCGGTATCCAGGCGTCTTGTGTGCCTTCCAAGGACTTCTGTCTCGTAATTTGTCCAGTCTTGCAGCATGCGCTCCACGTAGGTGACATCCGTATACGGTTGGATGCTGTGCTCCGCTAGGGTTCGGGCATGGGCTAGTTGGCTGTATGTTGTCCATTGTAGGCGTGCTGGCCTAGGTGGCTGAGCCGCGGCCTGTTCTGGTTCCTTCTCCTCGGTCGCCGCGGCCGCGTGGCGCATGGTGTGTACCAAGGTGCATTCGCTGTTCTTCTGTGTGGGCATCCAGTCCAGGTGCACTTCGCCCGTGGCAGCTGTGGTTGGTCTGCATGTCGCAGTGCGCGCATATGGTGGGCCTGTTTTGTCGTGAAGGGTAATGATGTGGTCCATGTCCAGCTCCTCAGGGCCAGAATGAGAACCGCAACTGGTTCCTCGGGCGTTGACGGCGGTGGTTCATCCAACTCCTGGATGTAGTGCAACCCTTCTTGTGACGCATATCGGTACGCCCTTGAATCCCGGATGTCCAACTTGCCTCTGTGTGGGTGAAGAGCCCCATTTCGGACGCCATTTTGGTCATCAAAGTTTGTGTCTTTCAAACACATTTTTGGACTCTCTTTGGAGTCATTGGGAGAGCAAGCATGCACGAGGAAACCCGTAATACCACGCTCTCATAAATTCTTCTAGGAGCTTTGCTCGCCCCATGACACAATCTGGTGTTCTATGAGAAGCAAGAGATGGCAAAGAAGGCAACAGACTAATCAATAGACATGTAAACATACCTAAGTACCAAACCATGTCCTCAGGTTAGATGTTTAGGAGAAATCAGACTAAATCAGGGCACCACAGGCCCTGCGATCAGAGATTCAGGTCGTTGACCACTGTCGTCCACAAACACTGTCGTATGGTCAACACGTCTAAGTCAGTTCTGGGTCATAACAGGGTCACACCAGTCAAGCAAACTCAAAAACATGTTGAAAACAAGGTTAAAACTTGGAACATGGGCCTCCCCCCCTGCGCTAGCCTAAGAGCCTTAGGGCAAGCTGCCACCATGTGATATTTGTTCTGAAAATGTACAGACATATACTTAATATCCCCCAAAGGGGGAGGAGCGGCCGTCGCTGCAGGCCACCAGGGGAAAATTGGCAACATCGTGCATTTTCATGAAACCAGCCATACCAGTACTGGTAAAATACACTAACCATCCATCACAACTCATTGAAATTTGAAATACAAACAGCTTTTCTGCAGTTTTTCTGGACATTGACGACTTTTTTGAACAAGAAAATAATGTGGTAAAAATGAGGGCGGCATCTGGCGCCCGCTGCCGCGCCGGCAGTTGTATTTACTTCCAAGGTTCAATGAACATTCAAATACATTAAAAACATAAAAAACCCTAAAACAGTGAGCAAAATAGCTATTCTGAGGCCAGGCTCGAGCGATTTCCTGCTACTCTACACCGGCTGGCACTCACACTAGAGTTTCAGCGATCTCCGGGAGCTTTCCTGGCTCCCAGAGAGATACTTTTACCTAACGACACGTGCCTACATATGAGGGCAACGTCCCATATGCATCAGCCCCCACCTGAAACGGTTTCTATGAACTTTGTCTAGACAACTCGTGCTTTGCCCTATTTGCTTTTCCTGCTGCAGTGTTTCGAAGAACACGCATCCTGAAAAAAAAGACTCCCTGGGCAAGGAGCCATAGGCAAAACAAACAAGTATAAAACACTTTGGTGTAAGTAAAATGTGTGGTTCAAACACCCTTAAAAAACTTAAAGTACAACCAAACAATGGCAAGAATTGGCCGAAAACAGGATCATCTACAAATCATATTCCTGAATATATATCAGTGGGACTCTGGCAGGACTGGCAGGACTGGCAATTGGCTTAGAAAAATCAGACAAAGAAGATGAGAGAGGTTTAACCAGTCTGAGAGCCAAGGGGCTCTTATAGTTCTTGAACAACTCCTTCATCTCCTTGTCAAATTTCTCCAGCTCCTTGGCTGTGAGTCGACGACAGTCTTCTCGACGCCAGGTCGCCGTCCGGCGACAGCTGCCTTCACTGGAGCTGTCCTACCTGTCAGATTCTTGTTGCCCTTGCCCTTGTGCCTGTGTGTGTTTCATGGTGCAGAGGCCACAGCAAGTTATTTTTGCTGATAACGGTCCTGCTGCTGCGCTGCTCTGCAGCAGGCTGGCCAGAGGTATGGCATTTACGGCCTTATTTGGATTTAGGGGCTACTGGTGCCCCTAGGTTAACCTCGGGGGTGTATTGGATCATTTGAAGCTTTCAACCTTGTCTTCGCCCTTTCCCGGTGCACCTGATGGTGATGTGCAACCTCTGGGTCCTTGAGCCCTGTATCTTGGCTCTGGGCCTCATCATCCCGCCTACGGGCCCTGCCATCCAGTTGTGGGTACCTCTAAGTGCTGTTTGCAGAGGCTGTAGCTACTGGTGCTGCAGTCTGGTTTATTTGGTGTCTTTCACCTTTTTTCAGGGTTTTGCAGCTGCTGCGGCTGCAGCGTTGAGGAGTTCGCCTTCTTAGCCAAGGGTGGCTGCACACCCCTTTGTGTGGACTTCCCATCCGATGCCTCCATCCCTGATTACGTACCTGGTGAGTACCCTCATGTGCAGGCCATCGTGGCATGAGAAGGTCTTGTGCGGAGACCGCGAGTAACAGATACTAAGCATGTGTGTGTTTTGCGCACTTCCGGCCTTTGCGACTGCCTGAAGGCACATCCAGCGGCTAGTTTGCCTTTTGTTGCTATCCTGTAGCCTTTTCAGGCCTTGCATCTGGGTGGTGGCCCTTACGGGCCTTGTATTTCATGATTGGAGGTTTTTGCCCCAAAGCAGATAAAGGGGCTAGATCCGGTGCCCAGAGAGGCCAAGTGCGCCTCGGAGGCTTTGTATTGCTTGCCGACGACTTTGTTTGTCCCTAGGGGGACAGCCAGGCCCCCTGGGTTGGCGCTGAGTTGCGCATTCCTGTATTTTCTTTTGTTTGCAAGGTTAAGGTAAGGTATACCGTGTGGCCTAGGATTAGTGTAGGATCAGTGTAGTTCCGTTTTGTTTGTTGGACGGTGCTGTCAAGCTTCGCCTGCTTTCGTTGAGTTTTGTCGCGGTCGTCCTTTCATTGTCTGAGTTTTGCTCTATTTGGAGCTTACGAAACCTGTTTTGCCAGTCATCCTGGGCCCTACCGCCTTCTTTGGGCAGGTTGGATGTTGCGTGTCACCGTGGCTGCGGGGGCAGGTGCGTGGGCTTGTTCGGTGGTATAATTTCGTTCCTTTTTTGGTTGAGTCAAACTCGGTCAATTGGTGTTGGCTCGCTTCGCGTCGAGTGGCTTCGAGCTGTGCTCCCTTTGTAGCTTGAGATAAGTTGTGTACCAACAATTGGGTCATCAGTTGTCAGTGTTTTGAGGTGGTTTGTTGGGTATCCCCCAGCCCACCAAGGCACACATCTTGCGCTTGTCTGCTCTGGGTGGTGTTTGTTTCTGCTCGCTGTGGTTGTTCTTGTGAGCACTGCACGGTGGTGGCGGCTAACCACCTTTTCTTTTGGGTGGGGGGAAGCTGCAGAACCCTCATCACACCAACACACACCATGAGTTGGACTAGAGCAACCATGGTCACAATGAGGTTTCCCTGTTACGCGTATTCCATACGGCAGGATACGGCAGGATACGGCAGGATACGGCAGGATACGGCAGGATACGGCAGGATACGGCAGGATACGGCAGGATACGGCAGGATACGGCAGGATACGGCAGGATACCCAGGATATGGCAGGATACGGCAGGATACGGCAGGATACGGCGGGATACGGCAGGATATAACTTCTTTTATTGTTGATTCTTTATATTATCGCACAGTGGAATACACCACAGTGCAGCTTTTTCAGACACACGCATCGAATGGCGGTTCGTCTCTCTGCTCAGTGTAATGTCGCTGTGCCTTCCCCACGTTTTGAGTGCGCCAGTCAATGACAGAGGAACGTAGTTGGCAGTTGGGGTTATGTGTCAAGTCATTTTTTTACCTTTCAGCATAGCAGGGAACAACAAAAAAGCATGCAGAGGTTCAAAAACCAGACAGTTGAACAGTTTTGAAAAAATGAACACCATATTTTGAAAAAGCATTTATGTTTGTTAGGATACAAGCTGCAGTGGGTTTCAAAATGTTTCCGGATAGAAAACAATTGGAAATGGATTTTTGTTTGTTAGGATAAAAGCTGCAGTGGGTTTGAAAACGGTTTTCGGAAAAAAAATAATTGGAAATGCATTTTTGTTTGTTAGGATAAAAGCTGCAGTGGGTTTGAAGACGTTTTCGAAAAGAAACCAAGACACATCACATCACATCACACCACATCACCGCAAATCAAATATGGTCACACACTTCACATCAAATTAAAACACATGACATCACATCACACCACATCACACTACATCACATCAAGTCAACTCAAATATCATTGCACCAAATCGCATCACATGAAATCGCATGGCATCACATGACATCCCATCACATCACACCACATCACATCACATCACGTCACGTCACGTCACGTCACGTCACCTCACGTCACGTCACGTCACGTCATGTCACATCACATCGCATCTCATCACGTCACATCACATCACATCGCATCACCCCACACCAAACCACACCACACGAGATCACACTACATCACATCGAATCACGTCATGTCACATTGCATCACATCACATCATATCACGTTGCGAACACCACATCCCATCAACTTATAAGGCATCACATCATATGGCATGAAGAAAGGTCAATTTGCATTGGTTAGGGCAAGGTCAGATCACATAACGTCCGCACACCTGCAAGGCACCGCCTGTTTATGAGACCTTTACCAATAACTGAAACTCCAGGTTAGGATTACGGTTAGGGTTAGGGTTCGGGTTAGGGTTAGGGTTTCGGTTACTGGCATACGGCAGGATACGGCAGGGAAAGCAGGATACGGCAGTATCTGGCAGATACGGCAGGATACGGCAGGATACGGCAGGATACGGCAGGATACGGCAGGATACGGCAGGATACGGCAGGATACGGCAGGATATGGCAGGATACGGCAGGATACGGCAGGATACGGCAGGATACGCGTATTACAGGAATACGGTCGTATTAGGGAAACCCCAATGACCCTAAGAGAAAATAAGAGAAGCATTCAGCCTACGGCTGAGGCTGGGAACTTAAAGGAGATAGCCTTATGCCATGTGCTGAGGCTCCTGTTTGGACTCCTCCCCGGGAGCAAACAGGTTATTACTTTGATCACCCCCACCAAGTTTCCAGCTTAGGTAACCAATCCCGGGGGTTGTAAAAACCTCTGACAAAAAACTTCCCTCCAAAAACGTCAGAGGATCTAGCGGAGGTGGGGAGAGGCAACACCAGCTAATAACCTCGGGGTAAAAGAACCACTGAGGGTGCAGCAATTTATGTGGCAGTGCACCCTGTTAGTGTTCGGTTGGTTGCAGACGTGCACGAGGCACTTGGGCTTAAATCCCAAGCCCGAGCCTCATCTAAGAGATTTTGTGGGACGTTGGGTCTAGTAGGGTAGGGTGCTGTGAAGAAACCCTCGGACCTTGTGTGCAACAGGAACTCTCCAAGTCTTGTGGGTAGGCACAACCCTAGCCCTTTCCCTTCTGCAGAGCACCGGGTTCTGGGCATTGGCTGTGCTCGGTTGCCATAGGTGGGAGAGAGAGAGAGAGAGAGAGAGAGAGAGAGAGAGAGACAGAGCCATCGTTACGGGCTGTAGGCAAATCAATTTGCCCTGCCCCTGTTTGTTACATTTTTGTTGTCAGTCAGTTACACTGTGAGCACAGCACTGCACATGTTTGATCCACAGCAGGCACACAGCACGGCACAACACATAGCAACGTGCGCCTCTGGGCTGAGAAGCGTGGGTGAATGCAGAAAGAAAAGTGTGCAGCGGAAGGCAATGAACTATTGAACAGAAGCACCCTTTTAACGGTACGGCTCTCCCGGTCCGTGTTTGGCACTGACCGTTACGCGTGAAACACCGTTCTTGGCCCAGTTTCGAATGAATTCAAAGTGGATCCGGCAGCATGGATTGTTTTATTAATTTTGAACAAAAATGTGCGATATTTCAACGGCCCGTACAGTGTCACCTTTTGAAGTACCACATTTGACCAGGGACGTACAGTTACAGGGGGCTGCGGAATGCGGTCGCGCGTGTTATCAGCGGCGGCTCAAACAAATCTTGGCCGAAATCGGCCAAGATTTTATCCTTCGAATTTCCGAAAGCAGAAATTATATTTCACGATGGAAATCTTGGCCGGAACCGGCCAAGACTTTTTTTGACCTGGACAGTTCTTCGCGGCAACACTGGGAACGCGATCTTCAATTTGAAACTAGAACCAAATGCAGATATCTGCAACAGCGTAGTGCAGTTCATATTGCCATCTGTGGGCACCTTGGAGTCGTAGGTCAAAGCCTGGTGTTAACTGCATTCATCAAAACACAATACTTCATGGTTTCACATTTCTCATGTTTTTTTTCCAGTTTGATGAGATTTAATTTGGTCCTTGTGGGAACACTGTTGGTTGATCGTTGTGTGTGATATGAGGTTGCAAATCCCAAAGTACCTTCGAAGGGTACTTAGCTAGTAGTTCAATGTTGACCAAAACAATCGATATGCTCCTACCATGGTCACAACGGGGATATCTCTAAAAGCTGCACATTGCAACCAAGGAAAAGTTAGCCTGAGTGGGTAGGTCAATGGTGACATACCCCCCCCCCCCCTGATTAGCCCCACCAAGGCAGCACTGTCTGATGAGTCAGCTTTCTGACGCCGTCCGCACTTTTCTGTCCTTCCCTTGGCAGTGGCCATTACTCAGGTGCAGGTTTGCCACTTGGCGTCGCCAGTGTCATCTTTTTTTACAGTGACCATCGCAGGAGTTTTCCAACTGTTTGTACAGTTTTGGCCTTCATCAGGGCCATCTGGGGTTGGCAGAGCCGTGCTGCCACTTACAGCCCCACCGCCAGTGGAATCGAAAATATTTAGATCCAGGAACTCCAGTTTCCTGCCCCTGGCCCAGGGTTACAGGTGCCTGGTAGCAGTTTTTCTGCCTTTTGGCAGGGCGATTTCTTTGTTTGTGGCCCACAGGGAAGGTCAATCATGCCAATCAAAACCCACTTTGGGGTGCTGAAAGCTGAATCCACTGTTTTGTGGAGTTTGGAGCTCAGCCTTGTTCTTTGGCTCCAAAAGTGAGGACGGACACCCCAATCAGACATTTTGAGGTTATTTGAGCTGCGTTGGTGGGGACATCAGAAATAACCCCTTCCACAGCCCATGATCAGCATCATTGCATCATGCATTTCTGAATTTCGCAGTTTTTTTTCAGAAATCAGTTCTGATTTTCAGCTAACCCCCTGACTTTCAGCTTAGTGGGGGGGTTGCTGAGTGTTGTGCCATTGTGTGGGTAGTAGAGCCACTACTAGTCCCAGGCTTTTCTTCCCATGTTCTTGTGTTTTAGTGGGGAGAGGAGCCATGTGAAGCTCCTAGGCGGCCGTCAACCCTTGGTACCTCTCGCCTTGGAGAAGTAGTTAAGTCTACACCGCCTAGGTTGCAGGAGTCCCCATATTTCCCTCGTCGGTTGGGCCGGAATATGCCGGAGTGGCGTAACCCCATTCTCTTCCCCCTTGGGATTGCTCTTATCCTACATTTTGTATTTTGTTTTGCACTCGCTTGTCTTGTTGTGGTTTTTCGGCCGCCCCTGGTTTGTGTACTTGTAGATTGGGGCCACCTCGCTCCCCTGTCGCCGTCTTGCTGCCTCCCTGTCGCCTCCCTGTCGCTTTCTTGGCACTTTTGGCCCACTGTTGCTCCCCTGTCGCTTGCCTGTCGCTTCCCTGTTGCTGTCTTGTAGCTCTCCTGTTGCTCCCCTGTTGCTTCCCTGTCGCTGTCCTGCCGTCCTCCTGTCGCTATCCTGTCGCTTCCTATCGCTTCCTGCCTTTTTCTGTCGCCATGCTACTTTTTGCTTGGCGCCTTCCTGTTGCTCCCCTGTCGCTCTCCTGTCTTTCCTTCCTGTCGCTCTCCTGTCGCTATTTCCTGTTGCGTCCCTGTTGCCCTCCTGTCGCTTGCCTGTCGTCTTCCTGTCGCTTCCCCGTAGCCTCCCTGTCGCCTCCCTGTCGCTTCCCTGTTGCCGAACGTGGTACCCTGTCGCTCTCCTGTTGCTTGCTTGTTGCTTGCCTGCGGCTTGCCTGTCGCCTTCCTGTCGCCTCCCTGTCGCCTCCCTGTCGCATCCCTGTCGTCCAATGTGTTACCCTATCGCTTCCCCATTGCATTCTTGTGGCTTGCCTGTCGCTTTCCTGTTGGCTTCCTTTCGCCAACCTGTCGCTTCCCTGTCACTTTCCTGTCGTCTGCCTGTCGCATTTTTGGCGCTTTTTGGTCCAAGAAAAAAAGAACCCTTGTTGCTGTTGTGATCTTTCCTTCTTGTCTTCCGTTTCACCGTCTTGTGGCCCTCGAGCATCTCCATTTTTGCTGTCTCATTCCTTGATCTCCCTTTATCTATGCAAATGGCATGACTTGGTCTCAGCCCCCATTCCCCCCTTGCATTTTCCGGAAACTTTCCAATGACGAAAAACAACAGTTCACCAAAAGTATACAGCGTATCTCCGACCGGTGTCAGGACCTCCAAGATGTCCTTGCCAGTGCCTCATTGGATGAGATCATCACTGCCACTGATTCTCTCTTTATGCAGGTTGGGTCGGCGTTCCACAAAATCACGCGTCCGAAACCACAGCGCAAGGACCAAGAGGGCTATGTCAAGCTCAGGAAACTACTACGCTCAGCCCCGCCTCCCTCGTCCCAGGCATTTCCCGAGCACATTGCTGAAGTCTAGTCCGTGGCAAACACTTTACGCTCCTCAGACGAAACCAAAGCAAAAAGGAAGCTTCACAGTAGTCTGGTCCGGGGAGTCCAGATGAAAAGCACTGTCGTCCGCACTTTGTGCCCTAAAGACCTGGAACCCCTTGTCGTCAAAAATCCAAATACCTCCTAAGTGACCCAGCTGATGTAGCAAAGGTTTTTGTGGACACCCCGCTGCATCTTGGTGTACATCCGGACTATACCCCCCCAGGACTTCGTTGACGAAGTCCTGTCCCACTCCCCCACATGCTCTGTTTCTGCCTAAAACGACCACATACAATCTGTGTCCTGGCAGGAGTTTCAGAGCCACCTAAAGCACAGCAAGCCATCGAAAAGCCGGGGGTCCGGACAAAACAAACAACTACATCCTGGCCCTGTGTCCAGAACCCATCCAACGTTTTTGCCACTCCATTCTAAACCGCTTCCTCTATTCGCCGCTACCGCCGCATTGGCTACGTGCAGGAATCTGTTTACTTTATAAGAAGGGTGACCCCTTCTACCCCACAAATTACCGTCCCATCACCCTCTTAAACTGCATCTACAAACTCCTGGCCACTTTTGCCTGCAAACACCTGCGCTCGCAAGTGTTCGCAGATGACATCCTTTCAGAAATTCAGCACGGCGGCCTTCCTGGTCACAAATGCGCTGATCATCTGTATCACCTCAAGGCCCTCTATGCTAAATCGAAGTAGACCTACTCGCTAAACATCGATTTCAAAAAGGCCTTTCATTCTGTGCCCCATGGCACACTCTGGACTGTTCTCAAACGCGCCAATTTTTCCACTTCCACTATTTCTCTCATAAAACAGTTATACTCCTTCCCTCAAGACAGCCCCATAATCACCGGCCGCATCCCCCATGCCTACCTTCAAACCAGGGGCCTTCAGTAAGGATGTCCCCTCTCTCCCCTACTTTTCATCCTCTACCTCAACTCCCTCTTCCACCATTTCTTTTGCCACGGTGCCCCCCCCCCCGCACAAAAGCTCGCACAAGCCACCACGCTTATATCGACGACATCCTCATCAAAAGTGAGGATGTCGTCTACATTCAAAACAGTCTCAACTACTTCGATGGTCCTGCCAAGACTTGGGGTCTGGACTTGAACGTGTCCAAAACCGAAGTCCACGCTAATGGGACAGCCCCCCAAAAAGAATTCTCGACTCCCAGAGGCTCTGAATTCCTCACTTACAATAAAAAAACAAGGCGCCCTCACACGTGCTATAAATACTTGGGGGTACATCTTTCTACACACCACCAAGCCAAGGGCCTGTTTCACATGCTCAAAGCGGAGATCCAGAGTTATTTTGCCCGACTCTCTCCCCTACCTCTTACGCTAAGTGAAAGCGTCCGCCTGACAAATTCACAGTTGGTCCCGGCGCTCGCCTACCGCCTAATCACCCACTCCCTTTCCCCCGACCAGCTCGAAAAACTGCAGTCCCTCATCCGGGCAGGCGTTGCATCTCAGAGCATCACACGCCTGGTCTCTCCCAAAGATCATTTCGCAGCCCGCCCAAAAGGAGGATTAGGCATGAAATTCCTGCCGCACTGCGTCCACGTTGCGACTGTCAACTATGGCCTTCGAGCCCTTTGCGGCCTCGCGCCAAAATCAGTTGGTCCTTTATAGGTCCAGTCCATTCTTAGCCCGAATCAAAGGGCATCAGATCCCATTCAGAACTCTTTCATGGAATCTCTTCACGCCCTGGGTGTTTCATTCCACGGCATAGGCCCGTGGAGACCCACTGCCATTCAGGATCTGAAACCTGGTACCCAACTAACCGTCAAATTCAAGGCAGGGCATGCCACGGGTAGCGTGAAAAGGCCACTTCCAAGTGGGCCAATTTTTCGTTCCACGACGGGATCTACTCCGTGGACTCGCACACATCTTATACCATGCACATGCCATGCCATGCCTTCATGGATTACTCCCGCTCTTCCCACTCCCAGCTGGTCTCTGAATGTTTGCGCCCTCAAGCGACCATCCCCGAACCCGCAACCCCACCGCACAACGCACGCGCTTTAGGGGTCAGCCGACATGGCCATCTCTTTGCTCTGCAAATACAGCACTACCTTGAAGAGAAATCTCTCATGGAGTGGGGCTGCCACGACGCCTCACAAGCACTAACCAGACCGCCGGCACCCGGCTTGCAACTTGTGTGGGTCTATGCCGATGAATCATCCGGTGAATCCGGCCATGCGGCTGCCATCACGGCCTTCCTACCAGACGACACAACCAGAGTTCTGTGCCTGTCCTCACCACATCCTTCTTCCCTGGGTTCGGAGTTCTTGGGGGCGATAGCAGCCATACGCTGGATTTACAGGGAGTTCTCACAGTACGAAGTGTGTCTCTTGATCGACAAAGATCAGGTGGTGGCCACCCTCCGAAAATGCCAGGCCTCTGAGCCCAGCCCCTTCCGAGACAACACCTCGACCATCGCAGCGCACAGCGCCCTAGGTCTCATCGTCAACCCACTCCACGTTCTGTGGATTAAAGGGAATGCAAATTTTATTGGCAACAAAATCAGCGACCATTTCTCAAAATGGGCAGCTCAGAGCCTGTTTTTCACTCCCGACCTACTCCCGCCCCCCCCCCTGGACTCAGTGGCGGTACACCACCTGCCTGTCCTTCATAAATTCAAAGCGCAGCAATTCCGCCACCTACTGCCGCAACATTCCCGAAACAACATAGCAATAGGCCCTAGCTTCAGCCTTTACAATAAGGCTTCCTGGTTTTCGTCCCTGTTTTTCAAATTGGCGGCCGGGTGCTATAATGTGCACGGCTATCAATTGAGGAAAATGCTTCACGACTACCCTTGCCCCATGTGCAGACAGCATCCCTTCGACCCTGTGTCCTGCCTGGCTTTCTGCACAGCACTAGACCAGCACGTCCAGGCATACATCTCTTCCTTGGGCCCGCTTTTCAGTCCCGTGGTCCTGCACTGGTGGGTCTCAGGGCCCTCAAAGGCCGACCGCAGGAACTTCATGAGAACCCTGGTTCCAAAATCCCTCTGATCCTGCCTAACTGAGCCCATTCCAGGCTCCACTCACGTTGAGCACAAGGCCACACTTGGCCAAGCCCTCGCAGAGCGGGGAAAGCGCATGGAAAGGGCTGTCCGTCAAGCACATGACTGGCTGTGTTCCAATCCTCTTCGATGGTATCCAATAATGTGTGCCCACCCTCCTGACCCTCTCAATCCTCTCTCGATCTCACACAGTGCATTCAGTACCTCTGTCCCGATGCCCCCCCAGACCCCCCCCACATACCAACACCCCCCACCTCTCCCAAGCCACGTCTTCAAGAAGCCGTCCAAGTCAGGTCCGACCAAACCTCAGCCAGCCAACCGCCGTGCGCCTAGAAACTGCAAACGTCCATCCAGCCACGCATCGGCACCTCATCGGGCCCCTCCCTCCTCAGCTATTCCACGTCCTACTCAACACTCACGGCCACGGCAACCACAGAAGCGCCTACGGTCGCCACAGCGCAATCAGACCACCATCACTTGGGCGCCTCCGAAACGCACAAAAACCACCCGCCCTCTCTCACCCCCACGCCCCAGAGCACGCTACCGTCAAACAGGCTTACCCCTCACCTCTAGGCCTACCTCTACTAGGTGCAACGCACCGTCTGCCCCTCCTCGTCACAGCGCCCCCCGGGACATCCGAAATTCTTTCCGTCCATCCAGTGACTTTCTGTCCCCTCCACTTGACCCCCCGACCCTCTGCCCCTTCCCGAGCC
Organism: Eutreptiella sp. 'Long Island Sound 2002'; assembly: GCA_964036045.1. Lineage (NCBI taxonomy): Eukaryota > Euglenozoa > Euglenophyceae > Eutreptiales > Eutreptiaceae > Eutreptiella > Eutreptiella sp. 'Long Island Sound 2002'. The sequence goes on along the minus strand of OZ038380.1, from coordinate 71,968,563 downwards.
CCCCCCCCCCCCCCTCCAGGCTAGCTCAGCATTCGTCTGACCACACCATCAGAGCCAACACACCCTTCCCTTGGCGAACCGCCTCCGTGATGTATTATATGCTCCATGTGGTGTACATACTTTCATGAGGTCTTCCTCTGGGGGACATCAGCCCCAGAACAAGTTGATGAGGTTAAGAACGCTCAAAAAAAAGGCATGACTTGGTTGTGAAAAGCAATTTGACGTGGAAAGCCACAAAGACCTCAAACAGGCAGTTCGATAGTAACAAAAATGTACTTTGTTCATGCCAAATTTTCACATCTCGCCTTAGCAAACGTCCCCAAGGGTTTGCAAAGCAATGATGCAAATCGCAGTTCGATGGTCCAGTCATTTGCATTGTTTGACAATCCCAGATTCCTAACACTCTTGGTGATCTACTATGCACATGTGCATGGCCGCTCAGCTGTAGCCTCGCAATTATTTTGCGAATCAAACTGAAGCTCACAATTATGTAGTACACACGCCGCCAGGAAGAAGTAGGTGAACTCGTTATATTCGTACGATCCTCCCCCGCTCCCTGCCGCCACCCTATCGCCCCCCTGTTGCTTCCCTTTTGCCCTCCTGTCGCAGCTCCCCTGTTGCCTTCTTGTCGCCTGCTTGTCGCTTCCTGTCGCTTCCCTGCCTCTTTCCTGCCGCTTTCCTGTTGTCTTCCTGTCGCCACCCTGCCGCCTTCCTGTTGCTCCCTGCCGCATTTTGCCGTCGCCTGCCTCACGCAGCCCGAATCTAGTGGGAGGGTGGACCCAGACAAGCGCGCGCGTTCGCATCGCGGATACATAAATGTATTAGTTGTTGGGTGTTCAATCTTATTTGTGCACATCCATTACTTCATTTTCTGCACATATAGATACGATGATGATTGCCCTGGTGCCTGTGCCTGTTTCATTACAAACTTAAAACACCCTAAAAAAGGTTACCAAAATACCTATTTTCAGGCCGCGCTGGAGCTATTTCCTGCTACTCTACACCAGCTGATACTTACACTGGAGTGTCAGCGATTCCTTGGACCTTTCCTGGCCTCCAGAGAGATACGTTTATGTATAAAACGGTGCCTACATATGAGGGAGAGGTCCCATATGCATCACTTGTGCAAGTTGCGCCTCCGCGAGTTCCATCCAGCTACTGGTTCTGGATATGCCTCCTTCTACAACCACGCCCTCCGGCGGCCGCCGGTGAGCAGCGTGTTTGTATCGCTGTGTCCTCTGGGCGCACGACTCCGGGTGGTGTCTTCCTCCCGACGCAGCGTCGTCCATCTGTAATCTTGCCTCGTCGCGTGCTCCATACAGGCTCCATGTGGGTTGTTGGGGTATCACGGCACACGCCGCCAAATGGCAGACGCGTTTTATGCTGCCCTGCACACGGTCGTCGTCCAATTCCATGGATGTTCCCGCGGGGACGTCGAGGCCACTTGGCATTGCTGGTGGGGCCTGTTGCTGTGGAGGTGGGACGCTGGCGTGGGTGTCCATGAAGCTGCTGTCGATGTCTGGGATCGGGTTTCTGGTGTGGCCTCTGACGTGTCGCTGGAGTCAGATGGTCGTTGTGCGTCCCGTGTGTTGTTGTCGGTAACCTTTGGTTGTGTTGCTTCTATGGTCAAGGATGTTGTTTGCGGCTGTTGTTGTGGCACGGCATCAGTGTTGTCCTCGTGCTGCGCCGGCTGCTGTGGTAGGGCGCTGTACTCCGTGTTTTGGGTGCTGTATTCGATGCGGCCCGGGCTTGGGCTGTGTCTGCGTGGCACTTTGCTGGTGCTGTAGTTGGTGGCGTGGTCACTGTAGACCGTGTGTTGGGAAGGGGTCTGGGCTGGTGCCGGTTTCCCGGGCTGTTGTTGTGTCGCTGTTGTCTGCTCGTGGAGTCGGGCTGCGGTGCTGGTGGCCGTTTGGGCGGTGGTGGGCCTCGCTTTGTGCGTGCTGTACTCTGTGCACGTGGGGCTTGGGGATGGTGTGCCAGATCCCTGGTCCCGGCTGCGGCTTACATTTGGTTTGCCTCGATCTTCTGGCCTCGTCGGGTGTGGCCCCCTCCTTCAGCCTATGGTTCTCGCTGGTGTGCTCGGCGCAGGCGATGTGGTCCCCATTTGGATGTGTTCGTTGTTAGTTCCCTCCTGCTCCATCGCACCTTGTGTTTGTGTTGCGTGTGCGTATGTCCCTGCGTATCACGCTTGTTTGTGGCTGGGTATTCTGTGTGCTGCTGGTTGCGTACGCGTCCTTTGCCTTGTGGTCCCTTGTGTGTGGGTGCTGTGCATGCAGGGGGGACATACTTGCTTTTTTTGTCGCTGCTTTGCTTGTGCGGGGTTCCCTTCTAGGCCAAGTTTGGGTCCCAGTTCAGGTTTGCCAACTCGGTCGCTCTGCTTCGGTGCCTCTCGTTTGGTGGCCGGCCTATGGTGCGGCGCCTTGTGCCATGAGGAGAACCTGTGACATAGAGGATACGTTGGTGTGCCTTCACGTTGTCGTCCTGTGTTGGAGCTGTCAGCCACTGTGTCCTCTTTTTCCAGTACCCTGTCGTTGTCGCCTCCAGCGCTACTTTCCGTGCCCTCGTGACATCGGTTTGTGTTGTGGTTCTGGTCGGTGCTGGCGTCGGCCACGTGAGTGGCACACGTCTTTTTTTTTGTGTCGTGGGTTTCTTCTCGTTTGCGTCTTTGTAGTTCGCGTGCGTTGTGTCGGGTTGTGTTGTGTCGTGTGGGGTGGTGGCAGTGTTCTTGTGTTGCGTGCGTGGGTGCGTCACGTCCTTCGTGTGTGTTGTTCTTGTGGTGTGTTGGTTGCGGTCGATTCTTGGTTCTGTCGGTATGTGTCGCTGTGTTGTGCTGCATTGTATCGTGTTGCGTTGCGTCTTTCTCTGCTGTGTTGTGTGGTGCCATGTTGCGTCATGTGGCGTCGTGTTTAATGGTGCTGCCTTGGTGTGTTGGGTTGTGTTGCGTTGTGTTACTTTGCGTCGTGTTGTGTTGCGTCGTGGTGTGTTGTGCTGTGTTGTGTTTTATTTTGTGGCATCGTGTCATAGTGCGTTGTGCGGTAGTGTGTTGTGTTGCGTCGTGTTGTGTCGTGTCATGGTCTGTTGTGTTGTGGCCCGTTGCGTTATGTTGCGCCTTGTCGTGTTGTGTTGTGATGTGGTGCCGAAGGCGCTGTTACCAAATGGCAAAAGGGCGGGATGTCTACCCAAGGACAAAGGTAAACGGGCTCGGCTGTGTGTGTTGTGTGCGCGCTGTGTCTTAGTGTGTTGCTGCACAGCCGGACCTGTGCACTCTCGCATTTGGCCGGCACTGCTCTTCCGACTCCTGCGCACTGCCCGAATCAGATTCTGATGCCAAGCCCCTCGGCGGTCGCACGGGGCCCTGCCCGACTCGGATTCTGGGGCCCAGTCCCTCCGCGGTCGCAAGGGGCCCTGTCCCACTCGGATTTTGGGGCCCAGCCCCTCGGCGGTCTCACGGGGCCCTGCCCCAATCCGATTCTGGAGCCGAGCCCCTCGACGGTCGCACGGGGGCCTGCCCCATTCGGATTCTAGGGCCCCGCCCCTTGGCGGTCGCACGGGAACCGGCGCCAATTGGATTCTTGGGCCCAGTCCCTCGGCGGTCGCAAGGGGCCCTGCCCCACGCAGATTCCGGGGCCCAGCCCCTCGTCGGTCGTACGGGGCCCTGCCCCACTCGGATTCTTGGGCCCAGCCCCTCGCCGGTTGCACAGGAGCCCTGCCCCAATCCGAATCTGGGGCCCCGCCCCTCGGCAGTTGCACGGGGCCCTGCCCCACTCGGATTCTGGGGCCCAGCCCCCCGGCGGTTGCACGGGGCCCTGCCCCAATCCAATACTCGGGCCCAGCCCCTCGGCGGTCGCACCAGGCCCTGCCCCACGCAGATTTCGGGGCCCAGGCCGTCGTCGGTGGTACGGGGCCCTGCCCAACTCGGATTCTGGGGCCGAGCGCCTCGCCTGTCGCACGGGGCCCTGCCCCAATGGGATTCTGGGGCCCGGCCCCTGGGCGGTCGCACGGGGCCCTGCCTTATTCGGATTCTGGGGCCCAGTGCCTGGGCGGTTGCACGGGATCCTGCCCCAATCCAATCCTGGGGCCCAGCCCCTCGGCGGTCGCACCGGGCCCTGCCCCACTCGGATTCTGGGGCCCAGCCCCTCAACGTTCGCACAGGGCCCCGCCCCACTCTAATTCTGGGGCCCAGCTTCGCGGCGGTCTCACGGGGCCCTGGCCCACTCGGATGCTGGGGCCCAGCCCCTCAGCGGTCTCAGGGGGCCTTGCCCCAATCAAATTCTGCAGCCCAGGCCCTCGGCGGCGGCACGGGGCCCTGTCCCAATCCGAATCTGGGGCCCAGCCCCGCGGCGGTCGCACGGGGCCCTGCCCTTATCAGATTCTGGGGCCCAGCCCCTCGGCGGTCGCACGGGGCCCTGCCCCAATCAGATCCTGGGGCCCAGCCCCTCGGCGTTCGCAGGGAGCCCCGCCCCACTCGGAATCTGGGGCCCAGCCCCTCGGCGGTCACATGGGGCCCTGCCCCGATTAGATTCTGGGGCCCAGTCCCTCGGCGGTCCCACGGGGCCCTGCGCCAAGTGGATTCTGGGGCCCAGCCCTGCGGAGGTCTCACCAGGCCCTGCCCCAATCGGATTCTGGGGCCCAGCCCCTGGGCGGTCGCACGGGCCCCTGCCCGACTCGGATTCTGGGGCCCAGCCCCTCGGTGGTCGCACGGGGCCCTGCCCAAAGTGGATTCTGGGACCTAGTACCTCGCCGGTCGCACGGGGCCCTGCCCCACTCGGATTCTCGGGCCTAGCCCCTCGGCGGTCGCACGGGGCCCTGCCCCACTCGGACTCCGGGGCTGAGCCCCTCGAGGCTCGTACGAGGCCTTCCCCCACTCAGATACTGGGGCCCAGCCCCTCGGCAGTCAAACAGGGCTCTGCGCCAATTGGCTTCTGGGGCCCAGCCCCTCGGCGGTCGCACGGAGCCCCGCCCAACTCGGAATCTGGGGCCGAGCCCCTCGGCCGTCACACGGCGCCCTGCCCCAACCGGATTCTGGGGCCCAGTCACTCGGCTGTCCCACGGGGCCCTGCCCCACTCCGAATCCGGGGCCCAGCCCCTCGGCGTTCGCACGGGCCCCTGCTCCACTCGGATTCTGGGGCCCCACCGCTCAGGGGTCGCACGGAGGCCTGCCCCACTCAGATTCTGGGGCCCAGCTTCTCAGCGCTCGCACAGGGCCCTGCCCCAATCGGATTCTGGGGCTGAGCCCCTCGGCGGTCGCACAGGGGCCCTGCCCCACTCGAATTCTGGGGCCCAGCCGCTCGGCGGTCGCACGAGGCCCTGCACCAATGGAATTCTGGGGCCGATCCCCTCGGCGGTCTCACGGGGCCCCGCCCCACTCTGATTCTGGGGCCCAGCTCGGCGGCGGTCTTACTGGGCCCCGCCCCCCTCAGATGCTGAGGCCCAGCCCCTCGGCGCTCGCACGGGGGCCCTGCCCCCCTCGGATTCTGGGGCCCAGGCACTCGGCGGTCGCACGGGGCCCTGCCACAATTGGATTCTGGGGCCCAGCCCCTCGGCGGTCGCCCGGGGTCCTGCCCCACTCGGATTCTGGGGCCCAGCCCCTCGGCGGTCGCACGGGGCCCTGCCCCAATCGGATTCTGGGGCGAAGCCCCTGGCGGTCGCATGGGCCCCGCCCCAATCGGATTCTGGGACCCAGCCCCTCGGCGGTCGCACAGGGCCTTGCCCCAATCAGATTCTGGGGCGAAGCCCCTGGCGGTCGCATGGGCCCCGCCCCAATCAGATTCTGGGGCCTAGCCCCTCGCCGGTCGCACGGGGCCCTGTTCCAATCGAATTCTGGGGCCCAGCCCCTCGGCGGTCGCACGGGGCCCAGCCCCAATCAGATGCTGGGGTCGTGGCCTCTCGGCGGTCGCACGGGGCCCTGCTTCACTCGGATGCTGGGGCCGTGCCCTCTCGGCGGTCGCACAGGGCCCTGCCCCAATCGTATTCGGGGGCCCAGCCCCTCGGCGGTCGCACGGGCCCCTGTCCCACCCAGATTCTTGGGCCCGGCCCCTCGGCGGTCGCACGGGGCCCTGCCCCACTCGGCCTTTGGGGCCCAGCCCCTCGGCGGTCGCACGGAGGCCTGCCCCAATCAGATTCTGGGGCCCCACTGCTGGGGGGTCACACGGGGCCCTGCCCCACTCAGATTCTGGGGCCCAGCCCCTCAGCGGTCGCACGAGGCCCTGCGCGAATCGGATTCCGGGGCCCAGTCCCTCGGCGGTCGCACGGGGCCCTTCCCCAATCGGATTCTGGGGCTCAGCCCCTCGGCAGTCTCACGGGGGCCCAGCCCCACTCGGATTCCGGGGCCCAGCCCCTCGGCGGTCGCACAAGGCCCTGCACCAATTGGAGTCCGGCGCCGGTCGGTGTGTTGCTTGCGCGCGCCCTGGCGTCTTGCCAGAAGGAAAAATAAAAGTAGGGTAAAACAACACGAAAAAACCTTCTGAATGGCTGAAAATAAAGCTAAATAGCATTAAAAACCCTTAGGCCAAAGAGCGCTGCGAGACGCCTAAAAACGCGACGAAAAATTTTTCGACTTTAAATAGGTGAATAGTTAAAGACGTAAGCACCGTAACCCTCGTAGGAGCGTAACGCCGTCCCTCTCGTAGTCTAACTAGCCATAGGCGCAAAGAAAAACGCGTCGCGAGCAGCGCGTAAAACTCGAGAAAATTTTGTAGCTCGCCACGAATCCTCGCGTCCCACCCTGTCGCCTTTTTCTTATTCTTCTCCATGTACCTCCCTGCCCACCCTTGTACCCATCACTCCCCTTGCCCTGCAGCTCAGGCGGCAGCCCTGGGGGAAAGCGGTAAACCGCTAGCAATGAACGCCAACAACTTTGACAACGACCAACTCAAGTACGAGCCCACAAACACCAGAGCATCGCCGCCAACGCCGCCAACGACAGGTGACACGTGAGTCAGCACAAAGTACATGGTCTTGTTGCTCGCGGTTGTGTTGCGTAGTGTATAGTTTTTATTTTATTTCAAAAAAAAATTTGAAAAATGGGTTTTGCAGTGGTTCTAAATGAAAAAAGCGACAGCAATCACACACAACACCGCAAAAAGACACCAGAACACGACAGCACAGCACCACACGACAGCACAGCACCACAGGACACAACACAGGGGAGCAGGACGCCACAGCAAGCCGACCAACCACAGGGAAGCACACCAGGACACACACAGCAGAAAGCGCAGCGGCAAGAAAACAAACAACAAGCACAGGCAACGACGCAAACAGACAGCAGAGCACGACAGCACACCACCACACGACAGCACAGCACCACAGAACACAACACAGGGGAGCAGAGCGCCAAGACACACCACACCAAACCACAGGGCGGCGAGCCACACGGCCAGACAGGGACAGCACCACCGGAACACGACACCGGGAGCCACCAGGAGACAACAGAGGACAGTCAAGCCCAACAGCAAACACCCGAGCACACCAGGCAACAACACACAACACCAGCCAGCGCCAGAGGGGCGAGAGAGCACCGCACAAAGAACAACGACACCGGCACACCAACACAGCACCACACAAGAGGCGCCACGAAAAGGGAGGCGCCCAGAAACAGGGCACAAGGAACGACAGCACACGGCCTACAGGCAGCACAGCAGGACGAAACAGCACCGCGCCCAAGGACACACAGAGCACAACAACACTCCACAGCAGCGGACGGGGCAAGACGAGACCCAAGCACCGCAACGAAACAAACAACACAGCATGGAACCAAGAGACGCACCACGGCACAGCAAAGCATCAAACGGCACAGCGCAACAGAAGCCAGCACAAGAACAACGCGAGAGGCCCACGCCACACAGCAGGACGCACCACGGCCGAGCACCATGCAGACCAAAACAACACGGACCACCACGGGAAGGCACGGAACAACAGAAAAAAAAAACCCGCAGACAACACAGCAGCACGCGACAGCAGAGAACAACAAAAAAAGCCCAACAAGACCAAGCGCAACACCGCGCCAGATAGCAAGGCGCGAGAACCCAGCCAAGCACAAGCACGCCACACAGCACCAGGAAAAACACACACCGCACCAAAAAAAACAAGGCGGGGGGCGGCAGAAAAAGAAACAAAGAAAGGAAAAAGGGGGGGGGCGAACAAGATGCCACGGCCCAAGGCACCCCGGGGCGGAAAACACGGAACGCCGCACACAACGGGGGCGCACAAACGAAAAAAAAAAACACAACAGCAAACAGGGCGACCCAAAGGGGGCCGAACAAAGAAGAAGGACAGAGCGGCCACAGAAAAAGGTGAGGCGCACCAGAACACGCGCAGGAGGCCGGCCCGCCCGACCCGGCGGAGCAGAACACGCACACGCACACACGCGCGGGAACCGGGCGTGGCGTCCTCCGCCCCGAAAGGGGCGGTGTCGGCGTCCATACGAAACAGCCCCGATGCACCGGCCGAGTCCCCCGTCGAAAGATGGGCGGTACGGGAAACCGGACGCGTCAGTGACCGGGTTCACAAACGCCAACCACCGCAGGGCACGCAGCCAGAGACCGACGCCAGAGGGACCCGCCAGGGACATACTCATCGCGGGGCCCCAAACAGGTACGACGCGGAGCGAGCCCAGAGCCCCTGCCTCGGCGGGGGCCAGCGGCAGGCACAAAGAGCCCCGTTCTCGGCCGGCCTCCACGTGCCCCGCGCAGCGGCCCGGTAAATCCGGGGGCGCAAGCCCCCGGGATGGGGAAAGGCACCACGGCGTCGGGAAAGCCGACTGGAGCACAGGGGGCAACCAGACCGGACGAGGCGCGGCGCACCAAGGCGGGGGAACAAGGCACGCTACAGAGGCAGGCCGCCGGCCACAACCACGGCACACAGACAGGTGCCAAGCAACAACGGCCACCGGGTGCCGCGAACCCGGGTAGCGCGCACAACACGCAATGAACAACGGCACAGGAACAGGTGCCGCACAACAAGCAACCCACACACCACAAACCCCAGCCAGGAGTGGCGGGTACAAGCGGAGCGCGCACACAAACACACACACACCCCAACACCCCAGCCAGGAGTGGCGGGGCGCAGCCGGAACCCGAGCCGAGGCACACACACCCAGACCACACACCCCAGCCAGGAGTGGCGGGGTACAAGCGGAGCGCGCACACGAACACACACACAGCCCAACACCCCAGCCAGGAGTGGTGGGGCGCAACCGAAACCCGAGCCCAAGCACACACAACCACACCACAAACCCCAGCCAGGAGTGGCGGGGTACAAGCAGAGCGCGCACACAAACACACACACACCCCAACACCCCAGCCAGGAGTGGCGGGGCGCAGCCGAAACCCCAGCCCAAGCACACACACCCACACCACACACCCTAGCCAGGAGTGGCGGGGTACAGGCGGAGCGCGCACACAAACACAGACACACCCGAACACCCCAGCCAGGAGTGGCGGGGCGCAGCCGAACCCCGAGCCCAAGCACACACACCCACGCCGCACACCCCAACCAGGAGTGGCGGGGTACAAGAGGAGCGGGCACATAAACACACACAAACCCCAACACCCCAGCAAGGAGTGGGGGGGCGCAGCCGAAACCCGAGCCCGAGCACACACCCACAGCACACACCCCAGCCAGGAGTGGCGGCGTACAAGCGGAGCGGGCACACGAACACACACACACCACAACAACCCAGCCAGGAGTTGCGGGGCGCAGCCGAGACCCGAGCCCGAGCACACACACCCACACCACACACCCAAGCCAGGAGTGGCGGGGAACAAGCGGAGTGGGCACACAAATACACACAGACCCCAACACTGCAGCCAGGAGTGGCGGGGCGCGGCCGAAACCCGAGCCCAAGCACACACACCCACACCACACACCCCAGCCAGGAGTGGCGGGGTACAAGCGGAGAGCGCACACAAACACACACACACCCAAACACCCCAGCGAGGAGTGTCGGGGCGCAGCCGAAACCCCAGCACAAGCACACACACCCACACCACACACCCCAGCCAGGACTGGCGGGGTACAGGCGGGGCGCGCACACAAACACACACAGACCGGAACACCCGGGCCAGGAGTGGCGGGGCGCAGCCGAACCCCGAGCCAAAGCACACACACACACGCTGCAAACCCGAACCAGGAGTGGCGGGGTACAAGAGGAGCGGGCACATAAACACACACAAACCCCAAAACCCCAGCCAGGAGTGGCGGGGCGCAGCCGAAACCCGAGCCGAAACACACACCCACACCACACACCCCAGCCAGGAGTGGCGGAGTACAAGCGGAGCGCGCACACAAACACACACACACCCCAACACCCGAGCCAGGATTGGCGGGGCGCAGCCGAAACCCGAGCCCGAGCACACACACCCACACCACACACCCCAGCCAGGAGTGGCGGGGTACAAGCGGAGCGCGCACACGAACACACACACACCCCAACACCCCAGCCAGGAGTGGTGCGGCGCAGCCAAAACCCAAGCCGAAGCACACACACCCACGCCGCACACCCCAGCCAGGAGTGGCGGGGTAGAGGCGGAGTGTGCACACGAACACACACACACCCCATGACCCCAGCCAGCAGTGGCGGGGCGCAGCTGACACCCGAGCTCAAACACACACCCACACCACACACCCCAGCAAGGAGTGGCGGGGTACAAGCAGAGCGGGCACAGGAACACACACACACCCCAACACCCGAGCCAGGAGTGGCGGGGCGCAGCCGAAACCCCAGCCCAAGCACATACCTATGATTTTAGCAGCTGTTTTTTCCCAAAATTCAAAAAGTCAGCAAAAAGGGGTTTTTCGCGAGAAATGACCTATTTTTTTGGTTTCTACGGCCCCAAAATTAGGGGGGGGCGGCTCCTACCCGAGTTTTGTCCAAAAATTTCAGAAACCTTGAAATTTGGCTTTTTTTTGGGGTATTTTTGCCTGCTCTGGGCCCCCACCCCATGACCCCAGCCAGCAGTGGCGGGGCGCAGCTGACACCCGAGCTCAAACACACACCCACGCCGCACACCCCGCCAGGACTGGCGGCGTACAAGCGGAGCGGGCACACGAACACAGACATACCCAACGGCCCAGCCAAGAGTGGCGGGGCGCAGCCGAAACCCAAGCCGAAGCACACACAACCACGCCGCACACCTCAGCCAGGAGTGGCGGGGTACAAGCGGAGCGCGCACACGAACACACACACACTTCAACACCCCAGCCAGGAGTGGCGGGGCGCAGCTGAAACCCGAGCCCAAACACTATCCGGACCAAAACATAAACACCACACAACAGTAGGAAGCCCAGTGTCCATAGCCCGGGCACTGAGGCAGCCCGTGCCATGCAGGTGACCGGGGGTAAGGCTGCATCCTAAGGCCTGCGCTGCCTTGCACTCGACGCGGAGCGCGCAACACCCAAGCGCCTCGGAACCCCAGTACCAAGAACATGCATGCATGCCTTGGGAACGGGATACGCAAGGAAGTCCGGTGAACCTCTAGCCCTCCTGGTGTTGCCCGGGGCCGCTTTGTTGAGGGCCACCAGTCAGGTCTAGCGGGATGTAAGCCGCCTCCCCTCTTCAAGCGCGGAGCCTCTTCCTGTTCGTCACAGCGGCAACCCCAGCGGGAACCGTGGGGCGCCTCTCCACAACCGAGTGCACCTACCTACCTACCTCTGGGGCGCCGCCCCTCGGCGGTCTCACAGGGCCCCGCCCCACTCTGATTCTGGGGCCCAGCTTTGCGACGGTCTCACGGGGCCCCGCCCCACTCAGATGCTGGGGCCCAGCCCCTTCGCGGTCGCACGGAGGCCCTGCCCGACCCGGATTCAGGGGCCCAGCCCCTTGGCGGTCGCACGGGGCCCTGCCCGGATTGGATTCTGGGGCCCAGCCCCTCGGCAGTCGCACGGCGCCCTGCCCCACTCGGATTCCTGGGCCCAGCCCCTCGGCCGTCGCACGGGGCATGCCCCATTTGGATTCTGGGGCGAAGCCCCTGGCGGTCGCATGGGCCCCGCCCCAATCGTATTCTGGGGCCGAGCCCCTCGGCGGTCGCACGGGGCCCTGTTCCAATTGAATTCTGGGGCCCAGCCCCTCGGCGGTCGCACGGGGCCCTGCCCCAATCAGATCCTTGGGCGGAGCCCCTGACGGTCGCATGGGCCCCGCCCCAATCGGATTCCCGGGCCCAGCCCCTCGCCGGTCGCACGGGGCCCTGTTCGAATCGAATTCTGCGCTGCAGCCCCTCGGCGGTCGCACGGGGCCCTGCCCGACTAGGATGCTGGGGCCGTGGCCCCTCGGCGGTCGCACGTCGCCCTGCGCCAATCGGCTTTTGGGGCCCAGCCACTCGGCTGTCGCACGGGGCCTGCCCGACTCGGATTCTGGGGCCCAGCCCCTAGGCGGTCGCAAGGGGCCCTGCCCCAGTTGGACTCTGGGGCCCAGCCCCTCGGCGGTCGCACGGGGCACTGCTCCACTCGCATTCTGCGGCCCAGCCCCTCGGCGGTCGCACGGGGCCCTGCCGCAATCAGATTCTGGGGCCAGCCCCTAGGCGGTTGCACGGGGCCCTGCCCCAATCGGATTCCGGGGCCAAGACCCTGGCGGTTGCACGGGGCCCTGTTCCAATCGGATTCTGGGGCCCAGTCCCTCGGCGGTCGCACGAGGCCCTGTGCCACTCTGATTCTAGGGCCCAGCCCCTCGGCGGTTACTCGGGGCCCTGCCCGACTCGGATTCTGGGGCCAGCCCCTCGGCGGTTAATCGGGGCTCTGCCCCACTCGGATTCTTGGGCCCAGCCCCTCGGTGGTCGCACGGGGCCCTGCCCCACTCGGATTCTGGGGCCCTGCCCCTCGGCGGTCGCACGGGGCCCTGCACCACTCGGATTCTGGGGCCCAGCCCCTCTGCGGTCGCACGGGGCCCTGCTCCAATCGGATTCTTGGGCGAAGCCCCTAGCGGTCGCACGGGGCCCTGCCCCAATCGGATTCTGGGGCGAAGCCCCTAGCGGTCGCACGGGGCCCTGCCCCAATCAAACTCCGGGGCCCTGCCCCTCGGCGGTCGCACGGGGCCCTGCCTCACTCTGATTCTGGGGCCCAGCCCCTTGGCGGTCGCACAGGGCCCTGCCCAACTCGAGTTCTGGGGCCCAGCCCCTCGGCGGTCGCACGGGGCCCTGCCCCACTCGGATTCTGGTGCCTAGCCCCTCGGCAGTCTCACGGGGCCCTGCCCGGCTCAGATTCTGGGGCCTAGCCCCTCGGCGGTCGCACGGGGCCCTGCCCCAATCGGATCCTGTGGCCCAGCCCCTCGGCGGTCGCACAGGGCCCTGCCCCATGCATATTGGGGGGCGCAGCCCCTTGGCGGTCGCAAGAGGCCCTGCCTCACTCAGATTCTGGGGCCCAGCCCCTCGGCGGTGGCGCGGGGCCCTGCCGGACTCGGATTCTGGGGCCCAGCCCCTCGGCGGTCGGACGGGGCCCTGTGCCACTCGGATTCCGGGGCTCAGCCCCTTAGCGCTAGCACGAGGCGGTGTCCCACTCAGATTCTGAGGCCCAGCACCTCGGCGGTGGCACGGGGCCCTGTTTCACTCAGATTCTGGGGGCCACCTCTCGGCGGTCGCACGGGGCCCTGCCCGAGTCAGATTCTGGGGCCCAGCCCCTCGGCGTTCACAGGGGGCCCCGCCCCACTCGGAGTCTGGGGCCCAGCCCCTCGAGGGTCGCACCAGGCCCTGCCCCAATCGGCTTCTGCGACCCAGCCCCGGGCGGTCGCACGGGGCCCTGCCCCACCCGAATTATGGGGTCGAGCCCCTCGCCGGTCGCACGGGGCCCTGACCCAATCGGATTCGGGGGCCCAGCCGTTCGGTGGTCACACGGGGCCCTGCCCGGCTCGGATTCCGGGTCCTAGCCCCTCGGCGGTCGCACGGGGCCCTGCTTCACTCAGATTCTGGAGCCCAGCCCCTCGGCGGTCGCACGGGGCCCTGCCCGACTCAGATTCTGGGGCCCAGCCCCTCGGCGATCACACGGGGCCCTGCCCCACTCGGAGTCTTGGACCCAGCCCCTCGGGGGTCGCAGGGGGCCCTGCCGCAATCGGCTTCTGGGGCACAGCCCCTCTGCCGTCGCACAGGGCCCTGCCCCACTCGGATTCCGTGGCCCAGCCCCTCGGCGGTCGCACGGGGCCCTGCCCCAATCGAATTCTGGGGCCCAGCCTCTCGGCGGTCGCACGGCGCCCTCGCCCATGCATATTCTAGTGCCCAGCCTGGCGGCGGTCTCACGGGGCCCAGCCCCTCGGCGGTCGCGCGGGGCCCTGCCCAAATTGGATTCTGAGACCCAGTGCCTCGGCGGTAGCACGGGGCCCTGCTTCACTCAGATTCTGGGGCCCAGCCCCTCGGTGGTCGCACGGGGCCCTGCCTGACTCAGATTCTGGGGCCCAGCCCCTCGGGGATCACACGGGGCCCTGCCCTACTCGGAGTCTCGGGCCCAGCCCCTCGGGGGTCGCAGGGGGCCCTGCCGCAATCGGCTTCTGGGGCACAGCCCCTCTGCGGTCGCACAGGGCCCTGCCCCACTCGGATTCCGTGGCCCAGCCCCTCCGCGGTCACACGGGGCCCTGCCCCAATCGAATTCTGGGGCCCAGCCCCTCGGCGGTCTCACGGGGCCCTGCCCTACTCGGATTCTGGGGCCTAGCCCCTCGGCAGTCGCACGGGGCCCTGCCCTAATCGGATCCTGTGGCCCAGCCCCTTGGCGGTTGCACAGGGCCCTGCCCCATGCATATTGGTAGGCGCAGCCCCTTGGCGGTCGCAAGAGGCCCTGCCCCACTCAGATTCTGGGGCCCAGCCCCTCGGCGGTGGCGCGGGGCCCTGCCCAAATTGCATTCTGGGATCGAGTGCCTCGCCGGTCGCACGGGGCCCTGCCAAACTCGGAGGCTGGGGCCCAGCCCCTCGGCGGTCGCACGGGGCCCTGTGCCACTCCGATTCCGGGGCCCAGCCCCTTGGCGCTAGCACGAGGCAGTGTCCCACTCAGATTCTGAGGCCGAGCACCACGGCGGTCGCACAGGGCCCTGTTTCACTCAGATTCTGGGGCCCAGCCCCTCGGCGGTCGCACGGGTCCCTGCCCGAGTCAGATTCTGGGGCCCAGACCCTCGGCGTTCACACCGGGCCCTGCCCCAATCGGCTTCTGCCCCAGCCCCGGGCGGTCGCACGGGGCCCTGCCCCACTCGAATTATGGGGCCGAGCCCCTTGCCGGTCGCACGGGGCCCTGACCTAATCGGATTCGGGGGCCCAGCCGTTCGGTGGTCGCACGGGGCCCTGCCCGGCTCGGATTCCGGGGCCCAGCCCCTCGGCGGTCGCACGGGGCCCTGCTTCACTCAGATTCTGGAGCCCAGCCCCTCGGCGGTCGCACGGGGCCCTGCCCGACTCAGATTCTGGGGCCCAGCCCCTCGGCGAACACACGGGGCCCTGCCCCACTCGGAGTCTCGGGCCCAGCCCCTCGGGGGTCGCAGGGGGCCCTGCCGCAATCGGCTTCTTGGGCACAGCCCCTCTGCCGTCGCAAAGGGCCCTGCCCCACTCGGATTCCGTGGCCCAGCCCCTCGGCGGTCGCACGGGGCCCTGCCCCAATCGAATTCTGGGGCCCAGCCCCTTGGCGGTCGCACGGCGCCCTCGCCCATGCATATTCTGGTGCCCAGCTTGGCGGCGGTCTCACGGGGCCCCGCCCCACTCGGATCCTGGGGCCCAGCCCCTCGGCGGTCGCGCGGGGCCCTGCCCAAATTGGATTCTGAGACCCAGTGCCTCGGCGGTCGCACGGGGCCCTGCCCCACTCGGAATCTGGGGCCCAGCCGTTCGGTGGTCGCACGGGGCCCTACCCCACTCTGATTCCGGGGCCTAGCCCCTCGGCGGTCGCACGGGGCCCTGCTTCACTCAGATTTTGGGGCCCGGCCCCCCGGCGGTCACACGGGGCCCTGCCCCACTCCCAGTCTGGGGCCCAGCCCTTCGGGGGTCGCACGGGGCCCTGCCCCAATCTTCTTCTAGGGCCCAGCCCCTGGGCGGTCGCACGGGGCCCTGCCCAACCCGAATTATGGGGCCCAGCCCCTCGACGGTCCCACGGGGCCCTGACCCAATCAGAATCTGGGGCCCAGCCCCTCGGCGGTCGCATGGGGCCCTGCCCCACTCAGATTCTGCAGCCCAGCCCCTCGGCGGTTGCACGGGGCCCTGCCGCAATCGGATTCTGGGGCCAGCCCCTCGGCGGTCGCACGGGGCCCTGCCCCAATCGGATGCTGGGGCCCAGTCCCTCGGCGGTCGCACGGGGCCCTGTTACAATCGGATTCTGGGCCAAGCCCCTCGGCGGTTGCAGGGAGCCCTGTGCCAATCGGATTCTGGGGCCAGCCCCCCGGCGGTCGCAGGGGGCCCTGCCCCACTCGAATTGTGGGGCCCAGCCCTCCGGCGGTTACTCGGGGCCCTGCCCCACTCTGATTCTGGGCCCAGCCCCTCGGCGGTCACACGGGGCCCTGCCCCACTCGGATTCTGGGGCCCAGGCCCTCCGCTGTCGCACGGGGCCCTGCCCCAATCGGATTCTGGGGCCCAGCCCCTCGGTGGTCGCATGAAGCCCAGCTCCACTCGGATTCTGGGGCCCAGCCCCTCGGCTGTCGCACGGGGCCCTGCCCCACTCAAATTCTGGCACCAGCCCCTCGGCGGTCGCACGGGGCCCGGCCCCAGTTGGATTCTGGGGCCCAGCCCCTCTGCGGTCGCACGGGGCCCTGCCCCAATCAGATTCTGGGGCCAAGCCCCTGGCGGTCGCACGGGGCCCTGCCCGAATCAGACTCCTGGGCCCAGCCCCTCGGCGGTCGCACGGGGCCCTGTTCCAATCAGATTCTGGGGCCCAGCACCTCGGCGGTCGCACGGGGCCCTGCCCCACTCTGATTCTGGGGCCCAGCCCCTCGGCACTCGAACGGGGCCCTGCCGCACTCGGATTCTGAGGCCCAGCCCCTCGGCGGGCGCACGGGGCCCTGCCCCAATCGGATTCTGGGGCCCAGCCCCTCGGCGGTCACACGGGGCCCTGCCCCAATCGGATCCTGGGGCACAGCCCCTCGGCGGTCGCACAGGGCCCTGCACCATGCATATTCTGGGCGCAGCCCCTGGGCGGTCGCAAGGGGTCCTGCCCCACCCGGATTCGGGGGCCCAGCCCCTCTGCGGTCGCGCGCGGCCTTGCCCAAATTGGATTCTGAGACCGAGTGCCTCGCCGGTCACACGGGGCCCTGCCCCACTCGAATTTCTGGGCCCAGCCCCTGGGCACTCGAACGGGGCCCTGCTGCACTCGGATTCTGAGGCCCAGCCCCTCGGCGGGCGCACGGGGCCCTGCCCCAATCAGATTCTGGGGCCCAGCCCCTCGGCGGTCACACGGGGCCCTGCCCCAATCGGATCCTGGGGCACAGCCCCTCGGCGGTCGCACAGGGCCCTGCACCATGCATATTCTGGGCGCAGCCCCTGGGCGGTCGCAAGGGGTCCTGCCACACCCGGATTCGGGGGCCCAGCCCCTCTGCGGTCGCGCGGGGCCTTGCCCAAATTGGATTCTGAGACCGAGTGCCTCGCCGGTCGCACGGGGCCCTGCCCCACTCGAATTTCTGGGCCCAGCCCCTCGGCGCTCGCACAGGGCCCTGCCCCACTAGGATTCTGCGGCCCAGCCCCTCGGCGGTCAAACGGGGCTCTGCCCCACTCAAATTTTGGGGCCCAGCCCCTCGGTCGTTTCACGGGGCCCTGCCCTACTCGGACTCTGGGGCCAAGCCCCTCGGCGGTCGCACGGGGCCCTGCCCCACTCAGATTCTGCAGCCCAGCCCCTCGGCGGTTGCACGGGGCCCTGCCGCAATCGGATTCTGGGGCAAGCCCCTCGGCGGTCGCACGGGGCCCTGCGCCAATCAGATTCTGGGGCCCAGTCCCTCGGCGGTCGCACGGGGCCCTGTTCCAATCGGATTCTGGGCCCAGCCCCTCGGCGGTTGCACGGAGCCCTGTGCCAATTGGATTCTGGGGCCAGCCCCCTGGCGGTCGCAGGGGGCCCTGCCCCACTCGGATTGTGGGGCCCAGCCCCTCGGCGGTTACTCGGGGCCCTGCCCCACTCTGATTCTGGGCCCAGCCCCTCGGCGGTCACACTGGGCCCTGCCCCACTCGGATTCTGGGGCCCAGCCCCTCGGCTGTCGCACGGGGCCCTGCTCCAATCGGATTCTGGGGCCCAGCCCCTCGGTGGTTGCATGAAGCCCAGCCCCACTCCGATTCTGGGGCCCAGCCCCTCGGCTGTCGCACGGGGCCCTGCCCCACTCAAATTCTGGCACCAGCCCCTCGGCGGTCGCACGGGGCCCGGCCCCAGTTGGAGTCTGGGGCCCAGCCCCTCTGCGGTCGCACGGGGTCCTGCCCCAATTGGATTCTGGGGCCAAGCCCCTGGCGGTCGCACGGGGCCCTGCCTGAATCAGATTTCATGGGCCCAGCCCCTCGGCGGTCGCACGGGGCCCTGTTCCAATCTGATTCTGGCGCCCAACCCCTCGGCAGTCGCACGGGGCCCTGCCCCACTGTGATTCTGGGGCCCAGCCCCTCGGCACTCGAACGGCGCCCTGCCGCACTCGGATTCTGAGGCACAGCCCCTCGGCGGGCGCACGGGGCCCTGCCCCAATCGGATTCTGGGGCCCAGCCCCTCGGCGGTCACACGGGGCCCTGCCCCGATCGGATCCTGGGGCACAGCCCCTCGGCGGTCGCACAGGGCCCTGCACCATGCATATTCTGGGCGCAGCCCCTGGGCGGTCGCAAGGGGTCCTGCCCCACCCGGATTCGGGGGCCCAGCCCCTCTGCTGTCGCGCGGGGCCTTGCCCAAATTGGATTCTGAGACCGAGTGCCTCGCTGGTCGCACGGGGCCCTGCCCCACTCGAATTTCTGGGCCCAGCCCCTCGGCGCTCGCACAGGGCCCTGCCCCACTAAGATTCTGCGGCCCAGCCCCTCGGCGGTCAAACGGGGCTCTGCCCAAATCGGATTTTGGGGCCCAGCCCCTCGGCGGTTTCACGGGGCCCTGCCCTACTCGGACTCTGGGGCCAAGCCCCTCGGCGGTCGCACGTGGCCCTGCGCCAATGGGCTTCTGGGGCCCAGCCCCTGGGCGGTCGCACGGGGCCTTGCTCCAATCGGATTTCGCGGCCCAGCCCCTTGGCGGTCGCACGGGGGCCCTGCCCCACGCAGATTCTGGGGCCCAGCCCCTCGGCGGTCTCACGGTGCCCTGCCCCACTTGGATTCTGGGGCCAAGCCCCTTGGCAGTCGCACGGGGCCCTGCCCAACTCGGATTCTGGGGCCCAGCCCCTCGGCGGACGCACGGCGCCCTGCCCCAATCGGATTCTGGGGCCCAGCCCCTCGGCGGTTTGACGGCGCCCTGCCCCAATCGGATTCTGGGGCCCAGCCCCTGGGCGGTCGCACGGGGCCGCGCCCCACCCGAATTATGGGGCTGAGCCCCCCGGCGGTCGCACGGAGACCTGACCCAATCAGATTCTGGGGCCCAGCCCCTTGGGGGTCGCACGGGGCCCTGCACACTCGGATTCTGGGGCCCAGCCCTTCAGCGGTCACACGGGGCCCTGTTCCACTCAGATTCTGGGGCCCAGCCCCTCGGCGGTCGCACGGGGCCCTGCCCCACTCGAATTCTGGGGCCCAGCCCCTTGGCGGTCGCACTCCAGTCTGCCCCACTCGGATTCTGGGGCCAAGCCCCTCGGTGGTCGCACGGGGCCCTGCCCCACGCAGATTTTGGGGCCCAGCCCCTCGGCGGTCGCATTGGGCCCAGCCCCACTCGGATTCTGGGGTACAGCCCCTCGGCGGTCGCAGGGGGCCCTGCCCCACTCGGACTGAGGGGCCCAGCCCCTCAGCGGTCGCAGGATGCCCTGCCCCAAGCAGATTCTCGGGGCCCTGCCCCACTCTGATTCTGGGCCCAGCCCCTCGGCGGTCACACGGGGCCCTGGCCCACTCGGATTCTGGGGCCCAGGCCCTCGGCTGTCGCACGGGGCCCTGCCCCAATCGGATTCTGGGGCCCAGCCCCTCGGTGGTCGCATGAAGCCCAGCCCCACTCGGATTCTGGGGCCCAGCCCCTCGGCGGTCGCACGGGGCCCTGCCCCACTCCAATTCTGGGGCCCAGCCCCTCGGCGGTCGCACTCCAGTCTGCCCCACTCGGATTCTGGGGCCAAGCCCCTTGGTGGTCGCACGGGGCCCTGCCCCAAGCAGATTTTGTTTTCGGGCCCAGCCCCTCGGCGGTCGCATTGGGCCCAGCCCCAATCGGATTCTGGGGTACAGCCCCTCGGCGGTCGCAGGGGGCCCTGCCCCACTCGGACTGAGGGGCCCAGCCCCTCAGCGGTCGCAGGGGGCCTTGCCCCAAGCAGATTCTCGGGGCCAGCCCCTCGGCGGTCGCACGGGGCCCTGCCCCACTCGGATTCTGGGGCCCAGCAACCTGCCGGGCGCACGGGGCCCTGCCCCACTCGGATTCTGGGGCCCAGCCCCTCGGCGGTCGCACCGGGCCCTGCCCTAATCGGATTCTGGGGCCCAGCCCCTCGGCGGTTTCACGGGGCCTTGCCCCACTCTGATTCTGGGGCCCAGCCCCTCGGCGGTCGCACGGGGCCCTGAGGCACTCTGATTCTGGGGCCAAGCCCCTCGGCGGTCGCACGGGGGCCCTGCCCCACGCAGATTCTGGGGCCCAGCCCCTCGGCGGTCGCACGGGGCCCTGCCCCACTCGGATTCTGGGGCCAGGTCCCTTGGCCGTCGCACGGGGCCCTGCCCCACGCGGATTCTGGGGCCCAGCCCCTCGGCGGTCGCACGGGGCCCTGCCCCAATCGGACTCTGGGGCCCAGCCCCTCGGCGGTTTCACGGGGCCTTGCCCCACTCTGATTCTGGGGCCCAGCCCCTCGGCGGTCGCACGAGGCCCTGACGCACTCTGATTCTGTGGCCAAGCCCCCTGGCGGTCGCACGGGGCCCTGCCCCAGGCAGATTCTGAGGCCCAGCCCCTCGGCGGTCACACGGGCCCCTGCCCCACTCGGATTCTGGGGCCAAGCACCTCGGTGGTCGCACAGGGCCATGCCGCAATCAGATTCTGGGGCCCAGCCCCTCAGCGGTCGCACGAGGCCCTGTACCACGCAGATTCAGGGGTCCAGCCCCTCGGCGGTCGCACCGGGCCCTGCCCCGTGCACTCTCTGGGGCCCAGCCCCTCGGCAGTCGCACGGGGCCCTGCCCCACTCTGATTCTCGGGCCCAGCCAGCAAGAACCGGGCACACCGGCCTCGGGGGGGACGGGGATTCCAGCCCAGGAAGTGGTCGGAGTATTCTTCAGGGCCAATCGGGAGGCAGCACTGACCTAGAACCGGTCACACCTGCCAGGGGGGGACGGGGAGTCCAGCCCACGTGGTGGTTGGGGTACCCTTCATGGCCCACGGGGAGGCATCATCCTTCAAGAACCGGGCACACCAGCCTGGGGGGGACGCGCAGTCCAGCCCACGTGGTGGTGGGTTATCCTTCATGGCCCATGGGGAGGCATCATCCTTCAAGAACCGGGCACACCGGCCTGCGAGGGACGAGGAGTCAAGCCCAGTTGGTGGTCCGGGTATCCTTCATGGCCAATGAGGAGGCATCATTCTTCTTGAACCGGGCTCATCGGCCTGAGGGGGACGGGGAGTCCAGCCCAGGTGGTGGTAGGGGTATCCTTCATGGCCCAGGAGGAGGCATCATCCTTCAAGAACCGGGCACACCGGCCTTGGGGGGACGGGGAGTCCAGCCCAGGTGGTGGTCGGGGTATCCCTCATGGCCCATGGGGAGGCATTATCCTTCAAGAACCGAGCACACCGGCCTGGAGGGGACGGGGAGTCCAGCCCAGGTGGTGGTTGGGGTATCCTTCACGGCCCATGGGGAGGCATCCCCCGTCAGGAACCGGGCAACCAATGGGCGGGCGACCACGTTGCGCAGGGTCCCCTGCCTTCGAACTCCCAGGCCCGTCGCCATGCACCGCGCCTGTGCTAGGGCAGAAGCCCCCCATATCCCTGACGTCTTCCCTCCGGGGCCGTCTGTACCCGCACACCTGGACGCCTGCCACGAATACCCCGCATTGGAGCCTCCTCGGTTCCGCGCCCAGGTTCAGGCGTTCACGCGGCCGGCCGCCGAAGTAAGAAAAAGTGCTTTTCAATTGCTTTAGAGTAGACTTTAGTTGTATTAGAGATGCTCTAAGCTATGCTCCATTTCATCTTAATATTGGCCTAACCAAAATGGGTGATAACACATTTTGACCTATAGAACCAAACACTAAATCAGGATGTTGTGTGGACCCCTTAATCCCCAAACAATGTGAACTAAAACATCTTCTCCTGGACTCACTGAGGCGCTGACATTGATTCAGAGCCTATGGATTTATCTATGTTTTCTCATGAATTCTTAGCTATCCTAGTGGTATGTACCCTAGGAAGCTGGGGTACCTCTTTTTGAGACGTCCTGGGTTCAATACCCAGTCAGCCTAGCTAAGTAGGAGGTTCCCATGTGACATGGCAGTGACCTCAGAGCCACAAGCCATGCCACCTCAGCACCTATGGGACCCAAAAACAGAGAGTGCACATCTCAAGATGGCACTATGGAGAGTGTGAGCCCTTGGGGCAGTTTTCCAATCAGCTTTTCTCAATCATGTAAAATATTTCAACCCGAGTTGCATTGATTGTCTATTGCTGTGGGCTATTGTTGATATCTTTCTTCATCTAACTCTTTTGTGACTGCAGCCCTCCATGCTTTGATCCTGTCTGACTTCTACTTGCTCATCTCTGGCTTGGGTTATCCTGTATTGGTTGTATTTCAACAATAAAACATTTTCTCCATCAAAAACAAGCAGCAGGAACCCTACACCAGCGGCAAACAGCATGAAAGGCAAGACAAAGAGCTGAAAGACTCATAAAAACTTTCTGGTAGCAAGAGGCAGACAGCCTCTGCTTGCCGGCAGCAACCCCATGCCGTACACCCAGCGCGCCGAGGACTGTCCTGAGCAAGAAGGGCGAAGAGAAGTATTGACACGAAGGAGGACACCGACGTGAAGACGGCGCCTGAGGCACCGGCAATGCCAGCGCCTGTAGTGCCTGGACCTGGAGAACCTGGCGCTGTACCTTCGGTGCCCTTACATGGGCCAATGGACATGGCTGACGATTCTCTGGAGGGACTGCAATCGGCCTTCAGGGCCCTCTCAGTCGAGGAGGTGGACACCAACCCTGTGAAGAGAAAGAGAAAGAGAGAGAAGGATGCAGGAGAAGGCATGGCAGACGAAGGAGAGGACCATGGGCACGACCTAACGAGGGAGTCAACCCCCGAGGGCGCACCAAGCGCCTCTGGCCTCCACCCATCACCCTCTCCTACAACCACCACACTCCCAACTCCAGACCCAGCTGCTGCAACATCCACACCCATAAGAACCCGGCCTATGGCTGAGCGCACAGGCTTTAGTGGCATGTCTACTTACCCTGCCTATGGTGTGGACCCATCAACCACTGCGCTTCCAGAGGCAACTACTGCCAGTGACCCAGTGGCCTCCAGTTCTGCGCCGCGCTGGTATGCGGCGGGTTATCACCATCCTCTACCCGCTACCGGAGCCTATGTGGCTGATATTCCTGGGTATGCAGCGTGTGAGCCTGGCTATCTTATGCCAACACCTGGGTATGCAACCCTGAGTGGGCTAAGGAGAGGCCCTGAGTCGTGCGGGAGCAAGAGTAGGGGATCGAGGGGATCGTCCAACCAATCCCTGACCAGGTCTGAACTGAGAGAAGCCCCACGTGGAGCAACTAAGGACCTGGTTCAGGACATTACCCAAGAAATCAGGGAGAAGCTAGAGCCCCTGATTCCGCCCCAAAGGTCACCTACGACCCTGGGAGCCTCTCCCCATCGCCTGCAGGCTAACGACCTGGTGGCTGGGCTGAGCCACACTCTTGGAGGAGTGAGGAGCCGGCCTATGCCTACGCCTGCAGTGGTGCCCAGGAGCCCCTTTGTACCGAGGACCGCCCAGCCGCCATACAGCCACGTGGCCAACTCCACCGGAGCAGAGCTGAACCAGCTTGGACCTACAGCCTTGAGGGCCATGATCGACGTTGAGCCCTACGGCTCCAGTCACCTAGGCGGCGACCACTGCGACGATGAGCCGGCTTCCCTTACGTCAGCCCCCCCTTCAGACGATGATGACCCTGAGGACCCCGACTATCCGAGGGAAAAGAAGAAAAGGACGAGGAAGAAGAGCCGACGTCATCGATCTCAAGATGCCAAAGCGGTTGCCACTTCGAAGATAGTGGTCAACCTACCAGAATTCATCGGTAAGGACCTATCCGGGTGTCCCGAGAATTTTGGGCGCTTCCTGAGGATGACCGGCCAGACCCAGGCCAGTGGCAGGGTCAAATGCGATCTGCTCTTGCAATGTTGCAAGACAAAATACCTGGAAAAGCAGGTAAAGCAGATAGTGACGAGGTCCGCCACCTTTGCCGAGCTTCAGGTGGCCCCGGAGAGGCAGTACCCCTCCTACAAGACCGACCTCTCCATCAGGACGGAGATACAGAACCTGGGAATGCTACCCAACAACCCCAAGGCGGCCCGCATCACAGAGTTGCTCGCGGACCTGGATCACTGGGTGGGGCGGCTGACCCCAGGGTCTTACGGCAGCAAGGAGCTGCTGTTCTGGCTCGTGGCCAAGATGCCTACCTCGGTGTGGGATGAATGCCGAGCGACGGCTGAGAGGAAGGCAAGGACCCTGACCTACGAGGACGTGTCTGTCCTGCTCCTGGAACTGGCGCTGGAGAAGGAGAGCGACCAGCATCCGGATGCCTACCGTCTTGGAGAAGGAGGCTCAGGGAGCCATGGCAAAGGGTACCGGGGACCCAGACCTGGACAGGGGACTACTCCCAAGCACGCCCGTATCATGGGCAATGTCCAGGAGCTATTCTGGTGTGACGCCAGAGACGAGCATGGTCACCTGCAGCACGCCCCCGACTGCGATCAGCGCCATTGCTTCGTGGTCCAGGGGAAAAAGCAGGAGACCAACACCGGCAGCAAGCCTAAGATGCCGGATCATTACAGGTGTACTATCACCTGTGCCTTTTGTGGGAAGCGGAAGCACTATGAGGATGAGTGCTACCACAAGCAACGCCTGTCGGCGAAGCTCAAAGGCGACAATCCTGGCAAGGGCTCTGGCAAGGGCTTTGGCAAGGGCGGTGGCAAGGACAACAACGACTCTGGCAAAGGCAAGTCGAAAGGCCGTAAGAAAGGCCAAGATAAGAGCCAAGGTGGACGAGGAGGAGGCGCTGACAGCCAGCAAGATAAGGATAACAAGAACCAAGACACGTCCGTAGGCAACCCTAATCCAGGGGGGAACTCCGAACCCTCTGGAGGGCAGTCTGGTTTCGGGCCGACCACACGCTCGCAGACTCAGGCCCAACAAGAGCAAGGGGCCAAGCGAGGACGTGAAGGTGGTGACGATGGCCAAGCTAAGAAACGATCCCGCCTCATGCGGATTGCCCAAAAATTGCGGAACAAGGGGTTCAATCCGACATGTCCCGCGGAATTCTGACGGGGGCGCTCTCGTGGGGCCCTGGACTTAGTGTTCTGGGTACGTATCCGACTTGGGGGACTTGAATACCGGGGGGTACTGGATACCGGAGCCACTATATCTATAGTGGCTAAGAAAATTTTACCTCGTGAAAGCTTGACGAACACCATGCCTACTGCGGCTATCCGAATGGGGGATGGACATGTGGTGCACAGCTGCGGGGACTGTGAAGTGGAGGTACCAATGGGCTCCCGAACGATAGCCCATCGGTTCTATGTGATGAACACCGAGGCCTGCGACTTTGTACTGGGTACCATCTTCTTCGTACAGCACACCCAGATACAATCACTAACGCTGCAAGCCCCCTACCTCCTCTACGTGGACCATGGTGATGGCAGGGAGTCCGTGCCACTGGAGCAGTCTGAACACACCTCGAGCTCCGACATGATGGCGGCCTCCAAAACTGAAGACTATCAACTATTGAGGGAAGTCCTGGACCAAGGTCTGAAGGAGTTGGGTTACTCCAGAGAAGACCTGAGCGTGGAGTTGTTCGCCAGCGACAAGCAACATGTCTTGGACCCCTACTACAGTAAGGGGAAAAACTGCTGCGACAAATTTTACTGGCCCTCTTTCGGGATGGCCTACGGGAACCCAAGGTTCAGTGAATTGGGGAAGGTCTCCACGAAGGTGGCCCTGGAACATTCCCGTATGGTCCTGTGTTCCCCCGATTGGGGAGCCCATCGGGGCAATGAGTACCGGCGAACCCTCCTGAACAGGATGACTATCACCTCCGTCCAATTACCTGATGAGGCTATCTACGTGCCTCTGGGCCGCAAGAAACCCATCGAGAAAACCTGGATGAGGAAGTATGCTCAGCGTGGTGGACGGTAGTCTGACCTCTATCCCTTGGGAGGATCTGGACTCAACCCTGGTCCAGACTATCCAACGAGAGAGCAATGGACTCTCCCTGGGTGACCTGAAGGATCGACTAAGGCCTCAAGATGCTATTGAGACTATACCAGGGGGAGACGAGTACGTCGTGAAAATCAACACTGCCCCCAACTCTCCCTGCCATTTACCTATTCCTGATGGAGTCTCAGAGTGTGGACTATCCCAGCTTCCCAGCTCTATTCACTCTGATGACGAAACTGAGCACGACGCCTTCTTCGTACAGACCTGTTTGGAGGAAGTGGAGAACGCCGAGTACATCGCCCAACTGAAACCCCTACTCTCCATGAGGGGAGAAGAGCCCTTGGACAGGGAGTTGGAACCCCGATCAACGCTGAGGGCCTACATGCACTCCAAGAGGAGATTGGTGGCGAAAAAGCTATGCTACGCTAAGCCGACCCGCAGCTCATGGCCACTGAAGCAAGGGTGTAAGGGAGATCTCTCCCAACTGAAGGAGGACCTCGAACAAAAGATCACCACCTGGCAAGGGGAGGTGGATCTCAAGCTCATGAAGAGCGTGTGGGGTGCCCATGTGAGGACCCCGGAGGAGGACGAACTCTCAGTGGAATGTGTATGTGAACCCCCTCGAGCGTGCCTATGTTGCCATCGTCCGCCTGAGATGGTTGAACGAGACATTCTTTATGCCTACCAAGGGTTGAAGGATACTACCGAGGACGAAGAGCCAGTGGAGGATCACCTCCCGGCGTCTATTACCCAGGGGGCAAGCAACTTACACTCTGACGAGGACATGGAGGACAAGATCAAACTACTGGACCCGCGGGTACAGAAGCTCATAAGGACCTATCTTGAGGTGTTCGGGGAACTACCACCCCCAGCCTCATGTGACAAGCTGGTACAGATGGACCTAAAGCTGAAACCTGAGTACGTGGGCCATAAGATCCGGAGGAGACCCTATCCGGCTCTTAAAGAGCAGGCTGATGAGATCGAACGACAGATACAAGTGTGTATCAACGCTGGCCTGGTCCTGGAGTACAAGGACGGGGACTACCCCCAACACTGCAGCCCCTGTTTCCTGGTGGCTAAGCCAGCGTCTACAGCCAAACGGCTAGTAGTGGATTATGGAGAGCTGAACAAGAAGACGTTGAACCAGTCAGGGTCCATTCCTAACATGGAGTCTACCCTTGAGAAGATAGCCTCCTGTCGCTACAAGACCAAGATGGGCAAAAGAAGTGGATATGCGCAGGTGGACCTGACGCCCAACGCCCAGGAGCTACTCGCCTTCGTCACCCCTCAGGGGAGGGTGTTCAAGTGGAAGGTAATGCCCTTTGGCGTGGCCAACGCACCCGCTCTATTCCAAGAGCTGATGAACAAGATCCTGTCCATCCTACGACCCAACCCAAGGTGCGAGAACTCATATCCCCTGGGGCCCAGATGGAAGAACACATCGACGATGTATGCCTCGGGACCAATACCCAGGTGGATCACCTAATCCTCTTGGGTGAGTTCTTTGCGGTCTGCCAGGAGAAGCACACACGACTCAAGCTGGAAAAGTGTGAGTTCATGCAGAAGACTATGCAGTACCTGGGGTTCGATGTTGGCTATGGGTGGTGGACCCCAGCAGCCTCTAAGGCCAAACCCCTGATGGATGCTAAGGTACGGCATGAAGACCCCAAGAAAAGAGGCCATGATGTACTCAGTTTCATTGGGGCGTGCAATTTCTACCGCCGCCATATCAAGAACTTCACCTACACCAGCGCCATCCTGACAGACTTGATCAAGAAGAGTACCGCCTGGCGCTGGGGCCCACAAGAGCAACAAGCGTTTGACGAGCTCAAAGACAAGGTGGCCAACGCTAAGTGCTTGGACGTGCCTAGAGCACAAGGGGAGATGATCCTCCTGACCGACGCCAGCAATGTGGGCGGTGGTGGAACGTTGTTCCAATGGCAAGCACCAGAGAAGGAGGAGTTCAACTCGGCCATTTCCCAATGGGGGGCAGATGGACTGAACCGAGACGGTACCCTCAAGCACAGCTACCCTGACGACAAGTTGGTTCTAGTACCCTTGGGTCACTGGAACTGGAAATGGAACCAGGCCCGGGGTAACTACTCCACCTATGAGCATGAATTGCTCGCGGGTATGCTGGTGCTATCCTCTCAGGCACGACTGTTGGGGAGTAACCCTGGGGTATGGTTGTGCGACCAAGAACCGGTCCGCACTTTCCAGAAGGGCACCGACCTGAGAAGGTCAAGCTACAGCGCTGGTGGACCTACCTCAGCCAACTACGGCTAATAGTGCACCATATCCAGGGAGTCAAAAACGAGTTTGCGGACTACATCAGCCGCAACAACTTCGACTACCTGATTGGTGCCAGGTCAGAAGCGCTAGCCAAGGATGCAGTCAGCCGTATTGATGTACACCTGGACCTCAACATGACCATGATCCGACCTATAGATGGACTCCAACAAGCTGAGTACCTGAAGGAGTTCGGAGATATCTATAAGCGCCTGGAGAAGCGCCTGGAACCCCTCCTGGTCAACCAAGAGCAGTGGAAGAAGGACAAGAGCTTCCTCGGGCACGAGGACCCAATTGTGGTACCCAGTGACAGAGTCTCAGCGCTACTGAAGTGGACCCATGAGTCCAGTGGTCATGTCGGTGCTGACCGTACCCTGAGGCTATTCAAGCAGTGGTTCCACACTACGTGGACTGATGACGAGCTGCGGAAAACCCTCCAGCCTATCGTGGACAAGTGCCCGTGTCGGTCCTGTAAACCTGGGGATATCAGGGAAAGAGGTCTCTATTCGACTCTCCCTATCCCCCACTGTGCCAACAGTGTTCTCTACGTGGACTACACTGAGATGCCTAAGTTCGGGGGCTATGACTTTGCCCTAGTGGTAACCTGTGGGCTCACCAGGTTTACCAGGGTGTACCCATCTACTAAACACATCACTGCCGAGGAGACCATCAAGATACTCCTGGAAGAGTGGTTCTGTGTCTAGGGGGCACCCAAAGAGATTAACTCAGACGAAGATGTCCGAGTACGCTCCGACACCGGCTGGTACAAGAGATTCCTGAGATCCCTCAATGTCCAGGTGTCAACGGGGATTCCCTATACTCATACGAGTAACCCCCTATGTGAGGGACAGATTCGTGTACTCAAGGAGAACGTAAGGATATGGTGCAAGACTGAACGCACCAAAGACTGGGTGAGACTAGTCCCCGTCATATCCTTGATGATGAACTCCCAAGAGAGTTCGGCAACTGGCTATTCGCCCGATGAGCTGTTCATGGGACGCCCGGCGTGGTTCCTACACGCTCCCTACCCTGAGGATTCCTACTCCACTGCGGGTAAGTGGATGAAGGAGCAAAGAGACAAGGTGGACAAGGCCAAGGCTATGCTCCAGAGAGTGAGGGGGCGCCAGTGGAACAAGCAAAACAAGCACAGGGTGCCCGCCTCCTACCAAGAGGGAGACTGGGTGCTGGTGCACCACAGTTGCTTACCCGCCTGGCCACGCTCCACCAGCGATGACCCCTACCTTGGGCCCTACAAGATTCTATCTGTGGATGGTCACCGTATCACCGTGCGGTGTTCTCCCCGAGTAGGGGGGACCCTGGTGTGCGCTGCTCAACAGCTCAAGCGCTACTACGACCCAGAGGACCTCTGTGGGGAGGAATGGGAACTAAAAGACGAGGAGATCACCACTCACAACCTACAGGGGGCTGCCAGCCCAATGGAAGTAGAAGGGGAACTCCCCGACATGAATGCCGAGGAGGTGGCTAAGGAAGGCTTCTACCTGGTGATGTAGGTCATCCGACAGCGCTATCGGCAAGGGTGGCGTTTCCTCACTCTCTGGGAAGGGTGTGGAGTTGAAGAAGCTACCTGGGAACCCTTCTCTGCCTTTGTTCTTCCTGAGGGACGCCTAAACTCTGTTCTGGTTGACTACTTGTTCCAGAACACCCTAGGAGAGTTGCTGAGGCTCGCTGAGACGCTTGCCTCTCAGAAGAAACCTAGGGACTGAACCCTACCTATACCTTCCTAAGCGTGTGTGTGCGTGGGCTATTCCTGAGGTCCTGGAAGCAAGCTGCAGAAATGGTGTCCTAATTATACCCAAGTCTGCACCCTTGCTGAACCCGGCGGATGTCTTACCGGTGCCACGGGGTACGCCCCGGGCCTCTGGCGTGGTCTGGACAGCGCATTGTGCTCGTACCGTACACAGGCATTGCCTGGGGACGTCTGCCTGTGGCGATGCAGAATGAACTGGTCACGTTTGGCTTTGCAAGGTGAAGGTGTGTTTTTTGTGTAGCGCTTCGTGCAACAGCGGTTGCACCGGTGAAGCCGGTGCAACCGCGCGCCTGTCCAGTGGTTGAACCACCTCTCAAGCCGGTTACATTTTAGTGCAATCCATGAGGAAACAAGCTTCTGACAATCAAATGTAGGCTTGCATGTAATTGTTCTTCAGTAAAAAGGGTCCAAAGTCCTAAGGGGAATCCAAACAAGGCGCAGGGGTGTATGTCACCACGCCTAACGAAAAGGTGATGATGAAGCCCTGCGGTTTCACCAATACAGCCGCCGCCACTGGCACCTACACCACCACCGCCGTAAAATATGATCAAAGAGAAATAGGTCTCCAGTGTTTTGCACCAATGAGGTAAGAAGGTTTTCAAAAACATTCTTTTTAGGGGGTGTGGCATCTCTTGGAGGGCTGAGAAATAGTGGTTTTCAGGTTTCTACTTAACAATTTGTTGCTGTACCACGATAGGGGTTCAACCGTGGGGAAGCCGTAATGAAAGTGCGCGGTTGAACTCGGTTGAACCACGGTTTTACTTGGGGAATTTAAGGGTACCTGATCCAAATGAGCACGTCGAGCCGGGTCTCTCCGCCCCTAAGCGCCCAGTTTCTGTGATGGTGCAAAGCCTTTGGGGAATACCGAGCACATGAGTCCGGGTATTGTTTTCCTACCTACCTGCCTACTACAGGGGAGGGTTGGCCAAAAGCTATGAGGCATGAAAACGCCTGTTTGTTACGATGGCCAAAACCTGGACTAACTACTGCCACTGCCCGCCAAAACCCTGATGACATTTCAGGAAACAGGCGGGACAGTGACACAGTCACTACAGGTCCTACACGCCCTATAGTGGCACCAGCCATCAAAGGATGAGCGGATTCTGAGCCCCAAGCCCTCACCCTGGCTTGCCACTCCTACACTCACACGCTACTTGGGGATGATGTTGATCATGTCAAAGGCCCTATAGGGCTAACCTGTGAAAGGGACGAGAAAACACAGCGCTACCAAGCGACTGTGGCCTAACAGGGACACCACAACGCCTTTCCCTGATAGGGCTTGGAGGGAAGGAGTGCTCAGGTTGCATGCACGGCGTGTATGTTGAGGAGGTCGGACTGCCTTCGCCACTCCTGGCTGAAGGGCAGTTTGTTGATTGGGTGATCAGCGCCCGTTTTAGCGTGGGCGAAAAATTCAAAAGTCGCCGAAGGCAACTGCAGCTGCATCAATTCAGCCTGACCTTCCCACCTGTAAAGCAAAGGCAAATGAACTGGGTTTGAGACGGAGGAACCAAGCCAGCCTCCACGTGTTTTACGCTTCTTAGGCTGACGTATAATACGCTGTTCCTAAACCCAGTTACAAGCAAGCCAGCTTAAGGAACTCCACCCGTTTTCTTATAGAACCTGGGGTGGTGCCCCTGGGTAACCTAAACAAGGGTTGTACCGTGCGCACCTCGCGTGGCCTACCCTTTAATGCGCCATGTGAATGCATGAGCATGCACGATGGTTCCAATCTCCTATGTTTAACCAATCTCACTTTCCATACCAAGATCACAAACTCTACCAGGGGGTGGCCCCTCCTGGGCTTACCTACCTTACTCACCGCTGGAGAGAGAGAGCAAGGTGGAGTGCAAATCGAGACAGAAGCGAGTAAAACGAAACACAAGCGAGCAAATCGTTCATGCACCAGTTTGTATGTTCTAATCATTGCAACAAAAAAGGGTGGTTGTGCTGTAAGAGCAGTTGTCACGGTTGCCCCACATTGCACCGCAGGGCAGGACCGGTAAGCCCCGTGACAACCACTCTCTGGCCGAAGGCCATCTGTTTTTCCCTAATCTCACCTCTAATCATCTGCAGTCTTTCTAATCTAGCCCTCTATCGTTTGTTAGCGCTGCTACAAGGCTCGTTCACGGAGACAGGAGGCAAGCAATGTGCATGCTGCATACGAGACGAGGACGGACCTGTGATTTATACCCGTTTCATTGAAGTCATTTTGAATTTTTGAATTCTTTGATCTTGGATTCTTCCTGTCAGCAAGAGTGGAATCCATATGTTCATCTATTCATGTGTGTCTCGTCATTTTCGTCATTATACGTGACATACGTTTAAAATCTTACTAATTCTTTGTTTTCCGGCGCTTTGTTAGGACCCGCCCCGGCGCGCCGTCTTTTTCTGCGTAGGTATATCCTGATTGGGAAAATCAGGAGATGACCGCAAATTTAATAAAAATATGCATCTGATGCACAATGGGATTCTGGTCAGGTATGTGCTTTCAGAAAAATTCTAGGCCGTCATTTGACGGATTTAGGTGTTGTCGCTTCGCATTTGCGTGGATTCGCCCCTCATCCTCCCTTTCCTCTGTTGTACAGATATCCTCGCGAAGCGTCGCTGAGTAGGTTGCTGTTCGGGTCGAAAAGCAGCAGCAGGAGACTGAACCAGAACCCGAGACCCCACCAAGGGGCAATTTTAATTTAATCGTCGCCCCCACGCCCTAAGATCAGGACAGGTGTCTCCATCAGGTTCCAGGAGACTCAGATCGAGCCTCCTATGAGAGTCTTGCGTTGGGTTGTGTCACGCTGCAGTTTGGAGGGAGGGATGCATATGCATATGGTCTTTGCATGCCCTATTCTAACCCCACTAAGCCACAGGAACGCCTGCAGCACCAAGAGCGCTGAGTTTTCTGTAGGTAATTGTCACGAACAATGCAGCAAAAGGCGCTGGCCATGGTAAAGCGCCATCTTCCAGTGTAAGGGAGGCTATAGGTATTTTAAAGTAGATGTGGGAACCAAGGAAAGGCCAAGAAAAATACCCTTTTTCCTGAAATGCGACAGTGGTGGCCACCACAGCAGAGAGGGGGGGTAAGAAAAAGTGCTTTTCCATTGCTTTAGAGTAGACTTTAGTTGTATTAGAGATGCTCTAAGCTATGCTGCAGTTTTATCTTAGTATTGGCCTAACCAAAATGGGTGATAACACATTTTGACCTATAGAACCAAACACTAACTCAGGATGTTGTGTGGACCCCTTAATCCCCAAACAATGTGAACTAAAACATCTTTTTCTGGACCGACTGAGGCGCTGACATTGATTCAGAGCCTATGGATTTATCGATGTTTTCTCATCACTTCTTAGTTATCCTAGTGGTATGCACCCTAGGAAGCTGGGGTACCTCTTTTTGAGAGGTCCTTGTTTAATACCCAGTCAGCCTAGCTAAGTAGGAGGTTCCCATGTGACATGGCAGTGACCTCAGCGCCACGAGCCATGCTACCTCAGCATCTATGGGACCCAAAAACAAAGAGTGCGCATCTCAAGATGGCACTATGGAGAGTGTGAGCCCTTGGGGCAGTTTTCCAATCAGTTGTTCTCAATCATGTAAAATATTTCAACCCGAGTTGCATTGATTGTCTATTGCTGTGGTCTATTGTTGATATCTTTCTTCATCTAACTCTTTTGTGACTGCAGCCCTTCATGCTTTGATCCTGTTTGACTTCTGCTTGCTCATCTCTGCCTTGGGTTATCCTGTATTGTTTGTATTTCAACAATAAAACATTTTCTCCGTCAAAAACAAGCAGCAGGAACCCTACACCAGCAGCAAGCAGCAGGAAAGGCACAACAAAGAGCTGAAAGATTCATAAAAACGTTCTGCCGATTCGGAGCCCTGGAGGCGCGCCGCAGGGGCGCTGCCAGCCTGCGAGAGGGGTGCTGGTTGAATGAGGGGGAGGGGGGGCTATCGGTCAGGGGGGGCAGCCATGCAGCATGGTAGTAACTGGCCCACACACTACTGCTTTCGGAGTATCATCCGCCAAGACCCTGGTACCAGCGTGTTGGAACATTGGACTCGTCTTCCTGGTCGGCACTCTTGCAAGGCGGAGCCCTAACTCTGAGCTATACCCACGCACACGCCTTTGACACCCCTTCCAGTCCCGCCTCGTCGCCGTAGCCCTGCAGCCACGTGGCCGGCCGCCAGTGCGGGGCCCTGGAGGCGCGCCGCTCGGGCGCTGCCAGCCTGTGAGAGGGGAAATGGGCACGAGCAGGGAGGGGTCACGGGACAGGGGAGGCGGCGGGGCGCAGCAGCACTCGGGCAGGGGAGGCGGGTGTCTGGGTACGGTGAGGCCCTCATGTGAGGTGGCAGCCATGTGGGGCGCACACGGGCGGTGGCAGGCAGTAGTTGGGCGCCCTGTGTGGGGGGGAGGGGGCGCATGTCAGAGCTCTGCATAGGGCCCTGTGTTTGGTGAGCGCACTGGAGGAGAGGAGGAGGAGGCTAGGTCAGCCGTCCTCGCTAGGGGTCGCTGACCGTTCCCAGGGCCCATGTGGCCGGTAGTAGGGGCCGCGGGGTCCCTGGGGAAGGTGCTTCGCACTGGGGCGTGCAGACGCCAGACACTTGATTCGGGCCCCGCGTCGTTTGACGTCATCCTGACGCCATCCTGACGCTAAATTATCCTGACGCCTACCTGACGCCACCCTGACGCCTTCATGACGCATCCTGGCGCATCCTGACACGCTCCTGACGCCTACACCACTACCCTGACACACCTCCGACGCCTGCCTCGCGCCATCCGACGCATCCTGACGCCATCCTGACGGCATCCTGACGCCATACTGACGCATATTGACGCGTTCCTGACGCGATCGGACAATCCTGACGTTTCTTGATGCCATCCTGACGCCATCCTGACGCTTTCCTCACACTTTCCTGACGTCATCCTGACGCCATTATGTCAGAAAGCAAAGATATTTTTCTGTTGAAAAAACAGTTTTCGGCATTTCCTGCCTTAAAACCTTCTCAAAGATGTTCAAAACATCTCATTAGGTTTGTACCTTATACACCATTTTATCTTTTATGTCTAACCTATTTCTGGTCAGTATCAACGCCAAAGGCCTCATTGGGCCCCTGAGATGCCCTCATGTCCTGGTGGCGTCATCCTGACACCATCTTGACGCTATCCTGACGCCATCCCGACGCCATCCTGACGCCACCATGATATCCTGACGCCATCCTGACGCCATCCTGACGCTACTCTGACGCTCCCTGACGCCATCCTGATGGTATTCTGGCGTTTTGCTGACGCCATCGTGATGCATTCTGACGCAACCTGACGCCATCCTGATGCCAAACTACCAATCATCCTGACGGCATCCTGACGGCGATCCTGACGCATCCTGACGCCATCCTGACGCCATCCTGACGCCATCCTGACGTCATCCTGACGCTCTCCTGACGCCATCCTGACGCTATCCTGACGTCTCTACGTCGCAGGGCCCAAATCAACTGCTAGTACACTGCCCAGTGGCAGTCCCCGGGCCCTGTCGTCCGGGGCTTTGCACCCGGCACCCAGCCCATGGGTAGACCTGGGGAGTACTCAGGTTGTGGTTTGGTGCGGTGTGGTGCGATGTGTTGTGGAACGTTGTGTGCGTTGTGTTGTGTTGTGTTGTGTTGTGTTCTGTTGTATTGTTTGTGTCTTGTCGTGCTGTGTTGTGGTGGGTCGTGTCGCCTTGCGGCGCTTGGTGTTGTGTAGTTTTGTGGTGTGTTGTGTCTTGTGGTGTCATGTTGTGTCCTGTTGTGTGGCAGTATGTTGTGTTGTGTTATGTTGTGCCGTGTCGTGTTGTGCTGTGTTGTGCTGCGTTGTGTTGTGTTGTATTGTGGTACGTTGTGTTGCGGTGTTTTCTGTTGCGTTGCGTTTTTTTGGGTTGGGTTGGGTTTTATTGCGTGGTGTCCCGCCGCTTTGTCTTCTGAAGTACTGTATCGCGTTGTGTCGCGTCAGGTGGTGCCGCCTTGCAGCATGTACTGGTGCGTTGTGTCACGTTGTGCGGTGTGGTGTTGCGTTGTGTTGTGTTGTGTTGTGTTGTATTGTGTGGTGTTGTGTTGTGTTGTGTGGTGTTGTGCTGTGTTGTGTTGTGCTGTGTTGTGTTGTGGTGTGTTGTGTTTTGTTGTGTTGAGTCCAGTTGTGTTGTGTTGTGGTGCGCTGTGTTGCATTGTGTTGTCTTGCGTTATGTTGTGTTGTGTTGTGCTGTGTTGTGTTGTGTTGCGTTGCGTTGTGTTGCGTTGGGTTGTATTACGTTGTGTCACGCCGTGTTGTGTTGTGTTGTGCTGTGCCGTGCTGTGCCGTGTCGGGTTGTCCGCCGTGCGGCTCGTGTTGGTGTGTTGTGTCATGTTGTGTGGTGTGGTGTTGTGTTGTCTTTTGTTGTGTTGTGTGGTACTGCGTGGTGTTGTGTTATGTTCCGTTGTGTTGTGTTGTGTTGTGTTGTCTCGCGTTGTGTTCTGTTGTGTTGGGTTGTGTCGCTTTTTGTTGCGTTGCGTAGTTGGGATGCTGTTGCGGTGCAAGAATGGTCACCGGTACGGTTGTCTACATGTTGTCCTCGGTTCCCGCTTTGCCTCTTTTCTTCAGGGTGTTGGTCATTATTCTTAGAGACATGTACAGTGTACGAGCGCATGCATGCCGAAGATATGGTTTGTTGCGGCGCGTTTCCCCTGGGCTTCGCGCCCGTACTCTTTGGTTTTGGGGGCACCAAAGAGTATGCGCTTCTTTAGGGGTTGACGGTGGTTTTGTGCTTGTTTTACCTGTCCCGTTGTAGGCAAAGTATTACATGGTATGCAAGGGAACAAGCCCATGCAGCCGGACGTTATCGCTGTTTAGCGTGTTACGCCTTGGCCCCATGTCCGCACTCTTTGGTGTTGGCGGCGCCCAAGAGTGAGCGGGTTTGTTTGCGGCTCGGTGTTTTGTGCTTTTGCCGATTACCTTCTTTATTTGCATATCAACCGATACCGGTCTTTTCTTGGGTTTCCCTTGTTGATCTCGTACTTCTTCTCTGCCTTGCTAGTTTGGGCGTGTTGTCCTCGTGGCGGCTACATACTTTGCCGTGTCGAAACATAATTGGACCTTCTTTTCTCCTTTGACGTTCTTCGTATTTCGCTTGTGTTGACCTATCGCTACGACAAGCACTTTGCTAGTTGTTTTGGGGCACGCATGGAGGTCACTGTCTTGTCTGTCCTCTTGCTGTTCTTGTCCTGGGCTGTATGTGTGGATGCTGCTGTTGACCTCGCCAAACAGCGGTGCAAAGATTCATGTGGGCATTTCGAGGTCACAAAAGACTATTTGTGCCTTTATTTTGTTTTTTGATGCGTCTTTTTCTTCGTCTTCCTTTATTCTTTCCACGCTGTCCAGCGACCGGCGGGACCCAACCATCAGCACCGGCGTATGGCCGGTACGGATCGCTGACGGATGAGGTTCACGACGAGGACATGGAGTGCGACATTGACGGACAGGGTGGAGACCCCATGGAGGATTTCGGGATCATCCCAAAGCAGGTAAAGCGCCGGGGAGCCGCCAACCGGGGCCGCCGGGAACGTGAGGACGAGGAGTATATTGAAGGCATGCTCGAGGAGTTGTAGGAGGGGCGTACATGGAGAAACCGCGGCGAAGCCGCGTAGACATCGAAGAGATGGACGTGGCAGCCGTGGGAACACAGGGGGGCCGCCACTGGGAGGCAAGATTTTCCTAGCGGCCAGCGTTCATGGTCTCCAAGGCCACTGACGCCGCCGTGTCGAAGGGGTAGTAGTACATCCGGCCCCACATGTACCATGGGAGCTCCTTCAACATCGACCGCTTGTTGGAGAAGCCAGAGAATTAAGGGATGACCGTCACTGAGGACATGGATCCCGCGCAGGTGGAGAGATATGTCTTCAAACGGTTCCGGTGGCGCCTGCTGTAAGTGCTCCAAGACCTGTACTTCAAGGCCGCCAAGGAGGGGAAGACCAAAACCCTCAACGACGCCAAGAAGTGGCTCAATGAGCAGGAGCGGTCTGGGAGCCATCAAGCTGCAGGGTGATGGCAAGGACATCCACCTGTGCAAATGGCGGGAGTTCCAGGGAAAGTACGTCCTGTTCCGCCGGAATGGGGAGGACTGCAACGAGGGTGATGAGCAGTCCTGCCTGCTCCACCTCCTCCCGGACGCCTGGGTCAAGCGAGTCACGAAGCAGGCCTAAGGCTAACCTAGAGTGCCAAGAGTAACCACACCGTGAAGATGATGCTCAACAAGGAGCACCACAAGCGGGTGTTGAAGTGGACGAGGGGCAACGTTGCCCAGGACTTCAAGAAGTAGTCCCTGCGGAACACCCCCCTCATCACCGTCACAGAAGATCCCGTGAAGGCAGCGATCTCACGCCTAGAATAGTGTACAGTGGGCTACCAGACGATTTGTCTGCAAGCCTTGACCGCAGCTGCGGGCTGCAAGGAGGCAAATGCGGTGTCCACTATGTGGGCTAGTGAATTTAAGCCACAGAGCATACCTTGTACTTTATTTTGAATTGTTTTGAGCCTGTCTTCAGCGCATCAGATTGAGTGCTGAACCTCCGCTTGATTGCTGGCATCCTTGTTGAGACACTCCGCCACTTGAATCGCAGCCATCAACTTCATGAATGCCTGTCTTCAGCGCCTTATAAAATGCGCCATCTCATATCCGCTCAACTCCAGGTTAACCAGTTGGTCCTGCAGTGCAAAGGCAACATGTACAGAGCAGATTCAGATCATCATTCATCATTCAATCATTCATCATGCATCATGTGTCATGTGTCATGTGTCATGCATCATGCATCATGACATGCTGGCGCCCTAGCATGTGTTTTTCACATTCCAACCCAAAACCTCACTTTCACTCAAAAGTAACTCAACCACAACCCCACTCTAATGGGTTCCTAAGAAGGTTATACTATTCATTTTTCACCACTCTTTGAATTTGGATGATCACATTTTTGACATGCATGATTGTCATGCATGCCGAGCATGATCGACCCCATGTGTGAGTGATACCACACAAACTACCTTCGAAGGAGTCTATGACCCCTAAGGGACCTTTATTTCCACTACAACCCTTTCTTAAGGTTGTCCCCACTTCAACATGTATTTAAATCCCTATTTGGTGGGTCCCAAGCATGTTTCATGTACTATGGGATCCTACCAATATACCTAGGCCTAAGCCAAGCCCCAAACACGAGAGGAGAGAAGAGAGATAGATAGAGGAGAGGCGCCTGGCAGCGACACTAGGGAGCACGTGGTGCTTCCTGGGTGAGTCCTAACATGGTGTATTGTTACTTCTCAAGGGAGAGTTGTAGACTGAGAGTGGAAGAGAGATAAGGAGTGAACATGAGTGCAAATATGATTGTGTTTCATAGTCCCTTTTTGCTATGGACTGAGCTGAAAGACTACAATTCTATGAGCCCATTACTTTGCTGTTGTTGACGAGGGTGCACAATCTGACTGGTAGCAGAGGAAACCTGCTCTGCCTAAATCCAGTACCCTTTGGATTTAATTTCGATTTAATTCCAGCCTGGAAATTTAGTAAGGGCCGGAGAAGAATTCCTGAACTCAGAAAATGGAGTCTGAAAAATGGAGATGGAATTTTCGAGAGCTTCAAGCAGCCGAGAGACTACGAGCGCTTCTGAAAACGACGTGCAAGTCTTGATGCCTGTCTCCGATGAGGAACTAGTCGCGCCTACCATGGCCGGGTTTGGAACCCCAGAAGTACCTCTTGACGGATCTCGATTCGAAGCCTATCGTTTTCCTGCGCCTACATGTCATGAGTATGCAGAAGCTGTAGCCCCGCGTCCAGAGCCTTCAGCGAGTAACATGACGACAGCTGAATTAGCGAAAGCTATGGAAGTCCTATCGTTGCTCAACCAGAGTGGTCGGTTGCAACAGATGGTTCAAAAAATCGAACACCATGAAGGTTCATTTACCAATGCCCCACAGACTCATGAGTCGGGGACCGCATCGTCTTCGACTAATCCTTTTCAATCCATGCCATGGCGTTCTAATGTGACTTACGCCACTGCGCCTCAACCCCCTATCCATGGAGAACCTATTGTGCATAGAGTGCCTACCGGAGTTCCTGAGCCTAAGTTTTTCTCTGAGCCTCACGCTCCCCAAAGGCCTCATGTTTTCGGAGCCTTTCCTTCTTCGGAAGAGAGCACTATCCTTTTGTTGACCTTGCAACAACTCAAGGGTCGTCTTGAACACTTAGAAAATAGGACTGATGCTAAATTAACCACTAACCCTTGTATACCTTACCACCCCTCTCCTCTAACCCGAGTGTGCACCGGGCTTGCCGGTGTGCCTCCCGGAGTCAAGTCCCCCTTTGTACCCCGTACCAAAGCACCCAAACCCGTTGCGTGCTTCACCACAACCTACGAGGTTTACACCGTCGACCAAGCCCTCGCCCTACGACTCGGTCCACTAGCGCCTATGGCGCTACTCCCCGACCCCACACAACCGGTGCCACATACCAGTAGAGGAACCAAAGCTTTTTTCAAACCCCAAACGAAACCAAACTACCCAAGTTTTCGGGTAAGGACCTCGACGTTTACGCCGAAGATTTTTTGAGGTTCTTGAGGTCGATGGGGCAAGAAGACCTCAACGAAAGAGCCAAAGTGGACCTTGTTATCAACGGTTGTGATAACAAGGACGAGAAGGAAGTGGTTTCGGGGGCGCTCAAGAAAAGTGACTCTTGGGTAAGGTTCCTTATCACGCTCGAAAGGCTCTACCCCACCTACGTTACCGACCTAGAGCTTATTCAAGAGATAGAGCGCATCCCTCGGTTGAAGGAATACCCGACGACCGCGGACATAGCCCAATACGTCCAAACTCTTACATCGCTTACAGACCAATTGGCTACGTCCTACTACGACGACTCGGAAGCCCTCCTACACCTCCTACCCCGTGTTCCTCCAAAAGCCCTGGACGAAATACGGGCTAATCCCGAGAGGTTGTCTAGGATACACACCTTCAACTCTCTCGTTGACCTCCTCTATGAGTTGGCACTTCAGAGAACGTCGGACGCTACGCTCAAGAACTTGCACTCTATGGCGCAAGTCAAGTGGCTAGATCGCAACGCCAACGCCAACGCCAACGCCAACACGGACCAGGCGGAAGCCTTTGCCCACTCGTTGTGTGACGAGTTCTTTGTGGCCTTTCAACAAGCACGACGACAAGGACAAGGCAACGGCAACCCTGGTGGTGGTGGTCGTGGCCGTGGAGGTGGTGGTCGTGGCAAAGGTCAAGGCCAAGGACAATGGTATTGGCGAAGGCAAGTTGAAGAGGACAACTCTCAGACGCCCAAGTTTTTCGCCACTGTGTTTTGCCCCAATTGCGGGACAAAGCACAACGTGAAGGATAAGGCGTGGCAAGAGAGCCTTGATGCTCGAATAGAAGACCAAAAGAACACCAAGAAAGGTCAAGGCCAAGGAGGAAAGGACCAAGCGAAAGGAGGCTCAAAAGGAGAAGAAAAAGGAAGTGGAGGCAAAGCGACCGGAGGAAAGGCGAACGAAGGAAAAGGAGGCAAAGGAAAAGGTGACGACAAGAAGCCTCCGAAAAAGAAACGCTTGGAAGAGTTGTCGGAAGGAAGGCGGGAGAAGAAGCGTAAGAGCTTGCAAGCTTGCAAGACAAGCGAACAACCTCGAGGACTTTGTTGCGGGAGAGACTCAGGGGGCAGCCTAGGTGGACACCGAGACGCACTGAGGTATTGCTACCTATTGAGGGTCGCTATCAATGGTGTATGGGTGGACGCACACCTTGATACCGGCGCTACAATCTCCCTAGTCTCCTCTAGGTTCGTACACTTCGAGGACCTAGTTCCCATAAATATTTGTGGGGTAAAAACGGGAGAAGGGGGAGTCACTCTCACCGAAGGCGAGATACAAAGAGAAGCACAAGTGGAGGACCGAAAGGTACTTCAAAAGATTCAAGCGTTCGACACCATCGCCTTTGAAGCCGTATTGGAGACGGACTTCTTTGCGCAAAACGAGTGGATGAAATATTTGTCGCTCCAAGAGCCCACCCACTTGTTGGTTGTGAACGAAGAGCAAGAATGGGAAGCAATACCCCTCAAGGAGACAAAGTGTCCAAGACCTACGCTCAAGACTCTCAAGAGTTTTCCGTTGGCACTCGATAGCGAGGTGAAGCAAGAGAGTATCCTCGCTACCTTGGACCTACACCGAACGGAGAACTACACGCTCAACTCCGCCGACAAGCGTGACGCGTTTCGACAACCTGGCCTTACCCCGAACACGTGTAACGGTGACTTTGTCGAACTCTTTGCGTCCAAAGAGAACGCCGACGCGGAGTACTTTTGTACCCCCAGGACCAACAACACGTGGTGGTATGATTGGGGAAAGTTGGGAGCTTGGAAGATGCTCTACGCGAAACCCCCTTTCTCAAAAATACTCCACACGTTGGTGAAAGTCGATATGGACCAAGCTACGGTCGCTTTGGTTATTTCCGAAGGGAAGAAGTGGGAAGAAAAAGAAAAGCTATGGGGACTTTTACTCGAAAGGTTGACGGTGACAAAGTTGCTCTTACCTGACGTTCCTCTTTACCAACCTAACCCAAAAGAAAAGTTTTTTCAAAGCCCCGTTGGCGAACCGCTATGTACCTAGTCACGGGAAAGAGCGTGTCCTCTAACCCCATGGAAAACGTGTCTGAGGAGGTAAAGAAGTTCGTGCTATTGCACCACCGTGGGTACGGAAAAGAAGAGATGATGAAAAAGCTTCCTGACGAGGACGACAGCAAGGAAGAGTACAAGTTCGAGACGCCTAAGTTTCACGTCGAAGAAGTGGTTCAAGAAAGTCCGAAAGAGGCAAGAGAAACTCAAGAAGAGAGCGAAAAAACCTCCGACGAAAGCGGAAGCATATCCGAAGCTCCTTCCGAGTCGACTATACCCTTTTCGAACGACTCCTACACCACTATGGACAACGACGACTTGGTCGCCAACCTGTGCTTGGAAGAAGTAGAACCTCTAGAGGCTGCTTTGACCCCTTCCGAAACTCCTAACCCCGAAAAACCTCTTTCACACGTTTCCGTCCCACTTGAAACCATGACGAGCGAAGGAGACGAACGAGAACTCCGTCTCCTACACGCACGCCCAAGTAAAAATTCGTTCCCTTCTTCAAAAGAAGATTTGG
This sequence comes from Eutreptiella sp. 'Long Island Sound 2002', assembly GCA_964036045.1. Classification (NCBI taxonomy): domain Eukaryota; phylum Euglenozoa; class Euglenophyceae; order Eutreptiales; family Eutreptiaceae; genus Eutreptiella; species Eutreptiella sp. 'Long Island Sound 2002'. The sequence continues at coordinate 71,924,945 of OZ038380.1, read as the reverse complement.
AAGAAACTCTCCTCCTTCTACTAAATGAAATTGACAGACTCCAAAAACCGAAGCTAAAAGAAAAATGGAACAGCATGGTCTACCTAGACGAGTACGACGCAGAAGATGGGACGTATTTCAATGTCGGCGAAGAATCCGTCATGCTTCACGAACTACACGAAGCATTGGAACAAGAAGAACAAGAAATCGAAGGAGAAGAAGAAAAGAAAGAAGAAAGAAAAGATGAATTACGCCGGAAAGACATCAAGAGGCTAAGTAAGAAAGCCAAAGAAAAGAAAAAAATTGATCACCAAGTGAATCAGATGATTTTGGACCCCGAACAGGTCCTAGCCCTCAAGAAATTGACGGAGCAAGATGAAAAATCTGAGAAACAAGAATTAGGTGCGTCCAATCTACACGCATCTGAAGACCTCAAGATTTCGCTCGACAAAATGGATGTTGACGAGAGGATCAAGAAAATCATCCTGCATTCCTCTGACGTTTTTGGTCCGTTACCTCCACCTGGATCGGTGAAGAAAGTCGTGACCATGGACCTAGAACTAAGAGAAGAATTTCTCAAAGATCTAGTTCCATGTCGACCGTGGCCAGCATCGAAAGATGACATGGCTGAGATTACTCGCCAAATCACCGAATGCGTGCAGGCCGGTTTGGTCTACGAGTACAAAGAGACGGGCTATCCTAAGCATTGCAGTCCATGCTTCCTGGTAGCTAAACCAGGGAGCACTGTAAAAAAATTGGTGGTCAACTACAAAAAGGTCAACCAGAAAAAAAAACTGCACAGCGGTTCGCTGCCCCTGATGGAGAATACCGTGGAAACCGCTGCTGGATGCAGATACGAAACTGAAATGGACAAGCGGTCCGGCTTCTGGCAAATTGACCTGACAGAGCCTGCCCAAGATCTAACGGCATTCATTGCTCCGGATGGACGGGTCTACAAATGGCGGGTAATGTAATTTGGTATTGCTAACGCCCCGGCGTTGTTCCGGGAGCTGATGAATCAAGTCATCACCCTGTGTAAACGACGACCGGCCGTCCAAGAGCTCCTACAGCGTGGTGCTGTCCTGGAGGCCCACATCGACGATGTCGTCCTGGGGACGAACACCATCGATGACCATCTCCTACTACGCCGAGAATTCTACACCGTCTGTCAAGAAAATGATCTCCGCATCAAGCTGTAGAAATGCGAATTTCTCAAGACGGAAGCTGACTACCTCGGATTCCACATCGGAGATGGATGGTGGAAACCGCAGGATCAAAAGATGAAGCCCCTGATGGACTTCGACCTAACAGATTCTATGTCTAAAGCTGAAGGAGTTCAGAAAATCTGACCATTCATCGGATCCTGTAATTTTTACAGTCGACATCTCCGAAATTTCACGGAAGCCAGCGCACCACTAACGGATCTCATCAAGAAGGAGACTCCGTGGCGCTGGGGACCTATTAAAACGAGAGCAATCGAGGATGTCAAGAAGAAAATCCGAGAATGCCTAGTACTTGGAGTACCCCAACGCTACGGCGGGAGGATTCTAATCACGGATGCCAGTAACGTTGGAGGAGGGGGGACATTGTTACAGTGGCAAAAGCTAACTATGGATCAATGTAAGGACATTGATTATCGCCTAAGAGTCCAAGGGGTCACAAGAGAAGGATTCATGAAATCTGACTATGACACCCAAGAATGGCGCCTAGTTCCACTTGGCAACTCAAATTGGAAGTGGAGCGCAGCCCGCTCACATTGTCACACCTACGAGCAGGAACTGTTAGCTGGCGTTCTAGTGTTGGCTAGTCAACGCAGGATCCTGCGTACCAATCTCATCACGTGGCTATGTGATCAGAATTCCGTGAAGTACTTTATGGAAAGACCACCGCCAGATGGAAAACGTCTACGACGATGGTGGGTCCACCTGAGCCAACTACGACTCGCTACATTCCACATCCGGGGAATTAAAAACGAATTCTGCGATTATCTATCACGGAATTGTTTTGATTCCCTGGTGGGGACAGACACCGAGATGATGGCCCAGGAAGCTTTCGTCAAGATGGATCAACATCTCGATCTCTTTACGAGGAAAGAAAAGCTCACGTCCTGGAGTATGAAAGACCTGACGGCCGATTACTAAAACATCTTGGACCAGTTGACGATTGGGAGCTCAAAGATCCCGGATGGAGTACAATGGTCCCGCACGTCAACTCACCTATACAGGGAAGACCTCATTTGTGTCCCCAAAGACTACGAAGAAACTATGTTGGATAGGGCACACAAAACAGATGGTCACCCTGGGGTGGAGAGAACTCTTTGGTTCTTCCAGAAGTATCTCTTCGCTAAGAGTAGCAATGCATCTCTCAAGAAGATTTTATCTAAGATCATCGCTGAGTGTCCCTGCACTAAGGCTAAAGCTAGCACTGCAGCGGAGCGTGGTGAGGTGAGGAATCTCCCGATTCCAAACCAAATGAACTCCATCCTCTACGTGGATTTTATGGAGTTACCTAAATTCGCTGGCCATGACTTTCCTCTCCTGGTGGCGGATGGACTCACTCGCCACAGCCGAGTGTTTCCCCTTACTAAGAAGGTGCATGGGGAAGGAGTACTGAAGGAGATTTTCAAAGGTTGGGTACAGATATACGAATTACCAAAATTATCCACAGCGATCAGGACAGCCGGTTTACCAGCCCTACTGGTTGGTACCGAAGCGTCATGAGAGCCATGGGTACGGAAGTCCAATTTGGAACTCCTTACCTGAGGACAAAGAATCCTCTGTGCGAACGCCAAATTGGCTGTTTCAAAACAGTCATGAGGATTCTGATGCTGAGCGAGAAGAGCCGAAACTGGCTAAAACTAGTCCCGCATGCCATCTACCTGATGAATAATCAGGTAAGTAGCAGGACTGGTTTCACCCCTACAGAACTGTTCCGAGGGAGGCCAGGTTTCAACTTCAAATTGCCCTGCGCTAGCGAAGGAAATCCTAAAGTTGACGAATGGCTCACCGAACAGAAAAGGATCGCCGATCTATGCCGATCACTCATGGAAAAGAAAAGAAGTAAGGAGACCCGTACCAAGAACCGCAAAAGAAAAGAAGCTATCTATCAAACTAGTGATTGGGTTCTGGTACATCACTCAAGATTCAAGGCCTGGCCGCGTAACACGCTGAGCAGCCCCTACTTCGGACCATTTCTGGTCACGGATGTGGCTGAAGGATCGGTGTGGATCAAAACCCATCCTAAGTAGGGAGGTCCCGCTGAAGTGGGCTACCCACAGCTCAAGCAGTACGACGCGCTAGACGACCTCTGTGACTGGGAAGAAGATCTACAAGAAAGTCTGGAAGCTGCAGCCGAAGATCTGGCCGCGGATCCTATGGATGAAGATGAAGAACTACCTCCTATGGAGGAAGACAGTTCACTACGGATGCCCGAAAGGGACATCTCTCCCTCTAGACCTACTGTACCTACACCTACGGCCATAGAGGGTACACCTAAAAGAATAAGCGCTAGTGAACCAGTGACATTGACCGAATCAGAGATGAAGAAGCAAGACTATTACTTTGTTGAGAGAATCCTCCGCCACACCTACAAACGTGGATGGAGATTCTATACAAAGTGGTCTGGCTATTCTATCTCTGACTGTACCTGGGAGCCGGTGTCGGCTTTCATACTCGATGACGGTAACGTCAACGAGGTTTTTGCTGAGTACTGCAAGTCTCAGGATTTGCGTGACATTCTGCAGTCAGCCCAAAATCAGGCCCGCAAGCGTGCTGGGAGGTGAGACTACTCCCTCCTGTTTTGGAGCACCTATGAAAACGGTGCATCTATGGTCCTGAGACCCTGTTTCAGTGTTCTTGTGAGTGGACACTCACTGGCCTGGGAGCTGTCGTGGATTTCCAAGGGAACTCCGAGGCCGAGGGACAGGTTTCACCAATCTAGGGAGGGAGAGAGATGAGAATTGTGTAACTTGCGCGCGTGTGAGTGACAACAGCCCAACTGAAGTGTGTTTCCTAGGAGGGAAAGTGAACCACTATGACTAAGCAAGCTGATTCCTACGGGTGGTGAACACCTGGTTCCATTTTGGAACAGTCAAGCATGCACCACCGGGGGGGCAAGGTTTGTGTTCCCCAGGCATGGGACCTCCCCCAGGAACTGGGTGGGCTGCTGGACGAGCAGAGTTTGCACAGGCTGCCGAACCACGACCAGGGCTACCCCCTTGGTTGCAAACCTCCCCGCCAATGCACCCACCGTCAAAATGCTAACGCCTGATCCTACACCACAAGACACACGGATCCTACAACTTCCCACTCACACGCCCACGCCAAGGCAAGGTAAGTTGTAGCTAAGTCTCAAGCATCCCTGAACAACAGTGCAACGCTTTGGGTGCATCTGGCGTCCGGTCCGATGACGGCCGTGCAAGTGTGGACACGGAACGGAAGCTCAACGTGATCCTTGCAAAGTCAGTGGTGGGAACGCAAAAGTGTGTTGTGAGTGTGTGTGTGCATTGCTGTGCGTGGATGTGCGGTGCAGGGCGAGTATGTGTGTGAATCTACCTTAGGGGCTCTACCTTGGGGCTACCCAAAAAGAGGAGAGAGGGTCACACACGGGGAGATCAGGGAAAAGCCGCCAGGGACCTATGATGGCGTGGGAACAAGGGCCAGCGTACGCTGACCAACGCGAACGCCCTTGCCAATCCCAGTCCCTTTCTATCCCCATTCTCCCACTTGCTGATCCTAACGCTCTGCAAAAGAGTAGCCTTTTGCCGGGGCGCCCCTGTGCTAAACGCCTCCAACCCTCATCCCACATTCCACTCCACACTCCTCCCACACTCATGCAACTCAAACCGAACAACTTGCAAGTCGGGAATCTCACCCCAGAGTTTCATTGGACTTTTTGGGTTGCAACGGTCCTACACTCTCGAACACAACGCTGCAGTAGTGTGCCACTGTGCCACATATGAGTGTTTTACGTGTTTGCACGTGAGACATGAGTATGAACTTTCCAATCCAACCAGAGCCCAACGAAAGGAGGAGCGGACGCATATAGCGCCGCCTCCGCTATGCATGGACGCATATAGCGGCGCCTCTGCTGATCATCCTTGAAAGAGAGCAAGGAAGGTTCTCCCTACCTCCCAAACCTTGAATTCTTCCCTCTTGTCTATGTTACCCTCTACCCTAGTTGGATCAGCGATGGTTCCGGAGTCATTACGTGCGCACAGTAGGTAGGTAGGTAGGTGCACTCGGTCGTGGAGAGGCGCCCCATGGTTCCCCCTGGCGTCGCCCCTGTGACGAACAGGAAGAGGCTCCGCGCATGAAGAGGGGAGGCGGCTTACATCCCGCTAGACCTGACTGTTGGCCCCCAACAAAGCGGCCCCGGGCAACACCGGGAGGGCTGATCACCGCCAGCGTGACGTGCTTGTCTCGCCGGGAGGGTGTGCCCCCGTGCTTGCGCACGTCCCCTCCTTTGAACGGAACCCTAGAGGTTCACCGGACTTCCTGGCGTATCCCCTTCCCAAGGCATGCATGCACGTTCTTGGTACTGGGGTTCCGAGGCGCTTGGGTCTCGCACGCTCCGCCTCGAGTCCCAAAGCAGCGCAGGCCTTAGGATGCAGCCATACCCCCGGTCTCCGGATTTCGTTCGGCGGGGTCAGCTGCATGGCACGGGCTGCCTCAGTGCCCGGGCTATGGACACTGGGTTTCCTACTGTTGTGTGGCGCTTGTGTTTGCGTCCGGGTCGTGGTCGGGTGTGGGTTTCGGTAGCGCCGCCAGTCCTTGCTGGGGTCTTGGGCGGGTGTGTTTGGGTACGGTTTGTGTTGTCTTCCCTCTTTTGCCGGCTGGGGTTTGTGGTGTTTGCGGTTGGGCTTGGGTTTCGGCCTCCACCCCACCTTTCGTGGTTGCGGATATGGGACGTGCGTGGTTGCGTGCACGCTCCGCCTGCACCCTGCCGTTCCCGGTTCCGGTGTGCGGTGTGGGCGTGCGTGCTGGGGTCTGGGTTTCGGCTGCGCCCCGCCACTCCTTGGAGAGGTGTTGCGGTGTGTGTGTGCTCGTGAGCCCGTCCCGCGTGGTCTCCTGCACCTCCTGGTTGGGGCTGCTGTGCAAGGGTGTTTGGTTGGTGCCGCGCCCCGCCACTCCTGGCTGGGGCGTCGGGGTGTGTGTGTGTTTGTGCGCGCGCCCCGCTTGTTCCCCGCCTTTCCTGGCTGGGGTGTGCTGTGTGGGCGTGGGTGCTGGGCCCGGGTCTTGGCTGTGCCCCGCCCTTCTTGGTTGGGTTGTTGGGGTGTGTTTTTTTTTTGGAGGGCGTGTCGTATTTTGGCTTTGTGGTGTCGGTCGCTGGCTGTCCCGGTCCCAGGCCTTGTTGTCCCTGTCCCCCCATCCCCTCTCTTTCGGGCTGGGTTGCTCGCTCTTTTTTTTTCCGTCCCAGCGTGGTGTTTGTCCGCACGTTTTGGGTGTCGTTTTTCCGGGTGGGCCGCTGCTCCTGGCTTGGTGTTGCTGGTTTTGGCTGGGTGGTCCCCCTGTGCCCCTTTGGGGGGTCCTGTCTTCAGTGCCTTCTGGGTGGGGGGTTTGGCCGCCTCTTGCGGTGTTGCTGGGCGGTTCAGTGGCTGTGGGCCGTTCTCTCGCCCCCCCCCACCTGTTTTTTTTTGGGGGGGGGTCTGCCTGTTCCTCCCTCTGCCTTCCCTGGGCTGGCGCACGCACTGGTCCGCATTCAGTGTGGTCTTCCGGGTTGCTGTTGGTGGTTGCGTTCTGCCTGGCCGTGTCCCGGCCCCATGGATCGGGTGGGTTATGTACACGTAGGGCTCGGCGCCCCTTCCTGCCGGGTTAGGTCCTGGCTCTGCTGGCTGGGCGGCTGCGCCAGGCGGCTTCGTGTGGCTCTGGGTTAGGGGGGCCGGGGTTGTGCGTGTCCTTTCTCCTCCGCGGTGCCGGTTTTAAGCTTCTGAGTGGACCGCCACTGTTGTTGCTGGGCGCGCGGTGGCCCCGTGTGTGGCCCGCGGTGCCGGTGTGTGGAGGGCTGGTGCGGCGCCTTCCGGGCCGTGCGGTGGCTTGTTTTCGTTAGTCCTTCAGGTTAGGGTCAGCCGTGCCGTGTTGTGCCGCTCTGTGCCGCGTCGCGTTGCGTCGTGCTGTGGCGTGTTGTGCTTTGGGGTGCCTTGTCGTGGTGCTTTGCACTGTGGCGCGCTGCGGTGCGGTGTGCCGTGCTGCCTCGTGTTGTGCCGTTGTGGGTCGGTGGAGGTCAGCCTGGCCTGTGTTGTGGTGCAGAGTGCGGGTCGGAGTGTGGCTGGCTGGTGGCTGTGGGGTACGGTTAGGTGTGGGTGGCCGGCTGGGTCCGTGCTGTGGGGGCCTGGGCGTGCCGCTCGGGCTGGTGGGTCGGGTAGGTGTCCGTGGGGTTGCCCTCCCTGGGGGCCTGTGCCGTGGTCCCGTGTAATCTGGGGGTCCCGGTCCCTAGCCCTGGGTGCTGTGGCCGTGCCTTCGTCCTCTTCCGGTACCTGTGAGGTGGCCCTTGTGGTGGCTGGGGTCATCGCCTGGCGGTGAGGGCGTGGTGGTGGGCTGCGCGGCGGTGTTTCCAGCGACTTCCTCTGTGGGTGTAGCCCGTTCTCCCCGTGTAGGTGTGCCCTCCATCCCCTGTGTGGTTTCCGGTGGCTGGTGGATGTGCGCTGGTGTGATCCGTACGGCGTCCGATTCGTGCTTCGGCGGCGCGTGTTGGGGGTGTGCTCCCCCGGGAGTCGTGCGGCGTTAGCTGGGGGTGGGGCGGCGCTGGTCCCTTCGTCGTGGTATGCCCTTCCTGGGTGTGGGTACTGGCGCCTGCCGTGGTGTCCTCTTTCTCTGTGCCTCGGTCCCCGCTCCTGCCCCTTCCTGGTCCTTGGGTGGTTTCCTGCCCCCACGTTGTGTCGCTTCCGGTGCCCTGTCCCTATGATCGCCTGCCCCTCACTTGGGGCCCCTCCGTGCCCCCTTGCCTGAGTGTCCTTTTCTGTCCTTTGCCCTCCCCTTGCCCGTGCCCTCCCCCTTCCCGGTGTGGTGGTGGTGGGGTTGGGGGGGGGCGCCGATGGCCCAGGCCTGGGGGTGGGTGGCCTGGAGCCATTGGCGGAGGGCTTGGGGGGTGTAGGGGGGGCAGAGGCCCTCAACCACGTCGCGGAGGAGGGCCTCCCATGCCGCTTGCGGCATGATGGCCTCCAGGGCGGCCTCGTTGGGGTCGGCGGGGGTGCGGGTGCGGACCTCCTCGAAGGTGTGCACCATGTGCACCCCCTCTCGCCTTCCCACTCCCCCGGCCGACTTCACCCAGCGGCGGAGCTCCTGCAAAGCGGGGGCAGATCACCAGGCGAGGTGGGCGGGGGCCTGGGGGGGGGAGGGGTCCGAGCTCGAGGTCCTGGAGCGGCGGGGCGAGGACATGGACCTGCGGTGGTGGCGGGGTTGGCGGCGCCTGGGGGAGCGGGAGCGGCGCTGGCGGGGGCTGGGGGTGGAGGACGGGTACGGGCGGAGGGGGGAACGGGAGGGGGAGGGGGACATGGGGCGGCGGTGGCGTGCTTGGCGGCGCCTGGGGTAGCGGGAGTGGTGGTGGCGGGGACTGGGGGTGGAGGATGGGTATGGGCGGCGCGGGGAACGGGGAGCCCGGTGGGGCCCGTGGGGGGAGGGAAAGGTGGACGTGGGGCGGCGGTGGCGTGCTTGGCGGCGCCGGGGGGGGCGGGAGCGGTGGTGGCGGGGGCTCGGGGTGGGGGTCGCGTACGGGCGGAGGGGGGAGCGAGAAGCCCGGTAGGGCCCGTGGGGGGAGGGGGAGGTGGACATGGGGCGGCAGTGGCGCGCGTGGTGGCGCCCGGGGGAGCAGAGGCGGCGGGAGCGGGGCCCCGGGGGGTCGTGGTGGCGCCTTGGGGAGCGGGAGCGGCGCGAGTGGGTGGTTGAGGCGCGTTGGCGGTGTGGGGAGTGTGGGCGCCGGGGGTGGGTGTGCCGTGCGGGGGGGGAGCAGGAGCGCCGCCGTTTGCGGGACCGGGCCTCGTCGCTCGAGTCGGGCCAGTCAGGAGGTGTTGGCGGGTCCTGGGGGGCAACGCCTGGTGCCGCCTGGTACCGGGGGGGGGGGGGACGTCCCCCGTCCTCCATGGATCTGGCACGTAGGGGTGTGGTGGCGGCAGCGGCTGGTGGTATGGGTCGAGTGACTGTCCCTGGTGGGGTTGGGCCCGGGGGGGCCCCTCGGGGTGGACGTGGTGGCCGGGGGGATACGGTGGCTGGTACGGGGGGGCTGGCCCCTGGTGGTAGGTGGGGTATGTGGGTGGAGCGCTCGGTGGCTGCCATCCCATACGCTGGTGCTGTTCGTGCACGGGGGGTTGTGGCCCGGTGGGGTAGGGTGTTGGGCAGTGGTAGTGGTGGGGGTGGTGTTGGTGGTGGTGGTGGTGGGGCCGCTGGTGGTGGTGGCGCTGGTAGTGGTGGGGGTGGTGTTGCGGGTATGGCCCTAGGACCCCTTGTGGATATTTCGGTCCCCCTAGTGGGGATGGGGGGTCGGGCATCGTGCGCAGCCCCTGGGGCTGTACTGTTTGGTGGGCAGCGGGGGCGGGTCGGGGGCCGGGCTTAACGGTGATTATGGTCGAGGGGTCCCACGTCCCTGGGTCGGTCTGGCCAGCGGCGGTGGTGGTTTGTGGGGGGTGGATGACGGGGCGCTTGGAGATGGGGATGTTAACGAGGGTTTGGACGGGGTCGTGTTGGGTGGCCGCCTCTGTGGTGGCGGCAGCCCCTGGTGGGAGGGGGGCGTGGGTTGTGGTAGGTGGGGGGTCCTGGTTTGCGTAAGGGTTTGGGTTAGGGCGACGTCTCTTCGGTTGGCGTCGTTGCGTTTGTGGTGTTGTGTGCGCTCGTTTGGGCGCCGGCTTAGGTTTGGGGTCGGGTTTGGGATTGGGATCCGGTTCCAGGTTGAGGAGGACCTCGGTCCGGAGGTGTGAGGGCGCCGGTGCCGGGTCGGCAGTCTTCCCGGCGTGTTGCCGGGGTGCCTGAGTCGCCTGTTTGGCGGTCAGGGGGTCCCCGGTAGCCTGGCGTGTGGCCGCAGCTTTGGCTTTTGCCGTGGCCTTGTGGATGAGGTCGGCGGGGAGGGGGGGTGGGGGGATGAGCAGGCAAACGTCGATGAGGCTGAGGATGAGGAGGAAGTGGTGGTTTTGGGGGACGCTGTGATGCGGGTTGTCGCGGGTTTGTGGGCGGCGGCTTCTGCTGCCGCCACGGCGGGGAGGATGGAGGGCATGTCCTCGGGCTGTAGGTTGGCAGCGGGCGGCTGAGGGGGCCAGGCCGTGACCTGGCAGCCCGGCGGGCCGATCTGGTCGGCAGCGGTGGAAAAGGGAGGTGCGGGGCTGCGGGCTTCTCCTTCCGGGCTTGGCTGGGCCGGGCTCCTGCAATGTGTGAGGTTGTGTGGGTTGGCGTCCGCGGGGGGGAATCGTTTGCGTGGGCTGCATTCGGGGGCCGGGGGGGCTGGGCCTGGGTCTTCAAGGGTGTGCGCGGGGGGCGTGTGTGGGCGACTGGGCGGGCCAGGCGTGCCGCGGGGCGTGGGGCTCCCCTCGGTGGGTGTGTGCGGGTTTACGAGTGTGGGGGGTGTGAGGGGTGTCCGGTGGGTGGGTCCGTGGCGGGCGTGTGCTGTTGTTCGGGCGCTGGGGGAGGCCCGTGTCGCGGGGCCCGGGGGTGCGCGCAATGGTGGGCGTGTGTGGGTCTCCGGGTGAGCAGCGAGAGGGGAGGGGCATGGGAGGGGAGTGCGCGGTGGGGTGTGCTGTGTCGGTGTATGTGTCCGCTCGCAGCGGCGCGCTTGTTTGGTCAGTTGTAGGCTGGGCGGTTTGGAGGAGAAGCTTCCCGTCTTCTGCTGCCGGGGCAAGGATTTCGCAGACGAGCTTGCGTATCTGGTGGACCTCTTGGTCAGTGGTGGGAAGGGGGTATGCTAGCTCTGGGCTAAGACCCACGCGGCTGAGGACCCTGTGGATGGCGTGGTACCCGCAGGTGAGGGAGTGCTGTGGTCTGGGGGGGGGGTTTGGCCGCGTGTCCGGGCCTGCCTCGATTTGTGTGTGGGCGGTGGGGATGGCCCAAATCCAGGGCACGGTCCCCAGTGGGTCAGGCAGAGCATGGCCAGTCCCTGGTGGTAGCCCGCTTTCTCTGAGGTGATTTGGGCGAGGGCGCGGGCTGGGGGCTTGTCCCCCGGCTGGAGGACGCCCCTGAGGACCCTGTGCGGGGTGGTGGGGTCCCCTACTGCCCCTGGTGGGGCGGCCCCTGGGGCGAGCATGGTGTCCGTCCCTTTGACGAGCCATTGCGGGCCGGGAGACGTAGCTGTAGCGGCCACCACGTAGTAGTGCCCGCGCTCGAGGACTGTACACCAGACCTCCGGCGGGGGGTGGTCACTGTCTGTAGATGGGGGAGGGAGGTCCTCATCTGGGGTGCGGAGGCCGGCAGCGCGGAGGGCGGTGCCGCGGGTTGGTGCGGTGGCCTGTTCCCATTGCTCCGGGTGGTTCGGGTCCGCTGGGTGGTCCTTCTCCGCTGGGGCCTGTCGTAGGCGTATGGTCCCTCGACGTGTGACGTTGGTGTCGGTGTCGTGTGTCAGGGCCTGGCCCCACTCGATTCGGGGGCTCCAGACGTGCTGGCCCTGGGTGTGTTGGCGGGCTGGCCAGAGTACGAGGTCTACGATGGCCTTCTGGAGGCCGTTGCCTGGGGTGGTCAGGTCCCGGAGGGCTTTGACGGTGAGCTTGGTCCAGTCCTCCTGTAGGCGGGACCAGCCCAGGGGAGTGGTCAGGGCCCTGCCTTGGAGGGTTGCTCGGAGGAGGTCGGGGTCGCGGATGGTGGCCGGTGTGAGGGGGGGTTGCCCCGGGTCCGGGGGGGTTGAGCTGGGTTGGTTGCCGGGGTCTTGCGCGTCCGGGTCGACGTATGGTTGGCCCTGGTTGGGCTCGGCCGGGCTGGGCAGTGCCGGGTGGCTTTTTGGGTGAGAGGTGGGCTTTGGGGCGCTTTGGTGGTGTCTTGGAGGCCTGAGGATGGAGATGTGGGGCGTGTGCGGGGCGCGGAGTCGGTTAGTGGACCTCTGGGTCATGCACGGCATGGTAATGGATGAGACGCTGCATGTGTTCCCTGGCGGTGGGGTCGGTGAGTTGTTCCGCGTGTGTTAACAGGAGGTGTTTGTGGTGTACCATTTGGGCCGCTGCTCTGCGGAGTGCTTCTAGCTGGAGGTGCGCTGCTGCCTCCATGGGGCTTTCCGTGTGTTTGGCGAGGTGTCGGTGTAGGGCCTGTGTCACCGCCCCTCTCATGGTGGCTTCCTTGAAGGTGGGATCCCTGAGGAGGTGTTCGGTGGCCTGGTCTGTGTAGCTGTGGGTTGGCCAGCCTTCGTGTTGTCGTAGGGTTTCTGCCGGGGACCAGCCCACTAGCGTGTCCCTGTCTGTATGGAGGGGGCATTTCTTGAAGTGTTCCCAGTTCTCCGGGGTGGTGTGGTCGCACGGGCAACGGGTGTGTTCTTCCGGGACGTGGATGTGCTCGCAGGCGAGCCAGCTGGCGACCCTGGTGAGGAATGGTAGTTGCTCCCTGAGGAGCTGGATGCGTCGTTTTTGGAGGTGGGTTGGGAAGTTTGCTGGGCGCAGTGCTGAGTGGTAGAGGGGGATTTGCAGTTTCTCCTGGAGCTCGTGGATGTGTGCCCGGCTGTCTGTGTCGCCGAGCACGCGGGCGAGATGTTGGATGGGGTTGGGGTAGTGGTATGCTCTGACGTGGGAGGAATAGGGGGCGTCGTCTGGTACCCAGTCCGGGGTCTGATGGGGCTCGGGTTTGGGGGGTATGTGTTGGAGGTGTGTGTGGTTTCGGCCGAGGTCAGGGATCTTGAGGGTTGGCAGGTGCGTTGTGCGCTGGTGTACTGCCTGGTTGTTGACCTTACCATTTCCGTATTGGTGTCTGTGGGACTCTTGTTTCACGATGTGGACTTGGACGTAGGGGGGAAGGCTGCGAAGGGCTTTCCAGAGCAGCAGTGCCTGGGTGCCGAGGCTCGTCGCGGTGGCTTTGTGGAGTGGTTGCCTTGCTATGCGGAGGAGCAGGTGTGTGTCGACAGTGGCGTCTACCACGAACCAGACCCGGACGATGTGCGGGAGGTGGGCGAGTAGGTGGGCCGCGATTTCGGCGATGGCATCGGCCATGGCCCCCAACCCCCCGTGGGAGGAGGCCCCGTAGGTGGTGTGGCCCGTGTGGTGGTCCATGTGGTAGTGTCCCCCGGTGTTGGTTAGCTGCAGGGTGGCCCCCCCGGTGATGGGCGTGAGGGCGGATTCGCCTGAGGCGTCGGTGAAGAAGAGACGGTCCGCCGGTGATGGCCGTGGGAGGCGGCATGGGTTCATGGACAGGTAGGCGTATATGGCGAGGCCCGTGGTGAGGTGGGCCACCGGGGTTGTGGGGTGCAGGACGGGGGTGGCGTACACCCCTATTCCTTTTGAGATGACGTGTTTCGCTTGGGGGGACATGGCTATGAGTCCCTGTTCCGGCTGTCCTTGTGTGAGGTAGGAGTAGATGTAGTGGAGGATGTAGGCTGTGTCTGGGTTTAAGTCGTGGCAAGTGAGGGTTTGTGTTCCGTGCTCCGGTGTGTGGCAGGAGTGGTGGAGCGGATAGTAGGGGTGCTCCTGGTTGCCCGTTCTGTCTGGTTCCTACATGCTGTAACGGATGGCGACCCCTGCCAGGTCGGGGCGGGGCCAGGTGAACGTAGTGGTGAAGAGCCATTTGGGTGTGTGGTCGGGGTTCCACGCTCCCGACGGGTGCGTAGGGCGGTGTCGCTGGGATGGGTCGGGGGTGTTGCTTTTTGAAGTCTCGGTAGGCTGCTCGCATGTCTGTGCTTCCTGGCAGAGTGTCGCCCGCTGCTCGTGCCGTCTGCGTGAGGTACTGGCGGAAGAGGCGGTATTTCGGCCATTCGGGAAGTTGTAGAAAGGGGGTGTGGTGTGCTCGGCTGTGGTGCAGGACCCGTATTTGTGAGAGGGTGACGTATACTACGGTGATGGAGGCCCCGACGAGGTCTATGGTGTGGATGGTGCCCTTGGGGTGATGGTGGAAGTCCCCGCAGAGGACCGCCAGAGGCCCTTCCTCCAGGCATGTGTGGTTGGACAGTATGGCGTGGTGTGGGGATGGGAGGAGAAGCTGCAGGTGGTTCCACAGGCGCGTGTTCATGTCGGTTGGCATGCCCGTCTGGTGGAGTATCCAGCGTGGGCATGTGTTGCGGGCCCTATGTGCGGCTTGGAGGCGGATTGTGGCGACCTCGCGGACCTCCGGCGAGTGGTTGTGGGTCATGCGGTGAAGGAGGAGGGCGGTGTGTCTGGTGTAGGCCGCTTTCACCTCGTCCCCTATGGCGTCCCCATAGTGGGGCCATGCCGCTCGGATGGCGCGGATGGCTATGGAGGTGGGCCAGCCCCCCTGTGCTGCCCATGCCTTGGTCACGGCGCGTGTGGCCGGTTGGAGGGCGGTGGTGGGGTGTGTCAGGTGGAGTGCTTGGAAGCTGGTGGAGGCGTTCAAGACCCCGGTGAGGTAGTACGCCCGGCTCTGGTGGGACAGGGAGAGGGCCTTGGTGGTCGGGGACGCATATCTGGGGAGATGGGCGAGGTGTGACTGCAATTTGGGAGGGAGGGTGGCGTCCTCAGGGTTCGCGGCTTGGATTACCCCCAGGTGGGTGGTGGTTGTCACGACTTGCATGGGGGGTCCTTGTGGCCCTAGGGTGGGGGGTGTGGCAGACCCCTTGATCATGGCCACTGACTTTGTGGGGTGGACGATGAGGTTGTTGCGGGAGAGGTAGGAGATGGTCACGTCCAGTAAGTTGTTGGCCTGTTTGGTGACCGTTGGCCCGGGGTCTGGGGTGTGGAATTCGTGTGGGGTGTGTGCGACCGTGAGGTTGGTGTCGTCCGCGAAGCCCACCAGGGGGGAGAGGAGGGGGTAGGGTGCGTAGGCCGGGTAGTGCTGCTCAATTGTGAGGGCCAGGGGGAGCGTCACGAGGAGGTACAGGAAGGGGCCTTCTGCTCCTCCTTGGGGGACCCCGCTGCCTGGCTCCAGGAAGGGGGTGAGGCCTGCTCCAGTGCGGACCGTGTATTTGCGGGTGCGGATGTAGCCGGAGGCGAAGTTGTAGAAGGAGAGGCCCAGGCGTTTCCACACCGCCTCCAGAAGGAGCCAGGGGGTGTTAGGGAAGGCTCCTTTGACGTCGAGGGAGGCGATGATGAGGTCTACCGGGTCCATGTCGGCGATGGTGTCCTTGAGGAAGATGACCTCGTGTGAGGACCGGCCTGGGATGGCCCCCTAGAGGCTGGCGGGTATGTGGGGGTCCAGGTGGGGGCGGATGCGGCGTAGGAGGACGGTCCAGACGATTTTGACCTCCGTGACTGCACAGCCTATGGGGCGCCAGTTGTCCGGGTTGGCCCAGTCCCCTTTTTTGTAGAGGGGGCGGACAACGTTTGCCCAGTCTGGTGGTAGGGGGGTTTGCCTCGTGACGATGTCCCAGAGGCGGTGGGCGAGGATGCGGAGGAGCTGGGCGGGGAGGTGGTAGTATGCCTCCGCAGGGAGGCCGTCGTAGCCTGGGGTTTTGTGTTGCCGGAGACTGTGGATGGCCTTCTGAACTTCGTGGATGGTGAAGGGGCGCTTTTCCAGTTGCCTCCTCTGGGCGTGGTTGAAGACCTGAGGGAGGCGGTCGATTTGGGCTTCGGTGTCCGTGTCCAGTGTGTCTTGGGTGGGCGTGTGTTGTCGGAGGAAGCTGTCTTGGGTGGCTTGGAGCACGGTGGCTGGGTCGTTGGTGAGGGAGCCGTCCTCCTGTCTGACCGTGGTGATGGTGCGGTGGCCGGTGTCGGTCATGGCGTCGCTGAGGTGGCGGATGGCCTTGTAGGGGAGTTCATATTGCGCATACCGCTCGTGTTCTTGGGCGATGCGCTGTTGCCTGTGGATGTGCCACCGCTGCCGGTCTGCCCTGGTGTGGGCTATCTGCGTCCTGCAGTGGTGTATCCGGCGGCTGGTTTGGGGGGTGTCGGTGTGGAGGAGGGTCGCCAGTTGTTGCTTCGCATGCCAGAGGTAATGGAGCATGTCCCCTAGGGCCGTGGGTGCTCGGTCGTCGTCAGTGTGGGGGTGTTGCTGGAAGCCGCAGGCGACAGCGGCCGTGCGCATGGCTGTGAGTAGGTCGGTGTGGTCCGGTTGGATGCGCCGGGCGCAGTCTATGGCCCTGTGATATTGGGACCAGGCCTGTTTGTGGTGCAGTGGGGGCATCCTCAAGGGGGGTGGTGGGCCTTGGTCCGCATCCTCTGGGGGGCTGGGGGGAAGGTTGGGGATGGTGAGGCGGATGTGCAGGGGGCTATGGCCTGTGGGTCCCAGCGGGAGGGGTCCATATCGGGCCTCCGCCAGGATGATGGTGGTGGGGTCGCCATCTGCTTGGTGGGGGAAGTGGGATGGTTGGCCTTCGAGGTTGGCCGTCAGGTCGACGAGCCCCAGCATTTCGATGGTGTCGCGGACTGCATGGTCCTGGGGCGTGGCCTGTCCCCCTCGGTGCGCCGGGGTGGGAGCGGCGTTCATGTGGCCGATGATGATTGTGGGGGCGAGCATGGCCATCTGGCGGTATGCCTCGGCCAGGGCTTGGAGGAAGGGTTCCGTGACGTCGCCGAAGGGGACGTGGGCGTTGATGACGTTGAGTTGCCATCCGTCCCCGACGACCCCGTAGACGCCTAGCCTCCCTGGGATGCTGAGGTGGTGGACGAGGTGGACGTGGATGCCGGTTTGGGCATACAGGGGGGTCCCCTTGTGCCAGTAGCATTTGTACGCTTTCTGGTCCGGGGTATATATGGGGGTGCAAGTGTGGACACGGAACCGAAGCTCAACGTGATCCGTGCAAAGTCAGTGGTGGGAACGCAAAAGTGTGTTGTGAGTGTGTGTGTGCAGTGCTGTGCGTGGATGTGTGGTGCAGGGCGAGCATGTGTGTGAATCTACGTTAGGGGCTGTACCTTGGGGCTACACAAAAAGAGAAGAGAGGGTCACACACGGGGAGATCAGGGAAAAGCCGCCAGGGACAACGATGGCGTGGGAACAAGGGCCAGCGTACGCTGACCAACGCGAACGCCCTTGCCAATCCCAGTCCCTTTCTATCCCAATTCTCCCACTCGCTGATCCTAACGCTCTGCAAAAGAGTAGCCTTTTGCCGGGGCCCCTCTGTGCTAAACGCCTCCAACCCTCATCCCACACTCCACTCCACACTCCTCCCACACTCGTGCAACTCAAACCGAACAACTTGCAAGTCGGGAATCTCACCCCAGAGTTTCAATGGACTTTTTGAGTTGCAACGGTCCTACACTCTCGAACACAACGCTGCATAAGTATGCCACTGTGCCACATATGAGTGTTTTACGTGTTTGCACGTGAGACATGAATATGAACTTTCCAATCCAACCAGAGCCCAACGAAAGGAAGAGCGGACGCATATAGCGGCGCCTCCGCTATGCATGCACGCATATAGCGGCGCCTCCGCTGTGCATCCTTGAGAGAGAGCCAGGAAGGTTCTCCCTACCTCCCAAACCTTGAATGTTTCCCTCTTGTCTATGTTACCCTCTACCCTAGTTGGATCAGCGATGGTTTCGAAGTCATTACGTGCGCACAGCTCGCGTAGCAAAACCCGTTTTCCTCGTGAACCTTGCCCGAATCCTGCCTGAATCCAACCCATACCAAACCTTGCGAAGCACTAAGAGCGTGCAAGTCACGGGCAAAGCAAGGCAAAAACACGCTACGCGTGTTGTGCAAGTTCTAACCAACACGTATGTTCTTTGTTTGTTGGTTGTTCCTGAATGATGGTGAAACTCGCTTATCTAGCGCGCAGTGGTGATTTGATGCGCGCAAAGCGTGCCTAAAGCCTACGGCTGCACTATGCACCCTCCCTGCGCAAAAGGTTTTTGCCAGTCCGCCTGCCTACTTTTGAAAATCGCATTTTTCGCTGCTCATTGTTTTCAGAATTCTTTGTTTTACAAAACGGTGCTTTTTGCAGCTTCAGAAGCGCTTTATACAAAAAGTTCAAAAGTTTTTGGACTTTGGAGGCTTCGCCCCCAGTCCCGCACGGCGGACGCGCGCAGTTGCGGGAGTCGCCGGAACTCCCTGCGCTTCACTTGGCGCTTTTCAGGAATCCAAATACTTTTTCACTTTTTGGTTCCTGCCCAGTTAGAACCTCAGAGACGGTTCTTTGTAAAGTTTGTTTCAAGCGTTATTCAACGCCTATTTCACTTTGCATTTTCAAAGATCGACTTGTGCATTCACTATGTAAGGCTTTCCTAAGGATTCCTTTGTTCTTTCCATGGTTTATATAACACATTGAGCACAGTCTTTCTGGAATTTCTGGAATTTGCATTTTTAGCTCAAAACTAACCACCTATGGTGCTGTGGTAAGAGTGGTATAGTAAGAAAGGTAACTCATAAGTATGCTTTCCGAAGTCATCCCACTCATTCTTTACTGTGGTACTGTGGTACAGTGATCATACTTGGTATTGAAGGTAGTCCACATTTGGACTTAATAGTAAATGCTGAGAGATTTCACAAGGCTGAACTTATTATGGCCATTATATCATTTGTTAGCCTAATTTTATGTGTGGCAGCTCCTGAATTCCTGGGCTTCAGTCGGAGGGGGAGTGAAATTAAGCCACAGAGCATACCTTGTACTTTATTTTGAACTGTTTTGAGCCTGTCTTCAGCGCCTCAGATTGAGTGCTGAACCTCCGCTTGATTGCTGGCGTCCTTGTTGAGCCACTCCGCCACTTGAATCGCAGCCATCTACTTCATGAATGCCTGTCTTCAGCACCTTACAAAATGCGCCATATCATATCCGCTCAACTCCGGGTTCGCCAGTTGGTCCTGCAGTGCAAAGGCAACATGTACAGAGCAGATTCAGATCATCATCCATCATTCAATCATTCATCATGCATCATGTGTCATGTGTTATGTGTCATGCATCATGCATCATGACATGCTGGCGCCCTAGCATATGTTTTTCACCTTCCAACCCAAAACTTCACTTTCACTCAAAAGTAACTCAACCACAACCCCACTCTAATGGGTTCCTAAGAAGGTTATACTATTCATTTTTCACAACTCTTTGAATTTGGATGATCACATTTTTGGGATGCATGATTGTCATGCATGTCATGCATGGTCGACCCCATGTGTGAGTGATACCACACAAACTACCTTCGAAGGAGTCTATGACCCCTAAGGGACCTTTATTTCCACTACAACCCTTTCTCAAGGTTGTCCCCACTTCAACATGTATTTTAATTCCTATTTGGTGGGTCCCAAGCATGTTTCATGTACTATGGGATCCTACCAATATACCTAGGCCTAAGCCAAGCCCCAAACACGAGAGGAGAGAAGAGAGATAGATAGAGGAGAGGCGCCTGGCGGCGACACTAGGGAGCACGTGGTGCTTTGTAGGTGAGTCCTAACATGGTGTATTTTTGCTTCTCAAGGGATAGTTGTAGAGTGAGAGAGGAAGAGAGATAAGGAGTGAACATGAGTGCAAATATGATTGTGTCATAGTCCCTTTTTGCTATGGACTCAGCTGGAAGACTACAATTCTATGAGCCCATTACTTTGCAGTTGTTGAGGAGGGTGCACAATCTGACTGGGCTAAGGGTCTGGCGGGGAAGGTGCCATGGACCCCGCGTGAAGCGAAAGCCCCCGCAAGTGTATACAATGATGACGACGTGGACAAACCAGCGGAGACCGCCGTTTGCGCCTTCGTTGCCAACAACCTTCACAAGGGAGGCAACCTGGGAAGCTGGAAGCCCCTTCAGCAGGGCTTGAAGAAGAGGGAGAAGAAGGAGCCCCGCCGGGTTGGCGACCTGCCGCTGTCGTCTGAGGAATTGATGCGAGCTCAACCTCAGGGCTGCTTCGTGTGCTACGGGCAGAATTTTCCCTTCCAACAGGAACATCGGACGTATTCCACCCACAAGGCTGACAACCAGCCGTGCAAGAAGGCGCCCGGGTCAAAGAAGCTTGCACTCGCCAACATCCGGGAGAGCAAGGTGGAGGAGTCGAAGGAGGAGCTCTCCAAGTTGAAGGACACGCTCGCGAAGCAGATTCAGGAGATCAAGAGAGCTAGAGTTCCTCAGCAGGACAAGGACAGGGACAAGCACAAGGACAAGAAGGGCAAGGGCCGGTGGGAGAACAAAGGTGACGTAGTGACCGAGGTAACCCCGGAGGAGAACACCCCGACGAACGACACCGCTTCGCGGAGCCGCTGCAGCCAAGGGCCCCAGCTAGGGCGGTTGCAGCATGGTGCTGTGGTCGCCCCCGCACCATTCAAATCGGAAATCGTCGACTCCCCCGGACGTCCATTCAGCGGAATGCCGGGAACCATGCTGGAGGGGACGAACAGTCGCAACGGCTGGGTTAGGGCAAGTGCTGGAGGGGTAACCGCCCTAGGTGGATCCTCGCATCCCACCAAGGTCCATGGCGAAGGCACCAACCGCTGCACCCAGTCATCTTTCACAACCACAAATGTATTCGACGTCCTCAAAGATCTTTCTGAGAGTATGGCAGGGTCACCCAGACCGCATTTGGATGCTGTGGATGGGCAGGCCAAGCCCATTACCCACACCTGCACCAATTCCTGGTGTAGTTCCTGGAAAGGCCGGAGGTCCTCAGCTTGCAAGCCGTGCGCCGAGTTGATTGCGACAGGTAGGCCCACAAACCAAAAATGGAAACTGTCCAGAGGGGGCCCGCAGGGTTCGAAAAATGTTTCTTACATGCCGTTGTAATCTATTTGTATCATTTTTCAGATTTCGTTGGGGCATTTGTGGCTGATGCGGTGATAGTTTTAAGACTGAAAACAAAACGGGCCTGCCGGGATTCGAGCCGGGGTCCAAAAAAATTTCGGTGCTGCATGACATCATTACAGTACGACAGCGGCGGTGCACGGTTTACACTTGCATACTATATGGACAATTTTATTTGACGAACACCGCAAGCCGTCACTCCTTCCAGGAATCATACAATGGAAATAGGTGTTTTTGAAGCTTAAAAATCGGTTCAGCTATTCAAAATTATGCTCACTGTGACGGCAACACGATTTTGCATTCATTTATTGCAAAATCTCCATCCATCGGCGAACGGAATTCACAAGCGGAGGCTGGCCTAGGTATTTGAGATCCGGAGGTGCCATTTTAGCCGGCACTTCCGGCTTTAATGCCCTATTTCCAGCCGCCACTGCCAGGCTTTGCCTAACGCAGTGGGCGCGACACCTCCCGGCAAGGCCCCCGCTTCTTGAACCCGTCCTGGGCGGATGTAGTTGCGAGCGGCAGCTTCACCTCAAGGTTCGTGCCCTATGCGGGGAATTAGAAAAGGTCTTCGACGTACTGGTTGACACAGGCGCCGATGTCAGTCTAGTCAAGGCTAGCCAGTACCCACAAAACCCTTTGTTCTGTACAACCCTTTTTCGGGTCCGTACAGGGGGGGGGGGTTAAACCCCTTCTCCCTCTGGGGTCGGGTGCTGACGAGGATCGGCCCCTGTGCTCGAGGGTGTTGTCCTAGCCCCCGAATCTTGGAAGAAAAGTGGCCCATGGGTACCCTAGCAAGAGCAAAATGCGTTCATATATCAGAAAACGATTTATGATAAGCAAAGCTACCTTTCATACAGATACCAAGGGTAAAAGTAGGCGATGGAAGTTGAAAGTCCGAGCCTTGGCTGAGGAGCTAATGTTGGGGCAACAGGCCTAGAAAGGAAGGGGCGGCGATTTTGTGAGGAAAGTAAGGATGAACAGGGAAGAAAATTGCTGGCCTCAAAGATTGACGCAGCAAGAGGGAAAAACTTCGAGCTTTGAAGTGGCCGATTCAAGTAAACAGTGCCATGCCTGCCCTAGGAGCAATGGTTGGGTAAAAAGGCGTAGACAAGAAGAAGCTAATTTTCAGGGACAGCAAGGGGTGGGCTAGTAATTTCGTTCCCAGCCTGAAAGACCAACCTAGCAAGGGGGGAAAACTAGCAACACAAAAGTAGGCGATGCAAGTGGATAGTGGTAGCCCCGCCTAAGGGGCAATCATAAAGGTAAAGGCCTCTAAAAGAAGGAGGCAATTTTCAGGTGAAACAAGGGCTAGGCAGGGAATTTCATTCCCATCCTCAAAGACCGACCGAGCAAAAAAGGAAAAAATACGAGCATAAACATGAGAGATCGAAGTTGATAGTGCCAGCCTCGCCTTAGGAGTGATTACTGCCCCTAGCTTGTAAGACCTCCAAATTTTTTATTTTCAAGGCCTACCCGCGGATTAGCGAGGGGAAAAATCAAAAATCATTATATTGCACAGCGGATTAGCAGATATTTGAAGCCTTTTATCTGCTAAATTGTTTTTGCCCTGATCGCTTCCACTATGCCATAATAGGTTTGAGGTTTGAGGTTTGATTTTGCGGGTACTAGACGCCTTTCGGCCCCGGGGGGCCACCTGGTCGGGCCAGGTGATATCCTCCCCACCGGGTCCTAGTGGGGGGCCCTCCAAGACGCACCTCCTGCCTGGTGGCGGAGTCCCCCGGGTTCACAGAGCTCGGAGCCCCGTCCTTCCCCGGCTTCCCCTTTTCGCCACTCCCCGGTCAGTGCATCAATTCGCAGCCGTGGCTGCGGGCGCTTACCCACTGCGTCGCCCCCCTAATGCGTGGTCGCCCGGGGCGCCGGCGCCGCCGGGCCCGTGCTACTGGCTTGTCGCCAGTGGGACCCCCTTGGGCTGGCGCGGAGGCTGCCTAGCCTAGGGGTTGGGGCGTGGCGCTGTGCGCCACTACTGCCTTGGCGGGTGCAGTGCCCCGTCTGTGTGTGCGCGGCGCTCGCGGCCGGTTGGGGGGGTTCGGGCCGGTACCTGGTGTTGTGTCTCTCTCTTTTCCCCCTCCCCGCCCCGCGTGTTCGGCGCTGCGTGTGGCGGGCCGTCCCGTCCGGGTGTCCCTTACCCTCGCTCGCTGGTACGCCATTCCAGGTGGTCTGTGCGTTCCGCGCGCTCGGTCCGGTTGCCCTTCTGGTAGTCCCCGCGTGTCCCTTTCGTGTGTGTGCGCTCGCGCTCTCGCGGTGTCCGCTCCCCCCCCCCCTGGGTGGTGTGGCGTGCGCACCTCGCGTGGTCCCGGCACTGAGCGCTGGTAGGGCCGTTCCACGTGGTCCGTGCCCCTCCGCGTGTCCTGTTCCGGTCCCTTGCTCCGTCTGGCGTGCTTGGGGGGGGGCGGTCCGGTCCCGGTTCCCCCCTACTTGGCTTGGGGTTTGGGGGGGTGGCGGCAGGGCGTCCCCGGGGGGGTGCCTTCTACCGTTGCGAGGGGCGTCTGGGGTCATGCGCTCCCCCTCCCCCGACTGCCCGCCCACTGGGTGGGCTGCCGGGGCCCGCGATCCACGTGTTGTGGGCGCGGGCGTGCGGGTGTGGGGGCCCTGCTCTGTCCCCTCGGCCGGCACGCCCTGTGGGGGCTGCGCGCCGCGGGGCGGGTCCGTGGCGTTCATGTGCTGGGGGGCGGGCTGGGGGGGGGGGGCGTGCGCCGTACCCCCCAGTTGTGCGGCCGGGGGGGGGCCTGTAGGGCGGGGGGTCGCTCTGCCTCATTCCGTCCCTCTGCCTTCCCTGGGCAGGCAACAAAGCGGGTGTCACTGGCGTTGCGCTGTCCATGGGGGGCGTGGCCCCCCATACCACTCCGGTTCGTGCTCACCAGGCTTCTCTGGGTACGATCTGTGCGGCGTCCTGGCGCGCAGGCGCGGGCTCGCTTGTTCTTCGCGGCCCCCATGGGGGCCGGCGGCTGGGGCGGGGGGGCGGGTTGCGCTCTGGCTCCTCTCTCGGGCGGGGAAGGACCATCCCCCCTGCCTCGGGGGGTGGGGGCCGGGGCCCCAGCGGCCCGCGGGCCGGTGGGGGGGCGGGGGGGGGGGGTGTCGCGCCGCGGCCTCCCTGCTCCCCTTCTGGGCGGCGGCCTGCGGTACTCAATCCTGGCCCCCTTCGTGTCGCCGGCGCGCTCCCTTCCGGCGTGTGCATGCGGTCGGGGCCGTAGTGCTGCCCCGGGGTGGGGGGGGTGAGGGGCGGTCCGCGGACCGCTCCCCCGGGGGCCCTTGCAGACCTGAACCCCCCCTCCGCCCTCCCTGAGTGGGCTGTGGTCACGGGAGGGTCATGTCGGGCGCGGCCTCCATACTGTTCCGTTGTGCGCGTTGCCCCGGCACGCCAGTGTGGGCTCGCGGGAGCAGGTCCAGCGGCCGCTCCCCCCACCGCGTCGCCCCCCCGGCTCCGGGGGGTTGGAGGGCCGCGCCCGTGGCTCTCCAGCTGGGGGGGTATGCGGGGGGGGGGGGGGGAGTGTGGAGGGCCCTCTGGTCCCCTGGCGATGCCTCCTGACGGCCGGGCGGGGGGGGCGGCATGGCAGTCCTGGCCCCGGGGGCCAGCCATCGGCTGGGGGGTCGCGCCCTTCCCCCGCCCTACTCTGCCTAGAGTCCGATCCTCGTGCAGGCCCTCGCTGGGGCCCCTCATCCCCCCGGCCGTTGTCGCGCGGCGCTGGCAGGCCGGGGGCGGCCGTGAGGGTTAGCGGTCAGTGGTTAGCGGGCTGCGGGGCAGCAGGTTCCCTCCCGCGCTCGTTGTCTCCGTACTCCCTCCCGCGGGAGGTGGCACGCTCTCATGCGTCGTGCCGTACCATGGGGGGGGCGTGGGTCGGGGGGCCCGGCTCCTCCCCCCACTCTCGCGCATCCGCCGCCTGGGCCATCACCTGCGCCGCCGCTTGTGTGCTGTCCATGGGGGCCGTGGCCCCCCATACCACTCCGGTTCGTGCCCACCCGGCTTCTCTGGGTACGATCTGTGCGGCGTCCCGGTGCGCAGGCGTGGGCCCGCTTGTTCTTCGCGGCCCCCATGTGAGCCGGCGGCTGGGGCGGGGGGGCGGGTCACACTCCGGCTCCCCTCTCGGGCGGGAGGGGGCCATCCCCCCTGCCTCGGGGGGTGGGGGCCGGGGCCCCCGCGGCTGGCGGGCTGTTGGGGGGGCAGGGGGGGGGGGTGTCGCGCCGCGGCCTCCCTGTTCTCACTCCGGGCGGCGGCCTGCGGTACTTCTTTCCGGCCCTCTCCGTGTCGCCGGCGCGCTCCCTTCCGGCGCGCGCGTGCGGTCGGGGCTGAAGTGCCGCCCCGGGGTGGGGGGGGGGTGAGGGGCGGCCCGTGGACCGCTCCCCCGGGGGCCCCAGCTGACCTGAACCCTCCCTCTGTCACCTCGGAGTGGGCTGTGGTTACGGGAGGGACATGTGGGGCGCAGCCTCCTTCCTGTTCCGTTGTGCGCGTTGCTCCTGCACGCCAGTGTGGGTTCGCGGGAGCAGGTCCAGCCGCCGTTGCCCTTACCGCGTCGCCGTTCCTCCTGAGGGGGGGGGCGCCCCCCCGGCCCTGGGAGGGCGGAGGGCCGCGCCTGTGGCTCCCCAGCTGAGGTGGGTGCGGGGGGGGGGGGGTGGGGGGGCCGCCCCCCCGCCCGCTCTCGGGCCTGTGTGGGAGGGGGGGGAGGAGTGGGGGGGGCCCTTTGGTCCCCTGGTGATGCCTCCTGTCGGCCGGGGGGGGGGCGGCATGGCAGTCCTGGCCCCGGGGGCCAGCCATCGGCTGGGGGGTCGCGCCCTTCCCCCGCCCCCCTCTACCGAGAGCCGGATTCTCGCGCAGGCCCTCGCTGGGGCCCCTCATCCCCCGGCCGTTGTCGCGCGGCGCCGGCCGGCCGGGGGTGGCCGTGAGGGTTAGCGGTCAGTGGTTAGCGGGCTGGAGGGCAGCAGGTTCCCCCCCGCGCTCGTTGTCTCCGCACTCCCTCCCGCGGGAGGTGGCGCGCCCTCTTGCGTCGTGCCATACTGTGGGGGGGGCGTGGGCCAGGGGGCCCAGCCCCCCCCCTCAATTCTCCCGTACCCGCCGTCTGGGCCTTCACCTGCGCCGCCGCTTGTGTGGGGGCTGGGGCTGCGGCGGCGGCGGGTTGTGCCGGCGGTAGCGCCAGTGGGCGAGGGCGCTGCGCAAAGCCCGGGGACCCAGTTGTTGGCGTCCGCATCCATGATGCGGAGCACCGCTCCCCCTTCCAGGAAGGCCGGCCACGTCGGCTCCCTGTCGGGCCACGCCGCCCGGATCACTGACCTGAGGACCCTCTCATGGTCCTCTGGGGCTGCCCACCCCCCCGGGGGTACTTCTCGGTTTCCTCCGTCCCTCCGGAGGAGCACGGCATTGAAGGGCCGGTTCCTCGACCTCCTGGAGGTCCCCTGGTTGGCCCAGCACAACCACCCGTACACCTCCCCCACCAGGGGGAGGGTCTCCTCCCCCAGAGGGTCCGGGACCGCGCCCCAGTCCCGGTCCCATGGCCGGCCCTCCTCTGCCCCCCGTGCCGGCCCCCCTCGCTGCCCCTGCGCCTGCGGCGCCGATGCCGCGCCCCGTCCCTCCTCCGCCGAGGCCATCTGCGCCGGCTCTGCCCTCGGCGCGGGGGGGGCTTGATGGTGCTGGTGTCGTTGGGGTTGGGGGGGGATGAGCTCGCCGGCGTCAGGGTCGATGTTGTAGAGGTGGTGGTGGTGGTGGTGGTCGTGGTGGTGGGTGTGGTGTGCCGGCATCTGTTGGATGCCGGGGGGGATGCACCTCACCGGCTGCACGTCCGGCTGCGGGGGCGCCCCGCCCTCTGCCCCCCTCTCTTTGGCCCGTCCTCCCTCCTGGGCTCCCATGCCCCGTCCCGCCTGTCCCTTGGGACCCGCGGCGCCCTTGCCCTTGCCCTTGGGCCCCTTTCCAGCCCCCTGCCCGTGTCGCGGGTCCCGCCTCCCGTCCCCACGCCCTGGCCCGCTCGCTCTCCCACCTACCCTCGCCCTGCCCCCTGCACCTGGGCTCCCTGCCCGCGCCCCTGCGCGCCCTTCCCGTGCCCCGGCCCCTTCCCTAACCCCTGCCCCGAGTCGCGCCGTCCGCTCTGCTCCCCCCCGCTGCTGCGCCCTTCCTGGACCACTCGCCGGGCGTCCCGCTGCCTTTGCAGCTGCGGCAGCGTGACGCCCGGCGGCGAGAGCTCGCGCGTCGGGGGGCGGACGTGCCGCTCCCGCCCCGAGGGGAAGGGCTTGGGGGGGAACGGCTTGGGGGGGCTGGTGTGGGTGTAGGTGGGGTTGGCGTGGGCGCGGTACTTCGCGCTCTCCCTGCCCACTGCTGCTGCTGCGGCGGCCGCCGGCGAGGCGTCCGCGGCCCGTGCGGGGTTCTTCCCCCCCTTTGCGCGGCGTGCCGGGGGCCGCGGCGTGGCCGGCCGAGGCGGTGTCGCGGCCCGCCGGGGTCGCGGCCGCAGCCCCTCGCGCGCCCTCCTCGCTCTCCTTCGCCGCCGTGGCGGCCGCTGACGAGGCGCCCGTGGCCGCGGTCGCAACCTCTCGCACGCCCTCCTCGTTCTCCTCTGCTGCCGCGGCGGCCGCCGGCGGGGCGCCCGCGGCCCGTGCGGGGTCGATCCCTCGCGTTCGCGGCGCGCTGGAGGTCGCGGCGCGGCCGCCTGAGGTGGTGTCGCGGCCCGCCGGGGTCGCGGCCGCAGCCCCCCGCGCGCACTCTCCGCTCTCCTTCGCTGCCGTGGCGGCCGCCGACGAGGCGCCCGTGGCCCGCGCGGTCGCAACCCCTCGCGCGCCGTTCTTGCTCTCCTCTGCGGCTGCGGCAGCCCATGGCGATGCGCCCGGTTCCTGCGCCGGGGCTGCCCCCCGTGTCGGTGGCGTGCCGGGGGCCGCGGTCGGGGCCGCGGCGTGGCTCGCTGCGGTCTCCGCCTCCTGCGTGTCTGGGCGGGGCGGGGCGGCGGGGCTGGCTGCTTGGGCGGCGAGGGCGGTCGCCTCGGCTGGCCCAGGCTCCCGGGCCGGCGGCGGCGGCCCGACCAGCACCGCCGCCTCCGCCAGCCTCCGCTCCTCGCGCTCCGCGAGGGTCTCCCCCGTCCACTCCGGGGAGGAGACGGGGGAGCGGGAGCGGGACCGGCGGTGGTGGCGGTCGTCCCGCTGGCGGGACCCATCGGAGTCTGCCATCACTGTTACCCTGGTAGGCATGCGTGGTGGCAGGCGCGCCCTTCCCACTACCTCCTGGTGCATCAGTGCCGTGCCGTGGGCAGTGCCGTGTGGTGCTCTGCGGGGGGGAGGGGGGGAGGGGATGGGGGGCCGGCTGTGGCGTCAGCCCCTCACGGCCGGGGGCCTGCGGCCATCCACCGGCATTGGGAGGGGAGGCGGGGGAGCCACGTGGTCCACGCGTCGCGCCACAGCTCCCAGTCTGGGGCGGGGCCCAGGGCCCTGGGCCCCCGGGGGTCGTCGAGCAGTGTCGGGGGCAGCCGCACCAGGTGGACCCCCGTAACGGCGGTGACCTCCTGTGTGCGCAGAAAGGTGTGTACTCCGCCCCGCGCCGCGGGCGCCGGGAGGGGGGGGCGGGGTACGGGTGTTGCCCCATAGAGGTGGGTGGGGGTGATCCCCAGGATCCGCCCCGGGTCCCCGCGGGTCGCGACGACGAGGAGGAGGAGGGGGGTGCCAGGGCACTCCTGCCAGACGACCTGCCCCCTGTGGTGGGCACCCCTGGTCCTGGAGAGGGGGGGGGACAGGTCTGGGTTAGCCCAGCCGCGGGGCGCGTGCGTCGCCGGCGGGAGGGCCGGGCACCAAGTGGGCTCCCTGGGGAACGCCTCGTAGACGACGGCGTACGGGGGGGTAGGCCCGGTGCCGTCGTACACCGGGTTGGTCGGCCGGGGGCGGGCGGACGCCTCGTCCGCGCCTTCCACGAACACCGTGACCTCGCCCACCTCCAGGTCCTCGTCCGGCGGGTGTAGAAGGTGGAGCGCCGCATCCAGCTCGGACACTCCTCCCGGGCACGTGGCCCGCGCCTGGTTCAGGTACGGGGCCGCGTCCCCGGGGTAGCGCGTCCTGAGGGCGTGCAGTAGGGCTGGGGCGCTACTGCGGAGGGACATGGCAGACCCCGCTCCCATCAGCCGCAGGGTGTCTCCCATGGACAGGGGCCGGCCCGACCGATTGGACTCGCGCCACTCCATCCAGTGCCCGTAGAGGGCCGCCTCCGGGCTGATGAGCCCCGGCCGGATGGCGTTCACGATCCGGTGCATTGCCGGAAGCAGCGTGGGGGCCCCCGCTCCGTTCAGGGCGCGGACGGCCGGGAGGGCGGTCTCGTTGAGGAAAGCCCTCGCACTGCCCTCCAGGTCACACCGTGCGGCAGCGTGCGCTTCGTGTGGCTCCGCCACCGCGTCCGCCACCAGGCCCCGGACGGCCGCCTCCTGCGCTCTGCGGCGGGCCCTGGTGTGCCCCGGCCCATCCCCCCGTCGGCGTGGCATGGTGCTGCGGGCTCTGCAAAGGGCGGCGGCTTGTGGGGGTTAGGGGGCGAACACGTGCGACAGGTGCGCAACGGATGTGGGGTCCCGCAGGTGCACGTGGATCCACAGAAGGGCAGCGCCCGCGGGGCCCGCTTGTTCGTGCGAGGGGGTGTGTGCCCCCTCGATGCGCCGGCGCAAGGCCTCCTCCTCTGTGCGCCTGCGCGGGCCTGCGGGAGGTTCGGGCCAGGGGCACGCGGCTACCTGGGTGCACCGCGTGCACCTGTTGGCGCCTGTCGACGCTGCGGAGGACACCGTGTCACGTTCTCCGCAGAGTCGGCAGGTGTGTGGCAGGTGGGAGGGCGGCGACCAAGGGTCGAGATGGCGGAGCCAGAGGTCGTCCCACCTCTGTCGGAGGGGGTCCCGGATCTCCAGCAGGCGGGCGTGGACGCGGCGCCGGTAGTCCTTGCCAAGCGTCTTCCGCTGGACCTCCTGCCACGTGTCGTCGGGGAGGATCCCGTGGTCGTGGAAGGCGGCGATGAGGTCGTCCCACGCCGGGCGGGGGTGCCCCTGGGGGGGGCTCGCCATGTACACGTGGCGCCCGCAGAGGTGGGGCGTCAGCGCATCGCATTGGCACCCGTTCGCGGTGTCTCTGTGGAGGAGGGCCAGCAGGGTGCCGTCCGCGACTGCCTCCCACCCCACTCGCAGCACTTCGCAGCCGTCTAGCTCCTGGCGCAGCGCGGCTGCAATGCCGGTGGGGAGCATGAGGAGCAAGGGCCCCTGGGTGTCGCCCAGCCGGGACAGGGCGTCGTCGTATACCGGCCCCCCAGCTTTGAAGTGCGCCACGGTGAGTTGGGTGGCCCCGTCCTCTGGGGGGTGCCACCGGACGGTGGCCGCAGCGTGTCCCCACGTGCGTATCTCTGTAGCCCGGAGCACGTTGGCGGCGTGAAGGACGATGCGGGGCGGGACGGGTGTCCTGACGAGTGAGGACACGTCCCCAGTCCATCCCGTTTGTGGCCCCGGGGCCGCCTGCAGCCATTCCCCCGTCGCCGCGTCCCACGGGTGGTCAGGCCCCGCCCCGCGGATCATGGTGGGTCTCGGCCGGGTGTCCGGCCCCCACCACCGGAGCGGGATGGCGGCGTATCGTTGCGCAGGGGTCTCCGGGGCGCGCGTGGCGGCGCACCACCGGCTCCACTCCCACGCCCACTCCTCCCCCACGATGCGCGCCTCCCATGCGGTCATGTAGCCGCGCCCGATGATCCACGGTGGGAAGAGGGCGTCTTGTAGGTGCCTCGAGAACCCCCCCGGCAGGTCCTGGTACGGGTGGGGGCTCTCTTGGGGCGGGCACTCCAGAGTGCCATTCACAACACGGAGGGAGGCTACGAAGTCCTTGTCAGGGCGCGGGGGAGGGGGAGGGTGGTCGCCCTCCGCCGCAGTGAGCCACCGGTGCGCCCGGGCCGCCGCGCTCTGGGGCTCGCGAAGGAGTTGCTCCAGCCGGTGGTTGCGAAGCTCCCACGCGAAGTCCCCCAGCAGGAGCATGTGGTGGAGGAAATCGTCCAGCGAGGTCCCTCCCGGCGGGTCGTATCGGGTTATGGCGCGGAGCTGCGCCTCCGCGTCCTCGGGCACCAGTCCGGAGCAGAACACCTCCGTCCACGTGGCGCCTGCGGAGCGCCACGAGGCCACCCACAGGGCCTTGTCCCCAGGTGGGAGGTGGCAGGCCGCCTCGTGTACCGCCTGGCGGTAGTGGGGCCAGAGGAGCCGTGAGTAGGTGCAACCCACGTGCATGTGCACTGAGTCCGATGGCGATGCCGGAGAGCCGCTCCTTCCGGACGCGGAGCCTGCGCTGCACCGGCGTGTGGCCGTCTCGGGCCCGCAGCGCCCGGCGGTTGGTCCCGGGCGTGGACGTAGGCCGTGGCGTGGGCCGCGCCCAAAGGTGTGTGTCCCCGGTGCGTCAGCGCATGGTCCGTCTGCGCCCGTTGCGCGACCTCGCCGAGCACCCACATCGTGGGGGGCCGCAGATCGAGATGGCCGTCACGGCCGGCGACAATGAGTTGGGCGTGGCCAGGGTCCGGGGGCGTGTTCTGCAAGACGGTGTCCTGGGACGCCGCCCAGTCCGCCTTGTGCAGTAGGGCGTCACTGTGGTGTGAGGTGGCTCGGACGTACCAGAACGGGTGCCCGGCGTGTTGCCCCCGCGCGAACAGGCCGTCCTGGAGCCACCTCAGGGGCATCTGGTTGACCACCTTCGCTGCGCCCGCGGGGACCCCCGTGGTTCGTTCGCGATCTGCGTGCCGCAGGAGGTGGAGGATGACTTCGGCGTCCACGGTGTGGACCCATGGTCTGTGGGCACCGTAATGTAGGGGGAGGGAGGCGGCCACCCCCTCCCCGTCGGGCACCGTGCCCGAGATGGCCACCGCCCACGTGCGGGTGAGGTAGGCGGCGAGAGCGACGCTGGTGGCGTGTTTGCAGGGTCCGCCCCCGGACGCGTCAGAGGAGGTGTGTCCCCAGGCCTCCGGGATCCAGTAGTATCCGGTGGGGCTGAGCCACCCCGCGTTGAGGTCGGCGGAGTGCCACCGGACGTCGGGGTGGCTGGGGGTCAGTTGGTCCACGCTCAGCGCCCTGGTGTCGCCTGGGCTCATCGCCGGGTGGTCGTGCAGCCCGATCTCCGCTCCGGCGACCGTGCTTGCCCAGGACCGTAGCGCCCTCACATGTTCCTTGAGCCACGCCGGGCCCCCGCGCTGGTGCACCACCAGTTGTCCCGTGTCCTCCGGCTGGTCCTCCAGCGCGTGTACCGCCATGTGTGGGTCGTGCGGCACCCCCGTAGCCACCAGTAGGGCGGTGCCACGGGGGAGCCCACGGGGTTCGGGCTGGCCTGCCCCCACTTGCACTATTACCCACTCGGCCCGGAGCTGCGCTTGTCCCGTCGCTTGGGTGCATTGGTCGTCCGTGGTCACCAACCACAACGGCGTCAGCGCGTGGGGCCGGGGGCGTAAGGGCTCTGGCCACGCCACGTCCGCGTTAGGCTCTTGGTGCTCGCTTTCCGCGAGTACGTCGCGGAGGATGTACATGAGGGCTGCTGGCGGGTGGTACGCCGCCCCCCGCGTGGGGGGGGATAGGCCGTCCCGGCGGCGGTAGCCCGCGACGTGGAGGTGCAGGCCGTCCGGGGTCACCCGTGGGCCGGTGTGGGCGTCCTGCTTAGCCCTCGTGGGGTGGACGAGTCTCAGGCGGGGGTCCCGTGTGCCGGTGGTGTGGAAGAGGTGGGCCAGGGCGTCGCGCCACCCAGGGTGGTTGGTGGGCTCCTGCTCACGGCGGCAATAATGGAGGTGTTCATCGGCGCATTGGTTGAGGCACTCCCGTACCGCCGTCGGCCACGGATCGTCGTTGTCGGGGAAGGGGTGGCGTGGCCCGTGGTGCCCATGCCACGGCGTTGTGTGTGGCACCGTCAGGCGGCACGTGTCGCGGTGTCGCAGCTTGGCGGTGCGCAGCGTGACGATTTTGCCCGGCGGGGACTGTAGTTGGACATGGGCCGCCCTGGGGCACGCGATGGGGTTGTACATCCCCACTCCCGGGGCGGCCAGGGCCCGGGGTATGCGGTGGACCCAGTCGCCTCCCGCCAGAGTTGCTAACTCCGGGACGGGGTAGTGCACCTCGGGACATATTCCGTGCGCGCCGGCTATCTCCCAGAACATCTTGGTGACCTCGGCGCGCACGGAGGTTGCGCGGTGGTGGACGAGTGTCCCACGACGGCCACCGCTGCCTGCTGGCACCGCGTGGGCACCCGTGTGAGCCCCAGGGTCCGGTCATCCTGCAGGCTGTCCCGCGAGGCGTCGAAGGCGTACCGCGCCCTGTCCTTCGCGACCTGGACCGTGATGTGGTCCAGGTGGCGTGCAGTGTCGGAGTCGTCGGCGATGAAAGGGGCGACGTACTGCGTCACCCCCCCGAGGATCGCCAGGATGACGTCCTGCACCACTTTCGGTGGCGCGAGGGTGTTAAGGCACCAGTGGTGCACCGCCGCCAGGCGTAGCTGGTGCTTGCGCTGCAGGGAGAACTCCCCGTCCGGCTGCAGCTGGAGTCCCAGGTAGGGGACGGAGTCCGCCGCTGGTACCCAGTACCACGGGTTTTCCAGGTGGGGGCAGAGGCGCAGCTGCAGGCCCGGGACCCCCTCCGTGGTGGCCATGGCGCACTTGCGGGGGTTGAGCTCCATGCCCATCATCCCCAGGTACGCGGCCACCGCCTCCACGCCCTCGACGAAGTGCTGCAGCGTATGGGCCACCACCAGCAGGTCGTCGATATAGGCCTGGATGAGGCCGTTCTCGGCCTCTCCCGGCGGGCGCAGGCGGTGCCCCTGTGCCCCGAGCAGGGGCTCCAGGAGGAGCGCGTACAGCAGGGGGCTCTCGGGGTTGCCCTGCCGGACGCCGCGTAGCATGTAGACGGGCTGCGTTAGCCCGTGTGCTGTGACGATGCGCAGCGTGGCGCACGTGTGGAGGAAGAGCAGGAGGTCAATGACGTCCGGCGGCACGGAGAGGTGGCGCAGGATGAGGTGGAGGGCGCCGTGTGGGGCGGTGTCGAAGGCCTTGCG
Source organism: Eutreptiella sp. 'Long Island Sound 2002' (assembly GCA_964036045.1). Lineage (NCBI taxonomy): Eukaryota > Euglenozoa > Euglenophyceae > Eutreptiales > Eutreptiaceae > Eutreptiella > Eutreptiella sp. 'Long Island Sound 2002'. Next base: position 71,891,242 of record OZ038380.1, on the reverse strand, counting down.
GGCGTCAAAGGAGAAGACGTAGTTGGGCCTTCCCCGCTGGAGCTGCCGCTGCGCCATGAACAGCGGGGGGCCTGTGTTGGAGCCAGGGAGGGCCCCCTGCTGCCAGTCGCTGACCACTCCGTGCCGTGTGAGCACTTCCGTGATGCGCTGGGTGAGGGGGCCCGTGAGCAGCTTCATGTCCAGCTGGCCCAGGGCTATGGGCCTGTAGTCGTCCAGTCTGGCAGAGCCCGGTACCTTGGGGCTGAGCCAGATGTGCGCGTCCCTCCAGTGCATCGGCGGCGGGGCGCCGCGGAGGATGGCCCGGTAGGAATGGACCAGGAGCCACTGGACGGGTGCCGGGAGGGCCTTGATGAAACGGGCCCCCACGTGGTTAGGACCTGGGGCCTTGCCATCGGCCTTGTCCAGGGCGGACTTCAGGTCCTGCATGGAGTACTGCTGGTCCTGTGTCCAGGCCCCCTCAGGGACCCGGGGGACGTGGCGGCCGAGGACCGCCTGGAAACCCGGGAGGTCCACCGGGCATTTGTCATACAGTTCTCGCCAGAAGGCGCGAACTGCGAACATCACGTCGTGGGCCTCCGTGAGGAGCGTTTGGGTGTTGGGAACCCGCACGTTCCAGAGGCCTGACGGGCCTGGGGCCTCTACCTCTATGGCTCCCCGCACAGGTTTCCATTGCTGGGCGATGTCGGGGGCGTGGCGGCGCCAGAAGTCCTTGATGGCGCGCTTGCGGTCTGCCGCCAGGAGGGCGCGGAGCTGGCGAATGGCCTCCTCGAGGGCGGCTGCTTGTCTCTCCAGCTCCTCCTGTAGCTGGCCCTGCCTGGTCGGGCGGGACCCGGGCGACACACCCTGCAGCTCCTCCGTGAGCCGGAGCGCCGCCTCGGACCGGATGCCATGCCTGGCCGCGTCCGCCTGGTACGCTGCCGGCGCGCGCGCTGCCAGGGTGTCATAGCGGAGGACCGCTGCCTGGAGATGCTTTCCGCTCTCCGGGAGGTCCCCCTCCGCCGGGTCCGTTACCGCCGGAGACGGCTGCCGGCGTCCCACCACGCGCGCCAGGGCGTCATGCGTCGCGTGGAGGTGTTCGAACACCTTGTCCACCGCGGCCGCGGGCATGGGACCGTAGTCGTGCTGCTCTGCGGGACCCAGCCAGGGCGCCAGGGAGGGTTCATCCTGCGCGGCGGTGACCGCCGCCCACAGGCAGTGTTGGACGGGCGCGGCCTCGGCGTCGTACGGGAGGAGGCGGCCCTCCGTGTGGCTGTAGGGGGTGGGCATCGCCGCGCGCCCCGCCGCGCTGAGGAGACCAGGCAGGGCCAGGCGGACCGGGAGGTGGTCCGAGCCGACCACATGGGGGTGTGCCATGCCGCGAGCCCAGACGCTTTCCCGCAGGGACCACGGCAGGAGGGGCTCGTTGACCAGGAAGGTGTCCACCCTGTGCTGGGACGGGTGGAGCGTGGGGGTCATGTCCTCCTCGCCGCCTGCCGCGGCCCTTCGGAAGCCGCAGGCCTCCCAGCCCGCTCGGAAATGCTCCGTGGCCGGGTTGGCGGGGACATCCATGTAGATGTTGGTGTCGCCGGTGATGACCACCGGGTGCCTCCCGCCGAGGCTGCGTGCCGTGGCATACATTTGTATGTCGGCCCAGAACGCCGCCCGTCCCGCCCACGGGGAGCAGCCTGCTTGCGGCCCGTGGACGTTGATGAGGGTGAGGCCTCCCCCGTCCGTGCGGATCTCCAGGGCCGCGGCCTTCCCGGGGACAATTTCCGTGAAGCTGAGCACCTCGTGCTCCGCCACGTACTTGCTGCTGACCGCGGTGAGGAGGCCCCCCCCTCTCGAGGTGGAGGTGGCTCCCGTCTCCGCCAGCCGGCTGCTGAAGAAGGCGGTGTACCCCTTGTCCCGGAGCGCCGCGGCCACGTGCATCTCCTGCGCCCTGGTGGCGATCCCCGTTTCCTGGAGCATGATGGCAAAGCCCCCCTCTTGGGGCAGCATGCCGGTGATGAGGTGCTCCTTGTCGGTGCAGGCCGCCGGCCCCCGGCGCCGCCGGAGTGTGTCCCGGAGGGACCGGTCTGGCGGCACGAGGCCGTTGCGCAGGTTCCACGAGAGGAGCCACAGGGCGTCACCCGTCGTGTCCTCCTGGAGTCAGCTATCCCGCATCGGCATCGCCGCTGGGTTCGCCGGCGCCGCCAGGGCATCTGCATGCGCCGCATCCGCTGAGCCCGTTCCCAGCGGGGCCCACAGGGGGGCCCGGGGGACCGGGGGAGCCAGGGGGGCCAGGGGGGCCAGCCCCGCGGGGATGGACATGGACCCTGGTGGGGCCGCACCGCCGGCCCCCGGGGCCGCTCCGGGTGCCTCCTCACCTCCATCTGCGTGGTCGGCTGCCTGGGGCGGGGGGCGCCGGGTGTACGGGGCGTGCCACGGGGACCTCCGTGCTCTCCCCTGCAGGATGTTGGCGGCCGCCTCCTTGTCGTCCGCCGAGGCCGCAGCGTGCACCGCGTGCCAGGCCAGGTGTTCCAGCATTGCCCCGCTGGTGTAGTACTTGTCCGCACACAGGGGGCATTTCGTCGGCTCCGTGGCCCCTCGCGCCGGGGGGAGCGGCACCGACTTCCGAATGGCGCCCTCCGCCGCTGGTTCGAAGGGCAGGTTGGCCAGCGGCACCGTGTGTGGTGCCAGCGTGCGGCCCGGGGCCGCCGCATCGAGGGCTCGCGTCGCGGGCGGGGGCCCGAGACCTCGGATGGCATCGCGCTGCGCGTCTGCTTGCAGCCACGTTTGCCAGTGCGTGGAGCCGATTTGGCGGTCGGGTTTGCCCCTCCATCGCAGGTCGTGGAAGGCCTGTAGCCAGTGGTACACCGCGGTCGGGACCGCCAGCTGGAGCTCCAGGTCGGCGGGGTGCGCCGCTGCCGGCCAGACTCCCGGCCTCGCCGCCCGGGCGTTGTCCTTCAGCCTGACCTGGAGCAGGAGGGCGTGGTGTTCGCCCTCCCGCAGCGCCTTGATGATCATGCGGGTGCAGTCTGCCACGCGGATCACGGCTTCGGGCCCCGGCAGGCGTTCGGGGTCGCAGACGACGATGTGCGCGTCCGCCGGGCTGAACATGCAGACCACCCACTGTGGGTTCTGCTGTCCCCGTTGGGCCACCGCCAGGGTAGCCGCTGGGCGGGCGTGCGTGATTGGCCCCGCATGGAGGTCCGGGACGTCCGTGGCCCTGATGGCGTCTCCCTGCCACGCGGCCCGTAGATGCTCCTCCTGGTCGGGGCTCCACACCAGTGTAGGGGGGGTTGACCCACCCCGGTTCCTGCCTCTTGTTGGGGGCGCTGACAGTGTGTAGCAGGACCGCCAGCGGCCAGGGGTCCGCCGACATATAGTAGGCCTGGGTGGGCCCCTGTCGCCAGTCGATGTGGGGCAGGGGCGGGAAAGCCCCTTGCCTGGCGGTGCTGTGCCAGACCGTCCATCGGCCTCCGGCCAGGACGTGCGACCGGTACCCTCCGGCGTGGCCGTGTATGATGGCCTGGTAGCCTGCCGTCTGCAGTACCAGTGCCTCCCCCTGCTTAGGCCCGGGCGGGGGTGTGCCATCGCCCGCACCCCAGACGCGGGTGCGCCCGCGGAGTGTGGCATGCCACGGGTCTGGTGCATCGCGCTGAGGCCCTTGTGTGCATCCCGCAATTTGCGCCGGGCCGTGGTGGTGGACGAAGCTCTCCCCGCCGTCTGCTAGCAACGCCGCCGCGACAACGTATAGTTGCTCCGCCGTGAGGGGTGCCGTCGGCGCGTGCGTCGCGGCCGGCCGTCGGGGCCGCGTGTCGCGGCAGGGGACGTGGGGCAGCAGTTGCGCCGGCCACGCCGCCACGGGACCCATGGTGACGGCCGCGACCGCGGACGCCAGCGCCGTGCGGTCCGTGGGTCTGTACTGCCGGAGCCCCGTGGTATCTCGGGCGAGGTGCCTGCAGGCTGCCATCCAGGCCACCGCTCCGCAGTTCGTGCAGTCCGGTTCGGCACCACCCGCGTCGTCGCTTCCCCTTTGCTGTACCGTGGTGGCGGTGTCGAGCGGGGGGCCCCGCTGTAGCGCCTCCGGGCCCTGCCCCGGCGGGAGGGCGGGCGGGACTGGCTGCGGGTACTTTTGCGCGCCTCGGCGCTCCGGGTGCGTGTGGTACGGGTTTTGCCGGCGGTGTTCCGGGGCTGCCCGTGGTTGGAAGAGTAGTTGGTGCAGGTACCAGTGGCCCTCTGCGGTGGACGGGTTGCGGAGCGTTAGCCACTGTTCCACCACGCCTCCTGGGTGCGCGGCCTCGACGCGGCGCTGCAACCCCAGGCGGCCTAGGCGGTTGGACGTGCCCGCGGGTGGGATGTGGGCTTGCGGGTAGAGCACCCGCAGCAGCTCCAGCGCCAGGTCCAGCACTTCGTCGTTGAGCTGCTTCGTGAGGGCCGACGCCCTGTGTAGGGCGTGGAGGACCCCCGGTGTGGGGGCCGTGAGCTGTTCGAGCACCGGTCCCGGCGGACACCGCGCACCCGGGTTCGTTAGCCACTCCCTGGTGTGGCTCAGTACGGCCTTCCACACGTCCCTTGTAAAGGCGTGCTGGGGGGCCAAAGAGGGGACCATCCGTAGGAGGCGGTGGCACGCCGGCGGCGATCGCATGGGCTGTGGGGCGGCCGCCGTGATCCACCTGCACGCCGTGCCGGGCAGGATCGCCCCCCATTCCACGGTCCCCACGCCCTCGGCGTGGATCAGCGCCTGGCCCTGGACCATGGGGAAATAGGGGCTCGAGCGCCCCTTTCCTTCCTTCCACCGTACCCAGGCGGCCCCCGCCTGCAGGCTGCGGAGCAGGGCCACGCCGGGGAGGAGCGGCTGCGGGAAAGCCCCCTTGACGGCCTGGGTGGCGTGGGCCAAGGTGCCCATGGGCAAGTACCACAACGGGAGGGTCCGGGGGCCCGGCAGCGGTTGCGCCACCCCTGCGTCCCGTCGCCACTCGGAGTCTGGCGGGGTGGCCGGGACCGTGCCCGTCTGCAGGAAGTGGCGTGCCTGCTTGTCGGGGTGCCGTTGGAGGGTTGCCGCGAGGCTGAGCCCCTCTGCCGCTGGTGCCAGCGGGAGGCCGCCCCGGGGCCTGCGCCAGGGGTAGTCCTGGTCGGCCAGCCGGGTGTGGAGGTCCCGGGCGATGTCCTCCGCGGTCCCTGTGGGGGCGTCCTCTGGTGCCAGGTGCCACATGACGGCGAGCACCGCCCATGTGGAAAAGGGCCACGCCCGCGGGGGGGTGTACACCTGGATGGTCCACTGTGGGCACGCCCGCCGCACGCGGGACGCGTGGAGCACCCCTCGGACCATGTCCGCCGCCAGGACCAGCACCATTCCCGAGGGTTCCACAATGATCCCCTCTGCGGGTCCACCGTGGCGGCCCCGGGTGTGCAAGGCCACTGCCGCCTGTCCCGCGTGGGTGACTCGGTCGACGGCCTCCTGGATGTTCACGCTGCCGCGCGCGGTCTCATCCAGGATCCAGCCCTGCGCCACCCCGTAGCGTAGGGCGGCGCGTGCGGCCGCGGGTTTCACCTCGGGCAACGCTCCGTCATTGGGGCCGGGCTGGGGGTGCTGTTTGGGGCACCAGCCTTCGCCGGTGCAGTGGCCCCGTTTCCACGCGGGGCAGATCGCGGGTACGCTGCCCGCCGGCGGCGCAGGTTCGGCGGGTGCGCCTCCCGTGGGGGGCTCCGGCAATGCCTCCAGGTCGGAGTCCGTGCCCGCGTCCCCTTGTGGGGGTCTCCTTCGCCGTCTCTGAGTCCCAGCGCCCTGATGACCTCGTGTGCTTCGTCCAGCGTCGGAGATCGGGCGCGTGTCTTGCGTGGTGCCGCGGGTTCCGCCATTGCTGTGTCGCTGTGTCTAAGAGCAGGGGGTGGGGTGCGGATGTCCCGTGGCTGGTGCATTGGTGCGCTGGTGCGTTGCTCGGTGTGGGAGTGGTGGATGGGCATCCCCGGGGGGGCGCTTTCCAGCGTTGCGAGGGGCGTCTGGTGTTAGGCGCTGTCCCTCTCCCGGTCGCCCGTCCTCCGGAGCGGGCAGCCAGGGTTCCGTGACCCGTGTCTCCCGGGTGCGGTCGATGCGGGCGTGTGGGCCCAGCACCGGCCCCACAGCGTGCGCCCTTGCGGGCCGGCGTTGCTCGCTGTGGGGGTGGCGGAAGGGCGTCCCCGGGGGGGGTGCCTTCCACCGTTGTGAGGGGCGCCTGGTGTCAGGCGCTGTCCCTTCCCCGACCGCCCGTCCTCTGGAGCGGGCAGCCAGGGTTCCGCGACCCGTGTGTCCCGGGTGCGGTCGATGCGGGCGTGTGGACCCAGCACCGGCCCCACAGCGTGCGCCCTTGCGGGCCGGCATTGCTCGCTGTGGGGGTGGTGGAAGGGCGTCCCCGGGGGGGGGTGTCTTCCACCGTTGTGAGGGGGGCCCGGCGTCAGGCGCTGTCCCTCCCCCGGCCGTCCGTCCTCTGGAGCGGGCAGTCAGGGTTCCGCGTCCCGTGTGTCCCGGGTGCGGTCGGTGCGGGCGTGGGGGCCCAGCACTGGCCCCGCAGCGCGCGCCCTTGCGGGCCGGCGTTGCTCTCCTTGGGGGTGGCGGAAGGGCGTCCCCGGGGGGGGTGCCTTCCATCATTGTGAGGGGCGCCTGGTGTCAGGCGCTGTCCCTCCCCCAGCCGCCCGTCCTCTGGAGCGGGCAGCCAGGGTTCCGCGTCCCGTGTGTCCCGGGTGCGGTCAGTGCGGGCGTGGGGACCCAGCACCGGCCCCACGGCGTGCGCCCTTGCGGGCTGGCGTCGCTCGCCGTGGGGGTGGCGGAAGGGCGTCCCCGGGGGGGGGTGCCTTCCACCGTTGTGAAGGGCGCCTGGTGTCAGGCGCTGTCCCTCCCCTGGCCGCCCGTCCTCTGGAGCGGGCAGCCAGGGTTCCGCGTCCCGTGTGTCCCGGGTGCGGTCGGTGCAGGCGTGGGGACCCAGCACTGGTCTCACAGCGTGCGCCCTTGTGGGCCGGCGTTGCTCGCTGTGGGAGTGGCAGAAGGGCGTCCCCGGGGGGGGTGCTTTCCACCGTTGTGAGGGGCGCCGGGTGTCAGGCGCTGTCCCTCCCCTGGCTGTCCGTCCTCTGGAGCGGGCAGCCAGGGTTCCGCGTCCCGTGTGTCCCGGGTGCGGTCGGTGCGGGCGTGGGGACTCGGCACCGGCCCCACAGCGTGCGCCCTTGCGGGCTGGCGTTGCCCGCTGTGGGGGTGGCGGAAGGGCGTCCCCGGGGGGGCCGCCTTCCACCATTCTGAGGGGCGTCTGGTGTCAGGCGCTGTCCCTCCCCCGGCCATCCGTCCTCTGGAGCGGGCAGCCAGGGTTCCGCGTCCCGGGTGTCCCGGGTGCGGTCGGTGCGGGCGTGGGGACCCAGCAGCGGTCGCACAGCGCGTGCGCCCTTGTGGGCCGGCGTTGCTCGCTATGGGAGTGGCAGAAGGGCGTCCCCGGGGGGGGTGCTTTCCACTGTTGTGAGGGGCGCCCGGTGTCAGGCGCTGTCCCTCCCCTGGCCGCCCGTCCTCTGGAGCGGGCGGCCAGGGTTCCGCGTTCCGTGTGTCCCGGGTGCGGTCGGTGCGGGCGTGGGGACCCAGCACCGGCCCCACAACGTGCGCCCTTGCGGGCCGGCGTTGCTTGCTGTGGGGGTGGCCGAAGAGCGTCCCCGGGGGGGGTGCTTTCCACCGTTGCGAGGGGCGCCTGGTGTCAGGCGCTGTCCCTCCCCCGGCCGCCCGTCCTCTGGAGCGGGCAGCCAGGGTTCCGCGTCCCGCGTGTCCCGGGTGCGGTCGGTGCTGGTGTGGGGATCCAGCACCGGCCCCGCAGCGTGCGCCCTTGCGGGCCAGCGTTGCTCGCTGCGGGGGTGGCGGAAGGGCGTCCCCGGGGGGGGGGTGCTTTCCACCGTTGTGAGGGGCGCATGGTGTCAGGCGCTGTCCCTCCCCTGGCCGCCCGTCCTCTGGAGCGGGCAGCCAGGGTTCCGCGTCCCGCGTGTCCCGGGTGCGGTCGGTGCGGGCGTGGGGACTCAGCACCGGCCCCACAGCGTGCGCCCTTGCGGGCCGGCGTTGCTCGCTGTGGGTGTGGCGGAAGGGCGTCCCCGGTGGGGGGGGTGCCTTCCACCGTTGTGAGGGGCGCCTGGTGTCAGGCGCTGTCCCTCCCTCGGCCGCCCGTCCTCTGGAGCGGGCAGCCAGGGTTCCGCGACCCGTGTGTCCGGGGTGCGGTCGGTGCAGGCGTGGGGACCCATCACCGGCCCCACAGCGTGCGCCCTTGCGGGCTGGCGTTGCTCACTGTGAGGGTAGCGGAAGGGCGTCCCCGGGGGGGGTGCTTTCCACCGTTGTGAGGGGCGCCTGGTGTCAGGCGCTGTCCCTCCCACGGCCGCCCGTCCTCTGGAGCGGGCAGCCAGGGTTCCGCGACCCGTGTGTCCCGGGTGCGGTCGATACGGGCGTGTGAACCCAGCACCGGCCCCCCAGCGTGCGCCCTTGCGGGCCGGCGTTGCTCGCTGTGGGGGTGGCGGAAGGGCGTCCCCGGGGGGGTGCCTTCCACCGTTGTGAGGGGCGCCTGGTGTCAGGCGCTGTCCCTCCCCCGGCCGCCCGTCCTCTGGAGCGGGCGGCCAGGGTTCCGCGACCCGTGTGTCCCGGGTGCGGTCGATGCGGGCGTGTGGACCCAGCACCGGCCCCACAGCGTGCGCCCCTGCGGGCCGGCGTTGCTCGCTGTGGGGGTGGCGGAAGGGCGTCCCCGGGGGGGTGCCTTCCACCGTTGTGAGGGGCGCCTGGTGTCAGGCGCTGTCCCTCCCCCGGCCGCCCGTCCTCTGGAGCGGGCAGCCAGGGTTCCGCGACCCGTGTGTCCCGGGTGCGGTCGATGCGGGCGTGTGGACCCAGCACCGGCCCCACAGCGTGCGCCCCTGCGGGCCGGCGTTGCTCGCTGTGGGGGTGGCGGAAGGGCGTCCCCGGGGGGGTGCCTTCCACCGTTGTGAGGGGCGCCTGGTGTCAGGCGCTGTCCCTCCCCCGGCCGCCCGTCCTCTGGAGCGGGCAGCCAGGGTTCCGCGGCCCGTGTGTCCCGGGTGCGGTCGATGCGGACGTGTGAACCCAGCACCGGCCCCCCAGCGTGCGCCCTTGCGGGCCGGCGTTGCTCGCTGTGGGGGTGGCGGAAGGGCGTCCCCGGGGGGGGTGCCTTCCACCGTTGTGAGGGGCGCCTGGTGTCAGGCGCTGTCCCTTCCCCGGCCGCCCGTCCTCTGGAGCGGGCAGCCAGGGTTCCGCGACCCGTGTGTCCCGGGTGCGGTCGATGCGGGCGTGTGGACCCAGCACCGGCCCCACAGCGTGCGCCCTTGCGGGCCGGCGTTGCTCGCTGTGGGGGTGGCGGAAGGGCGTCCCCGGGGGGGGTGCCTTCCACCGTTGTGAGGGGCGCCTGGTGTCAGGCGCTGTCCCTCCCCCGGCTGCCCGTCCTCTGGAGCGGGCAGCCAGGGTTCCGCGACCCGTGTGTCCCGGGTGCGGTCGATGCGGGCGTGTGGACCCAGCACCGGCCCCACAGCGTGCGCCCTTGCGGGCCGGCGTTGCTCGCTGTGGGGGTGGCGGAAGGGCGTCCCCGGGGGGGGGTGCCTTCCACCGTTGTGAGGGGCGCCTGGTGCCAGGCGCTGTCCCTTCCCCGGCCGCCCGTCCTCTGGAGCGGGCAGCCAGGGTTCCGCGACCCGCGTGTCCCGGGCGCGGTTGGTGCGGGCGTGGGGACCCAGCACCGGCCCCACAGCGTGCGCCCTTGCGGGCCGGCGTTGCTCGCTGTGGGGGTGGCGGAAGGGCGTCCCCGGGGGGGGTGCCTTCCACCATTGTGAGGGGCGCCTGGGGTCAGGCGCTGTCCCTCTCCCGACTGCTCGCCCACTGCTGGGTGGGTTGCCGGGGTTGGTTGGGTGTGTGCGGTGTGTGTGGTGTTTGTGCCGTGCGTGTCGTGGTGCGTGGTGCCGCTCTTCCCTTGGTCCTCCGGTGCTCCCCTCTCCGGTGTCTCGGTGCGGTGTTGTGCTCGCCGTGTGCCCGCCGTGTCCCCTCCCCTGTGCGCGCCCCTTGCTCGTTCGCTGGCTACCCCTTGTTCCTTTCGCGGCTTCGTTGCTCTTTACCCTTTCCTCTACCCTTCTCCCTGGCATGCACTTTTTCCCTGCCTCCGCCTTGTTGTGTGTCTCTGTCTTTTTCCTTGTCGGCACGGGCTTCCTCCTTTGAACCTGCATAGAGAGAGGAGAGGGCGTAAACGGGCGTGCGGCGGCGGCGGTTTTGTCGCGACACGGCACCTCGAGCTGGCTGGTACGTCATGCCACATGCGTGTGCGACCGGCGTGTGCGTAGGTTTATTGCCCCACTTGCTCCCGTCTTGACTCCACACCCCTTTGGCCGCTACCTTTACTCGTTGCCCGTTCCGCGTGCGCGGCGTGACATGCAACATACCTGTTTCTTTCCCCACTACCTTAACGTGTCCTAGTCCTCCCGCCTTGCCGGGCGTTCGCTAATGTGAGACGACGGCACGACGCAATACTTGCCTAAGCGTCTAAGACAACCCTACTTTAATGCCCGGACGACGCAAACGCGAGCATACGCTTCTCCTTGGGACCTGTGAGGGGAAGAGAACGTGGGTGCAAGCACGTGTGTTTGTCGGGACCCGGCACACGTCGGCGCTATGCTATTTGTGTGTGCTACTATGCCATAATAGAAGAAAAAAATTCCGCCGCCTTTGGCGCCATGTCCCATGGTTGTCCTCGTGGCTGTCCTACATTGTCCTCGTACGAATACAACAAACACGGCATACGGCAAAGCACACATCACGAAGACAAAAGGCATTGGTTAAAAACCCATTACCCACAACAGCGGGCAATGATGCCGTTGTGATTTGCGTGTCGTAATCTCCGGCACATTCAAACTAATCGATCAAATACTGAGGCAACGATGCACGGGGCTCCCAAGTGTCGTTCTCTGTCCCATATCCGTGCCACCTAACCAGAAACTTGGTCTTCTCTTCGGTTATGATTTTTTCCGCTACAAAATGCTCATTCGTGCCATGGCTTGACTCAATTCCTCAGATACCAGCACCGAGGGGTCATCAAGCGCCACTACATCATCATCGCATGACATTCGTGCCAATCAGGGTGCTCTACTTCATCACCTTCAGCACCGTCATCATCATGCTGGTATCGGAGTGGCCTATGTGTGCGCAGAGCCCAAGGACCCCGGTTGTTTTGGTGTGCCCGCACACCAAGGTGACTTAGGATTCGCACACCAAAATGTTACAACGCTGCATATTTGACACAAAATCAATTCAAAAATTAGTTTAAATGGTCGCAGAAATATCGATTCGCAAGTTTTACATGCTCCGAAGAGTATTGGGTTAGAAGGCGTAGAAAAGAGAAGGGGAAATTTTCTGGGGAAAAAAGTGCTAGGCTAGGAACAAACTTCCCAGCCTGATATTCGGACCAAGCAAGTGGGAAAATCTAAGAACGTAAAAGTGGTCATTGCAAGTTGATGGTGCGATCCTCGCCTTAGGAGCATTTATTGAGAACGATGGGCTAGAAAACAAGTGACGGGGTTTGTCGAATCCTCCCCTTGCAAGCAGTAGATAGAAGTAGGGGCATAAAAGTGGGCGATGGAAGTTGATAGTGGTAGCCGGGCCTTAGGAGCAATACTTGAAAAAAATGGCACAGAACACAAGAGGGAATCTTCTTCCGAAAGAAGGGCTCGGCTTGGAAATTTTTTACCCGCCTGGAGCAAGAGAGCATGGGTAAAAAATAGGAGCCTAGAACAGGGCGATAATAGCATTCACGGGTAGCCCAGCCATCAGAGGAATTCTTGAGAAAAAAGGTGTAGAAAAGAAAGTAGAGAATTGGAAGAGGAAAGAAGAGATGGGCTGCGAAATAAATGCGGATAAAGAGAGCATGGAAGTGGGCCATGGAAGTTGAAACTGGTTGCCCGATCTTAGAATCCAAAATTGAGGAAAATGGCGCAACAAACAAAAGAGGGAATTTTTTCGGTAAAGAAGGGCTGGGCTGGAAAAAATTTCCCAAGCCCGAAACTGGCTAAAAGTAAAAACTACCCCTAGCCACTTTAGGGGCTTGGAAATTGTTTCCCAGCCTAGCCCTTCTTATTCAAGTGAATTCTCACCTTGTTTTCTACGCCACTTTCCTCCATTGTTGCTCCTAAAGCGGGGCTCACATTGTCAACTTCCATCGCCCATCTTTATGTTACTAACTTTTCCGTGTAGCTCGTTGGTTTTCTGCCTCCCCTTCCCTTCTTGGCCATTTTGCCCAGTTGTTGGTCCTAAGGCCGCGGTTCCACTATTAGAAACAACTTCAACCGCCCATTTCCATGCTTTCTTTATCCGGGCAGGGGGAAAAATTCCCGGCCCCTCTTTTGTTTCCCCTTCCAATTCCCTCCTTTCTTTTTTGCGCCTTTTTTGTCAAGAGCCCCTCCTTTGCCTAAGGTAATGGCATTTGAACCTAGTGTGAATGTAGCCATGTTTTGCCATAACGTCCCCCTACTCGCCCCTCTTACAAGGTAGCTATGTGCCCAAAAAATCATGAAAAATATTTCCTAGGGTACCACAAACAAGGATGACTGATCCTTGGTGCACCATTTCTTCACTGTCCCCATTTTTTTCCATTCACATAGGTCCAAATCTGCATCCTCCTCGTTAACTTGTGAATGCGAACTTAATGTGAAGTGTGTGCAAATTTCGTGCCAAATTCGCACGAAATTCACATTAGGTTCGGTGAATTCCTACATGGGGGAGCTCACCGCCTGCGACCGCTTGCGACCGCCTGCGACCCTTGAGAAAATTTTCCTACACATCTAGCGCTAGCATAACCATTACACTCCCTCCCTCACTCCCTTGGGCCGCCTTCCCTCCCTCTTCCCTCGCTCCCTCCTTCCCCACAAGGGTGCAACACAACATGAACCCATTGATGGAAAGACAAATCACAAATGCCTGTTGCACTAAACAATAGCATTGGCAAGGGCTTTTTGTCTCCTCGTCAGCACAAGTGGTTGGTGGCAAGGAGCCTTGGCCCTTCGCCGCTTGGCACGCTCAAGGTGCACCTTGTTAGCTTCTACCGGATTAGAGGTATAGTCACTATCAACACTTACCTCACCATCCGATACAACAATCTCTTAATCCTGCACATTATTGTTGTGACCTGCACTTGAGCTACACCTTGAACTAGAGCTTGCGTTGAAGGGGGAAGCCCTGGGCTTAGGTGCCCTTGGTTTTTCCTTAATGTATGGGTCGTGGTCACTGGGGGGACCCGCATAAGCAGCAACCAGTCTTGGTGTTTGCACTCGTCCTTCCCTTCTTGGCCCTCGAGCAACCCTAGGTCAAGGGTCGCTCGTCATAATCGCATTCCGAGTGAGAAGAAGCACTCGTACAATCTGCGAGCAAGTCCACCGAGCAGCTGATGGTTGCGAGGAGGTCACACTAACCTTTCGTAGGCTCGAATCTGCCACAGGTGCAATGCGGGCTACCTGTTCGGGCACATGCAAGCCCCCGGTGCTAAAAACAGGTCACTACCCGTTTTTTTTGGTAAAAAAACGGGTTGTCAAGAGATAACCCCTTTTTTTGGTAAAAAAAAGGGGTTGTGGGTCAGGACGGATAATCCGTTTTTTTTGCCAAAAAACGGGGGGCTATTACCCCATTTTTAGGCAGGAAAACGGTGTTTTCGGTTAAAAAAGAAATGGTGCGCAAAAGTACTTTCATGTCAAAGGGCACAAGAAAATATGTACATAGAGAGGTCACAACCCATATTCCGGTCATGTAGAGCATTCAAAATGGGGGTTTTGGTAAGAAAAAAAGGCATCTCAAGCGCCTGCGACCGCCTGCGACCGCCTGCAACCCCTAGCTCCTCACATGACAAGACACAAGACAGCATATTATGCAAAACAAGAGATACCACTTCTTGATACATTTCCTGTGTCAACGCCGCTTCTTCCGGGCCCGGAATCGCTGCTGCAGAGTCTTACTGGGGTTACAAAGTGATGTACAATATAATAACGTCGACGAAAAAAGAAAATGTAAAATGTAAATGTCATAAAAGAAAAATGTGGCCGAAAAATGGATAATGTAAAATGTTATTTTTTAATGGACGGGGGTCTCGGATAATGCAATTGGATGTTTTTCTCAATTTTTTCTTCAGCGCCTTCGGCGCCCCATGTGGACTCCCTCTCACCCTCTGAAAGGCACATAAGACAAGCAGTAAACCAAAGCAACAATGATCTGAAGTGTGACCAAAGCATCGTCACCATGCTAGTCCCTCTTGCATCGCTTGACGCACCTACCTCACCGAGTGAAGCACTCAATGGAGGCACCCAAACTCATCATTGGGAAATTCTTTAAAAAAAGAAAACAACAAATACCATTCCCAATGCAATAATAGTACGAATGTCGAAAACAGGAAATTCACAAATTGAAGTCTATTGCTGCGCACAACTGTACAGAACTGTGTTCAGCGATCGCTCCGATCCCTGCAAGCAGCTGCGCCGATCGATGCTGAACGCAAGTCGCCAATCGCTGCTCAAAATGGAAAAAAAAAAGTGCATAACAGCCCCTCGTCCCGTGCAAGTAGCGCAAACGAACCCATGTTTGCAAATCGTACCGGGGGTTCCTTCACTACCTAGGGAAGGAATTGCCTAGGGAAAATGCGCGCCAATTGCGAGCTGTCACTACCTACGGAGAGGCAAATCATAATCAGTGGTATAGGGTTAGGGTTGCGATTTTTTTGTCTGATGAATTTTTTCACGCAAAGCGATCCCCCCCAGCCTGCAATTCGGGTTAAATCGCCGCCGGGAACCTAGCCACAGCTGGGTGGCGGCGATTTAACCCTAATTGCAGGCTGGGGGGGATCGCTCTGCGTGCAAAACTCGTGTACACGCGACCGATTCTGCGAGCTCGCATCAGCTCGCATTTCGCGCGCATTTCCCCTAAGGGAAAACCTCGCCCGTGAGACTACCTGACTACTGAGACTGCCGCGCGGAAAAAATGCGGCTGCACGCACCGCGATTTCGCTGCGCCAGCTCCCCTCAAGTGCAAAAATAAGCGATCCGGGTATCAAACCGCCGACCTAGCGGCGGCAGCACATTTGGCCCTCTGCGCTACCGAACTGTACTGATGTGGCCTGTTCAGTCCCGCGGAATTACTATACATGGATTCGGTCCCCCCGAACGAAAATTTTTGAAAAAGCACAAGCGCCGAACACCCTCGGCGCGTCCCAAATTCGATTTTCGCTTCGTCGAGGCTATCGAGTGCTTCGGTTGACCCCCAGGGTCCGAGTTTTTAAGAAAACTCGTCATTTTGAGCCTATTTGGACCCATACAGGTAGAAATACCACCTAGACAAACAGGAGGCAGCTTGGAGGGAACAAGAGAACAGGAAGGGTGACTTCACCTACAATGCACCACAAGGGCACACACCTTCAAACATTATATAAGGATACCCATAGGGGCAATTGGCACCCAAATGGTCACATCAAATCTCAAAATTGTCCCATTGGAAGGCTTGGATTCAAAGGAAAAGTGGGAGAGAAGATGTCATACCCATAGGTGTTCATGGTTGGTTGCAAACTTGGCATACCATCCATCATGGGCACTTGGTAAGGCATTTGCAGAGGCACTTGCATGGGCAAAGGAGAGGAAGGAGTGGGGGAGGAGAGACCCAACATGTCCAAACCTTGCATACCTCCACCCAACTGGAACGAGGTGTCCAAAGGTGCGAGCAAAGAAAGACAAAATGGGTCAATGGCAGGGAGAGAAGAATGTGTGGCCACATTGCCCAAAGATGCATTAAGATGCAAGCCCAATGAAGGAGCCGTGGGCACAACAGAAGTGGGCCGAGGAGGAGCTGCACGCCCTCGAGGGGCACTAGGCTTTGATGCAGCAATGGCCTGTGACAACGCTTGGGCCAGTGGTTTCACCTTGCCACCATACTCCTTATGGAGTTCGGCGACATCCTTGCCCATAGCCACAGCCAATGGCTTGGCCAAGGCTCTTTGGGGTGCCTCATGCCTTTCAGTGGTTTGTGCCTTGAAAGCACATTCCACCTCCTTGCTAGTGAGACAGCCCCCAAAAACCTTGACCCTTGCCACCGGCCCCAACCTTCGCTTTTTCTCTTTGAGCTCCGAGGGAAGCTCAAAGAGGGCGAGGTCCAACTTCCTCTTCATGGACCGGATTTCTCTTTGACTCTTCTTTTTCTTTTCGGACGGCTCCACATTTTTCATGGCCTCCAAGGGCTCGGCGGCATTGATGGGCCACAAGTCTGTGCTGCGGAAGCCATTTATTATGTTAAGGGGGGTGAACGACTCGTAGTAAGACCGAGTTGCCATGCCAACATAGTCGGCCCGAGTAATATAATTGTCTTCCTTAAGATGAAGTTTTTTATATCTACTGTACCTTACATGATAGGGGCCATGGCAAGTCTTGTCCGTTACTCCCATGAAGTGGGTGGCATGAGGGGGGATCACAATCATGTGACATCCTAATTTTTTGGCCAGCACGATGGTTTCAGTGGTGTACCGAGTGCTCTGGCCATCCGTAAAAAGAAGAAAAGGGTTTTCGGGTGAACACTTGGTTGTAGGTTGGAAAACTTGCTTCAGCCAAAGGAAGAAGGTTTCCTTGTCCACCCACCCATTGTCGGTTCCCACAAACCTTGGGTCCCCAACTTGTTGAGAAGTGAGGTCCCCAGGCCATGAGACCGAATTGGGGAGGACAAAGGTGGGAGGACCACAAACACCATCTGCCATTCCCCACCCAACCACGGTGACCCAACTTCTATCCAAGAAGAAAGGCAACCGCACTTGCCGGGCACCCTTAGGGGCAACACCCTTAGTCTTCTTAGGATAATAGCTAATAAAATCCGCAAACTCATCAAGCATACCCACCCCCCCACTAGGTATCCCGTTAGGGAAAGTGGTAGCTACGAACTCCTCCAACTCCTTGAAGAAAGCACAATTTATATTAGGATCTTGTGCTTTCAACCTTGAGGATTCGGTTTGGGCCTTGGGAGTGAGTGTCATTGGGGACTCATGTTTTTCCCATTTCTCGTACGTGCCAAAGCGGAAATGTTGCAATTTTCTGTAAAATGTGGCCTTTGAAACACTCCACCTCAGGAATGCCTCATCGGAAAGAACCCCACCACGGAGCCCAAGGTCGTGCTTCAATGTAGCGGCAACGGCCTGGCGCCACGGCTCCGCCCTTTGGCTTGGGAAGAGCACCCAATTTGGGTGTGTGGCCTTCCATGTTGCCAAAGTTGGGGTCTTCTTGCTCTTGGTTGGATTCAACTCCAGATGAGGCATCTAAGAAGAAGTAAAACAACAAAGAGCGAGAAGACCCCAAAAAAGGCATTGTGGAATGACAAATGACAAAATCACGATTTTCAAAGCACGATTGACTACAAAACCGAGATCTGCAACGTACATGTTTGCAAATGGGACCTGCCTTGACCTAGTCTATGTATATTGGCAACCTTGGTCGGACCATTTGGACCACAATTCCAATTTTGGACATGATGCCCAATGTCCCTCCCAAATCACAGTTGCAACACCAGTGCGACCAAACACAAAGTGAAGACCCAAACTGAAAACTGTTGGGATATACCAACTAACCACTCATGAGTACCTAGCAGGGCCTCCACTTGGTGCCCAAAACGTCACTAAGGGAGCCTACAAGCTTGATTCGGCTACATCTGACCCAGATGCACAAAATCGCCCCAAATTGGGCACCTAACCATGACTGCAACCAAGCAATGGTGAGTTCTCAAGTGCACCAGCCCCCCAACTTCAATAAACCAGTACAAAGCAACATGACACACCTCGACGCTTTTGCAGTAGGTGCGAATAGGCTTTGAGCCTAACTGCAAAAGAAACCGCCTAAAACGGAAACATGGTACTCTTGCAATACTGTCCGTGGCAAAAACACTCAGTCTCATTTGCTGAGGTAAGCACGGAAAACGCGACTGGTAAAGGACCCAAAGTTCGACGAAAAATCGAGTACCTACAGTCCATTCGACGAAAATCTAAATAGTGCACCGGGTAAACAAACAGTCACAAAACACGGTCCCAGCTCCTCGGCCTCCAATCTGACAAAAATTTCGAGAAATTTCCAAATTTCTGGAACTGGCGCGCGAGTCTCATGTGCCGAGGTTTTCCCGTAGGTAGTGAAGGCAGTGCCGTCGTACCCCAGCGCGTTGCCCGCCCGGCACAGCGCGCGCACATCATCGGTATAATGTAAATGTAAATGTACGTAAATCATAATGCTCAGGACCGCATACTGTAAATGTAAAATTGAAAAATAATAATGCGGCCGGAATCGGGCGCTGTTACTGTAAATCACTGGGTAACCCCAGTAACATAGCCTACGTCACTAAGTGCCTTTCGGCGTGCTTGAGCGTCACTAACTGCCTTTCGGCGTGCTTGAGCGGCAACCAGTCGCTCCCATCGCCCACTTCCTGGATCCTAGTTCTCCCTACTTCTGCCCAGGGCAAAATTGACAACTACCGCCCCTTGCTTTCTACGCCTTTTTCCCTCATATTTGCTGCTATAGCCGAGCTCCCCATTTTCCACATTCATCGCCCAGTTTCAGGCTCCAACTTCTTTCTGCCAATACCTGGGGCGGTATTGAGTAATCCCGCCCCTTGCTTTCTACGCCTTTTTTCTCGGTAATTGCTCCTATGGCGGAGCCCCACTTCTTACCTTTATCGCCCACTTCCTGGATCCTACTTCTTTCTACTGCTGCCTAGGGCGGTATTGAGAAATACCGCCCCTTTTTTTTCTGTGGGGTTTTTCTCAATTCTTGCTCCTAAGGGGGGGGGGGCTAGAAAATGTTCCTCCTCTTTGCTGGCTCTTGCTCCCTCTAGCTCTTTGGTTTTCTGCGCCTCTTTTCTCAAATCTTGCTCCCATGGGGGGGCTTATGTAACTACGAAGTAAAGGCCCAAAGTGTTTCTCAAGTAAAAACCACGTAAAATCCAGGTAAAATGGGTAAAAAATCAATAACTTGCTTTGTGCGTGTTTGCTCGCTTTGCCCTCTATTGTGATGGGTAACGGACACATTTGCATGCAAATACGCTGAAATATGGGTGAAAACGGAGGTGTTTTGCCACTTTTACGTCTCTCGCACCACAACACCACCATGTACACGCAATTATTGCTCTTTACTGCCTTTTTGCGCACGTAAAAGGGTGTATTTGCGTGGTTACTATAAGTTTAGCTCGGACGCAAAAAGGGTCATTTACGCACGTAAAAGGGGTTATTTACTTGTCTCGTGAATTCTGTTGCGGACGCAAATTAGGCCTTTTGCGCACGCAAAATCCATGTAATTGCCTCTTTCACTCTTAGGGGCTTCTCTTTTATGGGACATGCCTGGCAAGAGGACCAGAGCCAAGGCCGCTGTCCAAGCCCCCGGGGACCCGCAGCCACCGCCCAAGCCCGCACCTCCTCCCCGCACCACCCATGAGCCCACGCGGCAGGTTGTTGATGAGTATTTAAAGGTGGTGGGTGTGGAAAATGTGGCAGGAGCTGGGATCCAGGTGTTGGACTGTGCACTCTCGGTGAACAAGATTAAGGGGTTGCCGGCTATCCCCGAGGATGTTTGCTCGGTGAGAGAGCGGTTGCAAAAATTGCAACAGGAAAAAGGTGAACCCTTGAAATATTTGTTGAGGCTCAACCTGCAGGCCGGTTCAGTTGCTTTGTCCAAGGGCGTTTTGAGCAATTTTGCTCTAGGCCTATACCACTAGTTGAGCCCTGCCCCAATGGGAATATACCTGCAACTTAGCGCAGACACCCTAACGGCATCGTATGCCATGATGCAACGTGTCCAAGGCCGCCAAAAGCAATATGTGTCGGTGTACAATGTGCCGGATGCAGACCGGGAAAAGGAGGCCGGTAACCGACGGATGTGGTCAGACTCCGTCAAGGTGAAACATTGGGCAGAGCGCCTCGATACGGACACACACATTTTGTTCCGGGAGTCCAAATTTCAGGCTTGGTCGGCCTACGGAGTGATTCAGTCCGTGGGTCGGCGCGAGGCCTTGAAAGGACCGGCCATCCCTGATTTGACGCAGCCCACAATTTCTGTAACGCAGGACGATTTTTTTGCGCTTGGCATGGGTTGCCCGTCGCCAGACATCGCAGTGAAATACCCTGTGTCTCGGCATCCGTTGCCGGATCCGCCCTCTAGGACCCCCGAGGAATATGAGGCCACAGGCTACCCTTTGGTGGAGGACATTCTGCCAGGCGACTGGGTGGATCAGTTATGTGCGTTGCATTTGGAGGGAGAGGAGAATTGGGAAGACATTCTCCTTCAGGGCCACAACCAAGGTGGTGGGCGCCGGCAGACCCCGGGAACGGTGGACAAGTGGCTTCCCTCGGATATCAAGTGGCGTTTGCTGCGCATTTTGGCAGACCTTTTCCCGGTGCTGGATGACCTGGCGGACCGGGAGGACATGTGTGACAAAATGATTGGTACAATGCAAAGAAGGATCCCAGCAATTGCCTCCATGTTTGCTTGCACGCATTGCATGCATTGGACCCGGGATGTGGGTTTGTGTTTGCGTGTAAAGGGTCGGGGGGGGGTCAAAAGCAGGCAGAAACCCTTATTTTGCGTAGGTAAAAGGGATATTTTGCGTCCCGAGTGGAAAAAAACTGGTAAGTAAAAAGGGCAATTTACGCACGCAAAAGGGCCTTTTTACGCATGCGAAAACCAAGTAAAATCCCTGAAACATACTACCGGGCCTCAAAGGTACAAGAGAACACTGCGGGTAGGGGTAGGGGACCACTGTGCGTGTTTCCAACATGGAACATGGAGCATGGGGGTATTCTTAGCATGCCGGATTTGAATTTCATACTCAATTTTGACCAAAATGATGTTTTTAACCACTTCCTCATTTTTACCCCATTTTTGCGTCTTATTTTCGCTATTTACGGAGTAACATTACTTCGTAGTTACATAGTTTCCACTATCATCGCCTACTTTCTGCTTCCAACTTCTTTCTGCTGCTGCCTAGGGCGGTATTCAAAAATACCGCGCCTTGTTTTCTTCGTCTTTTTCCTCAATAATTGCTGCTGAGGCTAGCCTTGCACTGTTTGCTATATTCGCCCACTGTTTGGCTATTATCGCGTACTTTCTAGTTCCAACTTCTCTCTACGAAGCCAAGAGACATTCGCCAACTTGCTTCGGAATGCAGCCAAATCATGGCGGGTGTCTATTATGTCGTTACACTGCCTACCTAGGGATTTTTTCCTGCTTTTTGGTGTAAATGGAAACTTTTTACCCTGAAAAACCCTGGGTTTCATGCCCCTCTCGTGCTGAAAACACTCCTACACGGTAAAAAAAATCCCAAAGTTGGCTTCCCGGGCCTGGGCTCGCGCAAATTCACAAGTCTAACTAAGTTGGCGCGCCAAGTCTGGACTTGGCGCGCGTCAACAGTCAAGTTGGCGCGCGCCAACTCCCCAGTTGGCGCGCGCCAACTTGACTGTTGACGCGCGCCAAGTCCGGACTTGGCGCGCGCCAAATGTCCCCCCACCGATCAAACCATCGACTTGCATACCATTGTTGCACCTGAAATTCCGTCCCTCACCTGCCCTTGCACACTTGGCACGAAGAAAGCATTGTTCCATCTTTTTTTGATGAATGTGCAAAAGACTGTGATTGTGCATGAAGCTGTCATATCAATCATATCAATCATATATAGAGGTCACATGCCTTGGGACCCCTGTTCAGCCTGGACGAAGACCCCCGTATTCTCTATGTACCCCCTTTGCTTCGTCCACGACGACTGCCAAACCGAAAAATTTTTATTATACAACCCCCAGTCCAGATTATCTGAGCGGATCACTTCCCCCCACCCCTTCCGCGTGCGATCTCCCTTGCCCCCCTTCACCCGCACTCTGGCCCCCCGCAGTCTGGACACCCGGCCGCCTTTACTTCCACCTCGAAAGCTGCGCTTTGAGATTTCACATTTCAGGGCTTTGTGCGCCCCTCTCCTTTGAAGGCGGCAAAAACGGCAATGTGCCCCCACCTGCGGGCCCATCCCAACAGGTGGTCAATCCACAGATGGGCCCACAGGGTGACGTTCATTTCACAGGCCTTATGGGCCTCCCCCATTTTTTTCAATTCTGTTCGCAGAATTCTCATGTCGGGCAACTGCAACGGTCCGGATTTCTAGACGACATCGCTTGTTGCCAATAGGGATTTTCCCCATTGCCGGAAGGCGTCCGTCCAGGACACCTGGACCCCCCCCATGTCAACGACATGCTGCAGGAGGCCCTAGCTCCCCCTCCAGATGGTCACACATGGTGTCCCATCCCTCACTCTTCACCCACTCGGCAGCCGCCGTCTGCTCGATTTTCAGGGGCACCTTCTTCTTATCCTTCCTCTCCTCTTCCAACGCCACCCCGGTGGCGGTCCGTGCCTGGATCCGAATGGGATCCAGGAACCATTGCACCCACCTCACGGCCTTTCCCCTTTTCCACCGATGCACCGTGTGGAGGCTGTTCACAAGGGCTAAAAGCCCATTGTGCACTTGCCGGTGCACACCATGCAGCCCATAATCGGGGGGCCGTTGGGGGGGGCGCACAATCAGGCAAATCATCCCCGCCCACAGCCACTCCTCGACAATTACCCCCATCCCGCAACCAAATTCGTGCAGCAGAATGGTTGCCCGATTTTTCCCACACAGCCAACAAACGGTGGCTGCGGGGTTTTTGGCTGTGAAGGAGGAGCAACCCCCCAAAATGACCTGCGCCTTGGTGTCTCCTATAAAAAACGAAATCACCTTACGCAGGTAACCCCCTTTATCGGGGATTTGCGGCTCTCCCACAGAATGGCCGCGGCCAACAGCTCCAAATCGGGGGTGGGGGGTTTGCCCTCCCCGCAAACGAGGTGGATGCGGCGGCGGCCGGTTTGACGTGTACTTCCCAATGTGGCCCCAAAATCTCCCCCACGACTTCGCGAAGGCGCGCCAGCCGCGCGCGCCTGTCGCGGTAGTTTGAGGGCGCCAGCTGCTCAAAGGGCCGCTGCATGGTGCACAAACAAAGACCTGCGGCACGTGAGGACGTGGCAGGCGGGTTGGATCATACAATTTTAAACGGAACGTTTGTACCCTTCGTGAACCGGCCGTTTGAATCCGAGATTCACGGTACCGTGAATTTCACCCAATTTTGCTGTGTTTTGCTCGTAACTTGGTGCTATCGTGTGCTTTTGTCGTGCTACCTTCGCCCAAAGTAAGATGCAACAAATAGGTGCAATTTAGAGGTTTAAAGTCCCCGCATGGTTTAACAGATTTGGTGAGATTCGCGTGAATGTGAGATTCACGCACCTAAATTCACGCAGAAATTCACGCTAGATTCACAGATTCACAGAATGTGAAATTCGTACGAAATTCGTACGAATTTCGTACGAATTTCGTACGAATTTCGTACGAATTTACCCTCATTTCCACTGTTTCGCTTTCTCACAGCTCTCAAAGCCTTTCTTCGCATTCTCTTTTGACAATGTCCCAGCAGACTATGTCGCAGCTCGCCAGCCTGGCCTCGCGCCCCGACCCCGCAGCCGACACCCTCGCCCACTACCAAGCTCTCCCCGTTGCCCACCATCAATTGGAGGAGGCAACGTACGAGTTTCACATTTTCAGAATATTCACACATTTCTATTCATGTGAAATTCGTACGAAATTCGTACGAATTTCGTACGAATTTCGTGCGAATCTATGTGAATTTCTTTTAATTGCATGCGAATCACAGTAGAGAGAGTTGTCTGCGGGAGGGGGATGGTAGAAACTTTGCGATGACTGCCTGCCCATTCAACAGGTCCTGTATCTCACACCATGCCACGGCCCAAGGAGCCATTCCATCTGGTAGCGGATCGTACACGACGGCGGCGCCTACAAGAGCTCCAGGAGGTTGTTACCAAGGAGCTTGCAGCACCCTACACCGTCAAGTACGTGCCCGACACGGGGCAAATAGTGCTTACCCCCGAAACAAGAATTGTAGCCACCGTCCAGCCCGAGCCCACCCAGGAGGTGTGGTATGGGACCAGGTGTACGGCATGCTTCGGCAGCTAGCGTTGCCGGAGTCCCGGGCGTTCACTGCCTATACGGGTGACGACACGGCCATCAATGGTGCGGCCTGCTACCTACCTGACCGCATCGCCCACCTATTCAAGTGTCGACCACCACCACCCTCGGCCATCATGCAGCCCGGGGACCGACGGCTGCATTGGTTGCCTATTGCGGTGGACGGTACATCGAGGCATGAGGCCTCGTACGTCCATTGCACGCTTGGTGGCACCGCCAGCCCCAACCAACTATCTAGTTGGTGGCTACTAGGGGGCAGTGAAAAGTGGGAGACCCTCTACGCGGCCTCCCAGGAAATTGATTTTGATGATGAGTTGCGCAAGGCCGCAACCGTAAGTTTTAAGGATACGGCAGGGAACGATAGGCAGTCCCTTTTTTTTCTGTGTGCAGATGGTAAGGCACAGGTGCTCATGGCGGGCTGCCAAAACTGGAAGGCAGAATCCCCTGGTGCCACTGTGTGTTGGGTCTGCATGCGTAACCGTGCTCTGTGCCTTGCTACCTTTGGCACAGCAAGTGCGATAGACGGCAACTGGGAACCAGCCGTTGCCATAAGTGCTATATATAGGACCATTATGAGTGATAGGCGACTGCCTGATTATGGCCTCCATGGGGTCCTTCGTGTCCTGTTGTGTGCAGTCAACGGGACACGGGACCTAGTTGTACAATTGACAGGGAAGGCACCGGCCACTGTGGCACGCACCATGCTGCAACCGGTTTTAGATGAGGCACGGCTTGCTGCACGAACTTGCACCCGTGCCTCATTAAATAATGACAAGGCAAACAGCAAGGGGAAGGTGAGGATGGAGTGTGCTGCTGCCATCCATTTCATGCGCAATAAGGGTTGGGAGAAGATAATAGATGCTTGCCTAGAGCAGCCTAGTGTCAGGCAGCATCAAGTAGGGGGAAAAAGTTGGGAGTCGGTGTGCAAAACGTGGTGGGAGAATTTTGCAAGCATGTGTGTATACGCGTGGCGTTCCGCATGGTTCTCCGGGGCCGACTTGGGGCGGCTCCGGAACCATAGCATAGCCATGGGCGCTGCCCACAATGAGCTCCAGTGGGGCAAACTTCTGTGGACGCATCTTTGGATCGACCACATGTATTATTTTGCAAAGAAGTGGAGAATCTTGTCAAAGTTCTCCTGCTTTGCCATGGAGGGAAGTCACCGGAGGCTGAAGCGCATGTTGCGCAACAGCGGGGGCCTAAGCCTCCTCCGGGGGAGACTAGGGGTGCAAGTGGTTGTGGACAACCACACCATTGACGATAGCCTTTGGTTGCATGGGTGGGATGCGACCAAAAGGGCTCAACATGGGCAAGGGCCCATAAGTGTACAAACGTATGCAAGCCGCACAAGAAGACGGCTTCTAACCGACATGCAGCACCTTCAGACTCTACAGCGGCGGTTCCGGTGCCGCAAGAGACGGACATGAGATGACCTTACGAACCCAGACCATTGTTGCCTGTGACCGGGGTGCATGCTGGGGGGCTTACTAGGGGTGTGAGGACAAATCAGGGGGTGCACACGGGTAACATTTGTGTAAATTCACGTGAATTCACGTGAAATTCGTACGAAATTCGTACGAAATTCGTACGAATTTCACGTGAATTCACGTGAATTCACGGCTGTGAATCGGCTACAGGCTTGCCGGTTTTCCGGCACCTCTCGTTTTGGGCACGGTGCGGTCATGATGCATGCTTTTGGGGCGGGACTTTCATTGGATGATGCGTAACAAAGCTAGGGGAGGAATTTTGGCCCCTCAAAGCCCTTGAAATGAACCAAGAATATGGCATTTTCCCCCAAAAACCTCAAATTTTGGGTAAATTCACGTGAAATTCACGCAATTATTCAAACGGCCACTTAACGGCCGTTCACGAAGGGTACATTGTTGCACGTTCGCACACAGATGGCACACAGTTGGCACGCAGTTGGCGCGCGCCAAGTGGTAAGTTGGCGCGCCAACTTCCCATTTGGCGCGCGCCGACTCCCCTGTTGGCGCACGCCAAATCAGGATTTGGCGCGCCAACTTACCACTTGGCGCGCGCCAAAACCATGCCCAGCCAGTGCCTGCTCATTTCTTCGACCGCTTGCTGCCCTGACTCTGACTCCCCTCGCCCTCTTCCGCCCGCCTGCGCTTGGGGTCAAGCAGGTGCGCAACCGGGTGCTTGTCCAGCAGGCCCTTCAGCTCCGTGAGGGTGGCCTCTTTGACCCCCATGTTGATGGCCACATGGCGTTGGGCGCTGAGTGCAGAGTGCAACTCCACCGCCGCCGCCTGCAGGTACAGCACATGCTCGGGGTCGGCACTACCCTCTGCCCCCCCCCCCCCCCCCACTGCACGCACCTGCGCCGTGGCGGCCGCCTGCTGCTGCAACTCCCCCCTCTGCTTTTCCCACCCCTTCTCCCGCCGCTCCCACAAGGCGCGCTCACCGTTGAGCGCGTCCTATGCCGTCTTGCGGGCGGCCTCCGCCGCCTTCAGCTGCTCGCGCAGCAGCTTGTTCTCCGCCTACAGGCGGAGAATCTCCGCCTTCTCCCGTGCCCCCCCCCCCCCGTCTCCCGCTGCCTGCGCTGCCTGTGCTGCCTCCCGGGGGGTGGTCGTGGGGCGAGGGCGCGTGGAGCCCCTAGCTTGCTGCTCCGCGCGGCCCTTGCTCTGCAGGGAGGGGTCCCCAGACGCGCCAGATGCGGCCCTGCCCCCCTTCTCCCCCTTCGGCTCTCTCCCCACAAGCTGCTTCTGGAAGCGGAGCAGAAACGCCTGCGCTGCCTCCTTGAAGTGGGGGGCGGGGGCAATGGCCCGCACGTCGCTCCACTCACACTGCTTCCACCTCTCCAGCTGTCCCAGAGCGTCAATGTTGCAGAGGAGGAGCCGGTTGTGCGTGGAGGGGGGGCGCACCTGCACAAAGGGCACAACGGAGACAACCCATGGTTGCACCCCCCCCTTCCCCTGCACCACTGCCCAGAACGGGCACTCCACCACCCTATTTTGTCCCGAACCCCACCGGATCACCTGCGCCTGGAACAGGCGGCTGATGATCGTCCCCCCTCATCGACGACGTCCACCGCCGTCGCCTCGGCGGACGTCACCTTCAGAAACTTGTCGGGGCTGTGCAAGGCGTCCCCGAAGTCCGCCGGTTCCGGGACCTCCGGAACTTCCCAATCCACCACCACGTCCACATCCACCTCCAACCCCTCCCGCTGCTCCTGCCGCTGCTCCTGCCGCTGCTCCTGCCGCTGCTCCTGCGGCTGCCCCTCCACCTCCTCCGCCCCGGCCGGCACGGGCACCGGACGCGGGTCCACTTCCAATTGAAAATTGGCGTAGTGGATGGGGACCTGCAAATGCGCAACAACACATTGACCAGGCATAAAACAATGCACACAACGACACCACTGCAACAGCCAAGACAACACGAAAACCAGCCACACAACAACGTTTCGGATAAAGCCCAACGAATTAAATTCAAGCGCCAAAACGGCACTTGGCGCGCGCCAACTAGCTACTTGGCGCGCCAAAACTGGACTTGGCGCGCGCCAAAACTGGACTTGGCGCACGCCAACCGAACACTTGGCGCGCCAACCGGTGAGTTGGCGCGCGCCAAGATGGAAATTGGCGCGCGCCGACTGCGAAGTTGGCGCGCCAATCTGCTATTTGGCGCGCGCCAAATTCGTTTGACGTGTGATAACATCGCGTGCATGCAAAGCACTGTGCGGGCACACCTTCTCGCTGCAGGAGCAGATGGTGCGGCGGGCCTTGTCCACGCGGACGAGGTCCAACATCTCGGCATCTTGGGAGCTCAGGGGCGGGGTGAAGTGGGCCATGGCCATCCAGGGCATGCGGCCGGCCCCTGGCTCCCGCACGAACGCGGCGCCCAATGCGGCGAACGAGTACACCACCGTGCCGGCCGTGCAGCGCACGCGACAGAAGTCGGTGGCCTCGGGGGGGGGAAGCCACCACCGGTGGATGTGCGGAGTGAGGCAGGCATCCGCTCTGGCCGCCTCGGCAGTGGGCCCCACGTGCGCGTGGTCGGTGGGGGTCAGAAACAGCCCCGCAGACACCCCCTCTTGCAGGAGGAGGACGACCCCCATGTAGGGCACCGGGGGGTCCAACGGCTGCTCAGCCTGCGACACGAAGCAGACTGGCTGGGGGATCGCGTCGGGAGTGAGGAAGTCCTCCTCTGCCGCACTCTGTGGGGGGGGGGGGGGGCAGCATCCGCGTCAGCCGGCGCGGCCGGCCTCTCCTCCGCATCCGCCGGCGCCACCGGCATCTCCTCCTCTTGGGGATGAGGCACAGGGTCGGCCTCCTCTGCCGCACTCTGTGGGGGGAGGGGGGCGGCATCCGCGTCAGCCGGCGTGGCCGGTCTCTCCTCCGCATCCGCCGGCGCCTCCGGCATGTCCTCCTCTTGGTGGGCAAGCACGGGGTCGGTCGCGGCTGCCTCGGCCTCCTCAGACCCCTGGTCGGGGGGGGCTGTAGTTCACACTGGCCTCTGTGCCCAGAGGAGACCCGACTGCAGCCCCCTCCGCCAGAAGCTCGGAGGGCATCACCGGAACACTGTTCATCAGCTCCGTTACACTCTCCGGCTCCACGGTCAGCATGCGCGACCGATAGCCGACAGGTGCAAACGGGATGAACAGTGCCCGGCCAGGCCCGCCCGCACCGCGGTGGATCACCGTCCCACGGAGGAGCGTCACGCTGCGAAGCGGTTGGATAACAATATCCCACCGATGAGCAGCGTGATAGCCCCCCTGCGTGCCCGGGCACACCTGGAGGGACTTGGACGGGGGGGAGGTAGTGAGGGGGATGAACACGACCATGCACTGCACTGACTGTTTCACTGACAGTGTCAAAATCGCGGTGGGGGATGTGGAAAACCTTCCAGGGTTCTGCCTCCCACCGCTCGATGATCTTGGGGCACAAGGCCTCAAGTCCCTGCAGCGCTGGGAGGGAGAACCCCAGCAGGGCCAGAATTGCCTGCCAGAGGTCGTCCGGGAGCCAGTGGGGGACGCTGGAGACCGTCGTCTGATAGCGCCCCCCACCTTCCCCGGGGGCCTGGAGGTCCACCTCCTCGAGCATCGACGGGTTGAGTTCCACCGTGGCGAGCTCCGCCAGTCTGGCCCACAGATCCTCGGGGATGATGCGGTCATACTGGCGGTAGCCCGCCGCGGCAAAACCCTCCTCCGTGACGATCGGGGGGTTGGGGATGTCGTGGGTGGCGACGGGGTAGGAGTTGTGGAAGGAGGGGTGGGGGCAACCCATGCCAAGCATGGTGAAGGGGGCGTCGGTGCTGTAGAGGGTGGGGTGGGTGATGTCGGGGATGTGGGTGCGCAGGCGACGGTTGGTGGAGAACTCCGTGGGAGCTACTGCATCCCACGCCTGCACCTTCACCGTCCGGTACCGCACGACGGCGTCAGTGGCCGTGCGGTGCGTCCAGCCACTTTTTTTGACTGGATCCACCCACAGCCACTCCTCCTCGGGGTCGAGACCCTAAGGCGGCTTCTCCTGCAGGTCGAGAACGTTGACGAACTCTTTTGACGCTGCAGCAGTGCACAGCTTCAGGGTCTTGTTGAAGGCCTCAAGGGTGACTTGAGAAAGCTTCAACTCGACCGCGAGGGTCGTGGGCCGGGTACCGGCCCATCACGGCACAGCAGAACCTGCTAAGAACCCCCCTGGTCAGGGCGAAGTTAACGCGGGTGGCGTCAATTCGCCAGACCAAGTGGGGATTGCCCGGCTGGTCCCACTTGCCGAAGAGGGCGGCCTCCAGGGGTTCGCGGAGGGGGGGGAGCTGGGGGAAGGATTCGGCATCCGGGGAGGTGAGGGTGTAGGGGATGGAAAAATAGCCCCCGGGGAAGTGCTCGGAGCCCACGTTGGCGATGTGGGCATCGACCACCGGCTGCACCTCGGGGTTAGGTGGTGCAGCGGGGGCAGACGTGGGGTCGGTGACTGTCACCTTCTTCCCCTTGCTCTTCTTGGGTTGCTTTGGAGGCATAATAAAGTGAAATGCCTAGAAGGGAAAGGGAATGCATGAAGGGTGCAAAAGAAGAGGAAGAATGGGGCAGTTGGCGCGCGCCAAAACCGGACTTGGCGCGCGCCAACTCAAGAGTTGGCGCGCCAAGTTGGCGCGCCAACTTTGACTTGGCTTCCAAAAAGTTTGCTTCGACCCAAAAAACCCACATATTGCATCATAACAACAAAGCAACGCAACCAAAAGCTGTAAAATATCAATAGTTCCTCACGTTTCATGCACAAGGCGTAACAACAACACAGTGCAAAAGTAAATGCAAGTTGAATGCTCTCGACATGGAGTTGACCAGGAGTTGGCGAATGTACAGTATCTGGGGTTGGCTTGGGGCAAATTTGATAACTACCACCGCTTGCTTTCTACACCTTTTTTCTCAATTCTTGCTCCTATCGCGGGGCTGCCAGTGAATGCTCCCATCTGTTCTTTCCCCTTCTATTCCAGGCCATTTTACCCAATAATTGCTCCCATGGCGGGAGGCCAATTTCCACTATCATTGCCTACTTTCCGGTTCCTTCGGAGTGAAAGCGACCATGGGGGGGGGGGGGGTCCTCCTCCTATTCTCGGTCCTCTGGCCAGCCCGCCAGCCGGCCCGGCCGGCCGGTGCAGACCTTGTCTTGCTTTGTGTTTGCATGCCACAGAGCCCCACATAGCACATGATATGCTAATCGAACAATTCTTTTTGAACAACATATGTTGGAAGTTGTTTGTCTCATTGACAGTTACTTGCAATGCTCCTGCTGCAATAGTTTTAGACAACGCATTGCCCACTTCTACTTTATACTGATGTCTGATGTGCCTACTACCAAGTGGGAGGCAAACTTGCATGGTGCTAATTTTTGGATACACGGCTACGGTGGCCATTCAAAAGTACTCCAAAACACAGGCTTGCGCATTTGGATGTTGGAACTTTTGTATGACAAGTATTGTGCGCCTTTTGACGTTCCGAGGGTCACGTTGTTCTACACTCTTTGATATGACAATGCAAACTCCATCCCTCTCGGCCTTTGCAAAGCCATTTGCAATTTTCTTCTTCAGTATTTCGAACTTGGTTGCCCCTTGAAACATTACCTCACACTTTCGTTGGAATTTCCAATTATCCAACATTCCAACATTCCAACATGTGGCCCGTTGTCTTGGGCTATCCCAATGGGATATGGTGAGAAGTCGTGATCCATTTGCCTTTGTGATTGCACCTCCTATGCATGCATGTCCAATTGCATTGTGTTCCATCCGATTGAGTCGCTTGACATCCCTAGGAGCGCCCTACGGTAAGCGTTTGTTCAATATTTTTGTCCACATGATCCAGGGGCCTCGGCGCAATTCACCCCCCAGCCGCGGCTAGCCGTGTCTAGAGGGGGGGGGGAGGGGGAGGGCCCTCCCCCCCCCCCCTCTAGACCCCCCGGGGGGTCTCTCCCTATTCTCGACCCACCAGCCACCAGCCACCATGGCTAGTTTCACCCCTTCTTCTATCGACTGTTGCCTAGGGCGGTATTGAGAAATACCGCCCATTGTTTCCTGCAGGTTTTTTCTCAATAATTACTGCTAAGGGGGGGCTGGCACTATCATCGGCTACTTTTTGGTTCCAACTTCTCTCTACTGCCGCCTGGGGCGGTGTTGAGAAATGCCGCCCCCCTGGTTTTCCAGCGGGTTAGTTCTCAATCCTCGCTGCTATGGCCGGGCTCCCGGTGAATGCTCCCATCTCTTCTTTCCCCTTCTTTCCTACGCCTTAAAATTTTCCCCCAATAATTGCTCCTAAGGGGCGGCACCAGTTTCCACTATCATAGCCTACTTTGTGCTTCCATTCCATGACAACTTCTATCTACTGCTACCTATGGCGGGCAGGGTGGTCCTTAACGGAAAAAAAAAACTGTTCGGGAAAGTGGTTTTTTCAAAAACCAGCGCGTGTAGCTCATATGTTCAACCATGGTTCCTGGCGATTGGCGGTCGGCGGCTAGTGGATATTGCCGGTTGGCGGTTGGCAGTTGGTGGTTGGCGGCGGTTGGCGGCAGTTGGCGGCAGCTGGCAGTTGGCAGTTGGTGATGGGTGGTTGGTGGCGGTTGGCAGCGGTTGACGGTTGGCGGTTGGTTGCCATTGACGGTTGGTGGCGGTTGGTGGTTGGCAAGTGGTCGCGGTTGGCGCTTGGCGGTTGGTGGCGGTTGGTGGCAATTGGCGGTTAGCAGTAGGTGGTCCCTCGGGGCGGTCCTTAGGGGCGGTCCTTAACAAAAAAAAATCTGGTCCCTTCAGGAGAGCCCTGGAGGCGGGATTGAGAAATACCACCCCTTCTTTTCTACGCCTTTTCCCCCAATATTTGCTCCCAAGGGGGGCTATCCGTTTCAACTTACATCGCCCACTTACATGCTCTCCCCATCTTTTCTAGGCCTTTTCCCCCAATAATTGCTCCTAATGGGCAGGGGCCAATATCCATCGCCTACTTTCTCGTTCCAACTTCCATCTACTGCTACCTGGGGCGGTATTGAGAACTACCGCCCCTTGCATTCTACGCCTTTTTCCCCACCAATTCCTGCTAAGGGGGGGCTGGCACTATCAACTTCCATCGCCCACTTTGATGCTCCTAGTTTTCCCTTCTAGCCCTTTGGTTTTCTGCCCCCCCCTTAATTTTCTAGGCCATTTTTCTCAATTCTTGCTCCTAAGGCAAGAGTTCCAGCTTATGCTATTATCGCCCGGTTCGTGGATCCTAGTTCTCTCTAGTGCTGCCTGGGGCGGTATTTAGAAATCTCACCCCTTGTTTTCTGCGGGTTTTTTTTCAATAATTGCTACTAAGGGGGGCTTGGCACTATCATCCCCTACTTTGTGGTACCAACTTCTATCTACTGCTACCTCGGCGGTATTGAGAAATACTGCCCCTTGTTGTCTACATCTTGTTCCCCAATTCTTGCTTCTAAGGGGGGCTACCACTGGCAACTTGCATCGCTCATTTTTATGATCCTAGTTTTTCCCTCTAGCTCTTTGCGTTTCTGCCCCGCTTGATTTTCTAGGCCATTTTTCTCAATTGGTGCACCTATGGCTGAGCTCCCAGTGAATGGTCCCATCGCCCAGTTCCATGCTCCCGGTTTTAACCCCTACACACTTTAGGGACTAGGAAAGAATTTCCGAGCCCAGCCCTTCTTTCCCCAATCAATTCCTTCCTTGTTTTATGCGCCTTTTCCCCCAATTCTTGCTCCTAAAGCGCTTTCAACTTCCATTGCCCGCTTATATGCAAAACTAGGAGCCCGGAATCGGGTGATGGGCATTCACTGGGAGCAGCTTAGGAACAAGAATTCGGTAAAATGGCCTAGAAAAGAAGGGGAGAATAGGAAGGGGAAAGAAGAGATGGGCTGGGAAATTTTTTTCCTTGCCCGGATAAAGAGACCATGGAAGTGGGTGATGGAGCTTACCCAGCCACAGCCGGGGGGGGGGGGGGGGCTCGGGCCGTGCCGTGCCACAGTGCTGCTACATAGGGTGTGTCGTGTCACACGGGGCCGCCGCTGTGTCGTGTTGTGTGAGGGTGATCGTCACCTGTGTCACCCGTGCCGGCCGTGCCACCATGACACGGAGGGGGGGGGGTCCATCGGAAAGTGTGCCGCGGCACGTGTCGTGACATGGGTAAGCTGCGATGGAAGTTGATATTGGGAGGCCCGCCCTAGGAGTAATTCTTCAGAAAATTGGCACAGGAAAGGAGGGGGGCACAAAACTAAAGAGCTAGAGGGAAAATTCCAAAGGAACGCTATCGCCCATTCACAAAGGGCACACCCCATCATCGGGGGACACAAATGCTTCTGGGGCGGCAACCCTCCATGCAGACGCCAACCACTTGCAGTGCTCCCATAGTGGCAGGGAGTGCAGGGAGCCTGGCAGGGCTTGTCACAAACAAACCATCGCTCTGCCCACGCGTTACAGCCATTGGCAACATACTATGAATCACACATGACACAGGTCCGCCTGTACATGGTTACCTCGTACAGGGCTTTCAACGCAGCCAAAAGATCTGCCCTCCCAATGGTCTGAGAATCGGAAACGGGTATAAATTCAGAGACATTGCACTCTGATCGCTCGAGAAAATGCACTCCATACCTCCCCACCCAGTTTCCTCCCATCTCTGGTCGATCAGACGACCCATCCGTCCATATCATCTCCCTGCCCTCCCTCTGCAATCGCTCCACTAATTCCCGTGTTCGTTGTGCTTTCTCACATTGAGGGACACCATGGGATAAGGGAGTCAAACTTAGTGAAGGCAGTCTACCGAAAAACACTCAAACTATGTGCCCTCTTGCATCACTGTTTGCAGCTTTCTTCCATTTGTGGATTTGTTTTGCACTGCATTGCTTGTACTGCCGGTCCCAGTGGAGCTAGCTGAAGAGGTAGTGCCGAGGAAACTGCATATAGTAGCGATTATCTTTCAACGACAGAGGTGTTCCACTACCGAGAACTCTATCGTCATTACTACGAATTCGTCATCATGGCTATGTATAACCCGAACCCATATCCCGGAGCGAAGAAGTGCCCAACCCATGGGTATTGCGGCCACGAAAAGAGTTCTTGCAAAGGTCTGGTGCGCAAGGACAAGGAACGCGAACCGGTCGTATGCTTCACTTGTCGAGGACGCGGCCACATGTCACGGGACTGTCCCGAGCGGAAAAAGCCCAAATGCGACAGCTGCCTCTGCGGAACAAGATGATGGCGGTGATGTGAAAAGCCTTGTAGTAGGTGTAGTGGGCGATGCGGATCCCGCTTCCGTACTTTTCTGTGGCGTGTTGATAGCCGGGCTTTGAGTGTTCTCCCCTTGGACCCGTTTTGTGACGATTTTCACGGTGGGGAAATTCATGACGACGTTCTTGGCCTTGGTCTCTGCTGCTTCTGCTTCCACGTCGCTGCCAAAATCGAGGCGGAAACCCTCGGTTGCGGATACATACCTGGACGTGAGGGGCTCGGGGACGGCGTCAAGGACATTGTCATACGTATCCAAGGTTGCTGCAGCACCCTTGAGATCTGTGAGTGTGATGAGAACTGATGCCACTGGCTTGCACACGGTCGGCGTGGGGTTGCGGCTAGCAAACCGTTCCCGTTCTAGGCGTTTGTTTTCGAAAATTCGGTCCGTGTCCCAGTTTTCCGACGTACAATGCGCCAATGTGTGAGGGCCTCCACAATTGTGACGCCATCCTCACCAGCGCCATGGGCACAGGATATCAACGCATTAGAGGAGAGAGTCAACACGTCCATCAACGAAGTGAAGCAGGAGCAGGTGCAACTCAAATCCGCGGTGGACAGTGTGCGGACAACCCAGCAAAGTGACAGCAACACACTCCGATTGATGAGCATACGCATGGGACTCATGGAGCCAGACCCTAACAATCCGCTCGAAATGCGCGCTGCTGAAATGGCCAAGGGTACACCACCTGTACGAACACCAGTACCAGCACGGGACCAAGACGACGACGTTGAGCCCATGGAGCACAGTGAAGACAAGAAGCGAAAAACGCGCGAGACAACTCCCACAGTGGACACACGCTGGATAATCCTGGGCCCAGGAGAACCACCACAACATGCAGACATGTGGGTACAGTTCCGTGTGCTCATCAAGGAGCACCACGAGGACGGATCATGGCTCCTGCAGCTCGTCAGCCCCGAGAAAAGCAAAATCGGGAACCCGCTCACAACCACGAAACCCGCCTTGTACAAGTCACAGGAAGAGGCCAACGCTGCACTCAGTGCCCGACCGGCAGGCGTACGTGAACGCTAAGGCTCCAACACGCTTCCCGTTTTTTCTCGTGTCTCGGCTCTATCATTCAGATGCCCAGCCACGGCCTCCATTTCCCGCCGAATTCTCGTTTTGCACATCCAAACCCATGGTCCACGTTACAATGTCCAGCAGCCAGGCACCACACACATGACACACAGCGTGCGCGACCCACACATCCAGTACGTACCATACGACACCGAAAAGACCGGAATGGCGCAGCGCCCAACAGGGACCAGCACATTGCTGATCTCCTTGCACTCCACGACTGGAACCAGCCAGAACCGGCACAGCAACACGCACCCGCGCCTAACACATCTGCACTGCCTGCCCTGCCTGCTCACGTACACGCAAAATACATTGTGAATGCCACCCTGGATGAAATACGACAGCTGCTCCCGATATACCAGCAACGTGCCGCTTGGCTCACACAGCAGGAAGTGTCCTTAGACACTAAACTGCATGACATCACTGCACGCTTGAAGGACCCCTACCACCCTGGAACCCCCCCAGCCACACATCTCCCGACGTCACACCCACTGCACCGAGAACCACCATCCACTGCGTTGCAAATCTGCTATACCATATACTCCGCATGTGAACGGTCAACGCGTGTCCACGCCGCTTGGCATGCCTTCGCCACGACACATCACGTTACAGACTGGCACCACGTTACAGCACCATGCACTAACAGCGGACTTCCACGCATACCTCACGTCCCTCCACAACACACGCACACCGGACGGTCATTGGCAACCACAGCATAACCTAATGACTGCACTGCGGGACATCTTCGGCCTTACGTGTATGGTCGACGGTGCCATTTGGCCTACACACTACCCGCGCCTTATCCCCCACCAGCAGCCCATGTCCCATGCATGGCATGACTCCCTACAGCACCCGGCACCTGCGGATTTCTTATGGTGTATCCAAGAGTCAGCACCCCCCCTGCAGCCACTACTGTCCCGAGCACGTGCGAACTTGCCCACGACGGCAATCATATTGTGTCCGGACACCCACCCGTACCACGATACCCTGATGTCCGAGAACCACGTGCACATCCATGTTCTGGCACACATAATACACGTGCACTCACGACCCACGACACAGACACCACACGCGACCAGTCCCCGTACAAGCAACCCGTGACTGTGTTTTGGATACATGTGAACAAGCACCCCCTCCTGCAACATGAAATCCTAACAGGGCTGCGCCCAATGATCCGTAAAGGCAAAGGTACCGTGCACCCCACCCCCGAGGCATGGTCCGTGCATGAGTCAAAGGAAGCCATTTACCAGAGGTTTTGGAACACATGGAACACTACCACAAATCAGTTACGTGACAGAGGATCCTGGTCCAACACCCAGTTTGCCGATGTGTATGATACACGTGCCAAGGCCCTCCGATGGGCACCGCAGCCATGGCTCCGTAAGATATCGAACCTTAGGCCCTACCGCCGCGTCCACAGCAACCGCGTGGGACGCTGGATATACGCCATCTACAGCATCAAAACACAGAGTGTACATATTAGGAATAGTACGTAGTAGTAGTACGTAGTAGGACAGACAAGTGACAGAGGTACACTGAAGTCAATTGTGCAACGTATGCGCCGGCATCTCGCGTCCGCCCGCTGCTGGCACACAACGTACGGTTCGAAGGGGTGCAAAAACCTCGGTTCCATTTGCCCTGCTATGGCACACATAGGTGATGAACACTAGCTTTGGTATTGTCACACTTGAAGAATGCACCCCGGGCACTGCGAACAGGAAGGAGCGCCGGTGGATAAAAAAGCTCTCTCCAACGCTCAACGTGCGCAATGTACCCGTGTACAGCAGACGCTGGGAACTGCTATTCCGGGCCAACCTTGTCCCCAAAGTCCCTGCACGCGAGCACCTGCGCGACACCATACACACACTGACAACTACGTTACGTTGTACCGCATGCCCCTGCGACCAGCTTGCACATTTACAGCAGGTCAAAAAATACGGCACGCAACAGGAAGCCCATGCTACCTTCCAGAAGGTACGCCATCGCATCGCCCAACATACGTCTGTACATATACCATACCGCATGCCCTTGCGCACACCCACACTGCGAGCGGTAAACGGAAAACTGCTGCGCGACCATGTTACAAAATACGTCAGCTCCCTGCCCATACCCACCAATCTACGGTCATACTACGGCACCACTATATCCACCATCAGCGTAAAAGGACGGTCCGTGTCGGACCTGCTGTGCAAACCGAAACTCACCTGCACAATCTCAGAATTACGAGAACAGGCCGATGGTGCATGTGACTGCCACCAGCTGGCGAAGCAACATCAATTCCCCCTCGTGGAGGGGCACATAGTTGCTCGATGCCCTGTAGACCTGCGAAGCCTATTTGGCAAGCAAGCACCTGTTGTGCTGCAAGATATCCGCAATAGTACCACACCCTCCTGGTACGAAACCCGTTCCACATTCACCCGCAGGGTGCAACACTTATTGCGAACGCCCCCGGTCCAGACAGACACAGCACAGCAAATGTACAGTGATTGCCTGTCCCATTTGAAGAGCGCCTGGCATATTGAAACACAGGTCTCCCCATGGTTTACCAGACAGGAGGTAGTCTCTGAATTTGCCGATCAATGGTCAGAAAAATTTGTTTTTTCACCTTGTGACAAGAATACGGGTAAAGCTATGATACTCTGCCGATGCCTATATGCCAAACGGGCACTACAGCCGTACGATGACCCAAAACAGTTCGAGGTGGTTGCAGAACTCCCACGCGGAGGCACGACGCGCTGCACTGACCATGTTGTATGATAGGGCTAAAGACCTGAACCTACATCGTGTCTGGAAGTCAGGTAAGCGGAAAGGACCACCGGTGACATTCATTTTACCGAAAAACAAAATGCTGGAGGAACACGGAGAGTTTAAAGCCAGGATTCTTTTTTCCTATTACAGACATCCTCTCCGCTACTACGGCCGACCCGTGGGCCGCTGCTTGACCCTCCTCCTGAAGACCTAGAAGGCCCTGGTCCCGGGCATTGAGATGTTAAATACAACATGTTTACTGAGGTTCATCAGGCGGTGGAACGATTGGCTACAGCACGGGGGGGATCCACAGGTCGACCCACTGCAGTTATGGGAGTTAGACGTAAAGGAGATGTTTCCTTCCATGGACAGAGACCGTGTGTTCTCTGCCCTGCAAACTTTCCACGACATCCTTGTGAAGCGTCGGGGCAAGAGGGGGAAAGAAATTCTTTTTGCGATCAACCGTTTTGACAGAAAGCTGGACCGCCTTGGCACAGGGTATGCCAAGTATTTCACTAACCTGACCTTCTCTGACGTGGCAAGTTTCTGTACATATGATATTTACCACAACGATCTGTTTGTTTTCTGTAACAGGATTCTCAGGCAGAAATGTGGACTAGCAATTGGGGGGACAGGCAGTGCCCAACTAGCCTCCATCACCTTGTCTGTGGCTGAAGAGCTCTTTTACCCCTGCATCACACCAGTGGCCCTGGACACCACGGGCCACCACCCCGCCGACTTACCTGTACACCCTGCCAGATTCCGTGATAATATAATAGGCCTGAAGTATGCCAGTACCCCCGTGAGTGACATCCAGGCTAACATGGAAGCCATGTATGCCCTGGACCTGCAGGTTGAGAGTGAAGGGGACACAATGAAAACACTGGAGGGTTTGTTGTCACTGGAACACCACAATATGTGTCCGTACATACGTATATCCAGACCCCAAAGGTCCGACCCCACTGTACCACCTGAACGCCAGAAATTGCGCTACCCACCAGTGTACGCCCGAGGGGCGAAGAGAGTAGTGCAGAGCCTGGTACCAGCTGAAGTGAAAAAAGACTTGTACTATCGGGAAAACCCACATGATGCCATGCATAACACCTTAGACACCATGGCAGCCATTGCGACCAAAGGCTACCCCACACGATGGTGGGGACCACTACTCTGGGACCGCGTCTCCAAATGGGGAGGCCCCCTAGAGGCACTGTGTGCTTCCATGCCACCAGGTATGTTGAACACCTAGTGAATACCCATGCTTGCAGAATATCCGTTGTGAGTACATGACCACCACACCCCCAAGTGACCACCAACAACGGGCCCAGCGCCCCCACATTGAGGGACACCATGGGATAAGGGAGTCAAACTTAGTGAAGGCAGTCTACCGAAAAACACTCAAACTATGTGCCCTCTTGCATCACTGTTTGCAGTTTTCTTCCATTTGTGGATTTGTTTTGCACTGCATTGCTTGTACTGCCGGTCGCAGTGGAGCTAGCTGAAGAGGTACTGCCGAGGAAACTGCATATAGGAGCGATTACACTCTTTCTCAACTGTCTTCTTCATGACTTAATTTGCTTGGGGGTTGGCGAGCTGGGGCGAGACGCTGCGAGGGGGGCAAAAACCCAACTCTCATCTGACAAATATCGTCGTGATTTTGCCAAGCTCAGACCTCTGTAAGCTTAGGCCTTGGATGGAAGGTCTTGGATGGATGTTATGTACAAGAGGGGCCAACGAAGCACACAACAAAGCCCGCAGCCTGCACCCTGGGCGTTGCCCCTTAGCGTGCATGGCACATCAGAAGGACCGACAGACAAGGATGGCGCCGCAATAACTGGTGCACAACGGCGGGTCCAGTTGCCCATGCAGATTTTTGTGGGGAAAATTTGATTTTCCTTGAGTTGTGTGGAACACATGTGACTGTGTATCATGTGCCCTCACATGCGGGACTCAATGACAACGAACGGGTTGATGAGTTGGCCAGTCAAGGCAGACTGAGAAGTCCCCTGTGGACTGCCAACAAGCTCCTGCTCACAATGCATAAAGAGAGGGAGAGGGAGGATCTAGGGTAGGACCTACACAGGTGTTTTTGTTGCCCCTGCATGTGGTGACACTGCCACTGAGACTCTGAGACCCAGAATCTTACCGAAAGCAACAACTCTTGACCTACACAGGGCCCAGTGCCCTCGCTTCGCGCTCACACAGGCTTCTGGCCTCGCTGACATTGCCCTTGAGCGGGGCCATACAATATGTCGCCCATCACGCTGGACGACAAAGCGCTACGAGGGCTGCGCGACATCATCCGCCAGGAGGTTCAAGCGGCCATGGGAGCGACCTCACAACAGCAGCCAAGTGCAGCGGCTGGAGAGCGAAACACACCCACATCTGCAAAGAGCACCAGCAAACGTGCAAGCCGATCACAAAACCCCACCCAATCCCAGGGGGCAGCAGGATCCAAGGCCAAGGCCAGATCACAGTCCCCGGCCCGCCAGTCAACCACTGGTGCAGGGAGCAAAACGGTGCGAGAAGATCCCAAAGACAAGGAAATTCGAGAGCTCAAAGACATGATCACAGAGCTCACCGCCACGATCAAGGAGCTTCGGGCCTCCATTCGACATCCCAAGAAGACGACACACAACGAAGATGCAGCGGAGCCAACACAGCTGGCTCAACGGCCACGCACGTATGCGGACGCAGCCGCCAAGGGGAAATCCTCCTCAGTGCAAAAGTCACAGGAAAGCAGCCAGTCCAGTGCTTATACGGTAGTCAAATCACGATCTGCTGTCAAAGTACTTGGCAAGCCAAAAGATGTAGGTATGCCAGTGCAACCAACGCATGGAGTAGCTGCGGAGGAAGCACGAACCTGGCAAGCCTCTGCCCTACTACCATTGCAACTCTGGAAAGAAGCCGAGAACAAACAACTTGGCCTTCCGGTGCTGAATCCCAACAAACCACCAGCCGAATGGAAAGTCTCAGAGAGACCAGGCAC
This sequence comes from Eutreptiella sp. 'Long Island Sound 2002', assembly GCA_964036045.1. Classification (NCBI taxonomy): domain Eukaryota; phylum Euglenozoa; class Euglenophyceae; order Eutreptiales; family Eutreptiaceae; genus Eutreptiella; species Eutreptiella sp. 'Long Island Sound 2002'. The sequence continues at coordinate 71,849,692 of OZ038380.1, read as the reverse complement.
CTTCCAAAGGGTGCTCATGCTAGGAGGCACAGCAGACTCATGTGCGGAACTCGCAGACATGGCTTTCACGTCCCATCCTCAGGTAGAACACATGGCTGCCATCGTCAACGTGCCAAATACAGCCGGAGTCAAAAAAGCAACTGTCGCGGACGCACTACGCCGCATGAGACTCACGCGTGCCGATCTGGATGTTCAGGGCTGCTTGCTAACCCTGGCAACCCGAATCACGCGGGCCGAGTGGGTCCACTCCGAGGGTCCGCCCAGGCCCATAGCAGATCAGCAACTATGGATGCAGTGGGAAAGGACCACAATGGAACAAGACGACGAATCGGACCATCAGGAATCAGACACGGCGGAGCATGCCCCAGTGACGCCCTCGGAGAGGGAAAGTGGCTTCCACAAGATATCCTTGCAGATAGATCCTCTTATGTGCTCGGATTCCGAACTGCCTCCGAACAGAACCAAAGGCTCTGCACAACGCTGGGTGAGGCAGCAAACGATGGAGTACCTGAAAACGTGCATGCAAGAAATGACACAGGCACCGCCAATGGAGATTTTTCGCCGAGCAGAACATTACTCAGTCACGATGGAGCTCCCACTGGAGGCTGCCAAAAGGGTGCTCATTGGGTCGGGCAAGCTGCAAGGCATCGAGGCAAGGCCGTGGATGTCGAAAGGATCTCCTGGACCTGGACTGGAAGCACGCATTCTCTGGCTGAAAGCCCCCAACATGAAGAGCTCCAGCAACATATGGGAGATCCTTCACACCCAATAATGGTTTGCCGGTGTGCTGACAGGAGACACTGTCGGCAGATGGGGTTTCCGAATATGGGGAACAGAAGAACCAAGCGAGCAGCAAACGACAGGTATTGCGAACCTGCTTGGAGCAGAGGCCCCCACCAAACGAACACGCATACAGGTGTACGGATACCCGGCCGGTTTCGGCTACGGTACCACGTGGGCTCAAGAGGAGGCCGCACGCGTCTTTCCCTCAGGCAAGGTCCAAGTTCTTTCCTGCCAACACCTCGTCAGCACGTTCATAACCAAGCCGGTGTTCGACATTACCGCAACGGGGGTGCCAACGGAATGGCAGGCGCACAAGCTGGAGTCCACCGACACCAGAGCAAACCCACGAATTCGGAGGCGGTGCGTGTCGCACAAACTCCGACCAGCAGCGGAAAGAGTTGGACGCCAACAGAGGCTACGTCTAGCCACACGGGCAGACGACGACCCAGAGACTACCTCTTTGCAAGACGTCGTGGAGGACAACCACGACATGGGGTTAGGACAATAATGCTGACCGTTCGGGCAGTGGCTTTGCTGCGTCCAAGGGCATGCACGAGTCGGTACAAACAGCCGCCGTGCTACGCGAGCCGGACACGTCCGCCGCGCGGGAAATCTTCAGGATTCCTCTTGTGCATGCTGTGCCTTCTGCCACGGTGCTCTAACCGTAGACAATGTTGCCATACACGAGCCTTGAGTGCACGCAAGTGCCCCCCCACTGAGCTGACGAGAGAGGACGCCATGAGAACCGCTCGGGCACGCAGCCCTGAAATGATGCTCCCCCTACCAGGGCTCTTACCACCCAGGACATGCGACTGCCGCCTGGACTGCCTATTCCTGATGACAGGTACTATGTTTTATTCCATGGGACGGTCGCACAAAAGGCGAAGGTCGGACTCCGGCAGCGAGGAAGGTGAACGCCAACATCGAAGGCGGCAGCAGCCGCAACAGCACACCCACATCCATGTCCACGTCCACCAGCCCCAACAGCAGCACCCAGATCGGTCGAAACGCCGCAGTGCACACCGAGAACGATGCAGGATTCAAGGCGAGACCAGACGGATGGAAAGCGCGCTGCGAGAGCTCGATGCCCAACAGGCAACTGAAGTCCAAGCAGCCCGGGAGGAGCAGCAGTCGGCCGCGCAGTACTCTGACAAGGCCCCTCTGATCCCGTTCCAGGCCAACCTGCCGAGACAAAGGCCACGGACACCCAGCTACGAGCAGGTGATTGCCCGCCCACCTCTACCCAGCTATGATGAGGTAGTGGGGATGACAGCAGACGAGAAAGAAGCAGAGCATGGCCCCAGCAGATCCGGACTCGCCAACCCGTACTCCCTGGAGCAGCTGAGGGACATCTCGGCAGCGGTGCAGATGCAACCGGAACGGCCCACGGTGATTACCGACGTCCTGTACAAAACAGGCTCATACATAGCCTTGGCGCTGGAGCCCCATCTTGCGCTGCATCATCGCGATGATTGGGTCAGAGACTGGGCCACGGATGTCGGACACCAGCTGGGCTTTGACGACGCGCCAGAGCCCAACACGGTCAAGCAAGGGACCCATGCGGCGCCACGAAACTGGAGGCTGCGGCTGCGGGGAAGGAAACCCCAGGGACTTACTTTCGGCATCAGCTCCAACGCCAAATATGGAGTGTCCCAGTACGCATGGGCCTCGGGCGCGGAATGGCTGATCAGCCGCATCCAAGCCCAAACAACAGCAGTGAGGCCGCCGTCACCGCCACCGGAGGACGAAGATGCCCAGCCGCCGGCATACGCGCCACGCCAAGAGTTTGTGGACCAGGTATGTGCAGACCTTGCTTTGCAGGTGCCTGAACGTGCGGTCCTCTCAGCAAGCGCTGATACATGCAGATACAGTACCCCCCTGCTCACACAAACTTGTCTTCTCACTTCCAGTGGCTCGACCCGGAATGGAAGCTGCAGCGAGGCTACCGAGACGGCAGATGACCGTGACCTGAAAATCCGTCAAGGCGCACCATCACCGCGGCCCATGCACACTCTCAACCCTGCCAGTGACGAGCAGGCCAGCATAGCTAAGACGGTGAGCTCCGCTAACCACCCAGCTAAGCCGTGCGCGAGATGGGAACGCTCGCCGCGTCACAGTGCCGAGAGACGGTCTGTGATGGCGAGAGCCGCCAGACTATTATGGACGAGTCGGGTAAGCCCGCCGTCCTCAGCAGCGGTGCTTGATGCACACCCCAATGCTAGTATTCACTGTCACTGTTACCTCAGAGCTTCTCTTCCTGACCCCTCCAGCATGCCTAACCGCCTGGCCTGCCTCGTTCCTTTTCGCCCCCTGCTCCTGCTCCTGGATCAGTCAGATCAGAATCCCACCCCGACGCAGTCGGCCCACAACTTGGCACAGCTGGTGCCACCTGACCAGTGGGCCGCGCTGCATGTGCGCTCACACACACGCGCACACACGCACCCACACTGGAAGCGTGACCAGATCCTACGCTGTGGTGACGTGCACCCCAACCCAGGACCCACCTCTCTGGCACTCATCAACATGACGGCCTTGCGAGCACACCACCATGAAGTGCTTGATTTGCAAGAGGACATCGTAGCACTCACGGAAACACGGCTCACGCAAGGGGCCCAGAATGCAATGGCCTTCATGGCAAGACAGAAGGGGTGGCAACCCTTTTGGGGAGCCCCCCTACTATCCAAGACAGGTGGCATTTGGGGAGCTGCCCCAGGAGGGGTGGCCCTTCTGGTACGGGAAAAGTGGCCGGCAAAGCAAGCTCAGCGGGACCCGGGATGCACACTAAGTGAGGAACTGTGGAAGTCAGGCAGGTGGCTGCACGTCATCGTGACGCCAGCGGATGGTAAACGCCCCCTAAACGTGATTGTGGTGTATGGGATCCCAGGAGACCACAAGCTAAATGGCAAGCTATGGGAGGCAGTGCTGACCCAAGTTGCAAAGCTGGGGAACTCCCCCTTTCTGATAGCCACGGATGCCAATGTCCAACTAGATCACTACCGCTGCATGCCCAACCTCATGATGACGGAGCTGCTGTCGGGGCGCATTGTGGATGTCGACCTCTTATATGCACGGACCACGGGACAGGACTGCCAGTGCTCGTACCACAATGGCTCCATCAAACAGAAACCAACCAGAATTGATAGTATTTTGACAGATGCCAAGACGGCCAGTGCCATCATGAAAGTCTTGCCAACCGAAAGATGTCCCGTGCCTGGACACAAGCCGGTCACCTTCACCTTCAATTTCAAGCAGTCTGCCCAGCGGGTTCTGAAGTTTGTGCGGTTACCACCCATGATACCAGCCCACCTGCAGAAACGCAAGCGGGACCAAATAGTGAAAGACGTCACCGAACCATACGTGGCGATATGGGAGAAAGTCCTAGACAATGAGGCGTCCACGGCAGATCAACTGTGGGACCTCTGGACATGGCTGGCTGAAGAAACCATGCTGGTCCTGACCATGGCACCGCCGCCAGCGGTCAGGACAGGAATATGCCAACTACCACTGGCTCCCCAAGAGTTGCCGAGAGGACGGGGAACCAAGAAGATGCTCAAGACGGTGGAGCTCACGCCGAAGCGCATGACGTCGTCAGGACTCCCGTGCACTGCACCAACTAAGGAGATGTCCGCCCTGCTGAGCGCCCTAGTGCCAGTGATGAAGTGGGCGGCAAGCAGGGAACAAGCCGTGGTCCCTGTTATGGGCCCCGTACCGCGAGAGGTCCTCAACAATTGGAAGGCGATACGCAGGAGAGCCCACCGCATTCTTCAGCTCATCTCCAAAGGGCAATGTGTAGCAGAGCACCAAGAACTACTGCGCACGGTGATGGAGGCTCCAGAAAGTGCACCCATGACCATCACCGACTTGGTCCGGCTCAGTGATAAGATTAAAATGCTGAGTAGGCGGCAACTGGCTCAAGAAGAGAAGAAGAGGCACCAAGATTGGAGAGAATGGATTGAGGAGACCCGGACCACATCACCTGGGAAGGTGTACCAATGGATCAAAGAGGACAAGTACACGCCCACGGTCCTGATCCAGAAAGAGGACGGCACCTTGACTGGCAATGTGCCCGAAATGGACCTCGTGATACACCAGAAATGGGACCCGATAATGAGGCAGCACGCGGATCCGACGCTGCCGGAGCCGGAAACTGAACCCTTCTGGCGCAAGTTCGGCAAATGTGTGGAGCATCACCAGATGGAATGTCAGCCCATCACCGCGGAGCGCCTCTGCCGTCAGTTCAAGGACATGAAACGCGGCCGGGCCACAGGTCTAGACGGATGGACTGTTGTAGACATGCGGAACATGCCATGGCCGCTACTGCACATGCTGGCTCAGCTGTTAACCTGGGTTGAATCCCATGGCGTATGGCCTGAGCAAGTTGCCACAGGGTACATTCCGCTGATCCCCAAAGGCGAGGGCAGTGAGCCGCTACAGCTCAGGCCGCTGTCGGTGCTGTCTGCGATTTATGGCGCCTGGTCCGGTATCCGACTCCGTGACTGCCTCATCTGGCAGGAGAAGTGGGTGCACCGAAATGCATTTGCCTTCAGGCCGCAGAAGAGCGCCCTGGACGCAGCAACTCTGCTGGCCGCCCTCATTGAGCGAGCACACCTACTGAAGCAGGCATTATCTGGCGCTGGCACTGACTATGTGAAGTGTTTTGATTTGATACCACAACAAATCTCCTTCCGGATGGCACGAGAGTTCCGCCTGGACCCCAAACCGCAGGCGGCATTGGAGGCCATGTATCAACAACTACACAGGGCGTTCAAAATAAACGGGGCGCTGGGCTCCTTTTTTCGCGCCACGAACGGCGTACTGCAAGGGTGCGCCATGAGCGTACTCATGATCAACATGCTCACCACAGTCTGGATGCGTGCCGTGGACGAGCTGGAAGGAGCTATCTCAGTGACGGTACACAGCCTGCCGCCCATACCGCCCAAGCTGGAAGAGCCCAAGGAGCTGAGATACAGACGCAAACCCTCCCCGTCCACCGCGGTGTCCCGCCTTCGGCCACCACCGGCCCCGAGCAGGTGCGTTATGAAGACCTTCGGCTCGGGGATTGACCAGTTTGAATATTGGGAACACTCCAACCCCTGCACATGTGGCCATGGACCTCCACCTCCGCCTCAGCAATCGCAGCCGCCACACCCCTCCTCCGAACCTGAGCCGGAACGCGATGGGCTGGTGGAAGACGAAATGACCTCGGGGGAGTCCCCGCCCCACAGCCCAGTGAAGCTCAGGGGTGCTCAACCCCAGCCACAAGAGGCGGGCACGATCCAGGTCGGGTCCATGGGCTACGCAGATGACACGTATCCGCTGCGATTTGAGGGCCAATACATGGCGCCGGTGATGCAGCTCACTGATGAGTGGCTGGCTCTCACCCTGCAAAAAGTGAACCCCAAGAAGTCACTGTCCATACAAGTACGACAATCCAAGGAAATTGCCCGCAAACACACGGTACTCCAAGGGATCTCACTCCCCCTGCAAGCTGAATTCCGCTCGCTGGGGGTGGGTATTCGTACCAGCCTGACCACGTGGACTGGCCCGCTCCTGAAAAAGAGGACATCCAAGGGGATACACCTGCTGTCCAGAGTGAGGGGTGCACAAGGGGGCTTCAGCCGGCGAACGCACATCATTGCCACTCTGGTACAAGCCGCAGCCCTATGGGGGACCCCGGGGGCGGAGGTATCCCGGAGGGATTTACAGAGTCTGGAGACGGCAGTGCTCCACAGTTTGTGGGGCACCTCGAGGCCAGGTAGGGCGAAGGAGATCATCTTCGTGCTGCTAGTACAGGGACACCGGGTGTCTCCTCACATGAAAACCACGTATGACAGGGTATGTTGGCTCCTCGCGGTGGCGCGCACGCCAGGCACCCTTCAGGTTGTGGTGCAGTCGTGCATTGAAGCTCGGCAAGCACAGGTACGACCCACTACATCAGGACCGGTTCAACGAGCCCTCCTGGAGTTGGAGAGCCTTGGCTGGAGGCAGGCGGATCATTGGTGGGTCTGGAATGTGCCCGGGGTGCCCGAAGAAATAGACATGACGCTCATAAATGAGGACAAATTCAAGCATATCCTGCGGGACTCCATCAGGCGGCGGGCCCTGCTCTCGCTGGAAGATCGTCGACCGCGACAATTTCAAGGCATCTTAGGGGCCCTCGACAGGGAGGCATGTCAAATCCTTCTATCAGAGGGCACAGAATTTGATAAGGCGCTGCTGCGGGGCTGGCTCACAGGGGCGTTATGGACGGCTGCCAGGGCGCATGCGAGGGGCCTCAGGGCGACACCGCTATGCCCATACTGCTCGCGGCAACAAGAAGAAGACGACGAACACATCTTGTGGGCCTGCCCAGCCTGGGGCATACATCGATCCGGTGCCTGGCGCTCGCTTATGAGAACGGCGAGGGCACTGGGGCTATCAGACCAGATCAGTAGTTGGCCCACGTGCTTACGGATCTGTGGCTTGATGCCGGAACACCTGTCGCACGGCATCCCCAAAGGTCAGGTGCACGACTTCATGTACGGTTTTCATAGTATGGTGCTGCAAATTCTGCGGGCGCGGGCACACCGGGAAGATGTGCAGCTCTTTGACCGGCCTAAGACGAAACAAGGCAGAGGGTACCCATTCTGGTAGTTCATCGGGCCGCTACCGCGGCCGGAGCACAGGGAGAAGCTGCGGATTCGCCAACCCACAGCTCAAGAGTTGCGGTGGGACTCCGACTTTCGTGACGATCTGCTACGATGGGTCAACGAGCTGGTCTGGATACCAGGGAAAGGGCAAGTCTCCTTCATGGAGCTGGCAATGGACTTTGAGTGCTTCGCGGCACGCACCCTGCCGGCCTCACCCCAGGCTGTGTATCGGGCGACTGCCCTCCCGCTACCAGAAAGGGCAAGGGTCCTAAAGCTTGCCCTAGGGACCTTGCAAAAGCTGAGTGTGGCTGGGGCCGTGCTACCAGGTGGTGTGCTTACCAAATGCTCCTCCCTAGTCCCACTGGGGGCCCCCACAGTAGTGGGTGTGTCTGCGAGACCATACTTCACACGGCGCCTGGACATGCTGAAACTTCTACAAAACCTGCAAGAGTACTGTGAGCTGCGCTGGACGGCTGTGCTACAGGCACCGCCCCCCTCACCGGACACGAGACGGAGAAATGCCCAGCGGGCCAAGGAACGGCGGGAAGCGATGGAGTCCAGCCCCAGCATCAGGGAGCGCATTCCCAAGCTCAAGTACACATCGTCTCTGCTGCCTGCTATGCACACCCCCAGGCATCTCACCGGCAGAGGAGGAGGTAAGAAGAGCACCACTTTGTTTGCGGCTGACTACTTTCCAGCACACCGCAACCCTGGAGCTCCCCCTACGCGGCCCTACCGGTTGCTCCGACCTGCCAAGCAGGCGGTCCCGCCTCCACCTGATGTAGCTGCAGTGGGCTCGAGTCCACAAGCGGCACTGCCGGCGGGGCGAGCGGCAGCGCCCAGCGATTTGTCTCAGCGCGTAGATGCGCTAACTCTCCCGGATGCACCTCTAGGATGGGCTCCGCCGTCGCCGTCGCCCCCGGTGCAGATGGAATACACCTCGGAGGAAAGGCCCTCTACCCCGGAGGTCTTCTCCTCGTCGTCCTCGTGGGAATCTGAGCCCATCAACACCCGGGGAAGCTACCGACGAGCGACAGCGGGGCCCAGAAGCGGCCCAGCGCGGTCCTCACCGCCACACGCAGTGCCCCGCAAACGCGCTCCCAGGGCCCGATCCGTTCACCGGTCAGGGAACCCGGCGCTGAGGAAGTCACGGCGTAGGGCACCACCTGCGCGGGTGCCCCGAGGGGTCAAACGGCGGCAGTCGGTCACAGCACAGCCGGGGAGCCCACGGCGCAAGCGACCCCAGCTACAGCAAGGGGATGCGCGGTCACACACGGCCCTGGAGGCCCCAGACCGCCACGGGAGCCCAGCCGGAGCCCCCCTCCCCATGTCCAGGCATGCGCTCTCATACCTACAGCTCACAGGAGCTATCACTCCTGAGCGTGCGTCACGCATAGTGGTGGTAAGCACCCCAGAGGGGCAGCGCACCCCACTACCGACACGCAGCTCGGAGCAGCCACCACACGAAAAGGGACGCGACATCCCCCCGGGGATAGCAAGGATGTTGCAGCAGATCCGGATGCCCCCAGCAAGGCCGCAACCGCTACAGCCCCGTAGGGAACCACGGCCCAACGAGCGGACTTCACGCACCGCCGTCCTGCCCCCCGGCCCTCCGATGGGGTTCAACGTAACCAGCACCCCGTCTCCGCGGGTGCTGAGCAGGCCAGGGCAATTCTCGCCATCTCCGGCATGGTCGCCGGCGGTGACTTCCAGTTGGCACTCCGTGCGGCACGTGACCCCGGAGCATTGGTCGCCCGCATGCACACCAGGGGGGGGGTCTAACCGACAGCAGGATTCACCTCACCTGCCCCCTGTCCTGCTGGCGCCCCTATTTGAGAGCGCAATGTCTACCCCGCGAAGGGACAGCACTCAGAGTGCGTCTGATGAGGACGTGCAACAGTATGCCGTCCGGTGTTCTACCCCCCCCGATCTGCCCCCCACCCTGCTGGCTCCACTTTTTGAGAGCGTGATGTCTGCCTCGCGAGCGGGCAGCACTCATCGTGAGTGCGATGAGGACATGGGTCAGTATGAAGTCCAGTACTCTACCCCACCCTCCGTGGGGGAGTGGCCCCCTAACCCCTTTACCTTTCCCTCTCTTCGCGGAGCACAGCGTCTCTGCACGGAATTGCCTGGCATGGCCCGACAGGGCCAGGGATGGGTTCGTGACCCCCATGCACGACACTCCACCATGCTGTACAGCATGCAGGAAGGTGCTCTGTCTTCCAACAGCGCGGAGGGGCTCATGAAGCATGGACGGGCCTCACGTGAGGCAACCTAAAGGACGGAGGGGGGAGCCTCTTGTCATACAGGGCGGCAGCTCTCCAGAAACCCGCGCGACTTGCCCCTTGGGTGAGTCTGGGGGCTGGAATGGGTAGAAGCCCCATGGACTATTGCTCCTTAATATGATTTCCTTCCTAGGGTAGGACCTACACATTGTGGTGGTCAGGGAGAGCACGCCACCGCCACAGCGGGATGACTTTGTGCCTTGGACACTGGAATCGGTTATTAGTAGGGCGAGTTCCAGTGTAATCGTCTATGCACCAGATGGGTCACGACCCTCGGACAGAGTTGTTATCAATTTGGATACCCCATTGCCACATCACTCACAGAACATAACAGACTTTGAAGTTTAGTGGACAGCAAAAGCGACAGGTGTGAACAGGTGGAACATGTTGTACATGCAAAAGCACGAATGATGTTCATAGCCGATAAATGACCAAAAGGCATTCAGGCAATTCAGCAACTTTGGACATTATGAATCTGCGGACCACATTGGTGGGTGTGGTACCTTGTTTGATGAAAACCATCAGATGCCAAGACCTTAATGGACCCCTGCTTTGTATGCAATTTTGCATGCATATTTGGGATGCATGTGCTGAAATTCTGCTGCCTCATGCTGCTGTGTCAATTTGTTTGCCTATGGGAGGGTATTTGGTGTTACAACCCTGTGCAACACAACGGAAATCTCTACGGGCTTGTGCACCGACAAACCCTTGGTCCAACAGCGTTCACACATGCATACACCTCCTGCCAGCAGTGCTGAAATGGCTAGCGGCATTGCAGTGGCTGCACCTGCCGCCCTTGGGTGAGCGACAGCCAAGGGTGCAATGGTAGATATCTTTAATGGAGCTCGCCCTAGATTTCGAGTCCTTCGCGGGCCGCCCGCTACCACCGGCCCCACAAGCCAAGTTTGTGGGAGGAGATCTATTGCTTCAGGCAAAGGGCCAGGTGCTGTGGCCCGTTGTCACCTTGTTGGGTAGCAAGAGTCAATCTTGCTAGCTAAAATGACACATCACTGTCGATCGCTGATTACCACGGGGGTAGGTATGGTCATGGGGTTCAAGGGGCGCCCTCTTTTTGCGAGGCCCCAGGTGGTTGGGAAGCACCTCATAAGGCTCCAAGCATATGGCGAGGTGAAAAAGCAATAGGCTCGAAAGACCAAGCAGAAGATACAGAAGATGCAGTGGAAGCTAAAGCAGAAGGGGCCCGCCAAAGCAGCGCTACTCGGCGAAGGGTGGGGCCAAGTGAATGGCAAATCACAATGCCACAGATTTCTATGCGTAGCCAGTGGGCTCTCGTGAAGCAGATAGGGCCTGCAGTTTGAAGTGGCCGGGGACAGTAGACAGGAGGAAGCGCAGCCGGTGCTGGCAACGCGAATGATCGTCATGCCCTCGGCAGCCAGGAGCAGGCCAGGAAACCTGAGACCAAACAACAGGTTCGGAAGTCATGGATCTATGAAAAGCACGGGCACCCCCCGTTCACGGCATATGCGATCACACATAGGGGCATATTGTACTGCTGCACCTAGGGACATCAAGGGCACCCCCGCACTTCCACATCACGCGTGCAGAAGCTGCAAGGGCTTGGGAGGACACTTGGTAAGCTAGCGCACACCGGGAGGGGGGAACACCCTAGCAACCAAGAGCTGCATGCTAAGGACACCCTTGGGCAGGCGAGGCCAAGACCCCCACATCGGGGGGGGCGCAAGTGCATGAGCGAGCACCCTCCCGAGGAGACACAAAGCAAGCGCAAGCGCGTCCAGGGTGCCCAGTGGAGCGGCACAGCCGCACGGAACAGAATGCTCATAATCGTCCGCCTCACAGAGGCTCTGGCGTAGGCGAGGGGGCAGCTGCTGGGGGCCACCACCAGTCCATTGATTTGGCAGTGAAGGCATCAGAGCCCTCCATCATGCCGGCTAACCCACAGACCCGTGCATGCCTTCCTCTATAATATGGTGCCCCCCCCCCCGGCTCACACATGCATACATATACTCTTTGGGAATGGCAAAATGCAGGACCTCTTTTTGGACTGGCAAAATGCAGGAACCCACAGGTCCAAATGTAAGGCGCATTGCGTTGTTTGCCAGTCACGAATTGGAGGGGTGTGCCGCTCTTTGCTAGCCCCAAACTCCAAACAAGCCAAACACAACAGGGGTGAAACAAGGATCTCAGGTGGACTTTCGGCCACCCATGCCAAAGATCCATGCCCCCGAGCCCCACCTTCTAAGCCGCCCAACCATCCAGCTACCTCAACTTGATCAGCAGGTATTGTCAGGGGGTACAACCTGATTACAACGTGCTAAGATAAGGTGTAGGTAGAGCCTTTGATAGACTTACCCTATTGTGGGGCGGGGGGCGGACGAAAATTTGTTTCGTGTGGACAAGTGGCCAAAGATAATAACCCCCACACCCGACGCAACAACCTCCACTGTTTCGCTGCTTGACCAGTGGCTGGAGCTTAGAGACCAAATTGTTTGCTGCTGTTTGCTGCCTAATTGTTTGCTCTCAGGGCCTGTTTCATTTTATACTGACTTCAGTACCAAAGGCCAATGCCACAACACAAGTGATGCCTGGTGCCAATTGCGATCACTCCTCCGAAAGCACATCGACATCAAAATCCGCTGCTGTGGTTGCTCCTGGGACTTGCACTGGCAAAAGGACGAAGCGGAAGCATTCAGACATCAATGTTGTATGCTTCCAAATTGGGGATAAGGTGCTCTGCAATCACAAGGAGGATGTATATCCGGCAGAGGTCATTGCTACCAAGCTGGTTGATGAAAGCTGCCTGTACTACATCCACTTCTTGGGCCATGACCGAAGGCTTGACAGGTGGGTATCCAGTCCATCTTTTTGACCCTCTTCCCCACAGAAGATGAAGCATCCTGCCCTCCCCCCTCCCCCCATGTACGCCAGAGAGATTACGGAGGGTGACGGCCAGTGTCCACCTCTGGCCAAGCGTGTGTCCAATTGTCCTTAGTCTGTCCTCACCTTGCCTCATCTTCACCTGCACTTAGTTACTTCATGCACTTGGGTGTTGTGTAGTGAAGTGTAGTCAAATGTCGTGAAGTGTAGCAGAGTGTAGTGGAGTGCACCAAAATGCGGAGACAGGCATGGAGATGCCGCACAATGCAGCTTAGGATGCTAGCAGTCAACAAAGGTTGGTCAAGCATGGTGCGGCGCAAAGCAGTGCAACAAGCCTTGCAGAATTGGAATGAAGTGTAGTGAAGGGCATTGCACTTCAGTGTGGTGCAATGCAACAAAGTGTAGTACATTGGGGTAGGATGTAATGTGTGCTTGGAAGAAGGCCGAACCACCATTATTTTGTTTTGGTCCAAGCTGTGTACCCTTTTCTCTTTTATCCAACTTTCCACCAAAGAACGTGAAAGAACAAACGTATATTTCTTCTCCTTAAACTGGGCATAATTCTATTCCTATGTAGGGTGCACCACTTTTTGTCCATGTAACGTGTTGCACTTTTTTTTGCAGAGAAACAGGAAACACCAAGCAAGAACAACCCAACAACCGCCATCGAGCATGGGTAAAGCAATGGACCGTAGCATGTAGCAGGGGTTGTCTGCAAAACAATTCAGCTCTTTTGCACCCCAAAAGAGGTGGTAGCTTCATGACAATGGGCCGCTACCAAAATTCTCCTCTCGGGCGTCACACTAGCCCAAGATGACCCATTCTACACAATAACTCTTTCGATGGTGAATCATGGTTTCTTCATGTTGCTTTATCTTCACGAGCACTTGGTGAGTTACTTAGTGCACTTGGATGTTGCGTAGTTCAGTGGAGTGAAATGCACTAAAGTGTAGCCAAGTGCGGTGGAGTGCACTAAAATGGAGTAAAATGGTTAAAGATGTAATTTATGTTTGGAGTGACAACGGACGGCCATACTTGGGGATGGAAAGCCGTGGTGGGGTGGAGAGCTTGAAATGTGTCCCTTTGTCTTTTATGTGTTTGCTACTCCATCGAAAGCATACAGGTGATTTTGGGCGTCGTATCATGCAAGACGACGTAGGTGTGCATTCTTTGCCTTGCTTTGTAATGTGCTACACTGCAGTGCACAACACATTGATTGGGTACGGTTTAGTTGCTCTTTGTATTGGTATCATGTATCCCCAATGTATCAGCAACCGGAAGCTTTGCAGAGGGAGGGAGGGCAGAGGCAGGGTTTCTAGGATGTGGAGCCTGTGACCTGCGAATTTTGGCTCGTGCCCTTACGTTTTGTGCCACACTTGCACCATGTGTTAGACGTCTCACATGCACTTGCTGTGGTGAGGGTTTTGGCTCTGGTAGTCCAAGGTTCAGTGGTTGGTTCGCCACAGTGTGTCACATAGGGGCCATGGACTTCTCCATTGTACGGTACCAGGTAATGAGGTTTTGTGTTTCTTCAACATTTGTCCTCACAACGCTGCCGAAATATGGTAATAGGTCAGCATTGGGGATAGCATCTCTGTGAATGAAAGTGGTAGGAAGAGCATGGTGGAGATGCTGCCGTGCATGTGTTTGTTCCGGCAGAACAAACTGGTCAATGGGCTAGTGGAATTTGTTTGGCCATGTAATTTGTCTTGTGGCCTTTTTGTCTTGGCTAGCAAACCCAATGTAGGGAAGGGGCCGGCCTTGCTCCAGATGTGTTCTGATTTCTCTCCCTCTGTTTCTATGGGACATCCGAAAGAGAAGCCACCGCAGTAGCAAATTTTTTTGACATGAGAGCCCAAATGGGGAAAGTGAAGACGCCAGTGGCATTCCCCAACACCGCGTCCCATTAGAAAGAGGAGTGGGCTGAGCAGTGTCTACAAAGTAGGCAACCGGCAGAGGATGTGCTCGCACTCAGCCATTGACTTGCGCACGTGCCACGCCTCCCCTACGATGGAGCGCCGTAGGCTGCTGCCCAGACGCGAGGCTGCAAGAAAGACAACAAGGACCATGTGTTCCATGACAATGAGGTGAGGGGTACGGAGCCCGAGGAAGGCGGGCTACCAGCGGTGACCGGGGGTGGTAGTTGGAGGGGGGTACAACCAGCCCTCCACCCGCGTTGAAGGCATCCCGGGCACAAATGGGCCGTGGAAATCGCCGTATGGTCTTCAAGGTGTATTGCAGACCGTGGCAGGTGAAGAACCCCGACAAAGCACGGAAGCCCGACTTGGGGGCCTTCAAGGCCACAACAAGTTCTATGGCGCCAAACGGAGTGATCAACGACTCCGCATATTCCCCTATGGCGGTGTCCTCCGCGGCGTGAACCACTCTGTGGCCACCCTCCACGGTGGCTTGCTCCCACGCCGCCTTGCAATGCGTGGAGGACACGGACAATTGGGCCAGTAGGTGGCCCACAAGGGCAACCATTCGGTTGGCCGCCCCGCTTAAGCGAACCAATGTCGCCAAGACCTCCGCAAACATAGCTGGCCCATAGAGTGGCGCCATGGTGGCGCTCATGTTGGTGGCCCCAAAGGGGAAACACTAAAGTGGACGACTATACAACAAATGGTATGTACGGGGCACAAATACCAAAGGGTCATCAAAGAAACCTCCATATAGCAAATTGAGCACACTCGAGTGTACCATTGAGGGTGTACAACACGCGGTATGCGGTAACATTAGCTCAGAAAAAAGCGTTTAAAAATGACAATATTGTTAAAAAATGTTTCAATTTGAAAGTTCAAAAAACAAAGTTTCACAATTGAATATTTCTTTTTTGAATGACCGTATGTTTCAGATAGGTTCGCGGGGTAGGGGTATTTGGACCCGCCGGTTTTGTCGCCTGAAGGATTAGCCAAACCGCGAGGGGTATTGTGCCAAGGTACTTTGGTCCTTTGAGGGGTTAGCCAAACCCCCAAGCGTGTTTTGCCTTGCCTCGTTTGTCTTTGTGGGGTCAGCCAAACCCACAGGGGTTCTATGCCTAGCCCATTCATTCTCTTGAAACGTGAACCAAACCCCACGGTTGTTGCGTCATGCCGATTTTGCCCGCTAGCAGGGCATATGATCTCCTAGACTCTCATGCAAGCGATAGACTTTTTGCCAGAGGCAACACACACGAAGCCTTCCCAAATGACCAAGATGGCAGTTTTTGGTAGTTGGCTATCAGCATGTTTAGCGTTAAAACACCCCGACGCCAACCGTTGTAATGTAGGGTCATCAGGATGGTTGTCTGTGGTGACAAGCATATGGCCCAGCTAGGTGCCATATGGCAGGGCGACCTGCAGGTATGGTTAGAACGAACAGTTTGCTATTTTGTCCCGCTGCCTGGTCGTTCAAAGTTGAATGTTCAAAGTTCAAAAGGCGTTCAAGAGGCGGCAAAGCTGCCCAATTTTTTTTATCTTCAAAAAACATTTTTCAACATTCAAAATTATTATCTGTTTTTACATTATGCCGCACATCTACGACACCGGCCGCTTTACTTGGGCCAATGTACAGCGAGTTGTCACCGTTCGCTGCGCCGGAGACAGCCCCTAGATCTGCTCCTGGGTGGGTGTCTCCATTGCCCCCCAAGTGGGGTTAGTCTACAACGAGGCAATGTGGGATTCTAGCACTTAGCGGTGCCAAGGCAACCAACAATACCTGCTGCGTGGCCATCAAGCCCCTCCTACGCATGGCAAGGGAGCACATTTTCATGTGCATCTTGCATTGCATCATCGCACCGGGCCGGTTGATGGTGGAGTTCCTAAAAGCCCTATGTAGTGACCTGGATAAGGTACTGCGGGTTGGTGTCCAGTCCATCTTGGACGGGGCACACAGAGGATTCACCGGGGCTCCGCTGCCTCGCCAGATGGGGAGGATGTGTACCGCCTGCAGCAGGCCTAGGGGCAGGTACAAAATGCACCTTGCACGGACGCCACGCACACCGGTGGTCGCACTATACTGCAGATGCCACAGCTGCTGCGGCAATTGCACCGCACATAGCAGCATGGGCCACCCCTAAATTGTTGTGGGCCAGCCAGCGGCTTTTGGGGATTTATGGCCCCAACAACGGGGTCCCACTACGTCCTATTTTTGGCGGAGGACTACAATGACGTCGTGGCGGCCCTGCAACCCCATTGCATGGCTATGATGAGCCAGGACATTGTCGAATCGGTAAATAGGATTCGGTTACAACAACCACCTAGGCCGTGGCGCTGGCCGCGCCGAGTATCGCACACTCTAGGAGGCCTGTGTGGTGGCCCAAGTGTGGGAGTGGTGGTTCTTGTAGTTCGACCTGCCACTCCACACCCGGTGGGTCCCACATAGAACATCTTTCGTGGTTAGTACATTGATGGAACCCGTTGTCCACCCCCCACCGCCCATTTCCATGCCCCACTCGCCGCCTCGCCCGGCCTTCTTTCAGAATGGACTAAAAGGCCATCACGGCGATGATTGCCAAGAGCAACAAATGCTTTCACTTGCATGAGTTTGCGTTTTTTGGGTTGGCATGACTGAAAATTGCTCTTCACGGGGCATTTAATTTCGATGAAATTTGAATGTTCAAACGTCAAGAATGGGTCAAAAGGGGGGCACTGACGTGAGAAAGTTTGAATTGGCATTTCCTTTTGATTTGCAATTTTAACGTCTCTTTTTAGGTGGAAATGATGTAGGGCCGACCAGTAGCCGTGCAAGCCGTGCCACGGGAAGTAGGAGCAGCAACAACCATGCAAGATTAGCAGTAGCGGCACCTACAGTAGCAGCAGTAGCAGCACCTGCTGCTCTACGTGCAGCACCCCCCCCCCAATCTTGGGTGCCCCCTTGCCGCCAACTTCTTTTCCCCGGTGTTGGAAAGGGGCCCAAAAGTGGGGGGGGGGGGCGTTCCAAAAACGACAAAAACGCAAAGAAGGACAACCCTTGGTACACACTAGAATACCCAATCTCGTTCTAGCCTAGAACCGGCTAGAGCGGCTAGAACGAAAAAAAGAGGGGAATACCCCCCCCGCAGGGGGGGGGGGGATGAGGTGTCTAACCTGGACCCCCTTATCCATACTTGGGGGCCCATACATTTTTTTTTCAATTTCACTGTTTTCACCTGACTTTGGAGGCCAAAATTTTTTCGTTCTAGCGGCGTTCTAGCGACGTTCGAGCGAGCGTTCTAGAACGTCGCTAGAACGCCGCTAGAACGGTTCGCTAGAACGCCGCTAGAATGATATATATGAATGATCCGCCACTCCTAAAAGAGAAGCTGCCCCGGCTACCATGGCCAGCCGTGGCCCATCACAGGGTCCCGATGCTGGACCCGACTCACGGAGCGCCGGGTTGCCCCCCCCACCCCCCGGTTAGCCCGGTTAGCCCCCCAGCGCACCCCATAGGTCACTTGGAAGGTCACTTGGCGGGGCGGCGCCGGGTCACTTGGTGATGGGTTAGCCCGATTAGCCCGGTTAGCCCGATTAGCCCCCCTGCCCCCCCAGTCCCCCATTCGCGAGTCGCGACACGCAGGTTACCCCTCCTGCGTGGTCGGGGGTTGCCGGGGCTCATCCTTGCTCCCGGCACCCCCCTTCCCACCCCCACCCCCCGTGTCCCCTTCCTTCTCACCCCCCTTGTCACCCCCCGCCTCACCCCCCTTGTCACCCCCCTCCCCCTTGTCACCACCCTCGTCTCCCTCGTCATCCCCGTCATCCCCGTCATCCCCGGCCTCCAAGGCCTCCCGGAGGTGGGCCTCCGCCTCCTCCCGGGTGAGGAAGAGGAGGTCCCCCGCCACCCGGAAGGTGCCCCCCTCTTTCTCCCGCTTCCTCTTCTTCCCCTTCTTCCCCTTCTTCCCCCCCTCCCCCTCCCCATTGGACCCCTGCGACACCACCCACCACTCCCCCGGGTCCAACTCCTCATCCCCATCCCCCAACACCGTCACTTGGCTGACGGTCCCCCCATTGCCCCCCTCCGCCCAAGGGACATACCGGGTGTCCCCCACACCCGGCACATTCCCATAGTGGTCCCGGTTCCTTTCTTGCATAGGGGGGGGCTGGGGTTTGGGGGGGGGGTGTGGCTTTGCCCTTGCCGCGGCGCGGCGTGGGAATCCAAGAACCCTTTGAGCTCTCCCCTCGCCTCCTCCACGTCCGCCGGTTCCTCCAACGCCGCCGCCCCCTTCCGGGCTACCAATGGGGGAGGGGGTGGCGACGGTGGATTTTGGGCTTGGGGTTGGGGCTTGGGCTGGGGCTTGGGCTTGGCGAGGGGGGCTTTGGGGTGCGGGGCCTGCTCGGCCTTCGGCTCCTCCGCCGCACGCCTGTCCGCCTCCAGGATTTGCGCAATCGGCGCCTGGGTCGCTGCGTTTTGTAGCACAGGAGCGTTCTAGCGGCGTTCTAGGCAACTGTTTCAGCGGCGTTCCAACGACAATCTAGTGGCCGATCGTGCTGCCTAGATCAAGACTAGAACGATTCCCTAGATCACCGCTGAAACACACAGCACGAAATATACCTGCCTCACCAGCTTGTCCAACTGCTCCCGCGTAGCCATCTTGGATTGAAATATTCTGGTTCAGGGAAGCCTGCATGTGACCCTGGCCCCTCCTTACCTCCATGGCATCCCTGCCCGAGCATGGCACTTGCGACCGCGGCCCCCCATGCACAACCCACGACACGTCAAAGTACGCAAACAACCATGTCATGCACTGCGCTTGCACATTGGCCTCCCTGTGGATGGCCGACAATTGACGACCCGACACCTCGTCCACCCCCTCCACCCGACAGGCCCCCCCCCCCCCCGGGTGCTGTGCTCGTTGTGACCATGTTTCAGAAAGCGGTTAATGCTTTCCGAAATGTCACCGGAGAACATAGCCAGGCCAAACGGCTTAATGTTCTGCACTATGGTATCTACATCCTGCTCAAGGCTTAGTAGATACCATGATGCTGTTCCAGCAGTGCAGTGTCGCCGGAAATCGTGCGCAACAGCAGCACAATTCAAAGGGTTAGGGCCCTGATATGTACAATAGAGGGCCTGCAGCAGTTCCCACATGTTCGCGATGGCCTTGTACTTGGCCGTGCTTGGCCTAATGCTGAGGCACTTAGCAATATCCGGCCATGGGTCAATAAAATTGGCCGTCTCCTCCCCATCCGGGGATGCTGGCCCATAAACGCTCCAACCTGCACGCCTCTCCGACAGGAGAACTTGCAGGTCTCGACGGCGCGCAGGGGTGACCAGCCTAGCCTCCCGATCGAGAAACTCCCCCAACAAGCGGCCCATGGCCATTGTCAAGTGCAAAATGCACAAGACGACCCAGGCACCTGGCAATTTCAAAATGGGCTGCGTACTGCAGCCGGCGGCTTGCAAGGATGGCGTCCCAAGGAGGAACGCCGTGTAGTTGGCCTCATCACCCTCCATGGTCCGGGGGTTAGTACTACCCTGCCAAGTCTTCGTTGGGGCATTCCATATGCCCTAATTGAATATTGAGCCCACTTGGGGGCATGTGGACGCCCCGATCACCCGTCGCGTCCACGGTTGATCCCCCCCGAGGATCACCTTTGCCTCCTCCTTGGAGGCCCCCCATTGGACCAGCCCCGTGTCGATGATCTCTTGAATCACCTGAACACGAGACATGGGGGGGGGTTAATTTCGTTCTAGTGTAGTCCAATCTAGCCTCTAGCGAGCGGTGTTTGAGGCCGACTAGATCAAAACTAGAACGAGTGAAAGGCACTAGGTGAGAGGAGTACCTCCCAATTGCTCTTCCACAACGTCCCAAGGGTCTCCATGGCCTTGTCATCGCAAATTGGCCATGCTCAACACCCAAAGGCCCGCCGGGGAGCGGGCCAAGCGCTCGAAGTTGGCCAACGAGATGGTGAGTTGGGTCCAATTGCCCCCGGCCATGGGGTAGGCATCTCCCCGGACGATGAACGTCAACGGGAAGGTGCGGTTGATTGACCGCACTAAGCCCGGCCGGGAGAGGATGTATGTGACCCATGAGGCGAAGGGCCATGAGATCCCGGTGGCCTTGGGCAACACCTTGGCAACAAGGTTATCCAATTGCACCGGGGCGACCAACTCCTTCCAACGGGCTTGGAAAGCCCGCTCGGTACAAATTGGACGGGAGTAGGGGCCACTAGGGACGGCGCGGTGATACTCCAACTTACGGAGCGTGTAGAGCTCCGAGAGGGTCCTCCACGAGGACTTGGGGGCCCTCGTGTTGAGCACTAGTTCACACATGGCGGTGGGGGGAAGTAGGGAGGCGGCGTATGCCTCAACGGCGGCCTTGCATGCCTCACCCGTGGTCTGGGTAGAAGTGGCGGAGTTCACATGTTGGACGGCGTTTTTGAATTGCCGCCGTGCTAGGGGGCATGATAGCGCCCGCGTGGCCAAGTAATGGCCCACCCGCTCATCCTTGAGGTTTGAGGCCCCACTCAACTCCCGTAGTGCCTTGGACAAGAGGGAAGTATCCTTCCCGGGTGAGGAGGGAATATCTAAGCGGGAAAGAGGGAAGCATGGAACAATGCACTACGGACAATAGCAAGCAAGCATGCACGCACGCACGCACGGAACAATGAAGAAATTGGGATATGTTGGTAGACATTGTATCGTTCTAGTATTGATCTAATCTAGGCTAGAACGTTCTAGCTAGAGCGTTCTAGGCTAGAACGAGATTGGGTTCTCTAGCGTGTACCAAGGGAAGAGGGAAAACACCAAGAGGGAAAGGGGGACATCAGGGGAAAGACACAGCATCGGAGGGTAGAGGAGGCCATGGGTGCAGAGGTGAAATGGGAGTGAGTATTTGGTGAAGGCGGAGGAGGCAGACCATGAGTTTGGCTTAGTGGGGTTCGTGGAGGACGTCACGGCTGCCCCGCGCACCTAGGTACACGAGGTAGTGCCCTCGAGCGCCCTGTGGAAGGCCTTCGCAGTGCCATGGTTGCCTAGGCCTGTGCATAAGTAGCCTCGTGCCCTGGGCGCCCCGCTGCTTTGGGGCCCTTTGAACACCAACGTCAGCCTACACTTCGTGCTGCGGCGCAAGTTGCAGGGTGCCATCCACACTCCAAGCTTTTTCGCACCTGGGTGTGGGTTGAGTCCGAGGAGGGGGGTGCGCGGCAATGGACGGTGGGCAACCGGGTTGCCGCACCGCACGCAATGCTAGGCTCCTCGGAGGTGTTAGATCACAAGCCCATCAGACCTTTGGCGGGCAGCTGGGTTGTGTGGTATATGAGGTGTTGTAACACCAATGGGCCCACCATGGCCTCGGGCACGTTGAACGTCTCCCCCGGAAGACGTTCTTTGTCGCGGACGGTGGCAAACTGACGGGGTTGGGGCTATACAACCCTGCCCAGGCCCACAGATATGCAGGCCGCCATCGCGGGGCAACGTTGACGCGGCGCGAGAATACGTGGCGCTATCACCGGGAGGCGGATGCCGTTGAGGAGGAGGCCCAGTCACCGATGGGTTTGTTCCATACCGGTGTGGCGCCCCTGCTGCTGTGTGCCAGCAACCAAGAAGTCCAAGCCCCCCCCCCCCCCCCGGGTGGTCTGCCCCGTGGTGCGCCACTTTAAATGTTGGTCTCCTATCATCTGTAGGACGTTCAAAGTTGAAAATTAAGACTCAAAAGCCAGCAGGCCTGGGCAGTACCGTCCTTTTTTGAAAGCTGCAAAAAGAATTGCAAGATTTGAAAATACAACGGTTTTCCATGCCTAAGCTGTCAAAATGATTTTCAGGTCACCAACATGTACACGAACGCCTTGTATGTGGCTGGCGTCCGTGTGCACTTGGCGCAGGCGGACGGCGGCAGTGAGGACGTTGTTAACATTGGTGGCCTGTTCCGCCTCCTCGTGAGCTATCCCACCGCGGGCCTCTAGATCCTACGCTGCCTACAGGAATGGGTGCAGGGCCGGGAACTCAGCGCTTTGCGGGCGACATCAGGACTCCACCATAACCGTACAGGAGGTCGGCAAGACCCCCACACCTGCGGGCAAGCCGGCCCTTGCGCTAGCCGCCGTCAAGGAGGTGGAAAGCCCAACGCCCGCCCCGCCTGCACGACTCAAGTTGGATGAGTTGGATGATGAGGGGCGGGTGCGCCGGCCGATGCGGCCCCGCCAGCCCAGCCCCTCCTCTTGCTCCTTGAGCCGGAGCACCACCACGAGCTGCAGAGACAAGGTGGAGGAGGGGAGGCCTAACCCGCGAAAGCCGACAAAGAAGAAGAAGGCAGCATTGAAGTGCAAGGGGCACACCAAGGGGAAGGCAACGAAGGGGGTAGTGGTGAAAAAGGAGAAGTAGGTAGAAGTAACGGGGGCCGGGGACGGGCAGTCGAAGGGGGGTGAGGGTAAGGGGGGTGGGTGGTGGGCTGTGTGGGGTGGGGTGGGGTGGCGTAGCCGAGTCCCCGCCAGTGTGGGTGCCGTAACCACTGGCGATAGACAACTGGGAGGTGGTGGGGACATTGAAGGGGGGGTGCGGCGAAATTGGGTGTGGTTCGGCGCCCGGGAGACACTGTGCAAGGTGGCAGCACATTTGTGTTTTGCCATGGGTGCAACAGCCACGGTGTGGTGGCAAAGGGCCACAGGTGGAGGGGGGGGAGCAATGCAGCACACATTCTCAGTCTTGGTCGGGGAGCGAAACTCACTCAGGGTTGTCTCAAGCTTTTCCTCTACATAGGCACATGCAAGGAGGGCATCGTGATAATGTGACGAACTCAACAATGCCATCGTGACGTCATCCGAGTGCTGCTCTCTTCCTCTGTTTCTATGGGACACCCTAAAGAGAAGCCACGGCAGTAGCAATTTTTTTTGGACACGAGAGCCCAAATGGGGAAAGTGAAGACGCCAGTGGCATTTCCCAACATCACGTCCCATTAGAAAGAGCAGTGGGCTGAGCAGTGTCTACAAAGTAGGCAACCGGCAGAGGATGTGCTCGCACTGAGCCGTTGACTTGCGCACGTGCCACGCCTCCCTTACGATGGAGCGCCGTAGGCTGCTGCCCAGACGCGAGGTTGCAAGAGAGACAGCAAGGACGGTGCGTTCCATGACAATGACGTGAGGGGTACAGAGGACACTAACCGTATTGGGGTAGTTTAGCAAACCAAGACACTCAAAGGCCGTCCAAAGTGGTTGGTATGTATCGTACACCGTAAGAACAACCATTTTGTACCGGTGCCACACTCCAAAACGCAAAGGGTGTTTGGCCATGCCCTGTGGAATTTTTCTATGCTGCAAACTTTCAACATACATTGTTTTCATACTCCGCGCATCAATATCCACATCTCTATGTGTTGGCAATGTCATGTCAGAAGTCTAACATGCCTGGCTGTGCAAGTGCAACTCATTAATGGCTCTTTTCCATGACCTCAAGAGGCCATCATGTGAGGATACATTGTCCCTAGTGATGTCAAAGGTGTGGCGTGGAGCCATGGAGACACTGTACCTCCGGACTCTAGGGGTGCACTCATATGCTCAAATAGCAAATAGGATTGTAATAGTGTCTCGACATAGTTTGTGACCTGCCTAGCTGCATCTTGCCGCCGTGCGTCGAGAATGGGGACATGGGCAATGAGGGTTAAATGTGGGGTGTGTGCACAGAGCCGTGTATCCAAGGGGTCCATAGTTGGAAGGACTGCAATGCAGCTGCATTGATGCACGTGTCCTGTACCTCATGAGGGCTGAAAAATTGACATCCAAATTTAATCACACACACATACAAAGACGGCAAGGCACATCACTCATTGTCCCATGGATGGAATAGTTGTTTGGGGCTGCATAGGACAAGCCCACTCAACTTAGGCATTCACACCACTGCAGCACAGCCACACAGTTCGTGTCAATGGTCGTATGTCCGTTATGGTCCAGCGACAGCCATGCCACCAGCGGTACGTTGGGACTCTATTGATGCGCCGTTGCTCTTGCCGTTGCTCTTGGACAATCCAACCCTCACGCCACTTGCCAAGGTAGCCTGCAACCCCTCGAATGCGCGTCATTTTTGTGATGGGGAAGCCCCTAGCTTGTTAGCTTGTCCTCCCCTTCCGTCCTCTTCAGATTGGCGTGTTCGTCCTCTTTGGTCTTTTTGGGCTTCTCCTTCTCCTCCTTTTTAAATTGCCGCTCCCGCGCCTCCTCTTGCTTCCACAACTCACACTTAGTCTCCTCTTGCTCCTTTTGCCGGGTTCATCAGTAATCCCCTTCGGTTTGGGGGTTTGCAGATCCGTCATCTGCTTGATTTCTTCCTCAACATTGTCCGTGTTACTTGCTTCGTCAGGGGAGTCCGGCGGCTGGAACTGCGGCTGGCCCGTGCTTGCCCAGTGCATGACACTCCGCCACTCAAGATCCTCATGTGTGTCCCCTTTCCGGATGCTTGTCTTCACCAGATTCACCACATCAGCTGCATGGTAAGGACCATCACATAATAAACCCTATGCGCAATTCAACCGGACAGGCAAGTGGATAGAGCCCAGACTGATCACATCGGGGCGGCGGCCGTAGTACAGTGCCCACAAGCAATGCGATGCATGCGTAACCATGGTCGTGTCCGCCGTGTAGTCGTTGGGGTCCTCCCTCAAATTCACCAACCACCACAGGATAGCCAAACCGAGTCCCAGATCTTCAATGAACCACTTTTGCGTGAGCAAGTGCGGCAGTCTGTATTCAGGGGTGGGGGGGGGGGGGCGAGTAAAAATTCACCCGAGCAGGCGAAATTTCATCCGAGTAGGGGGGGAACAAGTGTCGCGGTTGAAAAAAAAAACCCCGGTCTTGTATGGATGACTCCAGGGGATAGTGGGGGTGGGAAATCAGAGTACAATGTGGATACACACGCTGTGCTATTTTGGGAAGCTCAAGGGGGGCGTATTGTGTATCAGGAGACGACATGCATATCATGATTGCAGTAAGTCTGCGCATCAACGGGAAGCATGTCCGGCGGTTGGCTGACCGCCTTGCTAGGACTGCCGGCATTCCGGCTGCCAGAGGGGTCCCGGAGCCCACAATTGGCCCGGCTTAGTTGTGGAAGGGCTGCCTGTTTGTGGCAATTTTGAACCTGTCATGGCAACCACCACAAAGTGCGCCCTTTTTGCTCACCTTATCCACTGCACTCATTTGGGGGCGGAGTGTCGCTCACCCCTCCCATTAGGAGCTTGCAACGGGCGCGGCTTTCGTGATAGGGATGCCGCATAGATTTTTTTGCAGGGAGGGGGATGGGATGTTGATATGGGAAGCGGCGGTGGGGAAACTGATGCCCGTGGAATATACTGCCTGTGAGTGGGTGAACCCTGACCTTGAAAATGGGGTTTGGGTTTTGCAAGCGGCGTTTCTGGATAGCTGTGCGCAGCAGCTAACCCCCAAAACACAAGCAGCACCACGGTTGCCCCGGCCGTCTGTTGCCTACGAGGCGGTTACACTCCTGCCTGCATTGGTTCTTAGGCGGGATGGGGTGGTTGTGTGCCACGTGCCAGGTTCTGGGAAGACAATACCGCCGGGGAGGATGCGGATTCACATTGCGTTCCACCTGCACTGAGCAACACTCTACGCCCCTTGCTGTGGATTTTGCGGGAAACGGGCTGTGTCCTCCGTATGCGTCGCATAAAGGGGGGGGGGACATGCGTAGCCGGTGTCTTGCGCAAACAAATTTTTTTGTAAGTTCGGCATGCGGGCAGCCCGCAAGCAAGGTGTGCAGGCACTGCCTATTGAGTGCCCCGTCCAGGGGTGCGGCCGGCAATGGCGGCACAACATGCGCCGCCACTGTGAGCAGCAACACCCGGACAACCAGCTGACTGACGAGCGCACCGCGCAATGGAACTGGGGCCCAGAGGAGCTGATTGTCTTGGGGGAGGGGGAGGCGTCCTTTTGGGACAATAAGAGAAAATCCCGGAGGACACAGCCGGAAAGGAAGCACAAGCGCAAAAAAATTCGCACTGCGCTCCACGATGCCCTGCAGGGTGACAGGGGGAAGATGGGGGGGACCGTCCCTGCGCCGCCCAGGCGGCGGGTTGAGGAGCACAATTGTGAGGCCTCAGCAGCCCTTCAGAGGGGATGACTCCTAGGTCGAAAGAATCCCTCGCGGGTAGAGGCATGGGATCAGGACTTCGTGCTGGGTGACTCCTCGTCCTCAAAATACTCCTCCTCTGAGCTGTCGTCTGATGGGTCTGCCTCAGGGGAGGGTGAACGCAATGACCTACACGCGTCCCAGTCATCTGCTGCGCCATCAGGGGGAAGTAGAAATCTTTCCCAAACCTCTACCAGCCAAAGGGAACCGTCGCCGGCTCGGTCTACTATCTCAGTGTCTAGCACTAGTAGTCGGGGTCGCCCCCCAGCCCCACCCACGTGTGCTCCCCCAGCCCCACGCCGCCGGCCTGCCAAGTAGGCGTCTGGCACCCGTGACCCTCTCTTTTTAGCTCGCCATGTCGTCTAGCCCCCTTAGCGTGGCCTCTTCTGTCCCCTCCAACCCTTCCTTCCGGGACAAGGAATGCGGCCGCGGGGATCTACCGGAGCTCCTACGGTTTGGAGACCAACCCCCATCGCCACCTTGGGACTCTGATGCTGAGAGGTGTCGCAGCGAAGTGGCCTCGCCCGAGCCTCCATTGCTGACACCGCCTCCCTCTCCCCCTTCATCCGGCCGCGCACCAACAACCTCTCCGAGGAAAGTAAGTCCTCTGCCCAGACACCACGTTCACTCAACTCCATGCGAGGTAGCCCTGGAAGCCGTGGAGGAGGCCCTCATGTCCACTGCCGTACCACCGCCATCCCCCCCAACAACCCGCCAAGTGAGTACCCAAGGACCCCCCCACCCCCTTCAAACCCACTGTTCACGGACCCTACAACGCCAAAACACTGCGGCTCATCCGCGACAATCACGGGGGTGGCTTTCGGTATTTTGTAGACGGGGTGCTGAACCGCCGAGCGATGTATCGGTTTGCGGTTCAGCAGCCCAAAAAAAATCCTTTGCGGGTGTGGCAGGAGGGCATGCGAATTAGCCGTTCGCATTTGCTTAGCAGGGACCAGAAGCATGCAGCAGTGGTGCTTGAAATCTTGTGGGCTACCCCGAAACCCCCTCGTATGTCCAAGCCGCCCCCACAACCTGTGCCTCGTCGGCCACCGCCCCCTCTAGCGAGTGATCAGGTGACACATACCCAGTGTAGCAGTCAGCACCGTTCCTCACTGCTCCCACTAGCTCCTGCCCCAAAGCGGCCGTGCCTGACCCCGCAGTTTGGTTGGTTGCTGACTGCGCAAGCCCCCTAGCGGCGAGCCTCTAACTGAGCCCCCGCCACCGCAGAGGCCCCAATTCGGGTCATTGCTCCCTGCGCAAGCCCCCCCGCAGCGACCCCGGACTTCGGCGAGACCTTCCCATTTCAAGCTCATCTGCAACCCCTGAGGAAGCGGATCTTTGCGGTGTTTTTCAACACTACCAGCTAGTCGGGCGGAACTGAAAACCCCTGCACTGCTGACTAATGGCATTTGGCATGTTGTGATCTGCTAATGGGGAGTTCCAGTTGAAGTGAGGGCATTATGTGTACTCCAGGCGGCGCCGTAGCCACTGCAAAAGGAATTGGGACGGGGACGGGCACCCGAAGATCTGTGAGGGAGAAGTTGGACGCTTTGGGGGGTTTATTGCCTTTTTGGCCTTGCAATGCAACCCGTTGGTAGAGTGAAATGGAGGAGCATTGGAGGTGCATGACATTTAAAGTGGTGGCAATCGGAGGACTGTTTTGGAAGGAGCCCTTTTTCCTCTCCACGTCCTCTACGCCCTTTTGTAGTACTCCTACAAGTTGCTTATACAATGCTTGGGAAAGAAAAGAGGCGCATGACCCCAAGATCACCCCATACCGTGGCAAGGAACAGCACAAGAAGGAAGACGAGAGGGAGAAGAAGGTGCAAAAGATTCTCCCCTTTGAGGGGAAGGCGTAGAAGAAAGAGTAGAAGGAGGAAAAGCTGGAGAAGAAGGTGCAGAGGATCATCCCCTTTGAAGGGAAGGCAAAGAAGGAAGAGGAGAAGGAGTTACTGCGGATGGTGGCACATATGAATAGACAGAGAAAAAGGCTACTGCAGTTGGTGGCACACATGAATAGATAGGACAAAACCTTACTACAGATGGTGCCACAAGTGAAGGACAAAACCCTTGCACTGCTGACTGATTGCTTTCGGAATGTTCTGACTTGCTGGTGGGGAGTTCAGGATGAAGTGAGGGCATTATGTGTACCCCATGGGACGCCGCAGCCACAGCAAAAGGAATTGGGACCATTGGGGACAGGCACTCGGAAAAGTGTGAGGGACAAGTTCGACGCTTTTGGGGGTTCATTGCCTTTTCCTGCTTGCAATGCATCCAGTTGGTAGAGTGAAAACCCGTGCACTGTTGACTGATTGCATTTGAAGTGTCGTGATCTGCTAATGGGGATTTCAAGTTGAAGTGAGGGCATTATGTGTACCCCAGGGGACTCCAGAGCCAGTGCAAAAGGAATTGGGACCATTGGGGACGGGCATTTGGAGAACCGCGAGGGACAAGTTCGACACTTTGGGGGGTTTATTGCCTCGTTTTGCTTGCAATGCATTCAGTTCGTGAAGTGAAAACGATTGCACTACTGACTGATGGCATTTGAAGTGTTGTGATCTGCTGGTGGGGAGATCAGGTTGAAGTGAGGGCATTATGTGTACCCCAGGCGGCGCCGCTGCCACTGCAAAAAAAATTAGGGCCATTGGGCACCGGCACTCGGAGATCTGTGAGGAACAAATTTGACGCCTGGGCCGGTTTGCCTGCTTCTGTTCAGACACAAGTGTTGACAAGCGTTGAGGGGATGGCCCCCAAGCAGCAACCGAAAGGGGCACCCAAGAAACCAAAGGAGGCTGAAGCTCAAGCAGCAGAGGCAGCACAACGGGAGGCACCAAACGAGGAAGCAGAGGCAGCCCTAGTGCCAAAGGAGGGAAAGCTGCAAGCGCCAAAGGAGTCAGCAACGTAGCCAGCAGAGGCAGCAGCGCCAAAGGAAGCAAAGCCGCAAGCGCCGCAGGACACAGCAAAGCAGCCAGCAAAGCAGCTAGCAAAGCAGCCAGCAGAGGCAACACCAACAAAGGAAGCACAGCCGCAAGCGCCCCAGAGGGCACCGGCAACGAAGGAGGCAAAGCCGCAAGCGCCACGGGAGGCAAAAAAGAAGGCAAGACAGCAGTCTGCGGAGGAGTGGTTGCAAGCCGGGGTTTCCATACCCGGCAGGGCAGCAGAGTCGGATGATTCCTCCTCAGCTGGGAACTCTGTCGACTTCTCTGATGGTGAGATCGCCGACCTGACGGATGTTGAAAGGGCAGCCTACAGGGCTAGCGGCCCACCACCACCGGATCCGAGGGACCGGAGTGTCCCCAGCAAATGTGGGATTGCCCCATTTGGACGGAGTTGGCAAGACAGGGAGTGGAGGAGGCAGTGCCGGAAAGAATATCATACTGCCGCAGCGAACGCGGCAGGGTTGGTGGCCAAAGACGGTAAGTGCGTCCATTTTATTGTCACAACACGAAAGGACAGAGTGGCAAAGGAGGCCACACCAACTGCGTATGATTACATCGAAGGAACCATGACCGCGGCCTGGGATACCAGCGAGTTTATGCCGATAGAGGAATGGCTGGAGGGACAGGAGAGTGCACGAGAGGCACAGGCAGTGGCACAGAAGGGACATGCTGCGAATCAGCCATCCGGAGAGAAGGCAACGCAGGCGGACAAGGGACATGCTGCGGACCAGCCGCAAGCACCGGAACAACAACGTGAGAAGGGACATGCTGCGGATGAGCAATCACGAGACAAGGCAATGCAGGCGGGGAAGGGACATGCTGAGGACCAGCCGCAAGTACAGGAACAACAACCCGAGAAGGGAGAGAAGGAAACACAAGGATCCGGAATATCGACGCAAAAGCTGAGGAGCACCCCAAGACCCCCACTACGGACGCGGAGGGCGGAACCCGCCATGAAAAAGGCGCCCCGCTCATCTGTTGGCCAACCACTCGTGGCGGCCTCGGACACGGACAATCCGTTGGAGTCGGAGGAGTCGGTGGAGTCGGACACAATTTCCAGCCGAGTACGAACAGAAAGGCCAAACCGGCACGGAGACGCTGTACGAAGACAGAAACACGGAGAGAAGGAGCAGAGAGAGAGGGAAGCAAGAAAGGTGGAGGACAAGAAGGTCCTGAAGGCCTGAAGCGGCGGTACAAGAGGCAAGCAGCTGAGGATGAGATGCAGTGGATGACACGGATCTGGCAAACAGAACGGGAGCAAGTGGTGACGCTGGCCACGACGGGGCTCGACCAAGTCGCTAGCATGCACGCCCCATTGGGCGCGCAGAGGAACGGGCAGCTGTAAATTTCGAAAACCGCGCTGCCGGAGTATCAGGAAAGGAGGCGGTCACTGTACAAGCCGCAAGGGGCCATGAGGCGCGCGCAGGGGCTGCGTGCAGGGCGCACCGGACACATGCTCGATTTTCCGGTGGCATACAACATCCTCCGCGATGAACGGGCCCTTCAACCCTCCCGGCCCAGCGGCCACTCGTTTGTGGCAGCTGTGGACCGGGAGGGCGAGGAGAGGTGGATTGTGGATCCGCTGCACCTTCAGCCGGTGCAGAGCCTGGCAGTGAGCTTCCAGCGTGCCGGATTCATTGTGCATGCCGTGCAGGAGCACTGGCTGGAGAAGATGGCCCCGAAGCAGAACTGCTGCTACCTGGCGGTCAGAGCCGCCAGCGCCTTCGTGTACAAGCCCACGGACGGGTGGAAGATTTCCGAACCCGGCGACCTCTTCGACAAGGACAAGTCCATGACGGAGCAGCACCGGGAAGAAGAGCGTTCCACGCTGGAATGGCTGCACGGATGGAGCGTGATCAAGCTGCAACCACAGTCGAATACACGGGGCAAGTACGTCCGCAAGCGGCCCCAGATTGTCATTACCGCGGAGACCACCCCGCAAGAATGACTGCGGCCGTGTGGGTACACAGCGCCGAGCAAGGAGGCGATGATGGGGGCTGTAGCGAGGTGCAGTGGACGGGCGCCCTACGTGATGAGGAGCGTGGCGGCCGGCCCCGAACCAGTGCTGATGCCCGGCGCCCCGGACATGGAGTTGAGGTACTGCAGTACCTCGCGAGCGCTCGAGTTGCTACGCTTGGCGCACCCAAAATGGCAGTTGAGCAGGAGCAAGATCCGCAAGGAGGAGCCTTTGGCGAAGACGCGGTGGCTGGTGTTGATGGTCACGGACACGGACAGTGACGCGATCGTCGGCATGCGGGCGCCTCGGCGACCAAGGAGGCAAGAGACCAAGCAGGCAAGCAAGGCACGCAAGAGAAAGGAGGAAGAAGCGGAGGAAGAAGAGGAGGAGGAAGAAGAAGAGGAGGAACCTGCGCAGAAAAGAAGAAAGTGCTGAAGGGGACCCAGATAGAGGACAGGGACAGTGGCCAGCGCACCACGGCACTGGTGAATGCCTTGTGGCGTGCGGCGTGGATGTGGCGTTGGTTCGTGCAGCCCGCCATTGTCTTATTCCGGGGGGCCAGACTGCAAGCGCAATGCAAGGGCGCCACAGCGGCGATGCGCGGAGGACCCCATGGGCCTTACCTTGGCAGCCACACGGATCAGGAGCTGACGTGAGGTGGAAAGGGAGGAGGGAGGAGGAGAACAATGCGCCTGTGCAGTCTCACCAACTACTGCACAGGACAGGGGTGGCTCACCAGGACAAGGTACAGACAAGGAGGCAAACAGGCCAAGTGACCGTGACTGTGACCCGGGACAAGGAGGAAGGGAGGCGAGATGGGTGGCAACGAGAAGGGCAGGCAACAGAGAAGAGGGAGGATAGAAGAACGAGAGGGAGGAGGGCAAGACGGGAGGGAGGGGGCAGGCCCGCCGCCAACGACACAGGGTGGAGAAGATGGTGGACAGAGGGACCAGAGGGAAGGGGGCAAGGGGAATGGCGGCGGGCTGGGGGGTTGGGAACCCGGCGGTTTGTGAGTGTGCCCCGCGATCGGGGG
The DNA here is from genome assembly GCA_964036045.1 of Eutreptiella sp. 'Long Island Sound 2002'. Classification (NCBI taxonomy): domain Eukaryota; phylum Euglenozoa; class Euglenophyceae; order Eutreptiales; family Eutreptiaceae; genus Eutreptiella; species Eutreptiella sp. 'Long Island Sound 2002'. Next base: position 71,817,188 of record OZ038380.1, on the reverse strand, counting down.
ATTGGCCACACGTGGCCATGGTAGCCGGGTTCGCCTTCACAGGAATTCGTTGCAGTTTCTGTGGAGGTGGCACAGCAGGGGGGAGGGGTGGGGTGCTTATCGTGCATATCGTCCATGTTTGCACCGGAAGCTGTCTGCAGGTATCAAGATTTTGTGGACGAAGGATGTGCGCGAAGAAGTGCCCAAGCTGATCTGCCAGTGGGCGAGGCAACAAGCAGGATGTGGCCAGTGCTTATATGGAAGGCGCTGAAGATAGGCAAAAAACAAGTGTGTTGTGCATGCGATTCTTCTGCAGCTTTCAAGGCGGATGCGTGAAGGAGTGCCCTAGGTGATCTGCTAGTGGGCAACAAGGATGTTGCTAGTGCATATCTGAATGGTGCTGAAGACAGCCAAAGAGCAGGTGTGTTGTGCATGCGATTTTTCTGCCGATTTCAAGGCGAATGCGTGAAGAAGTGCTCAAGCTGATCTGCCACTGTGCAAGGCAACAAGCAGGATGTGGCCAGTGCATATCTGAATGGCGCCGAAGACAGGCAAAAAAGAGGTGTGTTGTGCATGCAATTTCTCTGCAGGTAGCACGGCAGAATTTAGAAGAAAAGCGAATGCTACTTCGGCAAGATTGCGTGCCAGTTAAAGAGCGTGCATGACCACCAGCCCGCATCTTAGCATGGCGCTGAAGACAGGCATTCAACATAACAGGTGTGTTGGCGCCCCGTCACACGTGCCACTTTTCTGCAGGTATCAAGAATTTGTGGAGCAACAAGAAGACCTTGACCCTCAAGTTGAGAATGGCCGCATCATGGGCAGCGCATCTCCGGATGGCGCTGAAGACAGGCAAAAAACAGGTGTGTTTTGCTTGCCACTTTTCTGCAGGTATCAAGATTTTGTGCAACAACACCAAGACAATGACCCTCAAGTTAACAATCGCCGCATCATGGGCAGCGCATCTCTAGATGGCGCTGAACATAGGCAAAAAACAGGTGTGTTGTGCATGCCACTTTTCTGCAGGCCCCTCGGTGTTCTGCTCAAGTCCAGCACGTGTGCCAACAACCAAGGCTGCTGCGACCACTTGACGGCATCTTCGCATGGCGCTGAAGACAGGCATTCAACAAAAACGGTTGTGTTGGCGCCCCGGCACAGCGTGTGCTGGATGCAAGTCACAAGCGTTGTGCGTGCGAGTACTCAGTGCGACGCTGTGCCGAAGGGTGCAATTCCCTTTTACGCTTTTGCACATTGAGCCGGGGCCGTAGTGTCTTCTCTTTGACAGAGCGATGGTGTCAAAAGATCAACGTCCTCATGTACATATACATGTGAGGAATCCATCCGACAATTGGTGCTGTGGTGCTTGGAACCCGGCGCTCCGTGAGTCGGCCCCGGGATCGGGGGCATGTAATTGGCCACGCGTGGCCATGGTAGCCGGGGGTAGCCTCCACAAAAACTCTGTGGAGGCGGCGGAGCAAGGGGGGTGGGGTGGGGGTGGGGGGGCTAAAGGGGGTGGGGGGGCGCAACGGGCGGGGGGCTTTGGGGGGTGGGTCTGTGGACCCAGTGGGGACAATGGGGGTTGAGGGTAGAAAAAGTACCCTGCGGGTTGAAACTTTTGGATACGGCGTTGGGGGGGGGACAAGTATCGCGGTTGAAAAAAAATGTTTCCCCTCACGGGGGAATTTTTCTTCCGCCCTCCCCCTGTCTGTATTTGTGCTTATTGAAGTTTTCAATCCACAGGTTAAAGAGACTGTATATGTCTGTGGCTTATAAAGACTTTGTCAGCTACACGTGCGGGTGCGCGGTGACAGACAGAGGCTCCTTGGGGGCATCAACTATGCCCAACCCCTGAAGTGCTTTGCACCTTGTTACCTTGGTTAGGTTGGTCAACGCCTTCGGGGCTGCTGGCCACACACCACGCGGCAAGGCTCCTTCCGTTATGCTGTTTATACGCTCCGTAGACAACTGTGGAAGGGCCCACAGTCCAATGTTTGGAAGTGTCAACTGTACCCCATGATGGTTGCAATTGAATGATTGTTTTACGCCTGTCATCGTTGCAAGGCACATCAAGGAGGTGCTGCACACATGGACGAGCCAATCCGTTGTCCAGGGCATCACCGACGAGGTGCTGCGCGCAAGTCTAGGCTTTTTCGATTCCGCACAGCTGTTGAATATATACCATCCACTGTGAACCACCCTTCACAAACAGTGCTTGATTCATGAAAAAAAAAAGAGCACCGCATGAGAATGATGTCAGGTGTTTGGCATGTGCGTGACACACCATATGTGAGACGTCTGAAATGTGGTGACACCAACTAGGCTATATAGGGGTAGTCCCAAAACCCCGTTAATTCAAATTTTGATTTCTGTGTATTAGAAAAATTTGAAGTGTGGTACAAATGATTGACGTTGCAATTTTGTGAAGCTGCTGAACACAATCATTTTAAGCACCATTCTTGCAAAGGGTGAAAAAAGCCATATTCCGCCATGATCAAGGTGTTTGAACACTAAACATGTTGATAGCTAGCTACCAAAAACTGCCATCATGGTCATATGGGAAAGCTTCGTGTGTGTTGCCTCCGGCAAAAAGTCTACCGCTTGCATGAGAGTCTAGGAGAACATATGCCGTGCCAGCGGGCAAACCGGCATGAACCAACAGCCGTGGGGTTTGGCTCAACCTTCAAGAGAATGATTGGGCTAGGCATAGAACCCCTATGGGTTTGGCTGACCCCACAAAAGACAAAGCGGGTAGGGCACAACATGCTTGGGGGTTGGGCTAACCCCTCAAAGGACCAGACTACCTTGGCACAATACCCCTCGAGGATTGGCTAATCCTTCAGGCGACAAAACAGGCGGGTCCCAATACCACTACCCCGCGAACCTATCTAAAACATACGGTCATGCAAAAAAGAAATAGTCAATTGTGAACCTTTGTTTTTTGAACTTCGAAATTCAAACATTTTTTTGAACAATATAAAAATTTTTAAACGCTTTTTTCTGAGCTAATGTTACCGCATACCGCGTGTTGTACACCCTCAACGGTACACTCGAGTGTGCTCAATTTGCTATATGGAGGTTTCTTTGATGACCCTTTGGTATTTGTGCCCCGTACATACCATTTGTTGTATAGTCCTCCACTTTAGTGTTTCCCCTTTGGTGCCACCACAATGAGCGCCACCATGGCGCCACTCTATGGGCGAGCTATGCTTGCGGAGGTCTTGGCGACATTGGTTTGCTTAAGCGGGGCGGCCAACCTAATGGTTGCCCTTGTGCGCCACCTACTAGCCCAATTGTCGGTGTCCTCCGCGCATTACAAGGCGGGGTACGAGCAAGCCACCGCGGAGGGTGGCCACAAAGTGGTGCACGCCGCGGAGGACACCGCCATAGGGGAATGTGCGGAGTCGTTGATCACTCTGTTTGCTACCATGGCAAGGCAACTTGTTGTGGCCTTGAAGGCTTCTAAGTCCGGATTCCGTGCTTTGTCAGGGTTTTCACCTGCCACGGTCTACAATACTCCTTGAACACCAGACGGCCGTTTCCACATCCCATTTGTGCCCGGAACGCCTTCAACGCGGGTGGAGGGCTGGTTGTACCCCCCTCCAACTGGCACCCCCGCTCATTGCCAGCCCCCTTTCCTCGGGCCCATCATGGCCCACGCCTTCCTGGGTCAATTGCGTGCACTCGCGGAACGCCCTTCGCAATTGCATTGACTGGGCACGCCCCCGAATGTGCATTGTGTCGGGCGATGCATTCCCCTGCGCACGGGGAAGCTCGAGCCACTTGGGCATTGCGTTGGCCAACCATGGTGGCCGCGCCCGCCAACCGTCCTACTGTAGGGTCATGTCGATGGGTTTGTGCGGTGACAACGATATGGCCCAAATAGGTGTTATATGGCAGGGCCATCTGCGGGTACGGTTACAACGAACAATTTGCTATTTTGTTCCGTTGCCCGGTCGTTCAAACTTGAATGTTCAAAATTCAAAAAGCGTTGAAGAGGCGGCAAAGCTGGCCAAAATCAGTTTTTCTGAACTTCAAAAAACATTTTTCAACATTCAAAATTCTTATTTGATTTCACGTTCTGCCGCACAGCTACGACACTGGGCCAATCTGCAGGGTGCTGTCACCGTTCACTGCACCGGAGACGGCCTCTATATCCACATGTGGGTGGGTGTCTCAATTGCCCCCCAAGTGGGGTCAGTCTACAACGAGGCAATGTGGGATTCCACCATTTCCCGGTGCCAAGGCAGCCAACAGCGATGCACCCAGCAACGCGATGCGGACCACCGCTGGCAATACCTGCTGCATGGCCATGCCTTGCACCATACCGGTTGCGCACCCAAGCCTCCCTACGCATGGCACGGGAGGACATTGTCATGTGCATCTTGCATTGCATCATGGCACTGGGCCGGTTGGTGGTGGAGTTCCCGGAAGCCCTATGCAGTGACCTGGATAAGGTACTGCGGGTTGGTGTCCAGTCCATCTTCAGCGGGGCACACACCAGGATTCGCCGGGGCTCCGCTGCCTCGCCAAACGGAGAGGATGTGTACCGCACACCACGCACCTCGGTGGTCGCGCTGTACTGGAGCTGCACGAGCTGCTACGGCAGCTGTACCGCACACGGCAGCATGAGCCGCAACTAGACTGCTGCCAGCCGCTTCCGCGATTTTATGTCCCCAACAACGGGGTCCCACTACCTCCTATTTTTGGAGGAGGACTACAACGATGTCGTGGCGGCCCTGCAACCCCATTGCATGGCTATAATGAGCCAGGACATTGTCGAATCGGCAGATAGGATTCGGTTACAACAACCACCTGGAGCGTGGCGTTGGCCACGCCGAGCATCCCACACTCTGTGAGGCCTGTGTGGTGGCCCAAGTGTGGAAGTAGTGCTTCTTGCACTTCGACTTGCCACTCCACACCCGGTGGGTCTCACATAGGACGTCGTGTGTGGTTACTACATTGATGGAACCCGTTGTCCACCCTTTACCACACATTTGCATGCCCCACTCGCCGCCTCCCCTTGCCTTCTTTCAGAATGGACTAAAACGCCGGCAAGGCGATGATTGCCAAGAGCAACGAATACTTTTGCTTGTATTTGCTTGCGTTTTTCCATTTGGTACAACCGCAAATCGCTCTTTAGGGGGCATTTAATTTCGATGAAATTTGAATGTTCAAAAGTCAACAATGGGTCAAAAGGGGGGCACTGACGTGAGAAAGTTTGAATTTCAATTTTTCTTGTTTTTTTTGTGAATTTGCAATTTTAACGTCTCTTTTCAGGTGGAAATGATGTAGGGCCGACCGGCAGCCCTGCAAGTTGTACCACGGGAAGTAGCAGCAGCAACAACCAGGCAAGATTAGCATTAGCACCACCTACAGCCGCCCCCCCCCAATCTTGGCGGCCCCCTTGCCGCCAACTCCCCCCGGTGCAAGAAAGGGGCCCAGAAAGGGGAAGGGATGACCGACCCAACAATGACAAAAGCGCAAAGAAGGACAAGAAGGAAAACGCCAAGAGGGAAAGGGGGATAGGAGGGACAAGCCGCAACAGGGCAGGGTAGGGTAGGCCATGGGTGCACAAGTGAAATGGGTGTGGGTATTTGGTGAAGGCCGAGGAGGCGGACCAAGAGTTGCGCTTAGTGGGGTCCGTGGAGGACCTCATGGCGGCCCCGCACACCTAGGTCCACGAGGTGGTGCCCTGGAGCGCCCCGTCGAAGGCCTTCACGGTGCCATGGCTGCCTAGGGCTGTGCAGCAGTAGCCTCGTGCCCTAGAGGCCCCGCTGTTTTGGGGCCCCTTGGACGCAGAGGCCAATATGCATTTCGTGATGTAGCGCCAAGGCCCTTCGCACCTAGGTGCGGCGGGACTCCGAGGAGGGGGGTGCGCAACAATGGACAGTGGGTACCCGGGCGGCCACACCGCTTGCAATGCTAGGCTCCTCGGAGGTGTCAGAGCACAAGCCCATCACACCTTTTGGGGGGCCGCTGAGCCTTGTGGTATATGAGGTGTTGTAACGCCCATGGGCCCACCATGGCCTCAGGCACGTTGAACGTCGCCCCCGGAAGAATTTCTTTGTCGCGGACGGTGGCAAACTGACGGGTTTGGGGCTATACAACCCTGCCCAGGCCCACAGATATGCAGGCCGCCATCGCGGGACAACGTTGACGCGGCGCGAGAATACGTGGCGCTATCCCCGGGAGGCGGATGCCGTTGAGGAGGAGGCCCAGTCACCAATGGGCTTGTTCCATACCGGTGTGGGGCCCCTGCCGGTGTGTGCCAGCAGCCAAGAAGTCTAACCCCGCCCCCCCCCCCCCTTGTGGTCTGCCCCGTGGTGCGCAACTTCAGACGTTGGTCACCTATCATCTGTAGGACGTTCAAAATTGAAAATTACAATTCAAAAACCAGTCCGCCCAGGCCGTAACGCCTCGCCTGTCAAAATGAATTTCAGGTCACTGAAATGTATACAAATGCCTCGCATGCGGCTTGCGTCTGTGTGCACTTGGGGGAGGCGGACGGCGGCGGTGAGGACGGGGTTAACATCGGCGGCCTCTTCCGCCTCTTCCTGAGCTATCCCACCGTTGGCCTCTAGATTCTACACGGCCTGCCCGAACATGTGCAGCGCTGGCAGCTCAGCGGTCTGTGGGCGACATCAAGGAGGCCGCCATAACCGTGCGTCATGCTGGAGGAGGTCGGCAAGATCCCCACGCCTGCGGGCTAGCCGGCCCTCGCACCAGTTGCCTGAAGGCGGAGGAAAGCCCAACGCCTGCCCCGCCGGCGCGACTCAAGTTAGACTTGGAAGATGAGGGGTGGCTGCGCGGGCCGACGCGGCCCCAGCCCAGCCCCTCCCCTTCCTCCTTGAGCTGGGGCACCACCACGAGCTGCAACGAAGAGGTGGAGGAGGTGAAGCCTAACCCGCGAAAGCCGACAAAGAAGAAGAAGACACAACAAAGTGCAAGGGGCACACCATAGGGGAGGGGGGGGGGGGCAACGAAGGGGGTAGTGGTGAAAAAGCAGAAGTAGGTAGAAGTGACGGGGGCCGGGGAGGGGCAACCGAAGGGCGCTGAGGGGAAGGGGGATGGGTGGTTGTTTGGGAGGGGCGGGGCGGGATGGGGGAAGCTGCGTCCCCGCCAGTGTGGTTGCCGTAACCACTGGCCATCGAGAAGTGGGAGGTGGTGGGGACAGTGAAGGGGGGGGGCGGCAAAAGTGGGTGCAGTTCGCGGCCCGGGAGACACTGTACAAGGTCTTAGGCGTCACAAGTTGCCCGCTCCCTAGGACCGGGTATATGCACGATGTGAGAATATTGTACATGTCTCTCTTGAGTCTGCTATTTAACATATGTGAGCAATGTTGGTACCAGCGTTGTGTGACATCCATTAAAACAGGTGGTGATGTGTTAGTCTTAGGTATTCGCTTCATCTTGTGTATCATGTTTGAGGTTTTTTTGAAGGTGGCCAAAATTGAGGCCAGATTTTGGGCTCCATTAGAAACAGCTATGTGTATATACATTTTTAAACCCTTTTGGCCGAAATTTGGGCCCGCTTTTTGGTTTCGTGTTGAATAAGGATACTTGTCTTCATTTTTCTTAGTGCTGGCCGAAATTTCCCCCAGCTCTCTGGTCTAATCTCCTTTCATACACTTATCGTCGGCTTTTTTGCTGGTGTGGCCGAAAGTTCGGCCAGCATTTCCCATTTCTGCGCATATCAGCAATTGTTTTCCCATCCAACACATCCTTCTTGGTTCCAGGGTTTCCACAAAACCCACCTATACACCACAAGTAAAAGAACAACAAAGATACGGTTCATCGAACAACAAACAAAACTACCCCCAAAGCATATACATGTATTTCCTATTTTTATTAACTTGGCCGAAATTTCGGCCAGCTTTTCCAAGAACATCAAACAGCATATTCTTATGCACCAGATAGGCCCAAGCTGGCCGAAGGTCCTTCAAAACTTGAAAGAATGTAACCGAAATGGATACCTATGACGGTAGACATGCGCAAAGAGCACAGGTGCACTTGTATTTGAAGGTGGTGTGCAATGTAATACACTCAATGACAAGCAAATACTTGCCAACTGACAAATCCACACAGTCTGTGGGAAAAAACAATACCAGTACACCAAAAACACTAGGGACGCAGATGTTGGCCCAAATTTCGGCCAACCTTTGCACGAACAAGCAATATAACCCATTGGGAAAGGCAGAAGCCTACGGGAGACATACGAATGACTTTATAAAAAAGATGATCTTGGATGTAATCCACACGCGGTGCGGCCTTGAGATTATCATAGCGCCGCTGCACACAATCCTCGGATAATTTACGGACGTGGCCAAAGCTTCGGTCGTGGTCTATTACAAGTTGGTCAAAGCAAACTTTTATTTTGGTCGTTGACGTGACCTAACTTGATGTTGGTTGATGAATTTTTCCTTGGTGGTGCCTTAGGCTGTCTTTGAAGTCCCTCTCTGCTTGCCTTATCCCCTTCCGATTCATCGGCAGGATGGGAGTGCCCATTTTCTGACGCAGCTTCAGCTGGAGGCGAAATAAGCACCTCCTGTGAATCCATTGCATGATCGGTCATTAAAAAGGATGCTACAGCAGGGGGTTTCATGGAAAGAGAACGAACAAAAGTGGCAATAACAAGCGCAATTCTACCCAAAATGGCCCCAAATCGACGTTTTGACACGAATGATGGAATGCCGCGGCCGAAATCTCGCCCAGCCCTGCACTGGATGTGAAACCACTGTTCAAAACCGGGTTCTTGAGAAGCTGCCCGAAATTTCGGCCAGAAATGTGTCATTTGGAATCAGGGGGTCCACACAAGGCAGCTTTGGCCGAAATTTCTGCTAGCAAAATGCAAACAGAGAATGTAGACACCTAAAAACAGTGGCAATGCGTGGCACACCCCATACCAGCGTGGCATTTGTAGTAATAGCCGAGGACATTAACGGTGTGACAAGAAAGCAGCTTTATAGGAGTGTACGGTGTAATATTTATGCACAACAAGAATTGCAAGTTGGCATGAATTTCGGCCAAATGTGCTGGATGGGAAAACAATTGCTAATATGCGCAGAAATGGGACACACTGGCCAAATTTTCGGCCAGGCTGGCAAAAAAACCGAATATGAGTGTATGAAAGGTGATTAGACCAGAGAGCCGAGAGAAATTTCGGCGAGCTCTTCAAAAATGAAAATGAGTATACTCATTGAACATTAAACCAAAAAGCTGGCCGAAATTTCGGCTAGAAGCGTTAAAAAGTATATACACATGCATGTTTCCAATGGAACCAATGGAACAGCTGGCCTCAATTTCGGCCAGCTTCCAAAAAACCTCAAAGGCATCCATTTCTGTGACGTTTTTTCAAGTTTTGAGGGACCTGGCTGAAATTTCGGCCAGCTTGTGCCCGTCTGGTGAATAACACCATGTGTTTTGATGTTTTTGGACCAGATTGGCAAAAAAGCCAAACATGAGGGTATGAAAGGTGATTAGACCAGAGAGATGGGAGAAATTTCCACCAGCCCTTAAAACAGCGAAAATGAGTATACTCATTCAACATTAAATCAAAAAGCTGGCCGAAATTTCGGTAGAAGCGTTAAAAAGTGTATATACACATGCATGTTTCCAATGGAACCAATGCAAATGCTGGCCTCAATTTCGGCCAGCTTCCAAAAAACCTCAAAGGATTCCAATTCTGTGACGTTTTTTCAGGTTTTCAGGGATTTGGCCGAAATTTCGGCCAGCTTGTCTAGTGAATACAACCATGTGTTTTGATGTTTTTGGAAAAGTTGGCCGAAGTTTCGGCCAGGTTCATAAAAAAAGGAAATACAAGTATCTGCTTCCGGGGTAGTTTTCTGTGTTGTTCAATGACCCATGTTTTTGCTGTTCTTTTAGTTGTGGTGTTCAAACAGCCGTGCCACAACGCCGTACCTCGATTGCTTGCAAGCGGGCATTGTGTAGTCGTCGCAAAGTGCTGAACACGATGAACATTTTTGGGGGGGTATGGTATGTGTGACTGAGCAATATGAGTGCGTCATCATCACCCGACTGATGTGCGAAATTGGAAAGGATGGTGTGCCACTGCGCTTGTGTCACTTTGGAGTAACAGCCATGCCGCTTGCGGCAAACATTATAGATAAAAGTGGATATCATCCGGGACAAACCCTCCGGGTAATACTCAATGCAGCGGCGTTTGCCATGCAACTACCGAACAATCCGCCGAATCTTCAAATTTGTTTTAAAATATGCCTCCAGAAAAATTTTCCTTACACCATCACCCAACCTGGTGCCAAAACTTGGCACCTTGCCGTCCCTGTTGTGGTAGCAACATGCATCACCATGTGTGTCGGCCTGCGTTGACTCCCAAAAAGCAGCATCATCAGGAGACATGGCCTCCACGTCCCGCACATGCACCGTGGCAAGGCATTTCGGCACATACTCACTTCCAGGCACCGTGTTGTGGCACACCACAACACGACATGTGTGTTGGAGGATGCATGTCGGCGACGAAAGCCTTTCTCGCACCAAGACACCAAAGCTTCGTCGAGTGTGCCGTGTTGGCCGGCAAGGCTAGGGGTGGGGGTTTCAGGCGCCTGTTCCTCCACCGAGGACGTTCTTGGTGTCTGTTGCAGTGGCTCGAAGGTCAATCCATAGTAAACCTAGGCACCTTTGACCGTGCCCTGTTTGAAGCCTTTTTGGCAATCTGAAAAGAGACTAGGGTCATTTTTTGGGGCGCGGAAGTGTTGCAAAGCATGGTCCAAGGTGGTTTTTTTTCACCCAATTCGTGGTTGAACCGGTACACCCAAAAATTTTGTCAAGCCAAGCCTCCATTTTTGCACTTCTGTTGTGGTTTGTGTCCACCACGGGTTGTATCTTCCACACAATTTGGCGATATATACCCACAGTACCTGTACCAGGGATATGCATTTGATCGCAAACGGCACCGATGGTCCGCAAACAGCTACCATATTGCGCATTCTTCAAACCGGGACCTGCATTGCGCATTGCATGCAACAATAGCTTTGATTGGACCACGTCGCAATGGTCACCGGTAACATCAACATTGTCGTCAATTGCAATCCACCTTTGCAAGGCTTGCATGGCGATACGAAGCGATAGGAGAAAGGGAGGACGGAACAGCCTAATGGATGATCTAAGGGTCAAACAAAGATACGCCGTTAGACTACAAGACTACAAGCTCTATTGGGCTTTGCATCTGCCACATGCAAAAGGGCACATTACCCCGATGTTTATATAGACTTTCTTAATGGTATTTCGCTTAGCCGGCTTTACAAGGGGGTTGGGCATTGCGACTCCACACTAATGATTAGCCCCAAGCGTCCCCGGGCAGTTTTTTTCTTTTTCCCCCTCTCCGGCTGGAATATTGAGGTTGCATACACAATTGCCGGTTGGGGGTGGAGGAAAGTGCGTATGTATGGCCATAGCAACTTGAGGTGGCGGCCTTGGACCACACAGCGCCATGCTACAAGCACCGCTCCCCGCTTACACCACATATTCAACCCACAAGCTGAACATCCGAATTGGCATTGTTGCTGTGCAATGGAGACGTATTAGCCTCAACTCAACCAAAAAGAGTGTTCTGTTGTGTTACTAGGTAGCAGGTGGTGCGGCCTCACACTCGGACCAAAAAATTGTCTGCGTGGAAAAATTGCCACCCATAGCTCTCTTGGGGGTATAATGCGGGCGGCGGCCAACACGATGTCGGGGCCAACACCCACTACCACGCATGCACATGGGGTAGCCGAGGTGTGCTTCTGAACTACATACATACAACACAAAACAGAAACAGCGGTGCTTGGGTTATCCACCACCCACGCTATGTGTACCACAGAAGCAAAAAATAGAACCGAATCGGAAAGTGCACTTACATGAAGGGGGTTCATGATGGCAACATGACCCGGCACCCAATTGTGCACATGCACATACACATAAGCAAAGAGGTAGTGTTACACACATAATACGGGGGGACCTACAAGCCGGAGGTTGAAGATGCCCCGCACAAAGTCCAATTAGCATAGCAGTCCAAGATGGAAGGCCATGATTACACCGTGCCAATGCACTTTCACTGTCAGTCCCCCACATGCAGTGCACCATACCATGGCTTGGCAACTCTTCACCGTCCAATGACCAATAAAGACCTTCGTCGGCTCAAGGGTAGAGAGTCCCAAGAAGCCAAACAAAAGTACATTGCATGTGTATTCAAAGGTTATCATCCGTGCCCACCAGACACATTGTGGCCGATTTCTTGGTGTAGGCCTCATAGCCATTCGCCAAGCACTGCTAAAGGATGCTGCAAACACGAAAGGCAAAAAAGAAAAAACCCTTCAAAGCGGGGGACAAAATCAGAGGTTGCCCACAAGTGGGCCGGGTGGCTACATAACCCCTGCCGCTGACGGGTCCCTGGGGCTTCAGAGCGGGGGACCAAAACACAAGTGGCTCGGGGGCCTAAAGGGGGGCGGAACTGCTACGCAACCCCTACGTTCTCACGCGTCCCCAAAGCCAAGGGCAGACACAAAATCAGAAGTGGCTACCTAACCCATGCCTTCTCGCAGGCTCAGAAGAGGGCAAAATTGCTACATAACCCTACATTGTCGGAGGTCGCCAACACCAAGCGGAGGGACAAAATTGGAAGTGGCCACCTCACCTATGCCTTCAGAAGGGCCCAGAAGTGGGCAGAATTGCTGTGCAGTCCCTACATTCTCACGGTCCCCAACGCCAAGCGCGGGGACAAAATCAGAAGCGGCTACCTCACCGGTGCCTTCGCAAGGGCCTCGTCGCCGTGCTTGGCGTTGGGGACCCCCGACATTGCAAGGGTTATCTCCTCTTCTCGGCCCCTGAGAACGCTGGCGTGGGGTAGCCACTTCTCATCTTGTCCCCGGGCTTAGCTGTGCGTACCCCAAGAATGCAACGGTTACGTAGCAATCTAGCCCTCTTCTCGGCCCCCGACATGGTAGGGGTGAGGTACCCACTTCTGATGTTGTTTTCGTGCTTGGCGTTCGGGACTCCCGAGAATGTAGGGGGTTACATAGCAATTCCGGCCTCTTCTAGAAATCACAACTGGCTACCTCAACCTTGCCTTCTCGGGGGCCCAAAAGAGGGCGGAATTGCTTGGTAAACCCTGCATTCTCAGGGTCCCCAACGCCAAGCCCGGGGACGAAATCAGAATTGGCTACCTCACCCTTGTCTTCACCGGGGCCCAGAAGAGGGCGGAATTGGTACGCAAAGCCTCCAATCTCAGTGGTCCCCACAACCAAGCGCGGGGAAAAATCAGTAGTGGCTCCCTCACCTTTGTCTTCTTAGGGGCGCAAAGGAGGGTGGAGTTGTTGTGTAACCCCTACATTCTTGGGGGTACCCAACGCCAAGCACGGGGACAAAACCAGAAGTGCCCCAGACGTGGGCACATCGCCTATATGCTCGCATTTTCAACAAAATTGGTAATTCTTCCTTTGCGGTAGGGACGTGTTTTTTGTTGTGTGGGCTGCGTGTAGGAAACAATTGTAACCCCACGTAATAATTTTTTGTAGTGACTCGTGTAATTTTCCTTTTCGGGTAAATGCGTGTAACAAAAATATCGTCACGTGGTGCCTTTTTTTTTCTTCAGTTGCAGTAAACACGTGTACCAAAAAACCGTCAAGTCCTGTAATTTCCTCTTTTGTAAATTCTGTGTAAAAAAAATCGTTACTTGTGTAACCTTTTGTCACCCCAAACAATTGGACCAAAACCAATCGTCATATCGTGTTATTTTTCTTCGTGGTCAACCCGTGTACAAAGAAATCGTCAAGTGGCGTAATTTTTTCTGCGGTAATGCGGGAGAGAAGTTTGCACGACCACCCGCACAAAAAAATTATGCGTAAGTTTTTTTCGCAATGTGCGTAACGGATTTACAAGACTTACCGCAAGAAAAAAATTACACCATGTGAGGATTTTGTTGGTACACGCATTTACCGCAAAAAAAATGCACAAATTACAACATACACGTTACCAAAAAATTGACATAAAAAATCCCTTTTGCACTTGTGGGTGCCACTGCTAAGTTTTCCCCTTGCTATGAAGGGTTGACGAACACGCCGACAAGGTGATCCCTTGGTACACGCTAGAAGACCCAATCTCGTTCTAGCCTAGAACCCGCTAGAGCGGCTGGAACGAAAAAAAGAGGGGGATACCCCCCCCCCCCGGCAGGGGGGGGGTTTGAGGTGTCTAACCTGGACCCCCCTATCCGTATTCAGGGGCCCATACTTTTTTTTTCACAATTTCATTGTTTTCACATGATTTTGGGGTGCAAAAAAATTTCGTTCTAGCGGCGTTCTAGCGAGCGCCGCTAGAACGCCTAGAACAATATATATGAATGCTCCGCCACTCCTCAAAGAGAAGCTGCCCCGGCTACCATGGCCAGCCGTGGTCTATCACAGGGTCTCGATGCTAGACCCGACTCACGGAGCGCTGGGTTCCCCACACCTCCACCCCCCGGTTAGCCCGGTTAGCCCCCCACCGCACCCCATAGGTCACTCGGAAGGTCTTATGTGTGTGGCCAATGTCAGAAGACCGAGCACCTCTGGTGTTTGCATTGTGAGGGGTGTGTCTTTTGCATGCACACTTTGGAGTGTCCAAATTGTGGAAGGGCTCACCCTAACACGGACAAGTGGCTCTTTCAAAAGTGGTGTTAGGAGGTAGACATTGAGAAGGTTTTGACCGCCACCCTCCCCTATGAACCCGTGTCCAGTGACGAGGAGTTGGACCTCCTTTCTAATCCTCTTTTGCCCCCCCCCCCCCAGGTAAGGAGGTGAAGAAAAAAGAGGTCGAGTCATCTGATTCGGAGGTGGACCTCTTTGCGCCTCCTCCTACGGCCGCTATGTCACAACAGAAGGATAAGGGACAGAAGGCTTTGCTAGCCCCCCCCCCCCCTCCCCAGCACCCAAGTTGAAGGTGCACTTTCGGCGATCGAGGAGAGTGTTCAGGCCAGCCCCACCCCACTCGAAGGCAAGGAGGCCTCCGCTGAGCAAAGCGTGCAAAGCCCGGAGGCTAGGCTTCCATGGCCACCGCCACAGGGGAGGACACTCGCCCCAAAGTCCTCATCCGTGGAGAGTGGTGCAAGCTGCTGGATGGCTATCCAAGAGATGCATCTGGCCAGCTGGAGCGTGACCAGCTTTTCATCAATGACCTGGCCAAGCAGCTAGTAGCAGAGTTGCCCGCCTCTTGTCAGCTTCACCCCAATCTTGGTGCAAAGCCCAAGCCTAGCGACACAAAAGCTGACTTGATCTACAAGCATGCATTCTGCAACTACTTGCAGCGGGTGCATGTTTTGTGGGCTGTATTTTCGTCCGCCCGTTTGGTGTAGCAATGGTAGAGTGGTTAAGCATGCTCTTTTCTTGGCCCCATACCAGTGCGTTGGTGGCCTATAATGGTGACACTAGCGTTGGCCATGGCCCCGTTGGGAGTCTTTTTCTTGAGCCTGATTTTGTTCCCAGTGCTGGCAATCTGGATGTTGGCCATGGCCCTGTCACGACTCTTTTCTTGGGCCTAATTTTGTGTCTAGTGCCAATGGCACCATGTGAAACTATGTTATATTGGTTGAGTCCCAACCAATTGGTGGCCACACAGAGTACTAGGTGCACTGTGGACTCATCGTCCCATCGTTAAGGTCGCTATGGGGTGCCGTACGGAACCGGCAGTTGTACATATTGCGCATGTATTGCAAAAGTTGCATTCCTTTCAATTTTTCAATTTTTTGTTAATAATTTACACGACTTACCGCAAAAAAAATACACGCATTTACTGCAAAAAAATTACACTAGATTTTTTTGTATGCCAGTTACATTTTTCATGTTTTTTACTTAGTAGAAAAATATATTTATTTTTCTAGGAACTAAATTAATGAGTGGACAAAAAATTTACTAAGTAAGTTACTTAGTCAAAAACCCACATGTAGAGGAAAAGCTTAGTAACTAAATGTTTTTTCCAAGTTTCGAAACTTGAGAAAAAATTAAAAAATTAACAAGTTTTACCACGGACCCATGCAGCCTCGCCTAGCGGTGGGCTTCATCCAACAAGAGGATTCTGTGAGTTGTCATCTGGCATGTCTTTTGATGTTGCATTGTGCTCTGTCTAGATGTGTTGTCAATGGCAAGATGCTGCCAACCCCCAATGCCTGCCCGTAGCACCTCCTACCAATGCTCAACCAGGACAAAGGCCCCGTTTTTCGGGTCACAGACGGTTGCAGACCATGCCGCTCTGGACGCCGCGAGCAGCTCTTGTCACGCCCACATCACTCGTGGAGTTTCAGTCTCCATAGCATCCGGTAGTAGGCACCCCGCCAAAAAATCAAACAGCCTATCGGGAGGGGAGAGGAAGTTTATAAGGGTACAACTGAGTTCTGGGGAGCCTCCGGTCGTGCCCCCCTTGCCCAAAATCTGCTTTGCTCCTGCTTTGGCATGGCACTGCACTGAGGGCAACGTTTGTGCTTTCCTTTCCAAAATGCAGTGTGGTGTAGTAAATGCAATACAATTATTCTTGTATGATTGTGCATGCAGCACCATGTTGCAAAGTGGATGCTTTGAGTTGTCATTGAATTGTCGGTCTGGAGCTTGGGATTCCTCGGGGCTGAAGCTGTGCTGTCATGTACAAAGGATTTAGCTAGGCAGGCGCTGGGTAAACATCCCTCTCACACTTTTGTTGTTTATTAACATTTTTGTTGCTATCATGCACTGCCTGCACACCAGCCGTGTGCCACCTATGTGCCTGCTATGCACTGCCTCTACAACGTGCAGTCCCTATGCACTGGTTATGCGTTGCTTGTGCACTACCTCAGCATGACCGATGCACCACCTTTGCACCACTTGTGCCCGCCTTGTGTACCGAGTAGGCTACTACTACTTGCACACAACCTGTGCACAACCTACACACTATGCACTTACTGATGCACCATCCATGTGCTACGTGCACTATTGATGCAGAATGTATGCATCACCTATGCAGTCAATGTGCAGTACCCATGTACTTTTGAGACACTACAAATACCTACACTGCCTATGTGCTGCGTACACAAATTTTCACACCATCTGTGTTATTCCCATTCACCGTCTATGCATTTGCCATGCACTACCCATCTACTGCCTGCAAAACTGGCAGGTGGGTCTCTGAGGACTTCCTGAGGCCTATCCCAGATGATGAGGACGATCCAGACTTGCAGCGGCACCGCACAAACGACGAGGACAACCAAGAGGTTGAAGTCTTCGATCCGCAGACACTGGCCATTGAAAGGGCCAATGAAGAAGAGGAAAAGAGGTGGATGGAGTCTACGAAGGTCAAGAATGTCCAAAGTGTTCAGCTTGGGGCGTACAAAATGGATGCATGGTACTTTTCCCCGTACCCGGAGGACTACACAAAGTGCGTGGACACGCTTCTGATCTGTGAGTTTTGTTTGAAGTATATGAAGACTCGCCGGGCGATGGAGAAGCACTTGCAGCAATGCATGTACTACCACCCGCCGGGGGCGGAGATATACCGCGACAAGGGCCTCAGCGTGTGGGAGGTGGACGGCAAAAAGGAGAAAACTTACTGCCAACTGCTGTGCCTCTTGGCAAAGCTCTTTCTGGACCACAAAACTCTGTATTATGACGTGGAGCCATTTCTGTTCTACGTTCTGACATTCCGTGAGTCAGACGGATACCGTACTCGAGCATATTTCTCGAAGGAAAAGCAGTCTGCGGAACGGTACAATTTGTCGTGCATCCTCACGTTACCGCCTTTTCAAGGGGAGGGCTATGGGCGTTTTATGATTCAATTTTCTTATGAACTCTCCAAGAAGGAGTTCAAGTTAGGGAAGCCGGAGCGGCCACTATCGGATCTCGGGCTGCGGGGTTATCTGAGCTATTGGAAATTTACAGTGGTAAAGACCATCCTGCAGTTGGTTGAGGAAGAGGATGAGATCTGCATTCAGGACATTGCAAAGCGATCCGCAATTCACCCCGATGATATTGTCCTTAGCCTGAACCATTTGGGAATCTTGCAGTGGGATGGTGTGTTGGAGTGCCACATTGGGAACTACCACAAGGAGCAGATGCAGCAGTACCTTGCTAGTCTAGGGCAGCCCAAGAGCCTGGTCAAGCCGGAATTGCTGCAGTGGGAGCCCAATGTCAGGGGCAAGGCAAAGGACAAGTTGGAGAAAGGGAAGGTGTTTGTAGGCACCAAACCAGTGAAGGTCGAGAGGGTGGAGGATGGGGCCAAGGCCAATGGTGTTGTAGCTGAGGTGGTGCCACAAACCGTCGCTGCTGAAATGGCGCACCACACAGGGCCCAAGAACGCAGGGGTCATGGAAGAACACCGCAAAGATGTCTCCTATGATAGTAGGGCAGAGGCATCCCCCTGCTTAGTGAATGCCGAGGCATGGGATGACACCGCAGGCATGGAGGCGCCCAAATGTCATGATACTGGAAACACAGGGATGTACCATGACCCAAGCACCCAATGAATGGCCTGCCTCCTCTCACACCTACCACCACTGCTTTCTAACCACATTTTGATTGCATACCCCTCCACCCCACCCCACTGAGTCTACTATCACCTCCCCCTCCCCAAGCCCCACCGGGTCTACTACCCCCCCCCCCCGCTCCGCTGTTGCCGCCCAGAGGACTGCTGAACGTTTTAGGGTGGCAGGGTCGTGCGGGTCACTGATAGTGATCAGTGGTCAACACATGGTCAATGACAGTTTGACTTAACAGAGAGCAGTTCTGGATTGGCCATTGGCTTGCTGAGCTGCAGGTGTGTGAGTACTTGGTTCTTTTTACTCAATATGCCTTCAGAAGTGCACCGCATCTCAGCTTTGGGAGCTTCGCCCCATTTTGATTCCCGAATCTCTGCCTCTTTTGCAGTAGAAGCTCGGGGTGAGGAACAGGTGATAATAAAAAAAACCATTTTTTCAAAATTTCTTTTGTATTTTTGTGACACTCACGTGACACTTCACTCCAATGTCCTGCACCTGGCAGTTGGTAGTACCTTTTGCAACCTCAGCCACAATGAACGCTTTGAAATTCACCGAATTGCTTGCAAACCATTTGGCATTGGAGTACCTTCTACTCCAGCTAGCATGGCATGGATCAAGGGGTGTTCCATGGTGACTGTGCGTAGACAAAGGCCAGAACAATTTCCATGCCCATCCCCATTTTCAACCAATACCCTTAACTTAATGCTCAAACACCTAATGCATTCTTGATTCCTGCATTCTCCTCAAATTCTGCCAAGCCCCATTTCCCACCATCCCCCTCCATTTTTCCAGCCAGAGCCCTTTTTTCCTCTGCCATCTTCCCCCATTTGCCCCCATTTTCCTCCATTTTTCTTTTTGGCTATGACATATTGCAGGAGACGTACCCGATTTGGGTACGTCTTGGCCCTGTGGTGCCCTGTGCGCTTGTATTGTGCCCCCCCCCCCCCCCCAGTGCGTAATCTGCATGGGCTTCACGAAAGCCCCAGGCTTGATCTGTAGTATGACTATGGTTCGGAACTGGTTTTACCAACTAGTCAGAGAAACCAATGATCGGCAATTATCGGAGATTATTATGAAAAAAATCGGCACAACCGTTTATTTTGAAAACTCATTTAAACCAATTACTCGCACCAATTATACATTGCCAAGACATGTTTTGTCCATACACTAGGTGATGTTTTAAGTCTGGAAAAGAGAGCTTTCCATGATAACAAGTGTGTACACTTAGAAGTTGAAGGTTGGAGCTGTTCTTTCCTCTACTCTAAGCGCATTGTGTATTTTGGTGGAAGGTGGGTTTTTTGGACAAAAATTGATATTGTTGAAACCAATGATCGGATAAAGCTGATGATTTTGACGGGCAGAAAATAGCAACAATTGGTGATTTTTTTTGACGAAGAACAAAAATTCTTGGTGATTCCATGGAAGACCAATTCCGACTCTCACACGTGAGATTTTGTAAAAAAAAAGAGACAATTCGCAATTTGTGCCTACCAAAAGCGGTTTTCTGGCCCAAAATGGCCCTAAAAACCATGCAGATCGGCGAAACGAAGAGAAACAGTTGCTGCACGGCACATGCGCCCTTACATGCTTCTGCAGTGCAGACTTTGTGTCAAATAGCCCAGAAACCACCAACAACCCGTCGTATCTTTCACCAGTTGGCCTAAACGACACATCTGCGAGCACCGAATCTACCCGGGGCCCCAGCTGCCTGTGGTTTCCAAGCCTTAAGATTGCCAAACGAGTCACCTAGACCCCTTTACCACCGGTCACTTGGTAGAGCCTGGTGGAGCTTGGTGGAGCCTGGGACGCGCATCTTGGCGGCCAACGGCAGGCCCAATAGCATCCCCGGGGCAAAAATAATGATTTCCTCCCAAAGCTGTTTTTCTACCCCTTGGATTCTCAAACAAGTGTTTTAAGCTGGTATTGAGCCCGTGGTGATGTGTTTTGGCTTGATGATGATTGCCAGAAGCCTTGGAAATAAGCCGTTTTGGCACAAAATGGGTTCAAAATAGGTCAACAACACCCTTTTCCCAAAGAGATTGTGGATCATTTGGGGTGCAAAAAGCAGTTGAAATGAGCATCGTTGAAGCCGCGTTTGAGCCATTTTGGCGCCTGCAAATTTTCAATAAAATCTTTGGAAATGGGCCAGTATGTGATCGAAAATGCATTCAAAATAGGTGAACAATGTGTCAATAGGTGAACAGCATCTTGGACCCTTTGGGTCGCAATTTTTGGATAAAAGTGACTTCTTTGAAGGCAAAACATCGCACAAGCCGTTTTTTTTGACATGCGATGGAGGATCATTGATTTTTTTGTTGAAACAAAATTCTCAGCATTGTACGTGAGACTTCAATACGACTATGTCCCTATGCATTACTACCCCCCTCACACCTTAAAGATAGCCCACAACAAGCAAGCAGCAATCACCGAAGGAAGCAGCTAAGCGAGCAAAACTCTTCCTTTCCATATCGTCGATTACTCCCATTCCATGCTTCAAGTTGTACTCCACTGCAGTTGACTCTAAGTTTTTGAGCCAAAAAATGACCGAAGAGGGACCCGGGCAACAAGTTGGGCGGTACCCTCTCGAAATAGCACACTTTGTGCCGGACAAAAGCCTTTTTTAGCCCGTAAAGGCTCCAAGAAGCATGGAAAATGACCAAACGAAGGGAAATGGTTCGTACACTCAATACGACCTTTGATTCCCATGTGATCAACAGTCCTTTCTTGCCCTCCGTCCTACGTCGGCCAAACTTTGCAAAAACGCAAAGAATATGCTGGATTTTGAACAGTTTGTATCCACATATGCAGAATCTAAGATGGCGCGGCTTTGTCAGCTATGTAATCCCAATTCGAAATTCTAGTATACCCGAACTAGCCACAACTCCCCACTTTTTTTGTTTTTAAACCTCCAAGATGCCCAATGAGACACCTAGACCCATGAATCGCCATTGGTTACGCCGAAAGGCGGTGCCGTTCGCGCACCTAGACGCCTAACGTTGGGTCCATTAGCATCTTGCTGCTAAAAGAACCATTTTTGCAAAGTTGTTTCTACACCACTTGGGATTGTGAAAAGAATTTTTTTTGCCTGTTGTGAACCCATGATGAGGCGTTTTGGTCCATGTGATATTTCCAAATGCCTTCAAAATGGGCTGTTTTGTGAGCAAAGGTGCGTGGAAAATGCGTCATAAAGGCAATTTTCCAACCATGATGCTGGACCATTTTGGATGGTAAAACAAGTTTTGTTGGCCTAGTTTGAGCCGTGTGGGGCGTTTTAGCCCGAAAGAATTCAAGAATGCTCAAGAATTGGGCCGCTTTGTACCTACAATGGGTCAAAAATGCTCAAAAATGCCATTTGGAAACGGTGATCCAGCGCCATTCACGATGCTCAAAGACGTGTTTTTAACCCCCTTTTAGCCTTTGTTTTGGGCGATGAAACATCGCAAAAAGCCCTGACAGTAGGCTGTTATGGCACAAAGGAAGGATAAAAAAATGGATCAAAAATTACTTCCTTCAAAATTGTTGCTGCACTGTTCAGGGTACAGAAACAACTGCATTGAGTCAATTTTGCTGCAATCCAATTTGGCCCTTTCCGCACATGTATGAACAAAGTTGTACACTTCGCACCTACCTTAGATCCTCATTGCTTAGCAGCCCGTAGATTAGGGCATATATATATATATGTATATATATATATATATATATATATATATATATATATATATATATATATATATATATATATATATATATATATATATATATATATATATATATATATATATATATATATATACATATATATATATATATATATATATATATATACATATATATATATATATATATATATATATATATATCCTCTAATCTACACCCCTCTCCCAACTCTAGGTGGCTCCACCACCCGGCTCTAAGGTACGTGCGAAGGGCACAAAGTGGTGCATACATGTGGTGGAAGGGGCTAAACTATGACAAAACGGGCTCAAAACGGCCTAAAAACACACGTTTGAGCATCCCAAATGGTCCAGGATCACTTTTGGAAAAACGCGTTTTTGACCCATTATCCCCCCATTTTTGCTCCCACAACGGCCCCATTTCAAGGCATCTTGGGATGTTCCATGGACCAAAACACATCACCACGGGCTCAAAATGGGCTAAAACCAGTTGTTTGAACATCATAAGTGGTCCGGGATCATTTTTGGAAAAACACGTTTTTGACCCATTTTTGACCCATTGTCCGTCCCGAAACGGCCCATTTTCAAGGCATTTTGGGATTTTCCATGGCCCAAAACGCGCCACCACGGGCTCAAAACGGCCTAAAAACACTTGTTTGAGCATCCCAATCTGTCTAGGAACAACTTTGGAAAAAAGGATTTTTTTCGCCCTGGGGACCCTGGTGGACCCACCGTTGGCCCCCACTGTGCGTGGGCTGGCCGGCCCTCCGGCTGCACCAAGTGACCACTGCTACAGGGGTCTACGTGGCTCGTTGGGCGATTCTGAGGCTTAGAAACCATAAAAAGTGGGGGGTTGCGGGTGGACTGGGTGCCCTCGGAATTCGTTTTTGAGCCCGGTAGCCCAAGATACGGCCCGTTCTTGGTTTCGGGGTGCTGGTGCACATTGCGCAGTTTTTGGGGCTTTTTGGCGCCTTTTTGGGCCGTTTCTGGGACATATTGTGGAGTTAGAGGGCACCAAAGTTCTATGCGTCGCAAGAAAGTCAAGCCGCACGTGCAGTGTAGCAGCCGTTTCCCTTCATTTGGCTGTTTTGAACCCTTACTAGGGCTGTTTTGGGCGAAAAATGGCTGCTTTTGGCTCAAAACTGCGCAGATTCGGGAGGGCACCTCCCGACTTGGTGCCACCGCCCCGGGCCGCCACCGGTGAGTTTCTGGCTCAAAACTTGGATTTGACAAAGCCACCACCTAGGCTCCGGGATGGCTAAAGTAGAGTCAAGCCCGAGGCGTTGGGAAGGTGCAATGGCCAAAACGAAATGGTGACGTGCTTGTTGTTGTTGTTGTTGTTGTTGCTTGTTAGCTAAATTTAAGGGGAGAGGGGTGTAGTAATATATATAGGTAAATATACGGCAATTGGTGGTTTTATCCCCCCCTTTCCCCTTACTAGTTCTGCCCAAGAAGTGCACAGGTTGCGCCTCTTCCCGTATTCTCAGATTTCAAGAAATGGAGTTGCAGGTGGGTTCTGGGAAACTACGGCCAGCGCTTTGGCGGCATTCGGTGTTTTTTGTTACCTGCTTTTCCCTATTCCCCCGGCTCATGCCTGTTGGTTGCTACCAACTTTGTTTGAACTGCTTGCCGTCATTGTGTTTGTGTGTTTGGGCTATTTGAGGGTGTTGACGGCCTCAAAGAGATGGAATTTCTCATCTGGAGCGGCTGGAGGCATGTTGGGCGGCGTGACCACCACCACCAGTAAACACAAGAGATGCATCGCATGTATGAAGAAGTATCCACGGGCAACACGACAAGGATTGCTCATTGCTAGCATCCGTATCTACGAAGATTGATCCGCAGAGATGTGTGCATTGCCAATTCGGACATACAAAAGGCCATGAACAACTTACCTTCCCTTGTTACCTTTCCTTTGGCGTACGAGGACATGGAATATCATTAAGGGCTCCAAACGTGGGGGAAAGGCGTTCTGCGTCAACGTAGCGGAGCAAGGATGAGCTGTCTGCTTGCTCAAAAATTGGCAGTAATTCAGCAGCTTGTACAACACTTTTTTCCATCGTTGGCCCGAAAAGTGCTCAGGTGTACAAACTTTTGTACGGCAGATCTTGGGTTCTGCATTATGCGTACATGTGCCATGTCAACACGGAATTCGTGTTTGAATGGTCCGGCAACTTTCGCGTGATTTATTATTTTGCAGAAGAGCGTTACTGGCATAATTCATCTCAATCCAGGAGCTTGTCACCCTCTCCATGAAGGACACCGCATCGCCAGGGATGAAGGATTTGTAGCCTTAGATTGATTTCTGAAATGTACGGGTCCCAGAAAAGTCAATCTTTACCATGTGGCCAACAAAGGCAACAACTCTGCGCAGCAAACCATGGTTGAAGCATCAAAGTGTTCTTAGGCGGCCGAAACAGGTACACTTTTGTACCGCTGTTTTTTTTTTAAAAAAAATACCGAGAAATGTTGTGGTTTATTTCCGTGATTTACCCTGTTTTGTTGGCCTTGATTTTTCATGAATGTTTTTTCTGTAAAGAAGCGTACTTTTTTCATGACGTTGCAACAAATTGGGCTCCTATGTATTACTGCGTACTATGGTATGTCAATAAAGAAGCATACGCCACTATGCGTCGTACTAAGTGTAGGTTAATACGCGTTTTTCTGCAACGCATTGCGAGGCCTCGCAATACAAGGATTTGATTTCAGGTGTTTTGCCAACATTGAATGCATGCAGAATTCTCATAAGGGTAATTACGACAAATAACATTCTACTTGGAATGCGAGGCCTCGCATTCCCGCCGGAAATATTCGAAAAAGGTGTAGTTTCGCAAATCCAAATGCGACGCCTCGCAATAATGTAGCAGAAAACAATAAACTGGGCAGATCCACCAACTGCACAGCATGTGCATTCCCTTTTGATGCGGCGCTACTGTATGGCCGGCCATACAGGTCCCGCCAGAATCTCTAGTTTTCATGCTGTGGTCACCGCTGGCTTCACTGCCCAACAGCAATGGTCGCGATTCGCAAGTGGGTACCGCAGTTTGGATAAAAAGAGAAATGTGGCACCAGTTGACCGTTACAAGTAACTCAGAATGTGCACGCGCGACGGTCTTTGCACGCGCAAAGATCGATATGCGCGTGTCGCGTGTGCATTGCGCTGTGCTGGCAAGAAATTTTATTTACCTGTACCGTTATAAGAGCCTTTTTTTGTGGAATTGTTCATTTCAAGTACACTTTTTCAATTTTTGAGATGATTGTTCATGCCACGTACCATTTTGCATCGAGCGCAGAGGAAGTTGGAACGGATTGTCAGGCGATTGTGAGCTTTCTGTGCAACGGAACATGGATATACCACTCCTGAATGCCTATGGGCTGCCGTTGAAAAGAACCAGAGTGGAGCTGTTTTGTTTTTCGATTTTGCGCGCTTGTTGCCACTGAGCCGGAAGACACGGCACTCACTGCTGAGACTGAAAGGCAGACCAGAGAGCCGAGCGGCAAATCACTTCAAGGAGGAGTTCTTCAACTTAGACAAAATCTTGCGCTTGCGGTGCACACCCCAACCCCAGGACGAGGAGGCCCCCGGCTTTGCCTCTATCGGGCGGGTGGACACGCGGCGGTTGCGCCGGACAGGATTGCTGCGGCTGCGAGAGAAAACTATGAAGCAACGGTCCGCGGAAAAGATGCTTGAAACATGGCGTTGGAGGGGGAACCGGCAGGTTTGCGTCTGGATCGACAATTGCTATAATAAGCAGTTTGGAACGCATCCAACGATCCAGGATCAGTCGCAAAATTGCACAGCGCTTTGCGTCGTTGAGATTCCGTGCAGGTTGCCGTATTTCAGAGGACACCCAACAATAGATGTGCTCATCAGCAGCATCGGCAGTGTGGCTGCAGCGCTTGTCAGAATGAAACGGAGCTTTCGTGGGATCGTGACAGATCTGGGCCTGCTTGCGAGACAGACCAGCGCCAATAGCGAGCATCGTGCGGGATCCAGTACTGAATCCCCGTTGGAAACCGCTGCTGCTGACTACGCACCAGGTATCCTCGTACAAGGGCCTCGGTGAGGTGTTGGACTACTGAAGCGGTATGGGGTGCTTCACCCATACCCGCTGCACAGCCTGTGGCGCTCTTCGCCAGGCTGGATCAGGAATTTTCCTGTTGATGTTACGGCATCCTGATTTCTGTGGGATTTCTGTAAAATACCCCAGAAATCGTCCTTTTTCGTCATTTTTGGGCCGGCGACGACAGTCGTCGCCTGCGCGACGCAGCTCCAGATCGAGGATTTCTTTCTCGATTTCTGGAGATTTTAATCTATTTTATTATAGATTTATCGTTTTTAGAAATAAAGGAATGTAGCGTGACCTTTTTCGCGGCGTTCCGCGAAGGTTTAATTTTTGCGAAGTTAAGCACGTTCACGCATTTTTCAAAAATTCCTGAGGCGATCCCAGGAATCAGCCAGACGCCCATGGCGTGGCCCAACAGTGGGCCTTTTCATATGTAGTTTGAATTGGCACGGAAACGCGTCGTGTCGGCTACGCGACGCATTGGGGGGAGACACGCGAAATGAGTGTTTTTGACTCAAAAATCACTTTATTTCATTGTTTTTCGCCCAAAAACCACTGTTTGGCCCAGTTTGGGCAGGATCTCAGTGGAGATCCTGATGGCGACGCCTCGTAGCCGTCAGATTTTCTGATGGCGGCGACGCCGTCGCCTTGATTTCGTCTTCTTTTTTATGCTATTTTATAGTATAGAATCGTTACATATACATATCACTTGTCTACATGTTTATTATGGTCTACATATACCTTCATCTCTTGCCCAGGACGCCAGATTGTGTCATGGCCGAGGCAAGGATCCCAGAATTCTTTGGAGATACCCAAATTCGAGAAGGAGTCTTGAATTTCATGGGTTTGGGGACGTGCATGCCAAGGGAGGCTTGGAGGTTGCCCTCCCCCCAAATACTTCAAAAGAATTTTGCCGACGCCAAGGCTACCAAGGCGGTGTGACGGCCTGCGGACGGCGACGACGCCCAGACTGCAGGAGTACGCTGATCGCTGATCGCTGATCGCTGGGAAACTGCAGGAGCTAAGGTCCAGGGCATCAACATGATGAAGGAGGAATTCCTTGACTCCTACGATGGATAAGACCGTTGGCTTCCCCATGGACCCTATGGAGCCCCCAAGTCTATCATCATCACTGGGCGAGGACCACAGCGACGACGACGCCAGGTACCGAACCGCACAAGCAGGCGCGTTAATTCGTCGCCTTGGGTTGGTTGACCCTCCGGGAGGTCCCACCCTAAATAGGCGTGGGGCGCCTTGGGTAGGAAATGACCCTAAATCCCCCAAATTAGGCGCGTTAATTCGTCGCCCTGGGTTGGGAATCGACCCTAAACAGGCACGGGTTGCCTTGGGCAGGAAATGGCCCTAAATTCAGGCGCGTGGAATTCGTTGCCTTGGGTTTGACCCTAAATATTTTTTTTTGAATTTATTGAATTTTTATGTTTCCATGCCCATGGAGAAAAAGGGCCCATATGTGCGCCGAAGCGCCATCAGTCAGGGCGGAAGGCCCTGCAGCGCCCCTGGTTTGGTCACCAGAGGCTAAGAGGAGTGCCAGGGACCAGTGTGGTCGCCTGGGGGGCAATTGCCCTATGAATATATCAAGAAAAAAAGAAAAAAAAAGGGGGGGGACCTACATGGACCGAGCATGTAGATTCCTCACGAAGCCCCCCCCCCCCACTGTCCTGCTGAATCAGGTTGAAACCAGGGCAGTGCAGGGGTCAGAGCGCCTCCTTGGCCTTGCCTTCCTTTGGATATAGGCAAGGCTTCTAAGGAGGGGGGTGAAGCGGTATGGGGTGCTTCACCCATACCCGCTGCACAGCCTGTGGCCCTCTTCGCCAGGCTGGATCAGGAATTTTCCTGTTGATGTTACGGCATCCTGATTTCTGTGGGATTTCTGTAAAATACCCCAGAAATCGTCCTTTTTCGTCATTTTTGGGCTGGCGACGACAGTCGTCGCCTGCGCGACGCAAATCCAGATCGAGGATTTATTTCTGGATTTCTGGAGATTTTAATCTATTTTATTATAGATTTATCGTTTTTAGAAATAAAGGAATGTAGCGTGACCTTTTTCGGGGCGTTCCGCAAAGGTCAATTTTTGCGAAGTTAAGCACGTTCACGCATTTTTCAAAAATTCCTGAGGCGATCCCAGGAATCAGCCAGACGCCCATGGCGTGGCCCAACAGTGGGCCTTTTCATATGTGGTTTGAATTGGCACCGAAACACGTCGTGTCGGCTACGCGACGCGTTGGGGAGAGACACGCGAAATGAGTGTTTTTGACTCAAAAATCACTTTATTTCATTGATTTTCGCCCAAAAACCACTGTTTGGCCCAGTTTGGGCAGGATCTCAGTGGAGATCCTGATGGCGACGCCTCGTAGCCGTCAGATTTTCTGATGGCGGCGACGCCGTCGCCTTGATTTCGTCTTCTTTTTTATGCTATTTTATAGTATAGAATTGTTACATATACATATCACTTGTCTACATGTTTATTATGGTCTACATATACCTTCATCTCTTGCCCAGGACGCCAGATTGTGTCATGGCCGAGGCAAGGATCCCAGAATTCTTTGGAGATACCCAAATTCGAGAAGAAGTCTTGGATTTCATGGGTTTGGGGACGTGCATGCCAAGGGAGGCTTGGAGATTGCCCTCCCCCCAAATGCTTCACTACATTGTATCCCTGGCCAACCACAGGCATCCCATTGTGCCCATCATTGTTGGTGAGAACATACACAAAAGATGCCTCAAGTTATTGTACTGCGACAGAAAGCAGCGGTGGAACTGGCACAAAAAACAGAAGAAGACCCCTGTCTTGTACGGCTGTTGGCATCCCTATAAATACCTTGTGACAAACGTGTGGCGGCGCTTTCATTCGCTGTTTGTGTACTTCCCGTTTGGCCGCTTAGGAGTGGGAAAAGCAGTAGTATCCTACCCAAAGGTGGGAGTCACTGAGAGAACTATTGCTGGCATCCTCAAGTCTGCGCCGCATTTCTTGTGGCAGTTGCCGCAGAAGTCGAACAGGTTACACGCTGTTGCCAATCACGGTGAGACGGCGATGGATCGACTGAAGAGTGTGGTATGTAAAGCTATGGTGAACCTTCTGCAGAAGTGGTGTCCGCTTGTCCACAACTGTGGCTTTCTCGTGAGGCAATGCAACTGGTCCCGACGGCACCCAGGATCCGTCATCCACGCCCATCATGTTTTGCGACCGGTGTTCGTGCTTTTGACAGAGCTTTGCAGGGCTGCAGCTGACCCACTTGTCTATGTGAGGACCATCGGTGTCGCCTTGTTGCATTGGCAGGCGTAACAGCGGCCTGCCCGAATTGTGCTACGGTGAAGAGTTTGGCGACGTCATGCTCAGTCGACTGGGGTCCATGAAAGACAGACACACCTCGGCCGTCACAGCGAGCGACGTGGAAGATTTGTTCGTCCAAGTCTGCCCTGCAAGAATAACCAGACGCCCCCTGGTCAGCGGTTTGTCGTTCGACATTGAAACCAAGATCCAATAGCGCTTGCACTGGTATGTTACTGAAGACCGCCTGAGAATTCGATACTTTCCCTGGCAATTGGGTACCTCGACTACGGAGAGGCACTGGGAGACTGAACCGGATTTCCTGTCCGACCCTTAGAGCGAGCCGCACGTGGGCACATACAGGACTGTGTTGACAGATGTTTTGCGTACATTTCTGCGGCAGCCCCGGAACTTCTCACTTGCCGTGGTGCGATTGATGGACAACAAGGTTCCTCTGCGGTCTGATGCGCAGCGAACAAACCTTCTGGACACAATCTGGGCCTTTACCGATGCATGGAATCTGTTTCCGGTTGATTCCCAGCTCCGGTGTTGTTGTTGCGCGCACGCCGCTGCTTCTGCTCGCTCCTGTGTGTTGGGACTGAGAGCCCTCGCAATCGTCTGCTGAAAAAGACCGTTTTTGAGTAGCTGTTCTTAGGTTAATGTGAGGCCTCGCAATACAAAGTAGATAATTGCAGACAAATACCTACGTTGTCGATTGCGAGCCCTCGCTATCGAAGCATAAATACATACAGTTTTCTCCCTTTTTACAGGCCAATTTCAACATGGCAGAACGCTTGACGCCAATAAAAGCGGGCAGAGCATCACCAGACACCTCACAAGTACCGTCCACGCAGGACACGGTCCCAGAGGAGATCCTGCGGTTCTACAAGAAGACTTTGCAGGTGGAAGTCAATGTCACAAGCCTTGTGATTGACAAGCAGAAGAAGTACGGTCAGATCCAGAAGTATCAACAGAAGCGAGTGGACGAGGTTAAGAGAAGTCTCATGGCAAACCCTCTTGAGGAGCCCGTGACCATGACTGCATGGCAATCACCAGGTACGTAACCGGGCCGCAGCGGCGATGTTTCTGTGCATGCTCTCAAGACCCTTTTTCTGTCTCCAGCTGATGATTGGATGGTCATTGCGAAGCGCACTGCGTCTGCGCGCTCAAAGAGCTCCGAAACGAACGTCTTGAAGAAAGACCTCGACCCACCGCAGTCGATGCAAATTATTAAGGTCAATCTGCTGAAGACGGAGACGAGTTGGGCTACTCGGGTAGGAATCGCAGGTCGGAAGTAGGCCATCGATCTGGACATCTTTGCTGTGCCACCGTTGGAAGCACTTGACAACTTCCTTGTGCATTTGCAAGATCCGCGGCTGGCCCTGACGAGTCTGCCAGGGATCACATTCACCGAACCATTTCGAAGGCCGCGAGCGGAGGTGCATGGGTTCCGCCACAGGTTTCCGACGATGAACTCCAAGTATGTTCCTTTTTTGAATGCGAGGCCTCGCAATCCGGAATCTGGCTACGTACCCTCCTCCCATGCAGACGCATGCGGTTAAGGCGTTTGAACCGTTCTTCATGTGGGTGTACCACGTGGAGGACGCAGCGGTGCAGTTCCTGATGAACTTCGAGAACATGGACACACGAGTGACAATGAACCAGCTAAAGTTGCTGCAGAGTCTGTATGACCCAGCCGTTCTACAGCGGGTCGCTGCCGACATTCCGAGACCAAAGACGAACATCAAGGAGATCCAAGACCGGGATTCTACTTACCAGAAGCATCAGTGGATCAATTGGCGTTGGGGAGCCGCTCCCGATAGCGTCATCCAACCCTCTCGAAGTATGTTCCCTTGACAAGCAAGTAGGCAAACACGCAAACACGAAGCACAGTCGGCCAATACAAACGTTCCCCACTTGTGCAGAGGCCAGTCCGGCAGAGAGGGTACCGTTGCATGACTGGGATGTCAATTGGTTTCCGATCTTTTTGGGGGCCTGGCAATGGAAAGCTGAGGCTCCATCGCCAAAATGGGAAACACTGAGCAAGGCGTGGTTCTGGACGGCAATGGGACACAATTTTCTAAAGCATGGGGCATCAATGGACTTCCGTCGCCTGCGTGCACGACTGGCATGGCCCTTGACGGAGGTCAAGTCAACGGAGTCTGCCAAAGTGGATGTGCTGAACATGGAGGCCAGCCGAAGGATGGTCAATATGCTGTGCGCCCCCTACAAAGATCCGCAAAACCCCCTTAAGTTTTTGGAGGCGCTGGACACCGACATGATTATTCTGAATGCGAATCTGGCGCAGGGTGCTGATTCTGTGAGTCCCGTTGTGATTGTCAAGTTGATTGACAATCCCGAAAGTGTGCTTGTGATCTACGGCGAGGTGTCGCCCGTGTGAAACGCCCTGGCAACAGTTCTGGAGGCAACTGGAATTGCGGAGAACGATTACTGGTATGAGAAAGTGCAAGTGTGTTACTGGCTACCGGGTGCAGGCGAGACGGGACAAGGCGGAAATCAAGTAAAAGCACTGGTTCTGGTGGCCGGTGTGAAGATCAAGAAAAAGGTATGTACAACGCTTTTGGATTGGGAGGCCTCGCAATGCCTTTGACATCTCGCTACTCCTCATCGCAGATTTCACCATGCATCGGCTTGGGTGGCCGCGAATGTGATGAACCAGGGTTCATGCCGCTTGTCGTCTATACGTGGCTGGCAACGCTGATGCGGAACAGAGACCGCTCCGACAACGTCATGATCTTCGATTCCAATGTGCACATGGCGGCCAAAATGGTAGCTTTGGATGACCCCCCACAAGTTTGTTCTCTGCACTTGACCAAACAAAAGCGATGGGACTGGGCACGGAGGTACCATCACGAGCTGACGCAGCCTGTGCAGGCAGGAGTTGACCAGACCAGTTTGGCGCAGTGCGAGCTCTGGATCCAGTTTGGCTTGCCAATGTGGGTCGAGTACGAGAATGTGGGGTATGCCCGTCTGGAAGTGTGGACCGAAGAGGAAGCAAGTCAATGTGCTCATGCAGAAGTCGCAGACGAGGACTTGGGGGATCCTGAGGACGATGACGAAGACCCGGTGCTGACAGGATTTGATCAGCGATCTCCTCGGAAGTCAACGCAGGTTCGGGCATTCCAGGCTGGCGATGCAGATGAAGAGGAGCCAGAGGCGAGCCAGGCGCCGAAGCCGAAAAGGCTCAAGACAAAGGCGGCAGCAGAGACGAAGCAGACGACTCTAACGCAACCCCAGGTGGTGAAGAGGACGCTGAGCCTTCCGGATCCGGGAACAGCAGTGGGCTCCACGTCGAGAAATAAGATGTTGGCAGCGGCATTGAACAAGAAGAAGAAGCCCTAAAGGCGTTGGTGGCGCTGCAGCCCTCTTCTTCGAGAGTGTTGTCTCGCAGTGCGAGGCCTCGCATTCCAAGATTAGGCAACTCGCCATTTCTGCTCTTTTTTTCAGAAGCATCATCTCGAGATGATGATTATACTGCCCCTCAGGCAGCAGTCATTTTTTCGAGGCCTCGCATTCCAAAAGCCTCACGTGTCAACGCACATAATGTATTGATACTCTGTATTCTCTTTTTGCTTGCTTGTGTGTGACCCAAAGCTGTGTGTAATTGCAAACAATTACGTTGATTCATGTCTGGTATTGCGAGGCCTTGCAATACGAATAGGAAAATGTTATAGGTTTACAGCATTTCGGACATCTCTGGCGTAAAAGTTGGATTTTTCTGTTTGCAAAAAAGAAGCAAGGAGAGGACAACAACAAAAAGCAAGCCTTTATAGCCGGAAAACCCCCGGAATATGGTGCTTTTTACGGAAAGATGGGTAAAATGGCAAAAATTGTGAGAGTTTTTTTGGATGAAAATCATGCATTTTTGTGGGTAATTGGGCCAAACAACTGAGTAGGTAAATTTTGTGGTTAAAAAAAGAAGGCGAATCGGGAAAATGACCTGTACCAAATTTGCAGACATTCCGGTACAAAAGCGTACCTGCTTCGGATGCCTAAGTTCCTAGTGGTGCCCTTTGAACGAATTGTCCCCGTGCCTACCTTTCCACCTCCAAGAAGTGGACCATGAACCAAGATTCCGGAGATAAAAAAAGATGCGTTCACGAAGCATCGAACGGTCCTTGGTATCACCCAAACAGGGCATAGGAGAATTTCTGGGGGTGTTAAAGGTCATTAGTATGCTAAGCGAACGATCAATTCATTGCCCCGCTGCCACGTTTTTACCCTCTCAACTCCCTCTCCACATGTGGAAGTCAGACCGGATCATATCCCTGTCAACCCGGAGTAGACATGTGCAAAGATAAACCAGCTTACAAATCCAAGGCAGATCCCTGGTAGTGTAAGGCAACGAGAACAACATATGGGCAGAAAGATATGTATGCGCTCTAAACCATATCCCGGTCAGGGTAATGAGCCAGAGTCCTTTGAAGTCAGAAAGGAATAGACCTCAAGGCATGAGAGGTACGGACAACAGGACCCTCTTTTTGCACTCACCACATATGGGGATACCTGAGTCATGATCTGCAGGGAGGTAGAGCAAAAAGTGCAGAAAGAACATGACATGGGTAAAGCCCATTGATTATCAACACCTAACCTATTTGGGGCCGTATCACTGGCCACTGCCGGAATTAAAGCAGCTCAGAAGCGGAAGTCCTGGGTTTCTGGTCTACCGTTGCTGTGCTTGTTTGTTAGGCTTGATGATGAAAACCATGATGATGTTCCCCAATGCACAATAGTAATCACATAGTAGTTGAGCTGGGCAACCAAACACCAGATCGAATCAAAATCAGGATGTTCTCCTCCCAAATCACAGCACAGGTAGCAGAGAGGGGCTGCAGATGAACAATGTAGCCTTAAATACAAAGCTTCAATCTTTCATAAACAAAGCAAATGGTTTTATAGTGACAACTGACACAGGTCTGGCCCAATAGACAGTCATAGGCAGTTCACGTGCACAGTTTGGAATGCAATGGAGTAGGTTAGGAACCTGGGGCAACTACGTTGGGCCAGACACAAGATGTGGCTTGGCCAGCTTGGCGAACCAACTGGATTCAGAATCAGCTAAAAAGTAGTACCACAATAAGTAGATGAAACTGTTGAGCATCTAGGTCCTGAGTCGGAAGACCACTAGGCTCAACCTCTAGGGAAAAAGGCATGAAGTTCCTAATTTATTTTCATAATACCTCCATGGACGAAGATACCTCCGCTGACTTGAGTGGTAGGTGTGAACTTCATGGGAGACTAGGGTTATCAACGTAATTATTTTGAAAAATGTACCCTAGTGCTTCCAAAGATCCAAAATAGTTATTAAGTGTCAGCCTTCACTATGTTACAAAGAATAGGGGGGGGCTTGGCCTGGACCAACTCCCTCACAAAAGACTTGGATGTGACGTTTTCTTCTCCCCCTTGGAGTATTAGGTGATCAAGCTAGCAGTACCTAGGAAAAAGGCTCAAAATGCCTTGAACTGACCTGAGGAAATACTTCAAACTAGCAATTGACACTCTCATCAGTTCAAACAAACATTTTACACTGCTGGTACCTTAGCAAACGGCGTAACGCACCGTGTATGATGTCGCAATGGGAGGGCATTCCTCAAAGCTTGCCAGCGTTGAGCAAAAGGTTTCGGTTAAATTTTGGGGGTGGTGGGGTTGGAACCCAGGATCCCCTCCCTAGAAGACACATGGTTGATCCGTAGCGTTTGGTCGATCGCTCTAATGTGAAGGGCCATTGCTTTCGAACAGTGTTTTAGTAACTGCTCTGGCCAAGGGTCACATCAAGGCAGAGCAATACTTACGATGGAGGGCATAAACCTGCAGGAGCTGAAGAGAAATAGGAAATGAAGCTGACAGGGTGTGAATCCTGCGGTTTAGCGTAAGGATTAGCGATTAAGAACGTCAAATTGCTAGAATTTGACGTATAAACGTTAGAAATTGTCAAAGGTTTCCCAAACCTAACAGTCGCAGACGAGCGCAACACCCCCCCCTTTCACAAAGGTGAACAGGGAAGCATAATGGCACACTAGAACAAAGGTGTGTACCATGTTCTTGAAAGCTTTGAAAAAAAAACAGTTGCCTCAGAAACAGTAAACATTAGGAAACAAGCGAAAAAAACACAAGACAAAACAGAGCACGCGCAAAACCAGATATGCAGGTATGCTGCTGTCATGACACAGGTGTGCATTGTGCTCGTGTTGGTGGTTACCTTAAAACAATAGGGTTGTCCTCGTAGCGTCATGTGGAGGCTTCGGCCTTCTCTTTCCCTGTTCTGCGCAGGTAAGCAATCAAATGAAAGGTATGGAAAAGGAATGATGCACACCGCACCGTTATTAGTATGCTAAGCGAACGACCGATTCATTGCCCCGCTGCCACGTTTTGACCCTCTTGGCTCCCTCTCCACATGTGGAAGTCAGACCGGATCACATCCCTGTCAACTCAGAGTAGACATGTGCAAAGATAAACCAGCTTATGAATTCAAGGCAGATCCCTGGTAGTGTAAGGCAACGAGAACAACTTATTGGCAGAAGGATATGTATGCGCTCTAAACCATATCCCGGTCAGGGTAATGAACCAGAGTCCTTTGAAGTCAGAAAGGAATAGACCTCAAGGCATGAGAGGTACGGGCAGCAGGAGCCTGTTTTTGCACTCACCACATATGGGGATACCTGAGTCATGATCTGCAGGGAGGTAGAGCAAAAAGTGCAGAAAGAACATGACATGGGTAAAGCCCATTGATTATCAACACCTACCCTATTTGGGGCCGTATCACTGGCCACTGCCGGAATTAAAGCAGCTCAGAAGCGGAAGTCCTGGGTTTCTGGTCTACCGTTGCTGTGCTTGTTTGTTAGGCTTGATGATGAAAACCATGATGATGTTCCTCAATGCACAATGGTAATGACAAAGTAGTTGAGCAGAGCAACCAAACACCAGATCGAATCAAAATCAGGATGTTCTCCTTTCAAATCAAAGCATAAGTAGCAAAGAGGGGCTGCAGATGAACAATGCAGGCTTAAATACAAAGCTTCAATCTTTCATAAACAAAGCAAATAGTTTTATAGTGACAACTGACACAGGTCTGGCCCAATAGACAGTCATAGGCAGTTCACGTGCACAGTTTGAAATGCAATGGAGTAGGTTAGGAACCTGGGGCAACTACGTTGGGGGAGACACAAGATATGGCTTGGCCTGCTTGGCGAACCAACTGAATTCAGAATCAGCTAAAAACTAGTACCACGATAAGTAGATGAAACTGTTGAGTATCTAGGTCCTGAGTCGGAAGACCACTAGGCTCAACCTCTAGGGAAAAAGGCATGAAGTTTTTAATTTATTTTCATAATACCTCCATGGACGAAGATGCCTCCGCTCCCTTGAGTGGTAGGAGTGAACTTCATGGGAGACTAGGGTTATCAACCTAATTACTTTGAACAATGTACCCCAGTGCTTCCAAAGATCCAAAATAGTTATTAAGTATTAGTCTTCACTATGTTACAAAGAATAGGGGGGGGCTTGGCCTGGACCAACTCCCTCACAAAAGACTTGGATGTGACGTTTTCTTGCTCCCCCCTGGAGTATTAGGTGTTCAAGGTAGTAGTACCCAGGACAAAGGCTCAAAATGCCTCAACCTGACCTGAGAAAGAATTTCAAACCAGCAATTGACACTCTGATAAGTTCAAACAAACATTTTACACTGCTGGTACTTTAGAAAACGGCGTAACGCACCATGTATGATGTCGCAATCGAGGGGCATTCCTCAAAACTTGCCAGTGTTGAGCAAAAGGTTTTGGTTAATTTTTGGGAGTAGTGGGGTTGGAACCCAGGATCACCTCCCTAGAAGACACATGGTTAACCAGTAGCGTTTGGTCGATCGCTCTAATGTGAAGGGCCATTGCTTTCGAACACGCTCTTAGTAAAAGTCCTGGCGAAAGGTCAGATCAAGGCGGAGCAATACTTACGATGGGGGGCATAAACCTGCAGGTGCTGTAAGGAAATAGGAAACGAAGCTGACAGGGCGTGAGTCTCGCAGTTTAGCGTAAGGATTCGCGATTAAGAACGTCGGATCGCTAGAATTTGACGTAAAGACGTTAGAAATTGTCAAAGGTTTCCCAAACCTAACAGTCGGAGAAAAGCGCAACAGCCCCCCCCTTCACAAAGGTGAACACGGAAGCATAATGGCACACTAGAACAAAGGTGTGTACCATGTTCTTGAAAGCTTTGAAAAAAATCAGGAGCCTCAGAGACAATTAAGATTAGGAAAAAATCAAAAGAAACACAAGACAAAACAGAGCAGGCGCAAAACCCGATATTCAGGTATGCTGCTGTCATGACAAAAGTGTGCATTGTGCTCATGTTGTTGGTTTTCTTAAAACAATGGGGTTGTCCTCGTAGCGTCACGTGGAGGTTTGGGCCTTCTCTTTCCCTGTTCTGCGCAGGTAAGCAATCAAATGAAAGGTATGGAAAAGGAATGATGCACACCGCGCGCCCATAGAGTAAAAGGGGGCGATGTGCTTGCGATGCATGTGCGTAACTCACCCAGTGACACATTGTTGTCCCTGCAAGGTGCCTGCATTCACCCTCTCTCTCTCTCTCTCTCCCTCTCTCTCCATAGGTTAGGAAAGAAGTATTTGCTCATGCCTTTGCTCATCGGTTCGTCCAACTAGGGTTGTCCAAAACATTAGGCCTCGTTTTGCGTTGTTTTTTTGCCGTTCACCATGCTTTTCCTCCTGTAGGTGCAAGCGTAGAAGAGGTGCATACACATGATGCATTAATCTCTTAGGGTTGTGTTAAATTGTTGTAGGGCTGTTTAAGCGCTTAGGACCACCCCTGCGCTTGTTTTCGATGACATTCACATGCTGTGCATAGTCAGTAAGGTAGGTGAGCCCAGGAGGAGCGCCCTCCCTGATTGATTTTGTTGCCTGTTCCCTCCACAACGCCCTGTCCTCGTGGTTGCATGCGTACAGACAGTCCATTAAAGGGACTCAGCCCACTGGCTTCGCACGTGGTATAACCTTTGTTTAGGAGACCAAGGGCGCTGGCCTACATTGTACAAGATAACGGGCGGACTCCTTAAGCTTGCTTGCTGGATAGGGGCTTGTAGGGAACTGACGTATTTTGCAGGGTAGCACCCGTATAATACGGCGAGCATGGTAGGGTCTTGTCTTCAACTGCTCTTGCATGTGTACATCATCTCTACAGGACGGAAAGGTCAGGGTTATTGGTGCACAAAGTCCAACCACCACCAATGGAGGCGCTGATCACAGATCGAAATGGAAATCAAGTGGAACAGTATGACAGCGCAGGAGCAACGCCAAAGGCAAAAAGGCTGTGCACAGGCTCAGAGCACTCCTTCCCTCCAAGCCCTTGCAGGGATACCCGCGGGGGCGTCCCTGTTAGGCCAAGCTGCTTTATACGCTGTGTGCCGTTCTCATTTCACAGGCGGGGCGCTAGGCCCCGTGACTTCTTTGGCAGCGTCATCAGGTAGCAACCCTGGCAGTGGCTGAGTTCCGTTGTGCTCAACCTACGTTTGAAGGCTGGTGCTGTCATTAGTGAGTGCAGTGTAGTGGTGTCTCCTGCTCTGCATGCGTTTCCTTGCGGGTAGGCAAAACAGGCGTTTTGTATGCCCATAGCACACTTGGCCATCCCTTCCTTTTAGTATGTACGGCTTTTGCGGTCTCCCGCTCTGATAGGCGCCAGCACAAAAAATGGGCGCCCTAGCAGTGACCACAGTAGCTGACTAGGACCTTTGGTCCGTCATCAGTGAAGGCCATGCGCAGCCCCGCCCGGGAGAGAAGTGGGACACATACAGACATACTTAGCACACTTAGGATTATGGCAACACCGTCATGCAAGATATAGGAGGCTAGAACGCCATGCATTTGGACCAACTAGGGGTCCTAACTGTGGGCACACTTGTCCCCAAGGAGGGTTGACACACCTTGTCTAATACACATTGCTTGTTGTTCCCCCTGTAAGTTCTGTCCCGGGTGACTGAAGGTACCGAAGGGCTCGGGGCCGGCTAGACCCGGCGTGCAGCCTTGCGGGGATGCGACTTCGATGGTTGTTCTGGTATGAATCCGATTGAGAAGAATATTTGGCCGATTTGGGTCGCGCACGCGCACCAGCGGCCATTGGTGATTTCGGCGAAATGATCGGATCGCGATGGATTTACAATGAATGGACAGCGGATCTGAGTCTGCCACATCACAAATATACAGGTCAGTCCCTGAGACCAATCTCGGGGTCGGCGGTAGCGCGGATGTCTCTAAAATGGCGAAAATGTAGCCAACGGGGGGTAGATCTGTGACGATTTTAGGAGATTGGCGAGAGCCTCACCTCGATACCTCCTCTGCCACGATGTGAGTGCTGTTGCGAGTAAATGAAGGGGCCGGAGGGCTCAGGGCCGGCTAGACCTGGTGTGCAGCCTTGCGGGGATGCGGCCTTGATGGATGTTCCTGTTTCTGAGGGGACCCCATGGGAGGCGAGGGAAGCGAGAAGACTAAACAAGTCCACGGTCATATGACCCAAAGAAAAATACCAGTCTACATGGAAAATTAATGCGGATGAAGCTAATTACATCTGATTGTCTGAATCTGTCTGAAAACATTTATATAAAATCTGATTGTGAAAAAACGTTTGGCCGATGTAGGTCCCGCACGCGCAGCAGCCGCAATTGCCGATTCCTGCTAAATGATCGGATGGGCCCGGATTTACAATCAATGGACAGCAGATCTGAGTCCGGCACATCAGAAATATATAACTCAGTTGCTGGGAGCAGCCTGGGGGTCGGCAGTAGCGCTGATGTCTCTGAAATGGCGAAAATGTAGCCAATGGGGGGTGGATCTGTGGAACCTGAGCAGAGTGGGGCTAGTGATGCATATGGGACCTTGCCCTCATATGTAGGGTAATTTTAGTAGGTAAAAGTATCTCTCTGCGAACCCTGTAAGGTCCAGGAGATCGCTGATGCTTCATTATGAGTGCCAGCTGGTGTATAGTAGCAGGAAAAATCTCCGAGCTGGCCTGGAAATTGCTATTTTGGTCACTTCGTCAGGGCTTTTTAAGTGTCTAATGTATTTTAGGGTTCATTGTACTTTCAAAGTAATTAGAGCTGCCGGTGTGAAAGCGGGCGCCAGTTGCCTCAACGATTTTTGCAACATTTTTTTGTGGTGAAACATGTCGTAAGAGTCGTAAATGGCTACAGAAAAGCTGTTTTTATATGAAATTTAATTGAATTATGATGAATTTGCACTGCACAATATATATTTCACAAAGATGCACTAACCTGCCAATTTTCTCCAGCTGGCCTGAAGTGACGGCCACTCCCTCGCCTACATATATACATATCGGGCAGATTCAGCATATGTCTGTAGGTGTTCTAAAAAAATAGTGTATTGTGCCAGATTGCCTTAAGGGCCCTAGGCTGCTGCATGGGGGGTGACCCATGTTTCAAGTTTTAACCTTGCTTTCAACATGTGTTTGACTTTGCTTGACTGGTGTGACCCCACTATGATCCAAAACTGGCTTAGACCTGTTGACCGTAGGACAGTTCCTGTCGGCGACACTTGTCGACGATGTGAATCACAGGTCGCAGGGCCTGTGGAGCCCTGATTTAGTGACTTTTTTGCTAAACATGGAACGTTAAGACATGGTTGGGTACTTCGGTATGTTTACATGTCTATTGAACTAGGGTATTGCCTTGTTTGCCCTCTCCTCATTTCACAGGACACCACATTGTGTCATGGGGCGAGCAAAGCTCCTAGAACAATTTGTCAAAGGGTGGTTTTACGGGTTCTGTTGTGCATGCTTGCCTACGCAAGGGCCCTCCAAGGTTGCAAAAAATGGGTTTGAAAGACACTGACTTTGATGACAAAAATGGAGTCCAAGATGAAGCTGTTCGCCTACATAGAGGCAAGTTGGACATCCAAGATCCAAGAACGTACCAATACGTTTCAAAATTGTTCTCGAGTCGATGCAGCCCAGAAGGAGGACTTGCAGTGCTTTATGTTCTTCAAGGTATGCGGACCCTTGGCAAAAGCCATTAGAAGGAGCCAATCCAAGGAGCTCAAGTCCTTCACCAAGCCCAAGATTGGACTGCACATCAACCAGCTTATGGCCTGGCGTGGCCTAGAAAGGCCTGGAGTGACATTTCCACCAGGTATTTTTTTTTTTAGGCATGGCGATCCCCCGCCCAAAACACACAATCAATGCTGGATCTGCAAGGTTCCTCGAAGGACAGCCGCTGTATTTACATGAAAACCAGGGTGACGGGGCATTTCTGGGGTGCAGAGCACTGCCAGGTGCCCATTTCTACCAAGTATGCCCTCCAGAACCTCCGATTCCTCCTCAAACACTTGAACTGAGGAGCATCATCAAGAGCTTCAAGAAAACGATCCTGAGCAAGGAAATGACGCTTAGTGGGCATCCTACTCTGGGTCAGAAGTGGCGCAGATCGCTGAACATTTTGCGACAAGTTTGTTAGCGATGACCTGCGACAAATCTGGGCCAGCAAAAAGCCCAATTACCTGGTGGGATCATGTCCGCAATGCATTTCAACAAGCCATTGATTTTTATGAAGCCCAATAACAAGGGCACCAAGAATTTGATATGCCGGACAGCTCTAGCCAAGGTAGTTGTGGCCAGACGCCAACATCGCGTTGAGAACACCGTGGTAGACTCACGGCCGAGGAGCTGGAGAAGTTTGACAAAGAGACCCTCGGTGGTGGTTCTAGGGGTGGTTCGTTCAATCGAAAATGGAGTTTCGATCGAAGCTTTTTGGTTCCATCGAAACTTCTCATTAGATGGTAACTTTTGGTTTCATTAGAGTCAGGCTTTCTTGTTACAAAAAATTGAGTAACCGCCTCAACCGGTCCAACCACCCCAACCACATTGCACATTCATCATTTTCACTACCAAAATGTACCGATTTATTCTATTTTTGTTTCATTTTTGATTTTTCCTTTTTTCCTTCACTTCTATACTATAGAGGCCCTTTTCCCAATGGAGGTGTATAACTTCCTCGAACAGCAATGAGGTTGAGAAACACCATATTCTCAGCTCAGAGGTTGTATTCGCGAAGAATATCAGAAATGCAACCATATAACCCCTGAAATCTGAGATCTGTTCCCCCGAACATGCTGTTTGCCTCATTTCTGAGTTGAGGTTGAGTATGAACAAGTACGAGTCACTGGTCGGATACACCAACAGGAAACTGATTCAGTACCAAGAGAAAACAGGTGTCCCCATCCGCTCATTGTTTCCTGGCGAGAAGGTGGTGGATTCTGCGTGGCAAAAAATGTTACTGGCCCTGGAGCGTTCGATGCATCAATGTGCAAATCGGAAGAAGGATTTGTGGGGGTCTCCTGGGACTTTACTAAGCGGTTTCGGATCCGTAGCCCACGAAGAGTGCCTCTGGTTGAGGGTGGGCACCAGTTTTCAATTAAGCTCTTTTATTCGTGGCGATGGTTACCCTTGTGGTGGGCGATGGTGGGCACATTGGAGTGTTGCTCTGTTGAATCACGGGTATCTGTCCCGTACTTTAAGCCACTGTTGGCCGATCAGGGTTGCTGGATGTGATGAACAACACCTGGATGCCCTACAGGTAGGTGGGTAGGTAGGTATCTTTGGGAGCTCGGGATGCCTCCTTTGACAATGCAGGAAGAAGGTCTTACCAAGGGGATGTCCTGTTCCTCCCACTGCCCTAGGTCAGGCGCCTCTTAAGCCGCTCCCGCCGGTGCTTGGGAAGGCAGTGTCGCGGCCACCTGGTTCAGGTGTCCCGGGTCGGAAGGTGTCCCCATATGTATACGTGGGTAGGGTCACATGCCCTCTCCTGTGGGTTGCAGCTCTGGGGGCTGCCCGGCCGTGTGGAGTATCTCTTGTCACAGGGGGTATTGCTCCCAGGAGTCTACGGTACAATTGCCTCACCCCTGTGGGTCAAGTTGCGGGGCTCGCTGCTTGGCAGGCGACCCCTTTCTGGGCTGTGTGCCGGCACGCCTGTCATGGGTTGTTGCCATAGCTCTGGCTGACGTTTGCCATGGTCCCCGATGCAGCCTTGCCGGGCTCGGACCAGTGGCCTTGGAGCACTAATCCTGCCACTGGCCCGGCGGGTCAGTTGGGTCTCCCCAGTGCGTCCGACCCTGGGGGTGTGGTTCGTTGCGCCCTGTCCCTCTGCCGCCCT
The DNA here is from genome assembly GCA_964036045.1 of Eutreptiella sp. 'Long Island Sound 2002'. Classification (NCBI taxonomy): domain Eukaryota; phylum Euglenozoa; class Euglenophyceae; order Eutreptiales; family Eutreptiaceae; genus Eutreptiella; species Eutreptiella sp. 'Long Island Sound 2002'. The sequence goes on along the minus strand of OZ038380.1, from coordinate 71,773,511 downwards.
CGTTGCGTGCGCGTGTGCGGTGTCCTAGGCCACTTGGCGCCTGTCCACCGGTGTGCGCGCCCTTTGTGTTCCGTGCGCGGTGTCGGTGCCCACTTGGCGCTTGTTCACCAGTGCGCGCGCTGTGTCCGGTGTTTGTGTGTTAGTGGTTGCTTTGTAGGGGACCCTCCCCCTCCTTTTTTTTTTGCTCGTGTGTTTTTTTTATGTTTGGTGCCCTCGTCCTTTTGTTTGTGCTCTGAATTTTCTTTTTTATGCTTTCTCGTGTTTGCTTATCCCCGTTTGGTTTTTTTGAAAAAAGAAAAAATAAAATTGAAAAGGGGGCGCGTGCACACTGCAGGCACAGGCATGGGCATCAGGTGCAGCGGTGCAGCAGTGCTGCGTTCTTGGTCGTGGTGTGCGTCGTCAGCGCTTTGTCGGCGGTCGTGCCCCAGGGGTGCTGCTCGCGCGTCTTAATTTACATGGGTGCGGGGTAGGGTTGGTTCGGTTAGGTGTCTACTTGCGTCTTGGCTAGTTTGGTGGTGCTGGCTCGTTAGGCGGTCGTGCGGGCTGTGGCTGCGGTCTGTGGCTACTGTCCTGCCTCGTCTGGCTGGGTCAGGATCGGAGGTTTCCAGCTTGCGGGGCGTGGTTCGTGTTCCCCGACTCGTGATTTAGCTTCGGCTGGGGCTAGGCATCTTTGGCGGGTTAGGCGGTTTTGACGGCTGCAGGCTTGGGTTTGGCGGCGTCCTGCGCAGTGGGTGCTCGTTGGCGCGCGCGTTGGCCTCCATCGGCCCCAGGTTCGCGTGGCTCCTTCTGGGCGGGGTTTGGCGTGATGTTCGGCGGCGGTGGCAGGCTGGGTAGTGGGTAGCGATGGGTAACTGCGGGCTGAGTTGGCTCCCGGGTGGCTCAGCCGGCGGGGTCGCTGTCGTTGGGCAGTCGGGTGCCTCGGGCATGGTCGGGCTCGGCCGGAGCGGGGGCGCTTCGCGGTGGTTCGCGGTGCCCCGCGGTAAGCGGGGCGCTTTGGTTCGCAGCCCAGAGCCCGGGCTGCTGGGCTGTGGACGCAGGGAGCGTCGCCGGCGTGCGGCCCGGGCGCAGCCCAGGGGGTAACCCCCCCCGTGGGGTTAGGTGGGGGTGCCGCCAGCGGGGGGGTCAGGCGAGTCATGTTGTGTGGCGTGCGGGGTTCCCGTGGTGCTGCGGGTCAGCGCGGTGGCGGTGCTGCCGGTGTCCGTGCGTCGACGCTTGCGGGTCGTCGACAGAGTGTCTGTGTGTGGGGGTGCCCTTGGGGTGGTGTCCCACAGGCGCCTTCCTTTTCTCTGCATCTCCTGGAGGGTTCGCCGCAGGCGTCTGAGGACATACGGGTGGTCCTCGGGTGCGGGGAGCCCATGGGCAGTGGTTCCAGCGCATGGTGGCCCGAATCTCGCGAGCCCGTGCAGTGGGGGCGTCAAGTGGTGGTGGACTGTGTGGTTGTGGTGGTGAGGGTGTGCCCGCTGTGTGTGGTACCACGGCGCCGCTGGGAACGGTGGCAAGCGCTCGTGGTGGTGGTAGGTGTGTCCGTGGTACACGTGATGGTGTGGTGCGGTCCAGTCTGTGGGGGCCAGCTGCGCTGGGGCGTGGTGGTGATGGAGCTGGTGGAGGCGGCTGTAGTATTCGGGCATCAGGGGGTAGGGGTCAGGGGCGGCGGGGGCGTGCTGATGGTGCTGGTGGTGCCAGGCTCTTTGGCCCTGCATGAATGGTGGTCCCTGTGCGACATGGATTTGTGCGGGTAGTGGTCCATGGCCGGGCCGTTGGGCTAGGCTGGCGCCGTACGGCGGTTGTGCCGGGCGTTGGTGAGGGTGTTGCTGCAGGTGTGCCCCGGGGCCTTGGAAGTGGGCTGGTGCGACGTGGCTGGGCCTGGGTCCCGGCTGGGGTGCCGCGCCCTGTTGACGGGCGCCCTGGCGGGCCCCTCGGCCCGTCTTGGCCATTTTGGCCTGGTGGGTGACGGGGGCGGGTGATCCCCCCCGTCCCCGTGAGGTTGACGGGGCGCGGGTGTACCAGTGATGCCCCTCTCTGAGGCATGACTCGAGGCCTCTGACGTAGGCGCGCTGGTCTGCGGGGTCCATCTGTTCTACGGTAGCTTTACTGGGGGCGGCCAGGTGGGTGTCACGACAGGACGCCCAGCACTCCGGGGGCCTCAGCTGTGTGGGAGGGGGGGGCTGCCCGGTAGGGGAGTGCGCTGAGTGGGTAGGGTGTTTCTTTCTGCCGGCCAAAATCGGTGTTGAACCGGCGGCAGGTTCGCCGGAGGTAGTCTGCCACCTCCTCTGGTGCCATCTGCGCCCACGCTTCCGTAGCCGGGGCTCTTGCGCGGGGGGCCGGGGGCTGTGGGTTCGGGAGGTGGAGGCCACGGTGGTGGAGGTAAAGGGCCAAAAGGATGTGCCGGGCCGCCACATTCAAGCCGCCCCCGCTATTGCGTAAGGGCGGGCTGTGCAGGGGCAGGAATGCATCACCCGTGGCCATGGCAATGGTCGACACATGGTCCGCTGGGTCCGCCCCGTAATGCCCTCCCAGGTAGTCCCGGAGGATCTCGATGAGTGGCCCGAAGAAATTCGGGTGGCTGGCGGGGGGGGGGGGGGGGGGTGCGGCTGTGGTTGCGAACTGCGCGCGATGGTAGGGTTTGGGGTCCCTGCAGTGGGGGCAGTTGGTGAGGGGGTGTGCGGCCCCTAGGCAGACCCAGTGGTTTGGGTTCCATGGTAGGGCCGTCAGTGGTATCCGTTGGCGCACACAGAGGGGGCACGCGGTGGCCGGCGGTTGGCGGTACCGGTGGACGGATGGTGGCATGGGGGCATGGGGGCTTGTGGTGTGCATATGCTGCTGGGTGTGTGTGCGGTGCCTGTGGTGCTCTTGCGTGCTGTGTTGGTGTCGTGTGTGATGGATGGTGCGCGGGCTGGGGGGGGGGCTGGGTCCTGCGTCGGCTGGTAGGTCGCTGGGTGGGGTCTCATGGTTGATAGAACAGGAATTTGAGGAGGTCGCCCTGGTCTGCTGGGGGTAGGGTGGCTGCATGCTGCAGGTGTTTGTGGGTCGGTATGCGAGTTGTTCGGCCGTTTTGACAACAGCCGTCCGTTGCATGTGCGCTGCCGTGGTCTTTGGGTCGTCCGCATGGATGCGTAGCAGGGTGTAGACGGCAGTGGGGATGAGCCCCCTGCCGACCGCCTCGAGTACCTCTGTCTGCCTGACGATGGTGGCGATTTTTTGGGTTGCCGGCGAAGGTGTCGGCAATCCGGTGTGTTGTGAAATGGTGTGGGTTGGTTTCCAGTCTGTGACGGTGTCGAGCCCCCGGTACAGGGGGCATATCTTGAAGTGGTTGCAGGTTTTGTCCTCTGTGTCGCCACAGATGCATTTGGTGTACCCCGCGGGGACGTGGTTTGAGCGCCGTGCGTACCATCGGTAGTACTGGGTGAGGAGGGGAAGATGCTCGAGGGCGAGTTGGAGTCCGGTTTTTTGCAGGTCTGCCGGGAGGCTATTTGGGCGAAGGGCTGAGTAGTAGAGGAGCGTACGGAGGGAGTCTTCGAGGCGTCGCGGCGTGGTAGCGAGCTGCTGGATGGGCGTGGGGTAGTGGTACTGTTTGTCTCTGTCCAAGTATGGCGTGTCCTCGGGTATCCAGTGGGGGGACTGTGTTGCTGAGGGTATCCGGGGTAGGTGCTGCAGGTGGCTGTGGTGTGTGGTGTCTAGTCGCACGTGTTCGAGGCCTGGAGTGTGGTTGGTGTTCTGCTGTTTGGCATGCGTGTCCGCGCGTCCATTGCCGTACGTGTAGCGGTGGGACTCCTGTTTGACGATGTGCAGGGCGTCCCCGGGGTGCATGCCTCTGAAGGCCATCCACAGTCTTAACCCCTGTGTGGTGAGGCCAGACTCCAGCGCCCTGTGGAGGGGTAGTTCCGCGAGGCGCTTTGTGGGGCGAATGTGGACCGTGGCGTCTACGACTACCCAGATGTTGCGGGGCCGGTTTGTTGTGGGTGGCAGTGTGGCTATGACGGCGCCCGCCGGTGTGGTGCTCCACGTGGAGTCCATCCGCACGCTGATCGTGGGGGAGCGCTGCTGGGTGCCCGATGCATCAGTGAAGAAGATGATGTCGGTGTCGCTGGGTACGGGTAGGCAATTGCTGTCGGGTGATAGATGTATAAGCGGTTTCCTTGTGGCGGTTCTGATGGTGGTTTGTGTGGGTTGCAGTAGCGGCGTTGCGTAGACACCTATCCCTTGGGTAATGATGGCCTGGGCCCGTTGGATGAGGCAGATGAGGCCCCTGTCGGGACGCCCCTGGGTGATGTATGCATACATCAGGCGGAAGAGGTATCCCGTTTTGGGCTGGAACCTCTGGCACGTGATGGTCTGCCGCCGTTCCCTCTCTTCTTTGTCGCCGCAGCGAGTTGAGCATTTGTGTTGCAGGGGGCGCATGGGTGCTTCATGAGGTCCTGCGCGGTGCGGGTCGCAGCGGTCGTACTCTATGGCTACGCTTTCTGGGTCGGCCAGCTCGCTGGTGAATGTCCATTCTGCCGTGGGTGTTCCACTCCAGGCCACGTGCGCTGGGTGGCCCGAGGGTACTGTGTGAAACCAGGGGGAGAGCCATGCCTGGTGGTCAGCGGTGGTGGCGGCTGTGGGGATGTGATAGTTGGTGGAGATGAGGTGCAGTAGGGGCCATGGGGTGTCAGGGGCTGCCGGACCGCAGTGCCAGTACGTGCGTGGTATGCCTTGGTCATCCTCTCTGACTGGTGGCACATTGGTCTCCGGGGCGTTGTGCTTGGGGATGGACCAAGGGGTGTGGTGCCGCTGGACGGTGCGGGTAGCGTGTTTGTGCCCGTGGGGCGCTAGCAGCAGGATGGTGGGTGGCGTCCAGCCTTCGCCCAACGGGGTGCGCTCCTCCCGCTGTGTGTCGCTGCCGTTGGGGGCGTCATGCTCATTTGGGCGGGGTCGAGGATGCTGGTGTTGGAAGGGTTTGTATGCCGCTTCGATATCCTTGGGTCCTGGCATCGTACATCCTCTTTTCGTGGCGCATTTTGTGCCACAAAGTGGCCAAGAAATGCCTTTTTTGGCCTAAAACGGTGTTTTTGAGGCCTGAGTGGCAGGTTTTAGGGCCCCATACCCTATGTTGGGGCGGCTGGACTCAAAGGAAAAAGGTGTTTGCAGGGTATTGGAATAAGCTACCAAGTGTTTCAGGGCCGCCATCACCAAAACACCGCATTTTTGTGGCTGAAAAGTGCCATCTTCGGCCTGAAACAATGTCTCTGGGGACTGAGTGGTCACTTCTAGGGCTCCATACCCTATTTTGAGGGTGCTTGACTCACAAAAAGGGTTTGGAGTGTTATTTGGGCAAGTTATCAAGTGCTTTGGAGCCGCCATCACCAAAAAAAAGAATTTTGTCGCCCAAAAATGGCCAAAAAATGCCATCTTTTTTGACCTGAAACAGTGTTTTTGGAGCCTGAATGGTCAGTTGTAGGGCCACATACCGTGTCTTGAGGATGCCGGTCTGAAGGAAACCTGTTTTGTAGGGTTTTGGTACAAATGATCCAGCTTTTTGGAGCCGCCATCATCAAAAAACCGCATTTTTCCAAAAAAATGGGCAAAGAATGCCACTTTTTGGCCTAAAACAGTTTATTTGGGGGCTGTTTGGTGGTCATCTATAGGGCCCCATGACTTTTTTTCACAGTGCTGGACTCAAAGAACCGTGTTCCACAGGGTATTGGAGGAAGGTATCATGTATTTTGGAGACTTTATCTCCGAAAAAACCGCACTTTTTGGCAAAAAAAACTATGGTTTGGGTTAGACAAAAGTTCTTATTGGCAACTAGGTGGTGAATGTTATATTTACCACATACGGCCAATTTCAGATGGTCTCACGCCTGCATTGTTGATGCACGAGTTGGAATTGTTCCAATTTGGAGGGTGGGGGTGGAACAAACTCCAAAAAATAAGCTCTCTATCGTATAATTTGACAAAAAAAGCAATATTTTGGCTTGCCGCTAGTTTTGGGATTTTTGGACCCCATAAAATCCTAGGTGGGTATGCGCTGGCCATTGCAGGTCGGAGAGGAACGGGGCGTGGTGAGCTCCGCCTCGGGCCATGACGCTCATCTGTGTCGGGGTAATGTACACTATGGTGATGGTGGCCCCCACGAGGCGTAGGGTCTCCACTGTGCCGGACGGGTGCCGATGCGTTTCGGTGTACGTGGCCACGAGTGGCCCCTGCTGATCGCAATGGTGGTTCGTCAGGATGGCGTGTGTGCTGTGCGGTAGGAGGAGTTGCAACTGGGTCCAAATTCCGGTGCCCACAGAGGTGGGGACGCCATGCTGTGCTAGTATCCAAAGAGGGCAGGCGTTGCGGGCCGTTTGCGGTTCTTTGAGGCGTATGGCTGCTGCCTCGCGGACCTCGGGTTGGTGGTTATGTGTCTTCTGGGTAGGAGGTGTGCTGCGTGGGCCATCACGGCCTCCTTGGGGAAGGACATGGGCCAGCCTCCGTGTTGCGCCCATGCCTTGGTTACTTGTTGGCGAGCGTGGTGTGGGGCGCCTTGGAGATCCGGGAGGTGTAGGGCCTGGTATCCGCTGGCCGGGTTGAGCACCGCCTCCATGAAGTATCGCAAGCCCTGCGTGGACAGGGAATCCCCCTTGGCAAGTTGAAGTAGTTGGGCGAGGAGCCCTTCCAGCTTGTTTGGGAATGCGATGTTGTGATGCCGTGTCGACTGTCTGACCCGCAGGTGGATTGTGCTTTCCCCCAGGTGTAGGGGTTTGCCTTTCCGGAGTTCGGGGGCGGGGGTCCTGACGTCGGCTAGCCCGACCGACTTGCAGGGGTGCACCAGGAGGTGGTGGGCGTCCAGCTAGGTTTTGGTGAGCAGGAGAATGGCGAACACCTGGTCTGTGGTCGTTGGTAGTCCTGCGTTCGCGGGGTCACGGTAACGGGTAGCTGTGGTCAGGAGGTTGTCGTCGGCGAAGTTGATGAGGGGGGACCGTAGCGGGTATCAGGCGTATCCCGGTTATACCCGTGCCAGCTGGAATGCCAGCGGGAGGGTGACGAGGAGGTAGAAGAAGGGACCCTCTGCCCCACCCTGGGGGACCCCGCTGTCTGTGCCGGTCCAGGGGGTAAGGCCTGCGGCTGTGATGACGGCTTGGAGACGGGTCTCGATTTACCTGGTCATGAAGGGTAAGAATGGGACCTCCATGGCATCCCATACCTCTGTGAGGAGCTGGTGCGGTGCGTGGGGGAACGTGCCTTGGATATCGAGGGAGGCGAAGCCCATCTCGTAGGGGTTCATGTCCAGCGCAGTGTCCTGGAGGAAGATGACCTGGTGGGGGGACCTGCCTGTCATGGCCCCCCATATGATGGCGGGCCCGTGGGCAAAGGCCGCCGGCGCGATGCGGCCCAGGATGACCGTCCACACCAGTTTGACTTCGGTGGTGGCGCATACTATGGGCCTCAAGTTTCCTGGCTGCGCCCAGTCCCGCTTCTTGTAGAGGGGGTGGACCAGGGTGGCCCACTCGGGGGGGATGGGTATGGTGCCCATGACGATGTCCCATAGGCGGGCTGCCAGGCGGCGCTTGACGGGCAGGGTGAGGCGTTGGTACGCTTCGGCGGGTAATCCGTCGACGCCGGGCACCACCCCCTCTTTTAGGCGGTCTAGGGCGCGTTGGAGTTCTGGGATGCTGAAGGGGGTGTGTTCGATGGCGCGCCGTTATTCGTGGTTGAAGACCTTTGGCACATTTTCGCGGATGATATGGGAGTCGAGCGCGCGGAGGGCTTCCCCGTGTTGTGCCTGGAAGCTATCCAGGACGGCTTGGAGGACGGTGTTGGGGTCGTTGATGAGGCCTCCATCGGAATTGCGCACCGCGTGGATGATGCGGGGTTCCGTGTCCTCGAGGATGCGGCTGACGTACAGCAGGGACTTATACGGCGTGTCGCTTCTGCCGTACCTTTCGCGTTCCTGTGCTGCGGCTGCCATGCGGTGGGCATGCCATTGCTGGAGCTGGTGGCGGCGGGTGGTGAGGAACGCTCGGAGGTGGGCGTCTCGTTCCTCTGCCTCCGGTGTGCTCGTGTGTTGTAGGGTTGCGAGTTCCTCTTTTGTGGTCCAAATATCATGGACGAGCTGTTGGAGTGTGAGGTCCTGTGGTGTTCCCGTGTGGCTGGTGTCGCGTTCCATGCCGCATGCTTGTGCTGCCTGGCGCATGGAGGTGGTGAGTGTTGGTGCATCGGGGCGGCGCAGTATGGCATGTAGGGCCCTGTTATACCTGTGCCAGGCGCCGTGGTCGTCCTCGGCCAGGAACTGCAGCGTTGGTGGGAGGGTGCTGTCAGGCATGGTAGGTTGGGGAAGATGAGGTCCATGTAGAGGGGTCGTTGGCCCGTGGCGGCGGCCAGGAGGTCCCCGTAGGCTGCCTCGTGGACGCGCACTGTGGTTCGGTCCCCGTAGCACGTGTCGATGCGGGAGGGGTGGGTGCCGGCCTGGTGGGGGTAGTGGGAGGGTGTGCCGCTGAGTCCTGCTGTGAGGTCTGGGAGGCCCAGTTGGTGCATGGCTTCCCGGACGGCAACGTCGGTGGCTGTGGATGGGCTGGTGCGGTCGTCATCGGTGGAGGCGGCGTTCAGGTCGCCAATGATGATGATGGGCCCCAGGAGAGGGAGACAGCGGTAGGCCAGGCTCAGGGCGTCCAGGAAATCCTTGGTTTCCTCTCCGAATGGGAGGTGTGTGAGTAGCACGTTTAGCTGCCATCCAGGCCCCACGCATTCGTACGCCCCGAGGCGGCCGTCCACTCCGAGGTGGGAGTGGGCATGTACCTTGACCGATGTCTTGCAGTAGAGGGGCACCCCTCGCTGCCAGTGGGCCTGGTACCTGTTCCCTTCTGGGACCAGGATCGATGCTTGTTCGGGTTGGTCTGCCCTGCGGAGGGCCTGTTCCAAGATCCCAAGGAGGTCTGCGCCTTGAGGCTGTGGTCCGGGCATGGCTTGCAGTGTGGCGGCCTTGGTAGGGCTGTAGGTGACTGCTGGCTCGTTCAGAATGTTGATGCAGGCGTTGGCTTCCGTCGGCGCAGGCTTCTGGGGATCAGTGATCGTGGGGGTGGGCCGTCTCCGGCCCGGGCCCCGTCAGGCGTCGAGGAGGTCGATGACACCCTGAGCTGCGGGCGCCTTGCGGCTCCGCTTCTCGGGCTGTGTAGCAGGTTCATGGTGCTTTTGTGGGTGGCCTCGGTGACGGTGCCGGGTCCAGTGCTAATGCGTGGGAGCAGGTTGTTTTGATGTTGTGCCGCGGCCCGCCTGCGGGCCGCGTGGAGGGCGGTGCTGCCGGCGGCAGGGGGCGCGTTTTGGGTGGGCTTTTTGCGTGGGGTCGGGGTGACGTGCAGCAGATGCTTCCATTCCTGTCGTGGGTGTTGTTGCGGTGGCTGGAAGCCAGGGTAGGTTGTGAAGGTATATATGGTGATGGGGGAGCGCTCATGCGTGGCCTGGTGGTAGTAGTGGTCGCGATACGTGTTGTGGGTGACGATGACGTTTGGTGTTGGTATGTCGTAGTGGAGCGTGGTACTGGGGAGTTGTTTGGTGACGCGCTGTTGCGTCCCCTGCTTTGAGTGAGGTGTCGTGGGGCACGAGGATGTGGACGGCCCAGGCATCGTGGGTAGGGAGGTCCAGGTCCGGTAGGGATGGATCGATGGGGCATCCCCTGAAGTCTGCGAATGCTGGATTGTGGCTTGCTGCCGTCCCTTGGATGACAGACGGTGCCCGTTGGGGTGGCGCCCCCACTTGCTGGGACATTGTGGCGACGGTGTGAGCGATTGCTGTGAGGTCGGGCCTGAGGCCAGGTTGGTCGGCTGGTGGTTGGAAGCCCCCTTCTGGCGCGGAGTGTTGCCACCATAGGGTGTAGCCTTCTTGCATGTGATCGTGGGGGGTGTGCACGAGGCCTTGGTGGCTGGAGATGGTGGTTTTGAGCTCTTCCGCTGCCCCGCGGTGGGGGGTGTCCGTGTAGGTCCAGACTCCGCCGGGGGTGGCTGTTCCGATGTGGGATTCGACCGTGGTGGGGGCCGGCTGTAAGGTCTGCCTAGTGAGGGAGGGCTTTTGCAGTCCTTCGTGCAGGATGGTACATGCATTTACCCACCTGTCCCTCCACCCCTGCCTGGCTTCTTCCGCGTTTGTCCCTGTGGGTAGGTGTACGATGATCACGTCCGGCGGTTGGGGGGTGTGGTGTGTTCTTGGATGTGCAACCACTGGCGGTCGTGGGCGCCGGGCGCGGTCCGGTCGGCCGCCGGTGGGTCAGTTGCGGGGGGGGAGGGGAGGTTTCCTCGCTATGGCCTGCTCCCCCGCCTTTCCCAGGCGGGCATCAAGGCGGGACGCCTCGTCTGCGTATTTCCGGGCGCCACCGTGCTGTTGCGGCCCACGGCGCCGGCGCAGAGCCGCCGGCTGGCAGCAGGTCATGCCGGAGTGAGCGGGCAGCTGATCGGGGGCACTTGGCGCGCGGCTGCGTTCGCCGCGGCTGCGGCGTCTCCCCCCTGGTTGCAGAGGCCCCTCCGGGGGGATGCGGGGCCGCCGTCTCTCTGGTCGGCCCCGGCCGCCCACGGGCTTCGGGGGGGGGGAGAGGGGGGGAGGGGAGGGGTGGGGGGGGCTCTCCGCTGTCCCCCCCCGGCCCCCTGGCGCCGCCGCCCGGGGGGGCGGCCTGGCGTTTCCCGTCCCGGGGGGCAAGCCGCTGACCGTGGGGGGCGTACTCTTCCCTCGCCTCCCCTCAGCCCTTGGGCGCCGGGCCCTCGCGCAGGTCCTCGCCTGGGTCCCCTGCTCTCCCCGCCATCGCCGCGCGGTGCCGGCTGGCCGGGGGGGAGGGGGGTCGGAGGGCCGGTGTGTGCTGAGAGGGGTGGTTCGGGTCAGCGGTTAGCGGGCTGCGGGGCAGTGGGCGTCCTCTCGCGCTCGGTGCCCTCGTCCTCCCTCCCACTGGAGGTGGCGCGCGCACCTCCACCGCATTGTACGGTGGGGGGGGGGTGGGTCGGGGGGCCCGGTTCCGCTGGGGGGGGCGTCCCGCGGCACTGTCCCCTGTCCCCCCCCCCGCTCATCGCCTGGGCCGACGGGGCGCGGCCGTCACCACCGTCGTCGCTTGTGCGGGGGCTGGGGCTGCGGCGGTGGCGGGTTCCACCAGCGGTAGCGCCAGTGGGTGGGGGCATTGCGCAAAGCCCGGGGGAGCCAGTTGTTGGCATCCGCATCCTTGATGCGGAGTACCGCCCCCCCCTCCAGGAAAGCTGGCCACGTCGGCACCCTGTTGGGCCACGCCGCCCGAATCACCGTCCGGAGGATACTCTCGTGGTCCCCCAGGGCCGCCCACCACCCCGGGGGCACCTCCTGGTTCCCCCCGTCCCTCCGGAGGAGCACGGCATCGAGGGGCCGGTTCCTCATCCCCCTGGGGGTCCCTGAGCAGGCCCAGCTCAGCCACCCGTAAACCTCGACCACCAGGGGGAGGGCCTCACCCCCCAGGGGGTCTGGGACCGTGTCCCAGTCCCGGTCCCAGGGCCGGGCTCCCTCTGCCCCCCTCGCCGGCCCCCCCTGCGGCCCCTGCGCCCGCGGCGCCGGCGCCGCGTCCTGCCCCCCCGCCGCCGAGGCTGCGGCCATCCGCGCCGGCTCCCCCCTCGGCGCGGGGGGGGGGCGGCTGGTGCTGGGGTCGGGGGGGCTGGGGGGGGATGAGGTCGCCGGCATCGGGGTTGATGTTGTAGATGTGGGCGTGGTGGTGGTGGTGGTGGTGGGTGTGGTGCGCCGGCATTTGTTGGATGCCGGGGGGGATGCACCGCACCGGCTGCACGTCCGGCTGTGGGGGCACCCCGCCCCCCGTCCCTCTCCCTTCGCTCCGCCATCCCCCCACAGCTCCCATGCCCCGTCCTGTCTGTCCCCGAGGGCCCACGGGCCCTTGCCCTTGCCCTTGGGTCCATTCTCCGCCCCCACGCCTTTGTCCCCCTGTCTGCGCTGCGGGTCCTGCCCCCTGTCACCTGTGCCCTGGCCTGCCCTGCTGGCGCCCGTATCCTTCCTGTGCCCGTGTCCATGCCCTTGGCTGCGCAAACGCTCGCTGACCGCGCCTCGCCCCACTCCATGCGCCTGCCTTGGCGCCCTGCTCGCGCCCCTTCGTGCCCTTTCCCGGCTCCTTGTCCTGCGTCGTGCCGCCCGCTGCCTGTGCCCTGTCCCCCTCCGCTGCCGCTGGCCTCGGTACCTTGTCCGCGCTTTCGCCCTCGCTCCTTGCCGCGCGCGCCCAGGCCTGCGGCCTGCGTTTGTCCCTCGGCACTCCCCCCGTCGCCTCCTGCCCCCCGCTCTGCGCTCCCGTGACCGGCACCCTGCCCCGGCTGCGCGCTGTCCCCCCCTTCCCGGATCACGCGCCGGGCGTCCTGTTGCCGCTGCAGCTGCGGCAGCGTGACGCCGGGCGGCGAACGCTCGGGCGCCGGGGGGTGGACGTGCCGCGTCCGCCCCGCAGGGAAGGGCTTGGGGGGGAACGGCTTCGGGGGGCTGGTGTGGGTGTGGCTGGGGTTGGCGTGGGCGCGGTACTTGGCGCCCTCCCTGCCGACTGCTGCTGCTGCGGCGACCCCCGGCGAGGCGCCCTGGGCCCGCGCGGGGTCTGTCCCCTGTGCCCGTGGCGTGCTGGGGGCCGCGGCATGGCCGGCCGGGGCTGTGGCGCGGCTCGCCGGGGCCGTGGTTTCGGCTCCTCGCGCACCCTCTCGGCTCTGCTCTGCGGCTGCGGCGGCTCCTGGTGAGGCGCCCGGGGGCCGCGCCGGGGCCTCGCCCCGCGCTCGCGGCGCGCCGGGGGCCGCAGTCGGGGCTGCGGCGCGGCCTGCTGGGGCTGCGCTCGCGGCCCCCTGTGCGCCTGGGGCCCCCTCCGGGGGCGGGGCGGCAGGGCTTGCAGCCTGGCTGGCGGGAGCGGCCTCCTCCGCCGGCGCAGGTCCCCGGTGTCGGTGGAGGCTGCGCGGGGCTGCCCGGCCGGCAGCCCGACCGGCACCGCCGCCTCTGCCAGCCGCCGCTCCTCGCGCTCTGCGAGGGTCTCCCCCGCGTATCCCGGGGTGACGGGGGAGCGGGAGCAGGACCCGCGGTGGTGGCGGTCGTCCCGCTGGAGGGAGCCATCGGGGTCCGACATCCTGTTATCCTGGTAGGCATGTGTGGTGGCAGGTGTGCCCCCCCGATCACCTCCCGGTGTATCCGTGTTGTGCCGTGGGCAGTGCTGTGCAGTGCTCCGCAGGGGGGAGGGGGGTTGGGTTGGGTTGGGTTGGGTCAAGGCCTCGCCTGGTCGCCTACCCACGGTCCGCGCCGCCTTCCCTGCGGGACCCGACTGGGCGGCCGTACCCGGGTGTCCGGTAACAAGGCCTACCGGACTGTTGACCGCCCCCAGACCCCGCGGTGGCGCTCGCGGGCGGGAGATGCCGCCGTGCCTGTGTGTATGTGCCCTTGTGTGTCTGAGGGGGGGGGGGGAGGGCTGTGGCACACCTGCTTGGTCCATTGTTGTTCGGCGTTGGCGCACATGGCGCGGGGAAGTGTGTGCCTGGTGCTCCAGGCCCCGGCAGGGAGGCTGGAGAGCCTGACGCTGAGCCCGCCGGGGGAGATGTGGGCCTGGGCTCGCAACCTCCACGTCACAAGGACATGCTACCCAACCACTCCACGACTGCCTATTGGCACGGGAAGGCGGTGGTACGTGGCACGACTGGGGTCAGACCCGCACTCCTTGACTGCCTCAGGCACAGGTGGTGCTGCCTCGCGGGCTGGGTCCGGCTCCCACGGCCGAGGGCGTACCCTGGGCAGATGGAGGGACACCAGGGCGCAGAGTGTGCTTCCCTGCCCTGGGTGCCACCAGTGCTGGCTGCACTGGCTGCGGCGCTACAGCCCGCGTAGACGAGGGGGCCCAGAGGGCACCACACCCGAATGGCCTCTCCGTTGAGGGGGGAGGGGGGGAGGGGAGGGGGGGCCGGCGGTGGCGTTATCCCCGTGCGAGCGGGGGCTGGCGGCCATCCATGGGCACTGGGCTGGGAGGCGGGTGAGCCACGCGGCCCACACGTCGCGCCACAGCTCCCGGTCCCGGGCGGGGCTCAGGGCCCAGGGCCCCCGGGGGTCGTCGGGTGGTGCCCAGGGGAGCCGCACTAGGTGGACCCCCGTAACGGCGGTGACCTCCTGTGTTCGCAGGAAGGTGTGTACCCCGTCCCGCGCCGCGGGCGCTGGGAGGGGGGGGCGGGGTACGGGCGCTGCCCCTGTACAGGAGGGTGGGGGTGATCCCCAGGACCCGCTCTGGGTCCCCGCGGGTTGCGACGACGACGAGGAGCAGGGGGGTGCCCGGGCGCTCTTGCCAGAGGACGTGCCCTCTGTGGTGGGCACCCCTGGTCTTGGAGAGGGGGGGGGATAGGTGCGGGTTGGCTCAGCCGCGGGGTGCGTGCGTCGCCGGCGGGAGGGCGGGGCAAAGGGCGGGCTCCCCGGGGAACGCCTCGCACACGACGGCGTACGGGGCGGTCGGCCTGGTGCCGTCGTACACCGGGTTGGTCAGGCGGGGGCAGGTGGGCGCCTCGTCCGCGCCTTCCATGAAAACCGTGACTTCGCCCACCTCCAGGTCGTCGTCCGGCAGATGTGAGAGGTGGAGTGCCGCGTCCAGCTCGGACACTCCTCCTGGGTATGTGGCCCGCGCCTGGTTCAGGTACGGGGCCGTGTCCCCGGGGCAGCGCGTCCTCAGGGCGTGCAGCAGGGCTGGGGCGCTGCTGTGGAGGGACATGGCGGATCCCGCGCCCGTCAGCCGCAGGGTGTCTCCGTTTGACAGGGGCCGGCCTGACCGGCTGGACGTGCGCCACTCCATCCAGTGTCCGTAGAGGGCTGCCTTGGGGCTGATTAGCCCCAGCCGGGCAGAGTTCACGATCCGGTGCATCGCCGGGAGCAGCGTAGGGGCCCCTGCTCCGTTCAGGGCGCGGACGGCCGGGAGGGCGGCCTCGCCGAGGAAAGCCCTCGCACTGCCCGTCGGGTCGCGCTGGGCGGCAGCGTGCGCCTCGTGCGCCTCTGTCACCGCGTCCGCTACTAGGCCCCGGACGGCTGTCTCCTGCGCCCGGCTGCGGGCTCTGGTGTGCTCCGGCCCATCCCCCCGTCAGCCAGGCATGGTGCTGCGGGCTCTGTAAAGCGCGGCGGCGGTCAGTGGTCAGGGCGCGAACAAGTGCGACAGGTGCGCGACGGACGTGGGGTCCCGCAGTTGCACGTGGATCAAAAGGAGGGCGGCGCCCGCGGGGCCCGCGCGTTCGTGTGAAGGGGCTTGTGCCCCCCTGATGCGCCGGTGCAAGGCCTTCTCTTCCGTGCGCCTGTGCGGGCACGCGGGGGGTTCAGGCCAGGGGCACACGGCCACCTGGAAGCACTGCGTGCCCCTGTAGGCGCCCGTTGGCGCTGCGGAGGACACCGTGTCGCATTCCCCGCAGAGGTGGCAGGTGTGTAGGAGGTGGGAGGGCGGTTACCAGGGGCGAGACGGCGGAGCTAGAGGTTGTCCGACCTCTGGCGGAGGGGATCTCGGAGCTTCAGCAGGCGAGCGCGGACACGGTGCCGGTAGTCCTTGCTGAGCGTCTTCTGCCGGATCTCCTGCCACGTGTCGTCCGGGAGAACCCCGTGGTCGTTGAAGGCGGCGATGAGGTCATCCCACGCCGGGCGGGGGTGCCCCTGGGGGCAGGTTGCCATGTATATGTGGCGACCAGTGAGGTGGGGCACCAGCGTGCCCCATCGGTACTCGTCTGCGGCGTCCCGGTGGAGGAGGGCCAGTAGGCTGCCGTCCGCAACTGCCTCCCACCCTAGCCACAGCCCGTCGCAGCTGTCCAGCTCTTGGGGCAGCACGGCTGCAAGGTGTGTGGGGAGCATGAGGAGTAAGGGCCCCAGTGTGTCGCCCAGCCGGGACAGTGCGTCGTCGTACACAGGCCCCCCAGTTTTGAAGTGCCCCACGGCGAGCCGGGCGGCTCCGTCCTCTGGGGGGAGGCACCGGATGGTGGCCGCGTCGCGTTCCCATGTGTGTATCTCCGGAGCCCGGAGTACGTGGGCGGTGTGGAGGACGACGCAGGGGGGAATGCGCGCTCGGATGAGCGAGGACACGTCCCCATTCCACGACGCTTGTGGCCCCGGGGCCGCCTGCAGCCACTCCTTCGCCGCCGCGTCCCACGGGTGGTCGGGGCCCGCCCCGCGGATCATGGTTGGCCGCGGCCGGGTGTGCGGCCCCCACCCCTCGGGCGGGATGGCGGCGTACCGCTGTGCGGGGGTCACCGGGGCGCGCGTGGCGGCGCACCACCGGCCCCATTCGCGCGCACATTCCTCGGCCACTATACTGGCCTCCCATGCGGTCATGGAGCCGCGCCCAATAATCCACAGCGGGAAGAGGGCGTCTTCTAGGTGCTTCGAGAAAGCCCCCGGCAGGTCCTGGTACGGGTGGGGGTCCTCTTGCCGCGGGCACTCTAGGGTGCCATTCACGACACGGAGGGAGGCCACGAAGTCCTTGTCAGGGCGCGGGGGAGGGGGGGGGGCAGCTGCCCTCTGCTGCGGTGAGCCATCAGTGCACCCGGGCCGCCGCGCCTAGGGGCTCGTGGAGGAGTTGCTCCAGCTGGTGATTGCGAAGCTCCCACGCGAAATCCCCCAGTCGGAGCATGTGGTGGAGGAAATCGTCTACGGAGGTTTCTCCTGGCGGGTCGTAGCGGGCTATGGCGCGGAGCTCTGCCTCTGCCGCGTCAGGCACCAGCCCAGAGCAGAAGACTTCCGTCCATGCGGCGCCCGCGGAGCGCCACGAGGCCACCCATAGAGCCTTGTCCCCGGGCGGGAGGGGGCGGGTTGCCTCTTGCACCGCCTGGCGGTAGTGGGGCCAGAAGAGCCGTGAGTGGGCGCACCCCACGTGCATGTGCACCGGGGTCTCCTCCTGGCCGCCGCAGAGGAGGACGGCGATGCCGGAGAGCCGCTCCTTCCAGACGCAGAGCCTGCGTTGCACCGGCGTGTGGCCGTCCCTCGCCCGCAGCGCCCGGTGGTTGGTGGCCGTCGCGCTGAGGTCCCGAACGTGAACATAGGCTGTGGCGTGGGCCGCGCCCAGAGGTGTGTGCCCTCGGTGCGTCAGCGCATTGTCCGCCTGTGCCCGCTGCGCGATCACGCTGAGCGTTCGCATCGTGGGGGGCCGAAGCTGGGGGTGGCCGTCATCACCGGCGACAATGAGCTGGGCGTGGCTGGGGCCCGGGGGCGTGTTCTGTAGGACGGTGTCTTGGGACGCCGCCCAGTCCGCCTTGTGTAGTAGGGCGTCGCTGTGGTCGGAGGTGGCTCGGGCATACCAAAGCGGGTGCTCGACGTGTTGCCCTCGCGCGTGCAGGCCGTCCGGGAGCCATCGCAGGGGCATTTGGTTGACTACCTTTGCTGCGCCCGCGGGGACTCCCGTAGTCCGCTCGCGATCCGCGTGTCGCAGGAGGTGGAGGATGACTTCGGCGTCCACTGTGTGGACCCATGGCCGGTGGGCCCAGTATTTTAGGGGGAGGGAGGCGGCCACCCCCTCTCCGTCGGGCACTGTGCCCGAGATGGCCACCGCCCACGTGGGAGTGAGGTCGGAGGCGAGAGCAACGCTGGTGGCGTGCATGCAGGGTCCGCCCCCCGACGCATCAGAGGAGGTGTGGCCCCAGGCCTCCGGGATCAGGTAGTACCCGGTGGGGTTGAGCCACCCCGCGTTGAGGTTGGCGGAGTGCACCGAACGTCAGGGTGGCTGGGGGTCAGTTGGTCCATGCTCAGCGCCCTGGTGTCGCCGGGGCGGACTGCCGGGTGGTCGTGTAGTTGGACCTCTGCTCCAGCGAGCGTGCTTGCCCAGGACCGGAGCGCCGTCACATGTTTCCTGAGCCACACCGGGCCCCCGCGCTGGTGTACCACCAGGTGTCCCGTGTCCTCCGGTTGATCCTCCAGCGTGTGCACTGCCATGTGTGGGTCGTGCGGCACCTCCGTAGCTACCAGCAGGGCGGTGCCGCGGGGGAGCCCACGGGGCCTGGGCTGGCCTGCCCCCACCTGCACGATCACCCATTCGGTCTGGAGCTGCGCTTGCTCCGTCGCTCGGGTGCATTGGTCGTCCGTAGTCAGTAACCACACCGGCGTCGGCGCGTGGGGCCGTGGGCACAGGGGCTCGGGCCACGCCACATCCGCGTTAGGCTCTTGTTGCTCACCCTCCGCGAGTACGTCGCGGAGGATGTACAGGAGGGCCGCCGGTGTGTGGTATGCCGCCCCTTGCGTGGGGGGGGACAGGCTGCCCCGACGGCGGTAACCCCCGACGTGAAGGTGCAGGCCGTCTGGGGTCACCCGTGGGCCAGTGTGGGCGTCCTGCTTAGCCCTCGTGGGGGTGACGAGCCGCAGGCGGGGGTCCCGCATGCCGGTGGTGTGGAAGAGGTGGACCAAAGCGTTGCACCACCCAGGGTGGTTGGTGAGCTCCTGCTCGTGGCAGCAATAGTGCAGGTGTTCATCGGCGCACTGGTTGAGGCATTCCCGCACCGCCGTCGGCCACGGGTCGTCGTTGTCGGGGAAGGGGTGGTGCGGCCCGTGGTGCCCATGCCACGGCGTCGTGTGCGGCACCGTCAAGCGGCACATGTTGCGGTGTCGTAGCTTGGTGGTGCGCAGTGTGACGATGCGGCCCGGTGGGGATTGTAGTTGGACGTGGGCCGCCCTGGGGCACGCGATGGGGTTGTACAGTCCCACTCCTAGGGCGGCCAGGGCCCGGGGTATGCGGTGGACCCAGTCACCTCCCGCCAGGGTTACGAATTCCGGGACAGGGTAGTGCACTTCAGGGCATATTCTGTGCACGCCGGCAATTTCCCAGAACATCCTGGTGACCTCGGCGCGCACAGAGGTCGAGCGGTGGTGGACGAGTGTACCCACGAGGGCCACTGCTGCCTGTTGGCACCGCGTTGGCACTCGCGTGAGTCCCAGGGTCCGGTCATCCTGCAGGCTGTCCCGCGAGGCGTCGAGGGCGTATCGTGCCCTGTCCTTCGCGACCTGGACCGTGATGTGGTCCAGGTGGCGCGCGGTGTCGGAGTCGTCGGCGATGAAGGGGGCGACTTATTGCGTCACTCCCCCTAGGATCGCCAGGATGACGTCCTGTACCACTTTCGGCGGCGCGAGGGTGTTGAGGCACCTGTGGTGCACCGCCGCCAGGCGCAGGCGGTGTTTGCGCTGTAGGGAGAACTCCCTGTCCGGCTGCAGCTGGAGCCCCAGGTAGGAAACAGAGTCCGCCGCCGGCACCCAGCGCCATGGGTTTTCCAGGTGGGGACAGAGGCGCAGCTGCAGGCCCGGAACCCCTCCGTCGTGGCCATGGCGCACTTGCGGGGGTTGAGCTCCATGCCCATCATCCCCAGGTACGCGGCCACCGCCTCCACGCCCTCGACCAAGTGCTGTAGCGTGTGGGCCACTACCAGCAGGTCGTCTATGTAGGCCTGGATGAGGCCTCGTTCGGCCTCGCCGGGCGGACGCAGACGGTGCCCCTGGGCCCTGAGCAGGGGCTTGAGGACGAGCGCGTAAAGCAGGGGGCTCTCGGGGTTCCTCTGCCGGACGCCGCGCAGCATGTGGACGGGCTGTGTCAGCCCGTGCGCGGTGACGATGCGCAGCCTGGCACACGTGTGGAGGAAGAGCAGGAGGTCAATAGCCTCCGGCGGCACGGAGAGGTGGCGCAGGATGAGGTGGAGGGCGCCGTGCAGGACGGTGTCGAAGGCCTTGCGGGCAACGAAGGAAAAGACGTATTTTGGTCTTCCCCGTTGGAGCTGCCGCTGCGCCATGAACAGGGGAGGGCCGGTGTTGGAGCCGGGGAGGGCCCCTTGTAGCCAGTCGCTGACCACTCCGTGTCGAGTGAGCACTTCCGTGATGCGCTGGGTGAGGGGGGCCGTGAGCAGCCTCATGTCCAGCTGGCCCAGGGCTTTGGGTCTGTAGTCGTCCAGTCTAGCAGAGCCCGGTACCCTGGGGCTGAGCCATATGTGTGCGTCCCTCCAGTGCATCGGCGGCGGGGCGCCGCGGAGGATGGCCCGGTAGGAGTGGACCAGGAGCCACTGGACAGGTGCCGGGAGGGCCTTGATGAAACGGGCCCCCACGTGGTTGGGACCCGGGGCCTTGCCATCCGCCTTGTCCAGGGTGGACTGCAGGTCCTGCATGGAGTACTGCTGGACGTGGGCCCAGGCCCCGTCAGGGACCTGGGGCACATGGCGGCTGAGAACCGCCTGGAGGCCGGGGAGGTCGACCGGGCGCTTGTCGTACAGTTCCCGCCAGAAGGGGCGAACCGCAAACATCACGTCGTGGGCCTCGATGGGGAGCGTTTGGGTGTTGGGGACGCGCACGTTCCAGAGGCCTGACGGGCCCGGGGCCTCTTCCTCTATGGCCCCCCGCACGGCTTTCGCCCGTTGGGCGATGTCCTGGGCGTGGCGGCGCCAGAAATCTTTGATGGCTCTCTTGCGGTCAGCCGCCAAGAGCGTGCGCAATTGGCGGATGTCCTCTTCGAGGCCGGCCGCTTGCCTTTCGGGCTCCTCCTGTAGCTGGCCTTGCGTGGCCGGGTGAAACCCAGGCGACGCACCCCGCAGCTCCTCCGTGAGCCGGAGCGCCGCCTCGGACCGAATGCGATGCCGTGCCAGGTCCGCCTGGTAGGCCGCCGGCGCGCACGCTGCCAGGGTGTCGTAGCGGAGGATCGCCGCCTGGAGCTGGTTCCCGCTCTCAGGGGGGTCCCCTCCCGCCGGGTCCGTCTCCGCCGGGGACGGCTGCCGGCGTCCCACTACCCGCGCCAGGGCGTCATGCGCCGCATGGAGGTGTTCGAACACCTTGTCCACTGCGGCCGTGGGCATGGACCCGTAGGCTTGCTGCTCTGCGGGGCCCAGCCAGGGCGCCAGGGAGGGCTCATCCTGCGCGGCGGTGACCGCTGCCCACAGGCAGCGTCGGACGGGCGCGGCCTCGGCGTCGTACGGGAGGAGGCGGCCCTCTGTGTGGCTGTAGGGGGTGGGCATCGTCGCGTGCCCTGCCGCGTTGAGGAGGCCTGGCAGGGCCAGGCGGACCGGGAGGTGGTCTGACCTGACCACTTGCGGGTGTGCCATGCCGCGGGCCCAGACGCTTTCCCGCAGGGACCACGGCAGGAGGGGCTGGTTGACCAGGAAGGTGTCCACCCTCTGCCGGGACGGGTGGAGCGTGGGGGTCATGTCCACCGCGCCGCCCGCCGTGGCGCTCTGGAAACCGCAGGCCTCCGGGCCCGCTCGGAAATGCTCCGTGGCTGTTTTGGTGGCGGCATCCATGTAGACGTTGGTGTCGCCGGCGATGACCACCGGGTGTCTCCTACCGGAGCTGCGCGCCGTGGCATACATCCGTATGTCGGCCCAGAACGCCGCCTGCCCCGCCCATGAGGAGCAGCCCGCCTGCGGTCCCTCGACGTTGATGGGGGTGAGGCCCCCCCCGTCCGTGCGGATCTCCAAGGCCGCGGCCTTCCCTGGGACGATTTCCGTGAAGCGGAGCACCTCGTGCTCCGCCACGTACTTGCTGCTGACCGCGGTGAGGAGGACTCCCGTCTCGAGGTGGAGGTGGCTCCCGTCTCGGCCAGCCGGCTTCTGAAGGAGGGGGTGTACCCCTTGTCCCGGAGCGCCGCGGCCACGTGCATCTCCTGCGCCCGGGTGGCAATCCCTGTTTCCTGGAGCATGATGGCAAAGCCCCCCTCCCGGGTTAGCATGCCGGTGATGAGGTGCTCCTTGTCGGTACAGGCCGCCGGCCCCCGGTGCCGCCGGAGCGTGTCCTGGAGGCACCGGTCTGGCGGGACGAGGCCGTTGCGCAGGTTCCATGAGAGGAGCCATAGGGCGCCGTCCGCCGTGTCCTCCTGGAATCAGCTGTCCCGCATCGGCACTGCCGCTGGGTCCGCTGTAGCAGCCAAGTCTCCTGGGTGTGCCGGGGCCATGGGGTGTGGGGAGCCCGTTCCCAGCGGGGCCCACAGGGGGGCCAGGGGGGCCAGTCCCGCGGGGATGGATCCTTGTTGGGCTGCACCGCCAGCCCCCAGGGCCGCCCGGGTGCCTCCTCCTCGCCTTCTGCGTGGCCGGCCGCCTGGGGCGGGGGGCGCCGGGCGTACGGGGCATGCCACGGGGACCTCCTTGCCCTCCTTTGTAGGATGTGGGAGGCCGCCTCCTTGTCTTCCACCGGGGCGGCGGCGTGCACTGCGTGCCACGCCAGGTGTTCCAGCATCGCCCCGCTTGTGTAGTACTCTTCTGCACACAGGGGGCATTTTGTTGGCTCCGTGGCCCCCTGCGCCGGGGGGAGCGGCACCGACTTTCGAATGGCGCCCTCCGGCGCTGGGTCGAAGGGCAGGTTGGCCAATGGAACCGTGTGTGGCGCCAAAGCGCAGCCCGGCCCCGCCGCATTGAGGGCTCGTGTCGCGGGCGCGGGTCCGAGACTCCGGAAGGCGTCGCGTTGCGCGTCTGCCTGCAGCCACTCTTGCCAGTGCGTGGCGCCGATTGGGCGGTCGGGCTTAGCCCTCCACCGCACGTCGTGGAAGCCTTGTAGCCAGTGATACACCGTGGTTGGGACCGCAAGTTGGAGCTCTAGGTTGGCGAGGTGCGCCGCCGGCGGCCACACTCCCGGCTTCGCTGCCTTGGCGTTGTCCTTCAAACGGACCTGGAGCAGCAGGGCGTGGTGTTCGCCCTCCCGTAGCGCCTTGACGATCATGCGAGTGCAGTCTGCTACGCGGACTACTGCTTCAGGTCCAGGCAGGCGCTCGGGGTCGCAGACGGCGATGTGCGCATCCGCCGGGCTGAACATGCAGACTACCCATTGCGGGTTCTGCTGTCCCCGTTGAGCCACCGCGAGGGTAGACGCCGGGCGGGCGTGCGTGATTGGTCCCGCATGGAGGTCCGGGACATCTGTGGCCCTGATGGCGTCTCCCTGCCATGCGGCCCGTAGATGCTTTTCCTGGTGGGGGCTCCCGACCAGCGCGGGGGGGTGGGTCCACCCCTGTGCCTGCCTCTTGTTGGGGGCGCTGACGGTGTGTAGCAGAACTGCCAGCGGCCAGGGGTCCGCCGTCATATAGTAGGCCTGGGTGGGCCCCTGCTGCCAGTCGTCATGGGGCTGGGGCGGGAATGCCCCTTGCCTGGCTGTGCCGTGCCAGACGGTCCAGCGGCCTCCGGCCAGGATGTGCGACCGGTATCTCCCGGCGTGGCCGTGCAGGATGGCTTGGTAGCCTGCCGCCTGCAGCACCAGCGTCTCCGCCTGCTGAGGCCCGGGAGGGGGTACGCCGTCGCCTGCATCCCTGACGCAGGTGTGCTTGCGGAGCGTGGCGTGCCACGGGTGGGGCGCGTCGCCCTGCGTCCCTTGTATGCTTCCCGCGATCTGCGCTGGGCCGTGGTCGTGGACAAAACTCTCCCCGCCGTCTGCCAGTAGCGCCGCCGTGACGACGTACAGCTGCTCCGCCGTGAGGGGTGCCGTCAGTGTGTGCGTTGCAGCCGGCTCCGGGGGCCGTGTGTCTCGGCAGGGAACGTGGGGCAGCAGTCGCGCTGGCCACGCCCTCACGGGTCCCATGGTGATGGCCGCGACCGTGGACGCCAGCGCCATGCGTTCCGCTGGTCTGTAATGCCTGAGCCCCGTGGTATCCCAAGTGAGATGCCTGCAGGCCGCCATCCAGGCCACCGCTCCGCAGTTAGTGCAGTCCAGCTCAGCCCTGCCCGCGCCACCGCCTCCCCTTTGCTGCACCGTGGTGATCGTGTCGAGCGGGGGGCCCTGCTGCAGCGCCTCTGGGCCCTGTCCCGGCGAGAGGGTGGGCGAGGCCGGCACCGGGAAGCTCTGCGCGCCCAGGCGCTCCGGGTGCGTGTGGTACGGATTCTGCCGGCGGTGCTCCGGGGCCGTCCGGGGCAGGAAGAGGAGTTGGTGCAGGTAACAGTGGCCCTTTGCGGTGGACGAGTTGTGGAGTGTTAACCACTGTTCCACCACGCCCCCCGGGAGTGCAGCCTCGACGCGGCACTGCAACGCCAGGCGGCCCAGGCGGTTTGACGTGCCCGCGGGCGGGATGTGGGTCTGCGGGTAGAGCACCCGTAGCGGCTCCAGCGCCAGGTCCAGCACCTCGTCGGTGAGCTGTGCCGTAAGGGCCGACGCCCTGTGTAGGACGTGGCGGACTCCGGGTGTGGGGGCCGTGAGCTGTTCAAGCACCGGCCCTGGCGGGCACCGTGCGCCCGGGTCCGTCATCCACTCCCTGTTGTGGCTTAGCATGGCCCTCCACACCTCCCTTGTGAGGGCGTGGTGGGGGGTCAAGAAGGGGACTGTCCGTAGGAGGCGTTGGCACGCCGCCGGCGACCGCATGGGTTGCGGGGCGGTCACTGTGATCCACCTGCACGCCGTGTCAGGTACGGTTTCCCCCCACTCCACGGCCCCCATGCCCTCCGCGTGGAGTAGCGCCTGGCCCTGCACCAGGGGGAAATACGGGCTCGGGCGCCCGTCCTCCTCCCTCCACCGTACCCAGGCCGCTCCCGCCTGCAGGCTGTGGAGCAGGGCCACGCCGGGTAGGAGAGGCTGCGGCAAGGCCCCCTTGACCGCTTGGGCGGCATGGGCCAGGGTGCCCATGGGTAAGTACCACAGCGGTAGGACCCAGGGGTCCGGTAGCGGTTGCGCCCCCCCTGCGTCCCATCGCCGCTCAGAGTCTGGCGGGGCGGCCGGGACCGTGCCCGTCTGCACGAAGTGGCGCGCCCTCTTGTCGGGGTGCCGCTGGAGGGTTGCCGCGAGGCTGAACCCCTCTGCCGCGGGCGCCACTGAAAGGCCGCCCCGGGGCCTGCACCAGGGGAAATCCTGGTCGGTCAGCCAGGCGTGGAAGTCCTGGGCGATTTCCTCCGCGGTGCCTGTGGGGGCGTCCTCTGGTGCGAGGTCCTACATGACGGCGAGCACCGCCAGCGTGGAGAAGGGCCACGCCCGTGGAGGGGTGTACACCTGGATCGTCCACTGTGGGCGCGCGCGCCGCACGCAGGACGTGTGGAGCACCCCTCGGACCATGTCCGCCGCCAGGACCAGCACCATTCCTGAGGGTTCTACGATGATCCCCTCCGCCTGTCCGAGCTGGTGGCCCCGGGTGTGCAGGGCCACTTCCACTTGGCCCGTATGGGCGACTCGGTCGACGGCCTCCTGGATGTTCACGCTGCCGCCTGCGGTCTCATCCAGAATCCAGCCCTGCGCCACCCCGTAGCGCAGGGCGGCGCGTGCGGCCGCGTGCCCCACCGCGGGCAGCGCTCCGTCATCGGGGCCAGGACGGGGGTGTCGCTTGAGGCACCAGTCTTCTCCCGTGCGTTGGCCCCGGTTCCACGCAGGGCAGAGGGCGGGCACGCTGCCCGCCAGCGGTGCAGGTTCTGCGGGCGTGCTGCCCGCGGGGGGCTCTGGGACTATCTCCAGGTCGGAGTCCGCGCCCGCATCCTCCTGTGGGGGGTCTCCTTCGCCGCCTCTGACTCCCAGCGCCCTGATGACCTCGTGTGCCGCGTCCAGCGTCGGAGATCGGGGGCGTGTTTTGCGTGGGGCCGCGGGTTCCGCCATCATTGTTTCGCTGTGCCTAAGAGCAGGGGGTGGGGTGCGGACTACCCATGGCTGGTGCACGTGCTGTGGGCGCGGTGGGGCGTGAGTCGGGGAGCTCGAGCGCTGCCTCCGCGTGCCGGCGTTCGCGCGTTCGTACGGGCATTAGGTGCCCCCCCTGCCGCCCGCGGAGCACGGGTGACCCCGTTGTGAGGGGCGTCCGAGGCCAGGCGCTCTCCTCTCTCTGGCTGCCCTCCTTCGGTGCCGGGGTCGGCCACGCGTTGTTGTCGAGTTTGCGGGTGTGGGGGCCCAGTACTGGCCCCGCGGCTTGCATGCCCTGTGGGGCTGCGTGCCGCGGGGGTGGTGGGGGGCCGTCCCCGGGGGGGTTGGCCTGCCACTGTTGTGAGGGGCGTCTGGTGTCAGGCGCTGTCCCGCCCCCGGCTGCTCGTTCTCTGAGGCGGGCAGCCGGGGTTCCGCGACCCGTGTGTCCCAGGTGCGGTCGGCGCGGGCGTGGGGACCCAGCACCGGCCCCACTGCGTGCGCCCCTGTGGCCCGGCGTTCCGCGCTGTGGGGGTGGCAAGAGGGCGTCCCCAGGGGGGGTACCTTTCGCCGTTGTGAGGGGCGTCTGAGGTCAGGCGCACCCCCCCCCGACTACCCTCCCTCCGCGCGGGCTGTCGGGGCCCGCTATCCACGTGCTGTGGGCGCGGGCGCGTGGGTGTGGGGGCACAGCACAGTCCCCTTGGCATGCGTGCCCTGTGGGGGCTGTGTGCCGCGGGGGCGGTGGGGGGCCGTCCCCGGGGGGGTCGCCTGCCACCGTTGTGAGGGGTGTCTGGTGTCAGGTGCTGTCCCTCCTCCGGCAGCCCGTCCTCTGGGGCGGGCGGCCGGGGTTCTGCGACCCGTGTGTCCCGGATGCGGTTGGTGCGGGCGTGGGGACCCAGCAGCGGCCCCACAGCGCGCGCCATTGCGGGCCGGTGTTGCCCGCTGTGGGGTTGGCGGAAGGGCGTCCCCGAGGGGGGTGCCGTTGGCCATTGTGAGGGGCGTCTGAGGTCAGGCGCCCCGCCTCCACCGACTACCCGCCCTCCAGGCTGGCTGTCGGGGTCCACCACCCACGTGCTGTGGGTGCGGGTGTGCGGTAGTGGGAGTCCAGCACTGTCCCCTTGGCTTGCATGCCCTGTTGGGGCTGCGTGCCGCGGGGGTGGTGGGGGGCCGTCCCGGGGGGGGGTGGCCTGCCACCGTTGTGAGGGGCGTCTGGTGTCAGGCGCTGTCCCTCCCCCGGCCGCCAGTCGTCTGGGGCGGGCAGCCGGGGTTCCGCGACCGGTGTGTCCCGGGTGCAGTTGGTGCGGGCGTGGGGATCCAGCACCGACCCCACAGCGTGCGCCCTTGCGGGGCGGCGTTGCGCGCTGTGGGGGTGGCAGAAGGGCGTCCCCGGGGGGTGTGCCTTTCGACGTGGTGAGGGGCGTCTGAGGTCAGGCGCACCCCCTCCCCCGACTGCCCTCCCTCCGGGCGGGCTGTCAGGGTCCGCCATCCACGTGCTGTGGGCGCGGGTGTGCGGGTGTGGGGGCCCAGCACTGTCCCCTTGGCTTGCATGCCCTGTGGGGGCTGCGTGCCGCGGGGGTGGTGGGGGGCCGTTCCCAGGGGAGTGGCCCGCCACCGTTGTGATCGGCGTCTGGTGTCACAGCACAGCACAGCACAGTCCCCTTGGCATGCGTGCCCTGTGGGGGCTGTGTGCCGCGGGGGCATTGGGGGGCCGTCCCCGGGGGGGTGGCCTGCCACCGTTGTGAGGGGTGTCTGGTGTCAGGTGCTGTCCCTCCCCTGGATGCCCGTCCTCTGGGGCGGGCGGCCGGGGTTCCGCGACCCGTGTGTCCCGGGTGCGGTTGGTACGGGCGTGGGGACCCAGCACCGGCCCCACCGCGTGCGCCCTTGCGGGCCGGCGTTGTGCTCTGCGGGGGTGGCAGAAGGGCGTCCCCGGGGGGGGTGCCTTTCGCCGTTGTGAAGAACGTCTGAGGTCAGGCGCTCCCCTCCCCCGGCTGCCTGCCCTCTGGGCGGGCTGTCGGGGTCCGCCACCCACGTGCTGTGGGTGCAGGTGTGCGGGTGTGGGGGCCCAGCACTGTCCCCTTGGCTTGCATGCCCTGTGGGGGCTGCGTGCCGCGGGGGTGGTGGGGGGCCGTCCCCGGGGGAGGTGGCCTGCCACTGTTGTGAGGGGCGTCTGGTGTAAGGCGCTGTTCCTCCCCCGGCCGCCCGTCCTCTGGGGTGGGCAGCCGGGGTTCCGCGACCGTGTGTCTCGGGGGCAGTTGGTGCAGGCGTTGGGACCCAGGACCAGCCCCACAGCGTGCGCCCTTGCTGGCTGGCGTTGCGCGCTGTGGGGGTGGCGGAAGGGCGTCCCCGGGGGGTGTGCCTTGCGCCGTTTCGGGGGGCGTCTGAGGTCAGGCGCTCCCCCTCCCCCGACTACCCGCCCTCCGGGCGGGCTGTTGTGGTCCGCCACCCATGTGCTGCCGGCGCGGGTGTGCAGGTGTGTGGGTCCAGCACTGTCCCCTTGGCTTGCATGCCCTCTGGGGTGGGCAGCCAGGGTTCCGCGACCCGTGTGTTCCGGGCTGCGGTTGGTGCAGGCGTGGAACCCAGCACCAGGCCCTCAGCGTGCGCCCTTGCAGGCCGGCGTTCCTTGCTGTGGGGGTGGCGGAAGGGCGTCCCCGGGGGGGGTGCCTTTCACCGTTGTGGGGGGCTTCTGAGGTCAGGCGCTCCCCCTCTCCCGACTGCCCGCCCTCTGGTCGGGCTGTCGGGGTCCGCCACCCATGTGCTGTGGGCGTGGGTCTGCGGGTGTGGGGGCCCAGCACTGTCTCCTTGGCTTGCATGCCCTGTGGGGGTTGCGTGCCGCGGGAGTGGTGGGGGGCCGACCCCGAGGGGGGTGGCCTGCCACCGTTGTGAGGGGCGTCTGGTGTCAGGCGCTGTCCCTCCCCCGGTCGCCCCTCCTGTGGGGCAGGCGACCGGGGTTCCGCGACCCGTGTGTCCTGGGTGCGGTCCGTGCTGGCGTGGTGACCCAGCACCGGCCCCACAGCGCGCGCCCTTGCAGGCCGGCGTTGCTCGCTGTGGGGATGGCGGTAGGGCGTCCCCGGGGGGGGTGCCTTTCGCCGTTGTCAGGGGCGTCTGAGGTCAGGCGCTCGCCCTCCCCCGACTGCCCACCCTCTGGGCGGGCTCCAGGGGTCCGCCACCGACGTGCTGTGGGCGCCGGTGTGCGGGTGTGGGGGCCCAGCACTTTCCCCTTGGCTTGCATGCCCTGTTGGGGCTGCGTGCCGCGGGGCTGGTGGGGGGCCGTCCCCGGGGGGGGTGGCCTGCCACCGTTGTCAGGGGCGTCTGGTGTCAGGCGCTGTCCCTCCTCCGGCCGCCCGTCCTCTGGGGCGGGCATACCTTTCCCGCATGCCGCAAGGCCATCACCGCCACGGACGAGCAGAATGGTATGAAGGGACCAGCAAGGGGGAACCGAGGTGAAGCACAACACACAAAAAAAACAAAAAAACACACAAACAAAAACTAAACATACACACGTGACCCGTGGGGTCCAAGTATGTTGCATGCCACGCTACGCTACGCATCGAACACGAGACGAGAACGGCAACCACGCCAACAAAAGTAAGGGGTGACCACGAGGCGTAACCGCGACGTGCCCACCGCCCACCCGCACACCCGCTTATGTAGGAGGCGAAAGGGAGCGAAAGGGGACAAAAGGTATGCCGCCGCATGCAAACAAATAGTAGGCAAGCCACACACCGCCACCAAGAACGCAAGTATGTTACCATGTCGTGCCACGTCGCCAACCGCCCGGCCCGCGCCACCAACCGAGAGGGGGACAAAAGAAATGGCCTTCGGCCAGGGAGTGGTTGTCACGGGGGGCTAACGGTCCTGCCCTGCGGTGCAATGCGGGGCAACCGTGACAACTGCTCTTACAGCACAACCACCCTTTTTGTTCCGCTGATTAGAACACACAAATAGCCAGGGAGGGGGACACCGGGAGCATACACACAAATAGCATAGCGCCGACGTGTGCCGGGTCCCGACAAACACACGTGCATGCACCCACGTTCTCTTCCCCTCACAGGTCCCAAGGAGAAGCGTATGCTCGCGTTTGCGTCGTCCGGGCATTAAAGCAGGGTTGTCTTAGACGCTTAGGCAAGTATTGCGTCGTGCCGTCGTCTCACATTAGCGAACGCCCGGCAAGGCGGGAGGACTAGGACACGTTAAGGTAGTGGGGAAAGAAACAGGTATGTTGCATGTCACGCCGCGCACGCGGAACAGGCAACGACTAAAGGTAGCGGCCAAAGGGGTGTGGAGTCAAGACGGGAGCAAGTGGGGCAATAAACCTACGCACACGCCGGTCGCACACGCATGTCGCATGACGTACCAGCCAGCTCGAGGTGCCGTGTCGCGACAAAACCGCCGCCGCCGCACGCCCGTTTACGCCCTCTCCTCTCTCTACGCAGGTTCAAAGGAGGGAGCCCGGGCCGACAAGGAAAAAGACAGAGACACACAACAAAGCGGAGGCAGGGAAAAAGTGCATGCCAGGGAGAAGGGTAGAGGAAAGGGTAAAGAGCAACGAAGCCGCGAAAGGAACAAGGAGTAGCCAGCGAACGAGCAAGGGGCGCGCACAGGGGAGGGGACACGGCGGGCACACGGCGAGCACAACACCGCACCGGGACACCGGAGAGGGGAGCACCGGATGACCAAGGGAAGAGCGGCACCACGCACCACGACACGCACGGCACAGACACCACACACACCGCACACATCCAACGAACCCCGGCAACCCACCCAGCAGTGGGCGGGCTGTCGGGAGAGGGACAGCGCCTGACCCCAGGCGCCCCTCACAATGGTGGAAGGCACCCCCGCCGGGGAAGCCCTTCCGCCACCCCCACAGCGAGCAACGCCGGCCCGCAAGGGCGCACGCTGTGGGGCCGGTGCTGGGTCCCCACGCCCGCACCGACCGCGCCCGGGACACGCGGGTCGCGGAACCCTGGCTGCCCGCTCCAGAGGACGGGCGGCCGGGGAAGGGACAGCGCCTGACACCAGGCGCCCCTCACAACGGTGGAAGGCACCCCCCCCCGGGGACGCCCTTCCGCCACCCCCACAGCGAGCAACGCCGGCCCGCAAGGGCGCACGCTGTGGGGCCGGTGCTGGGTCCACACGCCCGCATCGACCGCACCCGGGACACACGGGTCGCGGAACCCTGGCTGCCCGCTCCAGAGGACGGGCAGCCGGGGGAGGGACAGCGCCTGACACCAGGCGCCCCTCACAACGGTGGAAGGCACCCCCCCCGGGGACGCCCTTCCGCCACCCCCACAGCGAGCAACGCCGGCCCGCAAGGGCGCACGCTGTGGGGCCGGTGCTGGGTCCACACGCCTGCATCGACCGCACCCGGGACACACGGGTCGCGGAACCCTGGCTGCCCGCTCCAGAGGACGGGCGGTCGGGGGAGGGACAGCGCCTGACACCAGGCGCCCCTCACAACGGTCGAAGGCACCCCCCCCGGGGACGCCCTTCCGCCACCCCCACAGCGAGCAACGCCGGCCCGCCAGGGCGCACGCTGTGGGGCCGGTGCTGGGTCCACACGCCCGCATCGACCGCACCCGGGACACACGGGTCGCGGAACCCTGGCTGCCCGCTCCAGAGGACGGGCGGCCGGGAAAGGGACAGCGCCTGACACCAGGCGCCCCTCACAACGGTGGAAGACACCCCCCCCGGGGACGCCCTTCTGCCACTCCCACAGCGAGCAACGCTGGCCCGCAAGGGCGCACGCTGGGGGGCCGGTGCTTGGTTCACACGCCCGCATCGACCGCACCCGGGACACACGGGTCGCGGAACCCTGGCTGCCCGCTCCAGAGGACGGGCGGCCGGGAGAGGGACAGCGCCTGACACCAGGCGCCCCTCACAACGGTGGAAGGCACCCCCCCCGGGGACGCCCTTCCGCCACCCCCACAGCGAGCAACGCCGGCCCGCAAGGGCGCACGCTGTGGGGCCGGTGCTGGGTCCACACGCCCGCATCGACCGCACCCGGGACACACGGGTCGCGGAACCCTGGCTGCCCGCTCCAGAGGACGGGCGGCCGGGGGAGGGACAGCACCTGACACCTAGCGCCCCTCACAACGGTGGAAGGCACCCCCCCGGGGACGCCCTTCCGCCACCCCCACAGCGAGCAACGCCGGCCCGCAAGGGCGCAGGCTGTGGGGCCGGTGCTGGGTCCACACGCCCGGATCGACCGCACCCGGGACACACGGGTCGCGGAACCCTGGCTGCCCGCTCCAGAGGACGGGCGGTCGGGGGAGGGACAGCGCCTGACGCCAGGCGCCCCTCACAACGGCGGAAGGCACCCCCCCCGGGGACGCCCTTCCGCCACCCCCACAGCGAGCAACGCCGGACCGCAAGGGCGCACGCTGTGGGGCCGGTGCTGGGTCCACACGCCCGCATCGACCGCACCCGGGACACACGGGTGCCGGAACCCTGGCTGCCCGCCCCAGAGGACGGGCGGCCGGGGGAGGGACAGCGCCTGACACCAGGCGCCCCTCACAACGGTGGAAGGCACCCCCCCCGGGGACGCCCTTCCGCCACCCCCACAGCGAGCAACGCCGGCCCGCAAGGGCGCACGCTGTGGGGCCGGTGCTGGGTCCACACGCCTGCATCGACCGCACCCGGGACACACGGGTCGCGGAACCCTGGCTGCCCGCTCCAGAGGACGGGCGGCCGGGGGAGGGACAGCGCCTGACACCAGGCGCCCCTCACAACGGTCGAAGGCACCCCCCCCGGGGACGCCCTTCCGCCACCCCCACAGCGAGCAACGCCGGCCTGCCAGGGCGCACGCTGTGGGGCCGGTGCTGGGTCCACACGCCCGCATCGACCGCACCCGGGACACACGGGTCGCGGAACCCTGGCTGCCCGCTCCAGAGGACGGGCGGCCGGGGGAGGGACAGCGCCTGACACCAGGCGCCCCTCACAACGGTGGAAGGCACCCCCCCCGGGGACGCCCTTCCGCCACCCCCACAGCCAGCAACGCCGGCCCGCAAGGGCGCACGCTGTGGGGCCGGTGCTGGGTTTACACGCCCGCATCGACCGCATCCGGGACACACGGGTCGCGGAACCCTGGCTGCCCGCTCCAGAGGACGGGCGGCCGGGGGAGGGACAGCGCCTGACGCCAGACGTCCCTCGCAACGCTGGAAAGCGCCCCCCCGGGGATGCCCATCTACCACCCCCACACCGAGCAACGCACCAGCGCACCAACGCACCAGCCACGGGACATCCGCACCCCACCCCCTGCTCTTAGACACAGCGACACAGCAATGGCGGAACCCGCGGCACCACGCAAGACACGCCCCCGATCTCCGACGCTGGACGAAGCACGCGAGGTCATCAGGGCGCTGGGACTCAGAGACGGCGAAGGAGACCCCCCACAAGGGGACGCGGGCACGGACTCCGACCTGGAGACATTGCCGGAGCCCCCCACGGGAGGCGCGCCCGCGGAACCTGCGCCGCCGGCGGGCAGCGTACCCGCGATCTGCCCCGCGTGGAAACGGGGCCACTGCACCGGCGAAGGCTGGTGCCCCAAACAGCACCCCCAGCCCGGCCCCGATGACGGAGCGTTGCCCGAGGTGAAACCCGCGGCCGCACGTGCCGCCCTACGCTACGGGGTGGCGCAGGGCTGGATCCTGGATGAGACCGCGCGCGGCAGCGTGAACATCCAGGAGGCCGTCGACCGAGTCACCCACGCGGGACAGGCGGCAGTGGCCTTGCACACCCGGGGCCGCCACGGTGGACCCGCAGAGGGGATCATTGTGGAACCCTCGGGAATGGTGCTGGTCCTGACGGCGGACATGGTCCGAGGGGTGCTCCACGCGTCCCGCGTGCGGCGGGCGTGCCCACAGTGGACCATCCAGGTGTACACCCCCCCGCGGGCGTGGCCCTTTTCCACATGGGCGGTGCTCGCCGTCATGTGGCACCTGGCACCAGAGGACGCCCCCACGGGGACCGCGGAGGACATCGCCCGGGACCTCCACACCTGGCCGGCCGACCAGGATTACCCCTGGCGCAGGCCCCGGGGCGGGCTCCCGGTGGCACCAGCGGCAGAGGGGCTCAGCCTCGCGGCAACCCTCCAACGGCACCCCGACAAGCAGGCACGCCACTTCCTGCAGACGGGCACGGTCCCGGCCACCCCGCCAGACTCCGAGTGGCGATGGGACGCAGGGGTGGCGCAACCGCTGCCGGGCCCCTGGACCCTCCCGTTGTGGTACTTGCCCAGGGGCACCTTGGCCCACGCCACCCAGGCCGTCAAGGGGGCTTTCCCGCAGCCGCTCCTCCCCGGCGTGGCCCTGCTCCGCAGCCTGCAGGCGGGGGCCGCCTGGGTACGGTGGAAGGAAGGAAAGGGGCGCTCGAGCCCCTATTTTCCCATGGTCCAGGGCCAGGCGCTGATCCACGCCGAGGGCATGGGGACCGTGGAATGGGGGGCGATCGTGCCCGGCACGGCGTGCAGGTGGATCACGGCAGCCGCCCCACAGCCCATGCAATCGCCGGCGGCGTGCCACCGCCTCCTACGGATGGTCCCCTCTTTGGCCCCCCAGCACGCCTTTACAAGGGACGTGTGGAAGGCCGTACTGAGCCACACCAGGGAGTGGCTAACGAACCCGGGTGCGCGGTACCCGCCAGGACCGGTGCTCGAACAGCTCATGGCCCCCACACCCGGGGTCCTCCACGCCCTACACAGGGCAACTGCCCTCACGAGGCAGCTCAACGACGAAGTGCTGGACCTGGCGCTGGATCCGCTGCGGGTGCTCTACCCGCAAGCCCACATCCCACCCGCGGGCACGTCCAACCGCCTAGGCCGCCTGGGGTTGCAGCGCCACGTCGAGGCCGCGCACCCAGGAGGCGTGGTGGAACAGTGGCTAACGCTCCGCAACCCGTCCACCGCAGAGGGCCACTGGTACCTGCACCAACTCCTCTTCCAAACCCGGGCAGCCCCGGAACACCGCCGGCAAAACCCGTACCACACGCACCCGGAGCGCCGAGGCGCGCAAAACTACCCGCAGCCAGTCCCGCCCGCCCTCCCGCCGGGGCAGGGCCCGGAGGCGCTACAGCGGGGCCCCCCGCTCGACACCGCCACCACGGTACAGCAAAGGGGAAGCGACGACGCGGGTGGTGCCCAACCGGACTGCACGAACTGCGGAGCGGTGGCCTGGATGGCAGCCTGCAGGCACCTCGCCCGAGATACCACGGGGCTCCGGCAGTACAGACCCACGGACCGCACGGCGCTGGCGTCCGCGGTCGCGGCCGTCACCATGGGTCCCGTGGCGGCGTGGCCGGCGCAACTGCTGCCCCACGTCCCCTGCCGCGACACGCGGCCCCGACGGCCGGCCGCGACGCACGCGCCGACGGCACCCCTCACGGCGGAGCAACTATACATCGTCGCGGCGGCGTTGCTAGCAGACGGCGGGGAGAGCTTCGTCCACCACCACGGCCCGGCGCAAATTGCGGGATGCATACAAGGGCCTCAGCGCGATGCACCAGACCCGTGGCATGCCACACTCCGCGGGCGCACCCGCGTCTGGGGTGCGGGCGATGGCACACCCCCGCCCGGGCCTAAGCAGGGGGTGGCACTGGTACTGCAGACGGCAGGCTACCAGGCCATCATACACGGCCACGCCGGAGGGTACCGGTCGCACGTCCTGGCCGGAGGCCGATGGACGGTCTGGGACAGCACCGCCAGGCAAGGGGCTTTCCGGCCCCTGCCCCACATCGACTGGCGACAGAGGCCCACCCAGGCCTACTATATGTCGGCGGACCCCTGGCCGCTGGCGGTCCTGCTACACACTGTCAGCGCCCCAAACAGGAGGCAGAAACCGGGCTGGGTCAACCCCCCCACACTGGTTCGGAGCCCCGACCAGGAGGAGCATCTACGGGCCGCGTGGCAGGGAGACGCCATCAGGGCCACGGACGTCCCGGACCTCGACGCGGGGCCAATCACGCACGCCCGCCCAGCGGCTACCCTGGTGGTGGCCCAACGGGGACAGCAGAACCCACAGTGGGTGGTCTGCATGTTCAGCCCGGCGGACGCGCACATCGTCGTCTGCGACCCCGAACGCCTGCTCGGGCCCGAAGCCGTGATCCGCGTGGCAGATTGCACCCGCATGATCATCAAGGCGCTGCGGGAGGGCGAACACCACGCCCTCCTGCTCCAGGTCAGGCTGAAGGACAACGCCCGGGCGGCGAGGCCGGGAGTGTGGCCGGCAGCGGCGCACCCCGCCGACCTGGAGCTCCAGCTGGCGGTCCCGACCGCGGTGTACCACTGGCTACAGGCCTTCCACGACCTGCGATGGAGGGGCAAACCCGACCGCCAAATCGGCTCCACGCACTGGCAAACGTGGCTGCAAGCAGACGCGCAGCGCGATGCCATCCGAGGTCTCGGGCCCGCGCCCGCGACGCGAGCCCTCGATGCGGCGGCCCCGGGCCGCATGCTGGCACCACACACGGTGCCGCTGGCCAACCTGCCCTTCGAACCAGCGGCGGAGGGCGCCATTCGGAAGTCGGTGCCGCTCCCCCCGGCGCGAGGGGCCACAGAGCCGACGAAATGCCCCCTGTGTGCGGACAAGTACTACACCAGCGGGGCAATGCTGGAACACCTGGCGTGGCACGCGGTGCACGCTGCGGCCCCGGCGGACGACAAGGAGGCGGCCGCCAACATCCTGCAGGGGAGAGCACGGAGGTCCCCGTGGCACGCCCGGTACACCTGGCGCCCCCCGCCCCAGGCAGCCGACCACGCAGATGGAGGTGAGGAGGCACCCGGAGCGGCCCCGGGGGCCGGCGGTGCGGCCCCACCAGGGTCCATGTCCATCCCCGCGGGGCTGGCCCCCCTGGCCCCCCTGGCTCCCCCGGTCCCCCGGGCCCCCCTGTGGGCCCCGCTGGGAACGGGCTCAGCGGATGCGGCGCACCCAGATGCCCTGGCGGCGCCGGCGAACCCAGCGGCGATGCCGATGCGGGATAGCTGACTCCAGGAGGACACGACGGGCGACGCCCTGTGGCTCCTCTCGTGGAACCTGCGCAACGGCCTCGTGCCGCCAGACCAGTCCCTCCGGTACACACTCCGGCGGCGCTGGGGGCCGGCGGCCTGCACCGACAAGGAGCACCTCATCACCGGCATGCTGCCCCAAGAGGGGGGCTTTGCCATCATGCTCCAGGAAACGGGGATCGCCACCAGGGCGCAGGAGATGCACGTGGCCGCGGCGCTCCGGGACAAGGGGTACACCGCCTTCTTCAGCAGCCGGCTGGCGGAGACGGGAGCCACCTCCACCTCGAGAGGGGGGGGCCTCCTCACCGCGGTCAGCAGCAAGTACGTGGCGGAGCACGAGGTGCTCAGCTTCACAGAAATTGTCCCCGGGAAGGCCGCGGCCCTGGAGATCCGCACGGACGGGGGAGGCCTCACCTTCATCAACGTCCACGGGCCGCAAGCAGGCTGCTCCCCGTGGGCGCGACGGGCGGCGTTCTGGGCCGACATACATATGTATGCCACGGCACGCAGCCTCGGCGGGAGGCACCCGGTGGTCATCGCCGGCGACACCAACATCTACATGGATGTCCCCGCCAACCCGGCCACGGAGCATTTCCGAGCGAGCTGGGAGGCCTGCGGCTTCCGAAGGGCCGCGGCAGGCGGCGAGGAGGACATGACCCCCACGCTCCACCCGTCCCAGCACAGGGTGGACACCTTCCTGGTCAATGAGCCCCTCCGACCGTGGTCCCTGCGGGAAAGCCTCTGGGCTCGCGGCATGGCACACCCCCAGGTGGTCAGCT
Organism: Eutreptiella sp. 'Long Island Sound 2002'; assembly: GCA_964036045.1. Lineage (NCBI taxonomy): Eukaryota > Euglenozoa > Euglenophyceae > Eutreptiales > Eutreptiaceae > Eutreptiella > Eutreptiella sp. 'Long Island Sound 2002'. The sequence goes on along the minus strand of OZ038380.1, from coordinate 71,736,288 downwards.
CGGACCACCTCCCGGTCCGCCTGGCCCTGCCGGGTCTCCTCAGCGCAGCGGGGCGCGCGGCGATGCCCAGCCCCTACAGCCACACGGAGGGCCGCCTCCTCCCGTACGACGCCGAGGCCGCGCCCGTCCAACACTGCCTGTGGGCGGCGGTCACCGCCGCGCAGGATGAACCCTCCCTGGCGCCCTGCCTGGGTCCCGCAGAGCAGCACGACTACGGGTCCATGCCCGCGGCCGCGGTGGACAAGGTGTTCGAACACCTCCACGCGACGCATGACGCCCTGGCGCGCGTGGTGGGACGCCGGCAGCCGTCTCCGGCGGGAACGGACCCGGCGGAGGGGGACCTCCTGGAGAGCGGAAAGCAGCTCCAGGCAGCGGTCCTCCGCTATGACACCCTGGCAGCGCGCGCGCCGGCAGCGTACCAGGCAGACGCGGCCAGGCATGGCATCTGGTCCGAGGCGGCGCTCCGGCTCACGGAGGAGCTGCAGGGTGTGTCGCCCGGGTTCCGCCCGACAACTCAAGGCTAGCTACAGGAGGAGCTGGAGAGACAAGCAGCCGCCCTCGAGGAGGACATTCGCCAGCTCCGCGCCCTCCTGGCGGCAGACCGCAAGCGCGCCATCAAAGACTTCTGGCGCCGCCACGCCCCCGACATCGCCCAGCGATGGAAAGCCGTGCGGGGAGCCATAGAGGTAGAGTCCCCAGGCCCGTCAGGCCTCTGGAACGTGCGGGTTCCCAACACCCAAACGCTCCTCACGGAGGCCCACGACGTGATGTTCGCAGTTCGCGCCTTCTGGCGAGAACTGTATGACAAACGCCCGTTGAACCTCCCGGGTTTCCAGGCGGTCCTCGGCCGCCACGTCCCCCGGGTCCCTGAGGGGGCCTGGACACAGGTCCAGCAGTACTCCATGCAGGACCTGAAGTCCGCCCTGGACAAGGCCGATGGCAAGGCCCCAGGTCCTAACCACGTGGAGGCCCGTTTCATCAAGGCCCTCCCGGCACCCGTCCAGTGGCTCCTGGTCCATTCCTACCGGGCCATCCTCCGCGGCGCCCCGCCGCCGATGCACTGGAGGGACGCGCACATCTGGCTCAGCCCCAAGGTACCGGGCTCTGCCAGACTGGACGACTACAGGCCCATAGCCCTGGGCCAGCTGGACATGAAGCTGCTCACGGGCCCCCTCACCCAGCGCATCACGGAAGTGCTCACACGGCACGAAGTGGTCAGCGACTGGCAGCAGGGGGCCCTCCCTGGCTCCAACACAGGCCCCCCGCTGTTCATGGCGCAGCGGCAGCTCCAGCGGGGAAGGCCCAACTACGTCTTCTCCTTTGACGCCCGCAAGGCCTTCGACACCGCCCCACACGGCGCCCTCCACCTCATCCTGCGCCACCTCTCCGTGCCGCCGGACGTCATTGACCTCCTGCTCTTCCTCCACACGTGCGCCAGGCTGCGCATCGTCACAGCACACGGGCTAACACAGCCCGTCTACATGCTACGCGGCGTCCGGCAGGGCAACCCCGAGAGCCCCCTGCTGTACGCGCTCCTCCTGGAGCCCCTGCTCAGGGCACAGGGGCACCGCCTGCGCCCGCCGGGAGGGGCCGAGCACGGCCTCATCCAGGCCTATATCGACGACCTGCTGGTGGTGGCCCACACGCTGCAGCACTTCGTCGAGGGCGTGGAGGCGGTGGCCGCGTACCTGGGGATGATGGGCATGGAGCTCAACCCCCGCAAGTGCGCCATGGCCACCACGGAGGGGGTCCCGGGCCTGCAGCTGCGCCTCTGCCCCCACCTGGAAAACCCGTGGTACTGGGTACCAGCGGCGGACTCCGTCCCCTACCTGGGACTCCAGCTGCAGCCGGACGGGGAGTTCTCCCTGCAGCGCAAGCACCGGCTACGCCTGGCGGCGGTGCACCACTGGTGCCTTAACACCCTCGCGCCACCGTAAGTGGTGCAGGACGTCATCCTGGCGATCCTCGGGGGGGTGACGCAGTACGTCGCCCCTTTCATCGCCGACGACTCAGACACTGCACGCCACCTGGACCACATCACGGTCCAGGTCGCGAAAGACAGGGCGCGGTACGCCTTCGACGCCTCGCGGGACAGCCTGCAGGAAGACCGGACCCTGGGGCTCACACGGGTGCCCACGCGGTGCCAGCAGGCAGCAGTGGCCCTCGTGGGTACACTCGTCCACCACCGCGCAACCTCCGTGCGCGCCGAGGTCACCAAGATGTTCTGGGAGATAGCCAGCGCGCACGGAATAGGTCCCGAGGTGCACTACCCCGTCCCGGAGTTCGCAACTCTGGCGGGAGGCGACTGGGTCCACCGCATACCCCGGGCCCTGGCCGCCCTGGGAATGGGGATGTACAACTCCATCGCGTGCCCCAGGGCGGCCCATGTCCAACTACAGTCCCCGCCGGGCAAAATCGTCACGCTGCGCACCGCCAAGCTGCGACACCGCGACACGTGCCGCCTGACGGTGCCACACACAACGCCGTGGCATGGGCACCACGGGCCACGCCACCCCTTCCCGGACAACAACGATCCGTGGCCGACGGCGGTACGGGAGTGCCTCAACCAATGCGCCGATGAACACCTCCATTATTGCTGCCGTGAGCAGGAGCCTACCAACCAACCCGGGTGGCGCGACGCCCTGGCCCACCTCTTCCACACCACCGGCACACGGGACCCCCGCCTGAGACTCGTCCACCCCACGAGGGCTAAGCAGGACGCCCACACCGGCCCACGGGTGAACCCGGACGGCCTGCACCTCCACGTCGGGGGCTACTGCCGCCGGGACGGCCTATCCCCCCCCACGCGGGGGGCGGCGTACCACCCGCCAGCAGCCCTCATGTACATCCTCCGCGACGTACTCGCGGAAAGCGAGCACCAATAGCCTAACGCGGACGTGGCGTGGCCAGAGCCCTTACGCCCCCGGCCCCACGCGCCGACGCCGTTGTGGTTGGTGACCACGGACGACCAATGCACCCAAGCGACGGGACAAGCGCAGCTCCGGGCCGAGTGGGTAATAGTGCAAGTGGGGGCAGGCCAGCCCGAACCCTTTGGGCTCTCCCGTGGCACCGCCCTACTGGTGGCTACGGGGGTGCCGCACGACCCACACATGGCGGTACACGCGCTGGAGGACCAGCCGGAGGACACGGGACACCGGGTGGTGCACCAGCGCGGGGGCCCGGCGTGGCTCAAGGAACATGTGACGGCGCTACGGTCCTGGGCAAGCACGGTCGCCAGAGCGGAGATCCGGCTGCACGACCACCCGGCGATCAGCGCAGGCGACACCAGGGCGCTGAGCGCCGACCAACTGACCCCCAGCCACCCTGACGTCCGGTGGCACTCCGCCAACCTCAACGCGGGGTGGCTCAGCCCCTCGGATACTACTGGATCCCGGAGGCGTGGGGACACACCTCCTCTGACGCATCCGGGGGCGGACCCTGCAAACACGCCACCAGCGTCGCTCTCGCCGCCGACCTCACCCGCACGTGGGCGGTGGCCATCTCGGGCACGGTGCCCGACGGGGAGGGGGTGGCCGCCTCCCTCCCCCTACATTACGGTGCCCACAGACAATGGGTCCACACGGTGGACGCCAAAGTCATCCTCCATCTCCTGCGGCAAGCAGATCGCGAACGAACCACGGGGGTCCCCCCGGGCGCAGCGAAGGTGGTCAACCAGATGCCCCTGAGGTGGCTCCGGGACGGCCTGTGCGCGCGGGGGCAACACGCCGGGCACCCGTTCTGGTACGTCCGAGCCACCTCGCACCACAGTGACGCCCTACTGCACAAAGCGGACTGGGCGGCGTCCCAGGACACCGTCTTGCAGAACACGCCCCCGGACCCTGGCCACGCCCAACTCATTGTCGCCGGCCGTGACGGCCATCTTGATCTGCGGCCCCCAACGATGCGGGTGCTCGGCGAGGTCGCGCAACGGGCGCAGACGGACCATGCGCTGACGCACCTGGGACACACACCTTTGGGCGCGGCCCACGCCACGGCCTACGTCCACGCCCGGGACCTCACCGCGGCGGCCACCAACCGCCAGGCGCTGCGGGCCCGAGACGGCCACACGCCGGTGCAGCGCAGGCTCCGCGTCCGGAAGGAGCGGCTCTCCGGCATCGCCATCGTCCCACAACCGTGCCTTTTCTGCGGCGGCCCGGAGGAGACCCCGGTGCACATGCACGTGGGTTGCACCCACTCACGGCTCCTCTGGCCCCACTACCGCCAGGCGGTACACGAGGCGGCCCGCCACCTCCCACCTGGGGACAAGGCCCTGTGGGTGGCCTCGTGGCGCTCCGCAGGCGCCACGTGGACGGAGGTGTTCTGCTCCGGACTGGTGCCCGAGGACACGGAGGCGCAGCTCCGCGCCATAACCCGAAACGACCCGCCGGGAGGGACCTCTATGGACGATTTCCTCCACCACATGCTCCGGCTGGGGGACTTCGCGTGGGAGCTTCGCAACCACCGGCTGGAGCAACTCCTCCGCGAGCCCCAGAGCGCGGCAGCCCGGGCGCACCGGTGGCTCACTGCGGCGGAGGGCGACCACCCTCCCCCTCCCCCGCGCCCTGACAAGGACTTCGTAGCCTCCCTCCGTGTTGTGAATGGCACTCTGGAGTGCCCGCCCCAAGAGAGCCCCCACCCGTACCAGGACCTGCCGGGGGGGTTCTCGAGGCACCTACAAGACGCCCTCTTCCCACCGTGGATCATCGGGCGCGGCTCCATGACCGCATGGGAGGCGCGCATCGTGGGGGAGGAGTGGGCGCGGGAGTGGAGCCGGTGGTGCGCCGCCACGCGCGCCCCGGAGACCCCTGCGCAACGATACGCCGCCATCCCGCTCCGGTGGTGGGGGCCGGACACCCGGCCGAGACCCACCATGATCCGCGGGGCGGGGCCTGACCACCCGTGGGACGCGGCGACGGGGAAATGGCTGCAGGCGGCCCCGGGGCCACAAACGGGATGGACTGGGGACGTGTCCTCACTCGTCAGGACACCCGTCCCGCCCCGCATTGTCCTTCACGCCGCCAACGTGCTCCGGGCTACAGAGATACGCACGTGGGGACACGCTGCGGCCACCGTCCGGTGGCACCCCCCAGAGGACGGGGCCACCCAACTCACCGTGGCGCACTTCAAAGCTGGGGGGCCGGTATACGACGACGCCCTGTCCCGGCTGGGCGACACCCAGGGGCCCTTGCTCCTCATGCTCCCCACCGGCATTGCAGCCGCGCTGCGCCAGGAGCTAGACGGCTGCGAAGTGCTGCGAGTGGGGTGGGAGGCAGTCGCGGACGGCACCCTGCTGGCCCTCCTCCACAGAGACACCGCAAACGGGTGCCAATGGGATGCGCTGACGCCCCACCTCACTCGGCGCCACGTGTACATGGCGAGCCCCCCCCAGGGGCACCCCCGCCCGGCGTGGGACAACCTCATCGCCGCCTTCCACGACCACGGGATCCTCCCCGACGACACGTGGCAGGAGGTCCAGCGGAAGACGCTTGGCAAGGACTACTGGCGCCGCGTCCACGCCTGCCTGCTGGAGATCCGGGACCCCCTCCGACAGAGGTGGGACGACCTCTGGCTCCGCCATCTCGACCCTTGGTTGCCGCCCCCCCACCTCCCACACACCTGCCGACTCTGCGGAGAATGTGACACGGTGTCCTCCGCAGCGTCGACAGGCGCCAACGGGTGCGCGCGGTGCACCCAGGTAGCCGCGTGCCCCTGGCCCGAACCTCCCGCAGGCCCACGCAGGCGCACAGAGGAGGAGGCCTTGCGCCGGCGCATCGAGGGGGCACACACCCCCTCGCACGAACAAGCGGGGCCCGCGGGCGCTGCCCTTCTGTGGATCCACGTGCACCTGCGGGACCCCACATCCGTTGCGCACCTGTCGCACGTGTTCGCCCCCTAACCCCCACCCGCCGCCGCCCTTTGCAGAGCGTGCAGCACCATGCCACGCCGACGGGGGGATGGGCCGGGGCACACCAGGGCCCGCCGCAGAGCGCAGGAGGCGGCCGTTCGGGGCCTGGTGGCGGACGCGGTGGCGGAGGCACACGAAGCGCACACTGCCGCACGGTGTGACCTGGAGGGCAGTGCGAGGGCTTTCCTCAACGAGACCGCCCTCCCGGCCGTCCGCGCCCTGAACGGAGCGGGGGCCCCTACGCTGCTCCCGGCAATGCACCGGATCGTGAACGCCATCCGGCCGGGGCTCATCAGCCCGGAGGCGGCCCTCTACGGGCACTGGATGGAGTGGCGCGAGTCCAATCGGTCGGGCCGGCCCCTGTCCATGGGGGACACCCTGCGGCTGACGGGAGCGGGGTCTGCCATGTCCCTCCGCAGTAGCGCCCCAGCCCTGCTGCACGCCCTCAGGACGCGCTACCCCGGGGATGCGGCCCCGTACCTGAACCAGGCGCGGGCCACGTACCCGGGAGGAGTGTCCGAGCTGGATGCGGCGCTCCACCTTCTACACCCGCCGGACGAGGACCTGGAGGTGGGCGAGGTCACGGTGTTCGTGGAAGGCGCAGACGAGGCGTCCGCCCGCCCCCGGCCGACCAACCCGGTGTACGACGGCACCGGGCCTACCCCCCCGTACGCCGTCGTCTACGAGGCGTTCCCATGGGAGCCCACTTGGTGCCCCGCCCTCCCGCCGGCGACGCACGCGCCCCGCGGCTGGGCTAACCCAGACCTGTCCCCCCCCCTCTCCAGGACCAGGGGTGCCCACCACAGGGGGCAGGTCCTCTGGCAGGAGTGCCCTGGCACCCCCCTCCTCCTCCTCGTTGTCGCGACCCGCGGGGACCCGGGGCGGATCCTGGGGATCACCCCCACCCACCTCTATGGGGCAACACCCGTACCCCGCCCCCCCCTCCCGGCGCCCGCGGCGCGGGACGGAGTACACACCTTCCTGCGCACACAGGAGGTCACCGCCGTTACGGGGGTCCACCTGGTGCGGCTGCCCCCGACACCGCCCGACGACCCCCGCCCCAGACTGGGAGCTGTGGCGCGACGCGTGGGCCGCGTGGCTCCCCCGCCTCCCCTCCCAATGCCGGTGGATGGCCGCAGGCCCCCGGCCGTGCGGGGCTGACGCCACAGCCGGCCCCCCACCCCCTCCCCCCCTCCCCCCCGCAGAGCACCACACGGCACTGCCCACGGCACGGCACTGATGCACCAGGAGGTAGTGGGAAGGGCGCGCCTGCCACCACGCATGCCTACCAGGGTAACAGTGATGGCAGACTCCGATGGGTCCCCCCAGCGGGACGACCGCCACCACCGCCGGTCCCGCTCCCGCTCCCCCGTCTCCTCCCCGGAGTGGACGGGGGAGACCCTCGCGGAGCGCGAGGAGCGGAGGCTGGCGGAGGCGGCGGTGCTGGTCGGGCCGCCGCCGCCGGCCGGGGAGCCTGGGTCAGCCGAGGCGACCGCCCCCGCCGCCCAAGCAGCCAGCCCCGCCGCCCCGCCCCGCCCGGACACGCAGGAGGCGGAGACCGCAGCGAGCCACGCCGAGGCCCCTACCGCGGCCCCCGGCACGCCGCCGACACGGGGGGCAGCCCCGGCGCAGGAACCGGGCGCATCGCCGATGGCTGCCGCAGCCGCAGAGGAGAGCAAGAAGGGCGCGCGAGGGGTTGCGACCGCGCGGGCCACGGGCGCCTCGTCGGCGGCCGCCACGGCAGCGAAGGAGAGCGGGGAGTGCGCGCCGGGGGCTGCGGCCGCGACCCCGGCGGGCCGCGACACCACCTCGCCCGGCCGCGCCGCGACCTCCAGCGCGCCGCGAACGCGGGGGACAAACCCCGCACGGGCCGCGGGCGCCCCGCCGGCGGCCGCCGCGGCAGCAGAGGAGAACGAGGAGGGCGTGCGAGAGGTTGCGACCGCGGCCACGGGCGCCTCGTCGGGGGCCGCCGAGGCGGCGAAGGAGAGCGAGGAGGGCGCGCGAGGGGCTGCGGCCGCGACCCCGGCAGGCCGCGACACCGCCTCGGCCGGCCACGCCGCGGCCCCCAGCACGCCGCGCAAGCGGGGGAAGAACCCCGCACGGGCCGCGGACGCCTCGCCGGCGGCCGCCGCAGCAGCAGCAGTGGGCAGGGAGAGCGCGAAGTACCGCGCCCAAGCCAACCCCTCCCACATCCACACCAGCCCCTCCAAGCCGTTCCCCCCCAAGCCCTTCCCCCCGGGGCGGGAGCGGCACGTCCGCCCCCCGACGCGCGAGCGCTCGCCGCCGGGCGTCACGCTGCCGCAGCTGCAAAGGCAGCGGGACGCCCGGCGAGTGGTCCAGGAAGGGCGCAGCAGCGGGGGGGAGCAGAGCGGACGGCGCGACTCGGGGCAGGGGTTAGGGAAGGGGCCGGGGCACGGGAAGGGCGAGCAGGGGCGCGGGCAGGGAGCCCAGGTGCAGGGGGCAGGGCGAGAGGAGGTGGGAGAGCAAGCGGGCCAGGGCGTGGGGGACGGGAGGCGGGACCCGCGACACGGGCAGGGGGCTGGAAAGGGGCCCAAGGGCAAGGGCAAGGGCGCCGCAGGCCCCAAGGGACAGGCAGGACGAGGCATGGGAGCCCAGGGGGGAGGACGGGGCAAAGGGAGGGGGGCAGAGGGCGGGGCGCCCCCGCAGCCGGACGTGCAGCCGGTGAGGTGCATCCCCCCCGGCATCCAACAGATGCCGGCACACCACACCCACCACCACCGGCACCACCACCACTACCACCTCTACAACATTGACCCTGACGCCGGCGAGCTCATCCCCCCCCAACCCCCACGACACCAGCACCATCAAGCCCCCCCCGCGCCGAGGGCGGAGCCGGCGCTGATGGCCTCGGCGGAGGAGGGACGGGGCGCGGCATCGGCGCCGCAGGCGCAGGGGCAGCGAGGGGGGCCGGCACGGGGGGCAGAGGAGGGCCGGCCATGCAACCGGGACTGGGGCGCGGTCCCGGACCCTCTGGGGGAGGAGACCCTCCCCCTTGTGGGGGAGGTGTACGGGTGGTTGTGCTGGGCCAACCAGGGGACCTCCAGCAGGTCGAGGAACCGGCCCTTGGATGCCGTGCTCCTCCGGAGGGACGGAGGAAACCGAGAGGTACCCCCGGGGGCGTGGGCAGCCCCAGAGGAGCATGAGAGGGTCCTCAGGTCAGTGATCCGGGCGGCGTGGCCCGACAGGGATCCGACGTGGCCGGCCTTCCTGGAAGGGGGAGCGGTGCTCCGCATCACGGATGCGGACGCCAACAACTGGCTCCCCCGGGCTTTGCGCAGCGCCCTCGCGCACTGGCGCTACCGCCGGAACAACCCGCCGCCGCCGCAGCCCCAGCCCCCACACAAGCGGCGGCGCAGGTGAAGGCCCAGACGGCAGGTACGGGAGAGTTGAGGGGGGGGGCTGGGCCCCCCGGCCCATGCTCCCCCCACGGTATGGCACGACGCAAGAGGGCGCGCCACCTCCCGCGGGAGGGAGTGCGGAGACAACCAGCGCGGGGGGGAACCTGCTGCCCCGCAGCCCGCTAACCACTGACCGCTAACCCTCACGGCCACCCCCGGCCGGCCGGCGCCGCGCGACAACGGCCGGGGGACGGGGGGCCCCAGCGAGGGCCTGCGCGAGAATCCGGCTCTCGGTAGAGGGGGGCGGGGGAAGGGCGCGACCCCCCAGCCGATGGCTGGCCCCCGGGGCCAGGACTGCCATGCCGCCCCCCCCCCGGCCGACAGGAGGCATCACCAGGGGACCAAAGGGCCCCCCCCATCCCCCCCCCCCTCCCACACAGGCCCGAGAGCGGGCGGGGGGGGCGGCCCCCCCACCCCCCCCCGCACCCACCTCAGCTGGGGAGCCACAGGCGCGGCCCTCCGCCCCCTCAGGGCCGGGGGGGCGCCCCCCCCCTCAGGAGGAACGGCGACGCGGTAAGGGCAACGGCAGCTGGACCTGCTCCCGCGAACCCACACTGGCGTGCAGGAGCAACGCGCACAACAGAACAGGAAGGAGGCCGCCCCCCACATGACCCTCCTGTAACCACAGCCCACTCCGAGGTGACAGAGGGAGGGTTCAGGTCAGCTGGAGCCCCCGGGGGAGCGGTCCACGGGCCGCCCCTCACCCCCCCCCACCCCGGGGCGGCACTTCAGCCCCGACCGCACGCGCGCGCCGGAAGGGAGCGCGCCGGCGACACGGAGAGGGCCGGAAAGGAGTACCGCAGGCCGCCGCCCGGAGTGAGAACAGGGAGGCCGCGGCGCGACACCTGCCCCCCCCCCGCCCCCCCACCAGCCCGCCAGCCGCGGGGGCCCCGGCCCCCACCCCCCGAGGCAGGGGAGATGGCCCCCCCCCGCCCGAGAGGGGAGCCGGAGTGTGACCCGCCCCCCCCGCCCCAGCCGCCGGCTCACATGGGGGCAGCGAAGAACAAGCGGGCCCACGCCTGCGCACCGGGACGTCGCACAGATCGTACCCAGAGAAGCCGGGTGGGCACGAACCGGAGCCGTATGGGGGGCCACAGCCCCCATGGACAGCACACAAGCGGCGGCGCAGGTGATGGCCCAGGCGGCGGATGCGCGAGAGTGGGGGAGGAGCCGGGCCCCCCGACCCACGCCCCCCCAATGGTACGGCACGACGCATGAGAGCGTGCCACCTCCCGCGGGAGGGAGTACGGAGACAACGAGCGCGGGAGGGAACCTGCTGCCCCGCAGCCCGCTAACCACTGACCGCTAACCCTCACGGCCGCCCCCGGCCTGCCAGCGCCACGCGACAACGGCCGGGGGGATGAGGGGCCCCAGCGAGGGCCTGCACGAGGATCCGACTCTAGGCAGAGGGGGGCGGGGGAAGGGCGCGACCCCCCAGCCGATGGCTGGCCCCCGGGGCCAGGACTGCCATGCCCCCCCCCCCCCGGCCGTCAGGAGGCATCGCCAGGGGACCAGAGGGCCCTCCACACCCCCCCCCCCCCGCACCCCCCCCAGCTGGGGAGCCACGAGCGCGGCCCCCCACCCCCCCGGAGCCGGGGGGGCGACGCGGTGGGGGGAGCGGCCGCTGGACCTGCTCCCGCGAGCCCACACTGGCGTGCCGGGGCAACGCGCACAACAGAACAGTATGGAGGCCGCGCCCCACATGACCCTCCCGTGACCACAGCCCACTCAGGGAGGGCGGAGGGGGGGTTCAGGTCTGCAAGGGCCCCCGGGGGAGCGGTCCGCGGACCGCCCCTCACCCCCCCCACCCCGGGGCAGCACTACGGCCCCGACCGCATGTACACGCCAGAGAGGAGCGCGCCGGCGACACGAAGGGGGCCAGGATTGAGTACCGCAGGCCGCCGCCCAGAAGGGGAGCAGGGAGGCCGCGGCGCGACATCCCCCCCCCCCGCCCCCCCACCGGCCAGCGGGCCGCTGGGGCCCCGGCCCCCACCCCCCGAGGCAGGGGGGATGGTCCCCCCCCGCCCGAGAGAGGAGCCGGAGCGCGACCCGCCCCCCCGCCCCAGCCGCCGGCTTCCATGGGGGCCGCGAAGAACAAGCGAGCCCGCGCTTGCGCGCCGGGACGCCGCACAGATCGTACCCAGAGAAGCCTGGTGAGCACGAACCGGAGTGGTATGGGGGGCCACGCCCCCCATGGACAGCGCAACGCCAGTGACACCCGCTTTGTTGCCTGCCCAGGGAAGGCAGAGGGACGAAATGAGGCAGAGCGACCCCCCGCCCTACAGGCCCCCCCCGGCCGCACAACTGGGGGGTACCGCGCACGCTCCCCCCCCCCCCAGCCCGCCCCCCAGCACATGAACGCCACAGACCCGCCCCGCGGCGCGCAGCCCCCACAGGGCGTGCCGGCCGAGGGGACAGAGCAGGGCCCCCACACCCGCACGCCCGCCCCCACAACACGTGGATCGCGGGCCCCGGCAGCCCACCCAGTGGGCGGGCAGTCGGGGGAGGGGGAGCGCATGACCCCAGACGCCCCTCGCAACGGTAGAAGGCACCCCCCACGGGACCCCCTGCCGCCACCCCCACAACCCCAAGCCAAGTAGGGGGGAACCGGGACCGGACCGCCCCCCCCCAAGCACGCCAGACGGAGCAAGGGACCGGAACAGGACACGCGGAGGGGCACGGACCACGTGGAACGGCCCTACCAGCGCCCAGTGCCGGGACCACGCGAGGTGCGCACGCCACACCACCCAGGGGGGGGGGGAGCGGACACAGCGAAAGCGCGAGCGCACACACACGAAAGGGACACACGGGGACTACCAGAGGGGCAACCGGACCGAGCGCGCGGAACGCACACACCACGTGGAATGGCGTACCAGCGAGCGAGGGTGAGGGACACCCGGACGGGACAACCCGCCACACGCAGCGCCGAACACGCGGGGCGGGGAGGGGGAAAAGAGAGAGACACAACACCAGGTACCGGCCCGAACCCCCCGAACCGGCCGCGAGCGCCGCGCACACACAGACGGGGCACTGCACCCGCCAAGGCAAAAGTGGCGCACAGCGCCACGCCCCAACCCCTAGGCTAGGCAGCCTCCGCGCCAGCCCAAGGGGGTCCCACTGGCGACAAGCCAGTAGCACGGGCCCGGCGGCGCCGGCGCCCCGGGCGACCACGCATTAGGGGGGCGACGCAGTGGGTAAGCGCCCGCAGCCACGGCTGCGAATTGATGCACTGACCGGGGAGTGGGGAAACGGGGAAGCCGGGGAAGGACGGGGCTCCGAGCTCTGTGAACCCGGGGGACTCCGCCACCAGGCAGGAGGTGCGTCTTGGAGGGCCCCCCACTAGGACCCGGTGGGGAGGATATCACCTGGCCCGACCAGGTGGCCCCCCGGGGCCGAAAGGCGTCTAGTACCTGCAAAATCAAACCTCAAACCTCAAACCCCGCCTCTGGGGCGGGCAGCGGGGGTTCCGCGACCCGTGTGTCCTGGGTGCGGTCGGTGCGGGCGTGGGGACCCAGCACCAACCCCAGAACGCGCGCGCCGTTGCGCGCCGGCGTTGCTCGCTGTGGAAGTGGCGGACGGGCGTCCCCGGGGGGGGTGCCTTTCGCCGTTGTGGGGGGCGTCTGAGGTCAGGCGCTCCCCCTCCCCCGACTGCCCGCCCTCTGGGCGGGCTGTCGGGGTCCGCCACCCACGTGCTGTGGGCGCGGTCGTGCGGCTGTGGGAGCCCAGCACTGTCCCCTTGGCTTGCATGCCCTGTGGAAGCTGCGTGCCGCGGGGGTGGTGGGGGGCCGTCCCCGGGGTGGTTTCAGGTTTCAGGTTTCAGGTCGACCCGCCCGAGGTACCAGCACAGCTGGAGGGGGACCCAGAAAACGAGGGGCTCCCAACCGCCATAGGGCGGCTTACTCGGTCCCGCCAAGTCAGGTCAAAGCGGGTGGCCCGTGGCAGCACCCCGCGCCACCGGGGGCTGACACTTGCCGGTTTCAGGGGGGAGGGGGGTCCGCGTTCGGTGTGGGTGGGGCGGTGGGGGTGTACCTGCGCTGCGGCGGTTTTTTCCTGGGAGGGGCGGGGGGGGCAGCGTGGGGATGTGCATGGGCGCAGCAGGGCACCGCACAGGGGTGCGGTGCGGGGCCGCTACACAGGGGTGTTGCTTGGGATTGTGCTGGGGTGCAACGGCTGCGCAGCGTCGCAGTGTGGGGCTTTGCTGGGGCGCAGCATGGGGCTTCGACGGGGCCGCGGCGCAGCGCGTGACTGAGCTGGCGCGCAGCATGTGGAGCTGGGCTGGGGCGCATTGGCTGCATCGGGGGCGCTGCGTGTGGCTGCGCTGGAACGCGCTGGCTGACCGAGCAGGGGGGCTCCGTAGGACTGCGCAGGGGCGCAGTGTGGGGCCGCGCAGGGGTGAGGCATGCGGCTGCGTAGCCTGGAGCTGGGCTGGGGCGCAGCGGCTGCGCAAGGAGTGCAGTGTGGGCCTGCGCTCAGGCGGAACGCAGGGCCGCCGAAGGGGTGCCGCAAGGGGGCCGTGAGAGGGTGCGGCATGCGGCTGCACTAAGGCGCAGTCTGGGGCCGCGCAGGAGCGTTGCGTGGGGCTGCACAAGGCGCAGCGTGGAACAGCGTACAGGGCTGCGCTAGTGGCGCAGCGTGCGGCCATGGCCTGCGGCTGCGCAAGTTGCGCAGCGTGGAACTGTGCTCGGGAGCAGCATGCGGCTGCGCAAAGGGGGCAGCATGCAGCTGTGCTAAGGCGCTGCGTGGAGCTGCGCTGTGCGCAGCGTGGAATTGCGCATGCACGCAGCATGGGGCTGTGCAAGGGGCGCGGTATGGGGCCGCGCAGGGGTGCGGCAGCGGCGGCGCTGGGGCGCAGGATGCGGCTGCGCTGGGGCGCAACGCGGGACTGCGCGGCGTGGGGCCGCGCATGGGCGCTGCCTGGGGCTGCGGGGGGGCGCAGCAGCGTAGGTCTGCGCGGGGGCACAGCAGTGCGGGGCTGCGCAGGGGCGCAGCAGCCTTGGGCTGCGCAGGGGCGCAGCAGAGTGGAGCTGCGCAGGGGCGCAGCAGCGTGGGGCTGCGCAGGGGACCGGGGGTAAGGCTGCATCCTAAGGCCAGCGCTGCTTTGGGACTCGAGGCGGAGCGTGCGACACCCAAGCACCTCAGAACCCAGGTACCAAGAACATGCATGCATGCCTTGGGAACGGAATACGCCAGGAAGTCCGGTGAACCTCTTGGGTTCCGCCCAAAGGAGGGGACGTGCGCAAGCACGGGGGCACACCCTCCCGCTGAGACAAGCATGTCATGCCGGCGGCGATCAGCCCTCCAGGTGTTGCCCGGGGCCGCTTTGTTGGGGGCCAACAGACAGGTCTAGCGGGATGTAAGCCGCCTCCCCTCTTCACGCGCGGAGCCTCTTCCTGTTCGTCACAGGGGCGACGCCAGGGGGAACCAAGGGGCGCCTCTCCACGACCGAGTGCACCTACCTACCTACCTACCTGCACAGGGGCGCAGCAGCGTGGAGCTGTGCTGGGGCGCAGCAGCATGGAGCTGCGCAGGGGCGCAGCTGCGTGGGGCTGCGCAGGGGCGCAGCATGGGGCTGCGTAGGGGCGCAGCAGCGTGGGGCTGCGCAAAGGCACAGCAGCACGGGGCTGTGTAGGGGTGCAGCAGCGAGGGACTGCGCAAGGTGCAGCAACACGGGGCTGCACAGGGGCGCAGCAGCGTGAAGCTTCGGAGGGGCGCAGCAGCGTGGGGCTGCGCAGGGGCTCTGCATGGGGCTGCGCAGGAGCACAGCAAAACGGGGCTGCGCGGGGGGTGCACAGGGGCACAGCAGCGTGGGGCTGCGCAGCGGCGCAGCAGTGTGGGGCTGCGCAGGGGCGCAGCAGCGTGGGGCTGCGCATGGGCGTAGCGTGGGGCTGCGCAGGGGCGCAGCAGCGTGGGGTTGCGCAGGGGCGTAGCAGCGTCGGGCTGCGCAGGGGCGTAGCAGCGTGGGGCTGTTCAGGGGCGCAGCAGCATGCGGCTGCGCCAGGGCGCAGCAGCATTGGGCTGCGCAGGGGCGCAGCAGCGTGGGGCTGCGCACGGGCGCAGCAGCGTGGGGCTGTTCAAGGGCGCAGCAGCATGGGGCTGCGCCGGGGCGCAGCAGCATGGGGCTGCGCAGGGGCGCAGCAGCGTGGGGCTGCGCACGGGCGCAGCAGCCCGGGGCTGCGCAGGTGCGCAGCAGCATGGGGCTGTTCAGGGGCGCAGCAGCATGCGGCTGCGCAGGGGCGCAGCAGCATGGGGCTGCGCAGGGGCGCAGCGTGGGGCTATGCAGGGGCGCAGCGTGGGGCTGCGCAAGGGGCGAAGCAGCGTGGGGCTGCGCAGGGGCGCAGCAGCGTGGGGCTGTGCAGGGGCGCAGCAGCGTGGGGCTGGTCAGGGGCGCAGCAGCATGGGAATGCGTAGGGGCGCAGCAGCATGGGGCTGCGCTGGGGGGCAGTGTTGGCTGCGCACGGGCGCAGCATGGGGCTACGCACAGGCGCAGCAGCGTGGGGCTGCGCAGGGGCGCAGCAGTGTGGGGCTGCGCAGGGGCGCAGCAACGTGGGGCTGCGCAGGGGCGCGGCAGCGTGGGGCTGTTCAGGGGCGTAGCTGCATGGGAATGCGTAGGGGCGCAGCAGCATGGGGCTGCGCAGGGGTGCAGTGTGGGCTGCGCACGGGCGCAGCGTGGGGCTACGCAGGGACGCAGCAGCGTGGGGCTGCGCAGGGGCGCAGCATCGTGGGGCTGTTCAGGGGCGCAGCGGCATGGGGCTGCGCAGGCGCGCAGCAGCCCGGGGCTGCGCACGGGCGCAGCACCGGGCTACGCAGGGGCGAAGCATGGGGCTGTGCAAGGGGCGCAACAGCGTGGGGCTGCGCAGGGGCGAAGCAGCGTGGGGCTGCGAAGGGGCGCAGAAACGCGGGGCTGCGCAGGGGCACAGCAGCGCGGGGCTGCACATGGGCATGGGGCTGCGCAAGGGGCGCAACAGCGTGGGGCTGCGCAGGGGCCAAGCAGCGTGGGGCTGCGAAGGGGCGCAGAAACGCGGGGCTGAGCAAGGGGCGCAGCAGCGTGGGGCTGCGCAGGGGCGCAGCAGCGTGGGGTTGCGCAGGGGTCCAGCAGCGTGGGGCTGCGCAGGGGCGCAGCAGCGTGGGGCTGCGCAGGGGCGCAGCAGCGCGGGGCTGCGCATGGGCATGGGGCTGCGCAAGGGGCGCAACAGCGTGGGGCTGCGCCGGGGCGCAGCAGCATGGGGCTGCGCAGGGGCGCAGCAGTGTGGGGCTGCGCACGGGCGCAGCAGCACGGGGCTGCGCAGGGGCGCAGCGGCGTGGGGCTGCGCAGGGGCGCAGCAGCGTGGGGCTGTTCAGGGGCGCAGCAGCATGCGGCTGCGCCGGGGCGCAGCCGCATGGGGCTGCGCAGGGGCGCAGCAGCGTGGGGCTGCGCACGGGCGCAGCAGCACGGGGCTGTGCAGGTGCGCAGCAGCATGGGGCTGTGCAGGAGCGCAGCAGCGTGGGGCTGTGCAGGGGCGCAGCAGCATGCGGCTGCGCAGGGGCGCAGCAGCATGGGGCTGCGCAGGGGCGCAGCGTGGGGCTATGCAGAGGGGCAGCGTGGAGCTGCGCAAGGGGCGAAGCAGCGTGGGGCTGCGCAGGGGCGCAGCAGCGTGGCGCTGCGCAGGGGCGCGGCAGTGTGGGGCTGTGCAGGGGCGCAGCCGCGTGGGGCTGCGCAGGGGCGCAGCAGCGTGGGGCTGGTCAGGGGCGCAGCAGCATGGGAATGTCTAGGGGCGCAGCAGCATGGGGTTGCGCTGGGGCGCAGTGTGGGCTGCGCACGGGCGCAGCGTGGGGCTACGCAGGGGCGCAGCAGCGTGGGCCTGCGCAGGGGCGCAGAAGTGTGGGGCTGCGCAGGGGCGCAGCTGCTTTGGGCTGCGCAGGGGCGCAGCATCGTGGGGCTGTTCAGGGGCGCAGCTGCATCGGGCTGCGCAGGCGCGCAGCAGCCCGGGGCTAGGCAGGGGCGCAGCAGGGTGGGGCTGCGCAGCGGCGAAGCAGCGTGGGGCTGCGAAGGGGCGGAGAAACGCGGGGCTGCGCAGAGGCGCAGCAGCGCGGGGCTGCGCATGGGCATGGGGCTGCGCAAGGGGCGCACCAGCGTGGGTCTGCGCAGGGGCGCAGCAGCGTGGGGCTGCGCAGGGGCGCAGCAGCGTGGGGTCTCGCAGGGGTGTAGCAGCGTGGGGCTGCGCAGGGGCGCAGCACCGTGGGGCAGCGCAGGGGCGCAGCAGCGCGGGGCTGCGCATGGGCATGGGGCTGCGCAAGGGGCGCAACAGCGTGGGGCTGCGCCGGGGCGCAGCAGCATGGGGCTGCGCAGGGGCGCAGCAGTGTGGGGCTGCGCACGGGCGCAGCAGCACGGGGCTGCGCAGGGGCGCAGCAGCGTGGGGCTGCGCACGGGCGCAGCAGCGTGGGGCTGTTCAGGGGCGCAGCAGCATGCGGCTGCGCCAGGGCGCAGCAGCATGGGGCTGCACAGGGGCGCAGCAGCGTGGGGCTGCGCACGGGCGCAGCAGCACGGGGCTGCGCAGGTGCGCAGCAGCATGGGGCTGCGCAGGGGCGCAGCAGCTTGGGGCTGTTCAGGGGCGCAGCAGCATGCGGCTGCGCAGGGGCGCAGCAGCATGGGGCTGCGCAGGGGCGCAGCGTGGGGCTATGCAGGGGCGCAGCGTGGGGCTGCGCAAGGGGCGAAGCAGCGTGGGGCTGCGCAGGGGCGCAGCAGCGTGGGGCTGCGCAGGGGCGCGGCAGTGTGGGGCTGTGCAGGGGCGCGGCCGCGTGGGGCTGCGCAGGGGCGCAGCAGCGTGGGGCTGGTCAGGGGCGCAGCAGCATGGGAATGCGTAGGGGCGCAGCAGCATGGGGTTGCGCTGGGGCGCAGTGTGGGCTGCGCACGGGCGCAGCGTGGGGCTACGCACGGGCGCAGCAGCGTGGGGCTGCGCAGGGGTGCACCAGTGTGGGGCTGCACAGGGGCGCAGCAATCTGGGGCTGCGCAGGGGCGCAGCAACCTGGGGCTGCGCAAGGGCGCAGCACCGTGGGGCTGTTCAGGGGCGCAGCAGCATGGGAATGCGTAGGGGCGCAGCAGCATGGGGCTGCCCAGGGGCGCAGTGTGGGCTGCGCACGGGCGCAGCGTGGGGCTACGCAGGGGCGCAGCAGCGTGGGGCTGCGCAGGGGCGCAGAATTGTGGGGCTGCGCAGGGGCACAGCTGCGTGGGGCTGCGCAGGGGCGCAGCATCGTGGGGCTGTTCAGGGGCGCAGCTGCATGGGGCTGCGCAGGGGCGCAGCACCGGGCTACACAGGGGCGCAGCATGGAGCTGTGCAAGGGGCGCAACAGCGTGGGGCTGCGCAGGGGCGAAGCAGCGTGGGGCTGCGAAGGGGCGCAGAAACGCGGGGCTGCGCAGGGGCGCAGCAGCGAGGGGCTGTGCATGGGCCTGGGGCTGCGCAAGGGGCGCAACAGCGTGGGGCTGCGCAGGGGCGAAGCAGCGTGGGGCTGCGCAGGGGCGCAGCAGCGTGGGGTTGCGCAGGGGTGCAGCAGCGTGGGGCTGCCCAGGGGCGCAGCACCGTGGGGCTGCGCTGGGGCGCAGCTGCGTGGGGCTACGCAGGGGCGCAGCAGCGTGGGGCTGCGCAGGGGCGCAGCAGCATGCAGCTGCCTAAGGGCGCAGCAGCGTGGGGCTGCACAGGGGCGCAGCAGCGTGGGGCTCAGCAGGGGCGCAGCAGCATGGACTTACGCAGGGGCACAGCAGCATGGAGCTGCGCAGGGGCGCAGCAGCGTGGGGCTGCGAAGGGGCGCAACTGCGTGGGGCTGCGCAGGGGCATAGCATGGGGCTGCGCACGGGGCTGCGCAGGGGCACAGCTGCGTGGGGCTGCGCAGGGGCGCGGCAGCGTGGGGCTGCGACGGGGTGCGGCAGTGTGGGGCTGCGGGGAGGTGCAGCATGGGGCTGCGCATGGGGCTTCGCAGGGGCGCAGCAGCGTGGGGCTGCGCAGGGGTGCAGCAGCGTGGGGCTGCGCAGGGGCGCAGCAGCATGGGGCTGCGTAGGGGCGCAACAGCGTTGGGCTGCGCAGGGGAGCAGCAGCGTGGTGCTGTGCAAGGGCGCAGCAGTATGAAGCTGCGCAGGGGCGCAGCAGCGTGTGGCTGCGCAGGGGGGCAGCAGCATGGGGCTGCCCACGGGCGCAGTAGCGTGGGGCTGCGCACGGGCGTAGCGTGGGGCTGGCAGGGGAGCAGCATAGGGCCGCGCATGGGGCTGTGGCATGGGCGCAGCGTGGGGCTGCGCAGGGGCGCAGCAGCGTGGGGCTGCGCAGGGGCGCAGTAGCGTGGGGCTGTGTAGGGGCGCAGCTGCATGGGGCTGCCTTTTGGGCGCAGCAGCGTGGAGCTGCGCAGGGGCCCAGCAGCGCCGGGCTGCGCAGGGGCGCAGCAGCATGGGGTTGCGCACGGGCGCAGTAGCGTGGGGCTGCGCACGGGCGTAGCGTGGGGCTGCCAGGGGAGCAGCATTGGGCCGCGCATGGGGCTGCAGCATTGGCGCAGCGTGGGGCTGCGCAGGGGCGCAGCAGCGTGGGGCTGCGCAGGAGCGCAGTAGCGTGGCGCTGTGCAGGGGCGCAGCTGCATGGGGCTGCCTTTGAGCGCAGCAGCGTGGAGCTGCGCAGGGGCGCAGCAGCTTGGGGCTGCGCAGGGGCGCAGCAGCATGGGGTTGCGGGGGGGCGCAGCAGCGTGGGGCTGCGCACGGGCGCAGCTTGGGGCTGCGCAGGGGAGCAGCATGGGGCCGCGCATGGGGCTGCAGCATGGGGCTGTTCAGGGGCGCAGCTGCATGGGGCTGCGCAGGGGCGCAACAGCCCAGGGCTGCGCACGGGCGCAGCGCCGGGCTAGGCAGGGGCGCAGCATGGGGCTGTGCAAGGGGTGCAACAGCCTGGGGCTGCGCAGGGGCGCAGCAGCGTGGGGTTGCACAGGGGCGCAGCAGCGTGGGGCTGCGCAGGGGCGCAGCTGCATGGGGCTGTGTTGGGGCGCAGCAGCCTGGAGCTGCGCAGGGGGGCAGCAGCATTGGGCTGCGCATTGGGCTGTGCACGGGCGCAGCGGCACGGGGCTGCGCAGGGGCGCAGCAGCATGGGGCTGCAGGGGGGCGCAACAGCCCAGGGCTGCGCACGGGCGCAGCGCCAGGCTAGGCAGGGGCGCAGCATGGGGCTGTGCAAGGGGTGCAACAGCCTGGGGCTGCGTAGGGGCGCAGCAGCGTGGGGTTGCGCAGGGGCGCAGCAGCGTGGGGCTGCGCAGGGGCGCAGCTGCATGGGGCTGTGTTGGGGCGCAGCAGCCTGGAGCTGCGCAGGGGCGCAGCAGCATTGGGCTGCGCATGGGGCTGTGCACGGGCGCAGCGGCACGGGGCTGCGCAGGGGCGCAGCAGCATGGGGCTGCAGGGGGGCGCAGCAGCGTGGGGCTGCGCAGCGGCGCAGCGTGGGGCTGCGCAGGGGCGCAGCAGTATGGGGCGGCGCAGGGGCGCGGCAGCATGGGGCTGCGCAGGGGCACAGCGTGGGGCTGCGCAGGGGTGCGGCAGTATGGGGCTGCACAGGGGCGCAGCAGCATGGAGCTGAGCAGGGGCGCAGCAGCGTGGAGCTGCGCAGGGGCGCGGCATGGTGCTGCGCATGGGGCTGCGCAGGGCCGCAGCGTGGGGCTGCGCAGGGGCACAGCGTGGGGCTGCGCAGGGGCGCAGCATGGAGCCGCGCATGGGCGCGGCATGGGGCTGCGCATGGGGCTGCGCAGGGGCGCAGCGTGTGGCTGTGCAGGGGGCGCAGCGTGGGGCCGCGCATGGGCGCGGCATGGGGCTGCGCATGCGCACAGCGTGGGAACAAGCCGTGGAGAAGCGCTGGGCTGCGCAAGAGCGCTGTGTCGGGCTGCGCTGGGGCACAGTGTGGGGCCGCGCTGGGGCGTAGCGTGTGACCACGCACGGCAAGGGGGGCAGAGTGGGAGGTGTCAGCAGGAGCGCAGGATGGAGCTGCGCATGAGCGCTGCATGGGGCTGCGCAGGGGCGCAGCATGGGGGTGCGCATGGGCGCAGCATTCGGCCGCGCACGGGCGCACAATGGTGCTGCGCACGGGCGCACAATGGTGCTGTGCAGGAGCGCTGCAGGGGGCTCCGCTTGCGGTGTGCCAAGGGGCGTGCATGGGGGCGGGGGGGCGGGGCCTCACCACAGGCCTTTGGCGTCTCCCCCGCCGAGGCCCTCAGCAGGAGGATATTGGTGCCTGGGCCGCAAGCGCGATGCGTGGCCTCACCACAGGCTGTTGGCCTCGCGCTGTAAGGGGGCAGGGGGGCGGCTGGCATGGGCCTGCGCAGGGGCGCAGCATGGGGCCCCGCTTGAGCGCAGCATGGGGCTGTGCATGAGCGCTGCGTGGGGCTGCGCATGAGCGCTACCTGGGGCTGCGCAGGGGCGCAGCATGGAGACACGCAGGGGCGCAGCATGGTGCTGCGCGTGAGCGCTGCTTGGGGCTGCGCATGAGCGCTGCTTGGGGCTGCGCAGGGGCGCAGCATGGGGGCACGCAGGGGCGCAGCACGGGGCTGTGCATGAGCGCTGCTTGGGGCTGCGCATGAGCGCTGCGTGGGGCTCTGCACGGGCGCGCTGTGGTGCTGCGCAGGAGCGCTTCGTGAGGCTGCGCATGGGGTGCGCCAAGGGGCGTGCATGGGGGGGGGGGGGGGGCGCCTCACCACAGGCTTTTGGCGTCTCCCCCGCCGAGGCCCTCACCAGGAGGATATTGGTGCCTGGACTGCTAGCGCGATGCGTGGCCTCACCTCAGGCTGTTGGCCTCGCGCTGTAAGGGGGGAGGGGGGCGGCTGGTAACACCCTGAGCCACTCCCCCTGGGGGCTGGCTCAGCTTTCTCTGACCACAGGTCAGGGGAGGCTGTTTTAACTGGGGGCGCATGTTAATTCATGGCCCAAGACGCATGGGGGAGGGTCCCAATTCTCGCACCCGGAGGTTCTTGCTTGTTTTCTGGGGGGAGGGGTTCGGTGATTTTAGTTATTTAGGGAGGTGAGCTGTCTCCCATTGCAAAACCCAGCGGCCTCCTCTCGCTGGGGAACCTCCGCCGGGTCCCCGGGGTGGGTGGCCTGCCACCGTTGTGAGGGGCGTCTGGTGTCAGGCGCTGTCCCCCCCCCGGTCGCCCGTCCTCTGGGGCGGACGGCCGGAGTTCCGCGACCCGTGTGTCCCGGGTGCGGTTGGTGCAGGCGTGGGGACCCAGTACCGGCCCCTCAGCGTGCCCCCTTGCGGGCCGGCGTTACTTGCTGTGGGGGTGGCAGAAGAGCGTCCACGGCGGGTGTGCCTTTCACCGTTGTGGGGGGCGTCTGACGTCAGGCGCACCCCCTCCCCCGACTGCCCGCCCTCCGGTCGGGCTGTCGGGGTCCGCCACCCATGTGCTGTGGGCGCGGGTGTGCGGGTCTGGGGGCCCAGCACTGTCTCCTTGGCTTGCATGCCTTGTGGGGGCTGCGTGCCGCGGGGGTGGTGGGAGGCCGTCCCCGGGGGAGGGGGTGGTCTGCCACCGTTGTGAGAGGCGTCTGGTGTCAGGCGCTGTCCCTCCCCCGGTCGCCCGTCCTCTGTGACGGGCGACCGGGGTTCCGCGACCCGTGTGTCACGGATGCGGTCAGTGCGGGCGTGGGGACCCAGCACCGGCCCCACAGCGCGCGCCCTTGCGGGCCGGCGTTGCTTGCTGTGAGGGTGGCGGAAGGGCGTCCCCGGGGGGGGGTGCCTTTCGCCGTTGTGAGGGGCGTCTGAGGACATGCGCTCCCCCTCCCCCGACTGCCAGCCGTCTGGGCGGGCTGTCGGGGTCCGCCACAGACCTGCTGTGGGCGCGGGTGTGCGGGTGTGGGGGCCCAGCACTGTCCCCTTGGCTTGCATGCCCTGTTGGGGCTGCGTGCCGCGGGGGTGGTGGGGGGCCGTCCCCGGGGGGGCCGGCCTGCCACCGTTGTCAGGGGAGTCTGGTGTCAGGCGCTGTCGCTCCCCCGGCCGCCTGTCCTCTGGGGCGGGCAGCCGGGGTTCCGCGACCCGTGTGTCCCGGGTGCGGTCGGTGCGGGCGTGGGGACCCAGCACTGGCCCCACAGCGCGCGTGCTTGCGGGCCGGCGTTGCTCGCTGTGGAAGTGGCGGAGCGGCGTCCCCAGGAGGGTTCCATTTCGCCGTTTTGAGGGGCGTCTGAGGTCAGGCGCTCCCCCTCCCCCGACTGCCAGCCCTCTGGGCGGCCTGTCGGGGTCCCCCACCCATGTGCTGTGGGCGCGGTCGTGCGGGTGTGGGGGCCCAGCACTGTCCCCTTGGCTTGCATGCCCTGTGGGGGCTGCGTCCCGCGGGGGTGGTGGGAGGCCGTCCCCGGGGGGGGTGGCCTGCCACCGTTTTGAGGGGCGTCTGGTGCCAGGCGCTGTCCCTCCCCCGGCCGCCCGTCCTCTGGGGCGGGCAGCCGGGGTTTTGGGACCCGTGTGTCCCGGGCCTGGGGACCCAGCACCGGCCCGACAGCGTGCGCCCTTGCGGGCCGGCGTTGCGCCCTCTGGGGCTGGCCGAAGGGCGTCCCCGGGGGGCTGCCGTTCGCTGTTGTGAGGGGCGTCACGGGTCAGGCGCTCCCCCTCCCCCGGCTGCCCGCCCTCCGGGCCGGCTATCGGGGTCCGCTACCCACCTTCTGTGGGCGCGGGTGTGCGGGTGTGGGGGCCCTGCACTGGCCCTGTGGCTCACGTGCCCTGTGGGGGGCTGCGCGCCACGGGGCTGGCGGGGGGCGTCTGGGTTCAGGCGCCCCCCCTTCCCTGCTGCCCGCACTCTGGACGGGCTGCCTGGGCCCGCTGGCCACGTGCTTTGGGCGCGGGTGTGGGTGTGTGCGGTGTGTGTGGTGCCTGTGCGGTGTGTGCCATGGTGCGTGGTGTCGCCTTTCGCCTGTCTCTCTGGTGCCCCCCTCTCCGGTGCTTCGTTGCGGTGTTGTGCTCGCTGTGTGCCTGCCGTGCCCCCTTCCCTGCGCGCGTCCCCTGCTTGGCTGCTGGCTACCATCTGTTTCCTTCGTGGCTTCGTCGCTCTTTACCCTTTCCTCTACTCTCTGTCGGCCCGCGCTTCTCCCTGGCATGCACGTTTTCCCTCCCTCCGCCCTGGTGTGTGTCTCGGTCTTTTTCCTTGCCTGCTCGTCTTTCTCTCCTGTTGGGCCCTGTGAGACAAAGAAGGGATGGGGGTATGTGGGCCTTCGGCGGCTTCGTACGGTCACCATGTAACATACTGTACCCACGTCGGCACCATGATCGTTGCGGCTGCGTTCTCCGTTGCGCGGCGTATAGCATACCTGTCTTCGCACTTGTGTCTACGTGTGTGCGCACGCTCTTCACCCTTCGTGCCATACCATGGTGTGCTTGTCCGTGGCGGTGGCGGTTGTGTTGCGCTCGCGGGGACAGACCTGTTTGTTCTGTTCCCACGCCGCCTTCCCCCGCGTTGATGGCCTATAGAGAGAGGGAGGCGGGTGGCTTTCTTGGCGCCTTTTCGGTCGGCGGGTGCGGCGTTGTGTACTTCGCTCTCGTTGTTCGTCCTTGGTCCTCCCTCCCTCGTGGCGTTTGCGGCGGCGGGTTCGTGCTCCCTCGCCATGCCTTGCTTGTGTATTGCTTGTGCGCGTGTGGGCATCCATACCATTCATACCATCCTCACTTCTTTCCGTTTGGGCTGGCCCTGGGTATTCCCTCATACCACTCACGTTCTGTTCCGCGGCGTTGGCGGCCTCTTGTTCTTCATTCGTTCATTGGCGGTGTCCACGTTTTGGCGTTGGCGGCTTCCTCTGGTGTTGATGGCCTATAGAGCGGGAGGAGGGTGGGTTTCATGTCATTTGTTCGGTCGGCGGGTGCTCTGGTGTGGCGGCGTTGCGCGCTTCATTCTTTTAGTCCGTCCTTGGCCCTTCCATCCTTGTGTCGTTTGCGGCGGCGGGCTCGGGCCTCTCCATACCTTGCTTGTGTTTGCTTGCGCGTGTGGGCGTACAACTTGCCCTTCTTGTGCCCTCGGGCTTGTGGTTTGTGTGTTTGGTGGCGGTGGTGTGTGCTCTCCGGTGGCGTGTGGCTCCCTTCTTCCGGATTCGTGGTTTCCCGGTTTCATACCATCACTTCTTTCCGCTTCGGCTGCCCATTAGGTATTCACTCATACCACTCATGTTCCGTTCCGCGGTGTTGGCGGCCTTTGCTCTTTGTGTGTTCTTTGGCGGCGGTCACATTATCCTCGGCGCCGGCAGCCTATACAGTGAGATAGGAGAAGAGGGGGGTGGTTCTCATGGCGGTTGCTTGGTCGGTGGGCACGTTGGCGCCGCCTTTCGCTTGCGTCTCCATTAACGGCGGCCCTTGCTGTGTACTTTTTTTTCTTTTTTTTTGTTTAACCATACCTTTTGGCCCTTGCGGCGTTTGTCGGACCCTTGCGTGTGCGGGCATACCTCTTGCTCCTCGTGTGCCCTTGGGTTTGTGGTATGTGTGTTTGTGGTGGCGGTGGTGCGCTCTCTGGTGACGTGTGGTTCCCTCCTTTCGGTTACGTGCGGGTGTCCCTCATACCATGCTTCTTTCCGTGCGGGCGGCCGAGAGTGTAGAGAGTATAGAATGCATACGTGGGCGGTTGGGCGGCGGCGTGGTGCTCGTGGCGGTGGTTTGTTCGCGGTGGGTTGTTTATACCTTGGCGTGCTTGCGGCGGCTCTCATGGCGTGTGCGTGCATGGGCATACCTCTTGCGCGTGTTTCATGGTGTTTCATGGTTTCCTTGTTTCTTCTGTGTGGCCCTTTGCTTTTGGGGGGTCTCTTCCCCTTGATGCTTTCACACATCCTTGACCTTGCTTGTCTCATGGCATCCTCGTCCTATGCGTGCGGGGGATGTTAGCGGGCGTGCCCTCTTGTTGGTGGTGGTGCGGCCGTTGTGTCATTTTCCATCGTGCGTTGCTCACCTCGGCTCCCTTTCGTAGTGTGGCAGCGTGGCGCATCGTACAACATACTTGTTTCGGCGGGCGGCATGTTCACGTGGCGCCTACCCTATGTTGTCTCGTTAGTTTGTTTTACTTTTTGGTGTTGGGGCGTGCAAAAGTCCCCTACTCCATCTGCATGCACTTTGCTAAGTGTTTTGGGGCATGCAACGTTCAGCTTACCCCTCTTGGCGGCTCTTGTGCTCGTTGTTTTTCTGTGAGTGTCCTACCATTCTCGACCTCGCCAAACAGCGGCGTAAAAGTTGGTCGGGGGTTTCTGAGGTCGGAAAACACGATTTTACCATTTTTTTTGCTGGCTGTGTCTCTTTTTCTTGGTTTTTTAACTTTTTTCTGCTTCGATCGTGCGACATTGGATGGGACAACCAGGTCGGTGGGCCACGCCTGTAGGTGTATCTACCCCTCCCTGAGGTACACCCCCCCCCCCCGGAAGGGAAGCAACACTGGGGGTCATCAGAATACCACCGGACCGCTTTTGTCGACTGTAGCCAAGTGGTCGGTGAGTCCTACTACTCCAGCATCAGACGGTGCCATCACTCTGCACGGTGTAGTACCAAGAACGTGCCCGGGCGCTGGACTAGGTATCCATGGGGTCGTTACAGTCCTGGATTCCCACGTCCAAACGACCACTTCAAGTTCGGGTCAGCCAAACACGCTGTCTTACGTGAACAGGTTCCGTTGTTTCTGAACTCACAGTTGAGGCCCTCCAGTTGTAACCCCCCTCTGTCCCAACCTCCCGCGGTCCGTCGGCACTCTTCTGCTGATAACTAGACGTAATCAACGTGTGCCCATCCAGGTTCAGGACTCCAGTAGAGCTCTAGTTTAAGTGTTGTAGTAAACCCCGCCCTCTTCGGGGTTCAGTTTGCCACACACGTCCACATCTGCTGCCTCTGTAGCCCTCCCCCTGCCTGGGTGGGGCCCTGCTCTCCCATGCCTGTGGTTACCAGCGTGTGCCAGATGGCTGTTTATCTGGTTTGCAGCCACCCAACGAGTGAGTGCCTTGTTGACCACGTGTTGCATGTGTATGTGCCGTACTGTGATAACCTTTGGGGCGCCAACGATGAGTGGTGGCTTCCTAGACCAGGGGGGTGTAAGTGCGGCTAACCCCCATCTGCTCAGATCTTCTCAGTTCTAGCCCGCCCTGGCTACATTTTCGCCATTTTAGAGACAACGGTGCTACTACTGACCCACAGACCGCTCCCAGGAACTGACCTGAATATCTCAGATGTGCCAGGCTCGGATCTGCTGTCCAGTCATTGTAAATCCGGCCAAACCCAATCATTTATCGGGAATCATGAATTGCTGCTGGTGCGCGTGCACGACCAAAATGAGCCAAATATTTTTTCACCATCGGATTCATACAAATGTTTTCGGACAGATTCAGACCCCAAAATATATTTACTTTCATGCGCAATCATTTTCTATGTAGACTGAGATTTTTCTCCGCGTCATATGAGCATGGACTTGTCTAGTGATCTTGCTGCCCTCATCTCCCATGGGGTCACCTCGGTCACCGCAACAACTATGAAGGTCGCATCCCTGCAAGGCTGCACATCGGGTCCAGCCGGCTCTCAGCCCTGCAGCCACTTCATTCACGCTAGACAGCACTTACACCCGGAGCATAGGCTACCTGAATGTTGTTTCCGCGGGACCCACATATCTCTTAGGCCCTCAGGGCACCCCAATGGAAGCTGTCAGAACGCCGGATGTAACAATCTCAGTCCCTCTGTGCTGCGCAACTGAAGCGCTATGAGGATTCCCCTGCTGCAGTCCACAGTGCCCAAAGAGGGCAACAATTGCATGCTAAGGAGGTCATGATTTGCAAATTCCCAGTCAAAATTATGCGCCGGATGGCTATAATCAACCAGTCTCCCTGGACGGCTGAGCTCTTTATGAGCTTGGATACCCTACCGTCCCACATTCCGGTCACTCCATTGAAGAACGTTGAGGTCAACTCGCTGGATTTCGACGTGAGTGGACCAGGTGAAGTGGTCGAGCCAACACGCCCTGCACAGTGGGATCCATTGGAACCAAGATTATCCCAAAGAGACGCACATAAATTCGAAACAGGATTGTGCTTGGTTGAGGAGCGTCTCTGAGGCTTGGAAGAAGAATAGTTTTTTTCTCTTTCTGATAAAGTGTCTGATCAGGATTACCGTGAGTGGGAAGAAGACCAGGTCAGGAATGTGTTCTATCAGGTATGTAATGCAACTGCCTTCCGCAAGGAGACGACCCAGGAGCTGCACACTGTTTACCTTGCCTGTTCGTCTCGGGTTGCCCCACTTGCGCAGATATTCGCTGAAGTCGCCCATAGCCCGCTACTACCATCATCAACCACACCCTCTGCGGCCTCAAGGCTGGAAAATGCCATGTATATACCCAGATAGCACCCAGCTCATTGTGACACCACTGTCCCACTGGTGACACGAGGTTCGGCTCCCTTCCACTCTGTGACCTGGGACTGCCAAGGTACCATAGCTGGCACATGCACTGGCCAGTCCCCACAGGTGTACGCTGTCCTGCTCAGCTTCCCACTCAGTCCATGACACCATGGGTCAATAAAAAATATGTCCAGGCCCCATACTAACCCGTTTGGTCACGAGAGGCGCTCACCTTCCAGCCGAGAAGGGGCAGTTTCTGATGCTAAAACTGGCAACCGATCAAAGACAGGAACCGACCCGGTCTGGGTCCACCTCTGAATAACATTTCAATCCATGAAGAGCGGCCAGAGGAGGTGAAAGAAATACAGACGGAATTCAAGATCTCAGGCCCAGCACCAGTGACACGTTACTCTAGGGGGCCTGCTCCACGGGGTACGCTAGTGCAGACACGCAAGCCGGCAGGCAGGGAAAGCAGTGCGCCTCAGGGCATCCTCATGGAACAAAGTGTTCTACACTCTTTGCAACGCTGCAACACACCGAAAGTATGTACAACAACACATCAGCGTATTTACACACAGCTTGGTGAAGCCACTAATTGGGCTAAGGGTGCCTCCGGGCAATAGACACCCTGTCCCAAACCATCTCATAACCCAAGGTTCCGGCTCCTTAGTTGCATGCAGATATGGGGGCTCAGACACAACCAACATATGTGCCCAGCAATAACCCTAGAACCCTGCCAACGGGGGGGGGTCTTGACCAGCCAGGGGCGCGTCTTCAGAAGCCAAGTAGCTCCCGGGCAAATGCACTGCAGCTCGACATGCTCAGATGATGCTTTGTCCCAACTCACCTGTGACTCGGAGATGTGGCCCCGCCACTATCCCGTAGGAGTCTCAGACTGAAAATGCGCTATTTCAGCCCATCCTCATTCTGGCTCGAAAAAGTCCAAAATGGGCCATACAGGGGCAGGGGTGAGAGGGGATACCCTCCCCCCTTCAGGTACAAGCTCACTAAAGGCGCTAGGCAATGTGATTCACTCCGGAGCCATGGCGGCCTGGTGCCATGGGGTCGCCAAGTGGGCCCCCGACGCCAAATAAGCAAAATAGGCCATCTTGGACGACCATGCAGGATAGGTGCTTGGGGCGATCTTGTCAAACCAAGCCTCACTACAGCGGCCTTGATACTCCTCTTTTTCCTGTGCATTGGGATTTCCCTTGCTGTCACGCTCGTCGCTGCTGTTCTCAAGGGGATGGTCACGCGATTGGGGACGAAACAGCAAAACATGCAACCTTGCAAGGCATGGCGATTGCCGTATGTGATATATCTCCCACCATGCCGGAGGAGCACATACAAAATCATAGGGCCATTGACCCTTGGTCATATGCTACAAGGATTCCCATTCTTGCATGGCTAGGTCCATGGAGATGTCCATGGAGATATGGTCTTCTGGACATGGCACAGAATGGCAAACATAGTGAAATTGTTTTAGGACTCTTGTTGTTGATTCCTTTTGATCCCATGTTTGTTTCATGTCCATGTTCTCGACTCAACTCAACCCAAAGGCACAAGATCCTTGGTAATGTTCCCAAAGATTGTTTGATTGGAAATTCACTTGATTTTATGATTACCCGATCACAATGCAAGTTGCAGAGCAAAGGCAACACCTCAGAAACTCTGGATATCCATTACGAAAGTAGTACAAGACCCTGAGCAGTTCGGAATCATTCAATGATACGCTGGCTATCAATCTCAGTTAACCTCAATGACGAATACGACAATTCTTTAATGCGGTGCAAACCTTTTCGATTCGTTCCATTCATTTTATAATTTAATTTCCTGAAGTTCTTGCGACTGTGGGACTGTCCTGCGATCGCGACTGCGATCTCCGTCCGTCCCTCTATTCCATTACACTCCCCTCACAAGCCATTTGATCCCTACCATGTAGGCATCACATGGCTGATAGAGAGCAAGGCAAACTGATGAATTGACTGCCCGCAGCTGGATTCCGCTCTGTCTCTGGATCTGGAACTCACAAACTCAAAGCAATGTGGTGACACCCAGGCCAACCACTCATTCCAACTCTACAATACTAGCCCGCCTACAAGCCCTAAGACAGCTTGCAGCTGTGGATAAGCAGAAATTGTAATAAGGGGGGGGGGGGGGGGCTGGCTGACAGTCGTACGTCGTCTGGCTGTCTGGCAGGCACACCAGTGCGCCAGTGTGCCAAGCAACCAACGACTGTCACCATCACCAACTACTACTAAAAAATGGCAGCACAACCAAAGGGAAGGGGAAAGCAAAAAAAAACAAAGAGGAAAAGCACAACAATTGAAAACGAATACCTCCAGGACTCCAGGAGACTCTGGATCTGCGCCGTTGCGACGTAATGTGGACTGGTGGTCCTGTCTGTGCTCTGTGGGGACTGCTGTCTGAAGGCTGTCCGTATTTGGCTGTCCGTACTGGACTGGAACCCAGTAAATAGCTGCACAGGCGAATGCACTGTGACGGCACAGGAGGTAACGAATGCACCCCTGACTGTACAGGAGGTAATCGCTGAGCCTGCTGAGTGCTCTCGATCCGTGATTCCAGCAGAGGAAAGGAAACAGGACAGGAGAACAACGTGAATGTACTGTGCACCGCAGGTGAACAACAGTTCTGGTTTCGAGGCAGTCCTGATCTCGGAGTTCACGGAATGCACTGTGCACCACAGGTGAACAACATATCTGGCACCGAGGCAGTCCTGATCTCTTGATTGGAATTCCAATCTGATCTCCTGTAGCAACAGTAGAACAACAAAGGCAGCATGAGGGACAAGGAAGAGAGGGGGGGGGGGCAGAGGATTACGACCATAGAGGGATCCAGTTAAATTCGCACACTGGTATGTATCCTTGTCTGGATACCCTCTATGTACTTCAGGTTATACATACCAACCATATTACGTGAAAGTCAGAAATTCGGTCAGGCTTGTATCCATTCTGAAAAATGGGCGTCACCAGGCAATGAACGTACACCTGGATTTAGTACACCTGCTGCGACACGACTTGGCTCTGTCAATGACAGACTGGATGTTGTCTGGATTAGGGCGGCGCAGCGCAATGATAAAATACATGCATGCAGAAGAAATGAGAGAGGAAAATATGGCTTCAAACTGACTGTCCCACTCTCGCAATGAGAGGGCTCACCTGCCAATACAGTGGGAGAAAAAATAGGAATAAAAAACACTGTCCTGCAGAGCAGGGCAGAGCAGGGGGGGTATCCCGACTGTCCTGCAGAGCAGGGGGGGGGGTATCCTGAACCCAGGACCCAGCAGCAGAAAACAGAAACCTGAAATCTGTCTGCTAACCCAAAATTCATCATTGAATTCAGTGAAATTGAAATTCGGATACCTGTGCACAAAGAGGGGAAAGGAAAGCAATCACAACCGATAATACAAGCGACACAGTTGCACAGTGTAACGATGATCAAAAACCGGCGGGCTGTCACCGAAGCGAAGCTTCCTGTCCAAAAACCGCGGATGAACGACATACTTACTACGCAAAACACACACATCCTGAATACCTACATCAATTTTATGTTTAATATTATACTGCAGCCAGTCTTGATTAATATCATGCAAAAATTCGGAAGCATCGCGCCACTCAGGTTTGTCATACCCCTTATACTTGATATACCACTTTAAAATATGCGGGCGACGATGTTTGTCCTTGCCTTTATTGGCAAATTTCTGATGCTTTAAAACTTTTTCGATGATGAACTTATCATCATCAACAAGTGTTTCCTTATCAGAAAAAAAATGAAGGGGCGGCTGCTTATGTGTGGGGGGGGGATTATATGGCTTAAGTCGATATGACTCTACATCCTGCGGCCCGTAGGGACCAGCAACGCGGAAACGACCCACACTCAATCTCTCCAAAGCTTCGGCTGGACCCACCCAAGCCCTGTCCAGCTTATTCTCACCAGGGCGCCGCACCACCTTGAGCCACACCCGGTCACCAGGCTCAAAACGCTGCGGCGGATGTGCTTTTAAAAGGTCCTTGGCCTTCTGCTCGTGTATGCGAGACAGACGATCACGCACAAAAGCACGCTCCTTTTGTACGCGCTTGAAAAATTGGTGTGCGTCCTCGCACCCAAAATCAGGAGAAACAGGGGGGTGGTCGCCAAACCCAATGGGGTCCCTGCCAAAAACAAGGCGATGGGGACTGTACCCCGTTATGACCCCAGGGGTATCATTAGCGCTCCACAGGGCTAAGGGTAGTATATCAACCCATTTACGCTTGCGCCCACACTGTTCTAAGAGGGTACGCAGACTGGATACAACGACCCTAACAGCATTTTCAGCCCTGCCATTACTGCGTGCTCGGTACACAGGAGAACGCCACTGTTCGATTCCTGATAGTTCACAGAACGTGGAAAAGAACACAGCGTCCAGGACTTTATCATTGTCAGCACAAATTTCTTTGGGAAGACCAAAGAATGTTACAAAACAAGTCAAAAACAACGACGCCAGCTCCGCAGAAGTAACACTCTCATGACAGGGCAATGCCATAACATAGCCTCTGAGGCGGCATACTATTACAAAAGCACTGTTGTATTTAACAGACCCAACTGAGACCAGAGGAAGATGACAGAAATCCACTGATATGCTACTAAAAGGATATTCAGGTACAGGGTATGCCATCGCCCGTAAACTGAATACCCCGCTCCGGTGTAGGGGTAGAACTCAGTCACTCCTCATGGACCACCTGTAACAAAGCACTGTCAGTACCAGCAAACTCGCAATCTGACGGATCTTCGTCAGATATGCCCTGATCAGACTCCCCCTCCAACCCAGAGTAGTCAATCCAATAATACTGCTGACTACGGTCATTAGCCTTCTTATCAATTTTTCTGACTCGCCGTCTGCGCTGGCGGCGCTGATGTCGTGGCAACCCTGAATCAGACAACACAAACTGGCCGTCTGGACCGGCACAGAATTCCGATTCTGGGTCAGAACCGATGTCACTGTAATCTGCGTCCGAAAACCTTGAAGGCAGTGCTGAAGGAGCACTGTGCCCGACCTGGGGTTGTGGGCTCGGAGCTGGCTGAACTTGTGGATGTCCCACAGAATCAAAATACACTACCCGGTAGGGCAACCTGCAGCAAACAGGTCGTCCTGCGGCATCAGCAAAAAGTGGATGGCCCTTGGGTATTTCGACCCAATCAACTGTCACTTCACCGACAAGCCACCACCAAGTGGCTGACTTCACCACAGGCATCACCGCAATGCCACGGCTGGCTTCCCCAAGCATTTTCTGGGCCACCTGAGGCCACTGACCGTTTGGGGGATGAAGCCACAAAGTCTCAGAATGCCATGGCTGACTGAGGGGGGGGGTCTTGACTCCCCATGTACGCGGAAAATGTGCAACCTGATTACAAGCATAAGCTTCAACTGTGATGGGCATACCCGCTCTTGTCATCCAAGCAGAAAATTTTTGTATTATGTTCGGATTGATGGATACGCGACGAGTATTGCGTTCCTGACGATGAACAAGACGTGCAAAAACAGATGTAACGTCCTGTTCCTGAGACAACAGATTTAACGAGGTTAACCCATCTTCATAGCGATATGCCACATCAGGAACAATGTTGGGCACTTTCCCAGCCCGATAATCCGTGCACCTAGGGTAGCCCCAACCGGCCATAACATAATCCGGGGCCCATGCGCTCTCAGGACTGTGTCCTGCTGAATTTGGGCCACCCGTCTGGGAAGGGTCGCGCAATGCAACCTCGGCAATTCGGTCTGGAGCTTGTGAACAAGAAAAAGGTATGGAATGCACTGTCGAATACAAAGGCTGACGACTTAGCCTACACATTAAAGCACCAAGAGTCAGTAAAAGAGCTCCATCCAGGTCACCCGAGCCAGAGGCCAGTGGATCACCCACTGCAGACAAAAGAAGGGCAGTATCCCTGTTCGATGAATCACCCACCGAATCGGTTCGAGGGGTACTATCACCAAACGGCGAATCGCCCACCGTGTCACATCCAAGGGGGGCATCCCCACACAGTGAATCACCCACCGTGTCAAGTCGAGGGGACACTTCCCCACGCAGTGAATCACCCACCGCGTCAATCCCTGAAGCTGAAATGCCTTGAGGATGCAGTGAATCACCCACCGCTGAAGTCTGGCTCTGACTGCACCGCGAATCACCCGCAGCGCTACATTGAGAGAGAAGAGAATGTAAAACACCAATAAACTGTAAAATCGGTGTGTGTTTGTGTGAATTAGTTTCGATTTGATTTATCACAGGTTGATCAGCAGCAACGGTCAACTCATTGCGACCTGTACTGCCAAAGCCCTGACTACCCCGCTCTGTGGAGGGCAGCTCAGGCACCTCCTGGATATCGGGGGTGGAGTGGCGCTCCAGAATCAATTGTGCCACTCGATCTCCAGCGAGAAACGAATGCCAGCGGTTGCTGAGATTGGCTACAATTTTTTTCAGCTCACCGCGGTAATCAGAATCAATGACACCACCAAAAATGTGGATACCCAGCTTAGCTAAACTACTGCGGTCAGCCAGTCGTCCATAATGGCCCTGTGGGACACTGATTGCAAGTTTCAGAGGAATCAATTTCTGTGAATATGGACCAAGATCTACAGCAATTGGGGTGTACAAGTCATACCCGGCAGCACCATCTGTGGCTCGCACTGGATGCTTGGCCGAGTGATTCATCATCTTGACCTGCAAGGCACAAGGAACAGAATTAGAAACCAGAGATGGCAATGTCTGGTCTGTATTTCTGCACTGTTTCCATTCACCCAAAAATCTGACCTGTAGAGTAATGACTGGTGACACACTGCAATGATCACATGTCTGTAACCCCACAGGCGGTTATTCTGGGTTACATTCAAGACACCAAAATCCTGTAACCAGCGGTTCGGAAAATTGCACTAACGTGCGTCGTCCACAAGCACTGTCAGTCTTCAGGGACCTCAGGTAACGTGTCTGGTAGCCACCAGGGCCTTTCCTAATTTTCAGCAACTCAGTGGGTATTAAAAATTTCTTAGTGGGCAGAAATCCCAACCTATACTGCAGGAAAAAAGGGTATCCCAACAGGATACGATCACCCTCTTCAGCACAATGGACGAACACATTCTTGCAGATTAAAACTGAAGTTCCCTGAAGACTCAGGACTGGCAAACAAATATCAGTGAAAACGCCCATATCACCACCGCTGATCAGTGACTTACCCGCCCCCACCAACCGCAACTTGTGCGGTGCCGGTACCCAGCATGCTCGAGGAAACTTCCCGGACGAGCAGACCGCCATCACCTGACAACCAATGTCAGCCAGGGCGATCAGCTGTAATACCTCATCAGGCAAAGACTAAAACAATAAACGAACACAGAACAGCAACTCACTCCTAAGCTTACTCCGTTTATTGGGGGGGTCAACTGGATGGCGCATTTCAGATTTCAGGGATGTGAGGTCCACCGTTTGAATTGCCCTAAGATCAGGCCTTGAAAAATCTGGAGGCAGTCTAATATGGCGTACCCGCACTGTCGCACATGGTTCAGCACACCGGGCGTTAGTGTGCCTACCAAACCCCTAATCTTGGATCTTTTTGATGGGCTGGGGTGGCGGAAAAACAAATGCGGCATTGAGTTTCCTGCGGCTCGCGAGCCTCCGCTTCCAGCTGCCGAAGGCGCTGACGACCATATGACCGAGGCTGAGGACAATCGTATGACAAATGGCCTCGTTCCCCACATCGAAAACATGTGGCACCGCCACTGTCCTTCCGTTTGTCCTGGGGGTGGGTTTGCGATGGGCGACCCCCTGGGCTGCTGCCCTTCCTGTGTGGACTTCGGCTCTCACGGCGCTTGTCATGGCGATCCGTTGACCGGTCCCAGGAACGGCGTGGTGAATAATGGGAGTCACCAGAATAATTATGAGAAGGACTCCTACTGCGATATCTCGGCTCCCGATCCCGTCCCTGATCCTGACTGCCTTCTCGACGACGGTCCTGACTGCCAGTGCGTCCCCTGGCCTGCGTATCACTACCACGACGATCCCCCGAACCGTCCGGGCGTCGTTCTTGACTACCATCACTACGACGGTCCCGACTGCCATCGCGACGGCGGTCCCGACTGCCATCCCGACGACGGTCTTGACTGCCATCCCGACGGCGGTCCCGACTGCCATCCCGACGACGGTCCTGGCTGTGAGAACGTTCCCGGCCAGCACCTCTACCACCACCATACTCTTGGCTGCCACGCCTCTCAGGCCGGCCACGGTCACGGCTATGGCTTTGTTCTCTACGGGAACCAAACCGACTTGTCGTTCGTTCATTTCGCACAGCCTAAATCACAGCACCACTGGTGTAATGCTGGAGCAATCCTTTCAAAACAAACCGACCGTCGCGCCTAGCCTTTAGACGCGTCATAACAAACACATATGTCTCGAGATATGGAACTTCATATCACGATTGGATGTTTGGGCATAAAGCAAGTCATCCCTAATCTGGACCCACGGGTTGGGGGGATCCATTTTCTCCGTGTACACACAGATGGCCGCCAGGAATACACTGTGAGCATCCCACATATTTACACCACCCGTGGACATACGGCCATGATTCAAAAATTGTACCGTGAAACGGTACCACTCATCAGGCCCAACATCACCTCGCAGAGCCTGTCCGTAAGCCAATTTCAGAAAAGACCGGTCTGGAACATATGGGTTACACTCATGTCTACCATACAATTTAATGAGCCTAAACACCTCCCCAATAGTGAGGTGTTCCCGTGCAACTTGCTCCACAAGAAAAGACTGACGGTGCGCGGGTTGTGTGGCTATGAGCATGCGGGTATGCCAATCAAAGCTATAACGAAACCCAGTGCGCATGTACCAATCACGATACAATATTTCCCAATCATAAATTGGTGTAGACTCATCCCAAACCGGTACTGACAATTTTTCTCGTAGACTGTCGACCAACTGTGGGTCAATCCAGCCCTCAGGTGTCCTACCCCATATGCCTTTACCCTGAAGGGCCTCACCAGGTGGCGGCTCAATAAATTTTATTTCCTCATTAGAAACCCGGACCTCATGAAAGGCATAGCCGCCCGAAATGCCAGACGGCTTGAGCTGTGAAAGCTCAAAAAGAGGGGGTTCTAAAGCCCTATATTGTTTAACATATCCATCTGCATCAAAAAGCCAATGGATAGCACGTGAATGCACCTCCATTGCAGGGGTTGGGACTCGAGGGCTGGAATACACCGGCCTCACTGAAGGCGCCATAGCCCTCCGAGAATGTGAATCCGGCGGTTGACCAAACGACACGTCGTATTGACTTTGAGAGGGTGGGGATGGAGATGGAGGTGGGAGGGGTGAAGACGACGTATGCACGGTTTGCATGGGGGGATTTGCATAAGGAGAATGCATGTAATTTGACTTTGATGCCTGGGTGTTAGAACTTTGTGATGCGTGGAGGTGTGATTCCCCGGTTGCTGCACTTGGCACCCTTGGGTCTTCGCGTTCCGCAGTACCACGCCTGGATCGAAGGCGATCAAGGGCTGCCGACAACCCTTCAATCTTTTCACCCATGGAAGCATATTGACTCCCAGTGCTTTGTTGGATTCCATCCATGGTAGTAGCAAAACGTTCTTAAATGTCTTGAAGTTTAGAACTAACATCCTCAAACCTAGGGTCTTGTACGCGGCTTGCGGTGTTAATTCGACCCTTCAAACTCTCGTAGTTCTGCTGCACTATACCAAGGATATTGGCGGTTTCCTTATGCATTCCATCCACAGTCAAACGGTAGTCATTGAATGCACGTGACAATTCACCCATTTGACCGGCGTTCGTTTGACACCTTGCATCCACTTGCTGGATTTGTGCATGCACACCTTCCAGTTTGAGTTCAACACTCAAAGCATCAACCTTGTTAGCATATACACCAAGAGTGTTTTTCATCTCATCAACCGTTTTTTTCATTTCTCCCAATGGCAACATGCCTTCACCGACCTCCGCTTGCACAGTTTTTTTCTCTTGTTTGGCGTGCAACCCGTTATCCACCGAGTGGGGCGGAGGCGGAGGTGGAGGCGTGTGTGACAAGTGATCCACACGTTGCTCGGCGTGTTGCACACGTTCCAACAAATCCGCGTGTTTTTTTGCAAACGCGACATGCAAATCCTCGTGCATTTTTTTGTGGTGTTCCAAAACACCGTCATGTGAGCGACTCGTGGACACGCGTAACTCCTCTTGGAATTTTGTATGGGGCTCCAAAGCCTCTACATGCAAACGATGCGCATGTGTCTCGTATTGTGGCGCAATGAGCGCACGCAACTCACTCGAGGATACCTGAACTGAACCTGCACACGTAGTCATTCGTTCATGTAACTTTTTTTGAGTTCTCGAGATTTCATCCTTCACACGCTCAATTGCTTCCAACCGATCTACAAACAATTTCAAAGATCCATGATCCCCATTAATCAATTCAAGACCATGCGATATGGACGAAAGGCGTTGGTCATAGGACTCAACTAAGCGACAAACCTGCGAAAAATTAGTGGCCGCTTTTTCAGCATCTTGGGACACTCGGCGCTCAAGCGAAGTAACACGGCTAAGGAGAGCTTCATACCTGCATGTTACCGCGAGGCGTTCGGCTTCCATTCGCTCATGCACTTGCCGTTGAAACTTCGCCTGATCCTCAAGTTTGGCCACCTTAGAAACAAGAGATTGAAAAGCAGGGTGGGATTCAAATTGGTGTTGATTATGTACATTGTGCAAAAACGGAAATATCTCTTGCTTGTGCAATTCAAACGAATGCATACATTCATTGTATACATTCTCAATGTCACCTTTAATGTCGTTCGCGAATTCCTTCATGTTGTCAAAATTCCAATACTGATGGTGTTGCAAATACTCTCCTAAAAAATCCGGAGTGACAAACTGGGCACCACGAAGCGAGGCAATGTCGCCTTGCATATGGTATGCCGATTCAGACGCCGCCTTCCAGCTTTCGGACATTGCATGATGCAACTCATCAACACGAATGTTCAATGTATGCACATCGTTAGCGGATGCTAAATTAGCAAATTGGGAACGAATATTGCCCATGGACTCGTCAACTTTATGGGCACTCGCCGCTCCCTCAACGACATGCTTGATGGTTTGACTAAGAGAATCGACACGCTCTTGGAATTGGTCGACGACCTCACGAAGGCTATTCACGTCAACGGCCCCCCTTTTGGAATGGTGGATTCGATCGGAATAACGCCGTGGATCACGTGAATGCTCATGTTCAATTTGTTCAAGTTGTTCAATGCGATCAACAACAAGCCTATCACGTTCCTCTATGCGAGTTGCGACCGCGTGTTTCAATCGTTTGATTTTGTTGGCCGTCTCCACCCGTTGGGAAGCTTGCAAGCCACGGAGCACAGCATCGATTTCGGTGCGTGTGATAGGCGAGTCTTGTGGTTGTGGATCATGTGATTGGCTTTGCACGCCCGCCATCTTCTCAAATTTATCGACGACCGAACGAACATTTGATGGTTCACCCTTGTCATAGTGAATCACATCCTCATGATCTTGCTCAAAATTCACCATCTCATCATCATCAAAGAACCCATCCGGCAATTTAGTGTGAACTTCACTCATGGGCACATCACCAAGACCATAACCGCTACCATGTTTTAAGACTCTTGTCGTTGATTCCTTTTGATCCCATGTTTGTTTGATGTCCATGTTCTCGACTCAACTCAACCCAAAGGCACAAGATCCTTGGTAATGTTCCCAATGATTGTTTGATTGGAAATTCACTTGATTTTATGATAACGCGATCACAATGCAAGTTGCAGAGCAAAGGCATCACCTCAGAAACTCTGGATATCCATTACGAAAGTAGTACAAGACCCTGAGCAGTTCGGAATCATTCAATTATCCGCTGGCTATCAATCTCAGTTAACGTCAATGACGAATACGACAATTTTTTAATGCGATGCAAACCTTTTAAATTCGTTCCGTTCATTTTATAATTTAATTTCCTGAAGTTCTTGCGACTGTGGAACTGTCCTGCGATCGCGACTGCGATCTCCGTCCGTCCCTCTATTCCATTACAAAAATTGGCAGAAACGGCCCACACTGATGATACCATATCTCCATGACAATGGCGAGCAATAACCCAAGCAACGATGCTATTGACATATGGGAGCAGTGTGCAAATGTATGCCCCATACCAGCCTGAGAGACTGCCTCTAGCTTTTCTCTCCCTTAGCAGAAATATAGCACACGAAAATGGGCAAACAGCAACATGCACCAAATGTGGTCTCCCATGGTCCTCCAATTACAAGAGGAGGATACATGGGGACATACCCTATTTGAAGAGGGTCTTCGTACCCTTTGCAAATCCCCCTTCACATAGGTAAAACGGGCGCACACAACACAGGCGATGAAATCGGGGGAAGAAGGAGTCGAAGACCATTTTGGTCAAAAAGAGGAAACGTTGTCCCCAAAGTGGTCACTCCAAAAATTGCAGCTCCGATTCCCAAGAGTGGAACGTTTTTGGCATGGAAGTCGCCCAATGCCTCGAGTCTCGTCAGCAACAAAGGTTTGGGTTCAAAGCATTGGGAAACGATTGTTAACAACTGAACCTTCGGAGCACATGAAATTTGGAAAAAACTGCCAAAATGCCAATATTGGGACCTGTATGCCAACGAGGCACTAACACCGGAATAATATGGCAGATTGCGAAATTGAAGGACCCATGGTAAGTGTTCTCAAACATGCTTACTATGGTTCAAGTCGTCCCTTGGTTCGCATGTCAATGGTACATGCATATGGGCGCCTGTGCAAAATGGCAATATTGCACGCGTGCTCACAAGACAATATTATAGAAAATAAGAGCCACGCGTGGAAAAATGAAACAAGCGGAGGGGGGCTCCACGAGATGGGGAAAGGCAGTGTGCGGGCTGCCATCGCCTCTGAAGGGTATCTGTCGGACGACGAATTCAGATTGCACAATATGCACGTGCATGATCAGCTATTGATAACAAAGAACGATGAGCATGTTGAGGAAATTTCAATGAAGCAATGATACATGATATGTCGCGGAGGGTGTGGAAAAGGAAGGTTAAATGAATCCTTCGTCTTTCGTGCTTGGTCTGGCTTTTCCTTTTGCTGGTGCGAAGCACCATCAAAAGAAAAGCCTTATTACGTTTTGAGCCATTTTCGGGTCACCTTTCTATGTCGGAAATGGAACCCGGCGGTGACAAACAAACGCAAAAACACTCCTTTGCCTTATGTTTAAGCTAGCAGCGCAAGGACAGGGGAGGTGCATTGGGCAAGATTAGCGACACAAAGTGCAAATAGCATACAATTGACACATTCATAACTCGGGCCTATGGTATCGGATTTTGACGAAATTAAGGGCAATCTTGGTCAATTTGGGGGTGTTTTTCTCATTTTTGAGCTTAGAAAGGCGCCTGAGTGCACTGAAAACCGTTAAATCGAAAAGCGGTGCTAAAACAAAATGACGGCGGTTTCTCAATTAAACAGCAAGACGAGGCTTTTAGAATCATTTATAAAATTGGTCTTAGATCGAAATTTCGTGCATTGTAGCCCGATTTCACCTTGGACAGTCAAAATGAAAGATCGCAAATGCCGGCGACTGCAAAATCCACGCGTGCACAGCAAATAAATAATGTGTCAAATAGATTTTTTGAAATTTGGGGCCTGTGGCTTATATATAGTGTTGTTCGGCACCTCAACTTTGCTAGTGCACCTTTAAATCGCATCCCTAGCTTATATGGAATTGGTGGATGCTGGTAAAGAAGTGAAAACGTTGTAAACGTCCTAACTTTGCAAAACAGCCATGATTGATCGAAACGAATATGACGGCGCGGATCAGCTCTTTGAGGCGGTCATTTAGAGGGGCTGCATCGTACACTTTTGGGATATGTTTCATTTCGGCGCGCGGATCGTATATAATGGCATAAGGACTACTTTTAGAGGGGGGCGGGGCCCCATTCCCCGGCCCCCCAATTAAAAGCCCCCCATGGGGGGGGAGGTGAACAAGCTATGCCAAAGTTTGCTCGTGGTCACTACCTTCCATATTGCCTTGAATGGAGGCTGAACTCGTCAATTGCACCAAGCACAAGCCTAGGTGCCACGGCCATTTTTGCCCGAATTTCGGCAAAAACTCGTCTTTTTAGCCGAATCATCTTTGGCACGTATTGAATTGTGTGGAGCTATTGTTGAGTTAGCTCCAAAATCGAAAAATTCCTCGGCCTTTTGGTCTTGTGACCATTGTGTGAAGTCATTTAGGTTCATGGTCACAAGTACACAAAATTAGCGTTTGCTCACAAAACAAAGTTGGGTCATTGACACCCCTTCATGGCCGAAATCACCCTTTTGAACCGCTTCTGCAATGTAAGTGACATGCCAATGTGAGAAGGGCAACACAGGGGGTGAAATCAGGGGAAGAAGGAGCTGAAGACCATGTTAGTCAAAAAGGGGAAAAGTTGCCCCGAAAGTGGTCACTCCAAAAATTGCATCTCCGATTCCCAAGACAGGACCGTTTTTTAGGCTTTCGCATGAACGTCGCCAGATGCCTCAAGTCTCATTAGCATCAAAGGTTGGGGTTCAAAGCATTGGGAAACGATTGTTAACAACTGAACCTTCGGAGCACCTGAAATTTGGAAAGAACTGCCAAGATGCCAATATTGGGACCTGTATGCCAACAAGGCGCTAACACCCGAATAACATGGCATATTGCGAAATTGAAGGACCCACACTAACTGTGCTCAAACATGCTTACTATGGGTCAAGTCGTCCCTTGGTTTGCATCTCAATAGTACATGCATATGGGCGCTTGTGCAAAATGGAAATATGGCACACTTGCTCACAAGACAATATTACAGAAATTAAGAGCCACGCGTGGAAAAATCAAACAAGGTATGCCCGATGTTGCTCGTGGTCACTACCTTCCACATTGCCTTGAATGGAAGCGAAACTCGTCAATGGCACCGAGCACGAGCTTAGGTGCCACCGCCATTATTGCCTGAATTTCGGCTAAAAATCGTCTCTTCAGCTGAATAATCTTTGGTACGTATTGAATTATGTGGAGCTATTGTTGAATTCGCTCAGAAATTGAAGAGTTCCTCGGGCCTTCGGTCTTGTGACCATTGTGTGAAGTCTATTAGGTTCATGCTCACAAGTACATAAAATTAGCGTTCGCGCAGGAAACAAAGTTGGGTCATTGACACCCTTCCATTGCCAAAATCACCCTTTTGAAACGCTTTTGCAATGTAAGTGATATGCCAATGTGAAAGGGGCAACACAGGGGGTGATATCAGGGGAAGAAGGAGTTGAAGACCATGTTGGTAAAAAAGAGGAAACGTTGTCCCCAAAGTTGTCACTCCGAAACCGCTTCCCCAATGTAAGTGATACGCCAATGTGAAAGGGGCATGAAAGAAAGACTAAGGAGGGAGACATAGAGTTCGCAACGAGCTCATGGTCTATGGTATTCATGAGTTTGGTCGCTTCACAAAATAGCTTGCGCGTCGACTTCCTCCAGGACACGTCGCTGAAAAAATCTGGTGAATACAACAGATGAAAGTACATGAAAAGCCTTAGAGATCCAGACGTTCACTTCCTTTCCAGCGGAAAACGTACATGAGAAGCCTCCAGAACAACACTGGCGACCAAAGATCGGTGCCAACACGCGCGCAGGGGACAACAAACGGCGATTCCACGGCGATTAGAAAGTTGGTCAGAATAATCGATTATAATCGAGTTCTAGCAAGATTCCAGCATGAGAAAAACATTATTAAAATGCCTACCGCAAGGGATTTGGTCAATTTGGAACGTTAGGCACGACATCCTCCCCATCCCAGTTCCCATGGTACTGCAGACAACATGAACTCTCAAGTGAGACGCGGAACTTCAATGTGAGACAAGGAAGTTTATAAATGCGACATGTGGGCCATGGGGTCCTGGGTACTGCTTCGGCCCCCTCCT
Source organism: Eutreptiella sp. 'Long Island Sound 2002' (assembly GCA_964036045.1). Classification (NCBI taxonomy): domain Eukaryota; phylum Euglenozoa; class Euglenophyceae; order Eutreptiales; family Eutreptiaceae; genus Eutreptiella; species Eutreptiella sp. 'Long Island Sound 2002'. Next base: position 71,691,671 of record OZ038380.1, on the reverse strand, counting down.
TAGAGCAAACCATGGGGGGGGGGCTCCATAAAACCCGAAAAAGGGAACCCAGGACAATCACTGGCGGGGGGATGTCTCCACATACCTCAGGCTTGGCCCTGGGTCAGGATCTCAACCTACCACAAAGATTCCCACGAAACAGCAGATTAACCCTTCCAACACCTCTGCAGGTGCTGGTACAGGCTTGTATGTCATGGTAATCGCTGGTATGGCCTCAAGTATGAAGTCCCGGGTCCTGGCGGCGATGGTCCGGTATCAAACCATACCATGTGCACTCAAAGGCCGGCTGTGTCGGTCACCGCCACAACGGCACTAGCATACAAGGCCAGCATAGGCGTCAACTGAAGACCGAAATGGTCCCACTGGTCGAGAGCAACCAGGGAGATCAGTCAGGAATTCGAGGCTTCCCGAAGCTGCCGACTGTGGCAGAGTCCAAATGGGTCTTCGCAAGGGTGCCAATGTCCATATTCACGACGCGAGTCCAGGGTGGTAAAGACGCACGTGCTCCTCCATAAGGGATGGGGCATCAAGGCCGTCTTCTCCCTCGCCCCATTACCACGAAGGCCACCCGTGGAGGAGTCCCCATGCACTCTGGGCGGAGGCGTCACCTCCTCAAACCACCAGCTTCCCAGGCAGACTGACAGAAGGACAAAGGTCAGGACACGGAAGGTTGCCAACCAACTGCGGAGGCAAGTCAGTAGGCTCAATCTGCATCTGACAGTGGCGGACCGCTCGAACTTCACTTCAGGCAACTGGGCTATGCGTGATATCGACCTCCCAAAGCCGGTTCCGCGGACCCAGCTCTGCTCCCACTGTCTCCCTCTTGTGGTTGAGCAGTCATTGGTCACTCCCCATGCTGAATCTGTGGGCAACCAGGTGGGGGGCCTGACGCCTTCACTGTATTCAGCTCTCGTGGCCTTGAAGCCCATACGGCGTTGCGCAATGGGTGTCCCTGCGATCGACACCCCAAATCCGTGTGTAGTCTGGTCCCATGGCACTCTCAGGGATCCAGATTGTCTATCAGTGTATCTGCAGACTGTGTATTGCTTGCCGTAAGGCATTTCTTCCTTCACTCCCCCTACTGACGCCTTATCCTGTCCAGGGCATGGTTTGGTGCTCCACACCGAGCATATCTGCTTACATTTTGATCTATACATTTGTGTCATTGCCCTGCTTTCAAGGATGCGCATCATCCTTTCTTGTGTCTCCCTCTTTTGCAGACCAGAGCCACTGCACTGTCCTGTTTTGCATAATACGGGAGAAACCTCGGGCGGTATGTGACATCGCCATCCCCGATATTGCCCCATACACGCTTGTACGTCTGTGGTCCAGCGTGGACCACTACCAAAGTACTGACTGCCCCCCTTGGGGAAATGAGACAACATACGGAGATGATCGCAGACTCTTGTACCATACGCCAGCCTGCAGGTTGCCGTGTACATGCAACTACATATATTGTCCAGGTTGGACCGGTACCTACGTACAGATCAACGCGGGGGTCAATGTGACGTGCTTGTTAGGGGAAAGAGAATCTGATACCGTCTGTTACTGTGACTGTGACGGTGACATAGATACTGCATGCGCCAGGCTCGCAACCACCCACGATTACCCCGGGGCCCGGGACATCGACAGCCTGCTGGAGCTGGAGCTCCAACACACGGAGGACACGGAGCAGCACAGGGACTCAACCCTGCCGGGACCCAAGCTCATGGCAAACAACCCCGCGGACCCCGGCCGCACGGACTCCCCGCAGAGCGCCCCCCCCCCCCCCGACCCCCCGCCCTTGAACGGGCGCCCTGGACGCAATTGTCGAACGCCCTGCAGCGCCACCACCCCACCCACAAAGCCAGTAAGGGGCCCAGCGAGTACCGCGCGTCCCTCAAGCGCAACCTGCATAACATCATCGGGCAAGGGCTCCACGGGTACACCACCACCCCCGTCCAGGCACCCCCACACAAGAATGGGAGGAGGAGTACGCCGTCAACGTCACAGACATGACGGTGTACGTGGTAGGAGTAGAGGACCCGGAGCAAGACGCCATCCTCAGCCTCCTCGCCTACCACAGCTCGACATGGGGCCAACAAGTCACCATCCACCGGCCACAGAGCGAACCCCACCAGTGGTCCGCGGAGCGAAAGGCAAAATGAAGCACCGTCCTGGCGACCCGTGTATTCCCAGGGGGGGTGCGCCGGAGAGGAAGGGGGACAGGGCCGGGGGCCACGGGCTGTCCCCCAGGGCGCAGGAGAAGGGAACAGCGGCGCGGCCCCCCCTCCCCTCTCCCCCCCACTCCCCCCCGGCCTGCGGGCCACGGGGGCGCCGACCCTCTACCCCCCCCGCGGACGAGGGGGCGTCCCCCCTCCCGCAGAAAGGACCTTGACACCCGGGAGGGGGACGCAGCTGGACCTGCACGCAGCGCGCCCCCGCATCCCCCACTGCCTGCCCCCGCGGGGGTCGCGGCAGTCAGGCAAACCCGCACCAGCGCGCAAGACCAGCGTGCGGGCCACGCCCGGGGGCGGCGCACCACAACAAACCGGAGGAGTATGGGGGCCGCGCCCCCATGGCCGGAGCGTCGCCGGTGACGCCCGCAATGTTGCCCGCCCAGGGAGGGCAGAGGGACGGACCGAGGCAACACGACCCCCGGGCCCCCCGGCCCCCTGGCCACCCCCCCGGAGGGGCGGCTCACGGACCCCCCCCCCCCCCCCTCCGGCCAGGCTTGCCCTGCCGGCGGCAGGCCGCACCCGGCGCACGGGGCTGCCCCACGACCCCGGCTGAATGCGTACACCGGGAAGGGATGTGCCGGCGACGAGAGGGGGGCTGAGCAGAGGGCCACAGGCAGCCCCTCCCAGAGAGGGAAGAGGGGAGCCACGGCGCGATCCCCCCCAATCCCCCCACCCCCCCCCACGGACCCGCAAGCCACGGGGACGCCGGCCCGCACCCCCCCTCCGAGGCAGTGGCAGTGATCACCCCTCCCCCCGGCAGGACCGCGGCGCCCGGGAGGGGGGCCAGAGCAGGGCCCGCCCCCTAGCCCCAGCCGTCTACCCCCGCAGGAACCTGACGGGCAGACGAACCCGCGCCAGCACACCAAAAGGAAAAAAAATAAACAAAAAAACAAAAACCAAACGGAGCACGGGACCGGGGCAGGAAGCGCGGAGGGGCACGGACCGAATGAAACGGCCCTACCAGCGCCGAGCACCGGGACCGCGCGAAGTGCGCGCGCCACACCAGCCGGGGGAGGGGGGGGGGGCGCGGACGCCGTGGGAGTGCGAGCGGACACACACACAAAGGACACGCAGGGAATGCCAGGAGGGCAACCGGACCGACCCGGCGGAACGCAGAGATCGCATGGAATGGCGTACCAGCGAGCGAGGGCAAGGGACACCCGGACGGGACGGCCCGCCACACCAAGCGCGTGACACGCGGGGCGGGAAGGGGGAGACGGGGGGGACACGACACCAGGCACCAGCCCCAACCCCCCGAACCGGCCGCGAGCGCCGCGCACACACGACTAGGGCACTGCAACCGCCAAGGCAGTAGTGGCTGACCGCGCCACGCACCAGCCCCAAGGCTAGGCAGCCTCCGCGCCAGCCCACGGGGGTCCCACTGGCGACAAGCCAGTAGCACGGGGCCGGCGGCGCCGGCGCCCCGGGCGACCACACATCAGGGGGGCGACGCTGTGGGTAAGCGCCTGCAGCTACGGTTGTCAAGCGATGCACTGACCGGGGAGTGGCAAAATGGGGAAGCCGGGGAGGGACAGGGCTCCGAGCCCTGTGAACCCGGTGGACTCCGCCACCGGGCAGGAGGTGTGCCATGAAGGGCCCCCCACTAGGTCCCGGTGAGGAGGATATCACCTGGCCCGACCAGGTGGCCCCCCGGAGCCGAAAGGCGTTTAGTACCCGCAAAATCAAACCTCAAACCTGGAACCTACAGGCGTGGCCCCAACGAGACTCCTAATTGGGGGACGGAATGTCAAGGTAGTACCATTGCCTGCTGAAGCTTGCTCTCTCCTCAGCTTGGTTAGGAGCAACAAATAGGTGGGCAAAGAGAGATTAGGTTTTCTTCTTAAGCTTCGACAGGGTTTGAGCCCGGCTTACTAGCGGACTCCTGCTGTTCTTAATGAGATGGGAACTAGAAGATGGGATTGGAAGTCCCATCAGCCTGCACAAAGGCTGACAGGAGCTCCCAGGGTGCCTCAGACAGCCTTTAGCCATCTGATAGGGTCATGAAGGTCCGGCCCTGGTCTTATTCGTGCCGTGAAAATACCTACAACCTCGCAGTAGCCATCCAGTGCCATCTCCTCGGCAGTCATGTCCTTCAGTTTGTCTGCCTCCTCGGGGGTGGCAGTATTCTTCAGGTTGATACGCTACACCTCCTCGTCCTCCAGGTGCCACTCTTCCCAGGAAACGTTGTTAGGAGAGTGGTAGTACCTCAACTATATAGGAACAAACACCGCAGTTCTCCACCTTTGCAGGGATTGCACCTCATAATAATACTATATTCATTTTTTTTTGTAATGCGATAGGGCCAAAAGAAGGGGTCCTACAAACAGTTGCGGGGCCATGAGGGCAATTGTGGGTGGTGCATAAACCCCAGATCTGCTACCTTGGAACCGGTAGGTCTCCTAAAGCGGTTACGCTTGGGCAGTTCACTTTCAGGAACGTGTTTTAGGTTAGCTCTAGATATGTTGGCCAGGTTCTGCTTTTCCTCCAGCGAATCCCCTACAGGGTTCTTGTAGTCCTCAGGTAAATCTGTTTTCAAAAACTACACGGGACGCCCCTCAGGAAACAGTTCGTGGGTTGTATAGCCAGTTGAGGAACTCAGCTAAGACTTCATCGTTAGGACAGCCCGATGTAACAGGCCTACCGAATCTTTAGTACGTTCTTGTGTCATCAGGACTCTCAGCTTCTGTTCCACCACACGATTCCGTCTCTCAACAGAGGGTTAGAAGTGTGATTGTAGGGCACACTTGTGGTTGCCTGGGCGCTCAGAGCGTCGAACACTCACTTGTACCACCCATGGCCACCTCGGATGCGTACAGGTTAGGCAGACTGCACCTCCTTCTGTGCTCCATAGGATTTGGACAATTGTTCAGGTTCGGTCCCTTCGGAACTCACAGTTGAGGCCCATTACTCGTAAACCCCCTGTGTCCTAACCTCCCGCGGTCGGTCGGCACTCTTGTGCGGACAACTAGACGTAATCAATGTGTGCCATGACAGGTTCAGGAATCCAGTAGAGCTCTACTCTCAGTGTTGTAGGGTTCAGTTTGCCACAAACTTCCACGTCTGCCGCATTTGTAGCCCTCCCCCTGCCTGGGTGGTGCCCTGCTCTCCCATGCCTTTGGTTACCAGCGTGTGCCAGATGACTGCTTATCAGGTTTCCAACCACCCAGCGAGTGAGTGCCTTGTTGACCTCGTGTTGCATGCGTATGTGCCGTAGTCTCATAACCTTTGGGGCGCCAACGATGAGTGGTGGCTTCCTAGAGGAGGGGGGTGTAAGTGCGGCTAACCCCATTCTGGTCAGATCTTCACAGAGCTAACCCCCTCTCGCTACACTTTGGCCATTTTGGAGACAACGCTGCTACCGCTGACCCAGGGACCGCTCCCAGGGACTGACTTGAATGTCTTTGATGTGCCAGACTCGGATCTGCTGTCTATTCATCTTAAGTCCAGCACAACCCAATCATTTACCCAGAATCATGAATTGCCGCTGGTGCGCGTGCACGACCGAAATCGCCAAATTTTTTGACTCATCGGATTTATATAAATGTTTTCTGACAGCTTCGGACGCTCAAGTAAATTTACTTTCGCCCGCCCTAATTTTATATGTAGACTGGGGTTTTTCTCCGGGTCATATGAGCATGGACTTGTCTAGTGTTCTTGCTGCCCTCACCCTCAACGGGGTCCCCTCAGTCGCCGCAAGAACCATCCAGATGGCATCCCCGCAAGGCTGCACATCGGGTCCAGCATGGCAGCACGGTTAGCCACATGTGATATTCCACCATGCCAGAGGAGCACATACAAAACCATAGGGCGATTGACCCTTGGTCATACGCTACAAGGATTCCGATTCTTGCATGGCTAGGTCCCTTTGTCCATGGACATATGGTGTTGCCGACATGGCACAGAATGGCAAACATAGCAAAATTTGCCCGAAACAGCCCACATCTCCATGACTATGGCGAGCAATAACCCAAGCAAAGATGCTATAGACATATGGGATTGATGTGCAAATCTATGCCCCGTACCAGCCTGAGACATTGCCTCTAGCTTTTTTCCCTCTTAGCAGAAATATTGCACACGTAAATTGGCAAACAGCAACATGCACTAAATTGGGTCTCCCATTGATGTCCGATCCGTACAGGAGGATAGATGGGGACATACTGTAATGAAAATGGGCATCGGGGCATCGATTGGCCATTATTTGACCAGAAATTTAATTAACATGCATCATCAATCCTCAAATCCTCATTAACAATTGAAGATCGGCATGCCGCTGCCGACAGTAGGAGCGGCCCCGTGATGAAATCCGAGACGTGGACAGGAATTCTCAAATTTTGTCAATTTTCGTTTAAGACGGAAGACAAATTGTTTTTTGCATTGAAATGTCGAGAATTTTGTCCTTGATCGCATCGGTTCCATTGGCAAACAGCAACATGCACTAAATTGGGTCTCCCATTGATGTCCGATCCCAACAGGAGGATAGATGGGGACATACTGTAATGAAAATGGGCATCGGGACATCAATTGGCCATTATTGGACCAGAAATTTAATTAAAATGCATAATCAATCCTCCAATCCCCATTCACAATTGAAGATCGGCATGCCGCTCCCGACAGTAGGAGCGGCCCTGTGACGAAATCCGAGACGTGGACAGAAATTCTCAAATTTTGTCAATTTTTGTTTAAGACGGAAGACAGATTGTTTTTTGCATTGAAATGTGGACAATTTTGTCCTTGATCGCATCGGTCCCAGCCGGTTTCTTCGACACCGCCTTGGACCACAATGATGATTCTCAAGTCGGTTTCAAGAAGCCGCCTTGCGTCCAACGTCGCCGACAACACCACTTCGTTCTCACAAGCACGTCGTGTTTTTATCACATGGATTTACACTTTGCCATGTTTACCATGTAGATAAATTTCTGTGACTCTCATGTTGTTTGCATGGTTCGTAATTGCTCACAATCGAATTCGAGACACTCCCATGACGAAAAAAAATTTCCGAACAAATGGTATATCCCATTTTGTCAATATTCCGAACACAGGGTCCCCTTCTCTCAATATACCAAAGGTCAAAACCAAAGGATAATACATGGAGTGTTGTCAAGAGGTTTGAGGTTGGAGGTTTGAGGTCTGACGTTTCAGGTACTAAACGCCTTTCGGCTCCGGGGGGCCACCTGGTCAGGCCAGGTGATATCCTCCCCACCGGCACCTAGAGGGGGGCCCTTCATGACACACCTCCTGCCTGGTGGCGGAGTCCCCCGGGTTCACGGGGCTCGGAGCCCTGTCCCTCCCCGGCTTCCCCTTTTCGCCACTCCCCGGTCTGTGCGTCACTTAGCAACCGTAGCTGCAGGCGCTTACCCACTGTCTCGCCCCCCTAATGCGTGGTCGCCCGGGGTGCCGGCGCCGCTGGGCCCCTGCTACCGGCTTGTCACCAGTGGGACCCCCTTGGGCTGGCGCGGAGGCTGCCGAGCCGCGGGGCTGGTGCCTGGCTGGGTGCGCCACTACTGCCTTGGCGGGTGCAGGGCCCTGTACGTGTGTGCGCAGTGTTCGCGGCAGGTCTCGGGGGTTGGGGCCGGTGCCGAGTTTTGTGTCATCCCCGTTCCCCCCCTCCCGCCCCGCGTTTTCCGCGCTGCGTGTTGCCGGTCGTTCCGTCAGGGTGTTCCTTACCCTAGCCCGCTGGTACGCCATTGCATGCGGTCTGTGCATTCAGCGGGTTTGGTCCGGTTGCCCCTGTGGTATTCCCCGCGTGCCTTTTGCCTGTGTGTGCGCTCACGCTCTCGCGGCGTCCGCGCCCTTCCTCCCTCCCCAGGTGGTTGTGGCGCGCGCACCTGGGGTGGTTCCGATGCAGGGCGCCGGTAGGGCCGTTCCATGCGGTCCGTACCCCTCCGCGTTTCCTGCCTCGGTGCCGTGCGCCGTCTCGCTTTTTTCTGGGGGGGGCGGCCCGGTCCCGTTCCCCCCCCCAAAATAAGCCAAATTTCAAGGTTTTTGAAAATTTTGGACAAAACTCGGGTAGGAGCCGCCCCCCCCTAATTTTGGGGCCGTAGAAACCAAAAAAATAGGTCATTTCTCGCGAAAAACCCCTTTTTGCTGACTTTTTGAATTTTGGGAAAAAACAGCTGCTAAAATCATAGGTGCGTGCCTGGCTTGGGGTCGTGTGCCCCCTTGCGGGCGGCCCTCTGCGTCCGGCGCGGTCCGGCGCCGGGAGGGGCGGGGGGGGGGGGGGGGGCGGCCTGTGTGCCGTCCCCCCCGGGGGTGTGGCGGGGGGGCCCCGAGGGGCGGGGGGTCGTTCTACCTCGGTCCTACCCTCTGCCTTCCCTGGGCGGGCACCAAAGCGGGTGTCATCGGCGTCGCTCAGTTCATGGAGGGCGTGGCCTCCTTACTGCTCCCGTTCGTGTTCGCTTGTTGACCCCGGATGTGGTCTGCAGGGCGCCCTTGTTTGCCGGCGCGGGTCCGCCTGCCTGTCGTGGTCACTGTGGGAGCAGGCGGGTGGCGGCGTGGGGACTCGTCGCGTACGGGCTTAGCGGCGTTCCCCCCCCGGGGCGCCGCGGCTCTCTTGGGGGGGGGGGGGGGTCCCTGGCCTTGGGGGGGGTAGAGCGTCGGCGCCCCCGTGGCCCGTTTCCAGCATCCCGCGGGCCGGAGGGCGGGGAGTTTGGGGGAGCGGGGGGGGGGGGTTGCGCCGTGGTTCCTCGCCAGCCACCTCAGGTTCCCCGGCCCGGACACCCGGCGGCTACGGGGGGGTGCCCTCTAGCCCCCGGCCCTGGTCCCCCCTCATGGCCGGCGGCGTGGCACCACGCATCCTTACCTGCCGCGTGCTCGGCCGGGGCTGTTTGGCAGCCCCGGGCGACGAGCACAGTCTGGCCGGCCGCTGGTGGGTCAGTCCGGCGGGGCTGGGGGGAGGGTGGTCAGTGCGCCGCCCCTCGTTGGGGGCTCGGCCGGGGGGCCCCGGGGGGCGGGGGGCTGGGGGCCGCTCTGCCTCAGTCTGCCTCTCCGCCCCCCCCTGGGCGGGCATCAAGGCGGGCTGCTCTGTCCTTGTCCTGCACTCCACACTGCACCGGCTTGCGTCCGCGTGCCGCCGCCCGGATGCGGTCCGCGGAATGCCTTTGCGCGCAGGCCCAGGGCTGCTGACCTGCCGCGGCCACTGTGGGGGTGGGCGGGCGGCTGACTGGGGGCATGCGGCGTACAGCAGCGTGTACCGTGGCAGTGGCGCCCCTCCCTGGCTGCCGCAGCCCTCTCGTGGGGTGGGGTCCACCTCTGGCCCGGCGGGCGGGGTGCGGGGCCGCTGTCCCCCTGGCCGGCCTCTGGCTGTTCGTGGACTGGGGGGGGCAGAGGGGGGACGGGGGCAGGGGGGGGGGGCTCCCCGCTTTTTCCTTCTGGTGACCGGTGCTGCTCTCCGGTGGCTGCGGGGGGACAGCCTGACGGTCACGGCTCCAGGGGGGCCAGCCGTCGACGGGGGGGGGGGGGCGCACTCCCCTCCCGTTCCCCTTCCACCCATCGGGTGTTAGGCTGTCGTGCGGGCCCTCACCCTCGGTTCCCCCGCTCGTCCCGCTGCTGTCGCCTCGCCGCGTGGCACCGGCGGAGGGATGGCGGTCCCGGTCATCGGGTATTTGTTAGCGGTCTGCGGGTCAGTGGGGTCCCCGCATCGCGCGCGTCCGCGCGCTTGTGGCCCCCGCCCTCTCTCCTACTGGGGGTGGCGCGCGTCCTCCCGCTGTGCGAACGGTGGGGGGGTTAGGGGGGACGCTCTTGGCGGGGGGCCCGGGCCTGCCGGGGGGGTGCCCCGCGCCGCTGGTCCTCTCCCGCCCCCCTGTTCCCGCCGCTCGGGACCATTGCCGCCGGGCGCGGTCGTCACCTGCGCCGCCGCTTGTGTGGGGGCTGGGGCTGCAGCGGCGGCGGGTTCCTCTGGCGGTAGCGCCAGTGGGTGAGCGCGGTGCGCAGGGCTGGGGGGAGCCAGTTGTTGGCCTCTGCGTCCGTGACGCGGAGCACTGCAGCCCCCTCCAAGAAAGCCGGCAACGTCGGCTCCCTGTCGGGCCACCCCGCCCGAATCACAGCCCAGAAAACCCCTTCGTGGTCCTCCTGGGCCACCCATCCCCTGGGGGCACCTCCGGGTTCCCCCCGTCCCTCCAGAGGAGCAAGGCATCAAAGGGCCGGTTCCTCAACCCCCTGGTGGTCCCCGAGGTGGCCCAGCCCTGTCTCCCATACACGTCCACCACGAGGAGGGAGGCCTCGCCCCCCAGGGGGTCCGGGATGGCGTCCCAGTCCCGGGCCCAATCGCCCCGGGCCCCCTCTGCCCCCCGTGCCGGCTCCGCCTGCGGCTCCTGCGCCTGTGGCGCCAGCGGGGCCTGCGCCAGACCCCCGCCCCGGCGGGGCAGCGTCCATCCGCGCCGGCTCCGCCCTCGGCTCTAGTGCCGCGGGAGCGGGGCCGCGCGGGGTGCTGCCGTGCGGTTGGGGGGCCGGCTGGTAGGGGGGTCCGGGGGGTTTGGGGGGGACTAGGTCCCCCGCGTCGGGGTCGATGTTGTAGGGGTGGGCGTGCTGGTGGTGGTGGTGTTGGGCGTGGTGCGCCGGCATCTGCTGGATACCGGGGGGGGATGCACCGCAACCGCTGGACGTTCGGCTGCGGGGGCACCCCGCTTCCTGTCCCTCACCCTATGCCCTGCCCGTCCCCCCTTGCCCCCAGGCTCCGCCCTGCCTGTCCCCGGGGGCCTACGTCGGCCTTCCCCCCCTTGCCCCTGGGTCCCCTCCCGGCCCCTAGCCCCTGGTTCGGGTGCACCCCCTGATCTTTGCCCTCTGGTCCGTGCCGCGGGTCCCGACCTCTGTCACCCGCGCCTTTCCTCGTTCCGCTGACGCCTGTGTCCTTTCAATGTCCCTGCCTGTGTCCTTTGCCGTGTCCTCGCCCGCTGACCGCGCCCTGGCCCGCCCCGTGCGCCCCTTGCCGCCGGCCTTGGCGCCCTGCTCATGTCCTTGCGCCCGTCCCCTGGCCCTGCTGCTCGCGCCCGTGTCCTTCTTTTGCCCTTGCCCTTTCCCCGCGCTGTGTCCTGTGTTCCGTCGTCTGCTGCTCGCGCTCTGGCCTGCCCCGTGTGCCTGTCCTCCCCTGCTGCCGCTGGTCTTGGTGCCTTGCCCGTGCCCTTGCCCTCTCTCCTTGCCGTGTGCGCCCTGGCCTGTCCCCTGCGTCCGTCCCTGGGCGCTCCCCCTGTCGCCTCCCGCCCCTCACTCCGCGCTCCCGTGGCTGGTACCCTGCCCCGCCCGTGCGCCGTCCCCCCCCTCCTGGATCACGCGCCGGGCGTCGCGCTGCCGCTGCAGCTGCGGCAGGGTGATGGCCGGCGGCGTACAGCTGGACGCCGGGGGGCGGACAGGCCGCGGCCTCCCCTTTGGGAAGTCGGCCTTGTGCGGGTACGGCTTTGAGGGGCTGGTGCGGGTGTGGCTTGGATTGGTGTGGGCGCGGTAATTGGCGCCCCCCCTGCCCTCCGCTGCGGCTGTGGCGGCTCCTGGTGAGGCGCTCGGGGCCCGCGCGGGGCCCGTCCCTCGCACCTGCAGCGTGCCTGAGGCCGCGGTGTGGCCGGCTGGGGCTGTGGCACGGCTTGCCGGGGCGGCGGTGTGAGCTCCTTGTGCACCCTGGGCCTCCCTCCGGGGCGGGGCGGCAGGGGCCGCGGCCTGAGCGGTGGTGGCGGCCTATTTGGCCGGCACAAGCCCCCTGGGCTGGCGGCGGAAGGTCAACGGGGGCTGCCCGGGGCTGCCCGGCCGGATGCCCAACCGGTACGCGGCTTCTGCCAGCCGCGACTCCTCGCGCTCCGCGAGGGTCTCCCCCGTGTATCCCGGGGAGACAGGGGAGCGGGAGTTGGACCGGCTGTGCTGGCTGTCGTGCTGCTGGGGGGGGCCATCGGAGTGCGGCATCACTGCTATCCTGGTAGGCATGCATGGTCCAGGCGTGTCCGTTCAACTACCTTCTAGTGCATCGGTGGTGTGCCGCGGGCAGTGCCGTGTAGTGCTACGCGGGGGGGAGGGGGGGAGGGGAGGGGGGGGCTCGCAGTGGTGTTGGTTCTGTGTGGGCAGGGGTCGGTGGTCATCCACTGGCACCCGGGCGGGAGGCGGGCGAGCCACGTGGCCAACACGTCGCGCCACAGGTCCCAGTCTGGGGTGGGGCTCAGGGCCCTGGGCCCCAAGGGGCGTCGGGCGATGCCGGGGGGAGCCGCACAAGGTGGACCCCTGTAACGGCGGTGACCTCCTGTGTTCGCAGGAAGGCGTGCACCCAGTCCCGTGCCTCGGGCCCCGGGAGGAGGGGGCGGGGCACGGGCGCTGCCCCGTAGAGGTGGGTGGGGGTGATCCCCAGGTCCCGCTCCGGGTCCCCGCGGGTCGTGACGCCGTGGAGGAGCAGGGGGATGCCCAGGCGCTCTTGCCAGAGGACCTTCCCTCTGTGGTAGGCACCCCTGTAAAGAAGGTCCCTACCAGGACCGGCCCCCGCTGTGCCCCTTCCGCCTGTTACCCCTGCTGATTTACTCCGGATCAACGATTGCATTTCTCAAAATCCTCAAAGTCCAAGGTCCAAAATCCAAAAATATAGAAAATGTAATCCTCCTTCAACACTGAACAGCAACCAGATCCCACAAATACAGCAATAGCCCAATTCACAATCCAATACGTGCTGCGGGCTTCCGTTCAGCACACCGGTCGTCTTACGGTGGCGGGCATGTACAAGAATTGCACCAAAGAGGAAAGCCCTGAAATTGGCATATGAACACAAATAAAGCAAAGTTGGGGTAAGAGGTAAACATACACATTCACAGCCATAAACCCCCCATTCCCTGGACTCAAGACCTTCCCTTGACTCACCAACATATTGCCCTGAACCAGGTCAAATGAGATGGCTGAATGCCATGTGTCACAAGTCATTACAGAAACCCCAAAAATGTGTTCACCCCCAAGCCTCTAAATCCTAGCCCAATGGGGGAGGTGGCGTGTCATGGCTTAGAGTGGCACTCAGGACCATGCCCTACCCTGACATAACCTTGGTTGGACTTGGAATTGAATGGGCTTAGAGAAATGACCTATGAGTTTGAACTCATAACATGCCAAAAAGCTGCCAATTCACACCATATTGGCCATATATCACATATATACTCAAAATTGAAGTTACCACTTATCCGAAGGCTCAGAGCATGCATGGAATCGAAGTCTAATATTCATGGAGAATATAGACCAAAAGTCAATGCCCATGTACATCCTCACTTTACCCTCGAAACCCCTTCGGATATAGGCGCCACGCACTGCCCAAGTCAGCCCATGATCTTGAGACCAATTTATGTGATCCTTCGTGCGCCAGGCCAAATGGAGTACGCGTTCCGGCATATGGTGGTGTTCAACTCCAAAGCATATGCCAACATATGAACAACATACCATGGTTCGACTCTCCATAGGCTTCTTGCTGTTTGCCGACCAGGTAAGTACACAAAATGCAAAAATGAGCAAAAATTGAGGTCAAAAACATGAAAATGTGACAAAATAAAAAGTTGTCATGATAGTATATCTCTATGCTCACCCATGATATCCGCTCATGATTCAATACACAAATGATTGGAACCATTTGCGAACAATTTCTTCCACTTGGATCCCCAATCGGGCGCATGGATATACCTTCGCCACTCATATCTACATGCCCCATGAAAATGGGAGTGCACTCATGGATCTCTTTGCCTAACATACCATGATCAATACATATGCGGTAGATTTAGTCTAGCGCTTTGAATTCCACAATTGGGACATGGGCAAAACCCTTGTCACGTATGGCTCCCCATCTCTTCGGCCACACGAAGATATATAACATCGGCGTGAGCATATCAAGACATATACCATGCATATAAGACATACCCTCAAAAGTGGCTCCCACCACGATATGCCATGTCCCTCCATGGACATAACTTCACGTTAGAAATGCGTAGGAACCCAACGAAAGTATCTATGCAACCCCAACACTCATGCGGTACACTCGAGAGTCGCATTAAAATATTCGGTTGCACGGTCCAAGAGTTATATATCACTTTATACCCTCTTGACCATTATCCCTTGCTACACCGGACATTTGTACACACCAAAGGCGTTTGATGCTTCCCAAATTAACTTGAGACCAATGCGCCTGCAACGCAACCTACCTTATTCTCTATCCTCACACTCGCGCGTAGATATGGCCCTTCAAAGTGGTCCCCCGATTCACTTTTGTTTCCCTTATATCTCCAAGTAAAATGGGTGGCAAGTATAAGGGAAACCTGATTCGGGCATAGGGAAAAGAGTATGGCCACTCGAAGAAGTCCAAATCAAGTGCGGCGATGTCGAAGTCGATAATCCGATTTCGACATCGCGAAAAATACAGATTAAAATTTCGAGTGCTTATTTAGAAAAATGCGGAAGCAACGAACCCTTTGCAGATGAAATCTGACCCTTCATCGGAGTCATAACCAAAATATCTGGAAATAACAGTTAACCAATCGGTTAACGCAAAATCGCGAGCCAACTGACAGTCGCCGATACATTGACTATCAGAACAAAAGGCTGAAAAATTACGGAAACATTATGACAATAAAACCCTGTTGATTCCTGATATTCCGATATATAAATCTCCGCTGGCGGCGCCTCGGTTCTGAATATGGCCGCTCATAGCCGGAATGGCCAAACCTATCACACTATCACATCGGGTTAGGTCAGGTGGATGGGACAGTATGATATCAGCCAATGGCGGCTTGCCGGCACATAGATACACACCCCAAGTGACCCCAAGATGGCCACGGGGGTACGAACCGGCTTCACCCCCCTTCTCAGAGCGTTGTTACCGCTCGGAAGTCATTGAAGAGAGGACGGGAGGACCCCAATGGACTCCAACCCCCCCCCCATGTCCCAAGGACACATGGAGGCCCCACACACGTCGTAGGCGTCCCCCATGCCCCAAGGGAGGGGTGAGGACACTGATAATCGGTGCCCTACGCCATATCTGGTCTCCTCTTGATCTACAACATGGACCAAGGGGATCAGAGATAGAAAAACGTCGTCGGTCGACCTAAATAAGTATACCACAATGAAATATATATATGGAGATCGAGTGAAGGGGGTATATGGCCGATCAAGGCCGAAAAGTCCCCGGATGAACGCCCTCACTTGTCTCCCCAATCACAGAAACAAACAAAAAGCCAAGGGGGATCCATTACGGTGCTACAGCAGCAACCAAATGGACCAACACGTCCTTGACATCAAAAGAAATATTCTTTGTCTTCAGGTAGTCCATCCAGACCGTGGTGTACCTCGGCACAAAACTGCTCGGAGGCTCCCACGAGTCCCTGGATGCGGCAAATCCCTTCCAACGGACTTTATAAAGCCTCCCCCCAGGCGTCCCCGGGTCCGGCTTGTCCGCCAGGATCTTCTCAGCGATGAAGTCGTCGTCCTCACCCTCATCGTCCGAGTCCACATCGCCGGCCGTGAACTCGAAGGTAACGGGACGTCCGCTGGGGTCTGGTGCTCGGGGACGAAGCTGGGTATGGTCGCGGTCCAGGATCTTGTTATCCCCCACTCGAACCGCATACACATCCTGCCCGACCTTCCGAACGATTACCCCCGGCACATACCAAGATGCCTGCCGATGCCTGGACAGGACATCCTTGTGGTGCCGCTCCACCCACACGATGTTTTCGAGAGCATACTTCTCGACTTTTCCCTGCTTGAAGTACTTTGCCCTCTTGTCATGCTCGTCCTGTAGTGCCTTGCACACCTTGGCCGCCGTGTCGTCCGCCTCAGCCATCATGGCGTTCGCATCTCGGGCCACTTTGCCATGGTTCAACCACGGGAGAGTGCGTGACACTCGATCCCGTAGGAACAGGATGCGATGGAGCGACAGTCCAGTGGGCCCCGGAAAGTCGTGATACGCTTGGAGTACCCTCCACAGCGAATTGTACCAATTCCGGCCCGGTTCGTCGATGTGCAGCTGGCAGAACTTCTCGAACATCTGCCGCCCGGCCACCTCAGCCCGGCCATTCGACAGGCTGTGGTATGCCACGGTCTTGGCGTGCCGAATTCCCATGTGCTTGCACATCGTCTTGAACCACGTCCCCACGAATTGACTGCCCCGATCGCTGCAGATGACAGCTGGGACATCAAAAATCGTCAGCCAATGCCTGATCATGGCATTAGCGACGGTCTTGGCCTGCAGCCCCACTCCATGCTTGTCCTTCTTGTCCTTCTTCTTGGACTTCTTGCCAGGGACCGCCACGATGTACCCACTGTGCCTATCCACCGCCAGGATGACACAGTCGTAGGTCTCTCCTTCCACGGTGACCTCAGGCATGGCGACTACATCCATGGCTACGGACCGCATAGGGGCCTCGGGTATAGCCGTGTACACCGGGTTGCCCGCTGTGGAGTGGTTGGGGCTCTTCGTGGCCCGACACACGGCACAGTCGCTGCAGTACCTATCCAGGATGGCGTAGTACCCCGGAGGGAACTTGAAACGCCACTCCAGGTCCTGCTGCATCTTGTCCCGGCCAGGGTGCATGAGCTGGGCGTTGTGCCAATGGTCAATGAGCTCCTCCACTCGGTTCTCGGGCACCAGCAGCTTGTCCTTGAGGAACAACTTGTCGCCATCCTCGGTCAAGCCCTCGGGCCATTCGTCGTCCGACGGGGCGATCACGGCATTCCAGTACTTGCTCCAGTGCTCGGAGGCCGCATAGTCATCCGACCAGTCCTCTGTGAGCACCGACCTGACTAGCTCTACAGGGGCCACCATCCATTGCTCGAGGGTTTCCTCTCGAATAGCCTGGACTCGGGCGCCCCGGAACTTGGCCAGGTCTGTACGGTTTGCCATCACCACAAAACACTTGACCCCCTCTTGCTCCATGGCCTTCTCCATCTCGATGATGCGCTTGGCCTCCTCGGTCTCCTCGGCGTCGCCATGGCTGGATATGTCCATCCACGCCTTGCCCGCGGGGTGGGCCCATCGACTGAGGCAATCTGCCAGAGTTTTGTCCTTCCCCGGGACGTACACGACGCTGAGGTCGAACTTGGCGAACGTCTCGTGCCATCGGGCCCTCCTAGCCGCTGGTCCTGAGGGGGTGTCGACATGCTCCTTGTGCCAGCTCTGTAGGGACTGGTGGTGCGTGCAAACCACCACCGGCTGCAGTCTGATGTGGCCAGACCACTTCCTGAGCGCACATACAATGGCGTATGTCTCCTTCTCCCTCGCGGTCCATGTTCGGCGTTGGCCCTCGGCCAGGATCCTGCTCCAAAACGCCACGGGAACATGAGTCCTGTCGACCCGGACTTGCTCGAGGACTGCCCCCACGGCATAGTCCGAAGCGTCTGTCTGTAGCACGAATCCCTTGTCCGGGTCCACCAGGAACAGCCCCAACTGCCCCAGGAGTCGCTCCTTCAGGCTGTTGAACGCATCTTCAGCCTCAGGGGTCCAGGCAAGCTTCTTCTTGCTCCCCTTCCGGCCGTCGAACTTCCCCACCTGCAGCATCTTGTGCAGCGGCCCCGAGAGTTCTGCATACATCCGGACGTAGCCCGAATAGTAATTGCAGAACCCCATGAAGGACCGGAGTTCGCTGATGGTCTGGGACTTCTCCCAGTGGTGCAGGGACGCCAGCTTCCCAGGCATGGGACGGCGTTGCCCGTGACCAACCACGTGACCCGCGAACTCCACTTCCTTCACGAAGAGTGAGGCTTTGGTGGGCTTGCACACCATGTTTTGCTTGTCCAACTCGCTGAGCACTCGGCGCAGATCCTTTTCATGCGCGTCGATGAGCTCGTCCTCAGTCATGTTCTCCGTGCCAAACCCGATGATGATGTCATCCACGAAGGGATCGGCACAGTCCCGGACAGGACCGAGTAGGTCCTCCATCATGCGCTGGAAAGCGGCGTTACCATTCTTGGCACCCATAGGCACCACTTTCCACTGCATGGGCCCCAGCGGCGTCGACATCGCTGTGCAGGGCCTGGAGTCCGGGTGTAGCGGCATCTGGTGGTAACCGTGTTTCAGGTCCAACACCGTGAAAATCCGCTTTTTTTGTTGCTTTTGGAGGATGGAGTCGATCAGTGGAAGCGAGTACGAGTCGTGCTCGGTCTGCTCATTCAAACCTCTGTAATCCACCACCAACCTCCATTCGCCCTTCTCCTTCTTGGGCACGATGAAGGCTGGGCTGGCCCATTCACTGTCGGAGGGTTCGATCCATCCCCGCTCAATGAACTCGGCCAACAGCTTCTTCATGGCCTCGGCCCGATCGCCCTGAAGTTGGTACTCCCGATGACGATAGATCTTCGGGTTCGGCTTCAGCTTAATCTTCGCTGTACCAAACCTCCCACGATCTGGAGGGTTCTTGTTGGCGACGCCACTGAATAGCCGCGGATAGGCCTTGATCAGCCTCTCCTTCAGCTCGGCGACCTTCGGGTTCTCCTGGGCCTCTTCAGCCGCTTGCTTCGGTATCGATACAACCGACCGCACTGCGGTATAGGCCTCTTCTGGGTCCGAGTCCGACTTCTCCTCGTCCGATATGCCGTCTTCATCGTCGTGGGTCGCGATTCCCACCGATAATCTTCGAAAATTTGCGGCCTAGGGCTGGTGCTCGTCGCTACCGGTTCCCACTCTTGGAAAACCCCACGTTGGTGGGTCCGACCCAACCAGACCATCGTATTGGTCCGCGATGTGATCCATGACCCTCGCCAAGAACTCATCCTTCTCGTACTTGCCGGTGACCAACATCTTGTCATCCCACCAATGCGGAGATGTGACCATGGCCCGCCTCTTCTTGGCTGCCACACGGTCGTGCATCCCCATCCGCATGTAGTTGACGACGTCGTCGATCTCGGCGTGGGACAGGACGTCAATGCCATCGATAGGCTGATCCGTCCCCTCCTTGGGCTCAAACATGACCTTCATGGGCACCGCCTCCACCCTACGGATGAATGCTTCATCACCCGTGGGCTGGGCTTGCGGCCCATCCACCAGGAAAGCCTTGGTACCCCACGCTTGACCCGGGGAGGGCATTGATACACCCTTGGCGTCGATGAACAACTCCTCCTCTCGCCCGAATGACATCTCGTTCAGGGTGATGGAGTCCAGCGTCGACTTGAGACCCTCCAGCGGACATGGGGTGGATCCTATGCCGGTTATGACCAGGATCCCCTTCGCCCTATCCGCGATGATCTTCTCCACCGTACGTCTGGTGTTATCCAGGGAGCCATGCCAATACATGGGCCCCCACTCCTTCAAACCCCAATGCCTGTGCCAGGCCGAGTCTCCTCGATGCCAATGCCTCCTACACTTCCTCAGAAGTGGGGCATCCCGGGAAGCAAGGACGTCCGTTTCGGGCGCTTCGGCTCCCAGCGTCTGGATCATCCTGTCGTACACCTGCGGCGTCATTCCATACTCAATGAGCTGAACTCCGCGGTCTCCTCTGGACCTGGCACCCACAGCTTGCACCGCTCGGGGGATCCAATCCTCTTCCTCAGCATTCCACTGGGATGATCCGCATGCATAATCCGTGGACAGCCATGTGAGGCATTCATCATCCTCCCGGACCAGCGTTGCACGATGGGGAAGGGCTCCAATGGCGTTTGCCACCATGAAGTCATACCCCATGATCATATCCCAATACGGCCACATAGAAGTTCCCGGATAGAGTGCTTCTCTTCGCCTGATCAGGGTGGTTCAAGCGCTCATGCTCCCAGAATTCCATACTGATGGTGGCCTCATGGGTGCCGCCACCCATAATCTCTCCGTTGGCGACCTTCAGGCGGACCGGTCTCCGGCTGGGCTGCAGGAATTCCTCCTTGAACAACCCTCTCCGGACCAGACTCACCTGGGCACCCGTATCCACTAAAACATCCACCACCTTCTCCTCTCGTCCGCACCGTACTCGCACTTTCAAGTGCAACTGCCGCTCGTCGCCATGAGGTGTATGGACGACTCTCACGGCATGCAACTGTAGCACGTCCGGCTGCATCAGGACTTCAAGGGTATGGTCACGGATGGTGTAGATCTTGGGTTGGTCCTGCCCGTCTACGGGGCTCTCCGTGGTCGCTCCTTCCTTCTTGCCATGTCCCGTACCTACATGTACTTCCCTTGGCAGGGCGTTCCAGGGGTTGGGAGTGGCGAAACTCAGTGGTTTTGGCTCTTCTGGAGCCTTCTTCGGCACCCGATGTGCCTTCACTTTCTCTGGGATTCCACTGATTTTCGGAGGAGAGACCTCCGAGGTCCCACTCCCGTGGGGGCTTCTCTACACTTGGCTTCCCGCAGCCCCTTCCGGCTGCGATCCGCCAGGACTTTGTCCACCACGTTGCTGGGCTTTGAGTTCCTCCAACGTCCTCAACATGTCCTCAGCAACCTCCTCGATCGACCTCACCTGTCGGTCTTGGCCAGGTCCACCACTATAGCCTCTTCCTCCGCCTTTTCCTTGGCCTTTGCCTTGGCCTTTTCCCCCGTCTCGGCCCTTCGCCTTCCAGTCGGAAATCCGCTGCTCCTTGGGCTTCTTCTCGGGGTGGGCGGCGAAGTAGGCCTTCTTGTCCGCCTCATACACCTTGCACTGACAGTGGTCGTGTGCATGGTTGTTTCCCTTGCCATAACAGACCCAGCACCCGTCGTGCTGAGACCTGTACTCTCGGAACGAGAGCGGTGTGTTCCCGATCCTCCTTGGCTCTCTGCTCTTCTTGGGTCCCAACTGGCTCCATCTGGACCGATCCTGCCCATGGTTCTTCACGTTGTGCGCCACAAACGCGAAGAAATGGGCCTCCTCGTGATCCTCCCGGGACCCGGTCCAGTGGTCTTGGCCACTTCCACTACCATCCTCCGCGGAGTTGGCCGTGTCCTCCTGGATCTGCCGATGATGGCGGTCTTCTCGGTGGCCTCGTTGTCCATGACAATGTCGATCCTGCACGTGGGCCTCGTTCTTCGCATTGAGCTTCAACTCCACCGTGATGTACTTCACGATCTCGTCCAGGCTCATGCGGGCGAAGATGACTTGCATCCTCAGCGGCTCCCCGCGCCTCCACTCCACGTTGTTGAGGCGCAGCAACCTTTGCCCCATGGAGTCTCCGAATACCTCCACGTACACGGCGTTCTTCAGTCCCAACATCCGGTTGGGTTCGCCCAGGTTCCTCCTGAAGAACTCCATGATACCCGCATGGGTATCCTCCGCCGCCATGATCCTCACCGCCACCCGCTTCTTGGCGCGCTTCTTCCCCTCGTCCTCCACTCTCCCCTTCCAGTTGCTGGGGAGGACGTCCTTCAGCAGGTGGCGGATCTCGCTGGCCCCGTTCCAGTCCTCCACCAGCTTGAGGCATCTGCGGTACTTCCGCAGATACCGGTTCCACTCCCGGACCCTCAACTCACCGCGGTCGAGCGGCAGCGGGATGGACCACAAGTCCTCCAGCTTCTGGTTCGGAGCGTCCACCCGCTCCTCATCCTTTGACCACTGGAGGCAGGCCTGCTCCGTCCTGATCAGTCCTTCCCGGATCTGATCCCGCAGCTCCTCCTTCAGGTCCTGCGCCAGCCGGTGTGGGAATATCCGGCATACCCACTTGTCCCGCGGCGCTCCCCGCATCTCGCCGACGACCTCCTCGGCGAAGTCCTCCCAGTCCAGCATGAAGTCATCCAGGTTGGACGGGTTCCCGTCGTAATAGGGGATTTTGATTCCCCTGAGGTCGTCAATCCTGATGGCGTCTCCGACGTCTCCAGCCACCACTCCACCGAGACGGATACCACCTGTGGCCGGGGGGTGTGAGTACACTCCCCGTACATCCCTCTCCTCCATGGAGTGCGGTCCAGTTGGGCCTGAACCCATGGGGTTTGGAATGCGGGAAGGACTTGCTCCATCGGCCGTCCATATCCCCGTATTGGGGTCCTTCGCCCACAGGTTTCCGCTTGGATGGCCTCGACCATGTCTGTCGGCGCTTCCCATGGTTCGCCCTTGCATGGTCTGGTTCTGGACCTCGATCTTCTCTTCCGCATAGACTACCATATTCGTCGTGATCGGTACATCCTGGGCGGCATGGGACATCTGTACCGTCAGGCTCCTCGGGTCCGTGGTTACGTGCCCTTCCCGCATGGACCCAGCCGGTGCCGTGTGTTCCCCGAGCATTGTGGATTCGCTGAACATGGGAACAAACGGCAGCGCACCCGGGTCAACACGCGGAGGCGCGTATGGTGCCTCTGCAGGGCCGCCCATGGGGTTCTCCATGGCGCTCCTGAGGGTCTTAACCCGCCCCACCAGCTCTGCCGCGGCCGGCTTTGCCGGGAGCTCCGGACCCAAAGCGAGGGGCTGTAGGTCCTCTAGCCTTTTCAGGCGTCCCGACATGTCCTCTACCAGGTGGAGGAGGCTGTCCACCACTCGCTGCTGCTTCTCCAGGGCCAGCTCCAGATTCTCCCGGTACCGGTCCCGTTCCGCTCGCAGCTCCTCCATGTCTTTCTCTGCGGCCGACTGGTCGTCCAGGATCCCCGCGGCGTCCTCCTCAAGACCGTCCTTGGTGTTGTCCAGGCGGTCAAGGCGATGCACGATGGCGTCCATTCCCATCTGCGGGTACTTGCCCATGAGGAAGGACACGTGCTCGCAATGGCACGCAGCGTGCTTTCCGCCGGATTCAGCGCATCCCGCGGTTCCCGGCACCTCGGACTCATCGCCCATGGGCGTATCGCCTATGGCGTCCGTCTCCGGTCCCGTGTGCCGGGGTACAGGTGCCGTCTGGGCCCTGGCTGGCCTCTCCAAGCCCTCGGCGTCGTGCTGCAGGGCGGGCTCGGGGGCCGTATGCGCCCTGGCGATCGGCGCGGACATCTCCTCCGACTCCGAGGGTGGCTCGTAGGCTGTCCGATAGCCCTCGGAGTGCCCCTCGGATTCCCATAGCCTGACCGGGCTGGGGTCCGTGTCCATAGCCCCGGCGTCCCTTGCCGCGGACTTGGGTGACCCGCGCTTCCGGTAGCGCCGGGCCCGTCCTCCACTGCTGCCTGAATGGCAGGCCTTTCGGCAGCGACGCTCACACATGGAGACCAGGTCCTCCATGTCATGTCCTCCTCTTCCCGAATGTCGTACTTCTTTTCGGGCTTCAACTTCCGGAGTTCGCCATGCTCTTGAACGTCTCGGTTCTTCTATGGCTCCAATCTCCGGCGTGGTCTCCACCGAGTCCACAATACGCACCCGGAGCGTACTTGGGCAGGGCTCATAAGGGCCCAAGTCCCCGGGTCGGCGGTTGGTAGGGGCAGCAGGTAAGCCTCTGCTACCATAAAGAAGGTCCCTACCAGGACCGGCCCCCGCTGTGCCCCTTCCGCCTGTTACCCCTGCTGATTTACTCCGGATCAACGATTGCATTTCTCAAAATCCTCAAAGTCCAAGGTCCAAAATCCAAAAATATAGAAAATGTAATCCTCCTTCAACCCTGAACAGCAACCAGATCCCACAAATACAGCAATAGCCCGATTCACAATCCAATACGGGCTGCGGGCTTCCGTTCAGCACACCGGTCGTCTTACGGTGGCGGGCATGTACAAGAATTGCACCAAAGAGGAAAGCCCTGAAATTGGCATATGAACACAAATAAAGCAAAGTTGGGGTAAGAGGTAAACATACACATTCACAGCCATAAACCCCTCATTCCCTGGACTCAAGACCTTCCCTTGACTCACCAACATATTGCCCTGAACCAGGTCAAATGAGATGGCTGAATGCCATGTGTCACAAGTCATTACACAAACCCCAAATATGTGTTCACTCCCAAGCCTCTAAATCCTAGCCCAATGGGGGAGGTGGCGTGTCATGGCCCAGACTGGCACTCAGGACCATGCCCTACCCTGACATAACCTTGGTTGGACTTGGAATCGAATGGGCTTAGAGAAATGACCTATGAATTTGAACTCATAACATGCCAAATAACTGCCAATTCACACCATATTGGCCATATATCACATATATACTCAAAATTGAAGTTACCACTTATCCGAAGGCTCAGAGCATGCATGGAATCGAAGTCTAATATTCATGGAGGATATAGACCAAAGGTCAATGCCCATGTACATCCCCACTCTACCCTCGAAACCCCTTCGGATATAGGCGCCACGCACTGCCCAAGTCAGCCCATGATCTTGAGACCAATTCTTGTGATCCTTCGTGCGCCAGGCCAAATGGAGTACGCGATCTGGCATATGGTGGTGTTCAACTCCAAAGCATATGCCAACATATGAACAACATACCATGGTTCGACTTTCCCATAGGCTTCTTGCTGTTTGCCGACCAGGTAAGTACACAAAATGCAAAAATGAGCAAAAATTGAGGTCAAAAACATGAAAATGTGACCAAATACAAAGTTGTCATGATAGTATATCTCTATGCTCACCCATGATATCCGCTCATGATTCAATACATAAATGATTGGAACCATTTGCCAACAATTCCCCCACTTGGATCCCCAATCGAGCGCATGAAGATACCTTCGCCACTCATATCTACATGCCCGATGAAAATGGGAGTGCACTCATGGATCTCTTTGCCTAACATACCATGAGCAATACATATGCGGTAGACTTAGTCTAGCGCTTTGAATTCCACAATTGGGACATGGGCAAAACCCTTGTCACATATGGCTCCCCATCTCTTCGGCCACACGAAGATATATAACATGGGCGTGAGCATATCAAGACATATACCATGCATATAAAACATACCCTCAAAAGTGGCTCCCACCACGATATGCCATGTACCTCCATGGACATAACTTCACGTTAAAAATGCGTAGGAACCCAATGAAAGTATCTATGCAACCCCAACACTCATGCGGTACACTCGAAAGTCGCATTAAAATATTCGGTTGCACGGTCCAAGAGTTATATATCACTTTATACCCTCTTGACCATTATCCCTTGCTACAGCTGACATGTGTACACAACAAAGGCGTTTGATGCTTCCCAAATCTACTTGAGACCAATGCGCTTGCAACGCAACCTTTCTTTTTCTCTATCCTCACACTCGCACGTAGATATGGCCCTTCAAAGTGGTCCCCCGATTCACTTTTGCTTCCCTTAGATCTCCAAGTCAAATGGGTGGCAAGTATAAGGGAAACCTGATTCGGGCATAGGGAAAAGAGTATGGCCACTCGAAGAAGTCCAAATCAAGTGCGGCGATGTCGAAGTCGAAAATCCGATTTCGACATCGCGAAAAACTCAGATTAAAATTTCGAGTGCTTATTTAGAAAATTGCGGAAGCAACGAACCCTTTACAGATGAAATCTGACCCTTCATCGGAGTCATAACCAAAATATCTGGAAATAACAGTTAACCAATCGGTTAACGCAAAATCGCGAGCCAACTGACAGTCGCCGATACATTGACTATCAGAACGAAAGGCTGAAAAATTACCGAAACATTATGACAATAAAACCCTGTTGATTCCTGATATTCCGATATATAAATCTCTGCTGGCGGCGCCTCGGTTCTGAATATGGCCGCTCATAGCCGGAATGGCCAAACCTATCACACTATCACATCGGGTTAGGTCAGGTGGATGGGAGAGTATGATATCAGCCAATGGCGGCTTGCCGGCACATAGATACACACCCCAAGTGACCCCAAGATGGCCACGGGGGTACGAACCGGCTTCACCTGGTCCCTGAGAGGGGGGGGGGGCAGGCGCGGCCTGCCCCAGCCGCAGGGCGCCTGTGTGGCCAGCGGGAGGGTGGGACACCAGGTGGGCTCTCTGAGGAACGCCTCGCACGCGACGGCGTATGGGGGGGTCGGGCTGGTGCCGTCGTACATCAGTTCTTTGGGCGGGGGCGGGTGGGCGTCTCGCCCGCGCCTTGTACGAATATCTTGACTTGACCCACTTCCAAGTCCTCGTCAGGTGGATGTCGAAGGTGGAGTGCCGCATCCAGTTCAGAGACTCCTCCCGAGTACATGGCCGGCGCCTGGTTCAGGTACGGGGCCGCATCCCTGGGCCAGCGTGTCCTCAGGGCGAGCAGCAGGGCTGGGGCGCTGCTGTGGAGGGACGTGGCCGACCCTGCGTCCGTCAGCCGCAGGGTGTCCCCCATGAGCAGGGGCCGTCCCGACTGGTTGGACGTGCGCCACTCCATCCAGTACCCTTAGAGGCCTGCCTCTGGGCCTATGAGACCCGGCTGGACGGCGTTAACGATCTGGTGCATTGCCGGGAGTAGCGTAGGGCGCCCCGCCCCGTTCAGGGCGCGGACGGCCGGGAGGGCGGCCTCGCCAAGGAAAGTCGTCGCGCTGCCCGCCTGGTCGTGCTGGGCCGCAGCATGCGCGTCGTGCGCCTCTGTCACAGCGTCCACCACCAGGCTCCGGACGGTCGCCTCCTGCGCTCAGCGGCGCGCTCTGGCGTGCTCCTGCCCGTTCCCCCTTCGGCGAGGCATGGTGCTGTGGGCTCTGCAAGGCGCGGCGTCGGGCGGGAGTCAGAACGCGAACAGGTGCGACAGGTGCGCGATGGACGTGCGGTCCCGCAGGTGCACGTGGATCCACAGGAGGGCGGCACCCGCGGGGCCCGCGTGGCCAGGCGAGGGGGTTTGCGCGTCCCCGATGCGCCAGTGCAGCGCCTCCTCTTCGGTGCGCCTGCGCGGGCCTGCGGATGGTTCGGGCCAGGGGCACGCGTCCACCTGGTAGCTCTGCGTGCACCTGTTGGCGCCCATCGGTGCGGCAGAGGACACCGCGTCGCATTCCCCGCACAGGTGGCAGGTGTGTGCGAGGTGGGAGGCCGGTGACCAGGGGCCTAGACGGCGGAGCCAGAGGTCGTCCCTACGTTGGCGAAGGGGGTCCCGGACCTCTAGCACGCGGGCGCGGACACGGCATCGGTAGTCCCTGCCGAGCGTTTTCTGCCGGACCTCCTGCCACGTGTCGTTAGGGAGGATCCCGTGGTCGTGGAAGGCTGCGATGAGGTCATCCCACGCTGGGCGGGGTTGCCCCAGGGGGGGAGGGGGCCATATACGTGTTGTGCCCAGTAAGGTGGGGCACAAGAGCGCCCCACTGGCACCCGTTTGCGATGTCCCGGTGGAGGAGGGCCAGTAGGGTGCTGTCCGTGACCGCCTCCCACCCTACCCTCAGCCCGTCGCAGCTGTCCAGCTCCCGGCGTAGCGCGCCTGCAAGGTTGGCGGGGAGCATGAGGAGCAGGGGCCTCGGAACGTCGCCCAGCTGGGACAGGGCGTCGTCGTACGTAGGTCCCCCGTCTTTGAAATGCGCCACACTGAGCCGGGTGGCCCCGCCTTCGGGGGGGGCCAACGGATGGTGGCCGCGTCGCACCCCCATGTGTGTATCTCGGTGGCTTGGAGCACGTTGGCGGCGTGGAGTACGAGGCGGGGGGGGAGGGGCGCCCGGATGAGCGAGGACACATCCCCAGTCCACCCCGCATGTGGCCCACCCCTCGGCTGCCGGGTCCCACGGGTTCATAGGGGCCCGCCCCGCAAATAATGGTGGGCCGTGGCCGGGTGTGCGGCCCCCACCCCTCGAGCGGGACGGCGGCGTACTGCTGCGCGGAGGTCCCTGGCGCGCGCGTGGTGGCACGACGCCGGCCAGATTCGCGTGCCCACTCCTCGCCCTCTATGCGGGCCTCCCACACGGTCATGGAGCCGCGCCCGATGATCCAAGGCGGGAAGAGGGCGTCCTGCAGGTGCTTCGAGAAACCCGCCGGCAGGTCCGGGTATGGGTGGGGGTCCCCTTGCGGTGGACATTCCAAGGTGCCGCTCACGACGCGGAGGCAGGCCAGGAAGCCCCTGCCAGTGCACGGGGGGGGGGTTAGCCCTCGGCCGCGGTGAGCCATCGGTGCATCCGGGCCGCTGCGCTTAGAGGCTCGCGCAGAAGGCTCCAGTCGGTGATTGCGGAGCTCTCACACGAAGTCTCCCAGCCGGATCATGTGGTGGAGGAAATCCTCCACGGAGGTCCCTGCCGGTGCTCGTTAGCGGGTGATCGGGCGGAGCTGCGCTTCTGCCGCCTCAGGCACCAGTCCACAGCAGAAGACTTCTGTCCATTCGGCGCCCGCGGAGCGCCACGAAGCCACCCATAGAGCCTTGTCCCCGGGCGGGAGGTGGCAGGCCGCCTCTTGCACCGCCTGGCGGTAGTGGGTCCAGAGGAGCCGCGAGTGGGCGCAGCCAACTTGCATGTGTACCGGGGTCTGCTCCGGGCCACCGCAGAGGAGGCACGGCTGCGGGAGGTTTACGATGCCGGAGGGCCGCTCCTTCCGGATGCGGAGCCTGCGCTGCACCGGCGTGTGGCCGTCTCTGGCTGACAGCGCCCCGTGGTTGGTGGCCGCCGCGGTGAGGTCCCGGGCGTGGACGTAGGCCGTGGCGTGGGCTGCGCCCAGGGGTGTGTGCCCTCGGTGCGTCAGCGCATGGTCTAGCTGTGCCTGCTGCGCGACCGTGCTGAGCGTCCGCATTGTGGGGGGCCGCAGGTCGACCGGCGATTATGAGTTGAGCGTGGCTGGGACCTGGGGGCGTGTTCTGCAGGACGGTGTCCTGGGACACCGCCCAGCCCGCCTTGTGTAGCAAAGCGTCGCTGTGATGGGAGATGGCTCGGGCAAACCGAAACGGGTGCTCGGTGTGTTGTCCGCGCACGCGCAGGCTATCCTGAAGCCATCGCAGGGGCATCAGGTTGACCACCTTCGCCGCGCCTGCGGCGACTCCTGTGGCCCGCTCGCGATCCGGGTGTCGCAGAAGGTGGAGGATGACCCCGGCATCCACCGTGTGGATCCACGGCCTGTGGATGCCGTACTGCAGGGGGAGGGAGGCGGCCACTCCCTCCCCGTCGGGCACCGTGCCCGAGATGGCCCCTGCTCACGTGCGGATGAGGTCGGCGGCGAGGGCGACACTGCTGGCATGCCTGCAGGGTCCGCCCCCCGACGCGTCGGAGGAGGTGTGGTCCCAGGCCTCCGGGATCCAGTAGTACCCGGTGGGGCTGAGCCATCCCGCGTTGAGGTCGGCAGAGTGCCATCGGACGTCGGGGTGGCCGGGGGTCAGCTGGTCCACATTCAGCGCCCTGGTGCCATCGGGGCGGACTGCCAGGTGGTCGTGGAGTCGGACCTCAGCTCCGTCTATCTCGCTCGCCCAGGACCAGAGCGCAGCTACGCGCTCCCTGAGTCACGCCAGGCCTCCGCGCTGGTGCACCACCAGGTTTCCCGTGTCTTCCGGCTGGTCCTCCAGCGTCTGCACCGCCATGTGTGGGTCGTGTGGCACCTCCGTGGCCACGAGCAGGGTGGTGCTGCGGGGGAGTCCACGGGGCCTGGATTGGCCTGCCCCCACCTGCACCATCACCCGCTCGGCCAGGAGCTGCGCTTGTTCTGTCGCTCGGGCGCATTGGTCGTCCGTGGTCACCAACCACACTTGCGTCGGCGCGTGGGGCCGTGGGTGTACAGGCTCGGGCCACGCCACATCCGCGTTAGGTTCCTGGTGCTCACCGTCCAGGAGTACGTCGCGGAGGATGTACTGGAGGGCCGCCGGCGGGTGGTATGCTGCCTCCTGCGTGGGGGAGGATAGGATGCCCTGACGGCGGTAGCCCCCGACGTAGAGGTGCAGGCCGTCCGAGGTCACCTGCTGGCCAGTGTGGGCGTCCTGCTTATCCCTGGTGGGGTGGACGAGCCTCAGGCGGGGGTCCCGCGTGCTGGTGGTCTGGAAAAGGTGGACCAGGGCGTTGCGCCACCCGGGGTGATCGGTGGGCCCCTGTTCGCGGCGGCAGTGGTGGAGGTGCTCATCCGTGCACTGGTTGAGGCATCCCGCACCGCTGCTGGCCACGGGTCGTCGTTGTCGCGGAAGGGGTGGTGCGGCCCGTGGTGCCCGTGCCATGGCGTCGTGTTTGGCACCGTCAGGCGGCACGCGTCGCGGTGCCGCAGCTTGGCGGTGCGCAGCGTGACGGCGTTGCCTGGCGGGGACTGTAGCTGGACGTGGGCCGCCCTAGGGTACGCGATGGGGTTGTAGAGCCCCACCCCCAGAGCAGTCATGGCCCGGGGTACCCGCTGGACCCAGTCGCCCCCCGCCAGGGTTGCGAACTCCAGGACCGGGGCAGATGCCGTGCGCGCTGGCGATTTCCGAGATCATCCTGGTGACCTTGGCGTGCACGGAGGCCGAGCGGTGCCCACGAGGGCCATCGCCGCCTGCTGGCATCGCGTTGGCACCCGCGTAAGCGCCAGGGTCCGGTCCTCCTGCAGGCTGTCCCGCGAGGCGTCGAAAGCGTACCGCGCCCCGTCCTTCGCGACCTTGACCCCGATGTGGTCCAGGTGGCGCGCGGTGTCGGAGTCGTCGGCGATGAAGGAGGCGATGTACTGTGTCAATCCCCCTAGGATCGCTAGGATGACGTCCTGCACCACTTTTGATGGTTCGAGGGTGTTGAGGCACCAGTGGTGCACCGCCGCCAGGCGCAGCCGGTGTTTGCGCTGCAGGGGGAACTCCCCATCCGGCTGCAGCTGGAGTCCCAGGTAGGGGACGGAGTCTGCTGCCTGTACCCAGTGCCATGGGTTTTCAAGGTGGGGACAGAGGTGTAGCTGTAGGCCCGGGACCCCAGCCGTATTGGCCATGGCGCACTTGCGGGGGTCGAGCTGCATGCCCATCATCCCGAGGTACGCGACCACCGCCTCCCTGCCCTCGACGAAGGGCTGCAGCGTGTGGTCCACTACCAGCAGGTCGTCTATATATGCCTGGATGCGGCCCCCTTCGGCCTCTCCAGGCGGGCGCAGGCGGTGTTCCTGGGCCCGGAGTAGGGGCTCCAGGAGGAGCGCGTACAGCAGGGGGCTTTCAGGGTTGCCCTGCCGGACGCCGCGCAGCATGTGGACAGGCTGTGTCAGCCCGTGCGCGGTGACGATGCGCAGCCTGGCGCATGTGTGGAGGAAGAGCAGGAGGTCAATGACCTCCGGTGGCACAGAGAGGTGGCGCAGGATGCGGTGTAGTGCGCCGTGCGGGGCGGTGTCGAAGGCCTTGCGGACGTCGAAGGAGAAGACGTAGTTGGGCCTTCCCCACTGGAGCTGCCGCTGCGCAATGAACAGGGGGGGGCGGGTATTGGAGCCGCGGAGGGCCCCCTGCTGCCAGTCGCTGACCACGCCGTGTCGCTTGAGCACCTCCGTGATGCGCTGGGTGAGGGGTCCTGTGGGCAGCTTCACGTCCAGTTGGCCCAGGGCTATGGGCTGGTAGTCGGCCAGTCTGGCAGAGCCCGGCAGTTTGGGGCTGAGCCAGATGTGCGCATCCCTCCAGTGCATTGGCGGCGGGGCGCCACGGAATATGGCCCGGTAGAAGTTGACAAGGAGCCACTGGACGGGCGCCGGGAGGGCCTTGATGAAGCGGGCTTCCACGTATTTGGGGCCCGGGGCCTTGCCATCGGGCTTGTCCGGCGCGGACCGCAGGTCCTGCATGGAGTACTGCTGGACCTTGGCCCAAGCCCCCTCAGGGACCCGGGGCACGTGGCGGCCCAGCACTGCCTGGAAGCCCGGAAGGTCCCCCGGGCGCTTGTCGTACAGTTCCCGCCAGAAGGCGCGAACCGCGAACATCACGTTGTGGGCCTCTGTGAGGAGCGTTTGGGTGTTGGGGACCCGCACGTACCAGAGGCCCGACCGGCCCGGGGCCTCGACCTCGATGGCCCCTCGCACGGCCTTCTACCGCTGGGCGATGTCCTTGGCGTGGCGGCGCCAGAACTCTTTGATGGCGCGCTTGCCGTCGGCGGCGAGGAGTGCGCGCAAGTGGTGGATGTCCTCCTCGAGGGCGGCTGCTTGCCTCTCCAGCTCCTCCTGCAGCTGGCTCTGTGTGGCTGGGCAGAATCCGGGCGATGCACCCCGCAGCTCCTCCGTGAGTCGGAGTGGTGCCTCGGAGTGGATGTCGTGCAGGGCCGCGTTCGCCTGGTACGCCGCTGGCGCGCACGCTGCCAGGGCGTGGTAGCGGAGGATCGCCGCCTGTAGCCGTTTCCCGCTCTCAGAGGGGTCTCCTCCCGCCAGGTCCGACCCCGTCGGGGACGGTTGTCGGCGCCCCACCGTGCGCGCCAGGGCGTCATGCGCCGCGTGGAGGTGGTCAAACACCTTCTCTACAGCTGCCGCGGGCATGGATCGGTAGGCGCGCTGCTCAGCGGGGCCCAGCCAGGGTGCCAGGGAGGGCTCGTCCTGCACGGCGGAGGCCGCCGCCCACAGGCAGCGCTGGACGGGTGCGGCCTCGGCGTTGTACGAGAGGAGGCAACCCTTCCTGCGGCTGTAAGGGGTGGGCATCGCCGCGTGCCCTGCCGCGTTGAGGAGGCCCGGCAGGGCCAGGCGGACCGGGAGGTGGTCCGACCCGATCACTTGGGGGTGCGACATGCCGCAGGCCCAGACGCTCTCCCGCCGGGACCACGGCAGGAGGGGCTCGTTGACCAGGAAGGTGTCCGTGGAGACTGGGGGTCATCTCCTCAATGCCGCCTGCCCTGGCCCTCCGGAAATCGCAGGCCTGCCAGCCCCCCTAGGAACCCGCTTTGCCCAGGTAGAAGTGCACAGAAAAACTGATGTTTGCACGCAGTTGCACTAAATTTCTGCCAGCTGCGCAGAACTGCACTCCAGTTGCACAGTGCAATCCCTGTGCAACCGCGCTTGCGCTGCCGTCGCGACTGCCGCCGTTGCTGCGCATCTCAAATTTCACGAGAAAGTTACTAGCCATTTGCCAGATTTGCAATGGTTTTGCAAGGAAATGCTATTTCCAAGTTTATTAGAACTACTTACGGTAGTTTTAGCAGCGAGGACTTGATTGATGACCTTGGGGGACTATTTACCTCAACGGCACCGGGTACCGCCCTATTGGATCGCCTCAATGCACGCATCAATAAGCAAAACCGATACAAGAAAGGCGCAAAGAACGCCATTCGGCAGGTTTACACACCTACTGAGGCTGTGCGCCTCGTGTTGGAGCTTGAAATGCCAAAAAAAGGTGATGTTTCTTGCTATGTCGCTTTTTTGCGTTATTGATGCATTGTGCAACCGCTCCTTGTGGTGTGCAAGTGACCACTTGCACACTTTCGAAGCTATATCATTATCATACATCGTCTAATGTGGTCATTCACTCCATTCGGGATACCTACATACTGTCACTTGCACACTAGGACATCGTATAACACCACATTCATAAAAATAGTGCGCTGATGGCAATGTTACGCTTTGTGCAAACATGTGTGCAAGTAGTTTATTGCACCGTTTGCACACAGTTGCACTTGTGCAACTACCAATATATGCCTCTCCCTTTCTAGGTATAAGAACCTTATCTGTTGGGTATCCAAGCTTCGCAATGATGGGAAGGGGCGCCTCCCCGCTAATTGGGAGCACCCCTTTCCATCGTTTTGAGGCTTTCAAGATTGCTTGGCGGGAGCTTGGGGGGCAGCAAATCCTAGTCCCAAGCGATTACAATGGGAAGGTAGGTGTCCGTTGGGATCTTGATGATTTTGTTAAGTATATCTCAACCACAGACGATATACTTGATACAATGTCATTCCCGCTTTTGGATGGGGAACGACCATATGTTTTGATCGTTCGTGGTGACGGATTCCCTTGTGGATCTCGCCCCTGGGTGCAATTGGCCATTGGGCTTGCCAACCATCGTCAGAAGGCGCGCACCCTAGCTTATAATTGGACCATTGATGTCGCACTCACAGGTGAGCACGACATCGATGCTCTACGGGGAATTTTTTCAAAGACTTTGGAGGCAATCCAAAGTATTATAAATACTGGATGGATGCTCATTCGTGAAACATGGTGTCGTGCCCGAGTCATGTTGGGTGGTGACTCCCCATGGCTCCGTAAAGTGCTAGGAGTTTCAAGCTATTTTCGCATTGGGAGTATTTATACTTACGCGACGTGGTGCGACGTCAAGGGAAAGTGGGAGGACCGAAAGTGGCGGCGTTCACCCAAGAGTGACAAAAAATTATATAAACTTCATAAGAAGGGGTTGGATTGTACCACCGCCAAAGGATGTGTGAGTGAACCCTTGTTGCATAAAGAGGAACGTTTCAAATTTGTGGTTATGTGCATATTGCACCTTGTTATTCGGGTTGGTGACTACCTCATCGAATTCATTAGGAAGAAGTGCAAGCACCTTCCGCCGGCCACTAGGGATCGTGTTCAAGATCGCCTCAATTGTTCCAAGACCAAAATTAGTCTCAAGGGCCATGCCTCTCCGGATGGGGAAGAGACATGGCTCTTGGTGGCAAACTGGCATCATGTTGGCAAGGCCATGAAGCTTTCAAACCATGTCATTGAGGTGGTTGTACAAATGGCTTCTTTACTTACGGCACTACAAAGTTGGGAGTTCAATTGGAACGCCCTCAATTGTAAATCAATCGCGAAGAAGTTCAAACGAACGATATGTCCTACCATTTGATCGCCTTACTTGTTATGGCTACATCCTGATGCTCCCGAGGTCCTGAAAAATTTGCACGCGTGGGGTTGCGGTATGTTTAGCGGCGACTTTGTCGAGTCGCTAAACGACCTCTTCAAGGACCATTTTTTGTGCTCTTCCGCTAGGGGAGGAGGGAAAGGCACTCCAACGGAACACGACACGCGCCTCGTCACGCAAGCGCTAGAACGTCTCTTCCTCGCCAAGGAGATGCCTCGATGGCAACGTGCAAATGCTGATTAGGTGTGTCTCTTCATGTTGCATGTCATCTAGTACCCGATGGGACCGCAATGTGTTTGGACATGTGCATGTGTGTCGTACGCCAGACGCGGAGCGTGTGCAAGTTTTGTGCAAGTGGTGTGCAACGTGTGCAAGTGGGTTGTTGCATTGTGCAACCGCACGTTGCACACTCTCCTCCCATCTTTCTTTCCGTAGCAGTTGTGCATGGGCGACCATGGATCCACAACTCCAACAGCTCCAACAATTATTACAACTCCTACAAGCAAGTGGGAGCGGGAGTGGTAGTGGAGCGTCAAGTGGAGCTTTCAAGTAGACCCGTACAAGCAAGTGGGAGCGGGAGTCAAGGGAGGGGGAGTCAAGCGTCGACTAGTAGTGGTTTGACAACCCAGAAGAAGCCGCAAGTTGATGAGCCAGGGAGCAACTCACTAACCGAGCAAACCACCCCGCCTCGATTGCAATCCCACTTCCCATATAAAAACGAGTTGTTGGTGCACCATAGTTGTCACATGGACGCCCCGCTTGCCGATGATAGTTTGGGATGGCGTTGGCTTCGCGATGTGACGCCAAAATATTTGTATAGGCGCGCATTGTGTCAATGGCTCAAGATGTGCCGGCAAGTCGACCCCTCGGGAATTATCACGTATCCGTGGCAAGGCTCCGCCCTCACCGCCACGCGGTGGAGTGATTGGAAAATCTTGAGGATTGGCCTCCAAGGCTACGCATAAGCATGCATGCTGCTCAGTGAGGCCGCCTTGTATGCCTTATTCATGTTGTGGCAAAAGGCCGGGTTGGGAGAGGCCATTGCAGCCAAGTGGGTCAGCGGCGGCAACCCAAGAGCCCGTGCAGGCGGCCACGGACATGGGCATGGCCCTCAGCTTTTTTTCCACGGTGTCGGAGGCATTTCGGAAGAAGTATATGACATTCACAACGATGGGGCATATGGCGCGTCACCCCGGTCATTTTTGGAGGCGGGGGCAACAATTTTGGGAGGCAATCGGCGCACAGCGACAGCCCTTTGCACCGTGGCACACTGCAATGCACCGCCAACAAGACCGAGTCCTCTCAATGTGATGGCGCCAACGTACACCCCCGTTGAGACGGTGTGCAACCGCTGTGCTAGGGTGTGCAAGTGCCGTCGTGCACACACTCCATGTGTCAATGATTGTAGGAAGGGTGGGTAAGTGGCCCTTGGTGCAACTAGGGTGATGTTTAGCATTGATTTCTTTATTGGACATGCATCAGATGCCCCATTTCTGGTCCCACACATGAATCCGTTCATTTTCGCTATGGTGTTTGTGAACGCGGAGGTGTTGTGCAACCACACCCTTGCACACCTTGCACCTGTGCAACCGCCCTTCACAGCTCACCGCGACGGACGTGCAGACTGCCATCTTCCTTTGCGACAAGCGTGGCCCCGGTGTGATCGCGAGTGGAGTGTGGCCGCCGATCTCCATTGACGAAAGGTAGCTCACCATGGATCCAAGAAAGGTGGAGGAATTTAGGAAGAAGTGGAAAAAAGATATGAAGGCCGCTCTACGGGAGTTGGACGGGAGCGTGGGAAGCCCGGATCAAGGGAGAAAATTGCAACCACGGGTCCGGTCGGAGAAGGCCGCGCCTCATCTCCCTTCCCCAAGTGAGTTTCCATTGGATTTTGCAACGCCGCAACAACGGGTCAGGTTGGACAAGGGCGCGCCTCACCTCCCTTCCCCAACGGAGTTTGCATTGGATTTGGCAATGAAGCTGGAGGAAACCTTTGAGAACGATAGTGAGTTGGGCAACCCCATTGTGGATGAGAGAGGTTGGGCACCCCCTACGGAACACAAGCCAATGAAGATGGAGAAGCAGGAGAAGCCCGCACCCCCCCCGGCCACCGCCCGTTCCGCAAGGAGGAAGCCAAAAAGCGTCCCACGTGTCACCAAAAATGATGTTGCTCAAGGCCCAACACGCATTCAAGGAGCGTGTGGCCAACGACACGAAGAGGACCAAGAAGAAGAAAGACGGGGTGGGGCAAAATCAAGCAAACGGAAGAGACTTGCGGTGGAATCGGATAGCGATACAACGGCCGGAAGTGAGGCATACAAGGAGAAGCCCGCCACGAACAAAAAGAAGGGAGATGGAGGCAAGAGCGTACAACCGAACGCGCCAAAGAAGAAGGAAAGCGCAAAGGTGAGCGTACCACAACCGCAAGCGCGGCACGAAAGTGAGGGCCCGAACCAAGTTCCAAAAGAAGAGGAGAGCCCAAATGAAGGAAGTGACCATGGCACACCGCATGCAAATGAGCCGGCCGCACCCGAAAAGGCCACATCCGCCGCGGAGGTGTGACACCGTCGTGTGTACTCGCATTCCATATTACGTAGCTTGTGCAACAAGTGTGCAATCCTTGTGCAACTTGTGCAAGCACTCACTTTCGCGCCGTTGCACACACTTGCACACCGGTTGCACATCTTACCTTCGTAGGACCTCGCGAGGCAACGGCGGAAGGAGGCCGCGGACAAGCGTGCGGAGGCGTGCAAGAAGTTCGGCCTTCCGCCCGGTTGTTGTGTACGATTGTGCTTGTTGCAAGGACCGAATAGTGGCTACCGACTCGCTGTCGGCGGCAAAAGCCAACCTCAAAAAGGTGACAAGAAACCGAAGAAGGGACAACAGTTGGTCCGAATCCCACCGCAATGGGAAGATGATGAGGAGGTTGCGGCGGACGTCATGCGGTCCGTATGCGTCGTCCCGGGAAAGACCCCATTTACAAACGAAGACGACGCGGTGCAAGCACTAAAAAAGATGAACGAGGGGCACGAGGACAAGGGCGTTGACAAGGAAGACAATGCGGAAGTGGCGGAAGCCAATCAGGACAATGACAAAGTGCTCCGGAAGCCACCAAGTACAAAGAAAAAGAGACGGTGCCGGATGCCGAGGCCAAGGGTGGTGGCGACGAACCCGATCGGGATGGCATTGCCCTGTCGAGTGGGGCCGGCGAAGGCAGGATGGAGCCCAATGGTGACGGTGACCGTGACGTGCGAAAAATGGACCAAGGGGAGTCCGCACCCAATGCCGATGAGGAAATGGTGTGTACCAACGAAAAGGAAGGCACGAAGGAAGAGGATGAACCCATGCAAGAGGGAGAGCAAGGAGAGGCCAAGTCCACGGAGGATGTCAATGACAAGCCCGCCACCCCAAGTGACACAAGTGTGGCCGTGGCGGAAGAGGGGAAGAGCGATGAGGCACCTACGACGAACACGCCGGACAAGGAGCGTTCGGACGCAACACAAAAGCTGTGGGGCTCTCCACCTCCGCAATGACTAGCCGACACCCTTGTTCAAACGCTATGTCATGCAACGGGTTGGGAGACCATTGAGAGACATGGCACTCACTATCCAAGGCTCCCTCTTGGGGCCGTTAAGGCATTTCCAAGCTTTCGCAAGGAGATTGCAATTTCCGCACGGACCTCCAAAATGGAGCCGTTGGTGCGATGTATAAATAATTTCTGCGACGACTCCTCCCCCATTTGTCCTACACAAGCATTGCTCTTGTGCATGGCGCGGGGAGTGCCC
Source organism: Eutreptiella sp. 'Long Island Sound 2002' (assembly GCA_964036045.1). Taxonomy (NCBI): domain Eukaryota; phylum Euglenozoa; class Euglenophyceae; order Eutreptiales; family Eutreptiaceae; genus Eutreptiella; species Eutreptiella sp. 'Long Island Sound 2002'. The sequence continues at coordinate 71,653,354 of OZ038380.1, read as the reverse complement.
CCATGAACCTTCATACTCATGGCCACGATGATTGTGCTCTCACCGGCGAAATCACCATTGGTGATTTCGATGGGGGATACCTTTTCACGACGGGTTATTTGGGTGGGGGGGAAGTCAAGGCCCGTGCATGCGCACGTTGGGGGGAGCGACTCGTAAGGGGATGCTTGGTCGATGCAAGAGCCGGCGTCCTCTTCAATGCATATCATTTGCATGGACCTACGCGTTGGCGTGGGGAACGCTATGCTATTGTATGCTACACGAGTGCATCGTGGGCACGCTTGACACCCGTGGTGCGACAAGGACTCCTTGAAATGGGGTTCCATTGTGGTGATGACATGTGATTCCAATGATGGAGGATGCGTCTTTGCCTGTGTTATGTGTGATTTGTAGTGCATTGTCCAAATGTGCTAGCATTGAATGCATTCTTCTTTTTTTTGTAATACGACGCGCACCGCGCGTAGCATGGTGGTTGCACACGGTTGCACACGGTTGCACAAGTGCAACCGGTCAAATTGGGGGAATGCACACACCAATGGGGGTAGACAAAAAGCGGTTTTGATGTGAAATATTGTGGTGTATGATGGTAAAAAACATGGTTCTCCTCTCTCTACATCCTATTCATTACAAGCAAACCGTGAAGGCACGGTCCCTTTGGTTAGGATGGCATGTCCAAGGGGTTGGTTGTGCAAGGGGGCGGTTGCACAACCCCTGCATTTGAGAATTTTGGGGGCAGGTGTTACATGGGTATCGGACACACGTTTTAGGCATGTGAGAGGTTTGGGTCATAGTACACTAATGGAATATGCCATGGGATCCGGTGGCACCCCAACACCACCAAAAAAGAGTGTGAAATGAAAGTTTGGGTTGGGTGTGAAAGGGGTGTGCAAGTCGCCTCTGTCACACTTCATCACAGGGGTTGCAAACTAGTGCCGCCATCTACGTGGGCAAAACGGGTTCCAAGGGCCGCCCGGAAGTGCTGCGTGGCCGGATTGGTGGTGGCATCCATGTAGACGTTGGTGTCGCGGGCGATGACCACCGGGTGCCCCCCACCGAGGCTGCGCGCCATGGCATACATTTGTATGTCGGCCCAGAAAGCCGCCCGCCCGGCCCATGGGGAGCAGCCTGCCTGCGGTCCGTGGGCGTTGATGAGGGTGAGGCCACCCCTGTCCGTGCGGATCTCCAGAGCCGCAGCCTTCCCGGGGACGATGTCCGTGAAACTGAGCACCTCGTGCTCGGCCACGTACTTGCTGCTGACGGCGGTGAGGAGGCCTCCTTCCCTCGAGGTGGAGGTGGCCCCGTCTCCGCCAGCCGGCTGCTGAAGAAGGGGGTGTATCCCTTGTCCCGAAGCGCCGCCGCCACGTGCATCTCCTGCGCCCGGGTGGCAATCCCTGTTTCCTGGAGCATGATGGCAAAGCCCCCCTCCTGGGCCAGCTTGCCTGTGATGAGGTGCTCCTGCTCCCGGCGTCGTCAGAGTGTGTCCAGGAGGGATCGGTCCGGTGGGACGAGGCCGTTGCGCAGGTTCCAGGAGAGGAGCCAGAAGGCGTCGCCCGCCGCGTCCCCCTGGAGTCGGCTGTCCCGTGCTTTCATTGCCGCGGGGTTCGCTGGGGCAGCTAGGTCCCCGGGGTGTGTCGGGGCCTTCGGGTGTGGGGAGCCCGCTCCGAGGGGGGCCCAGAGGGGGGCCAAGGGGGCCAGTCCCGCGGGGATGGATCCACGGTGGGCTGCACCGTGGGTTCCCCGGGCCGCTTCGGATGCCTCCCCTTCCTCCCCCTGGGCCGCTGCGTGGCCGCCCGCTTGGGGGGGGGGGCGCTGGGCGTACAGGGGCGTGCCACGGGCATCTCCGTGCCCCCCCCCCCCGGAGGATGTGGGAGGCCGCCTCCTTGTCTTCCGCTGGGGCGGCGGCATGCACCGCGTGCCACGCCAGGTGTTCCAGCATCGCCCCCTTGTGTAGTACTTGACCGCACATAGGGGGCATTTCGTTGGTTCCATGGCCACCTTGCCGGAGGAAGCGCCACCGACTTGCGGATGGTGCCCTCTGGCGCCAGGTCGAAGGGTAGGGTGGCCAGCGGAACCGTGTGCGGCGCCAGCGCGCGGCCCGGGGCCGAGGTATCGAGGGCTCGTGTCGCCTGGCGCGGGTCCAAGACCCTGGACGGCGTCGCGCTGCGCGTCCGCGTGCAGCCACTCTTGCCAGTGTGTGACGCCCATTTGGCAGTCGGGCTGGCCTCTCCACCGCAGGTCGTGGAAGGGCTGGAGCCAGTGGTATACCGTGGTTGGGACCGCCAGCTGGAGCTCCAGGTCGGCGGGGCGCGCCGCTGCCGGCCACACCCCTGTCTTCGCCGCCTTGGCGTTGTCCTTAAGGCAGACTTGCAGCAGAAGGGCGTGGTGTTGGCCTTCTGCAGCGCCTTGACGATCACGGGGGCGCAGTCCGTCACGCGGATTACGGCCTCGGGCCCCGGCAGGCGCTCGGGGTCGCAGACGGCGATATGCGCGTCCCCGGGGCTGAACATGCAGGCCACCCGCTGTGGGTTCTGCTGTCCTCGTTGCGCCACCGCGAGGGTGGCTGCCGGGCGGGCGTGTGTGATGGGCCCCGCATGGAGGTCCGGGACATCCATGGTCCTGATGGCGTCACCTTGCCATGCGGCCCGTAGATGCTCCTCCTGGTCGGGGCTCCAGATCAGTGTGGGGGGGTTGTCCCAGCGCGGCTCCTGCCGTATGTTCGGAGCGCTGATGGTGTGTAGCAGGACAGCTAGCGGCGAGGGGTCCGCCGTCACATAGCAGGCCTGCGTGGGCTCTTGCTGCCAGTTGACATGGGGCGGGAAGGCCCCTTGCCTGGGGGTGCCGTGCCAGACGGTCCAACGGCCCCCGGCTAGGATATGCGACAGGTAGCCCCCAGCGTGGCCGTGCAGGATGGCCTGGTAGCCCGCCGCCTGTAGCACCATTGCCTCCACCTGCTGGGGTCTGGGGGAGGGTGCGCCACCACCTGCGTCCCTGACGCGGGTGCGCTCGCGGAGTGTGGCGTGCCACGGGTGGGGCGCGTCGCGCTGCGGCCCTTGTATGCTACCCGCGATCTGCGCTGGGCCGTGGTGGTGGACAAGACAGTCCCCCCCGTCCGCCAGTAGCGCCGCCGTGACGACGTACAGCTGTTCCGCCGTGCGGGGTGCCGTTGGCGTGTGCGTTGCGGCCCGTTAGCGGGGCCGCGTGTCCCGGCAGGGGACGTGGGGCAGCAGGCGCACTGGCCACGCCGCCACGGGTCCCATGGTGACGGCCGTGACCGTGGACGCCAGTGCCGTGCGGTCCGCTGGCCAGTACTGCCTAAGTCCCGCGGTGTCCCGGGCGAGGTGCCTGCAGGCCGCTGTCCAGGCCACTACCCCGCAGTTCGTCAGGTCCAGCTCGGCCCCGTCCGCGTTGCTGCTTCCTCTCTGGTGCACCGTGGTGGTCGTGTTGAGCGGGGGCCCCTGCAGAAGCGCTTGCGGGCTCCGCCCCGGTAGGAGGGCGGGAGGGGCCGGCTGCGGGAAGCCCTGCGCGCCCAGGCGCTCCGGGTGCGTGTGGTACGGGTTCTGCCGGCGGTGCTCCGGGGCCGCCCGACGGAAGAAGAGGAGTTGGTGCAGGTACCACTGGCCTTGTGCGGTGGACGGGTTGTGGAGTTCCAGCCACTGTTCCACCACGCCTCAAGCGTGTGTGGCCTCAACGCAGCGCTGCAGTCCCAGGCGGGCCAGGTGGTTTGATGTGCCCGCAGGCGGGATGTGGGCCTGCAGGTAGAGCACCCGTAGGGGTTCCGGTGCCAGGTCCAGCACCTCGTGGGTGTGCTGTTCCGTAGGGGCCGACGCCCTGTGCAGGACGTGGCGGACTCCGGGCTTCTGGGCCGTGAGCTGCTCGAGTACCGGCCCCCGCGGGTACCGTGCACCCGGGGTCGCCATCCACTCCCTGGGTTGGCTCAGCATGGCCCTCCACACTTCCCGTGTGAGGGCGTGGCGGGGGGCCAAGGGGGGGACCGCTCGTAGAAGGCGGTGGCACGCCGGTGGCAATCGCATCAGTTGCAGGGCGGCCGCAGTTATCCGCCTGCACGCCGTGTCAGGCACGATCCCCCCCCATTCCACCGTTCCCATGTCCTCGGCGTGAAGCAGCGCCTGGCCCTGCACCAGGGGGAAGTACGGGCTCGGGCGTCCGTCCTCTTCTCGCCACCGTACCCAGGCCGCCCCCGGCTGTAGGCTGCAGAGCAGGGCCATGCCGGGGGGTTGGGGCAGTGGGAAAGCTCCCTTGACCGTTTGGTTGGCACGGGCCAGGGCGTCCGTGGGCAAGTACCACAGCGGGAGGATCCAGGGATCCGGCAGCGGTTGTAACTCCCCCGCGTCCCACCGCCACCAGGAGTCGGGCGGGGCGGCCAGAACCCTGCCTGTCTGAAGGAAGTGGCGAGCCCTCTTGTCGGGGTGTCGCAGGAGGGTTGCCGCTGAAACCCTCTGCCGCGGGCGCCACTGGGAGGCCGCCCTGGGGTCTGCGCCAGGGGAAGTCCTGGTCGGCTGGCCTGTCCTGGTGGTCCCGGCGATTTCCTCCGCGGTGCCTGTAGGGGTGCCCTCCGGCGCCAGGTGTCACATGATGGCGAGTACTGCCCATGTGGAGAAAGGCCACGCCCGGGGAGCGGTGTACACCTGGATGGTCCACTGCGGCCGCGCGCCGCACGCGGGATGCGTGGAGCACCCCTAGGACCATGTCCGCCGCAAGGACTAGCACCATCCCCGTGGGCTCCACGACGATCCCCTCCGCCGGTCCGCCATGGCGGCCCCGCGTGTGCAAGCTCACCTCTGTCTGGCCCGTGTGGGCGTCCGCGCGTGGTCTCATCCAGGATCCAGCCCTGCGCTACGCTGTAGCGCAGGGCGGCGCGTGCGGCCGCGTGCCCCACCGCGGGCAGCGCACGGGTCGGGGATGTTGCCTGGCACACCAGCCTTCCCCGATGCAGTGGCCCCGCTTCCCTGCGGGGCAGAGGGCGGGCACGCTGCCCGCCGGCGGCGCGGGCCCCGCGAGCGCGCTGCCCGCGGGGGCCTCTGGGAGCATCTCAAGGTCGGAGTCCGCGTCCGCACTCTCCGGGGGGGGGGGTCCCCGTCGTCATCCCGGAGTCCCAGCGCCCTGATGACCTCGTGCGCCGGGTCCAGCGTAGGAGATCAGGGGCCCGTTTTGCGTGGGGCTGTCGGCCCCGCCATTGTTGTGTCGCTGTGCCTGAGAGCAGGGGATGGGCTGCAGCCCTCTTGTTGCTGTCCCTTGCCTGTAGCGGACGCTTCGTTGCACGTGCCGTGGGCGTGGTCGGACGTGGGTGGGGGAGCTTGAACGTTGGCCCCGCGGGCTGGTGCCGAGCGCTGCACCCCGGGCTCCGCCCGGCGTTCTCTTGCCCGTGGGGGCGTCAGGTGCTCCCCCTTCACCGGCCTCCCGTTCGTGGGGCGGGCAGCCAGTCCCCTCTTCCGGGGGGGTGGGGGCGGCATTCTGCCGTTGTGAGGGGCGTCTGGTGTCAGGCCGTCCCTCTTCCGGCCGCCCACCTCTGGGGGCGGGCGCGGCATCCAGGGCCCGTTGCCCGTGCGTCCTGGGCGGTGTCGGTGGCCCCACCGCCTGCGCTCTTGGGAGCTGGCGTTGCGTGCCGCGGGGGTGTCGGGGGGGCGCGCCCCGGGAGGCCGCCGTGTGCCGTTGCGGGGGCTGTCCGAGCCCTGGCGCTCGTCCCCCTGCGGAGGCCTGTCCTCCGGGCGCGCTGTCGGCGTCCGCCGACCACTTGCTGTGGGCGCGGCATGCGGGTGTGGGGTTCCAGCACCGCCCCTTTGGCTGCTTGCATGCCCTGCGGGGAGCTGCGTGCCGCGGTGGTGGCGGGAGGCCGTTCCAGGGGGGGTCGCCTTTCACAGTTCTGAGGGGCTTCTGGCGTCAGGCGCTGTCCCTCTCCCGGCCGCCTGTCCCTTGGGGCGGGCAGCCAGGGTTCCGCGACCCGTGTTTCCCGGGCGCGGTTGGTGTGGGCGTGGGGACCCAGCACTGGCCCCACAGCGTGCTCTCTTGTGAGCCGTCGTTGCACCCTGTGGGGGCGGCGGGAGAGCGTCCCCGGGGGGGGGCTGCCTTGCGCCGTTGTGAGGGGCGTCTGAGTTCAGGCTCTCTCCCTCCTCCGGCTGCCCGTCCTCAGGGCGGGCTGTCGAGCTCCGCTACTCAAGTGCTGTGGGCGCGGTTGTGCGGGCGTGGGTGCCCAGCACTGTCCTTTTGACTTGCATGCCCTGCGGGGGGCTGCGTGCCGCCGGGGTGGTGGGAGGCCGTCTCGGGGGGCTGGGCTTCTGCCGTTGTGAGGGATGTCTGGTGTCAGGCGCTGTCCCTCTCCCGGCCACCCGTCCCTTTGGGCGGGCACCCAGGGTTCCGCGACCCGTGTTTCCCGGGCACGGTTGGTGTGGGCGTGGAAACTCAGCACCGGCCCCGGAGTGTACCCTCTTGCGAGCCGTCGTTGCGCGCTGTGGGGGTGGCGGGAGGGTGTCCCCGGGGGGGTGCCTTGCGCCGTTGTGAGGGGCGTCTGACTTCAGGCGCTCTCCCTCCCCTGGCTGCCCATCCTCAGGGCGGGCTGTCGAGGTCCGCCACTCACATGCGTTGGGCACGGGTGTGCGGGCGTGGGGGCCCAGCACTGTCCCTTTGGCTTGCATGCCCTACTGGGGGCTGCTTGCCGCGGGGGTCGTGGGAGGCAGTCCTGGGGAAGTGGCCTTCCACCGTTGTGAGGGGCGTCTTGCGTCAGGCGCTGTCCCCCCCCCGGCCTTGGGGCGGGCACCCAGGGTTCCGCAACCCGTGTTTCCCCGGCGCGGTTGGTGTGGGCGTGGGGACTCACCACCGGCCCCACAGTGTGCGCTCTTGCGAGCTGTCGCTGCGCGCTGTGGGAGTGGCGGGAGGGCGTCCCGGGGGGGGGGTGTCTTGTGCCGTTGTGAGGGGCGTCTGACTTCAGGCGCTCTCCTTCCCCGGCTGCCAGTCCTCAGGGCGGGCTGTCGGGGTCCGCTACCCACGTGCTGTGGGCGCGGGTGTGCGGTCTCGGGGCCCCAGCACTGTCCCTTTGGCTTGCATGCCCTGCAGGGGGCTGCTTGCCGCGGGGGTCGTGGGAGGCCGTCGTGGGGAAGTGGCCTTCCAGGGTTGTGAGGGGCGTCTGGCGTCAGGCGCTGTCCCTCCCCTGGCCGCCCCTCCCTTGGGGTGGGCAGCCGGGTTCTGTGACTCCTGTTTCCCGGGCGCGGTTGGTGTGGGCGTGGGGACCCAGCAGCGGCCCCCACAGCGTGCGCACTTGCGAGCCGTCGTTGCGCGCTGTGGGGGTGGCGGGAGGGCGTCCCCGGGGGGGCCAGCTTGCGCCATTCTCAGGGGCGTTTGAGTTCAGGCGCTCTCCCTCCCCTGGCCGCCCGTCCTCAGAGCGGGCTTTCCGGGTCCGCTACTCACGTGCTGTAGGGCGGATGTGCGGGCGTGGGGGCCCAGCACTGTCCCTTTGGCTTGCATGCCCTGCGGGGGGCTGCGTTCTGCGGGGGTGGTGGGAGGCCGTCCCGGTGGGGGTGGCCTTCCACCGTTGTGAGAGGCGTCTGGTGTCAGGCGCTGTCCCTCTCCCGGCCGCCCCTCCCTTGGGGCGGGCAGCCAGGGTTCCGCGACCCTTTTTTCCTGAGCGGGGTTGGTTTGCGCGTGGGGACCGAGCACCGGACCCACAGCATGCGCTCTTGCGAGCCGTCGTTGCGCGCTGTGGGGGTGGCGGGAGGGCGTCCCCGGGGGGGGGGTGCTTTGCGCCGTTGTGAGGGGCGTCTGAGTACGGGCGCTCTGCCTCCCCCGGCTGCCCGTCCTCAGGGCGGGCTGTCGGGCTCCGCTACTCAAGTGCTGTGGGCGCGGCTGTGCGGGCGTGGGTGCCCGACACTGCCCCTTTGGCTTGCATGCGCTGCGGGGGGCTGCGTGCTGCGGGGGTGGTGGGAGGCCGTTGGGGGGGGGGCTTGGCCTTCCACCGTTGTATGGGGCGTCTGGTGTCAGGCGCTGTCCCTCCCCTGGCCGCCCATCCCTTGGGGCGGGCAGCAATTTTTCCGCGACCCGTGTTTTCCGGGCACAATTGGTTGGGCGTTGGGATCCGGCACCGGCCCCACAGCATGCGCTCTTGCGAGCCGGCATTGCGCGCTGTGGGGGTGGCGGGAGGGCGTCCCCAGGGGAGGGGGGGGCTTGCGCCGTTGTGAGGGACGTCTGAGTTCAGGCGCTCTCCCTCCCCCGGCTGCCCGTCCTCAGGGTGGGCTGTCGGGCTCCGCTACTCAAGTGCTGTGGGCGCGGCTGTGCGGGCCTGGGTGCCCGGCACTGCCCCTTTGGCTTGCATGCACTGCGGGGGGCTGCGTGCCGCGGGGTTGGTGGGAGGCCGTCTCGGTTGGGGTGGCCTTCCACTGGTGTTGGGGGCGTCTGGTGTCAGGCGCTGTCCCTTCCCCGGCCGCCCGTCCCTTGGGGCGGGCAGCCAGGGTTGCGCGACCCGTGTTTTCCGGGCGCGGTTGGTGTGGGCTTGGGGACCCAGCACCGGCCCCACAGTGTGCGCTCTTGCGAGCCGACGTTGCGCGCTGTGGGGGTGGCGGGGGGGCGTCCCCGGGGGGGGGGGTGCCTTGCGCTGTTGTGAGGGACGTCTGAGTTCAGGCGCTCTCTCTCCCCCGGCTGCCCGTCCTCAGGGCGGGCTGTCGGGGTCCGCTACCCACGTGCTGTGGGCGCGGTCGTCCGGGCGTGGGGGCCCAGCACTCCCCCTTTGGCTTGCATGCCCTGCGGGGGGTTGCGTGCCGCGGGGATGGTGGGAGTCCGTCCCGCTGGGGGTGGCCTTCCACCGTTGTGAGGGGCGTATGGTGTCAGGCGCTGTCCCTCTCCCGGCCACCCCTCCCTTCGGACGGGCAGCCAGGGTTCCGGTACCCTTTCTTCCTTTGCGCGGTTGCTGTGGGCGTGGGGACCCAGCACCGGCCCCACAGCATGCGCTCTTGCGAGCCGTCGTTGCATGCTGTGGGGTGGCGGGAGGGCGTCCCCGGGGGGGGGCTGCCTTGCGCAGTTGTGAGGGGCGTCTGAGTTCAGGCGCTCTCCCTCCCCTGGCTGCCCGTCCTCAGGGCAGGCTGTCGGGCTCCGCTACTCAAGTGCTGTGGGCGCGGCTGTGCGGGCGTGGGCGCCCGGCACTGCCCCTTTGGCCTGCATGCCCTGCGGGGGGCTGCGTGCCGCGGGGGTGGTGGGAAGCCGTCCCGGGTGGGTGGCCTCCCACCGTTGTGAGGGGCGTCTGGTGTCAGGCACTGTCCCTCCCCCGGCCGCCCGTCCCTTGGGGCGGGCAGCCAGGGTTCCGCGACCTGTGTTTCCCGGGCGCGATCGGTGTGGGCGTGGGGACCCAGCACCGGCCCCACAGCGTGCGCTCTTGCGAGCTGGCGTTGCGCGCTGTGGGGGTGACGGGTGGGCGTCCCCGGGGGGGGTGCGTTTCGCCGTTATTAGGGCCGTCTGAGTTCAGGCGCTCTCCCTCCCCTGGGCCCCTGTCCTCAGGGCGGGCTGTCGGGGTCCGCTACTCACGTGCTGTGGGCGCTGGTGTGCGGGCCTGGGGGCCCAGCACTGTCCCTTTTCCTTGCATGCGCCGCGGGGGGCTGCGTGCCGCGGGGCTGATGGGGGGCCGTTGCGGGGGGGTGTGGCCTTTGAGGGTTGTGAGGAGCGTCTGGTGTCAGGCGCTGTCCCTCCCCCGGCCGCCCGTCCCTTGGGGAGGGCAGCCAGGGTTCCGCGACCCGTGTTTTCCAGGCGCGGTTCGTGTGGGCGAGGGGACCCAGCAGCGGCCCCACAGCGTGCGCTCTTGCAAGCCACCGTTGCGCGCTGTCGGGGTGGCGGGAGGGCGTCCCCGGGCAGGGTGCCATGCGGCGTTGTGAGGCGCTTCTGAGTTGAGGCGCTCTCCCTCCCCCGGCTGCCCGTCCTCAGGGCGGGCTGTCGGGGTCCACTACCCACGTGCTGTGGGCGCGGGTGTGCGGGCGTGGGGGCCCAGCACTGTCCCTTTGGCTTGCATGCCCTGCGGGGGGCTGCTGCCGCGAGGGTGGTGGGAGGCCGTCCCAGGGGGGTGGCCTTCCACCATTCTGAGGGGCGTCTGGTGTCAGGCGCTGTCCCTCCCCCGGCCGCCCGTCCCTTGGGGCGGGCAGCCATTGTCCCGCTCCCCACATGCCTTGGGGGCGGGTCTGTGGGCGTGGGTGTGCCGCCCGTCTTTGGGGCGGCGGCCGGGCTTGGATGCGTGTGGTGTGTGCGGTGCCTGTGCGGTGTTTGTGTGCTGGTGGGTGTGTGGCGGTGCGGTGTGTGCCGTCGTGCGTGGTGCTCCCTCCCTCTGTTCGTCGCCCTGGTGCCCCCCTCTCGTGCGCTAACTCGTGGTGTTGTGCTTGCAGTGGCTTGTGGCTGTGCCCCCCTCCCCACGCGCATCCCTCGTTCGGCTGCTGGCTATCTTGCTTCTTCCTTCTGCGTTGCGGCGTGCTTTACCCTTTCCTCTACTCTCCGTTGGTCTGCCCTCCTCCCTGGAGTACATTTTTCCCTGCCTCACCTGCGTCCTTGTGTGTGTTTCGGTATTTTTCCTTGCCTGCTTCCTTGTTTTCTGGGTCCTCTTCTTCCTCTCCTTCTTGATCCTGTGACACAAAGGAAGGGTGGTGGTGTGGGCTGTTGCGGGGATGGCGGTGTCAACGATGACATGCGCACTTCGCTGGGGGTGGTGGGTGTCTGCGTTGTTGCGGCGGCGGTGTCTCCTAAGTGGCTTCTGCATGTGTGGCTGTGTCGTGGTTTTTTTCCGTACCACTTGTACGGCGTTGGCGACCTATGAGAGTGTGGTGTGCGTGGGGGTTGGTCGTCTGGTCACATTGCGAGTGTGTATGTTGCCGTTGCCGTTGCTCGTGGGCACCGGGCATACCTCTTGCTCTTCTTGTATGCGCGTGTTCTTTCGCGGTGGCATGCACTCATATTATCCATTCTTCTTTCCGCGGTGTTGGCGGCCTCTTCATGCGTCGTCTCCTTCTTCCCGCCTCGGTCCCCTTTTTGTGGACTTGTGCCCTGTAGGCTGTGGGAGGGGCGTGGGTGGCGGTTTCTTTGTGTTTGCGGGCGCGCGGTGGGCGGTGTGTTGCGTATTCCTTCCCTCCCCTGCTCTATTCTGTCCCCTCCTTCGTTTCCGGCGCCCTTCTTGCTTGTTCACACTCGTGCGGTTCTTTCGTTGGTGGCGGCCTTGTTCTTTTTCTCCATACCTGGTGGCGTGCGCCCCCCTCAGTGCTTTTGTGCACGTGGTCTCTTCTCCTGCTCCTTTCTCCCTTCCTGCCCCTTCGTGCCTTTGGGCCTCTTCGCGGCTTCTCCCTTGTGTATGTGTTCGGTTGCAGTGCGTACCTTGCTTTGCTTGCGGCGGCTTGTATGCGGGTGTATGGTATGGGCATACCTTTCACTCCCTGTGCATGTGGAGTGGCCATGTTGTCTCGGCTACACCTCTTCGATTACCATGCTTCTTTACGCGGTGTTGGCGGCCTCGTCTTGCGCCTCATTCACATCGCCTCAGTCCCAGTGTGTCGTGTTGTGGGTCTGCGCACTGTAGGGTGCGCCCTGTTGGGAGGAGACAGTGTGGGTGGGCGTGGGTGTTGTTTCCTTTGCGTTTGTGTGCGCGGTGTGTCGCGTATTCTTCCCCCTCGACGTTCCTGCCCTATCCCGTCCCCTCCTTGGCTTCCGGCGACCTTCTTGCTTGCTCACGCTCTTCCGTGGGCGGCAGCCTTGAACGGTCTCGTTTTCCATGCCTTGTTGGCGGTGGCGCGTGGCTCCCTCCGTGCTTTTGTTCCTTCATACCTTCTTGCTGCTCCGCAGGGTCTCTGATTGTATGTTTCCGGCGGCATTGCATATCTTGCTTTGCTTGCGGCGGCTTGTATGTGTGAGTATAGTATGGGCATACCTTTCGCTCCCTCTGCGGGCGTGCGGGGGGGGGCGTGTTCTCTCGGCTACACTTCCTCTTCGGTTGGCGCGGTTATCGTTGAGCTTTTCCCTCTTGCGTGGCGTGGCCTGGCATGTAACTTACTTATACTGGTGTTGTCGCACGGGTGCCCTTGGTGGTGGTGTGAGTGGCTCCCTCCGTGCCTATATCTTGCTTTGCTTGCGGGGGGCTATGTATGTGCATGTCCTCCATGTGCCCCGCGCAGCCGCCCAGTAAATCCGGGGGGGTAAGCCGCCGGGCTGGGGAGAGGCACCACGGCGTCGGGAAAGCCGAACGGAGCACCGGAAGCCACCGGACCGGACGAGGCGCGGCGCACCATCGCGGGGCCACCAGGCACGCCAGAGAGGCACGCCGCCGGCCACAACCAAGGCACAAGGACAGGTGCCAAGCAACAACGGCCACTGGGTGCCGCAAACCCGGGCAGCGCGCACAACCCGCAATGAACCACGGCACAGGAACAGCTGCAAGGCGACACCCAACCCACACAGCACTGCACGCCCCAGCCGGAAGGGGCAGGGCACAAGCCGAGCGCGCACACAAACGCACACAGGCATCCCAGTTTGGAGTGGCGGGGTGCAGCCGAAACCCCAGCCCAACCACACGCACCCACAGAGCACAGCCCAGCCACGAGTGGCAGGGTACAAGCAGAGCGCGCACACAAACACACACACACCCCAACACCCCAGCCAGGAGTGGCGGGGCGCAGCCGAAACCCGAGCCCAAGCACACACACCCACACCGCACACCCCAGCCAGCAGTGGCGGGGTACAAGCGAAACGCGCACACGAACACACACACGTCCCAACGCCCCAGCAAGGTGTGGCGGGGCGCAGCCGAAACCCGAGCCGAAACACACACACCCACACCGCACACCCAGGCCAGGAGTGGCGGGGTACAAGCGGAGCGAGCACAAAAACACACGAACACATCCCAACACCCCAGCCAGGAGCGGCGGGGCGCAGCCAAAACCCGAGCCAAAGCACACACACCCACATCGCACACCCCAGCCAGGAGTGGCGGGGTACAAACGGAGCGCGCACACAAACACACACACACCCCAACACCCAAGCCAGGAGTGGCGGGGCGCAACAGAAACCCGAGCCCAAACACACACACCCACACCGCACACCCCAGCCAGGAGTGGCGGGGTACCAGCGGAGCGCACACACAAACACACACACACCCCAACATGCCAGCCCGGAGTGGCGGGGCGCAGCCGAAACCCGAGCCGACACAAACCAACACCGCACACCCCAGCCAGGAGTGGCGGGGTACAAGCGGAGGGCGCACACAAACACCCACCCCACCCAACACTCCAGCCAGGAGTGGCGGGGCGCAGCCGAAGCCCGAGCCAAAACACAAACACACACACCGCACACCCCAGCCAGGAGTGGCAGGGGACCAAGCGGAGCGCGCACACAAAAACACACACAGCCAACGCCCCAGCCAGGAGTGGCAGGGCGAAGCTGAAACCCGAGCCAAGACAGACACACCCACACCGCAAACCCCAGCCACGAGTGGCGGGGTACAAGCGGTGAACGCACACCAACACACCCACACACCCCAACACCCCAGCCAGGAGTGGCGGGGCGCAGCCAAAACCAGAGCCAAAGCACACACACCCACGGCGCACAGCCCAGCCAGGAGTGGCGGGGTACAAGTGGAGCGCGCAGACAAACAAACACACACCCCAACACCCAAGCCAGGAGTGGCGGGGCGCAGCCAAAACCCGAGCCCAAGCGCACAAACCCACACCGCACACCCCAGCCAGGAGTGGCACGGTACAGGCGGAGCATGCACACAAACACACACACACCCCAACACCCAAGCCAGGAGTGGTGGGGCGCAGCCGCAACCCGAGCCCAAACAGCCACACCCACACCGCACACCTGAGCCAGCAGTGGCGGGGTACAAACGGAGCGCGCACACAAACACACACACAGCCAACGTCCCAGCCAGGAGTGGCGGGGCGCAGCCGAAACCCGAGCCCAAGCACACACACCCACACCGCACACCCGAGCCAGGAGTTGCGGGGTACAAGCGGAGCGCGCACACAAACACACAGACTCCCCAACACGCCAGCCACGAGTGGCGGGGCGCAGCCGAAACCCGAGCCGAAGCACACACACACACATCGCACACCCCAGCTAGGAGTTGCGGGGTACAAGCGGAGCGCGCACACAAAGACACACACACCCCAACACCCCAGCCAGGAGTGGTGGGGCGCAGCTGAAACCCGAGCCCACACCAACACACCCACACCGCACACCCCAGCCAGGAGTGGCGGGGTAGGGCGGAGCGTGCACACAAACACACACACACACCCCAAAACCAAGGCAGAAACGGCGGGCAGCAAGCCAAAACCCAAGCCCAATTGCACACAGGGTACCCAAGCACACTCACCCAAGACCCCAGCCAGGAGTGGCAGGGCGCAGCCGAAACCCGAGCCAAAGCACACGCATCCACACCGCACACCCCAGCCAGGAGTGGCGGGGTACAAGCGGAGCGTGCACACAAACACGCACACACCCCAAACCCCCAGCCAGGAGTGGCGGGGCACAGCGGAAACCCGAGCCAACACACACACACACACACACCGCACGCCCCGGCCAGGAGTGGCAGGGTAGGGCGGAGCGCGCACACAAACACACACATGTCCCAAAACCCAAGCCAGGAAAGGCGGGCAGCAAGCCCAAACCCAAGCCCTACCCCACACACCCTACCCAAGCACACCCACCCGAGACCCTAGCCAGGAGTGGCAGGGTTACCGCAAAACCGAGACCCAAACACAAGCGCCACACAACAGTAGGAAACCCAGTGTCCATAGCCCGGGCACTGAGGCAGCCCGTGCCATGCAGGTGACCCGGCCAAACGAGATCCGGAGACCGGGGGTAAGGCTGCATTCTAAGGCCTGCGCTGCTTTCAAACTCGAGGCGGGGCGTGCGACACCCAAGCACCTCGGAACCCCAGTACCAAGAACATGCATGCATGCCCTGGGAACGGGATACGCCAGGAAGTCCGGTGAACCCCTAGGGTTCCGCCCAAAGGAGGGGACGTGCGCAAGCACGGGAGCACACCCTCCCTGCGAGACAAGTACGTCACGCTGGCGGCGATCAGCACTCCCGGTGTTGCCCGGGGCCGCTTTGTTGGGGGCCACCAGTCAGGTCTAGCGGGGTGTGAGTCGCCTTCCCTCTTCAAGCGCCGAGCCTCTTCCTGTTCGTCACAGCGGCAACGCCAGCGGGAACCATGGGGCGCCTCTCCCAGACCGAGTGCACCTACCTACCTACCTACCTGCGCATATGCGGACGGCATACCTTTTGCTCCCTATGTAAGCGGGCGTGCGAGGGTGAACATGTTCTCTCGGCTACACCTCGTGGTTATTGTATTTCTTTTCCTTTTTCGCATTGTGCGTCGTGGCGCGGCACGTAACATACTTGTTTTCGGCGGCAGGTGGTGTTGTGGTTGCTTGTTTGTTTTTTGGCTTTTTGGTTTTGGGTGTGTTGTATTTTCTTTTGGTTGTGTGTGGCTCCCTGGGTGCGTTCTTCGTTTCATTCTTTCATCCTTCCCCTTCTTGCCCCTTCATACCATGTTGCTTTTCCGCAGTGATGATGGACTTGTTGTGCTTGTGGTGACGGGCATACCTTTCGTTCCCTACGTCTGCAGCGTGCGGGGCTGGGCGTGGTCTCTCGGTTACACCCCTTGGTGTTCCTTGTCGGCGCGGTTACCGTCTTGCTTTTCTTGGCGGCGTGGCGTAGCGTTGCACGGCATTTAACATACTTGCGTCTCGGCGGCCGGCGTTGATGATGTTGTTTGTCTGTGTTTTGTATTTGCTTGATTTCTTTTGCTCTTCTTTGTGCGTGTTTTCCCTTTCTTTTTCCTCCTTCGTGGCTGGGGCGCGCACAAGTCCCTAGTGCCTAGGACACGCACTTTGCTAGGTGTTTTGGGGCAAGCAACGCTCAAAATCGTTGTCGTCGTGACTCTCTTGTTCGTGGTTTTCATGGTTCGTGGAGTGTTGTCAAGGGCAAGGGTGGTAAAGCAAGTCCATTTGAGTATGATCACATGTGAGTTTCCATCCTCGATTCTCGAACATGCATGACGTCACATGCATGCATTTCTATCCACATGCATAATTCATTCTTCATAAATTCATGCATGATCATTCTCATTAAGTACGCATGTGTCAAGGCACATGAAAGGCATGTGTTCCCCACTCCCCTCAACTTTGGGTCACACCTTCCCATGGACTTGGAGATCAACTCAAGCCAAAATTCACATTTTTGCATGAACATGCAATATTTTGCTTTCGTGACCCATGGTGGATATTTTTGACTATGTGTCAATTTGTGGAGTTTTTGCATGACATGCGTTCAATCACTTCACCCATGTTTTCCTCTCTCTCTCTCTCATTCCTCGCTCTCCCATGATGTGTTGTCTCTTTTGTTCCAAAGCAATTGCTCCATATCTCAGGATCTCCTTGCCCAATCATAATTCAATCCCCACGCATCGCAATGGCCACAATGCCCTGAGTTCAAGTTCAATCAAGGAATCAGAATTTCGAGAACTCCAATTGGTGACGTACCGAGGATTTGAACCAGGCATCATCATTTGTTTCGGTTTTGTCTAGTGTCTGTTTGTGCTTCAAGAGATTGTTGAATTTTGCATAACTACGGTGAGCCCCATTAAAAGGAACAACAAGGCATCTCAATCACCACATTCAACTTCCTAAAGTGCTTCCTTTAGGTTTTTCATCATCTTAAACTGTTTGGATTGCATTTTTCGAAGGATTTTCTTTTTTCTGATTTTTTTACTCTGCTTGGAGAATAAATTTTGATCCCGCGCCCCCTGGCTCAAACAACACCATCTGCCAGAGATACGATAATAAGCTCCTCTCCAATCTTATTACATGGTAGCAGTTCCGCTTCCCCAATCGGGGCCACATGGGGCAATGCTAAACACCCCAACCTCTCCCCTCAAGCAATTAAAATCGTTGGGAAGCACGCCCCCCGATCAGCCCCGAAGCACAAACTTAAGGTCCGATCGTCGTCCTCCCTTCCTACCTCGCGAAGAGTCAGATATGGCCAAGGTCAGGCTAGTGAGTTAGCTAGCCACACGGTGCATCATGAGTTGTACGATGTAGCAAGTGGTATAGGAGGTATTAGTGTTAAGCGTAGGCGACTGGATGATGGGACCGCTGAGACGGACATAGCTATGCCGTCTTGGGATATGAATACCCTTGTGAAAAGGGTGGTTCCGGCGATGCGAGGAAAGCCCAAAAGTGGGGCTTCACAGTGGTCGGATAAGGATGAACCAAATGTACCAATGGACTCCCAACCCGAACCCCAATGGGAGGATGCCCGTAGTGAGGCAGCGACCGGTGTGGGAGGTGCGGTACTTAGTCAGCCTCGTAGGCAGTCGGCGGCACACGGCGAAAAAACTTCTCCTCTTAAAGGGTACACATCAGGCGTTAGGGTCTGAGGCCACCAAGGCAATGGAGGTGGCCAGAGAAGCATCCCAAAAGGCCCAATTGGCCTCCGAAGCAGCGAGCCGAAGTGCCGCTACGGCGAAGGGGGCCAGCATGCGGACGGCCGCGTTGCGCAACGACGTCTCTCACATCAACAAGGAGCTCGACAATCACCAGGCAGCCACATAAACAAACATAGAGGCCTTGCGGGGCCGTATACAGGCCTTGGAGGAGGCCAACGCCGCCAAGGGCAGCCACAGCCCGCCGAGCGACGCCGCCGCCGAGGTCCGGGCGGCCAGGGTGACCATCGAGGCAACCAGAAGAGACGTTGCGCCCATGTCGGCCGGCGGCAAGGCTGGGGTTGCCGCTGGGGAGTTACTCCGGGGTACCAAAGGCATCCCGGAGGGGCTCCAGGTCGAGGTGCGCTCCGCACGCAGCGGGGGTGCGCAGTACACCAAGGACATCATCGAGATCACGGTGATCGTCCCAAGCGTCAACGAGACAGCAACCCTCGCCATGCAGGGTGCCCAGGAGGCAACAGCGGCCATCGACAAGATTAAGAGGAACGCTGCCGCCACACGGGCAACCGCCATCGCCCACAGCAGGTCCATCGACACCACCAGGCTGGACGTGGAGGCCGCGTCGAGCGACATCGCTGGTCTCCGCACCGACGTCAACAAGATCAAGGCAGCCACGGAGGTCAGCAACCAAACCCTCCAGCGGCTGCGGCGGGACACGGACGCCAATGTCAAGACCGCCACGGGCGACACAAAGGCGGCAAACCAACGGGCAGCCACAGCCGAAGGAGCTGCAGACGAGGCCAAGACGGACGCAGCTGCCCTGCGCAGGGAGCTGCAGGCAGTTCAGGCCCAGATCGAGATCCACGCCGCGGCAGTCCAGACGGCCAAGCAGGAACCGGCGGACGCACGGCAGCAAGCTGCAGCAGCCGGGGACGCCGTCAAGCTCCTCCAGCAGCGGATCGCCGCCGCCGAGCAGGATAACAGGCGGCCGTTGCCGTAGAGGTAGAGTCTCTTAGAGTTATGCAGGTTGAGCTGGTAAAAGCACCGGTCAGAAACACCTCCATTGGACAGGCAAGCCTGCATGATATTCCTGGATTTGCTGAATGGGTTTAACACGCTCGGAAAGCTGCATTAACAGCCAAATCAGAGGCAGATAGAGCCGAATTGATGCGTTCCAGTGTGGAACAGATGCAAAGTTTGCATCGACCAACCCAGGAGGACGCAGTGGGGAGGGCTGAAGCGGCAGCACTCGAGGCTAGGCAAGTTGCTGTTGCTACCCAGGAGGACTGCAATGCTTATGTGGAAAATGCACGCAAATTGGCCGGGGAAGCGCAAGCAGCTTATGAGAGACTGGCGCAACAGCCCCTGCCCCCCTGCTGACGCGTTCCCGGGGGGGGGCGGCCACGGGACGCTGCGGTGACACGCACAGGTGAGCAGGCAGGCAAGGCACTACGCTCACAAGGGCATCAATACGCCTGTGTCATGTGACAAAGCGTTTCAGAATCCTTGCCACTCTGCAAAGAGGGAACGAAAGTATGTACAGCAACACATCAGGATATGTACACATGGGGTTAAGACTGGACTGGGGTAAGGGCATCACAGGACCATAGACACTCAGTCCCAACTCGTATCCCAATCCCAGGTCCGACCCTCTCAGTGGCTGATGGGGGCGGGGGCTCAAACACAACCCATGCCCTGCTCAGTCCGGACCCTGAAACCCTGCCAATGGGGGAGGTCTACCGCCTAGCCACAGACGAGTTCCTGGGAGCCAAGGGGTTCCAAGGCCAACCGACAGTGGCTCCCTATGCCCCTCTAACGGCAGGTCCCAACTCCACTCTGTGCCAGAGATATGGCCCCGCCATTATCCCTCAGGAGTTGGTAGCTGAAAATGGGCTGTTCCAGCCCAAACTGCAATTAGCTTGAAAAACTCCAAAATCGAACCCTCGTCCGGACACGCCAGAGGTAGGGACGAGGCAACTGACCCTATGCCCTTCGAGTACGAACTTTCTGGAGCCCTCACCCAACCTGGTTCCCTCTGAGGTCCCGGCATCAGGGCAACACGGATGAGTCAGGTGGGGTCATGATGCCAAAATCACCAAAATTGGCGTCATTCTCATGCGTGGCTCGCCCGGCCAAGGTAAGGCCAATGGCTCACAGGGTGGGAGGCAGGACCTAGGACTTATATCTGAGTGTACAACTTGAATTTAGGTCCGGGCTCCTTATGGGCTTAGAGAAATGGGGCCGCCAATTGACCACACGGAAGGGGAAAATTGGGGTCCCAAAATTGGGTCATTTTGGCTGCTTGAAATGAGCCAAAATTCGGTGTGCTCCCAATAGTATATCTCCACGCCGGCCTGGGGATCCGATTCGCCATTCCATACGCGATCTACCGGGAGTCCAACGGAGACTCCCATGCCTTTGGCTCTCATAGATCTCCATGCTGCTTGGCGTGGTGATGATCCCAATTGGGTCCACAAATGCCAAAATGGCAAAATTGCCCATACTCAATTTGGCCTAGCGCCTTAACGAAGGCGGCTCCGCTTCACCCACGTGGTGTGTGGACCATGGGGACCATTACCCATAACACCCATGTCAAATATGGTCCATTGGTCCATGCGTCCGGCGGGCACGAGGGTTAGAACATAGGGCACGGCGGGCAGCGAAGGTGGATAATTGCTCAAAATGGCCAAAAATGCGCACACTCATGGTTAAGGCAAATGAGGCACATGCCCGACTCGGACCGGTGTGTGCCATAGGATTGGTGTCAAGTCATGTTGGTCCAACATATCTTTTGGGCGTCGCCCAACTCCTCCAATATTGGGAATGGCAGGGTCGCCAAGTGAGCCCATGATTTGGGATAGTCCCAAATCGCCAACATGGCGGCCACGGTATGCCAAGCCTAAGAGGAGTTATTCGCCGGGTTCAAGATATGTTGGGCACCGAAGTATGTACCCTCATATCATACTTGGGTCATGATGTCAATTGAGCGCAACGTTGAAATACAAGGTCGCCACTTGACATCATGACGGGCCAAAAATGGCAAAATTGGCACAATGACACACAAAAGTGCCTTGAAAGGACTACAATTATATTATAATATCTCCGGTTTGGATCGTGCAATCACTTAATCCTTCTAAACACAATGACTTGACACCATTGACCTTCGATCCCACATATGTGCTCAACTTGGGGCGCCTTGAAAGGTTACGAGCGCTGCTTCCCAAGTGGGCACATGAAAATATGGAAAATTGTAAAACACACACCTTGCTCCCAACGCATCGCTTCGGAATCACCACACAAGCTTCCCTTCACGAAGGTTAGGCATGCAATTGATCGTAGGGAGTATGGAGAAGGGGCTTGCACAATATGAGGTCCATTGGCGGGTTCGACTTGGAGCAATGGACCCGCCAAATGGGTACGCAACACAACACATGGCACATACCACATATTGCCCAAAAAGGTGGCTCCCACCATGATATGTCATGCCCCTCCAAGGGCATAACTTTGTGTCTATCGCTCATAGGAACTCAAGGAGAGTTCCTATGCAACACCAACACTTGCGCGCTACACTCGAAAGTTATCTTAACGCACGCAATGTCATGGCCAATGAGTTATAACGCAAACTCTACCCTCTTGACCATGATCCATTACACTAGCGCGCACGTGTGGAAACGCAAGGCATATAAAGCTTCCTAAATTACGTCGGGAGTATTGTGAATACATCCCACGTTTCCTTATTGTCAATACTCGCAAGCAGCACGAGATATGACCCTCACAAGTGGCCTCACGAATCAACTTTGTTTTGCCCATATCTCTGAGTCAAATGGAGAGCAAGATAAAAAGGAAGTTGATTCGTGCATAGGGAAGCACGTAGGTCCACTCGAAAGAGGTCAAATCAAGTGCGGGGATGTCGAAGTCGAAAATCCGATTTCGACATCCTGAAAAATTCGGATTAAAATTGCGAGTATTAATTATGAAAATTGCGGAAGCATCCATGCAGTTCCTGGCGACTTTGGAGCCTTCGTGACGGATAGCGTTAAAATTTCCATTATAAACAGTTAAACTGGCGGTTACGGTAAAGTCGCGAACCAACCGCCAGCAGTCAAAACAGTGAGTATCGGAACGGAAGCATAAAAATTGACGGAAACAATATGAAAATAAAACCCTGTTGATTCCTGATATTCTGATACACAAATCTCCGCTGGCGGTGCATCAGTTGCCGATGCGGGGCTTCACGGCACGGAACACGCCGTGCATGGGGTTAGTGGACCGGAGACCGGTTGTATGCCGTAACCTGGCCATGGGGTTCTGGGTACCGCTTCACCCCCCTCGTTAGAGCAAACCCTGGGGGGGCTCGATAATACCCACGCATGGCAGCGGGTACCCAGGACCACTCCCTGAAAGGGGGGGGGGGGTGTCACATCCTCACTTCAGTAAGTCACAGTAAGATAGGTATCCCACAGTGGGATAGGTATGCTGCTGTAACAGCTCGTAGCACATGTATAGTATCAAGTATCAAGTCCCGGGTCCTGGCGGCGATTGTTCGGCATCCAAAGGACCCGTTAACCCGTACCAGGCGCACCGGGTGCCGGCTGCTACGGTCACCACCACAGTGGCAGTGGCATACACGGCCAACATAGGCGTCACACGACAGCCGAGGTGGCCCCACAAGTCGAGAGCGACCACAAAGATCCATCAGGCTACCCCAAGCTTCCCAAGGCCCGCCGACTGGGGAGAGTCCCCACGGGTCCTTCCTCGGGCGCACCATGTCCATATCCATACGACGCGAGTCCAGAGTGCCATAGTCGAACTCCTTACGAACCCCAAATCGTAAGGGAACTCCTCCTGAAGGGATCGGGCATCAAGGCCGTCTTTTCCCTCGCCCTACTGCCACGAAGGCCATACATGAGGGAGTCCTCATGCAGTGTGGGCGGAGGCGTCGACTCCTCAAACCACCAGTTTCCCAGGCAGACTGACCGAGGTCAGGAGCACCTGAGGCCGCCATCCGAACGCAAGTGCGTCTGCAAATCGGTAGGCTCACACTGGGACTGACAGTGGCGGACCGCTGGGAGTGTAGTCAGGCAACTGGGCTTCCCGCCTGGCGCCATCAGGATCTCCACACATCACAGCGAATAGGGCATCACGGTATCACGGGCACTCAAACAGTAGAATCTGTAATCAAGTACTGGTCCAGGCTGGACCAGGCTGTAAGGATATGTACACGGTGACTCAAGGCGCCTCTGTATCCCGATTCGTGGTGAAAAACAGTCCATCCCTCAGCGATGGGCTGATGACACTTAACATACAGATGCACATATCCTGGAGGGCAGAAAAACAAGCAACAATCTGGGTAAATAGGCGTGTAAACACACTCAGAACAGAGTGCCAAACCACGCCACGGTCAGGATAAGGCAAATGCAGGAGGATGGACAGGATAACGCCTGAGTTCAGGCATATATAGTCTCGAGACACACGTCGACTGGTCTGGATTCCGCAAATGCCATGGAACCAGACCACACACCAAAAAATCGCAATGCCGATGACAGCGGCATCCGTTGCGCAACGTCGTATGGGCTTCAAGGCCCCAAGAGCTCAGAAAAATGAAGGTCAGTCGCCCTACCTGGTTTGCCATGGATTCAGCAGGGGGGGGGAGTGACGAATAGAATTGAAAGAGAGGGGCCATCCTCCTCTGGATACAGCAGGGGGGGGTATATGGCCACTCTGTCACCGAAAGATGGGAGAGAGCAAGCAAGTAAGGGACGATCCGTCGGCCTCACAAGCGCCTCAAAACGCATCAGGGGAGAGCTCAGGGCGCTGATCAGGCACCTCTGGCTGCAATCGCCCGGGTGAGTGCTGCCAAGTCCGAGACATGGATCTTGGTCTTGTGCTTGCGGATGTACTCCATGAAGGGAGTATTGACCCGCGGCACGAATGAGGAGACGGGTTCCCAGGTGTCGTGGGACGGCCCATAACCGCGCCAAAATCATCGTACCGTGCAGCAGGTCCCATGTAGCGTGACGTGAGTGGCACTGCGGCAGAGACGCCCAGCGATCCGCAGTGCAACGCCCGAGGACAAAAACTGCGCTCGGCTGTATGGAGGTGCGTTGCTGCGCCGGCTTGCGTAGCACCCCTCCGCCCCATGGGTCCGCACGACACCAGACCCAGCCGTCGCTCGTGAAGATCGTCAGCGATTCCCCCCGTGTGACGCAGCTGTTCTGCTCTCACTGTAGTAATGCTGACCTCGGAAGCACCATGGGAGCCCTCGCTGCAGACCAAGGCAGCCTGCAGCATCGAGGCAAAAGAGACCCTCGCTGTACAACGTCGAGTACAGCATCGTGGCAGATCTCGTGCGCTTGGACGCGCCAAGCGCATTGAGGCATGGTGTGCGAAGGGGTTTGGTACGTAAATACCAGTCAGGGAGCGCCGCTGACGCTCTTCAGTGGCCAGTCCAGTGAGACCAGCGTGCGACCCCAGCGCGCTGTGTCGTTTTTATTTTCTGGGCCAGCATTAATTTTATTATTAATCTGCCATGTTTCTGGTGGTGGATCCCAAGCATTTAGATGTCTGCGCCACTAAGTGCAATCAGTGGTCCAGCGTTCTTGTTGGGCACCCACCCTTTTACTGCTGGCGCGCAGAGGCGTCAGCGCGCATATACTATGCACAGGAAACACCCACGCGTGGGGCTTGCAGAGCCGCCATCAGCCTAGCAAGCCTTTTAAGGAGAGGGGTGACGCGAAATCGTGGGCTGTCCACGATTGCGCAAGAACAGACCACTCAATGGGTGTTTCCTGGGATGGATGAATGTACCTTAGGTACTCCGTAGACCTTTTGGAGCCTGCGGACAGGCAGCGCGAACGCTGCCGCGAAGCGCCAGATTGTCGCAGGCGATAATTGCCAGCTCACGCTCAGGCATGAAAGACCACCAAAAGGCAGTGATTTTACAATAAATTTTTATTGCAGATCATTAATTTTAATTACGACGGGTTCATCCAAGGGTGTAGCATAAGTTACGGGCATGCGTGGGATCTGTGCTTCACAGAGACCAAACACTCTGCCCTTTTCTGTGCACAGGACACCAGACTGTGTCATGTATGGGACCATGCAAGGGTCCTACGATGATTAAAGCCAAGCTATGGACATGGAGAACCCTGTGGGAACGACGGACGCCGAAGTGATTTCAGTGCTCCTCGTGTGTCGCTCCGTGCCTAGAAGGATGACCAAGAGTGGGGCTGGTGCGCTACTGGAGGCGCTTGCACGTCCGGAGAAAAGAGGCTTTTCCGAGTTTGACAAATCTCAAGAGATTTTGGGAAAAATCAGGGATTTCGACAAAAACTTTGCAGGAACCTCAAGGGCCGTAGCAACGGAACTAGTGAAGCGAAGCAAAGCGTCAAACTACAGAATCCTCACAATATCTGGGCAATAAGGAGCCAAAAGCCTGGGCACCCCACTACCGCTTTGACATCCCGGGCCACGTGCTTCTTCGCCCAAGCCACCACGTTCGTATGATACTCCTTGGGGAGCATCATCTTGACCGTGTGGTTGGACTTGGCCCGCTTGGATTCCTCCTTGGTGACCCTTTTGATCCATGCTTCCGGCAGCATGGAGAGCAGGCGAGCCTGCTCGTCACCCTCGTTCCAATCCTCCACGTTGCGGCGGAAGAGGGTGTATTTCCCTCGGAAGTCTCGCCACTCTCGTAGGCGGATCTCCCGTCCATCATGCTCAAGCTTGATGGACTTCCAGCGCTTGGCCGCCACCTGCGGAGCGTCCACCCGCTCCTGCTCGTTGAGCCACTTCTTGGCTTCCTTGAGGGTCTTGATTCTTCCCTCCTTGGTCGCCATGAAGTATAGCTCTCCGAACACTTCCGGCAGGCGGTACCTGAACTGTTTGAAGACATACTTCTCCGCATCAGCGGGAGGCAGGTCTTCAGTGACGGTCAGCCCCCGATCGTCCAGCTTCTCCAAGAAGCGGTCGAGGTTGAGGGGGTTGCCGTCGTACATGGGGGGCTTGATGTCCTTCAAGTCTTCCCACACGGCGGCGTCCGCGGCCTTAGAGACCATGAACGCCGGCCGCGAGGTCGACCGAGGTTCCCATCGGCCTCGCCCACGGACTCCCACGGCCGCCACGTCCATCTCCTCCATGGAGTCCCTGTGGCTACGCCGCGGTTCCTCCACGTACGCTGAACCAAAATGTTCACGCCGTACTGCATCCATGTACGCATCCTCATCACGGCGCCGGCGGCTGCGTTCAGCGGCCTCCCGTCGTACACCACGCGGCGGGCTGATGTCGAATTCCTCCAGGTCCAGGTCCAGGTCCAGGTCCAGGTCCTCACCTTCGCCGACATCCCACTCCACGTCTCCTCTGGGGACCTCATCCCTGAGTCCACCATAACGTCCTCCAGCCCTGGGGATTGGCACCGGGGCTGGTGGCGGGCGTCGGGGGCGTACAGGCGTCCGCGGTGGAGCACGGCGGTTGTGGTAGTCCGCGCTGAGCCACTCATCGCGCCATTCCTCACTGCCACTGCCGGGCGGCACGCGCTCGTTGCGGCGGCCCGCGCTGTGGTGAGAGGGGGCGGTGAGAGAGGGGGCACTGGCGCTGGGGCGACTCCTGGGGGCTCCGCCGGGGGCGTGGGGTCTGCCTGGACCTGGTCCGGGTCCCCAGCCGTCGTCCGACGAGCCAGACTCCAGGGGTGGGTGGTCGCTGCCGACTCTCCCACGGGCTTCCAGCGCATCCAGCCTCTCCTGCAGGCCGCTGACGACGTTGGTCAGCGACTTGGTCTCGGCCCTGGCGATGTCCAGGTCCTTCTGCGCGCGCGCGGCGACCGTGGAGATGCGAGCCATCTCGCTCTTGCCCGTGTCTACCTCCAGCTCGAGCAACTGGACTCTCCTGCGGAGGTAGACAATCCACCGCCAGGTGGCATCCGGGTCACCGTTCCCTGGTGGGTCGTCGGGGTCCCCAGGGGGTCCTCCAGGAGGGCCTCCGCCGGGTCCGCCCGGTCCAGGGGGTCCTCCCCCGTCCGGTGGTCCGCCTCCAGGGGGTCCACTCGGTGGGCGTCCTCCAGGGGGTCCTGAAGGTCCTCCGCCAGGGGGTCCCGGTGGGTCTCCGCCGGGTCGCCCCGGTGGGTCCGAGGATGGGCGCTTCCTCGTGATGCCGAACTCCATGTCGTCATCCTCGTCCATGTCGCCCCACCTGGGCGTCTCGGTCACGGAGGACTCGGAGCTCCGGTAGGGAGGAGGGGGATCCTCATCCTCACCTTCCATGGGGACGTCTCCGCCACCTCCGCCCGTCCAAGCCACCACTTGGCGATGTCGACGGCCTCGTTCATCCCCGTCACTGGCGGTGAAGAAGGGGTCACTGTCGTGGGGGTGCCCACCCGCTGGCCTCCGCGGCCTCTCGGGGGTCTTCCCCTTGCCCTTCCTCCGTCGACGGGCGGTGGTGCTACCGCTCCCACTGCTGCCCGTGTCCGCCTCATCCAGCTTCATCCTGGAGGAGGCGTCCCCTTCGAAAAGCCTTCGAAGGGTCTCCACTCGCGATCCTCCCGGGGGAGTCTCGTGGCGGAGTTTGGCCTCTGCCTCCTCCATTGCGGCGGCGGTGGCTGCGGCAGCTCGCGCTTCGGCTTCTTCCCGAGCACGAGCCGCCTCGGCTTCCCGGGCCTGCAGCAGCTGCGCCTTCTGCGCCTCCAACGCCGCCAGCTCCGCCTCCGTCTTGGCCTTCTCCTCTGCGACCTTCCGTCGCGCGGCCTCGATGGCTTCCTTCTTGGCGGCATCTTCCTGGGCCTTAGCCGTTGCTTCGGCGTGGGCCCTTTCCTCCGCCTCCTTCTTTGCCCTCTCTGCGGCAAGCGCCTCCCCCAGCGCCTTCACCTCGGCCTCCTTGCAGGCAATGGCCTCCTGCGTCAGGCGGGCTTCCTCGTCGGCTGCCGCCAATTCACCGTTGACCTGGGCAGTCGCTACCCCATGGGCGGCTACGGCCGTGAGTCCGGCCGCAATGGCCGCCACGGTCTGGGTGTGGATGGCCATGCCATGCGCCCACTGCGCAGCCTCCTCCTGGGCGATGCCGGCGGCGCCCTCCACAGCAGCGCTGTACTGCTTGGCCCGTTGCCGGACAACCCGACGGTTGCAGGGCACCCCACAGGCGCGCTCACAGGCGCGCGCCACGTCCCTTTCGGGAGCGACGCTGCTGCTGGAGCTGGCCTGGTCGGCCGGCGTCCTCCCGCGGTGGGCCGACTCGATGTCGCTGCTGGGGCCTGCTGAGGCCTGCCGGGCCTTCAGGAGCAGCGGACGGGGCTTGGTCTGGGTCTGCTTGGCGACTTGGATGTAGTCGCCAAGGGTGGTGGAGCCGGGGTGGTGTCCACCATTGGGCCGTTGGGGACTGGTGGCTGGGGTTCCGCCCTTGGCGCCTTGGGCGGCTTCGGCGGCCAGGGACTCCTGGTACTCCCGCCACCTCCGGTCCCTCTTCTTGTCCCCGGCGGACCGCTTCTCCTTCCCCGGAGACGCGCTGCTGCTGCCCTGCAGCCTGCGCTCGCTCCCCGGTTCCGGGAAGTTCTTCTCGATCACGTCCCACAGGGAGACGTTGATCGGGGCGCCCGACGGGTAGGCGTTGGGCTCCTCGTCCTCCTCAATCCCGTCGGGACGCAGGCCTTCGCCGGGCCTGTCCGGCCGGGTCCACGTCCTCCAGCGCCTCTGCTGGTGGCGGTACTCGTACCCTTCCGCCCGCAGCCAGTCCTCCACGGCCTGCAGGCGGTCGGGGGCGATGTCCGTGCGGAGCTCGAAGCTCCTGGGCATGCCGCCTTCGCACTGGGGGTTGCTGTGGCGGTAGTGCTGGTCCCAAACCAACCCACGCAGCAGGCGTGCTGCATGGGGGTGGGGCCGCGGCCACGTCCTGCCCGCTTCCTGCCAATTCACCATGGCAGCGGGGGCGTAGATGATCTTGAAGTCCTTGATGTGCACTCGTTCAACTCAACGAACTGGTTGTGGTTGTTGAGGAGGGTGCTGCAGCACTGGATTGGAAGTGCGGCTGGTGCTGGTCAGCCGGTGGTTGTGGAGGTGGTTGACGCGGCCTTGCTGGTCGGCCGTTGGGACTCCGGGTCGGCCGATGGGGCTGATGCAGGGATCCTGGTCTGTGCACCTCTTTCACGGTTGCTGCGCGGTCAGGGCGATGCGCTGGACGGCGCTGCGGGCTCCGTGACGAACTCGGCGCTGTCGCTGAGTGGCGCTGCGAGCCGCTGCGCTGCGCTGCGAGACGCTGCGCTGCGCTGCGAGCTGCGAGCTGCGCCGCGCTGCTGCGACGCGCTGCTCGGGGTTGGTGGCCCCGAGTGGCACGCGAGGGCTGGGTAACCCCGCGGCGGTGAAACGCTTTTGACGCGTTCCCGGGGGGGGCCGGCCACGGGACGCTGCGGTGATACGCACAGGTGAGCAGGCAGGCAAGGCACTACGCTCACAAGGGCATCAATACGCCTGTGTCATGTGACAAAGCGTTTCAGAATCCTTGCCACTCTGCAAAGAGGGAACGAAAGTATGTACAGCAACACATCAGGATATGTACACATGGGGTTAAGACTGGACTGGGGAGAGGGCATCACAGGACCATAGACACTCAGTCCCAACTCGTATCCCAATCCCAGGTCCGACCCTCTCAGTGGCTAATCGGGGCGGGGGCTCAAACACAACCCATGCCCTGCTCAGTCCGGACCCTGAAACCCTGCCAATGGGGGAGGTCCCCCGCCTAGCCACAGGCGAGTTCCTGGGAGCCAAGGAGTTCCATGGCCAATCGACGGTGGCTCCCCATGCTCCTTAACGGCAGGTCCGAACTCCACTCTGAGCCAGAGATATGGCCCCGCCATTATCCCTCAGGAGTTGGTAGCTGAAAATGGGCTGTTTCAGCCCAAACTGCAATTAGCTTGAAAAACTCCAAAATTGAACCCTCGTCCGGACCCGCCAGAGGTAGGGACGAGGCAACTGACCCTATGCCCTTCGATTACAAACTCCCTGGAGCCCTCACCCAACCTGGTTCCCTCTGAGGTCCCGGCATCAGGGCAACACGGATGAGTCAGGTGGGGTCATGATGCCAAAATCACCACAATTGGCGTCATTCCCATGCGTGGCTCGCCCGGCCAAGGTAAGGCCAATTGCTCACAGGGTAGGAGGCAGGACCTGGGACTTATATCTGAGTGTACAACTTGAATTTAGGTCCGGGCTCCTTATGGGCTTAGACAAATGGGGCCGCCAATTGACCACACGGAAGGGGGAAATTGGGGTCCCAAAATTGGGTCATTTTGGCTGCTTGAAATGAGCCAAAATTCGGTGTGCTCCCAATAGTATATCTCCACGCCGGCTTGGAGATCGAATCTGCCATATCATACGCGATCCACCGGGAGTCCAACGAAGACTCCCATGGTCTTGGCTCCCGAGGATCTCCATGCTGCTTGGCGTGGTGACGATCCCAATTGGGTCCACAAATGCCAAAACGGCAAAATTGCCCATACCCAATTTGGCCTAGCGCCTTAACGAAGGCGGCTCCGCTTCACCCACGTGGTGTGTGGACCATGGGGACCATTACCCATAACACCCATGTCAAATATGGTCCATTGGTCCATGCGTCCGGCGTGCACGAGGGTTAGAACATAGGGCACGGCGGGCAGCGAAGGTGGATAATTGCTCAAAATGGCCAAAAATGCGCACACTCATGGTTAAGGCAAATGAGGCACATGCCCGACTCGGACCGGAGTGTGCCATAGGATTGGTGTCAAGTCATGTTGGTCCAACATATCTTTTGGGCGTCGCCCAACTCCCTCAATATTGGGAATGGCAGGGTCGCCAAGTGAGCCCATGATTTGGGATAGTCCCAAATCGCCAACATGGCGGCCACGGTATGCCAAGCCTAAGAGGAGTTATTCGCCGGGTCCAAGATATGTTGGGCACCGAAGTATGTACCCTCATATCATACTTAGGTCATGATGTCAATTGAGCGCAACGTTGAAATACAAGGTCGCCACTTGACATCATGACGGGCCAAAAATGGCAAAATTGGCACAATGACACACAAGAGTGCCTTGAAAGGACTACAATTATATTATAATATCTCCGGTTTGGATCGTGCAATCACTTAATCCTTCTAAACACAATGACTTGACACCATTGACCTTCGATCCCACATATGTGCTCCACTTGGGGCGCCTTGAAAGGTTACGAGCGCTGCTTCCCAAGTGGGCACATGAAAATATGGAAAATTGTAAAACACACACCTTGCTCCCAACGCATCGCTTCGGAATCACCACACAAGCTTCCCTTCACGAAGGTTAGGCATGCAATTGATCGTACGGAGTATGGAGAAGGGGCTTGCACAATATGAGGTCCATTGGCGGGTTCGACTTGGAGCAATGGACCCGCCAAATGGGTACGCAACACAACACATGGCACATACCACATATTGCCCAAAAAGGTGGCTCCCACCACGATATGTCATGCCCCTCCAAGGGCATAACTTTGTGTCTATCGCTCATAGGAACTCAAGGAGAGTTCCTATGCAACACCAACACTTGCGCGCTACACTCGAAAGTTATCTTAACGCACGCAATGTCATGGCCAATGAGTTATAACGCAAACTCTACCCTCTTGACCATGATCCATTACACTAGCGCGCACGTGTGGAAACGCAAGGCATATAAAGCTTCCTAAATTACTTTGGGAGTATTGTGAATACATCCCACGTTTCCTTATTGTCAATACTCGCAAGCGGCACGAGATATGACCCTCACAAGTGGCCTCACGAATCAACTTTGTTTTGCCCATATCTCTGAGTCAAATGGAGGGCAAGATAAAAAGGAAGTTGATTCTTGCATAGGGAAGCACGTAGGTCCACTCGAAAGAGGTCAAATCAAGTGCGGGGATGTCGAAGTCGAAAATCCGATTTCGACATCCTGAAAAATTCGGATTAAAATTGCGAGTATTAATTATGAAAATTGCGGAAGCATCCATGCAGTTCCTGGCGACTTTGGAGCCTTCGTGACGGATAGCGTTAAAATTTCCATTATAAACAGTTAAACTGGCGGTTACGGTAAAGTCGCGAACCAACCGCCAGCAGTCAAAACAGTGAGTATCGGAACGGAAGCATAAAAATTGACGGAAACAATATGAAAATAAAACCCTGTTGATTCCTGATATTCTGATACACAAATCTCCGCTGGCGGTGCATCGGTTGCCGATGCGGGGCTTCACGGCACGGAACACGCCGTGCATGGGGTTAGTGGACCGGAGACCGGTTGTATGCCGTAACCTGGCCATGGGGTTCTGGGTACCGCCTCACTGCCAGGTCCCACGCCGTACGCAGGACGGGTACTTCATTCCTGGAACGGCGTATCGCACAGCCGCACAGCTGAAAAAGGATACCATACAGAAACGGGCAAAAATTCAGCCAACGGGTATTCCCGTAGAAATGGCATTCAAGGAGGCCAAGCCTGCATTGAAGTTTAAGTCGTTCCCATGGAATGCAACGGCGGCATCCGACAAAAGGATGTTCGGGGAGCATAAGAATTCCTGGCTCGATCCGAGGACAAAGAAGGCCCTTCAAAAAACGGCCAAAGTGCCTGTTTGGGGCGGTGAGCCTGCCACTCTGGAGCGTTGGATCCACAGAACGCTTCGCTGGAGGCGCAATTATGCCAACAGATTTGAACAAGGCCCATAGAAAATGAGGGTGTAAGAGATAGCATCGAGAAGGCACATGATGGTGAAGACATGTTGTTGCAGGATCTGTGGTACTGCATCACCAGGAGAGTGTTGGAAAACATCCATCGTTTGGAGGCCGTTTGGCGCGCACGACACTTCCCTAAGGTCTTGTGGTTTGACTTGGGAACTGTCTGGTTTTTCGAAAATCCCAAAATACGACAAACTTTTTCTGCACAGGATCTTTAGGCGGAGCACCGATACATAGACACTTCACAAACTCGAACACAAAAACCCTGTTCAAAGATATCGAAGTATCATACAGCACTTCGTTCACAGCAACTGGCATCTCGATGCTTCACATGTATTCACAGCCTGCAGTGCGAGTGCGATTGCAACTCACGCGCTCCCTGCGCAGCTGCTGCTGGAAACCATAACACTACCCCCCCCTGAGACCTCGAAGAGGTCTCATTTGTCTGGGTGG
Organism: Eutreptiella sp. 'Long Island Sound 2002'; assembly: GCA_964036045.1. Taxonomy (NCBI): domain Eukaryota; phylum Euglenozoa; class Euglenophyceae; order Eutreptiales; family Eutreptiaceae; genus Eutreptiella; species Eutreptiella sp. 'Long Island Sound 2002'. The sequence goes on along the minus strand of OZ038380.1, from coordinate 71,620,806 downwards.
GTGTTACACTGTCAAAACTGAATAGACAGGGCCCAGAAAAAGAGCTTTTTCTGGACCTCGACATGCGCTGGCTTCCTGAAGCATAATAGTGGTCGAAATCCACTGACTGGGTTACAGTGTATGGTATACCTGTCCTCAGTGCCTCATTCATATGCCGTGTTCGCCTCTGCCACGGCTGCGTCTTGGCGGAAGCTGCAGAAGACAACTTCGCCAGGCACAGTGCACGGGCACTACCAACAGCAAAGCTGTGGGCTCGTCGAAATACCATAACATTGGGCACAGCTATCGAAGCTGAGTGCCAGTACACAAACAACCAACAGGACTATATATCTGTCGGATCGACAGGGCATATGAAGGCAGTTGACACCCTTAATGGCGTCCCAACTGTCGAATCAGCCATTACGTGGCATTCAGACTGTCGAATCAGGCATTACTTGGCATTCCGACTGTCATTTCAGCAGTCCGTGCCCAACTCGAATGTGGACGAGCCATCCACCTGGAGTAGACATACTTCGTGCACTTCCTTCAGCGTCTTGACGCTGGCCATGAACTTGAAGGTGTCATGACCCGTGTAGTGTCGACGAACATCGCTCTCGAGGGCACGTTTCTGAATCAGGATACCAGATCGATGGTTGAGCAATCGAAGGTTGGGATCGCCAGGCTGGCCGTCGACGAGGCACTTGTACTGGAATACGAAGACATGCTCACGGGCAAGAGCTCGAAACTGTCCCGGTCCCAATGTCTGTGCCTTGGTCGAATAGAAATCCCAAAGGTTCGAGGAATGACAAATGTCAGCGTTCAACAAATCCATTCGATTGGTTGTCTCGAAGGAGAAGGCGTCATTTCGAAAGGTGGTCCATCGATATGTTTGCTTCGAACCAGTACCAGCGCCCATGCTGTGGTAGAACTAACCAGTTCACATATCGACTCACCACCACGGCGTGTCGGCAATCGAAACTCTGCGAACAACGACGATGACACTGACGTCGTCGACTCCAGGGCTGACGGCATATCGGTCAATGATCTCGAGGCTGGTGGTTCGAGATTTTGCTTGGAGTCAACCGAGGTGTTGATGCACATACTGACCATCCGCGAGAGCGCCCTGCAGAGCAAATCGAACCGCTTCTGCAGTCACAAGGCTTGAAGCCGTGTCTACAATGACCGCCTCGAGTACTTGCTCACGGCAGCTGACCTTGCGTGGATGGGCAGCTTTGAAGTCGTCATGGATCGGCGTGAGGTACTTGAAAAACGGGATATCGAGGTGGTGCCGATAGACGTTCGAATCCGCTGACAAGAACCGGTGGTCGACAGGATCCGGGTGGAATTGGTCGCTCGCGGGTGAATCGCTGGGCTCAAGCTTCTCCTGTTCATCGCCGAAAACATCCCTTCAGTATGGGACCTCTCGGCGCCAACGTTGCCCATTCTTGTATCCGCCCTTGAAAGGGGACATGAGATATTTCGAGGTGCCCACACGTCGAGCCAAATCAGCGGCGTCCTCGAAAGGAAAAAGGCTGATGTACTCCTCAATGGTCGAATGAAGACGGGCAATTCGTCAAATTTCCTTATCGAAGTCGTAGTACCTCATTTGTCCACGGCCAGTCTGGTAAATTGTTGCCAAATGGACTAGGTCGATGGGGGCACCTGGTGCGACGGCGTTGTAGGCGTAAGGTCGAGTGGACTCTCCTAATCAGTAGTATTCCTGGAGTTGGACCATAAGGTCCTGTGTTTGAACTGGAGCGCATCCGTATCGTTTGTACCCGAGTCGAGTGGTACCTCGTATTGGTGTCGTCGAAGAAGCAAGTCGACCTTATACGCGAGAAAGGGGACTCGATCCTCGAATAACCAGTCATTCGTTTGGCAAACCTTCTGGAGGTCTTTAATGAGCCCAAGGATCGAAACAGCGGAGGGTGCCGCTCGGCGCATCTTGTCTACTGTCCAGAAATGTCGGTACCTGAAGAATAGGTCGATTCCTTCGGCGACGTGCATCAGGTCATCGATCCCACAGATCTCTCGATGCATGCGGTTCAGGCGTGCAATTTGATTGGGCATGTTGGTCTCGACGAGATTGTTCCTGAATCCCCAGTCGAGTTCTTCGTTGCATTTTCGCTAGTCGACAAGGACCACTCGAAAGTTCTGACAGGCCACTTCAATCTTCGTGTACCACTGGTAGCTTGGTGCGCTGCCAGCGTTTCCGTGTTCATCGAAGGACGGGTCAGGCGCACTTCGCATAGTGCCGTAGGGGAACGGCGCTGTTTTATGCCTGCTGTCTATGTTTTTTTTAGTGTTCTTAACCGCATCAACTTGTTCTGGGGCTGACGTCCCCCAATGAAAGTATTTACATCAACATATAAAGATATGTACACGGCTGCTCTGATGGTTAGGTTAGATGAACGCTGATTTACCCTGTGGGGAAGGGGGGGGGTTCCGGAAGGGGCGGAGGGCTGAAGGGGTCGAGAGGAGGAGACAGAAAATCGCTGGATGGACGGAAAAAATTCCGGATGTCCCGGGAGGCGTTGGAGTGGGGGGGGGCAGGGGCAGTCGGGCCTGGGCACCTAGTAAGGGTGGGCCTTGAGGGGAGAGGTAGGCGTGTTTGACGGTAGCGTGTCTTGGAGCTTGGGGGTGGGAGGGAGAGAGCAGTCTTGGCGCGCTTTGGGGGCGCCCAAACGATTGTGGCCTGGTGGGTTTGTGGTGATCGATGGCGTTTTTGTGGTGGCCGTGGGCGTGAGTGCTGAGGAGGGCGGGGAATGGCCGAGGGGGGGGGGGGCGTGGTGCGGACGCGCGGCTGGACGGGCGTTTGGAATTTTTCGGCGCGCGGCGCGTGGTTGGTTGTGCTTTGGCTGACGCTGGCTTGGACGGTTTTTTTAAGGCGTGTTTAGGGAGAGGTGGGGGGTGCTGGTATACGGGGCGGGTCCGGGGGGGCATGTGGACGGAGGTACTGAACGCACAGTGCGAAACCGAGAAGGGGTTGAGGGGGTCGGAGGGGTGCGCCCAAAGTATTGGGTCCCAAGGGAGAGGATTCGAACACAGCCAATCATGTGCTTGGTGGACAGCCTTGTCCAGGTGCTTTACGCGCTCCTCCAGGGCTAGGCCAAGCATGGCTCTGTGCTCGGCGCGAGTGGAGCCCGGGATCGGCTTGGAGAGGCAGGACCATAGGGACTTTGGTACCAGAGTTCCCATGAAGTTCCTGAGGTCAGCTTTTGAGGGTCCAGAGAGCCACCAGTGCAGGACAATGGGGCTGAACAGGGTTCCCCAGGAGGAGACGTATGCCTGGACGTGCTGGTCCAACGCTTTGCAGAAGGCCAGGCATGATAAAGGGTCGAAAGGATGGTGCTGTCCGCACCTGGAACAGTGGTAGTCGTGGAGCATATTGCTCCACTGGTACCCGTGCACATTGTAGCACCCGGACGCCAGTTCGAAAAACAGGGACGAAAACCAGGAAGTTTTGTTGTACAGGCTGAAGCTGGGGCCGACCGCTATGTTGCTATGGGAATGCCGCGGCAATAGGTGGCGGAATTGCTGTACCTTAAACTTGTGGAGGACAGGCAGGTGGTGTACCGCCACTGAGCCCAGTGGGGGGGGGGGGGAGAAGGTCCGGGGTAAAAATCAGGCTGTGAGCTGCCCATTTAGAAAAATGGTCGCAGATTTCGTTGCCAAAAAAATTGGCGTGACCTTTAATCCACATGATGTGGAGGGGGTTGGTAATGAGACGTAGGGCGCTGTGCACGGCGACGGTCCATGTGTCGTCTTGAAACGGGCTGGGCCTACGGACTTGGCATTTCTGGAGGGTGGACCCCACCTGTTCGTTGTCAATCAACAAACATACTTCGTATTGGGAAAGTTCCCTGTGGATCCAGCGAATGGCTGCTACCGCCCCCCAAAACTCCGAACCCAGAGAAGAGGGATGCGGTGAGGATAGGCACAGGACTCTGGTTGTACCGTCGGGTAGAAAGGCCGTGATGGCGGCCGCATGGCCGGACTCTACGGAAGAGCCATCTGAATATAGCCACACCCGCTGTAGGCCGGGGGTCGGCGGCCTGGTTAGCGCCTCCGCGGCATCCTGGCATCCCCACTCGTCGAGAGACTTCTTCTCTAGGTAGTGTTGTGCCTGCAGAGCGAAGAGATGGCCGTGTTGGCTGATTCCTAGTGAGTGTGCGTTGTGCGGTGGCGCTGGGTGTTCGGGGATGGTCTCCTGAGGTCGCAGAAATTCAGGGACTAGCTGGAAGTGAGAGGGGCGGGAGTAATCCATGACGGCGTGGCATGGCATGTGCATGGTGTAGGACGTGTGGGTATCCACCGAGTAGACCCCGCCGTGGAACGAGACGTTGGCCCATTTGGAGGTGGCCTCGGTCACTCTTCCTGTGGCCTGTCCTGACTTGAACCTAACGGTTAGCTGGGTACCAGGCGTTAGATCCCGAATAGCAGTGGGTCTCCACGGGCCTATGCTGTGGAAGGATATGCCAAGGGCATGGATGGAGTCCATAAAAGAGTATTGCACCGGGTCTGAGGCCCTCTGGTTCGAGCTAAGTAAAGACTGGACGTACAGGGGGCCAACTGACTTTTGGGGCATGGCCGCAAAAGGGCCCGTAGTCCATAGTTCACTGTGGCAACGTGGACGCTGTGCGGTAGGAACTTCATTCCCAACCCTCCCTTTGGGCGAGCCGCGAAACGGTCTTTGAGGGAGACTAGACGTATGATGCTGCGAGACGCAACCCCCGCCCAGATAAGTGCCTGAAGCTTTTCGAGCTGGCTGGGGGAAAGAGAGTGGGTAATTAAGCGGTAGGCGAGTGCTGGGACCAGCTGAGAGTTCGTCAGTCGGACCTTCTCACTAAGTGTAAGAGGCAAGGGAGAGAGCCGGGCAAAATAACTCTGGATCTCCGCCTTGAGCATGTGAAACAGGCCCTTTGCCTGGTGGCAAGTAAAAAGATAAACCCCCAGGTCTTTATAGCATGTGTGCGGGCGACCCGTTTTTTTGTTGTATGTGTGGAACCCCGAGCCCCTGGGTGTCAGAAACTCTTTTTGGGGGGCTGTGCCATTGGCGTGGACTTCGGTCTTTGACACATTCATGTCCAGTCCCCAGTCCCTGGCTGGCCCATCGAAGTAGTTGAGGCTGTTTTGGACGTAGTTGACGTCCTCACTTCTGATCAGGATGTCGTTGATGTAGGCGTGGTGGCTAGTGCGGGCATTTGCCCGGGGGGGGGGCACAGTGGCAAAAAAATGGTGGAAGAGGGAGTTGAGATAGAGAATGAAGAGTAGGGGGGAGAGGGGACATCCTTGTCGGAGGCCCCTGGTTTGGAGGTGTGCGTGGGGAGTGCGGCCATTGATGATGGGGCTGTCTTGGGGGAAGGAGTATAATTGCTTTATGAGAGAAATTGTGGAAGCAGAAAAATTTGCCCGTTCGAGGACGGTCCAGAGTGTGCCATGAGGCACTGAATTAAAGGCTTTATTGAAATCGATGAACAGCGAGTAGCTCTTCTTCGATTTTGCATAAAGGGCTTTGAGGTGATACAGATGATCAGCGCATTGGTGGCCGGGAAGGCCACTGTGCTGGATTTCTGAAAGGATGTCGTGTGCAAAAGCCTGAGCGCGCAGGTGTTTGCAGGCAAAAGTGGCCAAGAGTTTGTAAATACAGTTTAAGAGGGCAATAGGGCGGTAGTTTGAAGGGGAGAAAGGGTCGCCTTTTTTATAAAGCAAACATATTTTTGCGCATAGCCAGTGCGGCGGCAGCGGCGAGTGGAGGAAGCGGTTTAGAATGGAGTGGAAAAAACGTTGAATCGGTTCCGGACAGAGGGCCAGGATGTAGTTGTTTGTTTTGTCCGGCCCCCCGACTTTTGATGGCTTACTGTGCTTTAAGTGGTTCTGGAACTCCTGCCAGGTCACAGGGGGTATTTGGTCGTTCTTGGCAGAAACGAGGCATGTGGGGGAGTGGGACAGGACCTCGTCGACGAAGTCCTGGGGGGGGGCGTAATCTGGATGCCCTCCAAGATGAAGCAGGGTGTCCCCAAAACCTTTAGCTACATCCGCCGGGTCACTCAGGAGCTGTTTGGTGGCTGGATCTCTGACTACGAGAGGCTCTAGGTCTTTAGGGCAGAGGGTGCGAGCAACTGTGGTTTTCATCTGGACCCCTCGGACTGAAGCCGGTTCGGACCCCCGTGGCCATCTTGGGGTCACTTGGGGTGTGTATCTATGTGCCGGCAAGCCGCCATTGGCTGATATCATACTCTCCCATCCACCTGAACTAACCCGATGTGATAGTGTGATAGGTTTGGCCATTCCGGCTATGAGCGGCCATATTCAGAACCGAGGCACCGCCAGCGGAGATTTATATAGCAGAATATCAGGAATCAACAGGGTTTTATTATCATAATGTTTCCGTAATTTTTCAGCCTTTCGTTCTGATAGTCAATGTATCGGCGACTGTCAGTTGGCTCGCGATTTTGCGTTAACCGATTGGTTAACTGTTATTTCCAGATATTTTGGCGGAAACGTTTCTGAAGGGTCAGATTTCATCTGTAAAGGGTTCGTTGCTTCCGCATTTTTCTAAATAAGCACTCGAAACTTTAATCCGGATTTTTCGTGATGTCGAAATCGGATTTTCGACTTCGACATCGCCGCACTTGATTTGGACTTCTTCGATTGGTCATACTCCTTCCCCTATGCCCGAATCAGGTTTCCCTTATACTTGCCACCCATTTGACTTGGAGATATAAGGGAAACAAAATCGAATCGTGGGATCACTTTGAAGAGCCATATCTACGCGCGAGTGTGCGGAATGAAAATAAGGAAGGTCGGGTTGGAACTGCCTTGGTCTCAACTTAATTTAGGAAGCATCAAACGCTTTTGGTGCGCACACATGCCTGGTGTGGCAAGGGAAAAGGGTCAAGAGGGTATAAAGTGATATATAACTCTTGGACCGTGCAACCGAATATTTTAATGCGACTTTCGAGTGTGCCGCATGAGTGTTGGGGTTGCAAAGCAACTTTCCTTGGGTTCCTACGTATTTTTAACGTGAAGTTATGTCAATGGAGGGACATGGCATATCATGGTGGGAGCCATATTTTGAGGGTATTTGTTATATGCATGGTATATGTTGGATATGCTCACGCACATGTTATATATCTTCGTGTGGCCGAAGAGATGGGGAGCCATACGTGACAAGAGCTTTGCCCATGTCCCAATTGTGGGATTCAAAGCGCTAGACCAAGTCTACCGCGTATGTATTGATCATGGTATGTTTGACAAAGAGATCCATGGGTGCACTCCCATTTTCATGGGGCATGTAGATATAAGTGGCGAAGGTATCTCCATGCGCCCGAATGGGGATCCAAGTGGGGGAATTGTTCGCAAATGGTCTCAATCATTTGTGTATCGAATCATGAGCGGATATCATGGGTGAGCATAGAGATATATTATCATGACAACTTTGTATTTGGTCATATTTTCATGTTTTTGACCTCAATTTTGCTCACTTTTGCGTTTGGTGTACTCACCTGGTCAGCTAACAGCAAGAAGCCTATGGAGAGTCGAACCATGGTATGTTGTTTGTTCATGGCATATGCTTTGGAGTTGAACACCACCATATGCTGGATCGTGTACTCCATTTGGCTTGGCGCACGAAGGATTATAAAAATCGGTCTCAAGATCATGGGCTGACTTGGGCAGTGCGTGGCGCCCATATCCGAAGAGGTTTCGAGGGTAATATGGGGATGTACATGGGCATTGGCCTTTGGTCTCCATCCTCCATGAATAGTAGACTTCGATTCCATGCATGCTTGGAGCCTTCGGATAAGTGGTAACTTCAAATTTGAGCATATTTTTGATATATGGCCAATATGGTGTGAATTGGCAGTTTTTTGACATGTTATGAGTTCAAACTCATAGGTCATTTCTCTAAGCCCATTCGACTCCAAGTCCAACCAAGGTTATGTCAGGGTATGGCATGGTCCTGAGTGCCACTCTAGGCCATGACACGCCACCCTCCCTATTGGGCTAGGATTTAGAGGCTTGGGGGTGAACACATTTTTGGGGTTTGTGTATTGACTTTTGACATATGGCATTTAGCCATCTTATTGGACTGGGTTCAGGGCATCATGTTGGTGAGTCAAGGGAAGGTCTTGAGTCCAGGGAATGATGGGTCTATGGCTGTGATTGTGTAAGTTTCCATCTCTCCCCAACTTTGCTTCATATGTGTTCATATGCCAATTTCAGGGCTTTCTTCCTTGGTGCAATTCTTGTACATGCCCGCCACCGTGGGAATACCGGTGTGCTGAACGAAAGCCCGCAGCCTGATTTGGATTGTGAATTGGGTTATTGCCATACTTGTGGGATCTGGTTGCCATTCAGGGTTGAAGGAGGATTGTATTTTCTATTTTCTATATTTTTGGTTTTGGACCCTGGATTTTGATAAATGCAAGCATTGATCCGGAGCAAGTCAGCGGGGATTACAGGCGGAAGGGGCACAGCGGGGGCCGGTCCTGGTAGGGACCTTCTTTATGGTAGCAGAGGCTTACCTGCTGCCCCTACCAACCGCCGACCCGGGGACTTGGGCCCTCATGAGCCCTGCCCAAGTACGCCCCGGGTGCGTATTGTGGACTCGGTGGAGACCACGCCGGAGATTAGAGCCATAGAAGGACCGAGACGTTCAAGAGCATGGCGAACTCCGGAATTTGAAGCCTGAGGAGAAGAACGACACTCGGGAAGAGGAGGACGTGACATGGAGGACCTCGTCTCCATGTGTGAGCGTCGCTGCCGAAAGGCATGCAACCTCCGCTCCGCCGCGGAGGACTCTGATGAGGCATGCCATTCAGGCAGGCGTGGAAGACGGGCCCGGCGCTACCGGAAGCGCGGGTCACCAAAGTCCGCGGCAAGGGACCCCGGGGCTATGGACACGGACCCCAGCCCGGTCAGGCTGTGGGAATCCGAGGGGCACTCCGAGGGCTATCGGACAGCCCACGAGCCACCTTCAGAGCCGGAGATGTCCGCGCCGATCGCCAGGGCGCATACGGCCCCCGAGCCCGCCCTGCAGCACGACGCCGAGGGCTTGGAGAGGCCAGCCAGGGCCCGGACGGCACCTGTGCCCCGGCACACGGGCCCAGAGACGGACGCCATAGGCGATACGCCTATGGGCGATGAGTCTGAGGTGCCGGGAACCGCGGGATGTGCTGAATCCGGCGGAAAGCACGCGGCGTGCCACTGCGAGCACGTGTCCTTCCTCATGGGCAAGTACCCGAAGATGGGGATGGACGCCATAGTGAACCATCTTGACTGCCTGGACAACGCCAAGGATGCTCTAGAGGAGGACGTCGCGGGGATCCTGGACGACCAGTCGGCCGCGGAGAACCACATGGAGGAGCTGCGAGCGGATCAGGCCCGGTACCGGGAGAATCTGGAGCTGGCCCTGCAGAAGCAGCAGCAAGTGGTGGACAGCCTCCTCCACTTAGTGGAGGACATGTCGGGACGCCTGAGAAGGCTAGAGGAGCGACAGCCCCTCGCCTCGGGTCCGGAGCTCCCGGCAAAGCCGGCCGCGGTAGAGCTGGTGGAGCGGGTTAAGACCCTCAGGAGCGCCATGGAGAAACCCATGGGCGGCCCTGCAGAGGCACCCTACGCGCCTCCGCGTGTTGACCCGGGTGCGCTGCCGTTTGTTCCCCTGTTCAGCGAGTCAACAATGCTCGGGGAACACACGGCACCGGCTGGGTCCAGGCGGGAAGGGCACGTAGCCACGGACCCGAGGAGCCTGACAGTGCAGATGTCCCACGCCGCCCAGGATCTACCACCATCCACGACTACCTATGCAGTTTATGCGGAAGAGGAGATCCAGAACCAGACCACGCAGGGGCAAACCATGGGAAGGGCCGACGGACATGGTCGAGGGCATCCAAGCGGAAATCTGTGGGCGAAGGACCCCAATACGGGGATATGGACGGCCGATGGAAGAAGTCCTTCCCGCATTCCAAACCCCATGGGTTCAGGCCCAACTGGACCGCACTCCATGGAGGAGAGGGATGTACGGGGAGTGTACTCAAACCCCCCGGCCACAGGTGGTATCCGTCTCGGTGGAGTGGTGGCTGGAGACGTCGGAGACGCCATCAGGATCGACGACCTCAGGGGAATCAAAATCCCCTATTACGACGGGAACCCGTCCAACCTGGATGACTTCATCCTGGACTGGGAGGACTTCGCCGAGGAGGTCGTCGGCGAGATGCGGGGAGCGCCGCGGGACAAGTGGGTATGCCGGACATTCCCACACCGGCTGGCGCAGCACCTCAAGGAGGAGCTGCGGGATCAGATCCGGGAAGGATTGATCCGCACGGAGCAGGCCTGCCTCCAGTGGCTGGAGGATGAGGAGCGGGTGGACGCTCCTAACCAGAAGCTGGAGGACCTGTGGTCCATTCCACTGCCGCTGGACCGCGGTGAGTTGCGGGTCCGGGAGTGGAACCGGTATCTGCGGAAGTACCGCAGATGCCTCAAGTTGGTGGAAGACTGGAACGAGGCCAGTGAGATCCGCCACTTGCTGAAGTCCGTCCTCCCCGGCAGCTGGAAGAGGAGAGTGGAGGACGAGGAGAAGAAGCGCGCCAAGCGACGGGTGGCGGTGAGGATCATGGCGGCGGAGGATACCCATGCGGGTATCATGGAGTTCTTCAGGAGGAACCTGGGCGAACCCGACCGGATGTTGGGCCTGAAGAACGCCGTGTACGTGGAGGTATTCGGGGACTCCATGGGGCAAAGGTTGCTGCGCCTCAACAACGTGGAGTGGAGGCGCGGGGAGCCGCTGAAGATGCAAGTCATCTTCGCTCGCATGAGCCTGGACGAGATCGTGAAGTACATCACGGTGGAGTTGAAGCTCAATGCGAAGAACGAGGCCCACGTGCAGGATCGGCATGGGCATGGACAACGAGGACACCGAGACGACCGCCATCATCGAGAGATCCAGGAGGACACGGCCAACTCCGCGGAGGATGGAAGTGGAAGTGGCCAAGACCACTGGTCCCGGGAGGATCACGAGGAGGCCCATTTCTTCGCGTTCGTGGCGCACAACGTGAAGAACCATGGGCAGGATCGGTCCAGATGGAGCCAGGTGGGACCCAGGAAGAACAGAGAAGGACCAAGGAGGATCGGGAACCCACCGCTCTTGTTCCGAGAGTACAGGTCTCAGCACGATGGGTGCTGGGTCTGTTATGGCAAGGGACACAACCATGCACACGACCACCGTCAGTGCAAGGTGTATGAGGCGGACAAGAAGGCCTACTTCGCCGCTCACCCCGAGAAGAAGCCCAAGGAGCAGCGGATTTCCGACTGGAAGGCGAAGGGCGGAGACGGGGGAAAAGGCCAAGGCAAAGGCCAAGGAAAAGGCGGAGGAAGAGGCTATGGTGGTGGACCTGGTCAAGACCGACGAGTGAGGTCGATCGAGGAAGTTGCTGAGGACATGTTGAGGACGTTGGCGGAACTCAAAGCCCAGCAAAGTGGACGACAAAGTCCTGGCGGATCGCAGCCGGAAGGGGCTGCGGGAAGCCAAGTCTAGAGGAGCCCCCACGGGAGTGGGACCTCGGAGGTCTCTCCTCCGAAAATCACTGGAATCCCTGAGAAGGCGAAGGCACATCGGGTGCCGAAGAAGGCTCCGGAAGAGCCAAAACCACTGAGTTTCGCCACTCCCAACCCCTGGAGCGCCCTGCCAAGGGAAGTACATGTGGGTACGGGACATGGCAACAAGGAAGGAGCGACCACGGAGAGCCCCGTGGACGGGCAGGACCAACCCAAGATCTACACCATCCGTGACCATACCCTTGAAGTCCTGATGCACCCGGACGTGCTAGAGTTGCATGCCGTGAGAGTGGTCCATACACCTCATGGCGACGAGCGGCAGTTGCACTTGAAAGTGCGAGTACGGTGCGGACGAGAGGAGAAGGTGGTGGATGTGTTGGTGGATACGGGTGCCCAGGTGAGTCTGGTCCGGAGAGGGTTGTTCAAGGAGGAATTCCTGCAGCCCAGCCGGAGACCGGTCCGCCTGAAGGTCGCCAATGGAGAGATCATGGGTGGTGGCACCCATGAGGCCAATATCAGTATGGAATTCTGGGAACATGAGCGCTTGAACCGCCCTGATCAGGCGAAGAGAAGCACTCTATCCGGGAACTTCTACGTGGCCGACATTACTGATTGGGATATGATCATGGGGTACGACTTCATGGTGGCCAACGCCATTGGAGCCCTTCCCCATCGCGCAACGCTGGTCCGGGAGGACGATGAATGCCTCACATGGCTGTCCACGGATTATGCGTGCGGGTCATCCCAATGGAACGCTGAGGAAGAGGATCGGATCGTCCGAGCGGTGCAAGCTGTGGGTGTCAAGTCCAGAGGAGACCGTGGAGTTCAGCTCACGGAGTATGGGATGGCGCCGCAAGTGTACACCAGGATGATTCAGACGCTGGGAGCTGAAGTGCCCGAGACGGACGTCTTCGCTTCCCAGGATGCCCCACTTCTGCGGAAGTGTAGGAGGCATTGGCATCGAGGAGACTCAGCCTGGCACAGACATTGGGGTTTGAAGGAGTGGGGACCCATGTATTGGCATGGCTCCCTGGATAACACCAGACGTACGGTGGAGAAGATCATCGCGGATAGGGCGAAGGGGATCCTGGTCATAACCGGCATAGGTTCCACCCCATGTCCGCTGGAGGGTCTCAAGTCGACGCTGGACTCCATCACCCTGAACGAGATGTCATTCGGGCCAGAGGAGGAGTTGTTCATCGACGCCAAGGGTGTATCAATGCCCTCCCCGGGTCAAGCGTGGGGTACCAAGGCTTTCCTGGTGGACGGGGCGCAAGCCCAGCCCACGGGTGATGAAGCATTCATCCGTAGGGTGGAGGCGGTGCCCATGAAGGTCATGTTTGAGCCCAAGGAGGGGACGGATCAGCCAATTGATGGCATTGAGGTCCTGTCCCACGCCGAGATCGACGACGTCGTCAACTACATGCGGATGGGGATGCACGACCGTGTGACAGCCAAGAAGAGGCGGGCCATGGTCACATCTCCGCATTGGTGGGATGACAAGATGTTGGTCACCGGCAAGTACGAGAAGGACGAGTTCGTGGCGAGGGTCATGGACCACATCGCGGACCAATACGATGGTCCGGTTGGGTCGGACCCACCAACGTGGGGTTTTCCCAGAGTGGGAACCGGTAGCGACGAGCACCAGCCCGAGGCCGCAAATTTTCGAAGATTATCGGTGGGAATCGCGACCCACGACGATGAAGACGGCATATCGGACGAGGAGAGGTCGGACTCGGACCCAGAAGAGGCCTATACCGCAGTGCGGTCGGTGGTTTCGATACCGAAGCAAGCGGCTGAAGAGGCCCAGGAGAACCCGAAGGTCGCCGAGCTGAAGGAGAGGCTGATCCATGCCTATCCGCGGCTATTCAGTGGCGTCACCAACAAGAACCCTCCAGATCGCGGGAGGTTTGGTACAGCGAAGATCAAGCTGAAGCCGAACCCGAAGATCTATCGTCATCGGGAGTACCAACTTCAGGGCGATCGGGCCGAGGCCATGAAGAAGCTGTTGGCCGAGTTCATTGAGCGGGGATGGATCGAACCCTCCGACAGTGAGTGGGCCAGCCCAGCCTTCATCGTGCCCAGGAAGGAGAAGGGCGAGTGGAGGTTGGTGGTTGATTACAGAGGTTTGAACGAGCAGACCGAGCACGACTCGTACTCGCTCCCCCTGATCGACTCCATCCTCCAAAAGCAACAGAAAAAGCGGATCTTCACGGTGTTGGACCTGAAACACGGTTACCACCAGATGCCGCTACACCCGGACTCCAGGCCCTGCACAGCGATGTCGACGCCGCTTGGGCCCATGCAGTGGAAAGTGGTGCCTATGGGTGCCAAGAATGGCAACGCCGTTTTCCAGCGCATGATGGAGGACCTACTCGGTCCTGTCCGGGACTGTGCCGATCCCTTCGTGGATGACATCATCATCGGGTCCGGCACGGAGAACATGACTGAGGACGAGCTCATCGACGCGCATGAGAAGGATCTGTGCCGAGTGCTCAGCGAGTTGGACAAACACAACATGGTGTGCAAGCCCACCAAAGCCTCACTATTCGTGAAGGAAGTGGAGTTCGCGGGTCACGTGGTTGGTCACGGGCAACGCCGTCCCATGCCTGGGAAGCTGGCGTCCCTGCACCACTGGGAGAAGCCCCAGACCATCAGCGAACTCCGGTCCTTCATGGGGTTCTGCAACTACTATTCGGGCTATGTCCGGATGTATGCAGAACTGTCGGGGCCGCTGCACAAGATGCTGCAAGTGGGCAAGTTCGATGGCCGGAAAGGGGGGCAAGAAGAAGCTTGCCTGGACCCCTGAGGCTGAGGATGCGTTCAACCGCCTGAAGGAGCGACTCCTGGGGCAGTTGGGGTTGTTCCTGGTGGACCCGGACAAGGGATTCGTGCTACGGACAGACGCCTCGGACTATGCCGTGGGGGCAGTCCTCGAGCAAGTCCGGGACGACGGGACTCATGTTCCCGTGGCGTTTTGGAGCAGGATCCTGGCCGAGGGCCAACGCCGAACATGGACCGCGAGGGAGAAGGAGACATACGCCATTGTATGTGCGCTCAGGAAGTGGTCTGGCCACATCGGACTGCAGCCGGTGGTGGTTTGCACGGACCACCAGTCCCTACAGAGCTGGCACAAGGAGCATGTCGACACCCCCTCCGGGCCAGCGGCTAGGAGGGCCCGATGGCACGAGACGTTCGCCAAGTTCGACCTCAGCGTCGTGTATATCCCGGGGAAGGACAACACTGTGGCAGATTGCCTCAGTCGCTGGGCCTACCCCGCGGGCAAGGCGTGGATGGACATATCCAGCCATGGGGACGCTGAGGAGACCGAGGAGGCCAAGCGCATCATCGAGATGGAGAAGGTCATGGAGCAAGAGGGGGTCAAGTGCTTTGTGGTGATGGCAAACCGTACGGACCTGGCCAAGTTCCGGGGTGCCCGCGTCCAAGCTATTCGAGAGGAAACCCTCGAGCAATGGATGGTGGCCCCTGTGGAGCTAGTCAGGTCGGTGCTCACAGAGGACTGGTCGGATGACTACGCGGCATCCGAGCACTGGGGCAAGTACTGGAATGCCGTGAGCGCCCCGTCGGACGACGAATGGCCTGAGGGCTTGACCGAGGATGGCGACAAGTTGTTCCTCAAGGACAAGCTGCTGGTGCCCGAGAACCGAGTGGAGCAGCTCATTGACCATTGGCACAACGCCCAGCTCATGCATCCGGGCCGAGACAAGATGCAGCAGGACCTGGAGTGGCGTTTCAAGTTCCCTCCGGGGTACTACGCCATCCTGGACAGGTACTGCAGCGACTGTGCCGTGTGTCGGGCCACGAAGAACCCCAACCACTCCACAGCGGGCAACCCGGTGTATACGGCTATACCGGAGGCCCCTATGCGGTCCGTGGCCATGGATGTGTTCGCCATGCCGGATGTTACCGTGGAAGGAGAGACATATGATTGTGTCATCCTAGCGGTGGACAGGCACAGCGGGTATATCGTGGCAGTCCCGGGCAAGAAGTCCAAGAAGAAGGACAAGAGGGACAAGCATGGAGTGGGGCTGCAGGCCAAGACCGTCGCTAATGCCATGATCAGGCATTGGCTGACGATTTTCGATGTCCCAGCTGTCATCTGCAGCGATCGGGGCAGTCAATTCGTGGGGACGTGGTTCAAGACGACGTGCAAGCACATGGGGATTCGGCATGCCAAGACCGTGGCGTACCACAGCCGGTCGAATGGCCGTGCTGAGGTGGCCGGGCGGCAGATGTTCGAGAAGTTCCGCCAGCTACACATTGACGAACCGGGCCGGAACTGGTATAACTCGCTGTGGAGAGTGCTCCAGGCGTATCACGACCTTCCGGGACCCACTGGACTGTCACCCCATCGCATCCTGTTCCTACGGGATCGAGTGTCACGCACTCTCCCGTGGATGAACCATGGCAAAGTGGCCCGGGATGCGAACGCTATGATGTCTGAGGCAGACGACACGGCGGCCAAAGTGTGCAAGGCACTTCAGGACGAGCATGACAAGAGGGCCAAGTACTTCAAGCAAGGAAAAGTCCAGAAGTATGCTCTCCAAGACACTGTGTGGGTGGAGCGGCACCACAAGGATGTCCTGTCCAGGCATCGGCAGGCATCTTGGTATGTGCCGGGGGTAATCGTGCGGAAGGTCGGGCAGGATGTGTATGCGGTTCGTGTGGGGGATAACAAGATCCTGGACCGCGACCATACCCAGCTTCGTCCCCGAGCACCAGACCCCAGCGGACGTCCCGTCACCTTCGAGTTCACGGCCGGCGATGTGGACTCGGACGATGAGGGTGAGGACGACGATTTCACCGCGGAGAGGATCCTGGCGGACAAGCCGGACCCGGGGACGCCTGGGGGGAGGCTTTACAAAGTCGGTTGGAAGGGATTCGCCGCATCCAGGGACTCGTGGGAGCCTCCGAGCAGTTTCGTGCCGAGGTATACCACGGTCTGGATGGACTACCTAAAGAAAAAGGGTATTTCTTTGGATGTCAAGGACGTATTGGTCCATTTGGTTGCTGATGTAGCACCGTAATGGATCCCCCCTTGGCATTTTGTTTGTTTCTGTGAATGGGGAGACAAGTGAGGGCGTTCATCCGGGGATTTTTCGGCCTTGATTGGCCATATACCCCCTTCACTCGATCTCCACATATATATTGCATTGCGGTATACTTATTTAGGTCGACCGACGACGTTTTTCTATCTTTGATCCCCTTGGTCCATGTTGTAGATCAAGAGGGGACCGGATATGGTGTAGGGCGCTGATTATCAGTGTCCTCACCCCTCCCTTGGGGCATGGGGGACGCCTACGACGTGTGTGGGGCCTTCATGTGTCCTTGGGACATGGAGGGGGGGTTTGGAGCCCATTGGGGTCCTCCCGTCCTCTCTTCATTGGTTTCCGAGCGGATACAACGCTCTGAGAAGGGGGGTGAAGCCGGTTCGGACCCCCGTGGCCATCTTGGGGTCACTTGGGGTGTGTATCTATGTGCCGGCAAGCCGCCATTGGCTGATATCATACTCTCCCATCCACCTGAACTAACCCGATGTGATAGTGTGATAGGTTTGGCCATTCCGGCTATGAGCGGCCATATTCAGAACCGAGGCACCGCCAGCGGAGATTTATATAGCAGAATATCAGGAATCAACAGGGTTTTATTATCATAATGTTTCCGTAATTTTTCAGCCTTTCGTTCTGATAGTCAATGTATCGGCGACTGTCAGTTGGCTCGCGATTTTGCGTTAACCGATTGGTAACTGTTATTTCCAGATATTTTGGCGGAAACGTTTCTGAAGGGTCAGATTTCATCTGTAAAGGGTTCGTTGCTTCCGCATTTTTCTAAATAAGCACTCGAAACTTTAATCCGAATTTTTCGTGATGTCGAAATCGGATTTTCGACTTCGACATCGCCGCACTTGATTTCGACTTCTTCGATTGGTCATACTCCTTCCCCTATGCCCGAATCAGGTTTCCCTTATACTTGCCACCCATTTGACTTGGAGATAGGACTAGACTACTGTGAAGCTTTCTCTTCGCTTTGGTTTCGTCCGAGGACCGTAGGGTGTTTACCACGGACTGAACTTCCGCAATGTGCTCGGGAAATGCTGGGGAAGAAGGAGGCGGGGGTGAGCGTAATAATTTCCTGAGCTTGCCGTAGCCCTCCTGGTCCTTGCGCTGCGGCTTCGGACGCGTGATTTTGTGGTACGCAGACCCAACCTGCATGAGGAGAGAATCAGTGGCGGCGATGACCTCTTCCAATGGGGCCCTGGCAGGGGCGTCCTGGAGGTCCCGGCACCAGTCGGAGATGAGCCGTATGCTGTTGGAGAATTGTTGTTTTTCGTCACTGGAAAGCTTCCGAAAAATGCAAGGGGGGAGTGGGGGCTGAGACAGAAGGATCGGGGAGGGGCACTGGAAGACCGTAGCCACTGGGTGGTGGTCAGAGATGGTGTAGTCCGTGAGGACCGACGCATCCAGAAGGGGAAAGTGCGACACTAGGCGAGGGGACGCAAAGATGTAATCCAGCCTTGCTTCGCTGTCCCAGCGTTCGCTTGCGTAGCGGGTGTACTGCCTGAGGGAGGGGTGCTCTGATCTGAAAGTGTCCACCAACCTAGATGGGAGGTACTCCACTTCCCCCGTGAGCCAGTGCCACTCATGTAGATCGACCAAGCTGTGCTGGTCAAGTTCGGGATCCAGAACGCAGTTAAAATCACCCCCCAGGATGTGGTTGGGATGATCGTTGAAATACGAAGCAAGAACTCGCTGTATGGTGTCGCGGTACGGAGCTGGGGCCCCCGTGCGCACCGGGGGGGAGTAAACTGAGAAGACGTGTAAGGGAGTTGCCTCCGGTGGGGATATTTTGGCACCACAGATAAGGCCGTCGCTGTCTCCGGGCGGGACACAGCTGGTATATCTCGCGATGCGCGGGCCTGCAATGACCGACACCCCGTGTCTGTGGCCGCAGACATTTGAGAAGACCTTAGCGCGGTCATTGCCGAAGGCGTACCGCTGTGGGAGGAGAGGGGGAGAGTTGAGCTCTTGAAGGAGTATAATGTCATATCCCTCGTTAAGGAAGTGCAAGATTGCCGCGGGTGTGTTCTGGCTCTTTGCCGTGTTGAAGGACACGACACGGATGGCCGGGACGGAGGGAAGAGAAGGAGGGGGGCGGCGCAAGCGTTTAGGTTTGAAGGGCTTGTGCACTTGGGGGGGAGGGGGGAAGGAGGGTGTCCGAATGGAGGAATAGCGGGCACCCAGTGGGGAGTTTGGTGTCAGAAGCGTTGGTATGTGGGCAGGGTCCTCATTCTGTATTGAGGGGTCGGGTTCGCACTGTTCTAGTGCAGAAATCCGAGAGTGAAGTGCTTGTGCGTATGCTTTGGGCGAGTGGCGTAAGGCCGTGTCACAGGCAGTGCGAAGAGAGGGGTGTATAGCCAGGTCTGTGGAGACACTTGTGTCTGGGACCAATATTCTCGGATTGATGTGTGCTTGCTCCATAGGGAGAATCTCCGCGATGCGAGAGACGGTGGCGGTGAGGGAGGCACCGTGCACGCCCACGCGGGCGAGGACCTCTTGACACCGTCTCGTGTTACTACTACTGCGGTGGCACTGACGGGTGGAAGGGGGGCAGAAAGAATATGGGGTCGGGTAGCATTCGGTATACTCATCAGAGCTTCCCACAAGGGGGACCACAGGATTTTCTGGTCTGGTACACAGTGAGCACAGATCAGCCCGGTCAGGGCATACCTGGCGGTCACAGGGGTTAAGGAATTCATGTTACGTACAAGGGGAGTGGTAGAGCGATGACCTTGCCATGCCTGAGAACATACAATAATGGTGATGGAGGGTATCTGGGGTCTTAAAGCGAAGATCACGTCACGTGTGCACAGAAGGGTGACGCCGAGTGTAGGTTCTTTAATTCGTCTCATGTTGCTCTGGGTCCGGGGGCTCTGAGGATGTCGTATTGAGGCTCGTTCCTACACCAGTGTGACGGAAGACAAGGGATACCCTGGAGTCTCGGGGGATGCGCCGCTTCTCCACTGTGTCATAGTCGCGAGCTGGGATTTGGTGTTTCCATTTGTCGCGGGCTTCCCCAAAAATTCGGAGGAGGCTGCGGCGCTGTAGGAAGACTTTTTGCCTTTTCTTAAAGAGGGTGGATCCGGGGAGGGGACGCGGTTCGAAAACCATTTCCGCACCTGACCCAAAGGAGCCATCCAGGACATAAGGGCCTAGCTGAGGGACGTCTACGTGGCTCCTCAGGCCACTGCCAGGTTCGTATCGAGCCACTGACAACATATTGGGGCATAAGACAGAGGAGGGCAGCACCTGGGCGCAGGCAGAGAATGCCCGTAGCCCAATCGCTTGAATAAATTCAGGAGGGGTCGGTTCAAAAGGTTCAACTTCTTTTGATTCTGGATTGTACCTGAATCCGAAATGAAGCATTGTGCGGTGCCCCTCGGACAGCCACTGGTGATTTTCATCTGCACTGTAGGACATCACCAGGGCTTCCTCTCCTTCTGAGAAAAAGTCATTGGATATGAAGGCTCCTGTTATTTCCGGGATGGGGTCGAAAACTTTCCCTGTTTGGAGGTGGAGTTGTGCGAGTTTTTCTGTGAGGGAGAGAGGCTTGCTTGTGGACAAGTAATGGTCCCTCGCAAGACTTAGTTGTTCCGCGCTGCCGTAGGCAGTCGCCGCCTCGATGACTCTTGATAGGAAACCCTGGGCTTCCGAAACTAGGGGGTTGGCGGGGGCCAAAAGGTTGTCACGCGCGGCCGTGTCGGGGCACTCGGGGTGAAAGACGAGTTGGGACACAGTGAAGCTTTCTGCAAGGAGCGCGGATTCGTAATGCGCGTATTTCACTCAGTAGACTCGCACCTTAGCCATGGGGGCGCTGAACAAGGAAATGTGCCGAATTTTCCCAAGCAGGGAGACCCCGAACATTACATCAACGTCCGGCGTGGATGACGGGGCGTGTACTTCCACCAGTTCCGGATCAGGTGGTTCAGGGAGAGGGTTGAAGCAAGCCTTCACCGGGGAGGGTGGGGGAGGGGCATCTTTGTGCATTTTCCGGGGAGAGGCGGAGAGGTCCACTTTGTGTCCCGGGTGTTTGGAGCGCCAAGAGGAGTATCCTCCCCAAGAGATCATGGCTCCCGTAGTGCCCCGATACGTGACCAGGTTATTCTCTTGGAAGAGCATGTAGCTCATGGAAGTGAGGGAGTCTCGCTGGGGGAGCAGGGGGGTGTTGTGATAGTTCATGCACACGTAAAATTCGTGTTGTGTTCTGGGAATGGCTCCTAGTATACCGCACCGTCGTGCGGCTTCGCTAGTAAGGAGGGACTTCCACACGTCAATTTGTTTGAAGTCCGGCGTGGCCTGCTTGTATGCTTTTGAAGGTACAACTTTGAAAGTTTTGTCCTTCCCTAGATCGGAACCACGGATGCAAAAGACTTTGCCGAGCGTCCACAAAGAGTGTTGTAAGATGGTGGAGAGAAGCTTCTCGGCGGGGGGGGTTGGTATGGTGTAATCGAAGCAGAACATATGTTCGGAGGATGATTGTAGAGGCTCTATGCGTTCCTCCGGAAAGAAAGCATTTTTGGAGTTGACCGAGATGTGGTCGTTTTCGAAATGGAAGAGGCGGTTAACGAGGACAAAAAAATCCCGGGCGTTGCCACGGCGCCGCCTATACTCTCCCCGTTCCCGCTTGGATTTTTTGGAAAGCTCTTTTGGAGAAGAGACGGTGAAGTTCGGGAGCAAATGCCGTGCAACTTCCAATCGTAGCGTTGTGCGCACCGCGGCCACTTGGACGGTGCTGTCTACTTTATTTATGGCCCATTGCAGGGAGGTGTGAGGGTGCATGATGTCGCCGTAGCGGATGTGTGCGTGGTGCTTGTGACGGGCGGAGAGGTGAAGGTGAAAATATGGGTATTGTGGAGAGTCAAGCAAGTTGAGCCGCACGGAGCCATCGGGATTGGGTGATGGGTTGTACGTGTTGGCATCCGAAAGCCGGTCTACTCCACACACCCAGGGGGCAAGGGAGATCATGCCGGGGTTCAAGGGGTTCATATAGAGGGTCTCCGCCGAAAGGTTGTCTTCCATTCCCGGGAGAATGAAGGAGCCTTCGTACACAACACCGGAATCAAAGGCTTCTTGCAAGGCTTCGTTGATGGCATGGGCCCACTCGGTCCATGTGTTGCCGTATTTGTATTTGGAGTTGTAGTAATCTTGTGGGTGTGGAAAAATGTAGAACCTTGGGTGGTGATGAAGGACGTCTTTGAGGTACCTAAAATTGTCATGTCCAATTGTGGAGTAGGCATTGTTGCCGGAGCAATCAATGTCATGGAAAAAAGTGCACCCGTTGCTCGCGCACAGGTCTATCGTTGGGTGTACTTGATCATAGATCACTTGCTTGTGGTGTTTCTCTAACACGAGTTGATTTGTATCAACTCCTAAGGTTTCATGGACATGTGTTTCTCCCCATAGTGCTTGTTGATCGTGTGTGTTGATCTCACCTTTATGTTTGACCAAGAACTTTGCAAAGACACCATCCGGGGCAAGGGAAGGGTTGAAGAAGGGTTTTCCGGAATTACCATCCGTTTCATCGGGAGTAGGGTCTTCCCCGTCTTCGGCCTTTTCGTGTGTTCCTTCAGGCGACGGAATAGCGCTTGGCGTAGATTGCTCCTCGCGTGGCGTTAAGAGGGCGTTGTCGGGCTCAACCTCCTTGGTTCTCGTTGCGTTGTCGTTGAGAGTGGCGTTGTTGTTCATTGCCGAATCTCCACACGGGTCTTCGTGACCTTCTTCTTGTTGTTTCGACTCTTCGGCTTCACGTGGATGGCTTCTTCCGGTGTTCTCGTGCGTGCCTTTGGGCACGGGGTCTTGCACCTTCTCGGAGTTGGTTGGCGGAGCGGGCGCTTCGGTGTTCTCGTGCGTGCCTTTGGGCACGGAGTCTTGCACCTTCTTGGAGTTGGTTGGCGAAGCGGGCGCTTGGTTTTGGTGTTGTGGTTCTTGGGCTCCTTTTCCTTTGACGTGAGCCGTTGCTTCGGCGAGTGGGGAGAGCTCTTTTGCGACATCTTCGGGTTGTTCATCGTCTGAAATGACATTGGGTGGCGTGCCTTCTTCATTGGACGGGGAAAGGTCGAGTGAAGGGTGAAATGGGTCGTTCTCGCGTTTGGCGGGCGAAAGCGTAGGGAGAAGCCGACTTTGAGTTAGTTTGGCGTCCACTTTAGCCTGAGTTCGAGCAATGAAACTTTTCACGGACTTTAGTTGTTTGCTTTCGGTCTTGTCCTTTGCGGAACGTTCCTTGAGCCGAACTTGCGACATTGCCAAGAAAACGGCGTTGCGAAGCTAGGCAAAGGACGGCGCGCACGATTGCGGCTTTGCGCTAGGCAAATAAATTGACGGCAAGGTTGTTGCGCTTGCCTCGGCTCCAAATTGCGGCTTTGGGACCTTTGTTGGTAATCCACGGCTTCACGGGATCAGCCCAGAACTTGAACAGCCCAGGATTTTCGTTAATCACCGAACAGCCTGGACTGCTGGTGGATCCATCAATAAATTTCTGAGGGTCAATCGAAAAAAAATAGACACTCAGAAAGTGTTTAACCCCCCTAGCTGTCTATGTCGACAACGCTGCGCAATTCGTCAATAGTGGCGTTCATACGCGACTAAACTGCCGCATAGCGTGGGCTTAGGAATTGATGACCTCGTCGTTGACCGCCCATGGCACTCGACGCGATGACAAGCACCTGCGGGTCAAGTTTGGTATACTCTGTCGCAAGCGGATCGTCTTCGTGCGTCCCAAATCGATAGGGTGGCTTGATTCCGAGCGTGCCCAGGTGTCGGTGTTCGTCGACAGTCTCCACTCCATGGTTGGATTGTTCCATATGATGTGGCTGCCACAGCGGTTTTGGTCGACGAACAGTATCGTAGTTGGGCGGTGGCGTTGACCAACTCTGTGTGGCGTACGAATTGTCCCTGTTGTCATCGACGTAGGAATCGGATAGATCTTCGTAGGCGTCATCGTCGTCGTCTTGTTCGAAGTACAAATTTGACTGGTGCGTTCGAGTGGTAGCTTGCGTTCTGGGGGCGTGAAACAGCCATGATTGGTCGACCCATGATTCCTCGTTGGGGGTGTTCGGCTCTCCTCCCCACGACAGTTCGTTCCTGGACGACGATCCTTTGCCTCCTTTCGATGACAGGCCTCCTTTTCCTTTCGAACTTCCGGCGTACGCCGACTGGCTGTAGTTCGGCGCCGAGAATGGGTCCAGTGATCCACTTGGTCAGGCTGGCGCTGCCGCGACTGATCGACAGCGGCGAGCTGAGGGCGCCGTCGCTGGGGCTTCGGCACCATCGCCATCTCCATCAGCAGCGTCGTTGATCTCGTCAACATCGATGACATTCGACGGTGATGATCAAGAGGGCGGAGGTTGAGAGGAAGTTCGGGATGTCCGAGGAGTAGAACCGTAGGCCGAGGCCCCAGTGGTCGACCTGGAACCCCGCATGAGTTTTCGAAAATGCACGCTGTAAAGAGGTGAGGTTACTCAGGGTGGAGTCGAAGGAACTCAAGGTACACGGGATACTCCTCTAGGGCTTTACTCGACTTCCAAGACCATGTGTCGTTATCCCATTCACCGCGGTACAGGAACGTGCGGCGACTTTTAGATCCCACTCGACGTCTAGCCAGAATCTTAACAAGTCGAGGGGAGTCTCCAGTGTTGACAGGCGGCATCGAGAATTCCCACACTGGCTGTCCCTCTCGACGGATGTAGGGTTTTATGCTGTCTCGATTAAAAGCTTGCAACCCATCGAGGGGGGCAGGGATGACCAGTTTAACATTCTCCCCCTTGTTGAGTACTTCGAGAACTTTGTAAGGGCCGCACCAAACAACATCGAGTTTCCCTTTGTGTCGATATTCACGCACTAACACCCACCATCGCTCTCCCACCTCAGGCACTCGAACGTGTCGGTTCATTTGCAGGACCACATGCATCTGGCGTCAACCTTCCTTGGCAAGCATTGCACGCACAGAACTGAAGGTACGTTCAGCTCGCTGCATGTAATCATTTACGGTCGAAGGTTCATGTGCATGTGAAGTCATTCAGGGAAAATCCAATGGAAAATGGGGTGTGCTTCCCTCATCAATCTCAAACGGAGATAGTCAAAGACTGTTGGACGTCAGGTTGTTGAACGGAATCTCGGCGAACAGAAGGTCGACCTCCCACTCGTTGTTACCAAAGATACCGTGTGTGCGCAAGCATTGGAGGATCGACTGGTTGCTGCGCTCCTCTAGGCCCTTGCCTCGAGGGCGGTTGGCTACCGTTTGGTGCATCTCGATCTTGAAACACTGTGCGGACTCTTTCCACGCTTGGGACTCGAATAGCTTGACCCGATCAGAAACAGTTTGTCGAGGGCATCCGTTGAGTTGAATCACTTCACGCAGGAACACATAGACAAGGTCGTCGGCTGTCATCTTTGGGGCAAGGGATGAACATTCCACGTGTGGAGAATCGGTCGACCACAGTCATGATGGAGTCATGGCCTCTAGTGGTCGACGGCAATCCTGCAACCCAATCGACGGACACACCATGCCATTTGGTGTCGGACACCGGAAAGGGTCTGGGTTGTCTAGCGGTGTCGACACGCCGTGACTTAGCCGCTTGACACACATCGCAACTTAAGATGTAACGTTCAACGTAACGTTGAAGATGCGAAAAAAAGTAGTCGCGCTTGATCAGCGCCATGGTTCGAAGTACTCCCGAGTGGCCATAGAACCCCGACTCGTGAGAAATAGCCACAATCGAGGTAACGAGCGTTCGAGGGACAAGCACACACTTGCCGTTTGTCGACAAAAGGAAGAACCTGCCATCATCGAAGAACAACTTGGCATCCCGGACCTGGTGTCGTGCCGTAGGACTCCGAACCGCGACATCGTAGATGTGTCTCGTACGTGGGTCTTCTCGATAGGCTGCTGCCCACACAGCTGTCGAAGTCAAATCCTTACACTGATAGTGTCCGTGTACTCGACGGTGTGTACCTTTAAGACTCGACGGCTACGGTGTGTTCGGCCCAACCTTAGGCAAGGGAACTCGCTGTAGTGTACGGTCTCGGTGGCGTCGACAGCGGATCAGTTCCGTCAAGGTCGGGGCATATCGAAATTCCTTGCCAAAAGTGACTCGAAGAGGGCGGTCCATGTCTATGTCGGGAGGGTCGTCCTTGTCGGCCGACATGTCTTGTACCTCGTTGCCAGCATCATCGGGATGTACCTCAGGCTGGTGTGAATCCTCAGCCAGAGCCTCGTTCGACGGCAGTGTCTACAGGTCCTCCGGCTCGACGGCTGGTTCAGTGTCGAATTTGCCGGCGGGTTCTGCATCTTCGTCAACATCAGGTCCCTTCCCCACGGAGCGTCAGCTTTGAAGCGACACATGCAGGTGGTTGTATGGCCCGGGCCACACTTCATCCTGGAGCACATGTAGGAACTCATCGACAGGTTCTCCTTCTGATGAAACCCAGTTCTCGACCAAAGGTACCCCAAAGGCCCGTATCTGTGTAGCATCCTCGATGTCCATCAACTGTCGCAAAGTCAGGCGGAAACAGGCGTCCGCTACTGGATTCTCGAGACCCGGTACGTACCACAATGTGAGGTTGTACTCCTCGAGGCACTGGGACCAATGTGCTTGTCCTGGTGTCAGTGGTGGAGGACACGTCTTAACACAACGAAGGTTTTCGTGGTCAGTGTGCACATGCAATTGCTGTGGTCCTCGAAGTAGATGAGACCACTGCTTCAGAGCTAACAGGATGGCCAACAACTCCTGTTCTTGAGGCGGGTATCCAGTTTCGGCAGATTGCATCTTCCGCGACATGAAGGCAATAGGTCGAAGAGGTCCCTTGTACTTCCCATGCGCACATCGCTGCGCTAGCGTGGCCCCCACGCAATCTTTCGAAGCATGCCACTGAGATGTGCCGCATTGATCATTGCTTGCTTCAGCTTGTTGAAGGAAGCTTGGTGGACAGCTGTCTATTCGCACTCGAAATCTGCCTCAAACATCGCGGTCAGAGGGGCTGCGACAGCTTGGAACCCTTCGAAAAACTGCTAGTGAAATCCACACAACCCGGTAAATTTTCGAACTTCATGAACCGTGGTGGGCGGAGGCCAACCTCGAATATACTTGACCTTTTCGGGCTCCATGTGTACTCCATCTTTATCGACGATGTATCCGCAAAAGGGTACTCGACTCTGGAAGAATGTGGATTTATCGATGCAGGGGAATAGTTGGTGTCGAGCTAGTGGTTTATATACCAAATGGAGATGTAGTTGGTGCTCATCAGCATCCTTCGAGAAGACGAGAATGTCGCCGATGTACACCCATACGAAAATCCCCCATTGGTCTCGAAGGACATCATTCACGACGCGTTTGAACGTCGATGGCACGTTACAGAGGCCATAGTGCATAACAACGCATTTGAATGCGCCAAATTGTGTTTTGAAGGCAGTTTTCTCGACATCTTCGTAATGGATTCGAATCTGATGGAACCCGCTGACAAGGTCTATCTTCAAAAATACGCTGGAACCCATCAGTGTACTCAGAATGGGTTGGATCGAAGGTAAAGGGTATCGATCTCCGACCGTTCGCGTATTCAACGCTCGGTAGTGGACACACATACGCCATTTACCATTCGCTTTCTTCACCAGCAGGCAACCCGCTCCATATGGACTCGAGGATGGTCAGATTCGGCCAGATCGATATAACTTGTCTGGCTGTCGTCGAAGTTCATCCAATTGACTCGGGTCCATTTTGTAAGGGTGCAGCCACGAAGGATTGTCTTCCCAATCGAGGCGTATTTGATGATCTCTACTAGGTCAATGCGGAGGTAGGTCTCCGAACTCCGCTTTCTCCCGGTCGTAGAGGTCTACCCATTTGGGTTTTTGAATAAGCAACTTGCGTCGAAGGGGGTCGAACCCGTCATCGTCAATGCTTGCTTGCATCTTGTACACTTGATCTACCAGCACTGCGGGTCAAGGCATGCAGCACAGACACACTTGATTACCGGTGAGATCAGCTCGACTGATCTCCCGTTTAAGTTTCGGCAACGAGATGTAGTCAATCTCCATGTCGCTGCACTCCTCATCGGTGATACCATCTTCCGTTTCGGACTCATGGAACGTGCCAGCACCATTCTGGGCGCGTGTCGACGAGTGTAGGTCGGGGCGTTCTTTGGTATGTGGTGTAGGGCTTCCGACTGGACTTGTTTCTGAGGTACTGGATGAAAGTGTCGAAAGAAGGTCCAACTTCGAAGCGGCTTGGAACTGCAGCTGGGTGGAATGTCTTGACTCGTCGAAAGACAGCCCGTATGAACTTGAAGCATGTTGAATGTCCGCATACCGTTCTTTCCAGTTGACAGTTGGATTATAGCTTCGAAGCCATGGTAGCCCAAGTACCACATCTGGCAGAATTTCCGAAACCTTGAAGTGATGTCGAAATACCAGTTCTCCAACTGGAACATAAGCTCTCGTGTAGTATCGCACCTCGACTTGGACACCTCCGGCTGTTAAGACGTGTCCAGGGTTTGTCAGTTTGTAGAGGGGAAGTCGCGCCCTCTTTGCAGTCTGCATCGACATGAAGTCACTGGTCGCTCCACAGTCAACTAACAATTCCATGCAGGAGTCAAAGGAGTCATCACGACGTGCGCAAATGCGCCCTCGAACCGTGAACAGAGACGCATGCTCAGGTTCGGGTCCTTCAACGTTGACACTCCCAAGTATCGAATTCTTTTCGGGTTTGTTGGTACTGATGGTGGACTTCAACTCTTCTCGAGGACTTCCACCACCAGGTCTTCGAAGATACTTTCTAGGCCGTCATGGGCCGTTCTCTGCTCTTGGAGCGGGATCGAAACCGTCCCTTACTGTGTCGACTCAGATCTCTTCGTGGCGTGCCTGATCGCGATTCGGGACGTTCTCTCTCGAGATGGCAGTCGGTTCTTCGAACAGTCGCGGGCCAAGTGACCTTGTTCACCACAGTTGTAGCAGCGCCTAGTTTCTCGCCCATCTTGGCGTCCGAACCGCTCATTTCGACGTTTACCAATATAGGCATGTAGTTCTTCTCGGAGCTTGGCAATTGTATTGAGATTCATTGGCTCTCGCACAGTCGAAGCCATGGGAGCCGCAGCTGGGGTCGGCATGGGGTTGACGTGAGGTGTTGGCATAGAATTTGAAGGAAATATTGTAGAGGTCGAATTTGGCGGAACCATCATAGGCAGGAGTCTTGAGACCCCAGAACCCACGGTATCAGTTGACGTTCCCGATGCGTTCCCTACCTCTTGGGGTTGATAGCCGGCCGCCATGCAGGCTTCTGCAATGGTCTCCACCAGCGTGTTGAAGCCGGATGGTCTTCCAGAACGCCATTTCGAACGGACTTCAACGATGTACTGCGGGCGAACAGCGTGATTCGACAACCCTTCAACAAATCGAGACATTGACGATGTAACCCATCTGGAGGTCACTGGTATTAACCTTCCACTTGATGACGCAGGTCCGAAATTTCTTAACGTAGTCTGCATGTCGAGGGAACTCACTTTCTCTCAGGGTCAACATTCTCGACAGGTACACTGGCTCATGGGATATGCAATCGAAACGTTGACCCAACACACGCATGAGCTGGAACCAGTCATCTTGCAGAACCTTCGTTAAACTGTTGTAATACTCGACAGCATCGCCTTCAAGGAGGAACGGTATGGTGGTCACCTGATCGACGGGTGAAGTGATATCCGACAGAGTGAAGGCTCGCAAAAGGTCCTCCTTCCACGTGCGGAACTCTCCTGATCCTGCTTTCCCAGAAAACTTTCGAATCACCTCGTGTAAGCGTTCAACACGACGTCCCAGGATCTCGAATGTTTGAGCACCTAGAATCACGGCATTCACTGGATTGGCTTGGTGAATCGCGGCATTCACTGGATCGGCTTGGTTCATTGGGTTTGCTGGATTAATCTACGGGATCAAGAGAGGTTGTTGTGGAGGTGGGTGTTGCGGTGGATGAGGTGGATGGTTCGACGGTGAATACGGCGGATAGCTCGAAGGAGATGGCTGTGGTTGTGGTTGTGGTTGTTGTTGTGGTTGTTGTTGCGGATACTGGAAGTGATTCAAAGGTTGTTGACTGGAAACTTGTGCAAACTCGTTGAGTAGGACATAACATTGCGAAAGTTCATGTTCCAGGCGTCGAAGTTGGCTTACTGCAGCTTGTGTTGCATTCTCCGTCGAGGACTGTAAAATGTCGGCTCGGTGATCAGTTGCCGTAGTAGCATTTGCTGCTGATGTCTGCAACGCATCGATGCGCTGTTCCAATTCCATGACGTTGGCTTGAGTATCTGCAAGCTTCTGCGACAAGCTGTGAAGATCACGAGACATGCATGGAAACCACTCCCTTTCTCGACTTGCGATGCGCTCTGCGATGAACGTTTCTAACGAACTCGAAAACTCGTGATGCAACGGTGAGTCGGATCGAAACAGGCAGCCCCTGAAAAAGTGCAGCATGACTGCGTCGTCGAAAGGTCGCTCCATGGAATTCAAGGACGGCGTCGAAGATTGATCTCGAATATTGATCTCCCCGCCACCTAGCTGGCTACCACTTGTTGTGGTTTGACTTGGGAACTGTCTTGTTTCTCGAAAATCCCAAAATACAACAAACCTTTTCTGCCAAGGATCTTTAGGCGGAGCACCAATACATACATACTGCACAAATTCGAGGACAAAAACCCTGTTCAAAGATATCGAAGTATCATACAGCACTTCGTTCACAGCAACTGCCATCTCGGTGCTTCAGATGTATTCACAGACTGCAGTGCGATTGCGATTGCGACTCGCGCGCTCGCTGCGCTGCTGCTGCTCGAAACCATAACGAAGGTTGTTTTGACGTCTGGCATTTTGGCTGACTGGATGTCCGACTGGATGAAAGAAGGGGCGGACATCCCTGATGGTGTAACAATGCGGCATGAGACTGCACAGTTGCTTGCTGTTCTTAAACAACACACCAAGGATGTGCCCGCAGACAAGGAAGTGAAAGCAGGATACAACAAAATTTACTCTTTGCAGGCAGAGTATGCGGGGGTCGAGTTCAAATACTTGGAAGTTTTCCTCATGGTGCTGCCTCGCATCCAGGCTCGGGAGTACCAGAAGCAACAGGAGGAGTATATGAATAATCCCAATGGCTTCAAAGCTCAAAAGGTGCAGGCTTTTGGAAGTAAAGGAGGTGAGACGTGTTACCGGTCTCGCAGTAAACGTCGCGGGGGCAACCGACATGGAGGAGAGTCCAAGCGCTCTCATTCTCAATCAGGGGCCAATAGTGATTTTCGGAATCGCCGGGATAGCGTCACCAGTAATACCTCCCACGCATCTGCCTACAGTCAGCGGCGTAAGGAAGAAATTCAGAAGTCCGAGTAACGGTGGAAAAATTGCGCCAATTGTGGTCAACCGGGCCACTGGGCACGTCACTGTCCCAATCCAAAGGATGACAAAAAGACTGCTCCTCGAAAAGGTCCACGGAGCCAGTCTCAATCACGACCTAGAGCCAAATCACACAATCGGTGTGGCCAAAAGGGTCACTGGGCATTTGAGTGTCCCAACAAGGGCGGCTCACAAGAGCTGTCACGGGGGTCTGGAGACCGACAGGGGTCTAAGGACTGCGATCATGATACGCGGAACCGCCATTGTTCCCAAGAGACCGGGCAAGGGTCCCAAGGACGGAGGACGAGGGTCCTGGGACAGACGCTCAAATTCTAAGGAGCAGCGTTGTCGAGGTTCTAATTCTAAGGATCGCTCACGGTCTCGCTCATCAGCAAAACCAGATGACATGTGACGTCAATGTGGTGGTAAGGAGCACCACGCCACGAATTGTCCAACAAAGTTGTAGGGGGATGGCAAACTGCTAAAGTCGCATGCTCCACGCTACAGAGGCGCCCGGATGCCACGCCCCAGATTTTTGGCCAATGGCACGCCCCGCCGACGGCCAGTTCGCACTGTGGATGTTAACAGGGTGCTGTCACGTTATCAGTCGCCTGATGTCCATGTGTCGCGAATTCAGCTGGATGAGGCAGGAACCGAAGTCCTCCGGCTTCCGCTGAAGCCCAAGAATAGAAAGACCAACAAAATGGTTAAGCTCGTTCTTTCATCAGGCATTCAGCTTAGTGATTCCCTAAACTTGCTTGAAATCATGGTTCCGGCTTTGGTTGACACTGGGGCACAAATTGAGGTCTTAGCCGGAGAAGACCTTTTCCCAAGCACGGCACTGATCGACGCACCCCATCCAGTACAGTTGGTGACTGTAGGCCGTAAGCCCCTGTCAGGTGGTCGTAAGGGTGTCTTGTCTACCGTATGGGTACCGGTAGAGACACCTGAATGGTTACGAGTGTTTAAGTGCCTACAAGTCTTCATACATGTGGCCGCCATAGGAACTCGCCTGATATTTGGGTTTCCCTTCTTGTTAAGGTATGGGTTAGCAGCAGTGCCCGCAAGGGATGCCCTAGTGAGTCTGGATAGTTTCCAGAGATGACGGAAGCCGGCTTATCAACATGGGGGTATGTCTGAGTATGCGCTGGAGGTGGCACGACCACAAATTCAGGCTGAATATTCCACAGAGTTAGTTCGGCCGCGGTAGTTCAATTCGGTGGCACCCGACATCACGCTTCAGTCGTGTTTGAGTGGCAAACAACATGTTGATAAACGTACCACCTAAGCCCGTAGGTCTTCAGTTGCCACCACAACACCGACGGTCAGCTATTTGGACAACAGGCTTGAATATTTCCAGTCTGATTGTGTCAAGACACGTTGTCACCGTCCAGCGCACCTGGTATGGGACCTCATACGTCAAATGCCCACAGCCGGCATGTGTTTTTGGAGCTTTCAGCGATCCTTCGGGGGGCCAGAGCCAGACTGGACTCCTCAGGGGTTGACTCAACGTAGGAGGGGGGTATCGTACGAACCCCATAGGTCAGTCTCAGAGACAAAGGTCATCACGATTCCTTCATTATCACGCAGTCTCCCCAACCTACAAGGGGTGGTAGATCTCTCAGCGTACACCAACGAGCAACGCCCCCCTACCCCCACCCAGCATCCTCGACGTCCTTCAATCCCCATTCCTCCATCAGCCACAGAATCACCGGCCCATCAACAGTCTTGTGGGCCAGCTACGGCAGCCCCATCATCAGAGTCAGCCGGTGAAGACACTTGCCTGAAATCATGGTTCCGGCTTTGGTTGACACTGGGGCACAAATTGAGGTCTTAGCCGGAGAAGACCTTTTCCCAAGCACGGCACTGATCGACGCACCCCATCCAGTACAGTTGGTGACTGTAGGCCGTAAGCCCCTGTCAGGTGGTCGTAAGGGTGTCTTGTCTACCGTATGGGTACCGGTAGAGACACCTGAATGGTTACGAGTGTTTAAGTGCCTACAAGTCTTCATACATGTGGCCGCCACAGGAAGTCGCCTGATATTTGGGTTTCCCTTCTTGTTAAGGTATGGGTTAGCAGCAGTGCCCGCAAGGGATGCCCTAGTGAGTCTGGATAGTTTCCAGAGATGACGGAAGCCGGCTTATCAACATGGGGGTATGTCTGAGCGCTGGAGGTGGCACGACCACATAATCAGGCTGAATATTCCACAGAGTTAGTTCGGCCGCGGTACTTCAATTGGGTGGCACCCGACATCACGCTTCAGTCGTGTTTGAGTGGCAAACAACATGTTGATAAACGTACCACCTAAGCCCGTAGGTCTTCAGTTGCCACCACAACACCGACGGTCAGCTATTTGGACAACAGGCTTGAATATTTCCAGTCTGATTGTGTCAAAACACGTTGTCACCGTCCAGCGCACCTGGTATGGGACCTCATACGTCAAATGCCCACAGCCGGCATGTGTTTTTGGGGCTTTCAGCGATCCTTCGGGGGGCCAGAGCCAGACTGGACTCCTCAGGGGTTGACTCAACGTAGGAGGGGGGTATCGTACGAACCCCGTAGGTCAGTCTCAGAGACAAAGGTCATCACGATTCCTTCATTATCACGCAGTCTCCCCAACCTACAAGGGGTGGTAGATCTCTCAGCGTACACCAACGAGCAACGCCCCCCTACCCCCACCCAGCATCCTCGACGTCCTTCAATCCCCATTCCTCCATCAGTCACAGAATCACCGGCCCATCAACAGTCTTGTGGGCCAGCTACGGCAGCCCCATCATCAGAGTCAGCCGGTGAAGACATTTCTCTTCCTCCCTCTCCTCCTCTCTCCTCTCCTCTCTCCCCCCCATGTATGTCTCCTATTCTCGTCGAACTCATTCAAGCTCATATTTCTTCAAATCCTCTTCAGGTCAAACAAGTCGGACCAGAATCCATTTTACCAACAAAGGGTACGCCCGGGTCTGCAGGCTACAATTTTGACGCCGCGGCCAATATTCTCATTCCCTGCAGAGGACAGCAACGGATACCCACGGGGTTGGCATTCACTACCCCAGTTGTCATTTACGCTAAGATTCAGGACAGGTCAGGGAACGCGAGCAAGTTAGCGTTAAGGGTAGAGGCAGGGGGGTTCGATCACGATTACACGGGAGAAGTCGATATTGTATTAAGCAATCAAGCACCTCAGGATCATATGGTGCGGCAAGGAGACAAAGTCGCCCAAATGACCCTCCAAATTCATCTAAATCCTTTAGTTCAACCAGTCTCGAAATTGCAAGCCACGGAACGCGGTTCCGGCGGGTTCGGTAGTACAGACACACCCGAACGTACGGTACCTCCCTCCCCGGGTAAGCCCCACCCCCCCTCCAAGGAGGAGGGAGCTGCAATCTCTCCAGTTTCATTAAGCAAAGTAACCTTACTTTCTCCATCTCGCGCACAAGAGTACTTCCTGTTGGTGTGCACATATATTACCCTTTCGGTAGCGGCGCACAGGGCAGGGATGATTCACGCGGGTAGTGAGACCGCTCATCAGGGTTCTGCAGTGAACAAAGTCCTGGGGCTAGTGCAAGGACTTGTATGTTCTTTGTTGCTGGCCTATTCAGACAGCATCAAGGGTCACAATCACGTAGGCCCAGCCAACAGTGGCGATCTGTCGGGTACGTGGCACGTTCATCCACTACCTACACATATATTCAAGGCCTTGGGCCCAGTACGACACACTGAACCTGCAGTGGGTGTTGGTCTGCCACACAGGGTGGCAGTGTTGCTTGCTAACACATTAGCGGCGCTCACTGGTACTGTACCAGAGTTGGTTGTAGAGGAGGCCACAGGTAGCATGGACACCGAGTTACCAAGTGTCAGTAGCCACGCCACCGCACGCCACCCCGGCGCCAACCCTTCGGGGTGCCTAGCGGCCCGTATAAACTCAGCTCAGGTTACCGAGTTGAGGGCGGTTACATGTGAAAGTCTGGCGTTGACAAACTTAGATCTGCTGGCGGATTCTGAAAATTCAGATTGCGCGCCTAATTCTAGAGTCAGTTCTGACATTGCAGCTAGCGACACCGGCTGTGGTTGGCTGTCCAATGTGCTACAAAAGAGCACCAAGGCGGTTAAGTCCTCTTTCGGTACCCATGAGGGTCGACGCAATATTCGGCATTTTCAGGCGGCGGCCAGACGCAAAGCGCGGCAAAAATGTCTGGATGATAGGGATGATTTGGCAGTCAGCCAGGATATTGTCCTTCTCATTGAGCGATGGGCTGAGTTGCTTGTTGACAAGTGCGAATTTCGGGGAATTGACTGATGTATTCAGTAGCAAACCGCTTGCTCGTTTCCTGAAATATTGGGATGAGCAAAAGGACGGGTTCTCACAGCCATGGGCCGGAGACAACTTTTTTTTGCACTGTGCATCTCCTCAATCCCCGGGGTGCCCGGAGAGAACCTTTGGTTACATCCCCCAGATTTCGTCCAGGCATCGCTATTGTTCCCACATGTAAGGTTAGGGAGTGGTGGTGGTCGCTGGGCGAGGTGGTAGTAGACTGGTTAGATGTGCTGGTCGGTGAACCCCTTTTTGTAGATCTCGATGGTCGGGTACGCTCAGCCGATAGGGAGCATCATACAGTTGTAGTAGATGCGCTAGGATGGAGTCCTCAGGAGTCACAGGCGGGGCCAGCGAATACCGCCGACAAGCGGCGAGCTGTATGGGACTCAACGCTTCCCCGCAGGGATTCCTTCGCCCTACACCCACACAACTGCACAGTTTCCGCTCCCTTTTCACACACACATCCCAAGCCTTCCTTAGAGTGGCTCATGCATGGTACTTCTAACCATCAGGTACAACAAGTTTCGCCCGTACAGGTCGAATGCTGCCAGATGCGGCGACGGGCACATCGCGAAGCAACCAAACGGGCCAAGTCAGGGGATATCAGTCAGTGAGAGACCGAAGCATCCCCAGGTCCCCATTACTCCAGTATCGAGGAGTCTAATACCATGCATGAGCGGCAAATGGTAACTACACCCCCGGTAATGAATGAGTCTTGTTTGGATACGTCTAGTATGGGTCCTAGGGAGATAAGCCAGCATGGTTGGGTACACGGCTACTGCCGCCACATCCGGTCTGTCATTCAATCGGATGAGGACTGGGAAGGATGTGAAGACCTCAAGGCCAAAATTATGGCTCGGTACGGAAAAACCGTTTTTTAATCCCATTCGCACTCAGGATGTGACCCCGGCAACCAAAAGGGCAAGAGGGCAAGAGGCCAAATTCTACGCTCCGCTTGGAGCGCTTGCCTGAACATGCTGACCCCAGAGCTGACAAGCCCGTACGAGCCGTGGGCGAACGTGAAAAAGCGTTATGGGAAAAATCGTGAAGTTCAAGGACCGCGGCATGCTACGAGATGCAAAAGGGCAGCCACAATGGGTCGCCAGAGCGTTCTGGGTGCCAAAGCCAGGAAAAAATGATTGGCGGTTGGTCATTGACTACCGTCATCTTAATTCCCGCTTAAAGGGCAACAGTTTTCGGCTGCCTGCTATTGAGGACCTAATTGCCAACGAGGAGGGCAATTTTTTCTTTACCGTCATCGATTTCGAGGATGGTTCTCATCAAATGCATCTGGAGGAGAGCAGCAAACATCTTTCTGCTTTCTGTACTCCATTTGGCATTTTTGAATGCAATGTGCTTCCAATGGGTGTTAAGGTGGGGCCTGCAGCCTACAAACCAATCGTCCAATATGTGACACGCAATTGTTCTCAATCCCGACCCTACATTGCTGACATGCTATCGTCGTCAGGGCGGAACGTTGTAGAGCTGGACGAGCTCGCAATTGAGCAAAAACAACAACCGGAAACGCTCAGGAAATACTTTGAGGCGCATTATGAGGACCTGTGCAAGATGTTTGATGCACTGGAGGAGGCTCAGTTCACAGTTAAGCCCTCCAAGGTCCATCTATTCAAACGGATTGTCCAGTATGTGGGTCACATCCTTAAAGATGGATGTAGATATCCGAGTCCCACCAAGGTCTCAGCAGTAAAGGAATGGAAATGGGAGGATATCAAAACAGCCAAGCACATGAAGGGATTCCTTGGTGTCGTGGGCTGGTATCAGGTGTAAATTGACAAATTTGCCCAAATGGCGACACCGCTGATGAACACCCTCAAAAGCAAATATCAAACGAGCCCAGGGACCTTAATGCCCCACGGACATCTACTGGACTGCCTCAAAAGAGGAAGAAAATCAAGCTAGCCCCTAAGGAAGCCCTAATTCATTGGACCAATGAAATGAAAACCTTAAGAACCTTAAACCTTGAGAATGTGTTAACCGGAAAAACCAGGCTGTAGTTACCAAAGCCAGGCCTGCCATGGCGCATCATCACTGATGAGTCCGATTATGCAGTCGGTTGGGTCCTTGAGCAGCAGCAGAAAGATGGTAACTGGCACCCAGTTGCCTTCTATTCCCACAAGCTGCAAGGGAACAAGGCCGGCGTCAATTGGAGTACTAAAAACACAGGGCAGTTTGCCCGGACTCCAAGGGAGCAGGAAACACATGCCATTGCGTGTTGCCTGTTGAAATTACAGGCATTGATCAGCGGATCTGCAGTCGTGATCAAGACTGATCATTCAGCCATTGTGAAATGGTACAAGGAGGACCTGTGTACCATTTCTGGGCGGTGACAACGGCGGGGAGGTTGGCATGAGCTTTTCAGCCGGTTCAACCTTATTATTACTTACCGTCCAGGTGAGGAGAATCAGGTTGCAGATGCTCTTTCTCAGTTTGCCTATCCAGCAGGGGAGGCCCAAGACACCAACTTCCATGGTTGGGATGATGACCTGGCTGGATGGGAGGAAGCTGAAAAACCGGAATGGCACTCTGTGCGTGATTACCTTAAAACAGCGGAGCCCGAAGCCTTTTCGCATGAGCAAGCCATGCTTAACCAGCTACGGGTGGCCACAGTGGCTGCACTACAAGCGGTAAAGTTGGTCAACACCGTTGAGGCGGAGGCACCCTACTTCGCGACAGACGGGTCCAAGTCTAGCACTCTAAAGGAGCTTTTCGTCCACTCCGTGAGGGATGAAAGCCCAGCAGAGCCATCAAGCCGCTGTCAGACGCATGCCCACATCGTGACGCGTCGCAAATACACCCGTGCTCAAAGGGAGAGACTTAATTTGGACTCTAAATGCCGACACAAGGCACAATTGGCATCACTGAACATGATTGAGACTATGTCCTCCATGAGATGGCATATGCCGGGGGTGGAAACGCTCGTTGTCGGAGACATCGAAGCCATTAAAGTGCGCCCGGCAATCTCTGTCCTTTATGATGATTGGTCCTCGCACTATGGGCTTGTGCCGTTCTTTGCTCCCCGCTAGGATGCTTTACGGCAGCACAAGTTCATTGAGGTCAACAGACAGTCATATACATTGCATATCGATAAGGTGCAAAGCAATGGACGTGTGTGTCTACCATATGACTTGGAGAAACAAGTCATTAAAGCCTGCCATGAGTATGCACATCCTGGCATCAAAAAAACCCTGCAAAGTTTCAACCAAAAGTATTCTTGTGCATATCAACTGAAAGAACTACACCAAATGGTTCAATCAATTGTCAATAAGTGCAATATTTGCAGCCAAGCAAAGGGCCGTAAGGGTTTACGCCGAGAGTGCAATCGTCCCGCATTCAGCCACTTCACCAGAACAACATTGGCGCAGAAGGTTTGAGGTTTGAGGTTTGATTTTGCGGGTACTAGACGCCTTTCGGCCCTGGGGGGCCACCTGGTCGGGCCAGGTGATATCCTCCCCACCGGGTCCTAGTGGGGGGCCCTCCAAGACGCACCTCCTGCCTGGTGGCGGAGTCCCCCGGGTTCACAGAGCTCGGAGCCCCGTCCTTCCCCGGCTTCCCCGTTTCGCCACTCCCCGGTCAGTGCATCAATTCGCAGCCGTGGCTGCGGGCGCTTACCCACTGGGTCGCCCCCCTAATGCGTGGTCGCCCGGGGCGCCGGCGCCGCCGGGCCCGTGCTACTGGCTCGTCGCCAGTGGGACCCCCTTGGGCTGGCGCGGAGGCTGCCTAGCCTAGGCATTGGGGCGTGGCGCTGTGCGCCACTTTTGCCTTGGCGGGTGCAGTGCCCCGTCGGTGTGTGCGCGGCGCTCGCGGCCGGTTCGGGGGGTTCGGGCCGGTACCTGGTGTTGTGTCTCTCTCTTTTTTTGCCCTCCCCGCCCCGCGTGTTCGGCGCTGCGTGTGGCGGGCCGTCCCGTCCGGGTGTCCCTTACCCTCGCTTGCTGGTACGCCATTCCACGTCGTCTGTGCGTTCCGCGCGCTCGGTCCGGTTGCCCTTCTGTTAGTCCCCGCGTGTCCCTTTCGTGTGTGTGCGCTCGCGCTCTCGCGGTGTCCGCTCCCCCCCCCCCTGGGTGGTGTGGCGTGCGCACCTCGCGTGGTCCCGGCACTGGGCGCTGGTAGGGCCGTTCCACGTGGTCCGTGCCCCTCCGCGTGTCCTGTTCGGGTCCCTTGCTCCGTCTGGCGTGCTTGGGGGGGGGCGGTCCGGTCCCGGTTCCCCCCTACTTGGCTTGGGGTTGTGGGAGTGGCGGCAGGGCGTCCCCGGGGGGGTGCCTTCTACCGTTGCGAGGGGCGTCTGGGGTCATGCGTTCCCCCTCCCCCGACTGCCCGCCCACTGGGTGGGCCGCCGGGGCCCGCGATCCACGTGTTGTGGGCGCGGGCGTGCGGGTGTGGGGGCCCTGCTCTGTCCCCTCGGCCGGCACGCCCTGTGGGGGCTGCGCGCCGCGGGGCGGGTCCGTGGCGTTCATGTGCTGGGGGGCGGGCTGGGGGGGGGGGGGTGCGCCGTACCCCCCAGTTGTGCGGCCGGGGGGGGCCTGTAGGGCGGGGGGTCGCTCTGCCTCATTCCGTCCCTCTGCCTTCCCTGGGCAGGCAACAAAGCGGGAGTCACTGGCGTTGCGCTGTCCATGGGGGGCGTGGCCCCCCATACCACTCCGGTTCGTGCTCACCAGGCTTCTCTGGGTACGATCTGTGCGGCGTCCTGGCGCGCAGGCGCGGGCTCGCTTGTTTTTCGCAGCCCCCATGGGGGCCGGCGGCTCGGGCGGGGGGGCGGGTCGCGCTCCGGCTCCTCTCTCGGGCGGGGGGGGACCATCCCCCCTGCCTCGGGGGGCCGGGGCCGGGGACCCAGCGGCCCGCGGGCCTGTTGGGGGGGCGGGGGGGGGGGGTGTCGCGCCGCGGCCCCCCTGCTCCCCTTCTGGGCGGCGGCCTGCGGTACTCAATCCTGGCCCCCTTCGTGTCGCCAGCGCGCTCCCTTCCGGCGTGTGCATGCGGTCGGGGCCGTAGTGCTGCCCCGGGCTGGAGGGGGTGAGGGGCGGTCCGCGGACCGCTCCCCCGGGGGCCCTTGCAGACCTGAACCCCCCCTCCGCCCTCCCTGAGTGGGCTGTGGTCACGGGAGGGTCATGTGGGGCGCGGCCTCCATACTGTTCCGTTGTGCGCGTTGCCCCGGCACGCCAGTGTGGGCTCGCGGGAGCAGGTCCAGCAGCCGCTCCCCCCACCGCGTCGCCCCCCCGGCTCCGGGGGGGTGGAGGGCCGCGCCCGTGGCTCCCCAGCTGGGGGGGTGCGGGGGGGGGGGGGAGTGTGGAGGGCCCTCTGGTCCCCTGGCGATGCCTCCTGACGGCCGGGGGGGGGGGGCGGCATGGCAGTCCTGGCCCCGGGGGCCAGCCATCGGCTGGGGGGTCGCGCCCTTCCCCCTCCCCCCTCTGCCTAGAGTCGGATCCTCGTGCAGGCCCTCGCTGGGGCTGCTCATCCCCCCGGCCGTTGTCGTGCGGCGCTGGCAGGCCGGGGGCGGCCGTGAGGGTTAGCGGTCAGTGGTTAGCGGGCTGCGGGGCAGCAGGTTCCCTCCCGCGCTCGTTGTCTCCGTACTCCCTCGCGCGGGAGGTGGCACGCTCTCATGCGTCGTGCCGTACCATTGGGGGGGTGTGGGTCGGGGGGCCCGGCTCCTCCCCCCACTCCCGTGCATCCGCCGCCTGGGCCATCACCTGCGCCGCCGCTTGTGTGCTGTCCATGGGGGCCGTGGCCCCCCATACCACTCCGGTTCGTGCCCACCCGGCTTCTCTGGGTACGATCTGTGCGGCGTCCCGGTGCGCAGGCGTGGGCCCGCTTGTTCTTCGCGGCCCCCATGTGAGCCGGCAGCTGGGGCGGGGGGGCGGGTCACACTCCGGCTCCCCTCTCGGGCGGGGGGGGCCATCCCCCCTGCCTCGGGGGGTGGGGGCCGGGGCCCCCGCGGCTGGCGGGCTGGTGGGGGGGCGGGGGGGGGGGTGTCGCGCCGCGGCCTCCCTGTTCTCACTCCGGGCGGCGGCCTGCGGTACTCCTTTCCGGCCCTCTCCGTGTCGCCGGCGCGCTCCCTTCCGGCGCGCGCGTGCGGTCGGGGCTGAAGTGCCGCCCCGGGGTGGGGGGGGGTGAGGGGCGGCCCGTGGACCGCTCCCCCGGGGGGCCCAGCTGACCTTAACCCTCCCTCTGTCACTTCGGAGTGGGCTGTGGTTACGGGAGGGTCATGTGGGGCGCGGCCTCCTTCCTGTTCCGTTGTGCGCGTTGCTCCTGCACGCCAGTGTGGGTTCGCGGGAGCAGGTCCAGCCGCCGTTGCCCTTACCGCGTCGCCGTTCCTCCTGAGGGGGGGGGGCGCCCCCCCGGCCCTGGGGGGGCGGAGGGCCGCGCCTGTGGCTCCCCAGCTGAGGTGGGTGCGGGGAGGGGGGGTGGGGGGGCCGCCCCCCCGCCCGCTCTCGGGCCTGTGTGGGAGGGGGGGGGGGGAGTTGGGGGGGCCCTTTGGTCCCCTGGTGATGCCTCCTGTCGGACGGGGGGGGGGGGCGGCATGGCAGTCCTGGCCCCGGGGGCCAGCCATCATCTTGGGGGTCGCGCCCTTCCCCCGCCCCCCTCTACCGAGAGCCGGATTCTCGCGCAGGCCCTCGCTGGGGCCCCCCATCCCCCGGCCGTTGTCGCGCGGCGCCGGCCGGCCGGGGGTGGCGGTGAGGGTTAGCGGTCAGTGGTTAGCGGGCTGCGGGGCAGCAGGTTCCCCCCCGCGCTCGTTGTCTCCGCACTCCCTCCCGCGTGAGGTGGCGCGCCCTCTTGCGTCGTGCCATACTGTGGGGGGGGGCGTGGGCCGGGGGGGCCAGCCCCCCCCCTCAACTCTCCCGTACCCGCCGTCTGGGCCTTCACCGGCGCCGCCGCTTGTGTGGGGGCTGGGGCTGCGGCGGCGGCGGGTTGTGCCGGCGGTAGCGCCAGTGGGCGAGGGCGCTGCGCAAAGCCCGGGGGAGCCAGCTGTTGGCGTCCGCATCCGTGATGCGGAGC
This sequence comes from Eutreptiella sp. 'Long Island Sound 2002', assembly GCA_964036045.1. Classification (NCBI taxonomy): domain Eukaryota; phylum Euglenozoa; class Euglenophyceae; order Eutreptiales; family Eutreptiaceae; genus Eutreptiella; species Eutreptiella sp. 'Long Island Sound 2002'. The sequence goes on along the minus strand of OZ038380.1, from coordinate 71,578,525 downwards.
ACCGCTCCCCCTTCCAGGAAGGCCGGCCACGTCGGCTCCCTGTCGGGCCACGCCGCCCGGATCACTGACCTGAGGACCCTCTCATGGTCCTCTGGGGCTGCCCACCCCCCCGGGGGTACGTCTCGGTTTCCTCCGTCCCTCCGGAGGAGCACGGCATCGAAGGGCCGGTTCCTCGACCTCCTGGAGGTCCCCTGGTTGGCCCAGCACAACCACCCGTACACCTCCCCCACCAGGGGGAGGGTCTCCTCCCCCAGAGGGTCCGGGACCGCGCACCAGTCCCGGTCCCATGGCCGGCCCTCCTCTGCCCCCCGTGCCGGCCCCCCTCGCTGCCCCTGCGCCTGCGGCGCCGATGCCGCGCCCCGTCCCTCCTCCGCCGAGGCCATCTGCGCCGGCCCCGCCCTCGGCGCGGGGGGGGCTTGATGGTGCTGGTGTCGTTGGGGTCCGGGGGGGATGAGCTCGCCGGCGTCAGGGTCGATGTTGTAGAGGTGGTGGTGGTGGTGCTGGTGGTGGTGGTGGGTGTGGTGTGCCGGCATCTGTTGGATGCCGGGGGGGATGCAGCTCACCGGCTGCACGTCCGGCTGCGGGGGCGCCCCGCCCTCTGCCCCCCTCCCTTCGCCCCGTCCTCCCCCCTGGGCTCCCATGCCCCGTCCCGCCTGTCCCTTGGGGCCCGCGGCGCCCTTGCCCTTGCCCTTGGGCCCCTTTCCAGCCCCCTGCCCGTGTCGCGGGTCCCGCCTCCCGTCCCCCACGCCCTGGCCCGCTCGCTCTCCCACCTCCCCTCGCCCTGCCCCTTGCACCTGGGCTCCCTGCCCGCGCCCCTGCGCGCCCTTCCCGTGCCCTGGCCCCTTCCCTAACCCCTGCCCCGAGTCGCGCCATCCGCTCTGCTCCCCCCCGCTGCTGCGCCCTTCCTGGACCACTCGCCGGGCGTCCTGCTGCCTTTGCGGCTGCGGCAGCGTGACGCCCGGCGGCGAGCGCTCGCGCGTCGGGGGGCGGACATGCCGCTCCCGCCCCGGGGGGAAGGGCTTGGGGGGGAACGGCTTTGGGGGGGCTGGGGTGGGTGTGGGTGGGGTTGGCGTGGGTGCGGTACTTCGCGCTCTCCCTGCCCACTGCTGCTGCGGCGGCGGCCGCCGGCGAGGCGTCGGCGGCCCGTGCGGGGTTCTTCCCCCGCTTGCGCTGCGTGCTGGGGGCCGCGGCGTGGCCGGCCGCAGCCCCTCGCGCGCCCTCCTCGCTCTCCTTCGCCGCCGTGGCGGCAGCCGACGAGGCGCCCGTGGCCGCGGTCGCAACCTCTCGCACGCCCTCCTCGTTCTCCTCTGCTGCCGCGGCGGCCGCCGGCTGGGCGCCCGCGGCCCGTGCGGGGTCCGTCCCCCGCGTTCGCGGCGCGCTGGAGGTCGCGGCGCGGCCGGCCGAGGTGGTGTCGCGGCCCGCCGGGGTCGCGGCTGCAGCCCCCCGCGCGCACTCCCCGCTCTCCTTCGCTGCCGTGGCGGCCGCTGACGAGGCGCCCGTGGCCCGCGCGGTCGCAACCCCTCGCGCGCCCTTCTTGCTCTCCTCTGCGGCTGCGGCAGCCCTCGGCGATGCGCCCGGTTCCTGCGCCGGGGCTGCCCCCCGTGTCGGCGGCGTGCCTGGGGCCGCGGTCGGGGCCGCGGCGTGGCTCGCTGCGGTCTCCGCCTCCTGCATGTCTGGGCGGGGCGGGGCGGCGGGGCTGGCTGCTTGGGCGGCGGGGGCGGTCGCCTCGGCTGGCCCAGGCTCCCGGGCCGGCGGCGGCGGCCCGACCAGCACCGCCGCCTCCGCCAGCCTCCGCTCCTCGCGCTCCGCGAGGGTCTCCCCCGTCCACTCCGGGGAGGAGATGGGGGAGCGGGAGCGGGACCGGCGGTGGTGGCGGTCGTCCCGCTTGGGGGACCCATCGGAGTCTGCCATCACTGTTACCCTGGTAGGCATGCGTGGTGGCAGGTGCGCCCTTCCCACTACCTCCTGGTGCATCGGTGCCGTGCCGTGGGCAGTGCCGTGTGGTGCTCTGCGGGGGGGAGGGGGGGAGGGGGTGGGGGGCCGGCTGTGGCGTCAGCCCCGCACGGCCGGGGGCCTGAGGCCATCCACCGGCATTGGGGGAGCCACGCGGCCCACGCGTCGCGCCACAGCTCCCAGTCTGGGGCGGGGCCCAGGGCCCTGGGCCCCCGGGGGTCGTCGAGCGGTGTCGGGGGCAGCCGCACCAGGTGGACCCCCGTAACGGCGGTGACCTCCTGTGTGCGCAGGAAGGTGTGTACTCCGTCCCGCGCCGCGGGCGCCGGGAGGGGGGGGCGGGGTACGGGTGTTGCCTCATAGAGGTGGGTGGGGGTGATCCCCAGGATCCGCCCCGGGTCCCCGCGGGTCGCGACGACGAGGAGGAGGAGGGGGGTGCCAGGGCACCCTTGCCAGAGGACCTGCCCCCTGTGGTGGGCACCCCTGGTCCTGGAGAGGGGGGGGGACAGGTCTGGGTTAGCCCAGCCGCGGGGCGGGTGCGTCGCCGGCGGGAGGGCGGGGCACCAAGTGGGCTCCCTGGGGAACGCCTCGTAGACGACGGCGTACGGGGGGGTAGGCCCTGTGCCGTCGTACACCGGGTTGGTCGGCCGGGGGCGGGCGGACGCCTCGTCCGCGCCTTCCACGAACACCGTGACCTCGCCCACCTCCAGGTGCCCGTCCGGCGGGTGTAGAAGGTGGAGCGCCGCATCCAGCTCGGACACTCCTCCCGGGTACGTGGCCCGCGCCTGGTTCAGGTACGGGGCCGCGTCCCCGGGGTAGCGCGTCCTGAGGGCGTGCAGCAGGGCTGGGGCGCTACTGCGGAGGGACATGGCAGACCCCGCTCCCGTCAGCCACAGGGTGTCCCCCATGGACAGGGGCCGGCCCGACCGATTGGACTCGCGCCACTCCATCCAGTGCCCGTAGAGGGCCGCCTCCGGGCTGATGAGCCCCGGCCAGATGGCGTTCACGATCCGGTGCATTGCCGGGAGCAGCGTAGGGGCCCCCGCTCTGTTCAGGGCGCGGACGGCCTCGAGGGCGGTCTCGTTGAGGAAAGCCCTCGCACTGCCCTCCGGGTCACACCGTGCGGCAGCGTGCGCTTCGTGTGCCTCCGCCACCGCGTCCGCCACCAGGCCCCGGACGGCCGCCTCCTGCGCTCTGCGGCGGGCCCTGGTGTGCCCCGGCCCATCCCCCCGTCGGCGTGGCATGGTGCTGCGGGCTCTGGGAAAGGCCGGCGGCGGGTGGGGGTTAGGGGGCGAACACGTGCAACAGGTGCGCAACGGATGTGGGGTCCCGCAGGTGCACGTGGATCCACAGAAGGGCAGCGCCCGCGGGGCCCGCTTGTTCGTGCGAGGGGGTGTGTGCCCCCTCGATGCGCCGGCGCAAGGCCTCCTCCTCTGTGCGCCTGCGCGGGCCTGTGGGAGGTTCGGACCAGGGGCACGCGGCTACCTGGGTGCACCGCGCGCACCTGTTGGCGCCTGTCGACGCTGCAGAGGACACCGTGTCACATTCTCCGCAGAGTCGGCAGGTGTGTGGGAGGTGGGAGGGCGGCGACCAAGGGTCGAGATGGCGGAGCCAGAGGTCGTCCCACCTCTGTCGGAGGGGGTCCCGGATCTCCAGCAGGCGGGCGTGGACGCGGCGCCGGTAGTCCTTGCCAAGCGTCTTCCGCTGGACCTCCTGCCACGTGTCGTCGGGGAGGATCGCGTGGTCGTGGAAGGCGGCGATGAGGTCGTCCCACGCCGGGCGGGGGTGCCCCTGGGGGGGGCTCGCCATGTACACGTGGCGCCCGGTGAGGTGGGGCGTCAGCGCATCCCATTGGCACCCGTTCGCGGTGTCTCTGTGGAGGAGGGCCAGCAGGGTGCCGTCCGCGACTGCCTCCCACCCCACTCGCAGCCCTTCGCAGCCGTCTAGCTCCTGGCGCAGCGCGGCTGCAATGCCGGTGGGGAGCATGAGGAGCAAGGGCCCCTGGGTGTCGCCCAGCCGGGACAGGGCGTCGTCGTATACCGGCCCCCCAGCTTTGAAGTGCGCCACGGTGAGTTGGGTGGCCCCGTCCTCTGGGGGGTGCCACCGGACGGTGGCCGCAGCGTGTCCCCACGTGCGTATCTCTGTAGCCCGGAGCACGTTGGCGCCGTGAAGGACGATGCGGGGCGGGACGGGTGTCCTGACGAGTGAGGACACGTCCCCAGTCCATCCCGTTTGTGGCCCCGGGGCCGCCTGCAGCCATTCCCCCGTCGCCGCGTCCCACGGGTGGTCAGGCCCCGCCCCGCGGATCATGGTGGGTCTCGGCCGGGTGTCCGGCCCCCACCACCGGAGCGGGATGGCGGCGTATCGTTGCGCAGGGGTCTCCGGGGCGCGCGTGGCGGCGCACTACCGGCTCCACTCCCGCGCTCACTCCTCCCCCTTGATGTGCGCCTCCCATGCGGTCATGGAGCCGCGCCCGATGATCCACGGTGGGAAGAGGGCGTCTTGTAGGTGCCTCGAGAACCCCCCCGGCAGGTCCTGGTACGGGTGGGGGCTCTCTTGGGGCGGGCAATCCAGAGTGCCATTCACAACACGGAGGGAGGCTACGAAGTCCTTGTCAGGGCGCGGGGGAGGGGGAGGGTGGTCGCCCTCCGCCGCAGTGAGCCACCGGTGCGCCCGGGCCGCTGCGCTCTGGGGCTCGCTGAGGAGTTGCTCCAGCCGGTGGTTGCGAAGCTCCCACGCGAAGTCCCCCAGCCGGAGCATGTGGTGGAGGAAATCGCCCACCGAGGTCCCTCCCAGCGGGTCGTATCGGGTTATGGCGCGGAGCTGCGCCTCCGCGTCCTCGGACACCAGTCCGGAGCAGAACACCTCCGTCCACGTGGCGCCTGCGGAGCGCCACGAGGCCACCCACAGGGCCTTGTCCCCAGGTGGGAGGTGGCGGGCCGCCTCGTGTACCGCCTGGCGGTAGTGGGGCCAGAGGAGCCGTGAGTGGGTGCAACCCACGTGCATGTGCACCGGGGTCTCCTCCGGGCCGCCGCAGAAAAGGCACGGTTGTGGGACGATGGCGATGCCGGAGAGCCGCTCCTTCCGGACGCGGAGCCTGCGCTGCACCGGCGTGTGGCCGTCTCGGGCCCGCAGCGCCCGGCGGTTGGTGGCCGCCGCGGTGTGGTCCCGGGCGTGGACGTAGGCCGTGGTGTGGGCCGCGCCCAAAGGTGTGTGTCCCCGGTGCGTCAGCGCATGGTCTGTCTGCGCCCGTTGCGCGACCTCGCCGAGCACCCGCATCGTGGGGGGTCGCAGATCGAGATGGCCGTCACGGCCGGCGACAATGAGTTGGGCGTGGCCAGGGTCCGGGGGCGTGTTCTGCAAGACGGTGTCCTGGGACGCCGCCCAGTCCGCCTTGTGCAGTAGGGCGTCACTGTGGTGCGAGGTGGCTCGGACGTACCAGAACGGGTGCCCGGCGTGTTGCCCCCGCGCGCACAGGCCGTCCCGGAGCCACCTCAGGGGCATCTGGTTGACCACCTTCGCTGCGCCCGCGGGGACCCCCGTGGTTCGTTCGCGATCTGCGTGCCGCAGGAGGTGGAGGATGACTTCGGCGTCCACCGTGTGGACCCATGGTCTGTGGGCACCGTAATGTAGGGGGGGGGAGGCGGCCACCCCCTCCCCGTCGGGCACCGTGCCCGAGATGGCCACCGCCCACGTGCGGGTGAGGTCGGCAGTGAGAGCGACGCTGGTGGCGTGTTTGCAGGGTCCGCCCCCGGACGCGTCAGAGGAGGTGTGTCCCCAGGCCTCCGGGATCCAGTAGTATCCGGTGGGGCTGAGCCACCCCGCGTTGAGGTCGGCGGAGTGCCACCGGACGTCGGGGTGGCTGGGGGTCAGTTGGTCCACGCTCAGCGCCCTGGTGTCGCCTGGGCTGATCGCCGGGTGGTCGTGCAGCCGGATCTCCGCTCCGGCGACCGTGCTTGCCCAGGACCGTAGCGCCGTCACATGTTCCTTGAGCCACACCGGGCTCCCGCGCTGGTGCACCACCAGGTGTCCCGTGTCCTCCGGCTGGTCCTCCAGCGCGTGTACCGCCATGTGTGGGTCGTGCGGCACTCCCGTAGCCACCAGTAGGGCGGTGCCACGGGGGAGCCCACGGGGTTCGGGCTGGCCTGCCCCCACTTGCACTATTACCCACTCGGCCCGGAGCTGCGCTTGTCCCGTCGCTTGGGTGCATTGGTCGTCCGTGGTCACCAACCACAACGGCGTCAGCGCGTGGGGCCGGGGGCGTAAGGGCTCTGGCCACGCCACGTCCGCGTTAGGCTCTTGGTGCTCGCTTTCCGCGAGTACGTCGCGGAGGATGTACATGAGGGCTGCTGGCGGGTGGTACGCCGCCCCCCGTGTGGGGGGGGATAGGCCGTCCCGGCGGCGGTAGCCCCCGACGTGGAGGTGCAGGCCGTCCGGGGTCACCCGTGGGCCGGTGTGGGCGTCCTGCTTAGCCCTCGTGGGCCGGACGAGTCTCAGGCGGGGGTCCCGTGTGCCGGTGGTGTGGAAGAGGTGGGCCAGGGCGTCGCGCCACCCGGGGTGGTTGGTGGGCTCCTGCTCACGGCGGCAATAATGGAGGTGTTCATCGGCGCATTGGTTGAGGCACTCCCGTACCGCCGTAGGCCACGGATTGTCGTTGTCGGGGAAGGGGTGGCGTGGCCCGTGGTGCCCATGCCACGGCGTTGTGTGTGGCACCGTCAGGCGGCACGTGTCGCGGTGTCGCAGCTTGGCGGTGCGCAGCGTGACGATTTTGCCCGGCAGGGACTGTAGTTGGACATGGGCCGCCCTGGGGCACGCGATGGGGTTGTACATCCCCACTCTCAGGGCGGCCAGGGCCCGGGGTATGCGGTGGACCCAGTCGCCTCCCGCCAGAGTTGCGAACTCCGGGACGGGGTAGTGCACCTCGGGACATATTCCGTGCGCGCTGGCTATCTCCCAGAACATCTTGGTGACCTCGGCGCGCACGGAGGTTGCGAGGTGGTGGAAGAGTGTACCCACGAGGGCCACCGCTGCCTGCTGGCACCGCGTGGGCACCCGTGTGAGCCCCAGGGTCCGGTCATCCTGCAGGCTGTCCCGCGAGGCGTGGAAGGCGTACCGCGCCCTGTCCTTCGCGACCTGGACCGTGATGTGGTCCAGGTGGCGTGCAGTGTTGGAGTCGTCGGCGATGAAAGGGGCGACGTACTGCGTCACCCCCCCGAGGATCGCCAGGATGACGTCCTGCACCACTTTCGGTGGCGCGAGGGTGTTAAGGCACCAGTGGTGCACCGCTGCCAGGCGTAGCCGGTGCTTGCGCTGCAGGGAGAACTCCCCGTCCGGCTGCAGCTGGAGTCCCAGGTAGGGGACGGAGTCCGCCGCTGGTACCCAGTACCACGGGTTTTCAAGGTGGGGGCAGAGGCGCAGCTGCAGGCCCGGGACCCCCTCCGTGGTGGCCATGGCGCACTTGCGGGGGTTGAGCTCCATGCCGATCCTCCCCAGGTACGCGGCCACCGCCTCCACGCCCTCGACGAAGTGCTGCAGCGTGTGGGCCACCACCAGCAGGTCGTCGATATAGGCCTGGATGAGGCCGTGCTCGGCCCCTCCCGGCGGGCGCAGGCGGTGCCCCTGTGCCCTGAGCAGGGGCTCCAGGAGGAGCGCGTACAGCAGGAGGCCCTCGGGGTGGCCCTGCCGGACGCCGCGTAGCATGTAGACGGGCTGCGTTAGCCCGTGTGCTGTGGCGATGCGCAGCCTGGCGCACGTGTGGAGGAAGAGCAGGAGGTCAATGACGTCCGGCGGCACGGAGAGCTGGCGCAGGATGAGGTGGAGGGCGCCGTGTGGGGCGGTGTCGAAGGCCTTGCGGGCGTCAAAGGAGAAGACGTAATTGGGCCTTCCCCGCTGGAGCTGCCGCTGCGCCATGAACAGCGGGGGGCCTGTGTTGGAGCCAGGGAGGGCCCCCCGCTGCCAGTCGCTGACCACTCCGTGCCGTGTGAGCACTTCCGTGATGCGCTGGGTGAGGGGGCCCGTGAGCAGCTTCATGTCCAGCTGGCCCAGGGCTATGGGCCTGTAGTCGTCCAGTCTGGCAGAGCCCGGTACCTTGGGGCTGAGCCAGATGTGCGCGTCCCTCCAGTGCATCGGCGGCGGGGTGCCGCGGAGGATGGCCCGGTGGAAATGGACCAGGAGCCACTGGACGGGTGCCGGGAGGGCCTTGATGAAACGGGCCTCCACGTGGTTAGGACCTGGGGCCTTGCCATCGGCCTTTTCCAGGGCGGACTTCAGGTCCTGCATGGAGTACTGCTGGACCTGTGTCCAGGCCCCCTCAGGGACCCGGGGGACGTGGCGGCCGAAGACCGCCTGGAAACCCGGGAGGTCCACCGGGCGTTTGTCATACAGTTCTCGCCAGAAGGCGCGAACTGCGAACATCACGTCGTGGGCCTCCGTGAGGAGCGTTTGGGTGTTGGGAACCCGCACGTTCCAGAGGCCTGAAGGGCCTGGGGCCTCTACCTCTATGGCTCCCCGCACGGCTTTCCATCGCTGGGCGATGTCTGGGGCGTGGCGGCGCCAGAAGTCCTTGATGGCGCGCTTGCGGTCTGCCGCCAGGAGGGCGCGGAGCTGGCGAATGTCCTCCTCGAGGGCGGCTGCTTGTCCCTCCAGCTCCTCCTGTAGCTGGCCCTGCGTGGTCGGGCGGAACCTGGGCGACACACCCTGCAGCTCCTCCGTGAGCCGGAGCGCCGCCTCGGACCGGATGCCATGCCTGGCCGCGTCCGCCTGGTACGCTGCCGGCGCGCGCGCTGCCAGGGTGTCATAGCGGAGGACCGCTGCCTGGAGCTGCTTTCCGCACTCCGGGAGGTCCCCCTCCGCCGGGTCCTTTCCCGCCGGAGACGGCTGCCGGCGTCCCACCACGCGCGCCAGGGCGTCATGCGTCGCGTGGAGGTGTTCGAACACCTTGTCCACCGCGGCCGCGGGCATGGACCCGTAGTCGTGCTGCTCTGCGGGACCCAGCCAGGGCGCCAGGGAGGGTTCATCCTGCGCGGCGGTGACCGCCGCCCACAGGCAGTGTTGGACGGGTGCGGCCTCGGCGTCGTACGGGAGGAGGCGGCCCTCCGTGTGGCTGTAGGGGGTGGGCTTCGCCGCGCGCCCCGCTGCGCTGAGGAGACCCGGCAGGGCCAGGCGGACAGGGAGGTGGTCCGAGCCGACCACCTGGGGGTGTGCCATGCCGCGAGCCCAGACGCTTTCCCGCAGGGACCACGGCAGGAGGGGCTCGTTGACCAGGAAGGTGTCCACCCTGTGCTGGGACGGGTGGAGCGTGGGGGTCATGTCCTCCTCGCCGCCTGCCGCGGCCCTTCGGGAGCCGCAGGCCTCCCAGCCCGCTCGGAAATGCTCCGTGGCCGGGTTGGCGGGGACATCCATGTAGATGTTGGTGTCGCCGGCGATGACCACCGGGTGCCTCCCGCCGAGGCTGCGTGCGATGGCATACATTTGTATGTCGGCCCAGAACGCCGCCCGTCCCGCCCACGGGGAGCAGCCTGCTTGCGGCCCGTGGACGTTGATGAGGGTGAGGCCTCCCCCGTCCGTGCGGATCTCCAGGGCCGCGGCCTTCCAGGGGACAATTTCCGTGTAGCTGAGCACCTCGTGCTCCGCCACGTACTTGCTGCTGACCGCGGTGAGGAGGCCCCCCCCTCTCGAGGTGGAGGTGGCTCCCGTCTCTGCCAGCCGGCTGCTGAAGAAGGCGGTGTACCCCTTGTCCCGGAGCGCCGCGGCCACGTGCATCTCCTGCGCCCTGGTGGCGATCCCCGTTTCCTGGAGCATGATGGCAAAGCCCCCCTCTTGGGGCAGCATGCCGGTGATGAGGTGCTCCTTGTCGGTGCAGGCCGCCGGCCCCCGGCGCCGCCGGAGTGTGTCCCGGAGGGACCGGTCTGGCGGCACGAGGCCGTTGCGCAGGTTCCACGAGAGGAGCCACAGGGCGTCGCTCGTCGTGTCCTCCTGGAGTCAGCTATCCTGCATGGGCATCGCCGGTGGGTTCGCCGGCGCCGCCAGGGCATCTGGGTGCGCCGCATCCGCTGAGCCCGTTCCCAGCGGGGCCCACAGGGGGGCCCGGGGGACCGGGGGAGCCAGGGGGGCCAGGGGGGCCAGCCCCGCGGGGATGGACATGGACCCTGGTGGGGCCGCACCGCCGGCCCCCGGGGCCGCTCCGGGTGCCTCCTCACCTCCATCTGCGTGGTCGGCTGCCTGCGGCGGGGGGCGCCCGGTGTACGGGGCGTGCCACGGGGACCTCCGTGCTCTCCCCTGCAGGATGTTGACGGCCGCCTCCTTGTCGTCCGCCGGGGCCGCAGCGTGCACCGCGTGCCACGCCAGGTGTTCCAGCATGGCCCCGCTGGTGTAGTACTTGTCCGCACACAGGGGGCATTTCGTCGGCTCCGTGGCCCCTCGCGCCGGGGGGAGCGGCACCGACTTCTGAATGGCGCCCTCCGCCCCTGGTTCGAAGGGCAGGTTGGCCAGCGGCACCGTGTGTGGTGCCAGCGTGCGGCCCGGAGCCGCCGCATCGAGGGCTCGCGTCGCGGGCGCGTGCCCGAGACCTCGGATGGCATCGCGCTGCGCGTCTGCTTGCAGCCACGTTTGCCAGTGCGTGGAGCCGATTTGGCGGTCGGGTTTGCTTCTCCATCGCAGGTCGTGGAAGGCCTGCAGCCAGTGGTACACCGCGGTCAGGACCCCCAGCTGGAGCTCCAGGTCGACGGGGTGCGCCGCTGCCGGCCACACTCCCGGCCTCGCCGCCCGGGCGTTGTCCTTCAGCCTGACCTGGAGCAGGAGGGCGTGGTGTTCGCCCTCCCGCAGCGCCTTGATGATCATGCGGGTGCAGTCTGCCACGCGGATCACGGCTTCGGGCCCCGGCAGGCGTTCGGGGTAGCAGACGACGATGTGCGCGTCCGCCGGGCTGAACATGCAGACCACCCACTGTGGGTTTTGCTGTCCCCGTTGGGCCACCGCCAGGGTAGCCGCTGGGCGGGCGTGCGTGATTGGCCCCGCGTGGAGGTCCGGGACGTCCGTGGCCCTGATGGCGTCTCCCTGCCACGCAGCCCGTAGATCCTCCTCCTGGTCGGGGCTCCACACCAGTGTGGGGGGGTTGACCCACCCCGGTTCCTGCCTCTTGTTGGGGGCGCTGACAGTGTGTAGCAGGACCGCCAGCGGCCAGGGGTCCGCCGACATATAGTAGGCCTGGGTGGGCCCCTGTCGCCAGTCGATGTGGGGCAGGGGCGGGAAAGCCCCTTGCCTGGCGGTGCTGTGCCAGACCGTCCATCGGCCTCCGGCCAGGACGTGCGACTGGTACCCTCCGGCGTGGCCGTGTATGATGGCCTGGTAGCCTGCCGTCTGCAGTACCAGTGCCTCCACCTGCTTAGGCCCGGGCGGGGGTGTGCCATCGCCCGCACCCCAGACGCGGGTGCGCCCGCGGAGTGTGGCATGCCACGGGTCTGGTGCATCGCGCTGAGGCCCTTGTATGCATCCCGCAATTTGCGCCGGGCCGTGGTGGCGGACGAAGCTCTCCCCGCCGTCTGCTAGCAACGCCGCCGCGACGACGTATAGTTGCTCCGACGTGAGGGGTGTTGTCGGCGTGTGCGTCGCGGCCGGCCGTCGGGGCCGCGTGTCGCGGCAGGGGACGTGGGGCAGCAGTTGCGCCGGCCACGCCGCCACGGGACCCATTGTGACGGCCGCCACCGCGGACGCCAGCGCCGTGCGGTCCGTGGGTCTGTACTGCCGGAGCCCCGTGGTATCTCGGGCGAGGCGCCTGCAGGCTGCCATCCAGGCCACCGCTCCGCAGTTCGTGCAGTCCGGTTCGGCACCAACCGCGTCGTCGCTTCCCCTTTGCTGTACCGTGGTGGCGGTGTCGAGCGGGGGGCCCCGCTGTAGCGTCTCCGGGCCCTGCCCCGGCGGGAGGGCAGGCGGGGATGGCTGGGGGTAGTTTTGCGCGCCTCGGCGCTCCGGGTGCGTGTGGTACGGGTTTTGCCGGCGGTGTTCAGGCACTGCCCGTGGTTGGAAGAGGAGTTGGTGCAGGTATCAGTGGCCCTCCGCGGTGGACGGGTTGCGGAGCGTTAGCCACTGTTCCACCACGCCTCCTGGGTGCGCGGCCTCGACGCGGCGCTGCAACCCCAGGCGGCCTAGGCGGTTGGACGTGCCCGCGGGTGGGATGTGGGCTTGCGGGTAGAGCACCCGCAGCGGCTCCAGCGCCAGGTCCAGCACTTCGTCGTTGAGCTGCTTCGTGAGGGCCGACGCCCTGTGTAGGGCGTGGAGGACCCCGGGTGTGGGGGCCGTGAGCTGTTCGAGCACCGGTCCCGGCGGGTACCGCGCACCCGGGCTCGTCAGCCACTCCCTGGTGTGGCTCAGTACGGCCTTCCACACGTCCCTTGTAAAGGCGTGCTGGGGGGCCAAAGAGGGGACCATCCGTAGAAGGCGGTGGCACGCCAGCGGCGATCGCATGGGCTGTGGGGCGGCCGCCGTGATCCACCTGCACGCCGTGCCGGGTACGATCGCCCCCCCTTCCACGGTCCCCATGCCCTCGGCGTGGATCAGCGCCTGGCCCTGGACCATGGGGAAATAGGGGCTCGAGCGCCCCTTTTCCTTCCTTCCACCGTACCCAGGCGGCCCCCGCCTGCAGGCTGCGGAGCAGGGCCACGCCGGGGAGGAGCGGCTGCGGGAAAGCCCCCTTGACGGCCTGGGTGGCGTGGGCCAAGGTGGCCATGGGCAAGTACCACACCGGGAGGGTCCAGGGGCCCGGCAGCGGTTGCGCCACCCCTGCGTCCCATCGCCACTCGGAGTCTGGCGGGGTGGCCGGGACCGTGCCCGTCTGCAGGAAGTGGCGTGCCTGCTTGTCGGGGTGCCGTTGGAGGGTTGCCGCGAGGCTGAGCCCCTCTGCTGCTGGTGCCACCGGGAGGCCGCCCCGGGGCCTGCGCCAGGGGTAATCCTGGTCGGCCGGCCAGGTGTGGAGGTCCCGGGCGATGTCCTCCGCGGTCCCTGTGGGGGCGTCCTCTGGTGCCAGGTGCCACATGACGGCGAGCACCGCCCATGTGGAAAAGGGCCACGCCCGCGGGGGGGTGTACACCTGGATGGTCCACTGTGGGCACGCCCGCCGCACGCGGGACGCGTGGAGTACCCCTCGGACCATGTCCGCCGCCAGGACCAGCACCATATTCCCGAGGGTTCCACAATGATCCCCTCTGCGGGTCCACCGTGGCGGCCCCGGGTGTGCAAGGCCACTGCCGCTTGTCCCGCGTGGGTGACTCGGTCGACGGCCTCCTGGATGTTCACGCTGCCACGCGCGGTCTCATCCAGGATCCAGCCCTGCGCCACCTCCGTAGCGTAGGGCGGCGCGTGCGGCCGCGGGTTTCACCTCGGGCAACGCTCCGTCATCGGGGCCGGGCTGGGGGTGCTGTTTGGGGCACCAGCCTTCGCCGGTGCAGTGGCCCCGTTTCCACGCGGGGCAGATCGCGGGTACGCTGCCCGCCGGCGGCGCAGGTTCCGCGGGCGCGCCTCCCGTGGGGGGCTCAGGCAATGCCTCCAGGTCGGAGTCCGTGCCCGCGTCCCCTTGTGGGGGGTCTCCTTCGCCGTCTCTGAGTCCCAGCGCCCTGATGACCTCGTGTGCTTCGTCCAGCGTCCGAGATCGGGGGCGTGTCTTGCGTGGTGCCGCGGGTTCCGCCATTGCTGTGTCGCTGTGTCTAAGAGCAGGGGGTGGGGTGCGGATGTCCCGTGGCTGGTGCGTTGGTGCGCTGGTGCGTTGCTCGGTGTGGGGGTGGTGGATGGGCATCCCCGGGGGGGGCGCTTTCCAGCGTTGCGAGGGGCGTCTGGTGTTAGGCGCTGTCCCTCTCCCGGTCGCCCGTCCTCCGGAGCGGGCAGCCAGGGTTCCGCGACCCGTGTGTCCCGGGTGCGGTCGATGCGGGCGTGTGGGCCCAGCACCGGCCCCACAGCGTGCGCCCTTGCAGGCCGGCGTTGCTCGCTGTGGGGGTGGCGGAAGGGCGTCCCCGGGGGGGGTGCCTTCCACCGTTGTGAGGGGCGCCTGGTGCCAGGCGCTGTCCCTTCCCCGGCCGCCCGTCCTCTGGAGCGGGCAGCCAGGGTTCCGCAACCCGTGTGTCCCGGGTGCGGTCGATGCGGGCGTGTGGACCCAGCACCGGCCCCACAGCGTGCGCCCTTGCGGGCCGGCGTTGCTCGCTGTGGGGGTGGCGGAAGGGCGTCCCCGGGGGGGGGGGTGTCTTCCACCGTTGTGAGGGGCGCCCGGCGTCAGGCGCTGTCCCTCCCCCGGCCGTCCGTCCTCTGGAGCGGGCAGTCAGGGTTCCGCGTCCCGTGTGTCCCGGGTGCGGTCGGTGCGGGCGTGGGGGCCCAGCACTGGCCCCGCAGCGCGCGCCCTTGCGGGCCGGCGTTGCTCTCCTTGGGGGTGGCGGAAGGGCGTCCCCGGGGGGGGTGCCTTCCATCATTGTGAGGGGCGTCTGGTGTCAGGCGCTGTCCCTCCCCCAGCCGCCCGTCCTCTAGAGCGGGCAGCCAGGGTTCCGCGTCCTGTGTGTCCCGGGTGCGGTCGGTGCAGGCGTGGGGACCCAGCACCGGCCCCACGGCGTGCGCCCTTGCGGGCTGGCGTCGCTCGCCGTGGGGGTGGCGGAAGGGCGTCCCCGGGGGGTGCCTTCCACCGCTGTGAGGGGCGCCTGGTGTCAGGCGCTGTCCCTCCCCTGGCCGCCCGTCGTCGGGAGCGGGCAGCCAGGGTTCCGCGTCCCGTGTGTCCCGGGTGCGGTCGGTGCAGGCGTGGGGACCCAGCACTGGTCTCACAGCGTGCGCCTTTGTGGGCCGGCGTTGCTCGCTGTGGGAGTGGCAGAAGGGCGTCCCCGGGGGGGGTGCTCTCCACCGTTGTGAGGGGCGCCCGGTGTCAGGCGCTGTCACTCCCCTGGCCGTCCGTCCTCTGGAGCGGGCAGCCAGGGTTCCGCGTCCCGTGTGTCCCGGGTGCGGTCGGTGCGGGCGTGGGGACTCGGCACCGGCCCCACAGCGTGCGCCCTTGCGGGCCGGCGTTGCCCGCTGTGGGGGTGGCGGAAGGGCGTCCCCGGGGGGGGCGCCTTCCACCATTGTGAGGGGCGTCTGGTGTCAGGCGCTGTCCCTCCCCCGGCCATCCGTCCTCTGGAGCGGGCAGCCAGGGTTCCGCGTCCCGGGTGTCCCGGGTGCGGTCGGTGCGGGCGTGGGGACCCAGCACCGGTCCCACAGCGCGTGCGCCCTTGCGGGCCGGCGTTGCTCGCCGTGGGGGTGGCGGAAGGGCGTCCCCGGGGGGGGTGCTTTCCACCGTTGTGAGGGGCGCCCGGTGTCAGGCGCTGTCCCTCCCCTGGCCGCCCGTCCTCTGGAGCGGGCGGCCAGGGTTCCGCGTCCCGTGTGTCCCGGGTGCGGTCGGTGCGGGCGTGGGGACCCAGCACCGGCCGCACAACGTGCGCCCTTGCGGGCCGGCGTTGCTTGCTGTGGGGGTGGCGGAAGGGCGTCCCCGGGTGGGGTGCTTTCCACCGTTGCGAGGGGCGCCTGGTGTCAGGCGCTGTTCCTCCCCCGGCCGCCCGTCCTCTGGAGCGGGCAGCCAGGGTTCCGCGTCCCGCGTGTCCCGGGTGCGGTCGGTGCTGGTGTGGGGATCCAGCACCGGCCCCGCAGCGTGCGCCCTTGCGGGCCGGCGTTGCTCGCTGCGGGGGTGGCGGAGGGGCGTCGGCGGGGGGGGGTGCTTTCCACCGTTGTGAGGGGCGCATGGTGTCAGGCGCTGTCCCTCCCCTGGCCGCCCGTCCTCTGGAGCGGGCAGCCAGGGTTCCGCGTCCCGCGTGTCCCGGGTGCGGTCGGTGCGGGCGTGGGGACTCAGCACCGGCCCCACAGTGAGCGCCCTTGCGGGCCGGCGTTGCTCGCTGTGGGTGTGGCGGAAGGTCGTCCCCGGGGGGGGTGCCTTCCACCGTTGTGAGGGGCGCCTGGTGTCAGGCGCTGTCCCTCCCTCGGCCGCCCGTCCTCTGGAGCGGGCAGTCAGGGTTTCGCGTCCCGTGTGTCCCGGGTGCGGTCGGTGCAGGCGTGAGGACCCATCACCGGCCCCACAGCGTGCGCCCTTGCGGGCTGGCGTTGCTCGCTGTGAGGGTGGCGGAAGGGCGTCCCCGGGGGGGGTGACTTCCACCGTTGTGAGGGGCGCCTGGTGTCAGGCGCTGTCCCTCCCCCGGCCGCCCGTCCTCTGGAGCGGGCAGCCAGGGTTCCGCGACCCGTGTGTCCCGGGTGCGGTCAATGCGGGCGTGTGGACCCAGCACCTGCCCCACAGCGTGCGCCCTTGCGGGCCGGCGTTGCTCCCTGTGGGGGTGGCGGAAGGGCGTCCCCGGGGGGGATGCCTTCCGCCGTTGTGAGGGGCGCCTGGCGTCAGGCGCTGTCCCTCCCCCGACCGCCCGTCCTCTGGAGCGGGCAGCCAGGGTTCCGCGACCCGTGTGTCCCGGGTGCGGTCGATGCGGGCGTGTGGACCCAGCACCGGCCCCACAGCGTGCGCCCCTGCGGGCCGGCGTTGCTCGCTGTGGGGGTGGCGGAAGGGCGTCCCCGGGGGGGTGCCTTCCACCGTTGTGAGGGGCGCCTGGTGTCAGGCGCTGTCCCTCCCCCGGCGGCCCGTCCTCTGGAGCGGGCAGCCAGGGTTCGGCGACCCGTGTGTCCCGGGTGCGGTGGATGCGGGCGTGTGGACCCAGCACCTGCCCCACAGCGTGCGCCCTTGCGGGCCGGCGTTGCTCGCTGTGGGGGTGGCGGAAGGGCGTCCCCGGGGGGGGTGCCTTCCACCGTTGTGAGGGGCGCCTGGTGTCAGGCGCTGTCCCTCCCCCGGCCGCCCGTCCTCTGGAGCGGGCAGCCACGGTTCCGCGACCCGTGTGTCCCGGGTGCGGTCGATGCGGGCGTGTCGACCCAGCACCGGCCCCACAGCGTGCGCCTTTGCGGGCCGGCGTTGCTCGCTGTGGGGGTGGCGGAAGGGCGTCCCCAGGGGGGGGTGCCTTCCACCGTTGTGAGGGGCGCCTGGTGTCAGGCGCTGTCACTTCCCCGGCCGCCCGTCCTCTGGAGCAGGCAGCCAGGGTTCCGCGACCCGCGTGTCCCGGGCGCGGTCGGTGCGGGCGTGGGGACGCAGCACCGGCCCCACAGCGTGCGCCCTTGCGGGCCGGCGTTGCTCGCTGTGGGGGTGGCGGAAAGGGGTTCCCGGGGGGGGTGCCTTCCACCATTGTGAGGGGGCCTGGGGTCAGGCGCTGTCCCTCTCCCGACTGCCCGCCCACTGCTGGGTGGGTTGCCGGGGTTCGTTGGGTGTGTGCGGTGTGTGTGGTTTCTGTGCCGTGCGTGTCGTGGTGCGTGGTGCCGCTCTTCCCTTGGTCCTCCGGTGCTCCCCTCTCCGGTGTCTCGGTGCGGTGTTGTGCTCGCCGTGTGCCCGCCGTGTCCCCTCCCCTGTGCGCGCCCCTTGCTCGTTCGCTGGCTACCCCTTGTTCCTTTCGCGGCTTCGTTGCTCTTTACCCTTTCCTCTACCCTTCTCCCTGGCATGCACTTTTTCCCTGCCTCCGCTTTGTTGTGTGTCTCTGTCTTTTTCCTTGTCGGCCCGGGCTTCCTCCCTTGAACCTGCGTAGAGAGAGGAGAGGGCGTAAACAGGCGTGCGGCGGCGGCGGTTTTGTCGCGACACGGCACCTCGAGCTGGCTGGTACGTCATGCGACATGCGTGTGCGACCGGCGTGTGCGTAGGTTTATTGCCCCACTTGCTCCCGTCTTGACTCCACACCCCTTTTGCCGCTACCTTTACTCGTTGCCCGTTCCGCGTGCGCGGCGTGACATGCAACATACCTGTTTCTTTCCCCACTACCTTAACGTGTCCTAGTCCCCCCGCCTTGCCGGGCTTTCGCTAATGTGAGACGACGGCACGACGCAATACTTGCCTAAGCGTCTAAGACAACCCTACTTTAATGCCCGGACGACGCAAACAGGAGCATACGCTTCTCCTTGGGACCTGTGAGGAGAAGAGAACGTGGGTGCATGCACGTGTGTTTGTCGAGACCCGGCACACGTCGGCGCTATGCTATTTGTGTGTATGCTCCCGTGTCCCCCTCCCTGGCTATTTGTGTGTTCTAATCAGCGCAACAAAAAGGGTGGTTGTGCTGTAAGAGCAGTTGTCACGGTTGCCCCGCATTGCACCGCAGGGCAGGACCGTTAGCCCCCCGTGACAACCACTCCCTGGCCGAAGGCCATTTCTTTTGTCCCCCTCTCGGTTGGTGGCGCGGGCCGGGCGGTTGGCGACGTGGCACGACATGGTAACATACTTGCGTTCTTGGTGGCGGTGTGTGGCTTGCCTACTATTTGTTTGCATGCGGCGGCATACCTTTTGTCCCCTTTCGCTCTCTTTCGCCTCCTACATAAGCGGGCGTGCGGGTGGGCGGTGGGCACGTCTCGGTTACGCCTCGTGGTCACCTCTTACTTTTGTTGGTGTGGTTGCCGTTCTCGTCTCGTGTTCGTTGCGTAGCGTAGCGTGGCATGCAACATACTTGGACCCGACTAGTCACGTGTGTATGTTTAGTTTTTGTTTGTGTGTTTTTTTTTGTGTGTGTTGTGCTTCACCTCGGTTCCCCCTTGCTTGTCCCTTCATACCATTTTGCTCGTCCGTGGCGGTGATGGCCTTGCGGCGTGCCGGGCACGCACGTGCGGGCATACTTTTCTTTCCCTATGTGAGCGGGGGTGAGCATAGGCATTCATTCGGTGTCACCTCTTGTTGGTTTTCCTTGCCGGTGCGGTTTTCGTTGCGCTTTTCGTGGCAGCGCACTTTGGCGTTGCTTGACACGTAACTTCCTTGTATTGCGTTTGTTACGGCGTTATGCATACAATATATGGCATATAACATACTTGCTTTTCGGCGGCCGGTGGCGTTGTTGTTGCTTGTGTGTATTTTTCATGCATGACATGCAACATACTTGTGTACTTGTGCGGCTTCTTTTTTCTTTTGTTGTGATCCCCTTCGCGTGTTACGGTGTCGTCGTATTCCCTACGTGAGCGGGCTTGCATTGCTTGGTCGTGTACTTGTGGTATATCTCCACTGTGGTGCGGTTCGTTACATACTTGTTCTCTCCTTGTCTACCTCTTACCGCGTTGTGCTTGTTTCGTTGGTTTCTAGCGTTGCGCGGCACATAACATACTTGCTTGTCGGCGGCCGGTGGCGTTGCTGTTGTCTATGTGTTGTTTGTTTTGGGGCGCGCACAAGTCCCTAGCGCCTAGAGCACGCACTTTGCTAGCTGGTTTGGGGCAAGCAACGCTCAGCTCCTTCGCCGTCGCGACTCTCTTGTTCGTCCTTTTTGGTGAGTGTCCTAAATTTTGCGACCTCGCCAAACAGCGGCGTAAAATTGTTGGGTAGGTTTCTGAGGTCGGAAAAGACGATTTTTCGCTTTATTTCTTCTGGCGGTGCGTCATTTTCTTGGTATTTTTTTTTCTTCTGCTGCGATCGCGCGACGTCCGGCGCCACTCCTTTCTATTATTGACATTGGCGCAGAAGTGGCAGGGCGCAGACAAGCGAGGGACACTTTGACGGCCTGGAGACTTGCGCGCAATCAGCCCATTCAGGAGAGAGCTCAGGGCGGGGATCAGTCGCTCAAGTCTCTCTTGCCCAGGTAGGAGCTTCCAAGGAAGAGACGTGGAGCTTCGTCCTAAGCCTGGAGAGGTACTGCATGAAGGGGGTGTTGATCCGCGGCAGAAAGGATGAGACGGGTTCCCAGGTGTCATGGGACGGCTTGTAGCCTAGCCAACACACCTTGAACTCCACGCCTCCAGTCGCCGAAGCGTTTAGACACTGGGCAAGAATGTTCTCGACGGTCTAGTCGTCCAGCTCAGCATGGTCGTCGTCTGAAACGGCTTCACGGGCAGTATAGTCCAGGGAGACATGCTTCCAGCAGATGTTGTGCTCACGTACACGGAGGTGACTCTCATGCTGCTCTTCTAACTGTCCGAGGACGACGTTGACACGGTAGGTGTCCTCACCAATCCTGCGGACTACCTCTCCGGGTGTGAACCAGGTATTGGAGCGGTGACTGCCCATAGGCTGGTGTCTCAATACCCACACTGGGTCACTGCCCCTGAACTTCCGCGCTGTTGACTCCGAGGCGGTCTTGGCTCGCAGGGCAAGCTCATTCTTGATGTGCTGTCTGATCTCCCGTGCCGTTATCACCTGTCGCTCAAAAAACTCCTCGGCACCCGTAGCCATGCCATCACCTGACAACGGAAATCCGCGCTCCAGGCGGTCCCCGCCAAGGAGAATCTGGTGAGGCGACAACCCAACCGTTGTGAGGGGGCCGTGTTTGGCCTTGAGAGCGGGCAGGATCCGGGACCAGCTACGGCGCTTGTGGTTGAGGTTTTTTTTGCGCAGCTTCACCCACAGCTGCCTTCCAGCCACTTCAGCTCCGCCAGTGGACCGGATGCGCTAGGCAACGCTCTTGGCATGGCGTATTCTCATGAGGGAAAACATGGCCTTGAACCAGCCGCCTTTGAACTGAGGTGCACAGTTGCTGAAAATAGTGCGGGAGAAGCCAAAGAAGTTCGGCCCGTGGCGAACGAGCATGACTGCAACCACCTTGCCTAGCGATCCGTTATTGTGCGCCGGTACGACCACAACGTAGCCCGCGTGTCGGTCCACACAAAGGACCACACAATCAAAAACTTCCTTTCCAGCGTGCACTTCAGGCATGGGGAAGACATCCATGGCCATGCTCTCTTTGGGCTGGTCAGGAATCGGCGTCCATTGGGCTTCCTTCTTGACGTTCCAACTGTCAGGATTGCAGGCTTCACAGACGAATCCACCCTTCCTGACCAGCGTGAGGGCATTGTAGAGGCCCATCGCGTCGCTTTTGAACCCGCGCTGCATGTCCAAGGCCTGCTTCTTCGCGCTGCATTGCGTCATGTGGTGGTGCCAAACCTGGCACAGCTCCAGCACCCCAGACTCCGATACTAGGAAGTTACCATTCCAGTACAGCTTGCCATCTGCCTATGTGATTGCCTGAGGTCACTTCTGCCCGTCGTCAGGGTCAATCACAGCCTCATACTTGGACTGGAATACCTCAGACTTGGCGTAGTTGTCGGTCCAGTCGTCTTGGAGGCATGTCTCTAGGAAGAGGTGCTCGTCGGACTAAGCATCCTCTGGGGCGCGTGCGTGGACCGCCCGGCTCACCCGCCTTCTGAGGGGAGCTTCAGCAGCTATGACGACGAAGCATTTCACTCCCTCCTCCTCCGTCATGCGTTCCGTATCGATGATCTTGTGGGCCTAAGCGGTCTTTGCGTCGTAGCCATGGGCAGACACATCCCTCAAGTCCTTGCTGGCAGGAGAGACCCATCTACTCAGACAGTCTGCCACGGCGTTGTCCGTTCAATGAATGTAGACCACCTCAGGTCAAACTTTGCCAAGCTCTCGTGCTATGTGGCTCTTTGGGTGGCTTGTCCTGGAGAGGGTGTCCATGTTTTCCTTGTGCCACAACTGCAGATTCTTCTGGTCCAAGCATACCGTGATAGGATGCCCCTTCCGGCCCGGGGATTGAGGGGTTGCACAGTGCAAAAAGACCGTGAAAGGATGTAAGGCTATGTAGCTGGTCCAGTTCCTTAGAGCAAGAACATAGACACACACCTCCTCCTCACAGAACGTCCACGTGCGTCTCTGGCCTTCTGCCAGGACCCGGTTCCAGAAGGCCACAGGCAAGTGCCCTCAATCATCAAGCACCTGCTCCAACACCGCGTCGATCGCGTAGTCAAAGGCGTCTGTGCCCAGGACGAACCCTCGGTCAGGATTCACGAGGTGCAGAACCACTGCGGAGAGCAGCGCTTGCTTCATTACCCAAAGCGCGGTCGGATCCCTTATTCCAGACCACAAGAGACGCGTGCGCTAGCTCTCCGTGCCAGAATGAAGTAAAAGAATAGGTAAAACACGACGAAAAACTTTCTAAATAGCTGAGAATAAAGCTAATTAGCATAAAAAACGCACAGGCCAAAAAGCGCGCTCCGAAACGCGTTAAAACACGACGAAAATGTTTTCGCTCTTAAATAGGTGAATAGTCAACGCCGTAAGCACCGTAACGCTTCTAGGAACATAACGTTGTCTCCCACGTCGTCTAACAGTGCAAAGAAAGACCCGTCGCGACCTGCGCGTAAACCTAGAAAAAATTTTCTAACCCGCCGCGTTCCTTCGCCCTGCTTCTTTTGATTCTCTTCCCATTTCCATGCACCTACCTCCCCTCCCTCGGGCGCACCCTCACCCCTTTCCGTCAGCTTAGGCAACCGGCCCCCGGGGAAACGCGGTCAACCCCTTGCAACGAAGACCGCCATCTTTGAGGTCGCGGGGCAACATGTAAGACAGAAATGTAACCTTGGTATTGCTGCCTGCCTGCGTGCATGAGTTGGGTAGTGTCTAGTTTTCTAGTGGGAAACATTTTAATTTTTTGGTTTTCCGAAAATTTTCCAAGGAGCGGAGAAACAGCGGGGGATTTTTGGCAGAGGAAAAAAGGACAAACGCACAACACGGCCAGACGGCACAGCACCACAAGGCAGCACGGCACCACGGGACACAGCACAGGGCGCAGGACACCGCAGGACACCGCACCAGCACGTCAGACAGCAGGGCGGGCGGCCTGAGGCCGGACAAGGACACCAGGGCCGACATGCGCAACCAGAAAGCAAAACCAGGCAAGCAGACCCACCAGAAAACACGGGCAGCGACACCAGGCACCAAACAGCGCCCAAACGGCGGCGGAGCACGGCACAGGGCGACACAACAGGGGCACAGCACACAACACGACAAAGAACAGCACAACGCGCAACAGACGGCGCCAAGGAGCAACACAGCGCCACGTCGACCACAGAACAAAGCAAAACGGACAGCAGGGCACCACAGAACGGCACCACACGGCAACACAGAGCCACAGAACACGGGACACAGCACAGGGGAGCGGGACGCCACAACAAACCAAAGCACGCAGCAGGGCGACGGGCCACGCGCCAGGCAGGTCCACCAGCGCCAAAGCACGCCAGCGGAAAACAACAGCGGGCAACCAGACCCAGCAGCGACCACCCAGCAGCCACAGGCAGCAGCACACAGCACCAGCCAGCGCGAACGAAGCAACAGGGCAGCACCAGCAAGAAACAACGCAGACGGCAGCCCCAGACCGCAGCGCACACACCACACACAGGGCCGCACGGGGAGAGGGAAAAAGGAACCCAGCCAGGCGGAACAGAGGCCAAGAGCACCAAGAGCACCTGGAACCACGGAAAAGCGGGAGGGCAAAAAAAAAACAAGGAAAAAAAAAGGGAAAAAAACAAACAAAAAGAGAGAGAGAGAGAGACGGCGGGAGGGGTGGGCGGAGACAGAGCGCCGAGGCCCAGGGCACTCAGGGCCGGAATCAACGGAAAAGCCGAGACAAGAGAGAAGGGGAGAGGGGGCAAAAAAAAGGAAGATCAAAAGGGGGAAAAAAAAAAGGGAAGGAGGAAATGGAGGGGGGGGACAACAAAGCGCCAAGGCCCGGGGCGACGAAGGCAGCAACACAAAGGACCGCGGGGAGGGTGTAGGAGGGGGAGCAAACCAAAAAAAAATGGAAAGAAAACACCGAAAAACGGGACGGGGGGGGGAAGGGAGCAAAAACAAAAAAAGGAGGGGCAAGAGGGCGCAAGGGGGCAGAAAACGCAGGACACCAAAGCAAAACCAAGGAAAAAAAAAGGAAACAAAAAAAGGGGGGGGCTAGGAGCGTACGCGGAGCGGCAAGGCCCAGGGCACCCCGGGCTGGGAAGCACAAAAAGCCGGAGACAGCGGGGGCGCAAGAGGGGAGGAGGGAAGAAAGAGGAAAAACAAACCAAACAAAAAAAAAGAAAAGAAAGCGCGGGCAACCCCAGCCCGGAGGGGGCCGATCAAAGACGAAGAACAAAACGGCCACAGGAAAGGTGAGGCGCACCATAACGCGCCCGGGAGGCCGGCCCGCCCGACCCGGCCAAGAAGAGAACGCACACACACAGGCGCGGGACCCGGGTGTGGCGTCCTCCAACCCAAAAAGGGAGGTGTCGGCTTCCACACGAAACAGCTCCAGTGCGCCGGCTGAGTCCCCCTTGGAAAGATAGACGGTACGGGAAACCGGACGCAGCCCAAGACCGAAGCCGGAGAGACCCCCCGGGGACAACCCCATCGCGGGGCCCCGAACGGGTACGACGCGGAGCGCGCCCAGCGCCCTTGCCTCGGCAGGGGCCAGCGGCAGGCACAATGAGCCCAGTTGTTGGCCGGCCTCAACGTGCCCCGCGCAGCCGCCCAGTAAAGCCTGGGGCGACAGCCACCGGGGTGGGAGAAGGCACCACAGCGACAGAAACGCTCACCGGAGCACCGAGAGCGACCGGAGCGGACGTGGCGCGGCGCACCAACGCGGGGCCACGAGGCACGCCAGAGGGGCACGCCGCCGGCCACAACCACGGCACGAGTACAGATGCCAAGCCACAACGGCCACCGGCTGCCGCAAACCCGGAAAGCGCGCACAACACACGATGAGCCGCGGCACAAGAGAAGGAGCCAAGGACAGCCCGGCCCCCACGCCCACACACCGCACCCACAGCCAGTGGGTAGTGGGCCCCGGCCGCACGCCCCATAGGACAGGCGACCGGGGGTGGGAGAGCGCCTGACCCCGGACGCCCCACACCCAGGCAAGAGGCGCCCCCTCCAGGGCGACCTTGTGCCGCTCCCACAGCGCGCAAAGCCAGCTCGCAAAGGCGCGCGCTGTGGGGTTGGTGACGGGTCCCCACGCCCACAGCCCCCGCATACACAGCCAGTGGGTAGTGGGCCCCGGCCGCACACCCCAAAGGATCGGCGGTCGGGCGTAGAGGAGCGCCAGACCCCGGACGCCCCACACCCAGGCAAGAGGCGCCCCCCCCCCGGGGCACCCGCGTGCCGCCCTCACATCGCGCAAAGCCAGCTCGCAAGAGCGCGCGCTGTGGGGTTGGTGACGGGTCCCCACGCCGACATACCCCGCACCCACAACCAGGGGATAGTAGGCCCCGGCCGCACGCCCCAAAAGGACGGGCAATCGGGGTTGGAAGAGCGCTTGACCCCAAACACCCCACACCCAGGCAAGAGGCGCCCCCCCCCCTGGGCGACCTCGTACCGCCCCCACAGCTCGCAAAGCCGTTTCGCAAGAGCGCGCGCTGTGGGGTTGGTGACGGGTCCCCAAGCCCGTACCGCCCGCCCCCACAGCCCGTAGTTAGTGGGCCCCGGCTGCACGCCCCAAAGGACGGGCGGTCGGGGGTGGGAGAGCGCCCAACCCCGGACGCCCCACACCCAGGCAAGAGGCGCCCCCCCCCGGGCGCCCTCCTGCCGCCCCCACAGCGCGCAAAGCCAGCTCGCAAGAGCGCGCGCTGTGGGGTTGGTGACGGGTTTCGACGCCCACACCCCCCGCATACACAGCCAGTGGGTAGTGGGCCCCGGCTGCACGCCCCAAAGGATCGGCAGTCGGGCGTAGAAGAGCGCCAGACCCCGGACGCCCCACATGCAGGCAAGGGGCGCCCCCCCCCCGGGCACCCTCTTGCCGCCCTCACATCGCGCAAAGCCAGCTCGCAAGAGCGCGCGCTGTGGGGTTGGTGACGGGTTTCGACGCCCACATACCCCGCACCCACAGCGAGTGGGTAGTAGGCCCTGGCCGCACGCCCCAAAAGGACGGGCAATCGGGGGTGGAAGAGCGCTTGACCCCGGACACCCCACACCCAGGCAAGAGGCGCCCCCCCCCGGGCGCCCTCGTGCCGCCCCCACAGCTCGCAAAGCCAGCTCGCAAGAGCGCGCGCTGTGGGGTTGGTGACGGGTCCCCAAGCCCGTACTGCCCGCCCCCACAGCCCGTAGTTTGTGGGCCCCGGCTGCACGCCCCAAAGGACGGGCGGTCGGGGTCGGGAGAGCGCCCGACCCCGGACGCCCCACACCCAGGCAAGAGGCGCCCCCCCCGGGCGCCCTCGTGCCGCTCCCACAGCGCGCAAAGCCAGCTCGCAGGAGCGCGCGCTGTGGGGTTGGTGACGGGTCCCCACGCCCACATACCCCGCACCCACAGCCAGTGGGTAGTGGGCCCCGGCCGCACGCCCCAAAAGGACGGCGATCGGGGGTGGAGGAGCGCTCGACCCCGGACGCCCCACACCCAGGCAAGAGGCGCTCCCCCCCCCGAGCGCCCTCGTGCCGCCCCCACAGCGCGCAAAGCCAGCCCGCAAGAGCGCGCGCTGTGGGGGTGGTGACGGGTCCCCAAGCCCGTATCCCCCGCCCCCACAGCCCGTAGTTAGTGGGCCCCGGCTGCACGCCCCAAAGGACGGGCGGTCCGGGTTGGGAGAGCGCCCGACCCCGGACGCCCCACAGCCAGGCAAGAGGCGCCCCCCCTGGGCGCCCTCCTGCCGCCCCCACAGCGCGCAAAGCCAGCTCGCAAGAGCGCGGGCTGTGGGGATGGTGATGGGTCCCCACGCCCGCACCCCCCGCACCCACAGCCAGTGCGTAGCGGGCCCCGGCCGCACACCCCAAAGGACGGGCGGTCGGGAGTGAGAGGGCGCCGGACCCCGGACGCCCCACATGCAGGCAAGGGGCGCCCCCCCCGGGCGCCCTCGTGCCGTCTCCACAACGCGCGAAGCCGGCTTGCAAGAGCGCACGCTGTGGGGTTGGTGGCGGGTCCCGACGCCCGCTGCCCCCGCACTGGCAGCCAGTGGGTGGTGGGCCCCGGCCGCACGCCCCAAGGACGGGCGGTTCGGCGTGGGAGAGCACTCAACCCCGGACGCCCCACAGGCAGGCACGAGGCGCTCCCCCCGGGCGCCCTCGTGCCACCCCCACAGCGCGCAAAGCCACCTCGCATCAGCGCCCTCTGTGGGGTTGGTGACGGGTCTCCAAGCCCTCAAACCCCGCACCCACAGCCAGTGGGTAGTGGGCCCCTGGCCGCACGCCCCAAAAGACGGGCGGTCGGGGGTGGGAGAGCGCCCAATCCCGGACGCCCCACACACAGGCAAGAGGCGCCCCCCCGGGGCGCCCTCGTGGCGCCCCCACAGCACGGAAAGCCAGCTCGCAATGGCGCGCGCCGTGGGGTTGGTGACGGATCCCCACGCCCACACCCCCCGCACCCACAGCCAGTGGGTAGTGGGCCCCGGCCGCACGCCCCAAAGGACGGGCAGTCGGGCGTGCATGAGCGCTGAACCCCGGACGCCCCACACCCAGGCAAGAGGCGCCCCCCCCCGGGCACCCTCGTGCAGCCTCCACAGCGCGCAAGGCCAGCTCGCAAGAGCGCGCGCTGTGGGTATGGTGACAGGTCCCCACGCCCGCAGCCCCCGCACCCACAGCCAGTGGGTAGTGGGCCCCGGCCGCACGCCCCTGAGGACGGGCGGTCCCGGACGGGAGAGCGCCCGACCCTGGACGCCCCACACCAAGGCAACAGGCGCCCCAGCCCGGGCGCCCGCGTGTCGCCCCCACAGCGCGCAAAGCCAGCTCGCAAGAGTGCGCGCAGTGGTTTTGGTGACGGGACCCCACGCCTGCACTCCCCGCACCCACAGCCACCCGGTAGCGGGTCCCGGCTGCACGCCCCAAAGGACGGACGGTCGGGCGTGGGAGAGCGCCCAACCCCGGACGCCCCACACCCAGGCGATAGGCGCCCCCCCCGGGTGCCCTCGTGCCGCCCCCACAGCGTGAAAAGCCAGCACACAAAAGCAGGCCTGCCCGCAGGGGGGCGCGCGACCCCAAGCAAGGCAAGGGGAGGAAGTGACCGGGCCACCCCCCCACGAGCTAAATAGGCGGAGCACGGAACCGCGGCAGGAAACGCAGAGGGGCACGAACCGCCTGGAACGGCCCTACCGGCGCCCTGCACCGGAACCGCATGTAGTGCGCGCGCTACTAGGACCCGGAGGGGGGGGGAGGCGCGTACGCCGCGGGAGCACGAGCGCACACACACGCAATGGACACGCGGCGCGGACCCGAAGGGCAGCCAGACCGGGCCCGCGGAACGCACACACCGCATGGAATGGCGTACCGGCAGGCGAAGGGAAGGGACACCCGGGCGAGACAACCCGGACCACGCACCGCGAGGGACGCGAGGGCAGGGAGGAGCCCAAGGGGAGACGTAAGAACCGGCACCGGCCCCGACCCCCCAGGCCAGCCGCGAGCGCCGCGCACACACGACCAGGGCACTGCACCCGCCAAGGCAGTAGTAGCACACAGTGCTACGCCCCAGCCCCCCGGCTAGGCAGCCTCCGCGCCAGCCCATGGGGTTCCCACTGGCGACAACCCAGTAGCACGGGCCCGGCGGCGCCGGCAGCCCGTGCGACCACGCATCAGGGGGGTGGCGTAGTGGGTAAGCGCCTGCAACCACGGTTGCTAAGTGACGCACTGACTGGGGAGTGGCGAAATACGGAAGCCGGGGAGGGACAGGGCTCCGAGCCCCGTGAACCCGGGGGACTCCGCCAACAGGCAGGAGGTGTGTCACCATCTTCCACTGCAGTGCCGCCCAAAACAAGGGTCAGCGTCTGCAGGAAAGGGGCCGCCTTCAATGCTGCAAGCGCCTCTGGGCCACGTTCCCCAACAGAGTTGGCTTCCAGATTGGGACTTAGGACTTGCAGCGCGGCGGCATCTTTCAGTGCAGCCAGGGCCTGTGCACCCTCTTCGCCAAAAACGTTGGCTTCCATATTAAGGGTCAGAATACGCAGTGAGGAGGCCTCTTTTAATGAAGCCAGTGCATTGGCATCACTTGCCTCCAGGGAATTGTCACGCAAATCAAGGGTCAAGGTTCCAAGTGAAGGGGCTTCCTTCAGTGCTGCAAGCACCTGTGCACGCCCTTGCCCCACTCCATTGGCTTCCAGATTGAGGCTCAGGGTGTGCAGTAAGGGAGCCTCCTTCAGGGCAGCAATGGCTTGTACACCGCTGTCATGTGTGACAGCATCACAGACAGCACTCGAATGTTCCCAACCAGTGATGTTATCTTCGGTACAATGGCATCTGCTTCCCATTTCAATTTCATATACGGCATTCCCAACAACATCCACAACGTCTTGCAGCTTTCGCCAAGAGACTCAGATTCCACGAGATCAGCATTGTGTCCCCAGACATCATGAGGGAGGCTCAACCACATGCTGTACTGCAAATGCTATTTATAAGGAGGCGAGACAGAGAGTCGGGTCAGGTGAAACGGCAGGATTGAAGGAAGGAATGAGTGGGAGGCTGGGTGCGCCTAACTCATGCCAGGTTTATATTGGTGCAGAGGGGCATCCAGGCAACTTCAGTCCGGTGGGGAGGATATCATCGGGCCCGACCAGGTGGCTTCCGGGTCCGAAGAACGTCTAGTACCCGAAACGTCAAACCTAAAACCTCAAACGTCATGAGGGAAAACATGGCCTTGAACCAGCCGCCTCTGAACTGGGGTGCACAGTTGCTGAAAATAGTGCATGAGAAGCCAAAGACTTTCAGTCCGTGGTGAACGAGCATCACTGCAACCACCTTGCCTAGCAATCCCTTTATGTGCGCCGGTACGACCACAACGTAGCCCGCGTGTCGGTCCACACAAAGGACCACACACTCAAAAACTTCCTTTCCAGTGTGCACTCCAGGCAGGGGGAAGACATCCATGGCCATGCTCTCTTTGGGCTCGTCAGGAATCGGTGTCCATTGGGCTTCCTTCTTGACGTTCTGACTGTCAGGATTGCAGGCTTCACAGACGAATCAACCCTTCTTGACCAGCGTGAGGGCATTGTAGAGGCCCATCGCATCGCTTTTGAACCCGCGCTGCATGTCCAAGGCCTGCTTCTTCGGGCTGCATTGCATCATGTGGTGGTGCCAAACCTCGCACAGCTCCAGCACCCCAGACCCCGGTACTAGGAAGTTACCATTCCAGTACAGCTTGCCATCTGCCTCCGTGATTGCCCGAGGTCACTTCTGCCCGTCGTCAAGGGTCAATCACAGCCCGGTACTGGGACTCGAATACCTCAGACTTGGCGTAGTCGTCGGTCGAATCGTCTTGGAGGCACATCCCCAGGAGAAGGTGCTCGTCGGACTAAGCATCCTCTGGGGCGCGTGCGCGGACCGCCGGGCTCACCCTCCTTCTGAGGGGAGCTTCAGCAGCTATGACGACAAAGCATTTCACTGCCTCCTCCTACGTCATGTGCTCCGTATTGAAGCGGGTTGCTGGGGGTCACGCTAGACACCCTCCTTGACACCGCCGGCCTTGTTGCCTTTTGCCCGAGCTCTGATGCTTTCAGTCAACGGATCGAAAACCCTTCGCCTTTGCGATGTCGATTTTTGACCAAATACTCCTTTTGCATTTTCTCCAAAACTCGTGAACCAGTCCAGTTTCGTGAAAACCCTCCAACGCTGTCCTCCATCAGCATAAGACACGGAGCATGAAGACCTTTTGAAGCAGATTTGGCTCAGTGTTGCACAAATTCTTGTACGGGCCTTGTCCACCCTGACACATTCTGAGCTGCAAAATGCAGGGAGGACAGAATGTAATAATAAAATGCATAAAAACACACAAGGTATTTACACTGCACTGTCAACAGGCGACATCTGCCCTTTTTTCTGTGATCTGACGCTGGCACGGGGATTACGCGTCCCCTTTTGCGGCGCCTGCGGCTCGGCCTGCCGGTCTGTTGCCGGCCTGCCGACGATCTGTTGCCGAGCCTCTCAATAAGCCACTTGGTGGCCAGCAGGGAGGCATACCGAATCTGCGTCACCCCCCTCCTTAAAAGCTTTGTGTGGCGCTATGCAAACACACATAGCTCCAGGAAGAGGCGAGGCACACTGCTTACGCTCGACCTGTATGGAAAAAAAAATTCGACTGGATACCCCATGACCCGAAGGTACACGGCTAACCACCTTGCCCAGTATGCACCAAGCACGGGTACAGAAACCCAGCGGCACTGTGCAGAGCCAAGGTGTCACTCAAGCCATCTCCTGGCAGCCAGGGCGCGACTAAAATCGGCCCAGCTATATATGCGCCCATCTGGGCCATACACGCACAGATGCTAAAAAAAACCTTAACAGATCCTATTACCCAGTCCATTCTCCGTGCGAGTCTCAACCAGTGCCCTGATACACTGGTCCTTCCTCTGTGTCTTGGGCCATCGTACCCCGTCGTATCGAAGCGTAGACCCCAGGTCTTGACATCGGCCGCACGCTCCGTGGCCTTCAACTGGAATCCCACGTCCAGTCCTTCCTCTGTGCTTTGGCGCGGCTCCAACAAATTGGTACACCTCGCTGGGACTTGAGATCGATCGTGCTGCGTCGTACTTGACGCTGGTGCACTGCCGAACTTGCTGGGACTTCGCACGCGTTGCTACAGCACTGCCAACGCTGGCACGTGCTCGTCGTCGACCGTGGCGCCTGTCTGGGACCTTCGCTGGCGCTGCCGCGATCTGCCGCAAACCGCTGCGTGTCTCTTCTCGGCCGCACGCTGACACTGATCGTCTCGGCATGTTTCCACGTAAGGGCTGGGACGGGCGGACGTCGGATGACAAGAATTTTGAAGCGGGTTGCTGGGGGTCACGCTAGACACCCTCCTTGACACCGCCGGCCTTGTTGCCTTTTGCCCGAGCTCTGATGCTTTCAGTCAACGGATCGAAAACCCTTCGCCTTTGCGATGTCGATTTTTGACCAAATACTCCTTTTGCATTTTCTCCAAAACTCGTGAACCAGTCCAGTTTCGTGAAAACCCTCCAACGCTGTCCTCCATCAGCATAAGACACGGAGCATGAAGACCTTTTGAAGCAGATTTGGCTCAGTGTTGCACAAATTCTTGTACGGGCCTTGTCCACCCTGACACATTCTGAGCTGCAAAATGCAGGGAGGACAGAATGTAATAATAAAATGCATAAAAACACACAAGGTATTTACACTGCACTGTCAACAGGCGACATCTGCCCTTTTTTCTGTGATCTGACGCTGGCACGGGGATTACGCGTCCCCTTTTGCGGCGCCTGCGGCTCGGCCTGCCGGTCTGTTGCCGGCCTGCCGACGATCTGTTGCCGAGCCTCTCAATAAGCCACTTGGTGGCCAGCAGGGAGGCATACCGAATCTGCGTCAGTATCGATGATCTTGTGGGCCAGAGTGGTCTTTGCCTCGTAGCCATGGGCAGACACATCCCTCAAGTCCTTGCCGGCAGGATAGACCCATCTACTCAGACAGTCTGCCACGCCGTTGTCCGTTCAAGGAATGTAAACCACCTCAGGTCAAACTTTGCCAAGCGCTCGTGCTATGTGACTCTTTGGGTGGC
This sequence comes from Eutreptiella sp. 'Long Island Sound 2002', assembly GCA_964036045.1. Classification (NCBI taxonomy): domain Eukaryota; phylum Euglenozoa; class Euglenophyceae; order Eutreptiales; family Eutreptiaceae; genus Eutreptiella; species Eutreptiella sp. 'Long Island Sound 2002'. The sequence continues at coordinate 71,546,354 of OZ038380.1, read as the reverse complement.
TTGTCCTGGAGAAGGTGTCCAGGTTCTCCTTGTGCCACGACTGCAGATTCTTCTGGTCCGTGCAGACGGTGACAGGATATCCTTTCCGGCCCGGGGATTGAGGGGATGCACAGTGCAAAGAGACCGTGAAAGGATGTAAGGCTATGTAGCTGGTCCAGTTCCTTAGAGCCATAACAAAGGCATACACCTCCTACTCATGGAACGTCCACGTGCGTCTCTGGCCTTATGCCAGGACCCGGTTCCAGAAGGCCACAGGCACTTGCCTTCGATCATCAAGCACCTGCTCCAACACCGCGCCGATCACGTAGTTAAAGGCGTCTGTGCCCAGGACGAACCCTCAGTCAGGATTCACGAGGTGCAGACCCACTGCGGACAGCAGCGCTTGCTTCATTACCCAAAGCGCGGTCGGATCCCTCATTCCAGACCAGGTTTTGGACCACTTCTTGGTCTCCTCCCGGTTGCACTTGAGGATTGGCATCATGGGGGGTGCATAACCTGCATACATCTTGATATACCCCTAGTAGTAGTTACAGAACCCCAGATATGCCGGTAGCACGGCACCGTCTTGGGCTTCTCCCAGTGCGGTCGCCGCTAGCTTTGCAGCTCTAGGCTTCTGTTACCCGTTGCCAGCAATGTGCCACTACATCTTCGCTCACTGCGATGGTGCCCTTGTGACTGCTGCCCGTGAGATTTTGCCAGACCAGTAGGTGCGGCACTGTGGTGACGTTGCTCTCATGTGCCTCCAGCAGCTTATCCTAGCTCATGCTGGGGTCTGCTGATGCAATGATCACGTCGTTGACGAAGGGGTCCGCACAGTCGCGCACCGGCTCAAGCAGGTTCGCCAGCATCTGCTGAAAAGCTGTGTTGCCATTGGTAACACCCATGGCTATCACCTTCTACTGGAGGGGTCAAAGTGGGCTGCTCACAGCTCTGCAGGGTTGGGACTCATCGGCAAGAGGCATCTGATGATAACCATGCATCAGATCCATCCCGTGCAGATCCTGCGCTGGAACGTTTTTTGCAGCATGTCCACAATCAGGGGCAGCAGATAGCTGTGGTGCGGCGTTTGAACGTTTACGCCGCAGTAGTCAACCACGAGCCGCCAGTCCCCGGCCACCTTCTCCGGGACGATGAAGCAGGGGGCGGCCCAGTGAGAGTGACAGGGGTCTGGCTGGCCTCTGTCGATGAAATCCCGTACCATTTTCTCTATGCCCTCCTTCCTTTCGCTGCAAGGGCGAAGTTCCGGTGCCGGTACATGTGGGAGTCTGGCTTCTGTCGTTTCTTGGCCTCGCCGTAAGGTCCACGGACAGGCGGGGGGAACACGGGCTTTCCACCGAAGAAGGTACTTCTGTACTTCTCCTTCAGCCTGGTACTGAATCCCTGGAAACTGGGGCACTCGTCGGACTTTGCCTCAGGTTTGGTCGGGCACTTGAACCACTGAACTCACTTGTGCGTATCATTCCCACCTGACTTCGCCTCTTGGAGTCTTCCAAAGTGGTGAATCGGCTCATCTCGGGCCTTGCCGCGGAACAAGGCACCAGAGTTGGTTGCGTTAGGGCCAACTAGTTAGTCTGCGCTGGACATGTGGTCCAACACCCTCTTTACAAAAGTATCCTGTCATAGGAACCAGAAACAATGGCGTCCACTTCCCACCAGGCTTTCTCCTTTCCTTTTCAAACTCGCTTGCTTACACAGTCATAAAAGGGCCCATCCATATACCCCTGAACCAAATCCAGCTTCTCGTTAGAGAGAAGCTCCTCGGATTCACGGATGTCAACGGAGGAAACTGCGAAGCATTGCCTCCAGGGCTCCGCTACCACGCGGTTGACACACATGAAGTCCGTGGCGTCAGCCTGTTCCATGCCCCCGTCCACATAATGGAGTTCCGTTGGCAATCCCCGGGGTGGTATGGGCTGCCCCTTAGCGTCCTGATAGACGCTCTCCTAAGCCGGGAGGAGGACCTTGTTCAAGGTCATATTGGTCAGGGACAACAGCCAATCTCGAGTACTTTCCTCCTCAGTACGGCCCATGGGGGCGACCAGCACAGCCTTGGAACGGTCTTTGCAAATGTTCGCAACCGCGCGTGGGATATCCAATCGGGGACAATGGATGCACATCAGACCTTGATACGGACCCCAGTGCTGCTTCGAGGCAGATTCCTGCGCGCTCCAGTAATTGTCACACACCCGCAGATGGACGGAGGTTGCTGAGGAGCACGCATCGGTAGCCAGATCCGATGCTCCCATATCAGCGACTACTCGGTATGCGAGATCTGGCTTGACACAGTACTCCTGGTTTGTTGGCCCTACGGGCTCGATACCCAATGAGGCTACTTCAAGCTTATGGTGTTCAGGGTGGATTGGTTGGCATTCCATGTGGGGCTCAGGTGACGATAGCCACGACAGCTGGTCATCCTGACACAGGTTCATAGAGGCCTGAGCTGGGAGCACGCCAGAGTCCTTCCCCACCATGGAATCTTACTGGACGATTATGTGCCGGTCCATCTGGGCCTCATAGACGCTTCCCTTCAGGAGGATTTCCTTCTCGAGGTCAGAGCGGCTCAGCTCACGGTGGTTCACGAACTGCAGCGCAAGCTAGGCGTCCTTTGTTCCTCGCGCCATATACTGGCGATTGGTTACCTTCAGCCCGACAGGCCTGCAACTGGTGGTCACGCACTCCGGTGTTAATGGGCCAGCGTTGACCAGACTGACCTGGGCCCTTGTATTGACCAACACGTGAAAGACATTCTCCACTTCCGCGCATAGGGCACGGACTTTGAGGTGAGGCTGCCGCTTGTGTGCAGCCTGGCGCACGGCGTGCAAGCTCACGATCTCCGGCCTTGCTGGAAGCTGCACCAACAACGGGTGCAGGTCTTGGGTAATGGGCTGTGGCAGCCCATCTGCAGCGTCAAGCTGCGGTTTTTGCCATCCTCTCAGTTCCTCGGAGAGATCCTTGAGGAGCTCAAATACATTCTTGGACTCAAAGGAGGACCCGGTGCAAGGGTCGGTGCTCTAACCGGGCACCCTGTTCGGATGCAAGAATCCACCTAGGGCAGTTAGCCCTCCAGCAATCGCCCTCACTCAGCCACTGCAACTGTCCTTTCTCTCAGGCGTTGTCTCCCGCCTTGTGTTTGATGGACGTCCGATTGACCCTAACTGAACCAGCACCCCCCTTTTTAACCGAAGCACCAAACTTTTGTCATTGGAAAACATTGTTTTTTTGCCATTTTGAAGGTACTGTTTTCCACATCTTTCCACAAGATTCACCTTTCATCGAGTTTGCCCATTTTTTTGCTTATTTCAAGGGGGTTCAAACAATTAACCTTTCTTCAAAATCAGAGAGCTTACGGGTCCTTTTCCCCGAAGGAAACGTTTTGTTGGCCAATTAGAAGACTACCAATTTTTGGATTTTCTGGAGAACTATTGATGATGGGCGCTGTTCACAAAACCTGTACATGTCCGCATAAACGACTACTTTTTATAGGAGGCTGAGTGCGCGAGGCGTCGCGCACTCAGCCACATGGGGTGACATTTTCAGGCTTTTTTGACATTGCAAGTGGCATGAAGCAAGAATGGAGCAAAAGCACAACTGCAAGATTCGAAATAGGTTGAAGACTTGAACAGCGGCACAATCAGTGCGCGAGGGCATGCGCACTTGGTGGGACCTGTACACAATTTTGGCAGGTCTGTACTGTTTTGGTATATGTGTCCAATCATTTGTTCGTGCATAAGTGAGTCCTTGCATCAAATAACATGTGCAAACAGTGAGCTCAAGAGTGGCGTTTAGACACCCCTCCTGTAGGCAACCATGTTTCATACGTCCTGTGCAGAGGGGCAACCGGACCGAGCCCGCGGAAGGCACAGACCGCATGGAATGGCGTACCAGTGAGCAAGGGCAAGGAACACCCGGACGGGACGGCCCGCCACACACAGCGCGGGACACGCGGGGCTGGAAGCGGGAGACGGGGAGGACACGACACCAGGCACCGGCCCGACCCCCCCGAACCAGCCGCGAACGCCGCGCACACACGACCAGGGCACTGCACCCGCCAAGGCAGTAGTGGCGCACCGCGCCACGCACCAGCCCCAAGGCTAGGCAGCCTCCGCGCCAGCCCAAGGGGGTCCCACTGGCGACAAGCCAGTAGCACGGGCCCGGCCGCGCCGGCGCCCCGGGCGACCACACATCAGGGGGGCGACGCGGTGGGTAAGCGCCTGCAGCTACGGCTGCTAAGCGATGCACTGACCGGGGAGTGGCGAAATGGGGAAGCCGGGGAGGGACGGGGCCCCCGGCACTGTCAACCCCGGGGACTCCGCCACCAGGCAGGATGTGTGCCATGAAGGGCCCCCCACTAGGTCCCGGTGGGGAGGATATCACCTGGCCCAACCAGGTGGCCCCCTGGGGGTGAAAGGCGTCTAGTACCCGCAAAATCAAACCTCAAACCTCAAACCTCATACGTCCTGTGACCCAAGCTTCTGAAAAACTGTTATACAGCCCCGAAGACCGCAGGCTGGGCACCTCTTTTGTAGATAAATCCACTGAAAAACCTGCATTTTGCGAGGACTGAGGGTAACCCGCTATGTAAATCCAATGCACCTTACATAGTGCACGGCGTGAACAACGAATCCATCCTTTGACCAATCTTGCTGCTGACATGACCCGAGCGGTGCAACATGAGGCAACAATTGAGCCATCAGTGTCTCATTTCGCACGGAATACTCTTTCCCCAGGAGCAGTAAAAACTACATATCCTACATAATCGAGTGTGCGAGGCCTCGCGCACTCCATTTGCTTAAAAACTTTTTTTTTACCCCTGACTACTTGCGTTCTGCCGATAGCCGCCAAAAGGAGTTTTGAGATTCCTCTGTTTTCGAAGCCTGGGCTTTCGGGTGGAAACGCGGGGAAATTGTGCGTCATTTTTTTGGCACACAAATACCGCCCTTTTTGAAATCATCTTAATGCACCAACTTGTTCAGGGGCTGGCTTCCCCCAAGGAGAAACCCTGTGCACAGAAGATAGAGCGTAATGCACAGCCCGGCTGGGCACGCCCGGCTGCCGGAGCCAGGAACCGTTGCCCTAGTGGGGAGAGCGTGGGAACAGGCCAGGTGTACAGGGTCAGGGACCCACAAAAAAATCTGTTTGGTGAAGATTATTTGATTTGTAGAGTGAAATGAAGTGTGCAACAAGAGTTTTTCCCCTGTGTGTGTGTGTCATTTTACGTGTGGTGTGTGAATCACGTCTGTCACCGTGTGTCGTCAGAGCCTGAAAAAGACCTGATCCCCATAGAAAGGGTTGTTTTGGTCGGACACAACAGCTTGTGCCCAAACTGGTAGTGCTGGTGAAACTCTGACAGTTTTCAAAAACCATATTGTTGCCACCCTGAGGGGAAAGCAACAGAGCATGAGCTCCGCAAGAGTACTGCAAAGCACTGAAGGCTGAAGGAAAGAACATGCTGTTCACATGGCCAAAGCTGACCACAAAGTTCAGATTCAAGATACAAACGAAAACACGTCACCGCATTTTACATCGGTTCCAGCCCTCAAATGGGGTCGCCGGAGCCACCGGAAGGCAGCCTAGGGCCCTGCCAAAACACGGGAAGTGGTAATGGCTGAGGTAAGCCTCGGCCAAATTCTATATTGTGCATCGCTTAGAGTGGAGTGCGGCTGGATGCAACAGGCCTTCGGCAGATGCAAGTTGGATCCCAGCTATTGCCGCTGATGAACCCAGGGTTTGTGTGCACAGTTCGCTCACCAGGGAGCTTGGTCGGTCCTCGGGTTGCTCCAACCAATCGAGGTCCTTAGCAACTGTCGTTGGGGGAGCTGAACACCAATAGTCCACCGGTGCCATTTCACTCGTCTCGCCCCTCGGGGTGCAGCAAGAGCTCGCATCATCCCAGAACTTACCTCGAGGTTCAGAAGTACTGGACGAAGTGGTTGAAGCCCTCTCCAGTGTTGGTAGGTTGTTGCTTGCAGTGGAACTTGCGGGAGTGGAGTCAGTATCTTGCAGCGGCGGTTGGTCGGGCACGGCTATTGGTGGTGGCGAGTGAGTCCCTGTAGTGGACAAGGAGCTCAAGCTGTTTTCGAGTGCAGGCAGTGTATCCGAGGCGTGGTCTACTGAGGGATCAACTGGAGACCCTCGGTGTTCAACGAGTGCAACATTGTGGCGCAACATCGGTTCCCATACGGCCGAAGGCGGAGAGATGGGGCCAGCTTTGTTTACTGCTGGTGCGATTGACCCTGCTGATCTGCAGAAAGGCGTTCCTTTCCTTTTGCCAAAACCAGGTGGATGTTTCCGGGTCCTCAATTCTGAAGTGGAGTCGCTGTTCGCAGTAGTTCTCTTGAGAGCACGGGTACGCAATACACAAAAAATGTTCCGAGACTCGAAGTGAGACACATCAGCCTTCGAACAATTCTTTCTCTTGTCTACCTCAATGAAGCCATCTGCATCTGGGTCTCGGCAGTTTAGTTCCTGAGCGTAAGAACGACTTCGGTTTGGAGCTGGTTGATCCTCTGGTGGCGGTCGCAGTCATTGATTGCATCTGCGGCGGCGGTGTTTGCTTGCACGTTGAAAACTGGCTTCTGTGTATGCTGTTGGTTCATCGCATAGTTGACTGCGGTCATTGCCTGTCAGCAGAGAGTGACTGTGCGCTGGTGAAAGAGTACAGGGAAGCGTAACTGCTTGTGTGTGCGTTTTCGGGGATGGCGTGATAAGCGAACGAGAAAAAAGTTCATAATGTGCCAGAAGTTGCTGCAGTTCAATTTCTTGACAGCAGCGGTATGTTTGCGCTTCGTGTAGCAGCAAGCAGTTGGACAGTAGCTGTAAACCGGCCTGCAGCGACTTGGCGTATGCTTCCAATGTTCTTGTGCTGGGCTTGTTGATCATCTCCGCCTGCGTCTGGCGTTTTGTAATCTGGCTGCAGCTTTTTTGATGGGTGTTGCCCAGGACCCCTACATTAGAAAATTCTGTGGGTTAATCGAAGAAAAATAGACACTCAGAACGTGTTACACAAATGCCGCCCTTGAGGTTCAAAGAAGGGTGCAGTTTGCTTGGCCTAACCCTAAGACCATCCTGTGACCGCCCTAGCTGGGGCCCTTGACTTCAGGGGCTCCGCTAAGGGGCGTCGTTGGTCGGGGTGTTCTCGTCCGCAGTGACGTCGTTCACTACGTCAGCATTCTTCTTCCACCGGCCCTCGCCTTTCTGATCCTTGTTCTTCTCCTTGTCGTTGTCTCTATCCTGCCGAGGGACCCAGGATCTCTTGGTTTCGTGGATCTCCTTCGCGAGCTCGCTGCCGACCGCCATCAGTTTTGAGAGCCCGTCCTTGGACGTTTCTACCTTGGCTTTCGGGACGTTTGCCGCCGCACGCTTCTGTGCCCCATGTGCCTTCTTGTTCGCCTTCATGTCGGCCTTGTGGGTGGGGCATGTCCGTTGGTGATGTTGGAAGGAAACATTCCGTTGGTAGCACACGACGCAGCCCTGAGGCTGAGCTCGGAGGAACTCCCAAGACAACAGCAGCTGATCACCGACGCGGCGGTGCTCCTTCTTTTCTCTCTTCCTTCAGACCCTGCTGAAGGGGCTTCCAGGTTCCCTGGTTTCCTCTTTGGTGCAGATTGTTGGCCACGAACTCCCGGAAAGCGGTCTTCGCAGGTTTGTCCTCGTCGTCATCGTCATCCTGACCTTTGCTTCCCGCGGGCTCCATGGCAGCTTCCCACGCTTCGCGCACATAGTGGACACTGCGGTCGCCACCTAGAGAAGGGGAGCAACTGGCAGTGAAAGGTACCACGGCAACCAGACACGTGGTTTAACGCACCAAAATCGCCTAGACCCAGACGACACACACAAGCAATGTCTACCGGGACAGCACAGAGCCACGCTACCAGCCACAACCACGCATGCGTTGCACAAACGGCCTACAGGGGCCCCAATCGAAGGGGACGAGAGCACGGGCAAGTACACATCGTACATGGAGGAGAGACAAAAGTGGGGGAAAGAAAGAGCGCACAAGACCCACCAAAACAGCAAGCAAGGGGAGCCAGAGCCCCGGATCCACGGAGCCTGCCCACTTATAACGGCAACAAACATAAGCAGCACCACATACCATCAAGCTAAAAGACATCCAAGGAGGCACGGAACGCGCACACGTACAACAACAACACAGAAAACCAACACAACATATCAAAATGAACAACAAGAGCAGAAGAACCATGACCCTCAAACACGCACAGTTGCAGGGCGCACACACAGCACAACACACCAACAAAGAACCGGAGCCAAAGAACCATACAATCCTTCCAAGCAAACCCACAACGCACACAACCAACACAACACTTGAACATTTGGAACGAGAGCCAAATAACGTTCGTAACCTTCTTAAAGGAAATAACCGGTTTTTTCTATTATTATATCAAAAATAACCGATCCAATGCGATTATTGTACCTAAAATAACCGGTTCAATGTGATTATTGTATTCAATCGACCAAATTAACCGTTTCTTTCCGATTCATCGGTTATTTCCTATTGTATTTCCGATTGCACCTAGCAAGGCCCACTATTCAAACTTTTTGTCGGGAACTACAAAGTGAGAAAAGAAACCTTTTTTCACTGATTTCTGACTTATATGTCATGTTTTCAAACGAAAAAGGTTTTCCCATCAAAAAATGACATTTTTGTTCTCATCTAAAAATTCTTGGGAACTATTTTTTCTGCCTGAGTGAGATCATCGGTGATGTCAGCAAAACTGTGACATCGATGATGACGTAGCTTCATTTACATGCACCAAAAAATTGTTTTCCAATACAAAAATGTTGGCACTCAAATTTCTTTTTCAAATCTAAAAATGTTTCCGAACTATTTTCTATAATTCTTTTTTGTATATTTTTTTCAGTTGCAAAATGGGACGCCGTGGGAAGAGTGTTGCCAAACCTGCTGCTCCAGAGAGACTACCCAAAGGGTCCAACCGGTAAACCACTGCAAACACACCATCATTTGGCTGATCCTCTTGGACAATCTGATACCTAGGAGGTGGAGGACATCGTTGCAGACAGACTTGCAAAAAATCCAGTTTTCGGGATATCAGAGAAGCAGTGGCATGTTCATTTGAAGGGTTACCCTGTTTCAGCCCGAACGTGGGAGCCCTCGGAACACCTCACGTCCATTAGAAGGGTTACCCTGTTCCAGCCCGGACGTGGGAGCCCTCGGAACACCTCAGCGGCTGTGAGCAATTTACTTCCAGATTAAATGAGGAGAGGGAGAGACAGGAACAGGAATATGGACAACAACGCAAGAAGAAAGAACTGGATGCTGAGCAGTCGGCGGCAACAGAAGGTGCAGAGAGTCTCTCGCACGCAGCCTTAAGTATAGCAACGTTAATTACAGCGAATTCATCTTCTCGTTGAACATCCAATGTGTGGCTTGCATTCACGGATACACCTCCAGTTCAGCCTGGTTTTGCGCAGTACACCCTGCATAAGAAGGATGGGAAGCCTTGCAACACAATCATCAAGCATTGTGGTGGAACGACAAATTTACGCAGCCATCTGATTGCACAGCACAAGCAATGGTACACTGAACAAGTTGAAACCACAATCGAAAATCAAGCCTCCTTGCAGGTGACAGAGGGTGGGATTGTTCACTTATCCACAGCTCCGAGGTGGTCACAGGAGGAAAGACATCGATCCTGCCGCAAGCTGGCATATTTGCTTTGCACAAAGAACAGGCCAGTTCACTTGGTGACTGACCTGGACTTTCACGATTTTTGTATGCAGATTTCTGCTCAGAAACTTGATTCGTGTTCCGAGAAGAAGATTGACAAGCAGGTACTTGAGAGGGTTGCCACAGGAAATCTTCACAACCAATAGACCGTGTCCGGTCCGAAGGCTGACGGCATCAAACCCAGCATAGCCAGTGACATTTGGTGCGACAACGACGTATCCCTGATGAGAACAATGTTGTACTACATTAACGCTGACTGGACAGGGTTACACCCTATGCTCATTGGTGCTACTGGTTTTTCAGGCGAACGTCATGCTGGTGACAACAATCGCAGACGGATTGACCTTGATGTGGATTCTGTTGGGCTCACCTTTGAGGACATTCATGCCAGACTATCCGATCAGGGCAGCAGCATTAAGAAGGCATGGGGCGCTTCACCTGGTGCTTACTGTACTGCACACACCCTCAAACTTGCAGTGAAGGAATATCTCGAAGCTGGCGGTGTTGCAAACGTCGTGACGGAGGGCATCACAACGTACTTCCACCGCTCTAGCAATCGTCCGAGCAGACTTTCAGACCTGCAGAAGCATTTGCAAGTTGCTGTGAATCAACCTCCGTAAACTGGCAATGTTGTTCGCTGGCATTACACACACGATTCCATGAAATGATTCCATGAGCAGAAGTGTGTTGTTGAAACCTACGATATGAACTATGGAGCGGAGGCCCGGCACGAAGATGCTCCTTATGCGAACAGTTATATGGAATACAGTGGCTGGAAGGTGAATGAACACTCGGTGGCTATTTTGTACCCTTCTGCAACCGTGGTCAATGATATTGAGGGGACATTGTATGTAACGTGCTCTCTTGTTCTGCCATCGGCGTACATGCTCATCGGAAATGGCACGACGATGGTTTTTTTGCCATTTTGAAGGTAATGTTTTCCACAACCTTCCACAAAATTCAATTTTCATCAAGTTTGCCCATTTTTTTGCTCTTCCAAGGGGGTTTAAGGAATTATTGTTTCTTCGGAGTCAGAGGGCTTACGGGTCATTTTCCCCGAAAGAAACATTTTGTTGGCCAATTAGAAGACTACCAAACTTTGGATCTTCTGGAGAACTATTAATGATGGGCGCTGTTCACACAACCTGTACATGTCCGCACAAAGGACTACTTCACCTATGATTTTAGCAGCTGTTTTTTCCCAAAATTCAAAACGTCAGCAAAAAAGGAGATTTTCGCGTGAAGGGACCTATTCTTTTGGTTTCTACGCCCCCAAAATAGGGCGGGGGGGGTCATCCTACCCGTGTTTTGTCCAAAAATATCAGACACCCCAAAATCTTGGCCTATTTTGCGGTATATTTGCCTGCTCTGGGCTGGTCCTGCAGAACAGTGCTGCACACCAGCGTACCTGCCTATAGAGGATTTTCGACAGAAATTGCCCTTTTGTTGGGATTATCTTGCCCCAAAATACGGATGTGGGGGTTCCTCCCAGGGGGCATACCACTAGGATAGCTAAGAATAAGTGAGAAACATAGATAAATTCATAGGCTCTGCCTTCAGTATATCAGTGTCTCAGTCACCCAGGAAAAGATGTTTTAGTGCATATAGCTTGGGGATTATGGGGTCCACACAACATCCTGATTTAGTGTTTGGTTCCATAGGTCAAAATGTGTTATCACCCATTTTGCTTAGGCCAATACTAAGATAAAAATGCGAGAGTGCTTAGAGCACCTCTAATACAACTAAAGTATACCCTAAAGCATTGGAAAAGCACTTTTTCTTACTGAAAGGAGATTCGTCTGCGGGAATGGCGGGATTTCCAGGGGACAATACATCCTGTACCGGCGGAACGTGGAAGACTGGAACGAGGGCAATGAGCAGTCGCGCCTTCTTAACTTCCTCCCGGACGCCTGGATCAAATGAGTCACGAAGGAGGAAGCCAAGAGGGGCAAGAATAACCACACCGTCCAGATGATGCTCAACAAGTAGCATCACAAGAAGGTGGCAAATTGGACGACAAGGCACATGGCCCCGGACTTCAAGAAGCAGTCCGTGAGCAACGCTCTCCTCATCACCATCTCAGGAGATAGCAAGAAGGCATCGATCTGGCGGGTGGATGACAGTGAAGTGGGCAGGCAGATGATCCGTCTGCAAGCCATCCAGGCGCGGATGAGCTGCAACGATCTGCTCGAGTTGGTTGGAGAGGAAGTGCTCAAAGAATACAAGAACCTCCACCACAACCACGGGCTGTAGGGACATGGCGACCGTAGTTTCCACTATGTGCGCGAAGCCTGTGGCGGGGAAGCTGCCATGGAGCCCGCGGAAAGCGAAGGCCATGAGGGTCAGGATGATGATGTTGACGAGGACAAACCTGCGAAGAATGCTATCCAGGGCTTTGTGGCCAGCAATCTGCACAAAAGAGGAAACCAGGGAACCTGGAAGGGCCTTCAGCAGGGTCAAGAAGAGGAGGGAAAAGAAGGAGCACCGCCGCGTCGGTGATCAACTGCGGTCGTTTGGGGAGTTCATCTGAGCTCAGCCTCGGGGCTGCGTCGTGTGCTACGAGCGGAATGTTTCCTTCCAACATGACCAACGGATGTGCTCCACCCACAAGGCCGACATGGAAGCAAACAAGAAGGCACACGGGTCACAGAAGCATGCGGCGGCAAACGTTCGGAAGCCCAAGGTGCAAATGTCCAAGGAGGAGCTCTCCAAACTGATGACGGTCGGCAGCGAGCTCGCGAAGGAGATCGAGGAAATCAAGAGATCCTGAGTCCCTCGGCAGAATAGAGACAACGCCAAGGAGAAGAACAAGGATGAGAGAGGCGAGGGCGGTTGGGAGAAGAACACTGACGTAGTGAACGACGTTACTGTGGAGGAGAACACCCCGACCAACGACGCCCCGTAGCGGAGCCCCTGCAGCCAAGGGCTGCAGTTGGGGCGGTCACGGGATGGTCTTAAGCTCAGGCCGAGCAAACTGCACCCTTTGTTAAACCTCAAGCGCGGCCTTTGTGTAACACTTTCTGAGTCTCGTTTTTTTCGATTAACCCACAGTATTTTCGAATGTAGGGGTCCCGGGCCAGACCCATCAAAACAACTGCAGCCAGATTACGAAATGCCAGGCGCAGGCACCGATGACCAACAAGCGCAGCACCAGAACAATAGAAGCATACGCCAAGGCGGTACAGGCCGCTTTAGAGCTACTGTCCAACTGCTTGCTGCTACACGAAGCGCTAACATACCGCTGCTGTCAAGAAATTGAACTGCAGCAACTTCCGGCACATATTGAACTTTTCCCTCCTTCGCCTGTCACGCCGTCGCCGACAATGCAACAACAAGGAGTTACGCTTCGCTGTACTCCTTCACCAGCGCACTGTCATTCTCCGCTGACAGGCAATGTCCGCAGTCAACCATGCGATGAACCAACACCATGCACAGAAGCCAGTTTTCAACGTGCAAGCAAGCACCGCCGCCGCATATGCAATCAAGGACTGCGACCGCCACCAGAGGATCAACCAGTCCCAAACAGAACTCGTTCTTACGCTCCAGAACCAAACTACCGACACCCAGATGCAGATGGCCTCGTTGAGGTAGACAAGAGAAAGAATTGTCCGAAGGCCGATGCGTCTCATTTCGAGTCCCCGAACATCTTTTGTGTATTGCGTACCCGTGCTCTGAAGGGAACTACTGCGAATAGCGACTCCACTTCAGAATTGAGGACCTGGAAACATCCACGTGGTTTTGGCAAGAGGAAAGGAACGCCGTTCTGCAGATCAGCAGCGTCAATCGCACAAGCGGTAAACCAAGTTGGCCCCATCTCTCCGCCTTCTGCCGCATGGGAACCGATGTTGCGCCACAATGTTCCACTCCTTGAACACCGAGGGTCTCCAGTTGATCCCTCAGTAGACCACGCCTCGGATACACTGCCTGCACTCGAAAGCAGCTTGAGCTCCTTGTCCACTACAGGAACTCACTCGCCAGCACCAGCAGCCGTGCCCGAAGAACCGCCGCTGCAAGATACTGACTCCACTCCCGCAAGTTCCACTGCAAGCAACAACCTACCTACACTGGAGAGTGCTTCAACCTCTTCGTCCAGTACTTCCGAAGTTCGAGGTAAGTTCTGGGATGATGCGAGCTCTTGCTTCACCCCGAGGGGCGAGACGAGTGAAGTGGCACCGGTGGACTATTGGTGTTCAGCTTCCCAAAAGAAAATTGCCAAGGACCTCGCTTGGTTGGAGCAACCTGAGGACCGGCCAAGCTCTCTGGTGAGCGAACTGTGCACACAAACCCTGGGTTCATCAGCGGCAATAGCTGGGATCCAACTTGCATCTGCCGAAGGCGTGTTTCATCCAGCCGCACTCAACTCTAAGCGATACACAATATATACTTTGGCCGAGGCTTACGTCAGCGATTACCACTTCCTGTGATTTGGCAGGGCCCTAGGCTGCCTTCCGGTGGCTCCGGCGACCCCATTTCAGGGCTGGAACCGATGTAAAATGCGGTGACGTGCTTTCGTTTGTATTTTGAATCTGAACTTTGTGGTCATCGTTGGCCATGTGAACAGCATGTTCTTTCCTTCAGCCTTCAGTGCTTTGCAGTACTCTTGCGGAGCTCATGCTCTGTTGCTTTCCCCTCAGGGGTTCAACAATGGGGTTTTTGAAAACTGTCAGGGTTTCAGCAGCACTACCAGTTTGTGGACGAGCTGTTGTGCCCGACCAAAACAACCCTTTCTATGGGGATCAGGTCCATTTCAGGCGCTGACGACACACAGTGACACACGTGATTCACACACCACACGTACAATGACACATACACACACCATAAACACACTTGTGCCACCCTTCATATCACTCAACAAATCAAATAATCTTCACCAAACAGATTTTTTTATGGGTTCATGACCCTGTACACCTGGCCTGTCCCCACGCTCTCCCCCCTAGGGCAACGGTTCCTGGCTCTGGCGGCCGGGCGTGCCCACACGGGCTGTACATTACGCTCTATGGTCTGTGCACAGGGTCTCCCCTTGGGGGACGGCAGCCCCTGAACAAGTTGGTGCATTAAGATGAGTTCAAAAAGGGCGCCATTTGTGTGCAAAAACAATGACACACAATTTCCCCGCGTTTCCACCTGAAATCCCAGGCTTCGAAAACAGAGGAATCTCAAAATCCTTTTGGCGGCTATCAGCAGAATGCAAGTAGTCAGGGGTATAAAAAGCAATTTTAAGCAATTGGAGTGCGTGAGGCCTCTTGCACTCGATTATGTAGGATGTGGATTTCTTAATGCTCCTGAGGAAAGAGTATTCCATGCCAAATGACACACTGATGGCTCAATTGGTGCCTCATGTTGCACCGCTCGGGTCACGTCAGCAGCAAGAGTGGTCAAAGGATGGATTTGTTGTTCGCGCCATGCACTATGTAAGGTGCAATGGATTTACATATCGGGTTACCCTCAGTCCCCCCAAAACGCAGGTTTTTCAGTGGATTTATCTACAAATGAGGTGCCCAGCATCCCATCTTCGGGGCTGTACAACAGCTTTCCAGAAGCGCTGGGTCACAGGACGTACGAAACAAGGTGCCCTACAGAAGGGCACATGTCATTTGATGCAAGGACTCACTTATGCACGAACAAATGATTCGACACATATACCAAAACAGTACGGACCTGTCAATATTGTGTTGAGGTCCCTCCAAGTGCGCAAGCCCTCGCGCACTGAGGCTGCCGCTGTGCAAGGCTCTAACCCATTTCCAATCTTGTAGTTATGCATTTGCTCCATTCTTGCTTCATGCCACTTGCAATGTCAAAAAGGCCTGAAAATGTCACCCCAGGTGGCTGAGTGCACGAGGCCTCACACACTCAGCCTCCTATAATAATTAGTGTATTTTTGGAGAACAATCGGGTAGGAGGAAACCCCCTCTCCTATTTTGGGGGTGCATAATTAAGAGAAAAAGGTTTCCTTTGGTCCTTTTGGGTACAAAACCTTATTTCATGGTATTTTTGTGCCTATACCATACTATACAGGTACGCTGGTGTGCAGCACCGTTCTGCAGCGCCACCCTAGAGCAGACAAAAAAACTCCAAAATAGGCCAAATTCCAGGGTTTTTGATGGTTTGGGAGAAAGTTCGGGTGGGGGGCTGGGGCACCTCTTTTTGAGAGGTCCTGGGTACAATACCCAGTCAGCCTAGCTAAGTAGGATTATCCCATGTGACATGGCAGTGACCTCAGCGCCACAAGCCATGCCACCTCAGCACCTATGGGACCCAGAAACAAAGAATGCACATCTCAAGATGGCACTATGGATGAGAGTGAGCCCTTGGGGCAGTTTTTCAATCAGTTTTGCTCAAACATGTGAAATATTTCATCCTGGGTTGCAATGTATGTTAATTGCTGTAGTCTATTGTTGATAGTTGTCTTTATCTAACTCTTTGTGACTGCAGCCCTTCATGCTTTGATCCTGTTTATCTTCTACTTGCTTTTCTCCGGCTTGGGTTATCCTGGATTGGTTGTATTTCAACAATAAAACATTTTCCTCATCAAAAACAAGCAGCAGGAACCCTACACCAGCAGCAAGCAGCAGGAGAGGCACAACAAAAGCACAGTCCTGAAAACACTATAAAACTTTCTGGTAGCAAGAGGCAGACAGTCTCTGCGAACCGGCAGCAACCCCGTGCCGTACATCCAGTGCGCCCAGTACTGTCATAAGCAAGAAGGGCGAATATGGACACAAAGAAGGAGGACACGGACGTGAGGACGGCGCCTGAGGCACCAGCAATGCCAGCACCTGGTGAACCTAGACCTGGACCTAGCGCCGCACCTTCGGTGCCCTTACATGGGCCAGTGGACGTGGTTGATGACTCGCTGGAGGGACTTCAGTCGGCCTTCCAGTCCCTCTCAGGCGAGGAGGTGGACACCAACCCTGTGAAGACAAAGAGGGAGAGAGAGAAGGATGCAGGAGAAAGCATGGCAGACGAAGGAGTAGACCATGAGCACAACCCGACGAGTGAGTCGACCTTCTAGGGCGCACCAAGCGTTTCTGGCCTCCACGCATCACCCTCTCCTACAACCACCACACTCCCAACTCCAGACCCAGCCGCTACAACATCCAAACCCATAACCAGCCCGCCTATTGCTGAGGGCACAGGCTTTACTGGTATGCATACCTACCCTGCCTATGGTGTGGACCCATCTACCACTGCGTTTCCAGAGGCAACTACTTCAAGTGAGCCAGTGGCCTCCAGTTCTGCGCCGCGATGGTATGCGGCTGACTATCACCATCCTCTACCCGCTACGGGAGCCTCTGTGAATGTTCCTGGGTATGCAAGCCGGAGTGGGCTGAGGAGAGGCCCTGAGTCATGCGGGAGCAGGAGTAGAGGATCGGGGAGATCCTCCAACAAGTCCCTGACGCGGTCGGAGATAAAAGAGGCCCTCCGAGGAGCCACCTCTGAACTTGTTGGTGATCTAACTCAAGAGATTCGGGCTAAGCTAGAGCCCCTGATTCCGCCCCAAGTGTCACCTACCATCGTGGGAGTTTCACCCCATCGAGTACAGGCTAATCACATGGTGGCAGGGTTGACAAACACCCTGGGGATCCTGAGGAGCCGACCGATGCCGACCCCTGCAGTGATACCGAGAAGCCCTTTCATACCGAGAACAGCCCAGCCACCCTACAGCCATGTGGGGAATTCCACGAGAGCCGAGCTGGATCGGCTAAGGCTGACAGCCCTGAGGGCAATGGTTGACGTGGAGCCCCATGGCTCTAGTGACCTAGGCGGAGACCCCTCTGATGATGAGCCACCGTCCATGACTTCTGCTTCGCCCTCGGAGGACGACGACCCTGAGGACTCCGAGAACCCAAGTGGGCGGAAGAAAAAGAAGAAGAAGAAGACCCGGCGCCCTGAGGGACGCAGGTCTCTAAAGCTAAGGCCATTGCCACCTCCAAGACTGTGGTGAACTTGCCTGAGTTCACAGGCAAGGATCTCAGCGAGTTCACTGAGAAATTTGGCCGGTTCCTCCGAATGACCGGCCAAACCCATGCTAGTGGGCGGGTCAAGTGCGATCTGCTCGCGCAGTGTTGCAAGACGGAGTACCTGGAGAAGCAGGTCAAGCAGATCGTGACTAAGTCCGCCACCTTTGCCGACGTGTTGGTTGCCTTGCAGAGGCAGTACCCAACCTATATAACCGACCTCTCCATCAGGGCTGAGATCCAGGACCTGGCCGTGCTGCCCAACAACCCAAAACCTGGCAGGGTCTCTGAGCTACTGGCTGACCTGGATCACTGGGCTGGACGATTGACGCCCGGTTCCTACAGCAGCGACGACCTGCTTTTCTGGTTGGTGGCTAAGCTCCCTCGGGAGCTGTGGGACGAGTGCTTTCAACGGCAGAGCGCAAGGCTAGAGCCCTCAACTACGGGGATCTGTGTTAGCTACTCCTGGAGCTGGCGCTGGAGAAAGAAAGCGACCAGCACCTGAACGCCTACCGTCCTGGAGGGGGAGGCTCTGGAAGCCATGGCAAAGGGTACCAAGGACCCAGACCTGGACAGGGGACTACCCCGAAACACGCCCGTATCATGGGCAATGTCAAGGAGCTCTTCTGGTGTGATGCCAGAGATGAGCAGTGCCACCTGCAGCACGCCCCTGACTGCGAGCAGCGAGACTGCTTCGTAGTCCAAGGGAAGAAGCGGGAGACCCACACCGGCGCCAAGGCGAAGATGCCGGATCACTACAGGTGTAATATCACCTGTGCCTTCTGTGGGAAGAGGAAGCACTACGAGGATGAGTGCTACCACAAGCAGCGCCTGTCGGGGAAGCTGAAGGGCGAGAATCCTGGCAAAGGCTCTGGCAAGGGCGGTGGCAAAGGCAACGGCAACGACTCCGGCAAGGGCAAGTCCAAAGGACGTGGAAAATGACAAGACAAGAACCAAGGTGGACGAGGAGGAGGCGCTAACCGCCAGCCAGACAAGGACAACAAGAATCCGGACAAGAACGGAGGCAACCCCAACCCTAATCCAGGGGGGAACTCTGAGCCCTCTGGAGGGCAGTCTTGTCCTACCACACGCTGGTAAACTCAGGCCCAGCGAGAACAACCGGCCAAGCGTGAGCATGAAGGTGGTGATGACGGCAACGCTAAGAAGAGAAGCCGTTTCATGATGATGGCCCGCGAATTGCGGAACAAGGGGTTCGAGGTGACCTGTCCCGCGGAGTTCTGACGGGGACGCTCCGGTGGGGCCCTGGACCTGGTGTTCCTGCTACTTATCCGACTAGGGTGACGTGAATACCTGGGGGTATTGGATACTGGAGCCACCATATCTATAGTGGCCAAGAAAACTTTACCTTGTGGGAGCCTGAAGAACACCATGACAACCGCGGCTATACAAATAGGGGATGGACATGTGGTGCACAGCTGCGGGGACTGTGAAGTGGAGGTACCTATGGGCTCCCAAACTATCGCCCACCGGTTCTCTGTGATGGACACTGAGGCATTCGACTTTGTATTGGGCACTGACTTCTTCGTGCAGCACTCCCAGATAGAGTCCCTGACGCTGCAAGCGCCCTACCTCCTCTACGTGGACCACGGCCATGGCAGAGAGTCCGTGCCACTGGAGCAGTCGGAGCACACCTCGAGCTACCTGAGGGTATCGAAGGAGGAGCCCTCGAACATGATGGCGGCCTCCAAAACTGAGGACTATCATCTATTGGGGGAAGTCCTAGACCAAGGTCTGAAGGAGTTGGGTTACTCTAGTGAAGACCTGAGTGTGGAATTGTTCGCCAGCGACGAGCAACATGTCTTGGACCTTTAGTGCAGCAAGGGGAAAAAGTGTAGCTACAAATTTTACTGGCCCTCTTTCGGGATGGCCTACAGGAACCCCAGGGGCAGTGAACTGGGGAATGTCTTGACCAAGGTGGCCCTGGAACGTTCCCATATGGTCCTGTGTTCCCCCGATTGGGGAGCCCATGGGGGCAACGAGTACTGGCGAACCCTCCTGGACAGGCTGACTATCAGCTCCATACGGTTACCTGATGAGACCATCCAGGTGCCTCTGGGGCGTAAGACGCCTATCGGGAAACCCGGATGGGGGAGTATGCTCAGTGTGGTGGACGGAGATCTTACCTCCATCCCCTGGGAGGACCTGGACATGACTCTCGTCCAGGCTGTACAACGAGAAAGCGATGGACTCACCTTGGGTGACTGGAAGGATCAACTACGACGTCAAGATGCTATTGAGACTATACCCGGAGGAGATGAATACGTAGTGACTAACACCAACGCCCCCAACCCTCCCTGCCATGTACCTGTTCCTGATGGAGTCTTTGAGTGTGGACTATCCCAGCTCCCCAGCTCTATCCACTCAGATTACGAAACTGAGCACGACGCCTTCTTCGTGCAGACATGGGATCGAGGAAGTGGAGAACGCCGAGTACATCGCCCCACTGAAACCCCTACTCACCATGAGGGTGGAAGACCCCGTGGACGAGGAGCTGGATCCCCGATCCAGGCTAAGGGAGTACATGGACTCCAAGAGGAGGTTGGTGGCGAAAACGCTATGCTACGCTAAGCCTACCCGCAGCTCATGGCCACTGAAGCAAGGACGTATGGGAGATCTCTCCCAATTGAAGGAGCACCTCCAACAGAAGATCACCACCTGGCAAAGGGAGGTAGATCTTAAGCTCATGAAGAGCGTGTGGGGTGCCCATGTGAGGACCCCAGAGGAGGACGACTTCTCGGAGGAATGTGTATGTGAACCCCCTCGAGCGTGCCTATGTTGCCATCGTCCACCAGAGATGGTTGAACGAGACCTACTGTATGCCTACCAAGGGTTGAAGGATACTACCAAGGGCGAAGAGTCGGTGGAGGACCACCTCCCGACGTCTATTACTCAGGGGGCAAGCAACTTACACTCTGATGAGGACATGCAGGACAAGATCAGGCTATTGGACCCGCGGGTGCAGAAGCTCATAAGCACCTATCTGGAGGTGTTCGGGGAACTACCACCCCGAGCCTCATGTGACAAGCTGGTACAGATGGACCTCAAGCTGAAACCCGAGTTCGTGGGTCACAAGATTCAGAGGACACCCTATCCGGCTCCTAAAGAGCAGGCCGACGAGATGGAGCGACAGATACAAGAATGCATCGACGCTGGCCTAGTCCTGGAGTACAAGGACGGGGACTACCCCCAACACTGCAGCCCCTGTTTCCTTGTGGCTAAACCTGGGTCTACAGCCAAACGGCTGGTAGTGGACTACGGAGAGCTGAACAAGAAAACGCTGAACCACTCAGGGTCCATTCCTAATATGGAGTCTACCCTGGAGAAGATAGCCTCCTGTCGCTACAAGACCAAGATGGACAAGAGGAGCGGATTCTGGCAGGTGGACCTGACGCCCAACGCTCAGGAGCTACTAGCCTTCATCACCCTTCAGGGGAGGGTGTTCAAGTGGAAGGTCATGCCGTTTGGCGTGGCCAACGCACCCGCTCTATTCCAAGAGCTGATGAACAAGATCTTGTTCATCCTACGACGAAGACCCAAGGTGCAAGAACTCATATCCCGTGGGGCCCAGATGGAGGTGCACATCGACGATGTATGCCTCGGGACCAATACTCAGGAGGATCACCTAATCCTCTTGGGTGAGTTCTTTGCGGTCTGCCAGGAGAACCACACACAACTCAAGCTGGAGAAGTGTGAGTTCATGCAGGAGACTATGCAGTACCTGGGGTTTGACGTTGGCTATGGGTGGTGGACCCCAGCGGCCTCTAAGGCCAAACCCCTGATGGACGCTAAGGGACGACATGAAGACCCCAAGAAAGGACTCCATGATGTACACAGTTTCATTGGGGCGTGCAATTTCTATTGCCGCCATATCAAAAACTTCACCTACACCAGCGCCATTCTGACGGACCTGATCAAGAAGAGTAATACATGGCGCTGGGGCCCACAAGAGCAACAAGCGTTTGACGAGCTCAAAGACAAGGTGGCCAACGCTAAGTGCTTGGGCGTGCCTAGGGCACAAGGGGAGATTATCCTGGTGACCGACGCCAGCAATGTGGGCGGTGGTGGAAGGTTGTTCCAATGGCAAGCACTAGAGAAGGAGGAGTTCGCTTCGGCTATTTCTCAATGGGGGACTGAAGGTCTCAACCGAGATGGAACTCTCAAGCACAGCTACCCTGACAACAAGTGGGTCCTAGTACCCCAGGGCCACTGGAACTGGAAATGGAACCAGGGCAGGGGGAACTACTCTACCTATGAGCAGGAATTGCTCGCGGGTATGCTAGTGCTATCCTCTCAGGCACGACTGTTGGGGAGTAACCCTGTGGTCTGGCTGTGCGACCAAGAGCCGGTCCGCACTTTCCAGAAGGGTCCCCCGTCTGAGAAGGCCAAGCTACGGCGCTGGTGGACCTACCTCAGCCAACTACGGCTGACGGTACACCATATCCAGGGAGTGAAGAACGAGTGTGCAGACTACATCAGCCGCAACAACTTCGACGCCCTGATTGGTGCACGGTCTGAAGCGCTGGCTAAGGAAGCGTTCAGCCGTATGGACGTCCACTTGGACCTCAACATGACTATGATACGCCCCCTAGGTGGACTCCAACAAGCGGAGTACCTGAATGAGTTTTAGGATATCTACAAGCGCCTGGAGAAACGCCTTGAACCCCTCCAGGTCAACCAAGAACAGTGGAAGAGGGACAAGAGCTACCTCTGGCACGAGGACCGCATCGTGGTACCGAGTGACAGAGTCCGAGCGCTGCTGAAGTGGACCCATGAGTCCAGCGGTCATGTGGGTGCTGACCGTACCCTGAGGCTATTCAAGCAGTGGTTTCACACTACTGACGCGTTCCCGTGGGGGGCCGGCCACGGGACGCTGCGGTGACACGCACAGGTGAGCAGGCAGGCAAAGCACTACGCTCACAAGGGCATCAATACGCTCGTGTCATGTGACAAAGCGTTTCAGGATCCTTGCCACTCTGCAACAAGGGACCGATAGTATGTACAGCAACACATCAGGATATGTACACATGGGGTTAAGACTGGACTGGGGTAAGTGCATCACAGGACAATAGACACTCTATCCTAACTTGTCTCCCAATCCCAGGTCCGACCCTCTCAGTGGCTGGTGGGGGCGGGGGCTCAAACACAACCCATGCCCTGCTCAGTCCGGACCCTGAAACCCTGCCAATAAGGGGGCCGTCCCGCCCAGCCACAGGCGAGTTCCTGGAAACGTAGGTGCTCCAAGGCCAACCGACGGTAGCTACCTATGCTCCCCTAACAGCAGGTCCCAACTCCTCTCTGAGCCAGAGATATGGCCCCGCCATTATCACCCAGGAGTTGGTAGCTGAAAATGGGCTGTTTCAGCCCAAACTGGAACTAGCTCAAAAATCTCCAATATTGACCTCTCGTCTGGACCCGCCAGAGGTAGGGACGAGGCAACTGACCCTACGCCCTTCGAGTACTAACTTCCTGGAGCCCTCACCCAACCTGGTTCCCTCTGAGGTCCCGGGATCAGGGCAACACGGATGAGTCAAGTGGGGTCATGATGCCAAAATCACCAAAATTGGCGTCATTCCCACGCGTGGCTCGCCCGGCCAAGGTAAGGCCAATGGCTCACAGGGTAGGAGGCGGGACCTAGGACTCATATCTGAGTGTACAACCTGAAATTAGGTCCGGGCTCCAGATGGGCATAGAGTAATGGGGCCGCCAATTGACCACACGGAAGGGGGAAATTGGGGTCCCAAAATGGGGTCATTTTGGCTGCTCGAAATGAGCCAAAATTCGGGGTGCTCCGAATAGTATATCTCCACGCCGGCTTGGAGATCGGATCCGCCATTCCATACGTGATCCACCGGGAGTCCAACAGAGACTCCCATGACCTTGGCTCTTCAAGATCTCCATGCCACTAGGCGTGGTGAAGATCCCAGTTGGGTCCACAAATGCCAAGATTGCAAAATTGCCCACACTCACTTTGGGCTAGCGCCTTAACGAAGGTGGCTCCGCTTCGCCCACGTGGTGTGTGGACCATGGGGACCAATATCCATATTACCCATGTCATATATGGTCCATTGGTCCATGCGTCAGGCGTGCACGAAGGTTAGAACATGGGGCACGGCGGGCAGCAAATGTGGAAAATTGCTCAAAATGACCAAAAATGCGCACACTCATGGTTGGGGCAAATGAGGCACATGCCCGACTTGGACCAGAGTGTGGCATAGGATTGGTATCAAGTCCTATGTGTCCAACATATCTTTTGGGGGTCGCCCAACTCCTCCGGTATTGGGAATGGCAGGGTCGCCAAGTGAGCCCATGATTTGGGATAGTCCCAAATCGCCAACATGGCGGCCACGGTATGCCAAGCTCAAGAGGAGTTATTCGCCGGGTCCAAGATATGTTGGGCATCAAAGTATGTACCCCCAGATCATACTTGAGTCATGATGTCAATTGAGCGCAACGTTGAAATACATGGTCGCCACTTGACATCATGACGAGCCAAAAATGGCAAAATTGGCGAAAGGACACGCAAAAGTGCCTTGAAAGCTACACAATTATATTATAATATCTTCGGCTTGGATCGTGCAATCAACTAATCCTTCTAAACACAATGACTTGACACCAATGACCTTCGATTCCACGTATGTGCTCCACTTGGGGCGCTTTGAAAGGTTACGAGCGCTACTTCCCAAGTGGGCACATGAGAATATGGAAAATTGCAAAATACACACCTTGCTCCCAACTCATCGCTTCGGGATCACCACACAAGCTTTCCTCCACGAAGGTTAGGCTTGCAATTGATCGTGGGGAGTATGGAGAAGGGGCTTGCACAATATGAGGTCCATTGGCGGTTCCATCGCTCTTAGCCAAACCCGCCAAATGGGCACGCAATACAACACATGGCACATACCACATATTGCCCAAAAAGGTAGCTCCCCCCACGATATGTCATGCCCCTCCAAGGGCATAACTTTGTGTCAATCGCTCATTGGAACTCAAGGAGAGTTCCTATGCAACACCAACACTCGCGCGCTACACTCGAAAGTTATCTTAACGCACGCTATGTCATGGCCAAAGAGTTATAACGCAAACTCTACCCTCTTGACCATGATCCATTACACTAGCGCGCACGTGTGGAAACGCAAGGCATATGATGCTTCCTAAATTACGTCGGGAGTATTGTGAATACATCCCACGTTTCCTTATTGTCATTCCTCGCAAGCAACACGAGACATGACCTTCACAAGTGGCCTCACGAATCAACTTTGTTTTGCCCATATCTTTAACACAAATGGAGGGCAGGATAAAAGGAAAGTTGATTCGTGCATAGGGAAGCACGTAGGTCCACTCGAAAGAGGTCAAATCAAGTGCGGGGATGTCGAAGTCGAAAATCCGATTTCGACATCCTGAAAAATTCGGATTAAGGTTGCGAGTGTAAGATGTGAAAGTTGCGGAAGCATCCATGCAGTTCCTGACAACTTTGGAGCCTTCGTCACGGATAGCGTTAAAATTTCCATTATAAACAGTTAAACTGGCGCTTACGGTAAAGTCGCGATCCAACCGCCAGCAGTCAAAACAGTGAGTATCAGAACGGAAGCGTAAAAATTGACGGAAACAATATGAAAATAAAACCCTGTTGATTCCTGATATTCTGATACACAAATCTCCGCTGGCGGTGCATCGGTTGCCGATGCGGGGCTTTACGGCACGGAACACGCTCACGCCGGGCTCGCACCGGGCGTCAACGGGCGCCTTCCGTACATGGGGTTAGTGGACCGGAGACCGGTCTTCTCTTCCATACATGGGGTTAGTGGACCGGAGACCGGTTGTATGCCCTACCCTAGCCATGGGGTTCTGGGTACCGTGTCACCCCCCTCCTTAGAGCAAACCCTGGGGGGGGCTTGATAACACCCACGCATGGCAGCGGGTACCCAGGACCACCTCCTGAAGGGGGGGGGTGTCACATCCTCACTTCAGGCTGATTCGCAGGTTAGGCTGCCCAAATCCCACAGTAAGATAGGTATGATGCTGTAAATGCTCGTAGCACATGTATAGTATCAAGTATCAAGTCCCGGGTCCTGGCAGCGATTGTTCGGCATCCAAAGGACCCGTTAACCCATACCAGGCGCACCGGATGCCGGCTGCTACGGTCACCACCACAGTGGCAGTGGCATACACGGCCAACATAGGCGACACACGACGACCGAGGTGGTCCCACAGGTCGAGAGCGACCACAAAGATCCATCAGGCTACCCCAAGCTTCCCAAGGCCCGCCGACTGGGGAGAGTCCCCACGGGTCCTTCCTCGGGCGCACCATGTCCATATCCATACGACGCGAGTCCAGAGTGATACAGCCGAACTCCTTAAGGGATCTTAAGGGAGCTCCTCCTTAAGGGATCGGGCATCAAGGCCGTCTTTTCCTTCGCCCTATTACCACGAAGGCCATACATGAGGGAGTCCTCATGCAGTGTGGGCGGAGGCGTCGACTCCTCAAACCACCAGTTTCCCAGGCAGACTGACCGAGGTCAGGAGCACCGGCGGCTGCCATCCGACTGCAACTGCGTCTGCGAATCGGTAGGCTCACACTGGGACTGACAGTGGCGGACCGCTGGGAGTGTAGTCAGGCAACTGGGCTTCCCGCCTGGCGCCATCAGGATCTCCACATCACAGCGAATAGGGCAACACGGTATCACGAGCACTCAAACAGTAGAGTCTGTACTCAGGTACTGGTCCAGGCTGGACCAGGCTGTAAAAGCATGTACACGGCGACTCAAGGCGCCTCTGTATACGATTCGCATCCCTTCGGCGGAAAAACAGTCCACACTTCAGTGACGCGCTGACATACAGATGCACATATCCTGGAGGGGCGGAAAAGCAAAACAAGCGGGGTAAAGAGGCGTGTAAACACACTCTGGAAAGAGCGCCAAACCACGCCCCGGTTAGGATAAGGCATATGCAGGAGGGTGGACAGGAGAACGCCTGAGTCCAGGCCATATATAGTCTGCAGACACACGTCGACTGGTCTGGACCCCGCAAGTGCCATGGGACCAGACCACACACTCAAAAATCGCAATGCCGATGACAGCGGCATCCGTTGCGCAACGTCGTATGGGCTTCAAGGCCCCAAGAGCTCAGAAAAATGAAGGTCAGTCGCCCTACCTGGTTTCCCAAGGATTCAGCAGGGGGGTGAGTGACGAATAGAAGAAGAGAGGGGCCATCCTCCTCTGGATTCAGCAGGGGGGGGTATATGGCCACTCTGTCACCGAAAGATGGAAGAGAGCAAGCAAGTAAGGGACGATTCGTCGGCCTCACAAGCGCTCAAAACGCATCAGGGGAGAGCTCGGGGCGCTGATCAGGCACCCCTGGCTGCAATCGCCCGGGTGAGTGCTGCCAAGTCCGAAACGTGGATCTTGGTCTTGTGCTTGCGGATGTACTCCATGAAGGGAGTATTGACCCGCGGCACGAACGAGGAGACGGGTTCCCAGGTGTCGTGGGACGGCCCATAGCCTCGCCAACGAACCTTGAACTCCAGACCTCCGGGTCCCGAGGCTTTCGGACGCTGAGCCAGGATCTTCTCGACTGTATAGTCGTCCTGCTCCGCATAATCGTCGTCCGAGTCAGCCTCATGTGCAGCGTAGCTCAGGGACACATGTTGGCCACGGAGGTCGGGTTCCCGCACACGGAGCTGACTCTCGTGGCGCTCCCGGAACTGTCCGTGACCCACCTTGATGCGGTAGGTGTCCCCACCAATCCTGCGGACCACCTCGCCGGGTGTGAACCAGGTTTTGGTGCGGTGGGTGCCCATAGGGCGGGGTCTGATCACCCACACCGGGTCTCCCACCCTGAACTTCTGCGCTGTCGAGCTCGGGGCGGATTTCTGACGCTCAGCATGCTCCTTCTCAAGCTGCTGGCGGATGTCCCGCGCCGTTCGCTCTTGCCGCGCGAAGAACTCCTTGGCATCCATAGCCATGCCGTCACCAGACAAGGGAAGTCCCCTACCCAGGGGGTCCCTGCCGAACAGAATCTGGTGAGGGGACAAACCGCCCGGAGTGGGGGTGTCATGATGGGCCTTCAGAGCAGACCACATCTCCTCAAACCAGTTCCGACGTGGATTGGTGATGTGGATCTTGCGCAGCTTCTCAAACAGCTGCCGTCCAGCCACTTCAGCACGGCCGTTAGACCGGCTGAGATAGGCGACGCTCTTGGCATGTCGTATTCCCATGAGGGAACACATAGCCTTGAACCAGCCACCAGTAAACTGGGGCCCTCGGTCACTGCAAATGGTGCGGGGGATGTCAAAGACGGTCAGCCAATGACGAATCATCATGACTGCCACTTCCTTGGCAAGCAACCCCTTTTTGCGTGCCGGAACGGCTACAACGTAGCCGCTGTGGCGGTCCACACAAAGAACCACACAGTCAAAGGTCTCCTTGCCAATGTGCACTTCGGGCATGGAGAAGACGTCCATGGCCACGCTCTCCATGGGCTGGTCAGGAACCGGGGTCCATTGGGGTTCCCCCTTGACGTTCCGGTTATCGGGATTGCAGGCCTGGCAGACCGAGCAACCCTTCCTGACCTTCTTGATGGCGGTGTAGAGAACGATATGGTCGATCTCGAACCGACGCTGCATGTCAAGAGCTTGCTTCTTGACCCCTGGGTGCAGCATGTGGTGGTGCCAAGCTTCACAAAGCTCGAGCACCCGGGACTCCGGTACTAGCAGCTTACCATTCCGGTAGAGCTTGCCATCTTCCTCAGTCAGCCCCTTTGGCCACTTCTGCCCGTCATCAGGGTCGGTCACAGCCCTATACTCGGCCGCAAAGGCCTCAGACTTGGCATAGTCGTCGGTCCAGTCGTCCTGGAGGCAAGACTCCAGGAAGAGGTGCTTGTCGGACTCAGCTCCATCAGGGGCGAGTACTCTGACCGCTCTGCTCACCCTCGACGCGAGGGGGGCATCTGCAGCCATGACGACGAAGCATTTAGCACCCTCCTCCTCCATCAGGCGCTCCATTTCAATGATCCTCTTGGCTTCAGCGGTCTCAGCCTCATCGCCATGGGCAGAGATATCCTGCATGCCCTTGCTGGCGGGATAGGCCCACCTACTGAGACAGTCCGCCACGGTGTTATCTTTTCCAGGAATGTAAACAACCGTAAGGTCGAACTTGGCCAAGGTCTCATGCCATCTTGCCCGTCGGGAGGCCGGACCTGAGGGGGTGTCCACGTGCTCCTTGTGCCACGACTGCAGACTCTGATGGTCGGTGCAGACGGTGACGGGATGGAGGGCTATGTACCCAGCCCATTTCCTGAGAGCCATGACGATGGCATACGCCTCCTTTTCACGGGGCGTCCACGTCCGTCTCTGGCCTTCCGCCAGGACTCTGCTCCAGAAGGCCACGGGCACGTGCCTCCCGTCGTCAAGCACTTGCTCCAACACAGCGCCAATGGCGTAGTCGGAAGCGTCGGTGCGCAGGACAAACCCTCGGTCGGGATCCACGAGGTGCAGACCCACTGCGGATAGCAGCGCCTGCTTCATCCCCTCAAAGGCACGGTCGGACTCAGCTGTCCAGACCAGAGCCTTCTTAGACCCCTTTTTGGTCTCCTCTCGGTTGCCCTTGAGCATGGTCTTCATGGGGGCTGCATACTCGGCATACATCTTGATATACCCCGAGTAGTAATTGCAGAACCCCAGATACGCCCGTAGCTCAGAGACCGTTTTGGGCTTTTCCCAGTGCTCAATCGCAGCCACCTTGCCAGGTATGGGCTTTCGCTGCCCGTTTCCGACTACGTGGCCAGCGAAGACCACCTCGCTTACCGCAATGGTGGCCTTGTCACTGCTGCTCGTGAGTTTGTGCCGAACCAGAAGGTCCAGCACTCGAGTGACGTCCCTCTCGTGAGCCTCCAGGAGCTCCTCGTAGCTCATACTGTGGTCCCCGGACGCGATGATCACGTCGTCCACGAAGGGGTTCGCACAGTCGCGCACCGGGTCAAGCAGGTTCTCCAGCATCCGCTGAAAAGCCGCATTGCCGTTGGTAACGCCCATGGGCATCACCTTCCACTGGAGAGGTCCAAGTGGGGTGCTCATGGCTGTGCAGGCACGGGACTCCTCGGCGAGAGGCATCTGATGATAACCATGTTTCAGGTCAATCACCATGAAGATCCTCCGCCGGTGTTGTTTTTGCAGCATGTCCTCAATGAGGGGCAGCGTATAGCTATCGTGCTGCGTTTGGGCACTCAGGCCGCGGTAGTCGACCACGAGCCGCCACTCACCGGCAACCTTCTTGGGAACGACGAAGCAGGGAGAGGCCCACTCGGAGTGGCACGGCTCGAGCCAGCCTCTCCGGATGAAGTCACGGAGGATCTTCTCCATGGCCTCTTTCCTCTCGCCCCTCAGGGCAAACTCCCGGTGCCGATACACACGGGGTCCTGCTTCAGTCGTATCTTGGCCTCGCCATACGGTCCACGCACCGGTGGGGGAAACACAGGCTTACCGCTGAAGAAGGTATCACCATACTTCTGCTTCAGCCTGGCCCTCAATGCCTGAATCTTGGGGCAATCGTCGGACTCCGCCTTGGCTTCTCCGGGCACTTGAACCACGGAGCTTACTTGAGGGGTAGCGACCCCGCTCGGTTTCGGCTCAGGCGGTCTTCCCAGGTGGCCCAAAGGGCCATCTCTGGTCTTGCCTCGGAATAGATCGCCGTAGGTGGGTGGGTTACCCCCGATTGGCTCGTCCTGGCTGGACAGGTGGTCCAGTACCCTCCTTACGAAGGTATCTCCGTCGTAGGAACCAGAGACGATCGAGTCCACTTCCCACCAGGCCTTGTCCTGGCCTTTGCCCTCACGCTGGTTTCCCCAGTCGTGAAAGGGCTGATCCATAAAACCCTGAACCAGATCCCACTTCTCTTCAGTGAGGGGGTCTTCCGAATCCGATTCTTCGATGTCAACAGGGGGAACCGCAAAGCATTGCCGCCAGGGCTCTGCTATGATGCGGTTGACACACAGGAAGTCCGCGGCGTCGGCCTGATCAAGGCCCCCATCCACATAGTGGAATTCTGTTGGCCATCTCTGGGGTGGCATGGGCTGTCCCTTAGCGTCTTGATAGAGACTCTCTCCAGCCGGTAGGACGACCTTGTTTAAGGTCATGTTGGTCAATGAGGCTACCCAATGTCGGGTACTTTCTTCCTCGGTGCATCCCATAGGAACAACCAGCACTGCTTTGGAGCGGTCCTTGCGAATCTTCGCTATCGCTCTTGGAATGTCCCATCGAGGGCAATGGATCCACATCAAGCCCTGATGCGGACCCCAGTGCTTCTTCCACGCGGAGTCCTGTGCGCTCCAGTACTTCTCACATACCCGAAGATGGGCGGAGGTTCCTGAAGAGAACGCATCCAGGGCCAGATCCGAAGCTCCCAAGTCCGCGACAACTCGGCTCGCCACTTCCGGCCTTACGCCGTACTCCTGGTTTGCAGGACCAGTTGGCTCAGTGTCCAGCGCGGCCACTTCGAGCTGATTGCGTTCGGGGTGGATCCATTGGCATTCCACATGGTGCTCAGGTGACGAAAGCCACGAGAGCTGGTCGTCCTGGTACAGGGTCATGGAGGCCTGGGCCGGGAGAACGCCGGAGTCCGTCTCCATCATGAAGTCGTACCCAACGATCATGTCCCAGTCCATCTCGGCCTCGTAGAAGCGACCGTGCAGGAGGATTTCCTTGCCGAGGTCTGGGCGGCTCAGCTCACGATGGTTCACGAACTGCAGCCCAATGGCCGCTTCATTCGTGCCTCCCACCATGTACTGGCCGTTCGCCACCTTCAGCCTGACAGGTTTCCGACTGTCGGTCAGACACTCTGGCGGAAGTAGGCCAGCCTTGACCAAGCTGACTTGAGCTCCCGTGTCGACCAACACGTCGAAAACCTTTTCCACTTCCCCGCATAAGGCACGGACCTTAAGATGCAACTGCCGCTCGCGACCGACACGGCGCACGGCGTGCAAACTCAGGATCTCCGGCCGTTCCAGAAGCTCAACAAGCGACTGGTGCAGGTCGTGGACAATGGGCTCAGGCTGCCCATCTGCAGCATCCAGCTGCGGTCCGGGTGATCCTCCGATACTCTCGGATAGATCCTGTAGTACATCAAACACATTCTTGGTCGCGAAGGACGGACGGGTGCAAGGATTCGTGCCTTCACTTGCCCTCAGCCCGCCTCCGCGACTGGGTGCCGGACCGGGCCTTCCGCCCGCGGCAGTCCCCTTGTGCTTATCGACTCCCGACCCGGATGGTTCGGCGCTTCCCACGTCACCATCCTGCGACCGTCCTAGCTGGGGCCCTTGGCTGCAGGGGCTCCGCTAGGGGGCGTCGGTTGTGGAAGAAGGGGTGTTCTCCTCCGCATCAACCTCGTTGACGCCCTTCTTCCTTCTTTCGCTGCGAGTAGGCTTCTTGTCCTTGTCCTTGTTCTGGTTGTTCTGGTTGTTCTCCTTGTTCTTGTTGTCCGACCTGGGGACCCAGTTCCGCTTGAACTCCTTGATCTCCTTGGCCAACTCGGTCCCCTGCGACACCAGCTTGGAGAGCTCGTCCCTGTCCACCTCCACCTTGGCTTCCCGGATACCCGCGGGCGCACGCTTCTTCGACCCGTGCGCCTTCTTGTAAGCCTCTGTGTCGGCCTTGTGGACGGGGAATGTTCGGTGGTCATGGTTGAAGCCTCGCTTCCTCCCATAACACACGAAACAGCCCTGAGGGTGAGCTCATATGAACTCCCCAAAGGACCGCGGAGGGTCGCCAATGCGGCGAGGGTCCCTCTTCTCCTGCTTCCTCCAACCCTGCTGCAGGGGCTTCCAGTTTCCCGGTTTGCTCCCCGCGCTCAGGTTTTTGGCCACGAAGGCACAAACGGCCACCTCGGCGGGCTCATCGTCGTCGTCATCGTCGACGAGAGTCTCATCGCCGCCGGCTCCCGCTGGGTCCATGGCAGCTTCCCCGCCAGGTCCCTCGCCAACGTAGTTGACGTCGCGGTCGCCGGGCCTCAACCCGCGGGTGTGGTGGAGGTTTCGGTACTCCTTGAGTACTTCCTCGCCAACCCACTCCAGGATCTCGTCGCACCTCATCCGCCCCGGGATGGGCTGCAGACGGATGGTCTGGCCGCTCAACTCACACTCCTCAAGGCGCCACATCGCGGTTTTCTCGCGATCGCCCGAGACGGTGATGAGAAGAGCGTTCCGCAGGGAGTGCCGTTTGACATCCCGGGACACGTTCTTCTTCGTCCAAGCCACCACGTTCGTATGATACTCTTTGGGGAGCATCATCTTGACCGTGTGGTTGGACTTGGCCCTCTTGGATTCCTCCTTGGTGACCCTCTTGATCCATGCCTCCGGCAGCATGGAGAGCAGGCGAGCCTGCTGGTCACCCTCGTTCCAATCCTCCACATTGCGGCGGAAGAGGGTGTATTTTCCTCGGAAGTCACGCCAGTCCCGTAGGCGGATCTCCCGTCCATCATGCTCAAGCTTGATGGACTTCCACCGCTTGGCAGCCACCTGCGGAGCGTCCACCGGCTCCTGCTCGTTGAGCCACTTCTTGGCTTCCTTGAGGGTCTTGATTCTCCCCTCCTTGGTCGCCACGAAGTATAGCTCTCCGAGCACTTCCGGCAGGCGGTACCTCAACCGTCTGAAGACATATCTCTCCGCATCCGCGTGAGGCATGTCTTCAGTGACGGTCAGCCCCCAATCGTCCAGCTTCTCCAAGAAGCGGTCGAGGTTGAGGGGGTTGCCATCGTACATGGGGGGCTTGATGTCCTTCGAGTCTTCCCACACGGCGGCATCCGCGGCCTTAGAGACCATGAACGCCGGCCGCGAGGTTGACCGAGGTTCCCATCGGCCTCGCCCACGGACTCCCACGGCCGCCACGTCCATCTCCTCCATGGAACCCCTGTGGCTACGCCGCGGTTCCTCTATGTACGCTGAACCAAAGTGTTCACGCCGTACTTCTTCCATGTACGCATCCTCATCACGGCGCCGGCGGCTGCGTTCAGCGGCCTCCCGTCGTACACCACGCGGCGGGCTGATGTCGAACTCCTCCAGGTCCAGATCCAGGTCCTCACCTTCATCGACATCCCATTCCACGTCTCCTCTGGGGACCTCATCCCTGAGTCCACCATAACGTCCACCAGCGATGGGGACTGGCTCCGGGGCTGGTGCGGGGCGTCGGGGGCGTACTGGTGCCCGCGGTGGAGCACGGCGGTTGCGGTGCTCCGCGCTGAGCCACTCATCACGCCAATCCTCACTGCCACTGCCGGGCGGCACGCGCTCGTTGCGGCGGCCCGCGCTGTGGTGAGAGGGGGCGGTGAGAGAGGGGGCACTGGCGCTGGGGCGACGCCTGGGGGCTCCGCCGGGGGCGTGGGGTCTCCCTGGACCTGGTCCGGGTCCCCAGCCGTCGTCCGACGAGCCAGACTCCAGGGGTGGGTGGTCGCTGCCGACGCTCCCACGGGCTTCCAGCGCGTCCAGCATCTGCTGCAGGCCGCTGACGACGTTGGTCAGCGGCTTGGTCTCGGCCCTGGCGATGTCCAGCTCCTTCTGCGCGCGCGCGGCGACCCTGGAGATGCGAGCCATCTCGCCCTTGCCCGTGTCTACCTCCAGCTCGAGCAACTGGCCTCTCCTGCGGAGGTAGACAATCCACCGCCAGGTGGTATCCGGGTCGCCGTTCCCTGGTGGGTCGTCGGGGTCCCCAGGGGGTCCTCCAGGAGGGCCTCCGCCGGGTCCGCCCGGTCCAGGGGGGCCTCCCCCGCCCGGTGGTCCGCCTCCAGGGGGTCCACTTGGTGGGCGTCCTCCAGGGGGTCCTGATGGTCCTCCGCCAGGGGGTCCCGGTGGGTCTCCGCCGGGTCGCCTCGGTGGGTCCGAGGATGGGCGCTTCTTCGTGATGCCGAAGTCCATGTCGTCATCCTCGTCCATGTCGCCCCACCTGGGCGTCTCGGTCTCGGAAGACTCCGAGCTCTGGTAGGGGGGAGGGAGATCCTCATCCTCACCTTCCGGCTCCATGGGGACGTCTCCGCCTCCTCCGCCCGTCCAAGCCACCACTTGGCGATGTCGGCGGCCTCGTTCGTCCCCGTCACTGGCGGTGAAGAAGGGGTCACTGTCGTGGGGGTGTCCACCCGCTGGCCTCCGCGGCCTCTCGGGGGTCTTCCCCTTGCCCTTCCTCCGTCGATGGGCGGTGGGGCCACTGCTCCCACTGCTGCCCGTGTCCGCCTCATCCAGCGTCATCCTGGAGGAGGCGTCCCCTTCGAAAAGCTTTCGAAGGGTCTCCACTCGTGATCCTCCCGGGGGAGTCTCGCGGCGGAGTTTGGCCTCTGCCTCCTCCATTGCGGCGGCAGTGGCTGTGGCAGCTCGCACTTCGGTTTCCTCCCGAGCACGAGCCGCCTCGGCTTCCCGGGCCTGCTGCAGCCGCGCCTTCTGCGCTTCCAACGCTGCCAGCTCCGCCTCCGTCTTGGCCTTCTCCTCAGCGACCTTCCGTCGCGCGGCCTCGATGGCGTCCTTCTTGGCGGCGTCCGCCTGGGCCTTGGCCGTCGCTTCGGCGTGGGCCCTTTCTTCCGCCTCCTTCTTTGCCCTCTCTTGGGCAAGCGCCTCTTCCAGCGCCCTCACCTCGGCCCCCCTGCAGGCAATGGCCTCCTGCGTCAGGCGGGCTTCCTCGTCGGCTGCCGCCAACTCACCGTTGACCTGGGCAGTCGCTGCCCCATGGGCGGCTACGGCCGTGAGTCCGGCAGCAATGGCCGCCACGGTCCGGGCTTGGATTGCCATGCCATGCGCCCACTCCGCAGCCTCCTCCTGGGCGATGTCGACGGCGCCCTCCACGGCAGCGCTGTGCTGCCTGGACCGTTGCCGGGCAACCCGAAGGTTGCAGGGCACCCCACAGACGCGCTCACAGGCGCGCGCCACGTCCCTGTCGGGAGCGACGCTGCTGCTGGAGCTGGCCTGGTCGGCCGGCATCCTCCCGCGGTGGGCCGACTCCACGTCGCTGCTGGGGCCTGCTGGGGCCTGCTGGGGCCTCAGGAGCAGCTGACGGGGCTTGGCCTTGGTCTGCCTGGCGACTTGGATGAAGTCGCCGAGGGTGGCGTGGCCGGGGTGATGACCACCATTGGCCCGTTGGGGACTGGGGGCTGGGGTTCCGCCCTTGGTGCCTTGGGCGGCTTCGGCGGCCAGGGACTCCTGGTACTCCCGCCACTTCCGCTCCCGCTTCCTGTCCCCGGCGGACCGCCTCTCCTTCCCCGGAGACGCGCTGCTGCTGCCCTGCAGCCTGCGCTCGCTCCCCGGTTCCGGGAAGCTCTTCTCGATCATGTCCCACATGGAGACATTGATCGAGGCACCCGACGGGTACACGTTGGGCTCCTCGTCCTCCTCAATCCCGTCGGGACGCAGGGCTTCGCCGGGCCTGTCCGGCCGGGTCCACGTCCTCCAGCGCCTCTGCTGGAAGCGGAAGGCGAACCCTTCCGCCCGCAGCCAGTCCTCCACGGCCTGCGGGCGGTCGGGGGCGATGTCCGTGCGGAGCTCGAAGCTCCCTGGCATGCCGCCTTTGCACTGGGGGTGGCTGTGGCGGTAGTGTTGGTCCCAAACCAACCCACGCAGCAGGCGTGCCGCATGGGGGTGGGGCCGCGGCCACATCCTGCCCGCTTCTTGCCAGTTTACCATGGCAGCGGGGGGGCGTACTTGGTCTTGAGGTCCTTGGTGTGCACTCGTTCTACTCAACGAACTTGTGGTGGTTGTTGAGGCGGGTGCTGCAGCACTGGACTGGGCGTGCGGCTGGTGCTGGTCAGCCGGTGGTTGTGGAAGTGGTTGACGCGGCCTTGCTGGTCGGCCGATGGGTCTGGTCTGTCCACTTCCTTCACGGTCGCGGCGCGGTCAGGGCGATGCTCTGGACGGTGCTGCTGGCTCCGTGACGAACTCGGCGCTGTCGCTGGGTGGCGCTGCGAGCTGCTGCGCTGCGCTGCGAGCCGCTGCGCTTCGCTGCGAGCTGCGAGCTGCGCCGCGCTGCTCGGGGTTGGTGGCCCCGAGTGGCACGCGAGGGTTGGGTAACCCCGCGGCGGTGAAACGCTTTTGACGCGTTCCCGCGGGGGGCCGGCCACGGGACGCTGCGGTGACACGCACAGGTGAGCAGGCAGGCAAAGCACTACGCTCACAAGGGCATCAATACGCTCGTGTCATGTGACAAAGCGTTTCAGGATCCTTGCCACTCTGCAACAAGGGAACGATAGTATGTACAGCAACACATCAGGATATGTACACATGGGGTTAAGACTGGACTGGGGTAAGTGCATCACAGGACAATAGACACTCTATCCTAACTTGTCTCCCAATCCCAGGTCCGACCCTCTCAGTGGCTGGTGGGGGCGGGGGCTCAAACACAACCCATGCCCTGCTCAGTCCGGACCCTGAAACCCTGCCAATAGGGGGGGTGTCCCGCCCAGCCACAGACGAGTTCCCCGAAACCAAGGTGCTCCGAAGCCAACCGACAGTAGCTACACATGCTCCCCTAACAGCAGGTCCCAACTCCTCTCTGAGCCAGAGATATAGCCCCGCCATTATCACCCAGGAGTTGGTAGCTGAAAATGGGCTGTTTCAGCCCAAACTGGAATTAGCTCAAAAATCTCCAAAATTGACCTCTCGTCCGGACCTGCCAGAGGTAGGGACGAGGCAACTGACCCTATGCCCTTCGAGTACAAACTCTCTGGAGCCCTCACCCAACCTGGTTCCCTCTGAGGTCCCGGCATCAGGGCAACACGGATGAGTCAAGTGGGGTCATGATGCCAAAATCACCAAAATTGGCGTCATTCCCACGCGTGGCCCGCCCGGCCAAGGTAAGGCCAATGGCTCACAGGGTGGGAGGCAGGACCTGAGAGTTATATCTGAGTGTACAACTTGAAATTAGGTCCGGGCTCCAGATGGGCAAAGAGAAATTGGGCCGCCAATTGACCACACGGAAGGGGGAAATTGGGGTCCCAAAATGGGGTCATTTT
Source organism: Eutreptiella sp. 'Long Island Sound 2002' (assembly GCA_964036045.1). Classification (NCBI taxonomy): domain Eukaryota; phylum Euglenozoa; class Euglenophyceae; order Eutreptiales; family Eutreptiaceae; genus Eutreptiella; species Eutreptiella sp. 'Long Island Sound 2002'. Next base: position 71,508,699 of record OZ038380.1, on the reverse strand, counting down.
GGCTGCTCGAAATGAGCCAAAATTCGGGGTGCTCCCAATAGTATATCTCCACGCCGGCTTGGAGATCGGATCCGCCATTCCATACGCGATCCACCGGGAGTCCAACAGAGACTCCCATGACCTTGGCTCTTCAAGATCTCCATGCCACTAGGCGTGGTGACGATCCCAGTTGGGTCCACAAATGCCAAGATTGCAAAATTGCCCACACCCACTTTGGGCTAGCGCCTTAACGAAGGTGGCTCCGCTTTGCCCACGTGGTGTGTGGACCATGGGGACCAATATCCATTTTACCCATGTCATATACGGTCCATTGGTCCATGCGTCCGGCGTGCACGAAGGTTAGAACATGGGGCACGGCGGGCAGCAAATGTGGAAAATTGCTCAAAATGACCAAAAATGCGCACACTCATGGTTGGGGCAAATGAGGCACATGCCCGACTTGGACCGGAGTGTACCATAGGATTGGTATCAAGTCCTATGTGTCCAACATATCTTTTGGGCGTCGCCCAACTCCTCCGGTATTGGGAATGGCAGGGTCGCCAAGTGAGCCCATGATTTGGGATAGTCCCAAATCGCCAACATGGCGGCCACGGTATGCCAAGCTCAAGAGGAGTTATTCGCCGGGTCCAAGATATGTTGGGCATCGAAGTATGTACCCTCATATCATACTTGAGTCATGATGTCAATTGAGCGCAACGTTGAAATACATGGTCGCCACTTGACATCATGACGAGCCAAAAATGGCAAAATTGGCGAAAGGACACGCAAAAGTGCCTTGAAAGCTACACAATTATATCATAATATCTTCGGCTTGGATCGTGCAATCAACTAATCCTTCTAAACACAATGACTTGACACCAATGACCTTCGATTCCACGTATGTGCTCCACTTGGGGCGCTTTGAAAGGTTACGAGCGCTACTTCCCAAGTGGGCACATGAGAATATGGAAAATTGCAAAATACACACCTTGCTCCCAACTAATCGCTTCGGGATCACCACACAAGCTTTCCTCCACGAAGGTTAGGCTTGCAATTGATCGTGGGGAGTATGGAGAAGGGGCTTGCACAATATGAGGTCCATTGGCGGTTCCATCGCTCTTAGCCAAACCCGCCAAATGGGCACGCAATACAACACATGGCACATACCACATATTGCCCAAAAAGGTAGCTCCCCCCACCATATGTCATGCCCCTCCAAGGGCATAACTTTGTGTCAATCGCTCATAGGAACTCAAGGAGAGTTCCTATGCAACACCAACACTCGCGCGCTACACTCGAAAGTTATCTTAACGCACGCTATGTCATGGCCGAAGAGTTATAACGCAAACTCTACCCTCTTGACCATGATCCATTAGACTAGCGCGCACGTGTGGAAACGCAAGGCATATGCTTCTTTCTTAAATTACGTCGGGAGTATTGTGAATACATCCCACGTTTCCTTATTGTCATTCCTCGCAAGCAACACGAGATATGACCTTCACAAGTGGCCTCACGAATCAACTTTGTTTTGCCCATATCTTTAAGACAAATGGAGGGCAGGATAAAAGGAAAGTTGATTCGTGCATAGGGAAGCACGTAGGTCCACTCGAAAGAGGTCAAATCAAGTGCGGGGATGTCGAAGTCGAAAATCCGATTTCGACATCCTGAAAAATTCGGATTAAGGTTGCGAGTGTAAGATGTGAAAGTTGCGGAAGCATCCATGCAGTTCCTGACGACTTTGGAGCCTTCGTCACGGATAGCGTTAAAATTTCCATTATAAACAGTTAAACTGGCGGTTACGGTAAAGTCGCGATCCAACCGCCAGCAGTCAAAACAGTGAGTATCAGAACGGAAGCGTAAAAATTGACGGAAACAATATGAAAATAAAACCCTGTTGATTCCTGATATTCTGATACACAAATCTCCGCTGGCGGTGCATCGGTTGCCGATGCGGGGCTTTACGGCACGGAACACGCTCCCGCCGGGCTCGCACCGGGCGTCAACGGGCGCCTTCCGTACATGGGGTTAGTGGACCGGAGACCGGTCTTCTCTTCCATACATGGGGTTAGTGGACCGGAGACCGGTTGTATGCCCTACCCTAGCCATGGGGTTCTGGGTACCGCTTCACTACGTGGACTGGTGACCAACTGTGGAAGACCCTCCAGCCTATCGTGGACAAGTGCCCGTGTAGGTCATGCAAACCGGGGGATATCAGGGACAGAGGTCTCTACTCGACCCTGCCCATCCCTCACTGTGCTAACAGTGTTCTCTACGTGGACTACACGAAGATGCCGAAGTTCGGGGGCTATGACTTCGCCCTTGTGGTAACCTGTGGGTTGACCAGGTTTACCAGGGTGTTCCCATGTACCAAGCTCAATACCGGGGAGGAGACTATCAAGATACTCCTGGAGGAGTGTCTTTGTGTCTATGGGGCGCCCAAAGAGATCAACTCCGATGAGGACGTACGAGTACGCTCAGATACCGGCTGGTACAAGAGGTTCCTGAGATCCCTCAATGTCCAGGTGTCTACGGGGATCCCCTACTCTCAGACGAGCAACCCCCTATGTGAGCGACAGATTCGTGTCCTCAAGGAGAATGTAAGGATATGGTGCAAAACTGAATGCACCAGAGACTGGGTGAGACTACTCCCCGTCATATCCTTGATGATGAACTCCCAAGAGAGTTCGGCGACTGGCTACTCGCCCCATGAGCTATTCCTAGGGCGCCCGGCGTGGTTCCTACATACTCCCTATCCAGAAGACACCCATTCTTCCGTGGGTGAGTGGGTCCAAGAGCAACAAGCGAAGGTGGACAAGGCCAAGGCTATGCTCCAGAGAGTGAGGGAGCGTCAGTGGAACAAGAAGAACAAGCACCGAGTACCTGCCACTACAAAGAAGGGGCCTGGGTGCTGGTGCACCACAGCCGACTACCCGCCTGGCCACGCTCTACCAGCGATGACCCATACTTCGGGCCCTGCAAGATTCTATCTGTGGATGGACACCGTATAACCGTGCAGTGTTCTCCCCGTCTAGGGGGGACCCTGGTGTGCGCTGCTCAACACCTGAAGCGCTACTATGATCCTGAAGACCTCTGTGGGGGGGAGTGGGAACTGAACGACGAGGAAATCGCCGCCCTAGACCTACAAGGGGCTGCCAGCCCTATGGAAGTTGAAGGGGAACTCCCCGACATGAACGCCGAGGAGATGGCTAAGGAGGGCTTCTACCTGGTGAAGTCAGTCCTACGCCACCGCTATCGCCAGGGTTGGCGCTTCCTCACCCTCTGGGGAGGGTTTGGAGTCGAAGAGGCCACCTGGGAGCCCTTCTCTGCGTTTGTTCTACCTGAGGGACGCCTAAACTCAGTTCTGGTAGACTACTTGTCCCAGAACAACCTTGGTGAGTTGCTGAGGCTCGCTTAGACGCTTGCCTCCAATACTAAAGCTAGGGACTGAACCTTACCCTGACCTGGCTAAGTGTATGTGTGAGTGTGCTACCCCTAAGGTCCTGAGAGCAAGCCGCAGAAATGGTGTCCTATTTATACCCAAGTCTGCTCGCATGCAAAATCTGGAGGACGTCTTACCGGTGCCACGGGGTACGCCCCGGGTCTCTCCTCACCTAAGCGCCCAATTTCTGTGCTGGCGCAAAACCTTGGGGGAATACCCAGCGTACTAATCCAGGTATTGTTTTCCCTACCTATCTGACTACTACACGGAGGGGTGGCCAAAAGCTATGAAGTCTTGAAAATGCCTATTTGCTACGATGGCCAATATCTAGCCTAACCATTGCCACTGCCCACCAACCCCGCTAAAATTGCAGGAAAAGGGTGGGACAGTGACACACTCACTACAGGTCCTACACACCCTACAGTGGCACCAGTCTGGTGGGCGAGCACTTCTGCAACTGGCTCAAGCCACCACTCAGGACCACCACTCCTACACGCACGCTCTACTGGGTGGCGTTGAAGAAGAAGACACGAGCCCTAACGGCTCACCTGTGAGATTGCAAGAAAACACAGAGCTACTAAGCGTCTGTGGCCTAACACGGACGCCACAACGCGTTTCCCTGCTAGGGCTTGGAGGGAAGGGGTGCTCTTTTGGTATGCACAGCGTGCATGTTGAAGTTGTCGGGCTGCGCTTGCCACTCCTGGCTGAGTCGCAGCTTGTTGTTTGTGTGATCAGCGCCGCATATTTTAGCACGGCTTGAGACTGCACCAGTTCACCCTGACCTTCCCACCTGTAAAGCAAAGGCAAATGACTGAGGTTTGCGGCATAGGAACCAAGACTACCTCCACGTATTATACGCTTCTCAGGTAGCCGTATAATACACTGTCCTCAAACCTCAGTACAAGCAAGCAAGCTTAGGGAACTCCACCCGTTCTCTTATAGAACGTGGGGTGGAGCCCCTGGGTAACCTAAACAAGGGTTGTACCGAGCGCACCACGCGTGGCCTACCCTTTGATGCGTGTATGAATGCACGAGCATGCACGAGTCTGTGACAACCTTTTCCCACCTCTTCCTTTTTCCTACAAATCTTACCCACAATCACGAACTCCACCAGGGGGTGGCCCCACCTGGGCCTACCTACCTTACTCACCGCTGGAGAGTGAAGCATGGTGAGGGAAAAGCGAGACACAAGCGAGAAACGACGCTATGCATATGTGTGTATGTCCAATCACCCTGGACTTACCTCTAATCATCTGCAAACTTCTAATCTTCCCCTCTATCGTTTGTTAGCGCTGCTACCAAGCACGTTCACGGAGACACGAGACGAGCAATGTGCATGCTGCATACGTGAGGAGCACACCTGTGGTTTATACCTGATTCATTGAAGTCCTTCTGTTGACTTACGAATTCTTGAATCTTGAATTCTTTCTGGCAGTGTGGGTGAGATCTTTATGTTTATTTATTAATGTATGTCTCGTCATTTTTGCCATTATACGTAACATACGTTTATAATCTTATTAAATCTTTATTTTCCGGCGCTTCGCTAGGAGGCGCTCCTGCGCGCCGCCTTTTTCTGCGTAAGAATTTCTTGATTTAAAAAATCAAGAGATGACTACAAATTTTATAAAAATGTGCATCTGATGCACGATTGGATTCTGTTCAGGTTTGTGCTTTCAGAAAAATTCCAGGCCGTCATTTGACGGATTTAGGTGTTGTCGCTTCGCGTTTGCGTGGATTCGTCCCTCATCCTCCCATTCCTCTGTTGTACAGATATCCTCGCAAAGCCTCGCTGAGTAGGCCGCTGTTCGGGCCGAAAAGCAGCAGCAGGAGACTGAACCAGAACCAAGACCCCTCCAAGGGGAAATTCTAAATAAACAAGCGCACCCTCGCCCCAGTAGCAGGACAGGTGTCTCCATCAGGTTCCATGAGACTTGGGTCGAGAGCCCTATGAGAGACTGGCGCTGGGTTGTGTTACGCTGCAGCTTGGAGGGAGGGATGCAAATGCATATCGTCTTGGCATGCCCTATTCTAACCCCACCAAGCCACAGGAACCCCTGCAGCGCCAAGAGCGCTGAGCTTTCTGTTGGAAATTGTTATTAACAATGCAGCAAGAGTCGCTGGCCATGGTAAAGTGCTCTTTTCCAGTGTTAGGGAAGCTATAGGTATTATAAAGTAGGTGTGGAAACCAAGGAAAGGCCAAGAAAAAATCCCTTTTTCCTGAAAATGCGACAGTGGTGGCCACCACAGCACAAGGGGGGAGTAAGAAAAACTGCTTTTCCAATGCTTTAGGATATACTCTAGTTGTATTAGAGGTGATCTAAGCACCCTTGCATTTTAATCTTAGTATTGGCCTAAGCAAAATGGGTGATAACACATTTTGACCTATGGAACCAAACACTAAATCAGGATGTTGTTTGGACCCCATAATCCCCAAGCTACATGCAGTAAAACATCTTTTCCTGGGTGACTGAGACACTGATATACTGAAGGCAGAGCCTATGAATTGTTCTATGTTTTCTCATGAATTCTGAGCTATCCTCGTGGTATGCACCCTAGGGGGCTGGGGCACCTCTTTTTGAGAGGTCCTGGGTTCAATACCCAGTCAGCCTAGCTAAGTAGGATTATCCCATGTGACATGGCAGTGACCTCAGCGCCACAAGCCATGCCACCTCAGCACCTATGGGACCCAGAAACAAAGAGTGCACATCTCAGGATGGCACTATGGATGAGAGTGAGCCCTTGGGGCAGTTTTTCAATCAGTTTTGCTCAAACATGTAAAATATTTCATCCTGAGCTGCAATGTATGTTAATTGCTGTAGTCTATTGTTGATAGTTGTCTTTATCTAACTCTTTGTGACTGCAGCCCTTCATGCTTTGATCCTGTTTATATGCTACTTGCTTATCTCTGGCTTGGGTTATCCTGGATTGGTTGTATTTCAACAATAAAACATTTTCCTCATCAAAAACAAGCAGCAGGAACCCTACACCAGCAGCAAGCAGCAGGAGAGGCACAACAAAAACACAGTGCTGAAAACACTATAAAACTTTCTCTTTCCATCCCGCTGAAGGTTAATGGCTCTCCACCTCTGGGCGGCGACCTGCGGGGCGTCAACACGCTCCAGGTCGTTGAGCCACCTCTTGGCGTCCTTGAGGCTTCTGTTCTTCCACTCCTTGGCAACCACGAAGTACAGCTCCTCGAGCACTTCCGGTAGGCCGTCTCCTTCCGATCCTGGAGGGGTGCTGTTGCCTCCGTCACCGCCGCCTCCGGCCAGTCCCAGCCCACAGCCCGTGCGCTCTCAGCGGTGCCGGCGGTCTTGTTCCTCTCCGTCGCTGCACGTGAAGAAGGGGTCAGAATTGTGGGGGTGCCCGTCGGCAGGTCTCTGTACCCTTCTGGGGGTCTTCCACTTGCGGCCTCCGTGGTGTCGGGAAGCTCGGTTGCTGTCGTCGCTGCTCTGCGGGTCCTCCGCGTCCAGGTTGATCTTCATCTTGGAGGCAGAGTCCCCTTCGAGGAGCCTTCGGAGGGTATCCAATCCGCACCCTCCCGGAGGTGTATCCCACTGGAGATACTTCTCGGCCTCCTCCGTTGCCGTGGCGGTGGCCTCAGCAGCTCGCCTTTCGACACTCTCCCGTGCACAGCCAGCTTCTTCTTCTCCGGCCCTTTGCAGTCGGGCCATCTCCGCCCCCGGGGCCTTCAGCTCAGCTTCACTCTTTGCCCTCTCTTGGGCAACCTTCTTCTACACGGCCTCGAAGGCTGCCTTTCTTGCGGCGTCCAGTCCAGCCTACGCCAAGCTTCCTGATTGGCCTTCTCCTTAATTTCTGTCCCTGCGCTCTCTTGGGACAGGGCCACTGAAAGGCCCCCTTACCTCAGCCTCCTTCCTGGCGATGGCCTCCTCAGCTGCGTGTCTTGTGCGAGCAGCAGCCGCTTTCCGCGCGGCTGCTTCAGCATCACATCTTTCCCGGGCAGCCGCTGCTTCCCGCGCGGCTGCGACGTTGGCTGCGGCTCTGATTGCTGCCACTCCCCAGGCGTGGATCACCCGGCCCTCCTGCCAGCCGGCCGCCTTCTGCTCCGCGATGACGATGGCTCATTCCACGGCGGCATATTGCTCTTCATCCCTCTCTCTTGCATCCCTCAGGTTACAGGGCACTCCGCAGACGCGCTCGCAAGCGCGGGCCACTTCGCCTGGCGGAGGCACGTTGCCTCCTTTGGGGCGCCCCTCCCTGCCTGTGGGCCGAGTCTACTTCCCTGCTCGGGCTTCATCTTTCCTGAGGCAGCCGACGGGCTTTGGCCCGGGGACTTTTGGCGCCTGCGATGCAGTGGCTCAGGGTATCAGGACCAGAATGGCCGCCCCGGCTGGGTCCGGGGTGGGCGCAGCTGTTGCTGGCCCTCAAGTCCTCAACCGGCCGGTCGGCTTCGGCCAGCTCTGGGTTGAAGTCTGGCAGCTGTCTACAGTGATGCCAGACACGCCACCTCTTCGACTGTGCACACGTAGCCACTTGTAGCCGTAGCCCGTGGCCTGGAGTTGCGCTTTGATCGCGCGATAGATGGGGACATTTTCGCGGATCTTCACGTACTGAGGGGCTCGCACGCCATCCTAAGACCGCAACCGGCGGTACTCCTGGTGATCCTCAAGCCCGGCCACCATGGTCTGGCTGGCCCTGAGGCTAGAGAACCGCGTATTAGAAGCCCCGGCAGCCATTGTCGCCGGGAGGGGACGGGGACCGTGGTCGTGGGGGTGGTTAAAGCCGTACTTCTCGTTGTCCTTGGAGTTCACAGCACTCCTTGACGTTCTTTGAGTTATGAATAGTCCTTCTCACTTTGGGAGTCCTTAACGCTCTTCGGTGTTCTTGAAATACTTGAGTGGCTCCCTGAGATTGGGTACGTCAGCACTGGCTGAACGCTTATGGAGTGTTACCATGGGGGGCCCGGTCCACCAGCTACGCTGGGCGGACACACAAGCAGGCAGGCAGGAAAAGCACTGCGCCCCAGCGCATCCTCATAGCACAAAGGGTTCTAGAGTCCTGGCAGCTCCGCAACGAACGGAAAGTATGTCCAACAACACATCAGGGTATGTACACACAGGTGGGTTAAGCCACTAATTGGCGTAAGGGCGCTTCAAGGCAATAGACACCCTATCCCAAATAATATCCCAACCCCGAGTCACAACTCCTCAGTGGCATGCAAATATGGAGGCTCAAACACAGCCCACAGATTTGCTGAGCAATGACCCTAGAACGCTGCAAAGGGAAGGATGTCCCCCCCGGCAAGGGGCGAGTTCCCAGGAGCCAATTGGCTCTCGGGTCAACCAATAGTGGCCCCCCATGCTCCTATGCTGGCTTGTCCCCACTCTTCTCTGAATTGGAGACATGGCCAAAAAAAGTGAAAAACAAGCATGCAGTATCAAGAGGCGATAGCCAAGGGGGAGGCACCGACCCCCAGGAAAATGGCAACTTAAAAAACAAAGGAAGGGAGGAACAGGAGCACCACAAGCAGAGAGCAAACAATGGCAAGGGGTAGGGGGGCGGAAAACAAAAAAAGAACCACGCGCGGAGCGCCGAGGCACAAGGGCACCCGGCGTTGGAAATAAAAAACAAAAAAGAGAATCGGTGCAGAAAGGCCTTACAAAGCACACCAAATTGCGCTTTATAGGACGATCTGCGCCTTCGGGCCAAGACACACATGAACAGAACCATGCACACAGACTGGAGACCCGGGCTTGATGCCTCCGGCTTGGACAGGGAGATGACGGCCTACCAGCAGCACAGCCCTAGGGCAGGGGCCGGCCACTCTGTCACGAGGCGCACCAGACGGCAAACTGGACTCCTACAAGACCCGCCTCAACACACACGAAGCCATTGCGATGAGCGAAACACAAGCCAATGCCGGAGGGACTTGCCAAGGTCAACTCAACAGAACGGCCAAAGAGGCATGCGCCGCGATGCAAGCCGAGAGCTAATGCGGTGTGGAGCGAGGCACAGACACCATGAGCCTGGTTCCCGACCGGCCACTACGTGCGTTGTGTTGCTGCCAAGTACCACCTAGAGAAGGAGATCAACTGGCAGTGAAAGGTACCACCACACCTAGACCCAGACAACACACACACACACAATGTCTAACGGCACAACTACGCATGCAACGCACAAACGGCCTACGGGGGCCCCAATCGAAGGGGACGAGAGCACGGGCAAGTACACATCGTACATGGAGTAGAGACAAAAGTGGGGGAAAGAAAGAGGGCACAAGACCCACCAAAACAGCACACAAGGGGAGCAAGAGCCCCGGATGCACGGAACTTACCCACTTATAACGGGAACAAACATAAGCAGCACCACACACCATCAAGCTAAAAGACAGCCAAGGAGGCACGGACCGCGCACACGTACAACCACAACACAGACAACCAACACAACATATCAAAATGAACAACAAGAGCAAAAGAACCATGACCCTCCAACACGCACAACCGCAGGGCGCACACACAGCACAACACACCAACACAAAACCGGAGCCAAGGTACCATACACTCCTTCAACGCACAACCACAACGCACACAACCAACACAACACTCCAACATTTGGAACGAGAGCCACATAAGCCAAAAGAAATAACCGGTTTTTTTCGATTATGATACCAAAAAAAACCGATTCAATGAGATTATTGTATCTGAAATAACCGGTTCGATGTGATTATTGTATTCAATCGACCCAATTAACCGGTTTTTTCCGATTCATCGGTTATTTCCTATTGGATTTGTGATTGCACCTAGCAAGGCCCACTATTCGAACTTTTTGTCGGGATCTACAAAGTTAGAAAACAAAGCTTTTTTCACTGATTTCTGACTTCTATGTCATGTTTTCAAACGAAAAAGGTTTTCGAATCAAAAAATGACATTTTTGTTCTAATCTAAAAATTCTTTGGAACTACTTTCTCTGCCTCACTGACATCATCGGTGACGTCAGCAAACTGTGAGTGACATCAGTGCTGAGATAGCTTCATTTTCATGCACCAAAATATTGTTTTCCAATGCAAAAATGTTCCCACCCAAATTTCTTTTTCAAATCTAAAAACTTTTTCCGAACTATTTTCTCTAATTCTTTTTCGTATATTTTTTTCAATTGCGGAATGGAACGCCGTGGGAAGAGTGTTGCCAAACTTGCTGCTCCACAGAGACTACCTAAAGGGTCAAAGCGGCAAACGACTGCTACTTGTTTTTCAGGCGAATGTCATGCGAGTGACTACAATCGCATTCGAACTGAGCTTTATCTGGATTCTGTTGGGTTCACCTTTGAGGACATTCATGCCAAAGTATCCGATCAGGGCAGCATCATTAAGAAGGCATGGGGCGCTTCATCTGGTGGTTACTATACTGCACACACCCTCAAACTTGCAGTGAAGGAATATCTCGAAGCTGACGGTGTTGCAAACATCGTGACAAAGACAAAAGGCATCACAACGTACTTCCACCGCTCTAGCGATCGTCGCACCAGACTTTCAGACCTGCAAAAGCATTTGCAAGTTGCGTTTGGATCAACCTCCGCAAACTGGCAATGATGGTCACTGGCATTACACAGACGATTCCATGAACTGGTTCCATGAGCAGAAGCGTGGTGTTGAAACCTACGATATTAACCATCGAGCAAAGGCCCGATACGAAGATGCTCCTTATGCTGACAGTCATATGGACTACAGTGACTGGAAGGTGAATGAACACTCAGTGGCCATTTTGTACCCTCCTGCAACAGTGGTCAATGATATTGAGGGGACATTGTATGTAACGTGCTCTTTTGTTCTGCCATGGGCGTACATGCTCATCCAAAAGGCACGACAACCGAATGGTGTTGCTCCATGGAATGAGGCAGTGGTGTTTACACCTGCAGATATGACTGATGAAGTTGGTCTCATGTGTCAGTCTTTATGTGATGCACTTGAGGAACGTTTCATTGCTTCACTGCCTACACACATTCTTCGAATGTACTCCATTGCAACATTGCTGGACCCAGAGTTCAAAAACTTCCGTTTCTTGAGCGATCAGGAGACGGATACTGCAGTTAACAGTGTCAAACAACAGTGGAACTTGAAAAGGACACCAAAGGCTGCAATGGTTCACCAACCAAAACCAACGGCACGAAAGGATGGACGTAAGGATTTGACCTCTTTGTTGGCCCTAGAATTCGTTGATAATGTTGCACCACCCGAGTGCAACAATGAGTTTCCTCGCAATAAGTTGGATGATTACTTTGGCTTGCCAGTTGTTGACATGCACACCTGCGTCATTGACTGGTACAGCACCGGAATCGCTTTCCCCACTTGAACAAGATGGCCGGGCAATCCCTGGCGTGTCCAGCGACATCGGCTGGGCTGGGGCGCTTGTTCAGTGCTGCCGGGTTGACTCTCTCGGATTTAGCACAAGCAATGAAGGAAGGCACATTGGGCGCCCGGTTGCTGGCTTCCTACAAATATAAGCCTCATATGTATGTTGCACCTTGAGCGCAGTTTCTTTCGTGCGACATCGGATGCCGATTGCAAATGTTACAAGCTTCACTTGTGCTGTGGGCGCTGTTTTTGCACGCATTCTGACGCCAAATGAACAGTCAAGCATGTAACATGTAGCATACCATTTGGATCTGTTGATTTTTTGGTATGGATCGGAATTTTCTGTTGGTGCATTCTGACAAGTTGCCTGCAACAGTGGTCAAGGTTGATGCTAGTTCAGCGGAAATGCATCCGATAATGAAAGCATGGGACACACGCTCAAATCCTGCTGGCGGTAATTTTTTATTACTTAATTCTGGCGCTGCGCTGCGCGAACTTTGCGGCGCTCTTCGTAGCGGCATTTTTGATTAAATAATCGATGCAATGGCGATTCTTTTTAAAAAGTAACCGATTCCATGCACTTTTTCAAAAATTATCGACGATCATCCCGTTGGCAAATTAATCTGTTAGTCGCGAAGACGGTTACAAGCCTTAGAGCCAAAGAGCCAAAAGCTCCGCACACGCACAACATCAACAGATATAAGCGGTAAAACACACCAAACAAGGAGAATAGGAGCCAAGGAGCCACCGACTCCGCAAAAGCACGACAACAACACACAAAAGCAGCACAACACACAAAATACGGAGCGAGAGCCAAAGAGCTCCCGACCCGCGCACGTACAACCGCAATACACACGAGCAGCACGACACCCTAACACAGGGAACGAGAGCCAACTAGCCAGGGAGACCGCACTCGCAGAACCACAACAAATGCAAGCAACAAAAGACACCAATACCAAGAAGGAGAGACAAAGAGCCACCGACCCCGCACAGGTAGGCATACACCACCCACATGCAGCACAAGATACCAACACACACTACAACCCCCAAGGAGCCACTGATCCGGCGCACGTACAACCACAAGAGACACAAGCAACACAACAAGCCACATCTGGAACAAAAAGAAAAAAGCCACGGAAAACGCACACTCACAACTGCAACACGTACACGCAGCGCAACGTTGCGAAGATGAAAACGAGAGATGAGGAGCCGCACATCCCTCACGGGCAGAAAAAAAATAAGCACACACCAGACAACATACCGGCATGGGAAACGAGGTCCAATGAACCTAGACACAGCAAACACACCAAAAAACACGACGCACACCACAGCTCACAAGCATGACAAACGAGAGCCAAAAGGCCGGAGGCACCACACGGGCGAGCAACACAAGCGACCAGGGAGAGCTGCAGAGCCACGGACCCCGCACAAAGCCATGGGCAATACGCATATACCCCTACCTACACAGGAAATGAGGGAGAACCACGGACCCATGGAGACCGCACACATGCTTGCACAACACGCACGCGGGTACAATAAACAACGGCGAGCGAGAGCCAAAGAGCTATGGACACCGCACACAAACAAGAGCACTACGCACCAACATCACAAGCCCGTAATAGAAAGTTTTCCGACCTTTTCCCAAACCAACTAGCAGTATCATAGATGAACACATTTTCTTGGCTATACAACTACACAGAACAAACCTGGGATTGTAAAGGAAAACCGCTTTCATACTATTCTGGATTTTGTCATCACCTCTTCCCCTAAAACCATTCTTTCGATGCACACTATTGCTTGTTGGTCTAAAAAAAAATATTGTACAAAGGTAAAAAAAACATATTTCTGTGCCCGCGCTTAGGAACTAGTTGCGTAAAGGCAAACCCAAAAGCCATCCCCCATGTGTTTCCCCAAATTTTGGATGATGCAACTTGAGCCGTCTAATTGCAAACAACAGCTCAACGAACCTTCCATGTTGAGCACACCTACTGTGTACGAAGACTTTGCGAAACGTTAACCTACAACGCATGTACGCAACCAAGATGGTACCCAAAACAACAATTCTGACGTGGCCCCATAACACATCAGACTTTCAGCCAATCTAACTGTACAGCAACGCTACAACTCCAATTTGCAGCAATGATCAACATCAAATAGTCAATAACACTCACCTTGCGAGAAAAAACTGTCGAAAAACGGGACCACATGATCGGTGCTAGATATCGAACAAGCGAAAAGAGTGTGTACCCAACATAAAAGTAGAAAACAGCTAAACCAGCAGTTCATGAACCCTTGGCCCCTAGATTTCAATTTTGGATGCCACCACCAAAATGCAGCCACAAAGTATCCCTTATTGAATGAGGTTGCGGGTATAGAGTACAATGTTATGTACCAAAGAAAATCCTCACAATGTACCAAGAACAACCCATTTGATCCCAAAAGGTTCCCAGCTTCAAAAAACCCCGGACTTTTACAAAAAAAACCCCCGAAGGATATGATTGTTTACAAAAAACCCAAACCCCCCGCCCGGAAACCTTACATAAACCCCCCCGGTTTTAATAAAAAAAAACCCAAATACCCCCATTTCTTACCAGAAAACCACCCATACCTCACCAATGAGCCAAACGTTGTGACTACCTGGCACAACCCCGAACGTGACTCTCACCAAAAAAAAATTTTACTAGAAACCAAAACCCCAAACCTTACCAACGAAACCTCAAATCTTACCAAAAAAAACCCGTTTTTTTTACCCAAACAACCCCATTTTTTATCAAAAGACACCTCTCTTTGCAAAGGAAACCCCAAACTCCCCACTTCTTCCCCAAAATCCCCCAACCCTAACCAGAAAATGTTTGCGCCACTCAAACGTTTGAACAACACTGCCACACCCTGCACCCATATGTAGCTGCACCATAAACACAAAGCATCGAAACGCGCAAACAACGTCCACATAGATCAAACCGATTGGGGCACGAGGTTTCTTGGGTGAAGATTGCCGGTCTTTTTTGGTAGAAAAATGGTGCGGGGGGGGGGGGGGGTTGGTAAAAAAAATGGTACAAATTTTGGGGGGGGACCAAAACGGGGGGGGGTTGGTAGGCACCAAAAGAACACAGGATTTTGGCAAACAAAAATGGTGCGGTCAATGTGAAAGAGTATATTGATGCAAAAGTCAAGTGCAAACACTGGTCCTACCTGTGATTGTAATGTCACATTTCACGCGCTTCCTCACACCTTCCCCAAATACCGGTCCTTCAGACATCTCTAATTCCCTCGCCCCTGCACCACTGTCAACCCGCCCTCACCCTGCAGCATCTGTACTGAAATGTCAAAAGAAACAGCGCCAGACTGTACATTGTGGGGGTGATAGCAGGGCTGCCGTCAGTGCCTGTACTACTCGAGCCCACTTCCAAATGGTGATCCGCACAAACCACAGTTCAATGTGGTCAAAGGGAAGCCAAGCAATGGTACCGCGAAATTCCATGTTTTCTAGGGTTGCAACCAACGTGCTATTTGCGCAGGGCCGGAGGGGCTTATGTGCAATTCTGAAACAACATGTGACGGGTCGGATTCTTAGTATCAAAGGGGGATGGCGACCTCCCCATGGCCGGAAGGATAGCACTCTGGAGGGTATTGGGAGCGCTCGCTCTGCACCTACGCCAATTTCACTCACCCTGGTCCTCAAGTGCCTTTGGAGATGGAGGAGATGGGCTCTGGTCGAATCCTCCTGCCCTGTCCCGCCCAGTAAGTAGCAGTAAGAAGTTAGTAGTAAGAAGTAAGCCCACTGAGGGTCGGCAGAGGACACAGATGGCACAGCACAGGCTTTGGCAACTGTCTGGAAAAGCACAAAATTGGTGGCCAGCAATCTCAAGAGCTCCCCAGCACCAGCGGACCTACCAACACCCAGGACTCCCCAAACGTTGCCTTCACCGTCCGATGTGACGCCAATCCAATGCGGCACAATCCCCACGTCAGGTGGCATTGGAGGGTAGGGGGCAGGTGAAGAGCGGGGGGGATGGGCTGGGGGCAGAGGAACCGTGGCCCACCCTGTGGATGCAGCCAGCTCGGCCAGGCCACAGCACAAGATTCAAAAAATGGGAGCGGGCCAGTGGTGGTCACTCAGCCCTGTCTGAGTCTCTGCTTCAAATGGGATCCACTCAACAAAAGAAAGGGATTCTCAGGCTCTCAATAAGGGATGCCAATAGAGACTGTGGGATCCAAAAGAATACCACCAAAAAAAATTCGCAGAAATGGTGTGTCTGTGTCGAAAAACACCCTTAAAACCCCCCCACAGAGCATTTTTAAAAAAAGGGGGGGGGTTCCAAAACCCCTCACGCTATCCGATTTCTTGGAACCCCCCCCCCTCCTGGTCGGGGCTGCCCACCGCCGGTCTGCCAGCCACAGGGCCCGCCCCGTCCTGGTACTGACCTCCACAGCGGTCCGCAGGCCAAGTCCAGTCGCTCATGCGTAGTAGCGGGGGACACATGTCGAATCAGAGGTGCGGGGGACTCTCAATGTCAGCAAGGGGGAGGAAGAGGGTCTATGACGCTGGAGGAGGGGGGGGGGGATAGAGTCCCCGCGTCGGATCTTCCCTTCCTCTGGCAGAAGCACCCCTCCCCCACACGCACGAAGACCTCAAGAAGTGTGCCATATGATACGACGGCAGATGGCCTTAACTCACACCCAGACCTAACCCCCAGAAACAGCCCCCTTGACCAGGCCCTCGGGCGTCACGAAGGGCCAAGATGAGGGGCTCCCCGAGGGCATTCGGTAAAACCTACTATGTGCCGTAGTAAAACCTAGTAAAATGTAGTAAAACCTAGTAAAAAAGATGTTTTTAAACAAAATTTTAAACGGTTTTTTTTTACTAGGTAAAAAAAGCAAAATTTTTAAACAATTTTCCTTACTAGGTTAGTAGGTAGTGGCCACTTCCGCGTGCTCAGCACGTGGCGCGGGTGCTTGGTAGCATTGCACCTGCACCGAATATCAATCTGCCATGGAGCCCGTTCCTGCTTGCGGCGCTTGGCCGCTTGAACGTTTGTCTCGTTGAGTGGCGGCAATGTGGGCTTGGCCTTGAAGCCTCTGGGGTGGTCTACCCCGGGGTACAAGTTAGAAATAACTTGCATGACACGGCACTGCACTTTGAGCTAATCAACCGTTTCTTGGACGTGTGCCCGGAGATGAGGCGGGAAGTCCATGTAAGAGGAGCACGGCCCGCCTGCCAAGCAAAGCGCGCTCCAAGGGTGTCATCACACAGGGGGAGAGTGCGCATGGCGACAGCGAACTCCTTATGCAGCACCGCGGGTGATTGATGGTGGACAGAATGCGGAACCACCATAATCATGCCGCTAGGTGTGCCAAACATCCAGACCTTATATTCCGTCTCCTCGTCAAACTGCGCTTTCGTCGAGGTCATGTGATCGCCTTCATGCAAACGGACACACTTTGTGTACCGCTGGTGCTTCCACATATTCAGAAATTTGGATTTGAACTTGAACAAAAAAAACAAAGTTTATGGGGGGGGGGGGGGGTCAACGGTATGTGGTATATGTGTTTAAGGGCATGGTGCCCCCTGGTCGATTCGAGGCCACTTGTGTAAGTGGCGCCCCACCCGGGCCAAACCGTGTATTGCAAGGTCAGCAGAAACAAAATCAGGCTCAAGAAAAGAAGGAGCTTTTATGTCATAAATATATATGGGCGTTTTTACGGGGGGGGGGGGTCATTTCTGGGGTTTTGACGCAAAGTGGGATTTTTTTTGCCGTTTTTGGATTTTCGGCCCGAGGTCGGTATGGACTTTGCCCAAAAGTTGGTTCCCCCCTATTTTGGACATGGAGCATTCAAAAATCAAGGTTTCCTGGCCGAACGAAACGGTAACAGGGCTATCCGTGGTCCCGAACATGGGCGATTTTCAGGAGATTTGCTGCTACTGGTCTGGCATACGTACAGGGTTTTCACGGTGCTTGGCCCGGTGCTCAAACGTATCGTCACTATCGCAAATTTTAGTGCATTGATAAATTATGCAAAATTTCATGCAGAATCCACTGGTGCAGGTCCCACCCTTCAACTCAACGATATTGTAGAGAAAATCACCAAAAACTGCTCGCAGTGTTGCCGGCAAAAGTCAAGCTAACCAGACGCATTTTGACGCAAATTAGGCCCGCACACAATTGTTGCCAAAATTCTCCAACATATCGTTGAGTTGGGTGGGACGTTCACTAGTGGATTCGGCATCAAAATCTGCACCATTTACTATGTCACTGAAATTTGCCATACTAACGAGATGTTGGAGCACCGTATATGAGGTGCACACACGTGTGCTTGATATGAAGTCGCAAAACACACGCTTGTAGATGAGGTCCGCCTTTTTATCTTTGCAGATCAGTTGTGCAAAGGGTGGATGGTGCTTGCACATGTTGCGAAGCACGTCCGTGGTCTTTATATCCAACTCTTCAATCATTTTTTTGTTACAGTCCAATTTACCAGAGGCATGTTCTCGAGAACAAAAAATTCCTTACCACGGATCACCACCTTTGGACGGACCTCATCTACAGAAGGCGGCTTGTCAACCATGAGCCAGTCACCCAACACGAATGCCAATACAATGCATGCTAGTGTGGCAGTAAATTGCACTCTCCCGTCAATGCCACACATATCTCCGAGGGACACAAAACGCAAGCATGCAGGGCACTCTGATAAACTCCACATTCAGGGCACGTGATGTGGACAATGTCATCGCAAAAAAAAAGCACGACGAAGGGCTGGGTGAACAATAGGGCCTACCATACATCCGTGCCAAGGTCCAACTGGGCGTGGTCTCAATAGGGGGGGCATGCGGAGAATCGCGATAGTGCAAAGCGTGGATTGTGAGTCCCTAACCCCAACTCGAGGGGCCACGCAACAAAGCGTGGATTGTGAGTCCCTAACCCCAACCCGAGGGGCCACGCAACAAAGCGTGGATTGTGGGTCCCAAACCCCAACTCGAGGGGCCACGCAACGAAGCGTGGATTGTGAGTCCCTAACCCCAACTCGAGGGGCCACGCAACGAAGCGTGGATTGTGAGTCCCTAACCCCAACTCGAGGGGCCACGCAACGAAGCGTGGATTGTGAGTCCCTAACCCCAACTCGAGGGGCCACGCAACGAAGCGTGGATTGTGAGTCCCTAACCCCATCTCGAGGGGCCACGCAACAAAGCGTGGATTGTGAGTCCCTAACCCCAACTCGAGGGGCCACGCAACAAAGTGTGAAAGTAAAAAAAAAAGGAAAGAAAGTGGGAGGCAAAATTGCATTCTTGGGGATCCCCAACAAAGGGGAACAAAATCAGAAGTGGCTGCCTCACCCCTACCTTCTCGCGGGCCCAAAAAAGGGCAGAAGTGCTACGGCACCCCTCCATTGTTGGGGGTCCCCTACAGAAGGGCACGGAAACAAAAGTGGCCGACAAAAGGGCGGAAGTGCTATGTCACCCCTGCGTTCTCGGGGGTCCCAAACAAGGGGACAAAGTCAAAGGTGGCCCACAAGTGGGCGGAAGTGCTACATAACCGCTACGTTCTCAGGGTTCCCCGAAAAGGGGTTCAAAAGTGGCCCGCGCCGGGCTCCTGGAAAAAAGCCCATAGTGGGGTTCCTTAAGGGCGGTCCTTAGCAAAAAAAATATTGGTCCTAAAGGACCACCCTGCCTCACCAGGGCAGTGGAAAAAAGCCCCTCAGAGCGGGGGACAAGATCAACGGTGGCCAACAAGTGGCCCGAAAGTTCTAAAGCCTAGTTGTTTTATTTTTGGAGGTTCTGAAACCTAGTTAAAAATTTTTTTTCTTACTAGGTTCTGAAACCTATTACAAACAATCACTTTTTTTTACTAGGATGTGAAACCTAGTAAAAGAAAAAATTTTTACTAGGTTCTGAAACCTAGTAAAAAAATAAACTTCTTTTTTACTAGGTTCCCAATACCTAGTAAAAACTAGTGAACCTAGTAAACTGTTACCTAGTGAAAAAAATTTTAAAAAAAATTTTTACTAGGTTTTCCTACAGACCCGGTTCCCGAGCAGTGCGGAAATGGTTGCCGACCGCTTTTGATCCCCAAAAAAACCGTTTCCGTGCATCGCAGGTGAGTTTCGTGGTGGACGACGAATGGTTTCGCCCATTGAGCCCCTTGACCCAAGGCGAGCCCCAGCCCCCCCTTCTCCTCCGCAATTGCGGACCTGACTGCCCCTGAGGCGGTGGGGCGCACATGGCAGTAGTGCATTGGGCGGCATGGCCTTGAGGGGCATACGGCGCGCATGTGGTACGGGGGAGGGGGGGAATGTGGTGTTTGCAGTGCCGACGCGACAGTGGGACACCCCCGCCGATGATCAAGTGCCTGTGTATTGCCACGGGGGGAAACTGAAATTTGACTCACGTTCTCTCATGTGCCGCACGGTGTGTGCGGGGCCACACCCCCACGCGGCCTTTCTGCATGAGCTTCTCGGGAAATTGGGAGGTTACAGGGAGGCAGAGCTGAAGCAAGCAGCTGATACTCGCGAAGGCAAAGAATACATGGCAAAGCAGCATTCCATAAATCGCCAAACGTACTTCGTTTGCTACAGTTGGGCAAGGGAAGAGTAGGCGCTTTGCCTTTTGGCGTTTGGGGCGAACACAAGCTCGTACTCCTACATTTGCTGTGTTTTGGGGCACGCACTTTGCATTTTGTCTGGGGGATGAGTGGCACACCAGCCGTGACGCCTTGATTGCATCGGGCTGTCCCTGGGGAGCAAGAGATTGCCTGGTTTTAGTGCATGGTCCATCGACGCCAGTGGGCCTCACCCACAGCAGTTGCTGATGGGGTGAGTTTGGGGGGTTTGGGGTTTTGCCCACCATCTGCTGGTACAGGAAAGCGATGAGAAAGGGCGCACCTGAGTGGTGGCGGTCAGCTGACAGATATGAATGGTTTAACCAACGTCGGTTGCTGACAGCCGTTGCTGATCAACCAGTGCTCTGTGAAGGAGCAGGAGTACCAGAGTCCGGCGGCTTTCTTTTCTTGACATCAACGACAGTGCAATGCCATGTTGCAGCAGGTTCTGAGCAGAAGTCACCAGCCATGATGCATCCTCTGCCAGGGGCTACAGAACCGACAAACTGAACCCCCCTCGCTGCACAGAGACGGTAACGCCGCTGAACAGCCTTGAGAGCCAAGCCATGCGTGGGCGCACACAATTGTAGGCCAGGCCAATGACGACGATCACGCCACAAAGTGCAAGGCTCCTGGATCCAACCTGCAGGGCATCAGGGGTCAAAAATGATGTTGCAAGTCCGGTGGTCAGGGCAATGCGCAGTGTCAACACGTTCTACTCAGGAGCAAAGACTGTGGGCCTTGCTAGTGAAGAGGTGAAGGTGGGGCGAACGCCTGTAATCGACGGAATCAATCTGACCGTAATGTCTGGGCATTTGGTAAAACCCAGTACGCGCTGTAGGAAAACCTAGTAAAATGTAGTAAAACCAAGTAAAATGTAGTAAAACCTAGTGAAAAAAATTTTTAAAACGTTTTTCTTTACTAGGTAAAAGAAAAGCAAAAGTCTTAAAAAAAATTTCCTTACTAGGTTACTAGGTAGATACAAATTTGGATTTGAATTTGAACAAAAAAAAGGTTTATTTTCGGGGGGGGGGGGGGGAGCTCAACGGTAGGTGGTATTTGTGTTTAAGGGCATGGTGCCCCCTGGTCGATTCCAGGCGTGTACTGCAAGGCCAGCAGAAACAAAATGAGGCTCAAGAAAAGAAGGGGCTTTTATATCATAATATATATATATATACATATATGAGGTGCACACACGTGTGCTTGATATGAAGTCGCAAAACACACGCTTGTAGATGAGGTCCGCCTTTTTATCTTTGCAGATCAGTTGTGCAGAGGGAGGATGGTGCTTGCACATGTTGCGAAGCACGTCCGTGGTAGCCTCACAACCCGCTATCGGCCAAGCGGGGCGGCCACACACCCCAGCAAAGCCGGTGCCTGCAGCCCGGCCGAAACCCATGACCACCGCCAAGCAGCCACCCAAACCCGTCGCCGCACCGCGGCCCCAACCCGCTGCCAAACTCAAGCCCAAGCCCAAGCCCGGCGCCACCACGACAGCGCGGACCCAGCCCTCCGAGGACGTCCTCTGCGACCTCCAGCCCGGCCATCCCAGACCGGCTGGCAGCAGCGCCCAGCACGGCGCCCCCCAACCGTCACCGACGCCGCCGCCACCACCTTCATGGTGGAACGCGCCGCGGCCGAGGCGCGACGCACCTCGTCCCACCTCCACTCAAAACCCGCACCCCAGGCCCACAGACCGCCCCCGACCGGACCGGAGCAACGCCAGGGCCAACCAGCAGCGTCCCCGCCCCCCTACCAGCCCCTGATGTCTGCCCACATACGGCAGATGCCCCGCTACCGCCGCCCCCGCGGATCCCAACCAAACCCGGAGGCGGAGACCGTGTCGGCGTACCCAAGGGTCCGTGTACGCTCTTTATATCCAACTCTTCAATCATTTTTTTGTCACAGTCCAATTTACCAGAGGCATCTTTGGGGTAATGCTCGAGAACAAAAAATTCCTTACCACGGATCACCACCTTTGGACGGACCTCATCTACAGAAGGCGGCTTGTCAACCACAAGCCAGTCACCCAACGCGAATGCCGATACAATTCATGCCAGTGTGGCAGCAAATTGCACTCTCCCGTCAATGCCACACATATCTCCGAGGGACACAAAACGCAAGCATGCAGGGCACTCTGATAAACTCCACATTCAGGGCACGTGATGTGGACAATGTCGTCGCAAAAAAAAAAGCACGACGAAGGGCTGGGTGAACAATAGGGCCTACCATACATCCGTGCCAAGGCCCAACTAGCCGTGGTCTCAATAGGGGGGGCATGTGCAGAATCGCGATAGTGCAAAGCTGCCCGTGTAATCTCACGCAACAACCACAATCTATCTTGTGGAATTTGGATGCTACCGTTGACAACACGCCTAGACAAAAGGCAATGTAGCATCAAAAGGCAGGCAAGATGGCAGCTCACAACGTCTTCTTGATGTAGGAAGGTGGAGTAGAGGGGGGCTATAGCAAAAGCTACACTACCAAACTCACCCCAAACCTGTCCCACCTCTTTTGCGGGCTTCGCTCAATGCCTTCTTGTTTGGCAATGAGGTTGACTATGGCCAACTCTTCAATGTTTGCACCCACTATGTGCGGCTTGTTACACAGCAGATCGAATACCAGGCACAAGAAAGTGCGTGTTGGGGAAACCAACAACAAGCGCAGCACCCAATGTGTATTGCGCACATTATATTATTATATTTGTGCCGCAAGCAAGAGAGGCGCATAGACCATATCAATGGACGCTGCTTCCAAAGTACGGTGCGCCCATGACTCAGCCAACACCTTCCTACGACCCCACGGCGCAGATGACGCATTCCACAATGTGTCACGCACAACCCACGCCACACCCATAACATCCCAGTCCGCACTCAAAGCTATCCGGGTAAGCCACCAGTAATACACAACAATCTCGGCACTATGTGTGACGTAAGATTCTGAGTAAACATCCCTCAAATGGCGTGCCTCCGGCCTATATTGTTGAGACCCCGAACTTGGAATGATCACGTCAAGTGGTCGTTCCCAATCGTCACAGCGCAATGACTCAACATGTTGCAATTGGGCCGTAGGTTTGCCTGGGCCATTGGTCAAGGTATGGCACACTATGGCCAAGATGTCATCTCCACAAACAGGCCTCGTATTATCCATTCCAATCTATGACGGCTGGGGTGGTATTAGAGCATGGGGGTGGGGGGACAGTCTCCGTCGGAGCATTGGGATGGTCGTCCAATTCCTCCATGGCTAGAGGCGGGCTGGTAGGAGACGCATTTGCGGACGCAATCGCGGGGAGGCTACTATTGCCATCCGGATGTGGGGAACAAAATTAGAAGTGGCTGCCTCACCTCTGCCTTCTCGGGGGCCCAAAAGAGGGCGGAAATGCTACGTCACCCCTGCATTCTCGGGGATCCCCAACGCCAAGCGCGGGGAGCAAAATCAGAACTGGTCCCCAACAAAGGGGAACAAAATCAGAAGTGGCTGCCTCAACCCTGCCTTCTCGGGGGCCCAAAAGAGGGCGGAAATGCTACGTCACCCCTGCATTCTCGGGAATCCCCAACACAGGGGAACAAAATCAGAAGTGGCTGCCTCACCCCTGCCTTCTCGGGGGCCCAAAAGAGGGCAGAAATGGTACGTCACCCCTGCGTTCTCGGGGGTCCCCGAACAGGGGTTCAAAAAGGGCCCTCACTAGGCCAGTGGAAAAAAGCCCCTCAGAGCGGGGGTCAAGATCAACGGTGGCCAACAAGTGGCCCGAAAGTTCTAAAGCCTAGTTTTTTTTTTCTGGAGGTTATGAAACCTAGAAAAAAAGAGCTGTTTTTGTTCACTAGGTCCTGAACCCTAGTAAAAACAAAAACTTTTTTTGACTTGGTTGTGAAACCTAGCAAAAAAAAATTTTATTAGGCTCCCGATACCTAGTAAAAACTAGTTAACCTAGAAAACTGTTACCTATTAAAAAATTTTTGAAAAAAAATTTACTAGGTTTTACTACAGACCCCTAATGTCTTCAAGGCAGGGCATCGCCCTCTGATCACCCCACTTCAGTCCAGCGAAAAAAAATTGATGTGCCAATTGACTTCAATTCATTACATTAAGTAATGGCAGGTCTGCACGATACGCTAGATGCTTCCGGTTTCCGCGCGGTGTGGCGACTCTCATGCATTTTATTTTTCCAGGGCCCATTGCTCGACGCAGTTGGCTTAGTCTTCATAGCGACTGGCACAAGCAACTACAATCACAATCAGCAAACTCACCATCACGAAGGGGCCTGTGCCCAGGAGTGCCTAACTGAAAAGAGGTGTGTATCCCAGCAATCAGACACAGTGTATGTTCTGTAAGTTCTGTAAGTACATGCCGTTTGTTGTTCTGGTGTTGTGGTGTGCTACGCTGCATTATGTTGTGTTATGTTGTGTTGCATTTGGCTGCGTTGCATTGTGTTGCATTGCGTTGCAGTATACATTGCAGTGCACACCAATGTCAAGACTGCAAATCCTACAAGCACTGCGCCGCGGAGATGCTGAATTGACAATGAACAGGAGCTGATGTCATAAACTTTCTTCATACATACATACATACAGAATACAGGGCCTTGCAGGGTGTGGGGTAACGTCGGGCCTGTGCTCGAATGGGGGGGGGGGGGGTGTTCATGGTCACTTACGTCCCAACCGCTTCTCTCTGCCCTCAATAGCCATCCACTAATTTGTTAGCCACCAGAATTTGCCCACCAACCGCCTTGTCAACCACTAGAAACCGGGTTTGCAACCGCTCTTGGAGCCCCGCCTCGCTCAGCCTCTTTCTCCTGAAGCGCAGCCCTGGCACACACACAGGCGCATGTATGATGAAAAAGCGGCCCATGCGGCAGGCCATAGTCACAGTACGCAAATGCACCAAAAACGTGTGAAGGACGACACATGTGGACACCTGAACGACTGAGAGACTGGGCGTGGGAGGGAGGTCAGCGAGGCCCAGGTATTCGTCGTAGTCCGCCCGCTTTGGCGGATCAGACAAGAGCATGAAGGTCTCATACAATTCATGGAACTTGACTTTCGTGCGCCGCCGCTCCTGCAGTGCATGGTGCCAATCCAATCCCAATGCAAAGAGAAACAACGCCCCCATTAGTGTCCCCATGGGGAGGCTGTGTGTGTGCGAGCGGATGGCTACACTTGTCTCCATGTTAGAAGTATCTACCCCCATGATTGGTTCAGAGTAGGCATGTAAGTTACGCTGTGTCCTTCGACATGTCTTACACTCATTGGCTAGGCAGGGCCTGACCTGAATTTGCACTGCATGTGACCGAACTATCAACAGTTTGTGAAGACAGGGTAGCCAAATCATGTCACTACTCCTTTCAGAAAGGACCTTGCCGAACTTTTTGTTTATGGCCTGATGAATTTGTCTTGGTGACCAGTGCCCTGCCATAGTGCTGGTTTTCATCTTTGTTGATGTTGTGCGAACGCGTAGTGGTGTCCCTGGTTTCCTGCATGAAGTGTGTGTGTGTGTGTGTGTGTGTGTGTGTGTGTGCGTGCGTGCGTGCGTGCGTGCGTGTGTCTGTGTTGAGGGAGGGGGCCCTTCGGGCGCACAACGTCCACCTGCGTTGACAGTGTGGACCAGTCTGTGCACCAAAACCCAGTGGTACCTTCAGGGGATAGCTCTGGCGCACCCCCGGGGGCATCGTCCACAATGTGTGTCCTGCTCATGCGTTGTTTGCTTGTGCAAAATGCTTGTCCTTTTCGGGAGTGGGATCTAGGTTGTGTGGTTACACACATGGCGATGTGACAACCTCTCGGACTATGCGGGCATTCCTGTTAACCCCCTCTTCCCCACTCTAGTTGCAGATCTCACAAATCCTTCCAATTCTCACAAATGTCTAACATGCGCGCATCTGCCCCTTGCTTGCCTCCCATGAATGTCACGGCCGCATGGCGGAACTGCCACGTTAGTAAGAAGTGGCAGTGCCCCTATGGCAAGGTCCTGCCCATAGTGCAGCACCCGGACAACAAGGTGTTTGGCATCCACTACTCGGGTGCCCAGCATACGGATTGGGTGCGGTACGGCAAAGTCATGCCGGAGTTCTTTCACGGTGGTGTCGGCTCAGATTCTTCCCGACTGAACATGCTCATCCGCATAGACAGGCATCCGCGGCTCCTAGGGGCTGTCCGGCTTGCGTCTACATTGGCTGCCGCTGCCGCTGCCAATGTAGCAGACCTCGCGCCCGCTCTCCCGGTGGCAGGCCTCGATGAGGGCTCCATAGATGCTGCATTGGATATGGACCTTGACGTTCCGATTCCTCTTAGCAAGCGCAACTGTCCCGGTTTGCTTCCCCCACGTTGCATAGGCTACGGCGGACGTACCCCGTCATGCGGGGCAACTACGAGAAGCCGCCTTGGGAATTCTGTGACCGCCAAGGGCTATTTGCCGTGGATTGCCGTACGGATGGTCGTTGGGACATAGCTGACCGCTACCGCCCCTGTTTGCCGTGCCTATACTTAATGTCCGGGAAGCATGTTGCAGGCTCAACGGCCGGATGAACATCGCCATTCAGCCAAAGGATGCAGAGCCGTATTACCAGCAAGCGTGCTCTCCTGCCGCCTGGACGAGGCCAACCACAGGGGGTACGTCGCCCAGGAGACGCCAGAACAGCTACCGGAGGACGTGCACAGGTTCCGGCAGCGCTACGAGACCTACAAGGCGCTTGGTGTTGCCAACACGGATGATGACCGTCCACTTGCTGGGCGTCGGGTGGCACGCCTTCGGGGTGGGCACCAGCCAAAGTGCTAGGCCACCTCTACAATGCATGGAGCGTGCAGTCCTAGGATGTCCACGACAGGGATGCCGCCGCGCTAGCAGCACTGGGTGTTGGGGGGCCCAAGTTGTTGGAAGCGCTGAACAACGCCGGGTACCTGCCCGTGACGTTCCCGAAAGGGAAGACCACTCCACCCTCCCCTTCCGAGGGCAGATCTCCCAATCCAACTTGTGGGATGATCTTGCCATCACCCCCACCCACCCATGGGTTGCCCCCGAACACCCCTTCGTGACCTCACTACCCCCACCCTGTACACCACCACATCCCGAGCGTGGTATCGAGGCTTGGCCCTCGCCCAGGCCTTCATCACTGCAACCCCCCCCCAATCCACACAATCCTCAAAACTGGCAGTGAAGACAAAATGTAAGATGCTTAACAGTTGAGGAGACACCATTTCACTTGAGGAGACATCAATTCAACACGATCGTACATATGGGTACCTGCAGCGCACTGGTGGCAAAGGGGAAAGGTGAGATTGGGGCTCATCTCAGGCTTACTGATGCATTGCGGTGTCTTTGTGCTCGTTCGTTGTGCTTTTTGCATGCTAGGTAATGTGCTTTTAATGTTTGAAGAAGAATTACACCTTCACTTGGCCAAGGTTGAAGGGATACGTAGCCCAGAGCTAGTCGCGAAGAGATAGGGGTATTTGTGTGCTTTTTGGTCCTCGTTTATTGCCGCGGTTTGCCTCCCGTCTGCCTCCGGTTGTCGGGTGTTCTGTTTAGCGCGTTATACCCGTCGTGCACATATGCTTTCACGTATGCTTCTCGTGGTGGCCCAGTTTGATGCACGTTTTGCAGACGAGTGAATGGAGATAGCAGCCCGGTGAGTTCAGTGGGTATTACCCCAGTCTTCCCCACTACTACCATAGTACCCGCCCCCCATAGCATTCATACTCCCCTAGGCATTGTACGGCCCCTGCAAGTAGACGCCACCTGGGAGCAAGATGGGTTGCTATACAACCCATTTATGGCCCAACTGCCGAGTCAAAGGGATTGCTACGTGTTGCGCCGCAACATCCGGAGCTTATGGAGGAGTGCAACGGGCACTGGGATGGTGCCCGGTGTCTTGGTGGCGCGGCTGAGGGGATTAGTTTGTTGTGCTGCACAAGGGCACACGTGCGGGCTTTTTGCGGATGTTTATCGCCTGCAAGCACCAATCTAGGTGCATTAAGCTCTAATGCCTTGCCGATGCCAATAGTGGGTGTGTGGGCGACATGTACCTGTACACAGCCTAGACATCTACGTTAAAACCAATATGGTTAATTTCAATTTTTCAGAAATGAAAGGGGGTACAAATTAGCTTGTCAAATATTAATGTGTTTTGGCTCGTTTGCACCGCTTTGGTTGTGCGCGTACTATGCCCATTAGGGGTTTTCTCGGTTTGTCAAAGGGTGCACAACACGGTGGTAGAGGGGTTCCATACTCTTTGAGGAAGTTACATAGGCCCACATCCTTCTCCCCGGTCCCCCTATTCACACCACTCCCCCACAACTTCGAAGGCTCAAGATCTTGCGAAGGCACCCCGGGGTACGCAACCTCGGTGAATGCAGTAGTTACCCGGGGGCGACTAAGTAAAGACAAGAGAGCCTTTGAAAATGTGGGCTCTAGGCCTGTGGTGACACTAGACATGATGTGGTACTAGAAGATGGTACCTATGGAAGCCAGAAGGAATGGATGGGTGGGCACATAGTGGGGCAGAAGAGATGCGGAAAGAGGGGGGGGGGGTGTAAGCGAGCCCTGAGTGAGCCCCTAATTACCTCTCAGTGGGCCCCGAGTGAGCCGTTTTTCGCGCTCAATGAGAGCTAAGTGGTAGCTAAGTGAGCCGGCTCGCTGACGGCTAATTGACGGCTAAGTCGGGCGCGCATCCAGCTGAGCCGTCGAAAAAAAATACCCGCCCCCTACGAAAACCATGCTCCAATGTAGAGGAGGCTTTGTCCCCGTTCTTCTTCCATCGTGTAGACTATGAGACCCACCATCCGAACATGATTAGACCACCTTGTCCTACAAAAGGCCCAACACACAGCTTTTTCCTCCACACGCAAACGACAAGCCGTAAAACAAGGACGCGGGGAACGCGTAGAACGCACATCACGCGCGGTGCGACAACCAAGAAGCACGGCAAGGGCCGTGCAGAACACCTTCTAGACATCTTGTTTCATGTCCACAACGTGTTCAACGCCCAATCGACTGAGCACATCCGCCTTGCCACCTGCCCGTCCACGTTGCACGCCCTCCGCCTGCAGGTTTCCCACACGGACACCCTCCGCGGGCGGGCTCATGTCCACCGGCCACTGTGGCGCAGCGACGCAGCCCGTACAAACTCCGGCACCCTTCAACAACCCCTCTGCCACTTGACGGGGGATAGTGGATGGGTGTCGTTTCTCAAAATGCTCTCGGGCTGCTACGGCAAACTCGGCGTTCTTTGTTGGACATCTTAGCACGTTCTTCAAGCTCACGGCTCGGATGCTGGTGTGCAACATAACTGCCACACCGTTTTGAATGTATTGTAGGCCCCGGGACACCGTCCCGCCTTGTCCCGCCCTAACACCAAGCAAGTAGCCACAAAGCTTGCAATCTTTTACTCCAGGGTGTGTAGTTTCTTTGGTTCTAGCGGAACATGATGACATCCAAGCGCTTGGCCATCAGGCCTTTACTTGGCACATGATAGACGTGTCCACGCGGGCCAATGGGAACCGGTGCCAAAAACCACAAAGAACACTTCCTTGAAGCAGGCGGGTGGCTGTCTGGTATTGTCCCGAGCTATGACGTGGTGTGTCCAACCCCTACTCTGAGGCATAACCTGGGTGATTGCTGACCTAGGTTTTGCATGTGCTGTAGGCCCGGTGACGTTGTCCTGCCCTGTCCCAACCCTGAGACCAAGCAAGCAGCGACAAAGCTTGCAGTTTCTTAAGGAAAAATAACCCCGCCACAAACCACAACCAGCACCACTGCGCGGGACATACCAGCCATATATAAGGGTGTGCCCCCCCCCCCCCCATCATGGGCCGCTTCGCCCTGAGCCACGCTCGCACCCTGCAGGCCCTGCTACATAAGTTCGGTTGGTGCCAACACTCAAGAGGCATGTAAACGCACTGGTGGTGCCAAACCATGCTGCGGTCAAAGTCAAGCATTGGATGGAGGGGAGGCGGGGAACCATGCACGCGGCCTCTCCTTGGGCACGTGCAGGGCCAAGTGGGCTGGTCGCCCAACCAGTTAGCCCCCAACCCCTCTTCCGCGCAGTGCCGGCACTGCGATAAGCAATCCACGGCGTCGTACGAGCGCCACAATATATACTTGGCCACAGTGGCGCATAGCTCTCGTGGGCATGCGCAAGCAAGAGTAGGAGTAAAGTACGGCACAAAGGGCCCCTTCCCACCCACCCCTTCCCAAGAGCCCGTCAGGAAATATATACAACACCTTAATTGCTTCCTGGGCTGGGCAGCACCAAGCAATCATGAGAGAGTGACGAGCTGTCGCCTGTGTAGCCTCCGCCTCCCACGGCCCACACGCTACCGCTGGTTGGGGCCGTCCGGGCACTGGACCAGGAGCTGGGGGGGGAGCGGGGTGGTAGGCTGGCGGGAGTCGCCACTGTCGCCCGGGGCCGCTGCCCTGGGGCCTCCCTGCGACCCTGGCGCGCGCGCTTCTAGGGGTGCGGCACCAAAGGGGGGGGCGTTTCTGCGAAATGTGAAGTCATGGGGTTTTGCCTAAAATTGGCCACTTCGAAAAAGGGGGGGGGTTTACCCCTTTTGCGCGCAACTGAAATTTTCCAAAACGCGCGGCGGGGGGTTACCTAGGATGCGCACAAGTGCGTATTTCCCCATTTTTTGGGCATGCAGAAGGAAATTTGGGGGTGTCTTGCTTCAAAAGTGACGGATCTTTGCATGCCTACTTGATGCTGCTATTTCACATATCAGGTGTGGCAGGGACGCGGTGGCCTAAGGGGTTAGCATACAACAACGGAGGCCTCCACTCTACCTCCTCACCAATGCCATGGTGGTTGTAGCCGCCCACACCCCCTGCCGGGGGGGGGGGCATGGACGATTTCTCTTCGGCGCGGCCCAACACCGAAGAGGGTGCCTCACAGGGTGCCCAATCGTGCAAGAGGTACGTTTCGTCACGTTTCGCGTTTCGCGTCCCCGCTTCATGGGGTGCCCAGTCCCACAATACGGTCGTTTCGAATCGTTTCGCATTTCGGAGCACCGCTTCATGGGGTGCCCAATCCCACAATGCGGTCGTTTCGAGTCGTTTCGTGTTTCACGGTGTGCCCAATCCCGGAACTTAGGTTGTGCCAACAACAAGTACATTGTGTGTCACGCTATGGTTGTGTGTTGTTGTGTGTCTCGCGGCAATGCGCGGAACCGCATGCACTTTGCACCCCCCCCAAAAAAAAACTTCCTAGCGGTAAGACCCATCTACCACTTTCAGTTCAATCTCCATTTCCTCAAGGCACCGCTTGCACTGCATTGGTCCCAAGCCCCCCGCCATAGCGTAATGTCTTATGCACCTGCTTGTGCACCTCACGTAATCTTCTACTTCCGTTGCCTTTTGGAGTCGCTACTCGACTTCCATTCTGGTGCTTGTCGCTTCTGTGCCACTGAAGCTGCCACAGGTGCCTTCCCACTTTTCGCTTGCTTGCCTTGCCGGCGGGGTTGCTTGGCGGTCTTCTTGTACACTTTCTTGTGTCCTATCGCGGCGACCACTTTGGCACTGCTGTCCGAACTGCTGCTTTCGGGACTAGACTCCGATGATGTAGAGGACGTCCCACCACTACTAGAATTGGTCGTTGACGAACTATCCGTGTCGGACCTGTCTGACTCATCGGAAGCGCCACGCTCTGGACGCCAATCTTCATCGGCCTCACTTGTAGGTCGTTGTGTGCCATATTTGTCACCTCCTTCATCACACGTGGTTGTGGCTTGTCCCATGCCTTCGTCCGCTTGCTTGTCCACATGAATGGTAATCCGCCGCACCTTTTCTCCTTTCTCCGCCTTTGTCTTCCGAGCACGCCGGGCAATCCGCCCAATCACTTACTTCAATTGTTTCGGGGTCCAAGCCGGGATGCACTAGCCGCAGGGGGTACTTGATATTCAATGTGAATGGTGATGCGGGGCACATCGGAACCGGACACTTCCGTGGGACATTGCGCTTCTTTTGCAATGCCTTCTTGTACTTGAAGCTATACCGGTAAGGGCAGTTGGTGCACACCTTCGTCCCATTCACCGTGGTTTCGGAAGTCCCGGTGGAACGACCGCAAAAGCCACATGGCTCCGCTTTTCCACGGTGGCGTGCATCCACCACGGTGTCACCTTTAGCAATGTGCTCTGCCACGTGGTCAAACATTATGCGCAAGGGCACTGCCACATCACAAAAGAGGCAACATTGTACATCATCTGCAAGCCGCAAGTCGCAAGCCTTCACTCCATCATATGGCTGTGCTACGATCATGAGGCAGTACTTGGGGGGCGTTTTCGCACAGCGCGCGCACAGCGCCAATTATTACGGTTATTATCCAGGTAACAACCCTGAAAACCACCCACCTGCGGAATCATGCACAATCAGTTCAAAACTCAAAAATTCAAACATCCGATGCTTGCCACCCTTGGTGCACGTTTGAAACCCAATGTTGTTCCGGCCAAATTGTTCCAGTGTTCTAGGCTATCTGGCCGGAACAAAAAAATTTCAAAATTTATTTGCCCCCCAACCAAGCCTACCCGTACATGGTGGCAAAATACGTTGTTTGCTAGCCTTGGGGGTCCCCGCTGGTATGCTCATATTTGTTGCCCGGCGCGTTGCCACGTGAAAAAAACTTGTTTTCAAAAACAGTTTTTGTTAGAACACCATTGGAACACCGCTGGAACAAGTTATTGGAACGTCGCCGGAACAAGCACTCTACAACAAGAGCAAAGCACAAGGAAGGGTAAAATGGTAACATACATTGTTGTGTAGGGTGCTCCCGGGGGCCCATCGGGTTAGTCTCTTGTTCTCACCTAAAAGTCCTGCGTGGTCGGGGGCCCGGCGGGCGCCCCCGAACTCTTGTCAACCGCCCCACTATCCCCCCCATCTCCCTCACCGACCACCACCCCTTCACCCACCACCCCTTCACCCCCCACCCCTTCACCCACCACCCCTTCACCCTCCACCCCTTCACCCTCCACCCCTTCTCCCACCACCCCTTCACCCTCCACCCCTTCGACCTCCATCCTTTCCCCCTCCACCCCTTCGACCTCTTCCCCGACGCCCCCATCCCGGTTAGCCCCGGTAGCACCCAAACCTGCCCCCGGTCCATCCCCTTCGTCTCCCCCGTCCCCGTCCCCGTCGTTGCTCTCGTCCCCCTCCTCGTCCGCGTCCGCGTCGCCCTCCTTGTCATCCTCCTCGGCCGCCATCATCTTGGCGAGGAACTTCTTCGCCTGCGTCTTGGTTTTCCAAACCGACGCTCTTGGGATGGCGAAGAGTTCGGGGTCTTTGGGGAAGGCGATCCACGTCTCCCCAACCCCGGGGGGGCCACCCGCGGCAAGGGCCTCTTTCCCCTGCTCGATCCCCCACTGCCCATTGTCCCGAAAAACTACATACACTTGCTCCCCCGCTTTGTATTTGCACCCCCCCCCCTCTTGCCTTTGGCTTGGCCTTGGGTTGGGGTTGGGGGGGCTGGGCCTTGGGTTGGGGGGGCGCGGCTCTCTTGGGAGCCTTGCGAGGGGGTTTGGTGGGCTCCTTGGCCGGGGGGCGGGGCTGAGGCTCCTCGAACGCCGAGGAGTCGGTGGTGGACCCCGAGGAGGAGTCCGTTGAGGAGTCGCTAGACGACTCCTCGCTGGAGGAGTCCCCCGGGAGCCTCTTCCTTTTTTGGGGGGGTGGTTTGGGGGCGCTCTTGGGTTCCCGCTTGGGGGGGCGTTGGGGTTTGGGTTTGGGTTCGGGTGCTGTTTGGGGGGCTGGGTGGGGGTTCGGGGGTTGGGGTTGCACGGGCGGTGCACACGCGGGCGGGGGGGGGGGGGCTATGCGGCCACTTGTTGGCAGTGCGGCGGCGCTGGGGACATGTCGCCAATGCTGCCCCACCCCTCGATGCACGTCGCGAGAACGCTGCCGCGGGCTGCCACGTGGTCCATCATGGCCGTGAGGAACTCCATCACGGCGACGGGCTGCAAGTGCAACTGCTGAAGCAACGTACCCAAATAGATGGGCCGGGGATCGCTTCTTGGCCAACGAAGGATCACCCGAACGGCGCGCGGGTCCGAAGGGTTGACCTGGATGTCCTCCACCTACATGGAGGATAGCCAGGATGAGTGTTCCAGCGACGTTCCAATAAGCTGTTCCGGCGACGTTCAAAAGACTTTTCAAACGTTTTTTGGTGACAGATTGGAACGTCGCCAGAACAAACTGTTTGGAACGTCGCCGGAACAATGCACCGGCACGCCAACCATGTGCATTTTTGGGCCCTATTGGCCATGTGGACATGCTTGCGGGGGGGCATACCCGCACGCGCGTGTCCACGTTCTCCTTGATCACCGCCAACGCTAGCCGCAATTGCGAGGTCGGCGTGCGCTCACGTTTCGCTAACACTGCCCGAACGGCAGATTGTTGGTGCCGCCGCGCGTCGTCCTCGCACTTGGCGCGTAGGGCGCCAGGCCGCGACAGCGTTTGGCCAACGACGAAGCCATGGTATTTGCCTTCGTCCTCGACCACATAGATGCCGTCGCGGAGGATTCGGGTCCAATTGGCCCGAAAGAGGACGATGTCCTTGCGGGGCGTCGCCCTCACCTCGCCAAGGCCGTGGTCGGGCCAACGCTCAAAAATGAGGTGCCAATGGCAACTCCCCGCACTGACAGAGCCCGCGGTTAGAAATTTGCCCCCCTGCGCCTTGCTGGGGAGCCAGTCGTTGGGGAGGGGTGCCGTGTGCCCTGTCCCCGGCCCGGTCACCCAGGACACCGGGACCCCCCCTGGCGCGGACCCCTCCTCCCGGCGCCAGCGGCAATCACACCGCTCCTTGCGGTGCAGCTGCTTGTGCAGGAACCGCTGCAGTAGCCAACGGAGCGTGAAAATGGTGGGGTGGGGGGCTCGTAGGACACAGGCCTCCAGGGGGGGGGGGCTACCATCTCCCTTGTCCAGGGAAAATTGGCAGCTTTTGCTGCCAGGGATGAGCCAAGTCGGGTGCGCATCCAATCCGTAATGCGCAAGACGCCGCGGGCGTCATCCCCCTCCCGCTCCCCATCCCCATGCCCCTCCCCATCCCCATCCCCCTCCCCCCCCCCTCTTCTTCCTCTCTCTTAACCCCGGGGTTAGCCCTCCGCTCTTCATCCTTCTCATCCACCACCACCTCACCCAGCTCCACAATGTCATCGTCGTTGACACCCCCTTCCTGTTTCACCTGCACCCCCCCCACCCATGCCCTGCAACTCCCTTTCAAGCACCTCCACCGCCTTCTGCGCCTCCCTTAACCGCCGGTTCCCCTCGAGAACCCTCTCGCCCGCGTGCCCCCCCCCGGTGAGGTCCCCACGCCGCCGGCACTCCGCCAATTTCGCAGACCATTTTTTCACCCGGCGGCGGAGGCTTTCAACATTGCCCCTCGCCTCTTGCAGCTCCCCCAAAACCACGGCTTGCTCCCGAACCCCCCCCCCGTTACTCATTGAGCTCCCAGTCAGTGGTCTCTAGTGCAGCCCTGGGAACACAAGGCACATGTTGAACAGCATCATGTTGGTGGAGATGAATGTGAAAGTACAAGAAAACCCATTGCAACACTTGCCGCAGGGCGTCGGCGTTCGAATCAATGGATGCCTGCAAGCGTCCGCAGCTGGCGGTCCCAGTAGCCGTTTGCCGGCCACCGCCCCGGGCATTGTGTTCGTTGAAAGCCTGCTTCAGGAAGCGGTTCGGGCTTTCGACAATGTAATTGGAGAACATTGCCAATCCGAACGGCCAAATGTCGTCCAATACGCGATCCGCATCCTCCTCCAGGAACAGGAGGTAATGGGACGCGGACCTAGGAGCACAATGCTCCCGGAAGGCAGCTGCCGCTGCCCGGCATTGGGGACGCGTACCCACCTGATAGGTGTGGTACAGGTCCTTCAAAGGCTTCGCCATCCCCATCACAGCCCTATAGAGGGGCTCCTCCGGCCCAACCGACAGCAACAATGCAACATCGGGCCAAGCTGCAAACAGGCGCGACGTCTCCTCACCATCCGGGGAACAATCCTTGCCTAGGCGGCACCCAGTGCGATGCTCATGCAATACCGCCCGAATCGCCGCACGCGACACCTCATCGCCCCCGGCTAGCCGCTATGCCGCCAACCGCTTAATGTTGGTCATTTGCAACCGGCCCATCGCCATGCAACAGTGCAGAATGCACGTGACAACGCGGCACCGGGCAATGACCACCACTGGTTCCACGGAACAACCTGCGGCCTTCAGCGATGGTGTTCCCAACAAGAAGGACGTCCGCTGTGCGTGGTCAGACTCGGTGGTCCGCACCACGTCTTTGCCCCGCCACACAGCGGCGTCGGAGTCCCAAATCCCCTCGTTGTATAGTGACCCCACTTGTGGGGCCGGTGTGATCCCGATAATGCGGCGCACCCACGGGGAATCACCACCGAGCCAGGCATCGGCCGCTTCCTCATGGGAATTGAAGACCACCCGGTGGGTGTCCACGACCTCCTGGATGGCCTAAGAAAAAAACATCAATTTTGTTGGAACCAGATTGTTCCGGTGGCGGTTCCAACGAAACACTTGAACGTCGCCGGAACGTCGCCGGAACAAGTTATCGGAAAGTCGCCGGAACAACACGGTGTGTGCACGGCACACCTTAATATTGTCTTCCCAAAGGGTTGCTAGGGTCGCCATCGCTTTGTCCCCGTAGATTGCGAGGCCGATGACCCACACGTAGGCGGGAATTCGTCCCCAAAGGCCCATGTTGGCGATGGACACAGACAATTGGGACCACTCCCCGCCTGCGCAGGGGTAGCCATCCCCCCTGACAATGAAAGTCAGGGGGAACGACCAATCGATCATGCGGCACAACGCGGGTTGGCTAGCAATGTAGCGCAGCCATGATGCCCACGGCCAACTGATGCCCGTGGCCTTGGGATCTGAAGTGCTCACCGCGGGGGCCAGCTCCAAGGGGGCCAGTAGATCTTGCCAGCGCTGCTCGAAAGCCCTCTCAGGGCAAATCGGACGGGCGAATGGAAGGCCCGTGATCACGGTGTACTTTAGCCCCCGGAGGGTGTACACTTCCGAGAGCGTGCGCCAAGCGGATTTGGGCGCACGCAGGTTGAGGATAAGCTGGCAACACTCATCCGGGCGGAGGACCTCGGAGGCGTACTTGGCGGTTGCAACGTGCTGTATCTCTCGTACACAGCTTGGTTGGGCCAAGCGCACGGCCACCGCAAATTGGCGGCGGGCGTGTGGAGAGGAGATGGCCCATTCCGCTATGAGCTCCCCAACAAGATCCCCGTCCCGGAGGCTAACAGCACTAGCCAAATGGACGAGGTGGGTGGTTAGTTGCGCAACGCGGGTTTGCGATCTAGGCATGATGAAGCTACAACGATGAACTACGAAGCGAAATTTGGCAATGCATACCTCTAGGGGAAGATGCCCGTAGACCCACCGAGCATTCAGGCAAGGAACAAACACCAAAATGGGACCCTAGGCATGGCCACAATGCACAAATCAAACGGGAGAGCGGAGACGCCAACGTTGAAAAGTCATACAACGCTGCGTCTGAACTACAAGAAACAGAAGGCTTGCAAATGGATACGAAAAGTTCGAAATGTGTACACCTAGTGGAAGGTGGCACCAACGGCTCACAATATGTCAACATGGCCCCGATGGGAAAGACAAGCCTTGGACGCGTTATACATGCAACAAAGAGACAAAAAACATCATTTACGTACTTGGAAACTCATGGTGATGGATCTGGTTCTCTGGCCTGCGAAACTTGTTCCAGTGGTGTTCCCAACGAGATTGTTCCGGCGGGAACTGTTCCCATTGGGAATATTCTAGTCGGGAAGAACATTGGGTTTCAAACGCGTACCAAGGGCATGGGTCCCAGGGACCTAAATTCTGCCCCCTATAGCCCCGTCCACGGCAGCAGCCATTCAATGGCGTCCTTTCAATCTTCTGAACTTACCAACTGACGAACTTACGACAAGAATTCCCCACTAAGCTTCGCACCTTGGGTGTGCTTCAAGCCCATGGCCGACGGATGTGCAATCGTTGTGCCTTCCAAAGTAGCACAAGTGGGCAAGGTGGCTACATAACCCCTGCCGCCTTGGGGGTCCCCACCGCTTCAAAGCGGGGGGCAAAATCAGAAGTGGCCCACAAGTGGGCAAGGTGGCTACATAACCCCTGCCGCCTGGGGAGTCCCCACCGCTTCAGAGCGGGGGGCAAAATCAGAATTGGCCCACAAGTGGGCAAGGTGGCTACATTACCCCTGCCGCCTCGGGGATCCCCACCGCTTCAAAGCGGGGGGCAGAAGCACAAGTGGCCCACAAGTGGGCAAGGTGGCTACATAACCCCTACCGCCTGGGGGGTCCCCACCGCTTCAGAGCGGGGGGCAAAATCAGAAGTGGCCCACAAGGGGGCGAGGTGGCTACATGACCCCTGCCGCCTAGGGGGTCCCCACCGCTTCAAAGAAGGGGGGCAAAATCAGAAGTGGCCCACAAGTGGGCAAGGTGGCTACATAACCCCTGCCGCCTAGGGGATCCCCACCGCTTCAGAGCGGGGGGCAAAATCAGAAGTGGCCCACAAGTGGGCAAGGTGGCTACATAACCCCTGCCGCCTGGGGGGTCCCCACCGCTTCAGAGCGGGGAGCAGAATCAGAAGTGGCCCACAAGTGGGCAAGGTGGCTACATGACCCCTGCCGCCTAGGGGGTCCCCACCGCTTCAGAGCGGGGGGCAAAATCAGAAGTGGCCCACAAGTGGGCGAGGTGGCTAAATAACGCCTGCCGCCTAGGGGGTCCCCACCGCTTCAGAGCGGGGGACAGAATCAGAATTAGCCCACAAATGGCTATCTAGTAACCTAGCAAAAAACATTTTCTTTTTTACTAGAAAGAAAAACGTTTTTTTACTAGGTTCCCAATACCTAGGAAAATCTAGTGAACCTAGTAAACTGTTACCTAGTAAAAACAAAAACCCCCAACTCAAGGGGCCACGCAACAAAGCGAATTGGCTACCTCACCCCTGCCTTCTTAGGGGCTCACAAGAGGTCAGAAATCCTATATAGTGGTAGTGTGAGGTGCGCTAAGCAAACCCTTCCCCCAAAAAAGGGGGGGGTGTCGGTTATGTGAAAACCCTACTTTTGCCTAAAAATTTTGGCCAACGAAAAAAGGGGGGGGGGTCATATAAAAACCCCCATGCTGTCGTTCTCCGCAGAAACGCCCCCCCCCTGTGCGGCACTGTCCCTGTCCACACAGAGCATCGGTGACGCGGCAACGCCGGGTTGGGGCATTGTTTGCCCGCGCGGCCTCGGGCGCTTTGCCCCACGCCGGTTGCAGCAAAGATGGTTTCGAGCACCACTGCCATGTGCTCCTCGACGTGGCTGCAAGAAGGCAAATGG
Source organism: Eutreptiella sp. 'Long Island Sound 2002' (assembly GCA_964036045.1). Taxonomy (NCBI): domain Eukaryota; phylum Euglenozoa; class Euglenophyceae; order Eutreptiales; family Eutreptiaceae; genus Eutreptiella; species Eutreptiella sp. 'Long Island Sound 2002'. The sequence goes on along the minus strand of OZ038380.1, from coordinate 71,469,046 downwards.
CTAATTCGCCTGCTCACCTGCTACACTAGCAGGGTATTTTTCTCGGGTTGATGAGCCGCAAACCGATACATGGCTCGGCGGTTCAACACCCCCTCTACAAAATATTGACGCCAACCCCCCGTGGTTGTCCTGGATGAGCTGTAGTGTTGTGGCATTGTACGGCCCGTGGACACTAGGTACTTGGGGGTGGGGGCGTCTTTGAGCACCTACTTGGGGGGTTGTGGGCGTGGATGCCAGTGGCACGGCGGTGGACATCAATGCCTCTTGCAAGGTTTCAAAGGCCACTTGGTATGCGATTAAGGAAGGTTGGGGTCTACGAGGAGACCTTGCTGTCGGTGGAGGGGTTGTTGTTGCCCAGATGGATGGAGCCGGAGGGGGGGGGGGGGGCGGGGTGTCAACATCGGAGTTTGGGGCGAGGACAATTCATTGAGACACCTCTCAGCATCGGAGTCCCACAGCGGCAATCGGGGTTGGTCGCAAAAGCGCAGGAGCTCTGGCAAGTACCCCCGGCCGTAGTCCTTGTCGCGGAAGGAAGGGCGGCAGGGCACAAAAGAGGACACGCTGATGGGGCTGCACGACATGGTGAGGTGAACAGAGAGGGTCACAGGTGCCGGCACCCTACTTGGCAGGCCTGTGTTGTGTAGGCGGGGGGACACCGGGGGCGGGGAGGGGGGGGTGGAGGCGACCCTGACTACCAGTACTAGACAATTAGATAGCTAGCCGAGATGGCGACGGAGATCTTGGCGGGTAAGACCTTAGGAAATGTTCTGTTTCCTCCCCCTAATTCCCCCTAGCGGCGGTGCAGAGGAAGCGGATCCATGGGACAACTTCACGTGAACAGGTCTGCTCCCCCCCCAAGGGGGACGCAATGGACGAACCCTCGGAGGAGGGGACTTCCGTGTCGGAGGAGGAGTCACGAGGCACAAAGTCTAGATCCTGTGCCGATGACCGCCTCATGTCCCTCCACCCTTGGTCATAATCGTTGTCAAGGGCTGCCAGGGCCTTGGATTTGTGCTCCGCTCAACTTGACGGCTGGGCGCTACAAGGACGCCCCCCCCCCGCTCCCACCTGTCCTATCTATCGCCCTGCAGGGCGTTGCAGATAGTAGAGCATTTTTTGCACTGCTGCTTCGTTTCCGGCTGCGTCCACCAAGATTTCCTTTCGTCGTCCCAAAAAGTGCCCCCCCCCAATCCCCGAGGACAATAATCTCCTCCGGGGCCCCGTCCCCTTGGTTGCGCGGCCACTGCCAACCGCTGCCCTACACAAGGCATTCAAAAAGCCAACCTTGCACACGTGGTTGTGTGTTGCCCACATGCTGAACTTGCAAAAAAAACCCATTTGCCGCTCCCCCCCCCCTTTACCCGTCGCGCCCCGGAGGACGCATCCGGAATCCCCGCGAAACCCCTAGCAAGAGGGGGGGGGGGGTTCCGAGTGCAGATGGAACGCAATGTGAATCCGCATCAGCTATGTGTATAAGGTCTGATGTCTGATGTCTGATGACGGATGTTGTGTGTGCGGTCTGTCCACGAAGATGTCTGATATTCTTATGTACTGGAGGTGGGTCTAGGGGTCCAATCCAATGCCCCCCCCCCCCCCGCCATTGTCCACACCAAATTCTTCACAGGAAACCCCCCCCACCCATCCCCCCCCCCACTGTCGGGTGCTTTCCAGCCCCCCCCCCCCCCCCCCCCCCAAGGAGAAAAGGCGCCACAGAAAACACAGACCCCCCCTGTTTGGAAAACAATTGCACACCTGTTGTTGACAGTAGTGTATGTGACAACTTCAATTTGATTCTGATTTTGGTTGTTGGAGCAGACAATTTGTTTGTGTACTTTGGGAAAGGGGAAAGTGGAAAGGGGAAAGGGGAAAGGAAAAAGGGGAAAGGGGAAAGGGGAAAGGGGAAAATGTGGGACCAGAAAAAGTGGGAAAATTGAACGACCACCACACAAAAAAGCCAAATGGGAAACATCTCAAGGGATTGCATCATGACCATTGTAATCAGCATCAGTTAAATTCAGATCCACAAATAAAATGGTCGTGGTAATGCCACAGAACATCAAATGTGCAAACGGGGAAATTGGGAAAAATCTTCGAAGACAGCACACAACAACAAAAGGGCACATGCAAATACGCGGGCATCCTCTCATTCATCGATGAGTCCATCCATGTCATCCACTGGCTGCGAGCAACTGGGCTGGGAGCTGCTTGGTGGTGCCGCAGAACGGGTGACACGGTCCGTGTCCGGCACAAAGGCATCCCATTCTTCCAATAATGGCAACGCTTGCTGCGTAGCAAGGTCCCGCAGTTCCCGCCGATTGGTGTTACCTGCCACCTTCACACCAAGCACATCCAGACAATTCAACAGCGCCCCCTTTGACCAATCACACAGCCTGCCATTCTGCGTGGCCAGCACCAATTTCGCCTGCATCCTAGCCACACCACGCCCCTTATTTGGCTTCCGTGGTGTGGCCAATTCGTGTGCACTATTGTTCTCCCCCTCATCACAGACATCATCTGCAACATTCACCACCACGTTCCCACAAGGACGCGGACTTGCGCAAAAGCATGCATGGCACACCAGACATGTATTGCACCAGATGCGAACCTCCTTCTTGCATCTGGCACACTCCATACCTTTGCGAAAAGTGATGAAGTCATGGTTGCCAGCATGCGAGTCAGGGGTCCCATCGGGTGCAACAATGCTGACCACATCTGCCTTGTGCCGTTCTGTACCCTTTCCTGAGGGTGCCGTTGAGCTCAGTGGTGTACCCGGCCCTCCAAAGAAGGGCAGGCTGTCACCATCATCAGCCACTGCTTCATTACCTTGCAGACATTGAAGCATTGCAGCCTCCACAGATTCTCTGTCCCCTACCTTCTTTGAAACCCTCTGTCTTGGGCGCAAATCGAAGCGTGCCACTGCAACGCCTTGTCCCTTTGCCCATTGCTGTAAAGGGGGCAAGTTGGAATGCAATGCCATGCACATGCTCAGGACATGTGTCTCCACAGTGTCATGCATAGTACTGCAGAACCTCCCACGCAAAGAGATAGCACGCTCTACTGCGGCTTCAGCGGGGCAATATGTTCGCAATAATGCGAGAACGCGCCACACATTCACCCATTGTGCATGTGCCCTTTCAGGTGCCAATGCCTCCCACATCTGGGACATTTGCACAGTTGCAAAGTGCTGCACCATGTGCTCCTTAAGGCCTTCCCACTCTACCAAGGCACGGTCACAGTTCACATTGGCTGCGCCCAACTCTCCTTGGTGTGAAGTCATGAACTGACGCAACTGCTCCACCCCATATGCAGCACGCTCATTGACCGGGAGGGCAACGAAACGGCCATGGTCCAACAATACTGCGCACTCCAACACCCCCCTGGGGTCAATGGTTGCCTGCCCCTCCTTGATGCCTGCAAGCAACACATCGGTCACTGCACGCGCCTGAACGTCTGGAAAAGGAGGGGTTGTTGCACACTTCTGCCCACCTGAATCAAACTGGACCAACTGCACACCACGCCACGCACCAGTTACAGTCTGCTCCTTGAATTGCAACCACCCTGGACCCTCCTCGCGAGCCACCCTCTGCAACCGGGCTTCTAGCATACCTGTTGCAGTGGCTAAGTGTGCACCAGTGGGCGCACGTAGTGGTGCCACACTGTTAAAACACCGCATGCCATGCAGGATGTCCCCATAAACCACCCCCCATGCAAGCAAACTAGCATCATGGCAGTCCTCCCACACATCCTCCTCCTTGGTAGAATGCTGCACCTTGGAATCCAAGTGTCGTGCCACCCAAGGGACATTGGCCAAAAAAGCAGTGTTGCGCCGTGCATGCGCCTGTGACCACCTGATGCGATGACTTGTGGGGATGAGCTCCAAGCCACTACGTTTGTCCTGCACATGCTTTTGCACACACTTTTGCAACTCCTTCCACTGCCGTGCCCCATTGTACAAGCCTCGTTGCCGATTGACGGCCGCCAAGTACTCAACATGGGTTGGGCCAGCAGCCTCCAATGCAAGACCCAACTTGCGCTGCAACACATGGCACGGCTCACCCAAGGGTGTCATCAACACTAACCACTTCCCAATCAAGGCGAACACATTGCTCTCAATGATAGAGACATCAACAATCTGCCGCGCACTGGCACCTCGCACACCAAGGTTAGAAGCCCCGTCCACTGCAAAGGTCACTACCCTCTTTGCCCACCAATCACGGTCAGGAATCCAGGACATCAGGACGCATCCTAGCTGCGTTGCAACCTCATGCGCATCACCACAAGCCACATCCACCACACCAAGGAACACCTCACACATGCCCCCAGGGCTAGTCCCCGGGAAAATAAGCAGAATGGCGTACTCATTGATGCGATGCCTCTGCCTATCCGACCCGTCAAGCAACGCTGCAATGAACGTTGCCAGGAAAAGGGCGTGTGTTACCTCATCCTGCATGGCATCATGCATGGCGGCAATAACCTTCTCAACTATCCACCGCCGTGATGCATGGTGCCCAGGGGCGGATGTCAGAGAACAGTGGAGAAGGATGCGCTCACTTATAGCACGGATGGATGTGCACATGTGTAACCCTATATACACCTCAACCAACCGTGACAAAATGGCTGCCTCAGCATCCGACACTGCCACACCAATGTCCATGGCTTCCCCCCTGATGAACACAACGTTCCCTCCCACCACGTCAGCTGTGGCACCAGCAGTGGGGCACAATGCGCGATATCGCTCTACACAATGCAGCTTGAAATTGTCCTCAGCCAATGGGTGGTGGTGCCCTGGCCTATGCAGATTCTTTCGCGTTGATGTTGTGCCACGTGATAACCCCAAGTGGCTTTCCAACACCTCCTTCTGCCACGTTTTTGGGCCAGACGTCTTCATGCGGATCCCTACAGCATATGTTCCCAATACCAAGGCTTCACTTTTCTTAGGGGGACGCGCCACCCCATGAATGCCACACACATTTGCCCACGCACAACACACACACTCAATAGCCCCACTTGCCGTGAACTGATACTGCCAATGAGCGGCTACAAACATTTGTAGTGTCTTTGGACCACTGTCCAGTTGCATGGGAGTGGCCTGCATCAACACGCACAATGCGTCCTTCCCCGATGCGGCCAATGCAACAGACCTCAACCTGTCCTGCTCGACTGATTGTGCAACTGAGGATTGTGACATGCCATGCTCTGCATGCCGCGCATCCCACTCTTTTGCATACCGTGCTCTAAGTTGCATCTGGTGTGCTTCAACCCGCACTCTCGGATGCCTTGCCACTCGCACCTTGCGCTTCTGCAGCAACTGTGCCACTGCCTGAACAAATTCTGAGGATGTCTGTAGCGGCGCCGAGGCAGCCACACACATCTCATTAGGCATGCTCTGGGCATGCGTACTCATGTTCCGGTCCCCTACCCTTGATGCACTCTGTGTTGCAGTTGGGGAAGGGGGGGGGGGGTGCGCCTTGTGCCAGCGCCGTGGGTGGCACAGAGGCGTCCATAGGCATGCTCTGGGCATGCATAGGCCTGTTCCTGATGTACCCAACCCTTGATGCACCCTGTGTTGAAGGAGGGGTGGGGGGGGGGGGGGGGCGCACCTGGTGCCAGCGCCGTGGCTGGCACGGAGGTGTCAGCAGGTACGCTCTAGGCATCCCGTGTCTGACCAGGGGCCGGTGGTCCTGTCCGTTGGGAGGCACGCTGCGACATGTCTAGTACAACCAAATCTGTCTTTTTCCGCTTGTATAGCAGAAACGTCGCCTTTCGCGGGTCGGGGGGGGGGGGGGTTCATGGCCTTCACCGCGGTGTCGTTACACAACCACCACCTGTCGTTGAAAACGACATGCACCACAAAGTGACCCTCCTCCCTCGTCGATCCAATATGCAACACCATGGCATGCAAGGACCATTGCCACCCCAGGCAATCGAGAAACTCATGGTCCACAACCAACTTGTACTCCTGCTGGTTGTGGACATGTAACCCCACGACCTCGTTGTACACCACCGATGTATACATTGGTGCCTCCCTCAGGTCACCCCCACACGGACACGGGGGGGGGGGTTTCAGGTAACCCAACCGGTCTCCCCTTCATTCCCTCCTTCACACGCTGTCGCACACTCTGCCCCTGACTCGTCACATGCAATATCTGCGCTGGCATGGCTGTCTCCCCCCCCTCCCGCAGAACCTTCACCCCACAGGCACCACAGTATTGCCAGAACTGCTCGTACGACAAACAACATGACAGAGCAACCACCCCAGCGGCCGTGAGCTTGGGCACCATGTACTTCCAACACTCGGGCATCTCTGCCTGCCGCATCCATTGGAATTTTGGTGCAGGGGCTTTGCACTTGCATCGCTCGCTGCATCGGCACACCGTCTCACACATGGCATCCTCCATTGCCAGCCTCTCAGCAATGTCCTGTGGATTGTATGCACCACCTCCTCCATGTGCCACAACACCCTGCCACAATGGTCCCCAGACACCCTCCTCGTCAAGGCATCCTGTGTGCTGTCCTTCATGTCCACCCGACGCCACCAACAGGCACTGCACCGTGGTACCCAACCAACACCAGTTGTACCCATGTGGATTCTCCATTCCCCATGGTCGCCGCGGTGCTCCACCAAGTGGCCTATGCACTATGCACCTGCATGTAAGCGGAATGCGGTCTCATTGAGGAATGCACGGTCCCGCGGCGGGAGTGTCCACCAGTCACCACGGGAGTACAACACCACCAACCTCCTCTCCCCGTGCCAAGAACAAGTGCCATGCCATGCACCCGTACGTACGAGAACCGGTTGCTGGCATACATCGTACGTGGCGCCAACCCGTGTAACGCCATCCAAGCATTGCATACTACATCTCCGTCCACCCCGACCATTACATACACCACCTACCTCCACCCATATGTGTCCCCGTGTGTGCTGGCCGGTGGAAAACACTGCCGACCAAGGGGACGCGTCATGCACATGCTGATGCGGTTTTGTGAGCACATTGCAAGACAATTGCATGGTGGTCCATGTGAACCAATCAGGCAACATCTGCCTTGCCATCTTGTTCACCAGGGTCACCAGTGGCTTGTAGTTGTGTGTCCGTTGCACTAGACGAGTGCGGCGGCAGTCTGTTGCATTGGTGTGGCCCTTCATACCGCCCACCCCTAGTTGCAAATGCCACGCTCTAACCCCCCCAACCGGCCCACGCTTGTATGCCAAGATGCCCATCATCCCGTGCAACGTGCAAAAGGGGGCTACCTGCAGCGAATGGTCAAAGACTGCACCCCGGAAATGACCACCTCCTTTGACGCCATCTCGTTCCGCCTCGGCAATAACCACCACCGTCGCCCGGTGGCACTGCTCCTCCATATCCCCACAGTCAGGGTAGTGCAGCGGATCCTCCCGTCCAGGCACCCAAACAGCAGCGGATGTCAACGCGCTGTCGATCCCAAACCCTGACGTCACAATGCTGAACCTGTTTGATCGCAGCAACACCACACTACCATCCACATGCTTCGCCAAGGCAGCAAAGTGGTCAGGCATTCCCCCTTGGGGCCGGCCACGCCATGTGTCCTTCTCGAGATCCCAATTCACAGATAGTGTAGACTCTTGAATTCAAAGCCCACACATGTCGCGAAACACGGCGATGGCCCTTGCCCGCAGCGATGCGCCGTCCAACGGGGTGTTGCTGCTGATAGCATGCAGGCTTTGGGCCACGGCATAGTAGAAACATGCCCCGGCAACGTATTGGTCCGGAAGAATGCGAAGCTTCAAGGACCTCGCCGTTGGTAGGACTCTGCCAACCTCGGCCTTGCTGGGCTTTTTGTCCACGTCGTCCAATGCCATAGCATCTGGATCTATCGGAGCTGTCTTTGTGCCTTGCTCTTTCTTGCCACGTTTCACGGCAGCCCCATTACTTGGTGGGGTAACCCCTGGGCGCTTCTTGCTCCGTGGGCTCTGTTCCACAGAACTGGGGTGTTGAACCGGGGTGGTCCCTGACTCTGCACTGGACTGACAGCAAGCCCTCACTGTCGCCAATGAACTAGGGTGTTCAACCGGGGTGTACCCTGAATCCGCACTAGACTGACTGCAGGCCTTCACTGTCGCCACAGTGCCTGTGCTAGCAGGACTACAGTCCACAGCAGCTGGCTCCTTGAATTTCTGTGCAAGTGGTACAGGAGACTCCTCCAAGGAACTCGCCACCCCTCCATCACTAGCCGCCGGTGTCAGACACGCAGGGTGGGGGGCCGGGGAGTGTGGCGTGGGAAGCCCTGTGGGGTCCATTATGGATGCAATGGAAGGTGACTCATCGGCGGGGCAGACCTGGGACGTGGGGTCCGGTGTTCCACGTCCAACACATGCCGCAGAGTGGGTCGCACCACCTGGGGGGGAGGGGAAGTGGATTGAACACCTCACCAGGGCTATCCACCCTATCTGCACCTACCGGGGGACCACGCCCTTGTGCCAGGGAGGACGAAGTGGGAGTCACAGACTCATCGCCTGAGGGGTCTCTTGCCATGAGCACCGCCGCTCCAACCTCCTGCGCTACGGCAGAGGACGTGGAGTCACTTGGGTCACCTCGGGGGTGCCCTTCTGGACTTAATCGTTGGGTGTATGGTCGCTGTACACCGGCCGCCTCCATCTCCTCCATGAGCACCGCCGCTCCAACCCCCTGCGCTACGGCAGAGGACGTGGAGTCACTTGGGTCACCTCGGGGGTGCCCTTCTGGACTAAATCGTTGGGTGTATGCTGGCTGTACACCGGCCGCCTCCATCTCCTCCACTAGTACCTGCAACATCTCCAGACCTCCATCATCCCTCCACGCGTTGTCCATAACCCGTACGGCCGCATGCAAACGACCGGGATGACTGTCTGGCACCTCTGGGCTAAAGGGGCTGCAACGCAGCAACAGCTCGTTGCAGTCTTGCATAGGCACCCGCATGCTGTTCGCGAAGTGGCGGCCCAGCGTGTATGCTGCCACCAGGCTGTCCTCAGTCAATGCTTCTCGGCGCTGCTCTTGCAGCCCCTGGCATGCAATCGTGAGGCAGCGGGCTGCCCACTGGGCGGCTTGCAGCAACGCTTGGTCAAAGCGCTCTTGCCGTGTCTGGGTGACAGTGACACACGCACGTGGGACCGCAGCCTCAGGCAGCAACGAGTTGCGCCAACCGCTAGCACGCGCCTTGGGGCCTGGCAACAGGTCGCTCACCAGTGGTTTGGGCCCACTTGTCGCTTGGGGCCACAGATATGGGCCAGGCGTAACATGGCGAATAGCCTTGTCATAGAAGTAACCCATGGTAGGGGTGGGATATGCCACGTCCCCAGTCCAGAACGGCCACTCGTCGACCAGAGGTAGGGCACGCACCAGTTCACACCAAACGTCCCTTTGCTCTGCTGTCTTCACACTTGACGGCCACCCGGCAATAGCAGCGGCCTTACGATTGCCTAGCCGGCCACTGTTCCGTTTTGCAAGTCGTTCCCACAGGTCTGTGGCAACATCCCGGTAGTGCACGGGGCTCCCCCCATCATGCATGGTGGGCTTGGCAAACCCATGCTCGGTGTACATGAACCGGCACAATGCCCTGCAACCATGCGGATTCACCACGTCAAGGTCACACGAGGCCATGCGGTCCCTCAACCGTCGCCATAGGCGCCCGGCCACCTCCGGCGTGGCCTGCCACCCCAATTGTCCTGTGGCCGGCATTAGGCCATACTTCATTCTTGCTGGCTCCAGCAAGTGCTCCGGTGGCCATTCAGCAGGCTGGTCCATTGCTTGGCTCGTGCACCACGACTCTTAGTGGTTTGGGTGACCTTCGAGGCTTGCAGGGTCCACAACCGTGACCACTATGGGGCTCCCACAACTCGGGGGGGCAATCAAGGGCAGGTCCTTGGTACTCAAAGTGCCAGCCGGGCTGGTCCTCAGGCTCACCGGCTGGTCCAGGAGACGCCGTTGCTGGTGGTTCTGTTGTCGAGAGCGCTAGGGCTATGACAACTAACGAAGTGCTGCGGCTTAGTGGCACGCAGTGGCTACGTCAAGGCTTAGTCGCGAAGCGCAATGGCTTGGACTGAAACCGAAAGCTGTGGCTCAAAGGCGCACAAAAGACAACCAGGGTTCAGTCGCGAAGCGCAGTGGCTCAGACTGAAACCGAAAGCTGTGGCTCAAAGGCGCACAGTAGGCGATCAAGGTTCAGTCGCGAAGCGCAATGGCTCGGACCGAGCCCGGTAGCTGTGGCTCAAAGGCGCACAGTAGGCGAAGTGGCAGAACGCGAACTCGCACAGGAAAAGGTGTAATGAGGCAAAAACAAACTACAAGGAGAAAAAGTACAGATGAGACCACAGACCCTGGACGCGGCATGGCCCCGAAATGATTTGGGGGTGTAGACCCCCCGAATGTTTGACGGAACCCCATCCGTGAAAGATTTTGGGGGTGTAGACCCGCCAAATGTTTGACGCAACCCCATCCGTGAAATATTTTGGGGGTGTAGACCCCCTAAATATTTGACGGAACCCCATCCGTCAAATATTCGTGAAATATTTTGGGGGTGTAGACCCCCCAAATATTTGACGGAACCCCATCCGTCAAATATTTTGGGGGTGTAGACCCCCCAAATATTTGACGGAACCGCATCCGTCGGATATTTTGGGGGTATAGACCCCCCAAATATTTGACGGAACCACATCCGTCAAATATTTTGGGGGTGTAGAGCCCCCAAATATTTGACGGAACCCCATCCGTGAAATATTTTGGGGGTGTAGACCCCCCAAATATTTGACGGAACCCCATCCGTGAAATATTTTGGGAGTGTAGAGCCCCCGAACATTTGACGGAACCCCATCCGTGAAATATTTGGGGGCTGTAGACGTCCCAAATATTTGGCGGAACCCCATCAATGAAATATTTTGGGGCTGTAGACCCCCCAAATATTTGACGGAACCCCATCCGTGAAATATTTTGGGGGTGTAGAGCCCCCAAATATTTGACGGAACCCCATCCGTGAAATATTTTGGGGGTGTAGACCCCCAAAATATTTGACGGAACCCCATCCGTGAAATATTTTGGGGGCTGTAGACCCCCCAAATATTTGACGGAACCCCGTCCGTGAAATATTTTGGGGGTGTAGAGCGCCCAAACATTTGACGGAACCCCATCCGTGAAATATTTTGGGGGCTGTAGACCCCCTAAATATTTGACGGAACCCCATCCGTGAAATTTTTTGGAGGTGTAGACCCCCCGAATATTTGACGGAACCCCATCCGTCAAAATTTTTGGGGGTGTAGACCCCCCCAAATATTTGACGGAACCCCATCCGTCAAATATTTTGGGGGTGTAGACCCCCCAAATATTTGACGAAACCCCATCCGTGAAATATTTGGGGGCTGTAGACCCCCCAAATATTTGACGGAACCCCATCCGTCAAATATTTGGGGGCTGTAAACCCCCGAAATGTTTGACCGAACCCCATCCGTCAAAAATTTAGGGGCTGTAGACCCCCCAAATATTTGACGGAACCCCATCCGTGAAATATTTTGGGGGTGTAGACCCCCCAAATATTTGACGGAACCCCATCCGTCAAATATTTTGGGGGTGTAGACCCCCCAAAATATTTGAAGGAACCCCATCCGTCAAATATTTTGGGGGTGTAGACCCCCCAAATATTTGACGGAACCCCATCCGTGAAACGTTCGGGGGGTGTAGACCCCCCAAATATTTGACGGAACCCCATCCGTGAAATATTTGGGGGGTGTAGAGCCCCCAAATATTTGATGGAACCCCATCCGTCAAATATTTTGGGGGTGTAGAGCCCCCAAATATTTGACGGAACCCCATCCGTCAAATATTTTGGGGGTGTAGACCCCCCAAATATTTGACGGAACCCCATCCGTGAAACATTTTGGGGGTGTAGACCCCCCAAATATTTGACGGAACCCCGTCCGTGAAATATTTTGGAGGTGTAGACCCCCCGAATATTTGACGGAACCCCATCCGTCAAAAATTTAGCGGCTGTAGACCCCCCAAATATTTGACGGAACCCCATCCGTCAAATATTTTGGGGGTGTAGACCCCCCCAAATATTTGACGGAACCCCATCCGTCAAATATTTTGGGGGTGTAGACCCCCAAAATATTTGACGGAACCCCATCCGTCAAATATTTGGGGGCTTCAGACCCCCCAAATGTTTGACGGAACCCCATCCGTGAAATATTTTGGGGGTGTAGACCCCCCAAATATTTGACGGAACCCCATCCGTGAAATATTTTGGAGGTGTAGACCCCCCGAATATTTGACGGAACCCCATCTGTCAAAAATTTAGGGGCTGTAGACCCCCCAAATATTTGACGGAACCCTATCCGTGAAATTTTTCGGGGGTGTAGACCCCCTAAATATTTGACGGAACCCCATCCGTCAAATATTTTGGGGGTGTAGACCCCCCCAAATATTTGCCGGAACCCCGTCCGTCAAATATTTCGGGGGTGTAGACCCCCCAAATATTTGACGGAACCCCATCCGTGAAATATTTGGGGGCTGTAGACCCCCCAAATATTTGACGGAACCCCATCCGTGAAACATTCGGGGGGTGTAGACCCCCCAAATATTTGACGGAACCCCATCCGTGAAATATTTGGGGGGTGTAGAGCCCCCAAATATTTGACGGAACCCGATCCGTCAAATATTTTGGGGGTGTAGAGCCCCCAAATATTTGACGGAACCCCATCCGTCAAATATTTTGGGGGTGTAGACCCCCCAAATATTTGACGGAACCCCATCCGTGAAATATTTTGGGGATGTAGACCCCCCAAATATTTGACGGAACCCCATCCGTGAAAGATTTTGGAGGTGTAGACCCCCCGAATATTTGACGGAACCCCATCCGTCAAAAATTTAGGGGCTGTAGACCCCCCAAATATTTGACGGAACCCCATCCGTGAAAAATATTTTGGGGGTGTAGAGCCCCCAAATATTTGACGGAACCCCATCCGTCAAATATTTTGGGGGTGTAGACCCCCCCAAATATTTGACGGAACCCCATCCGTCAAATATTTTGGGGGTGTAGACCCCCCAAATATTTGACGGAACCCCATCCGTGAAATATTTGGGGGCTGTAGACCCCCCAAATATTTGACGGAACCCCATCCGTTAAATATTTGGGGGCTGTAGACCCCCCAAGTGTTTGACGGAACCCCATCCGTGAAATTTTTTGGGGGTGTAGACCCCCCAAATATTTGACGGAACCCCATCCGTGAAATATTTTGGAGGTGTAGACCCCCCGAATATTTGACGGAACCCCATCCGTCAAAAATTTAGGGGCTGTAGACCCCCCAAATATTTGACGGAACGCCATCCGTGAAATATTTTGGGGGTGTAGACCCCCCAAATATTTGACGGAACCCCATCCGTCAAATATTTTTGGGGGTGTAGACCCCCCCAAATATTTGACGGAACCCCATCCGTCAAATATTTTGGGGGTGTAGACCCCCCAAATATTTGACGGAACCCCATCCGTGAAATAGTCGGGGGGTGTAGACCCCCCAAATATTTGACGGAACTCCATCCGTGAAATATTTGGGGGGTGTAGAGCACCCAAATATTTGACGGAACCCCATCCGTCAAATATTTTGGGGGTGTAGAGCCCCCAAATATTTGACGGAACCCCATCCGTGAAATATTTTGGGGGTGTAGACCCCCAAAATATTTGACGGAACCCCATCCGTGAAATATTTGGGGGGTGTAGACCCCCCGAATATTGGACGGAACCCCATCCGTCAAGTATTTGGGGGCTGTAGACCCCCCAAATATTTGACGGAACCCCATCCGTGAAATATTTTGGGGGTGTAGACCCTCCAAATATTTGACGGAACCCCATCCGTGAAATATTTTGGGGGTGTAGAGCCCCCAAATATTTGACGGAATCCCATCCCTGAAATATTTTGGGGGTGTAGAGCCCCCAAATATTTGACGGAACCCTGTCCGTGAAATATTTGGGGGGTGTAGACCCCCCAACTATTTGACGGAACCCCATCCGTGAAATATTTTGGGGGTGTAGACCCGCCCAATATTTGACGGAACCCCATCCGTGAAATATTTTGGGGGTGTAGACCCCCAAAAATATTTGACGGAACCCCATCCGTCAAATATTTGCGGGCTGTAGACCCCCCAAATATTTGACGGAAACCCATCCGTCACATATTTTGGGGGTGTAGAGCCCCCAAACATTTGACGGAACCCCAACCGTCAAATATTTTGGGGGTGTAGAGCCCCCAAATATTTGACGGAACCCCATCCGTGAAATATTTTGGGGGTGTAGACCCCCCGAATATTTGACGGAACCCCATCCGTCAAGTATTTGGGGGCTGTAGACCCCCCAAATATTTGACAGAACCCGATCCGTGAAATATTTTGGGGGTGTAGACCCCCCGAATATTTGACGGAACCCCATCCCTGAAATATTTTGGGGGTGTAGAGCCCCCAAATATTTGACGGAACCCCATCCGTGAAATATTTTGGGGGTGTAGAGCCCCCAAATATTTGACGGAACCCTGTCCGTGAAAAATTTGGGGGGTGTAGACCCCCCAAATATTTGACGGAACCCCATCCGTGAAATATTTTGGGGGTGTAGACCCGCCCAATATTTGACGGAACCCCATCCGTGAAATATTTTGGGGGTGTAGACCCCCCAAATATTTGACGGAACCCCATCCGTCAAATATTTTGGGGGTGTAGAGCCCCAAAATATTTGACGAAACCCCATCCGTGAAATATTTTGGGGGTGTAGAGCCCCCAAATATTTCACGGAACCCCGTCCGTCAAATATTTTGGGGGTGTAGAGCCCCCAAGTATTTGACGGAATCCCATCCGTGCAATATTTTGGGGGTGTAGAGCCCCCAAATATTTTACGGAACCCGATCCGTCAAATATTTTGGGGCCGTACAGCCCCCAAATATTTGACGGAACCCCATCCGTAAAATATTAGGGGGCTGTAGACCACTAAATATTTGACGGAACCCCATCCGTGAAATATTTTGGGGGTGTAGACCCCCCAAATATTTGACGGAACCCCATCCGTCAAATATTTTGGGGGTGTAGACCCCCCAAATATTTGACGGAACCCCATCCGTCAAAAATTTGGGGGCTGTAGACCCCCCAAATATTTGACGGAACCCCATCCGTGAAATATTTGGGGGCTGTAGACCCCCCAAATACTTGACGGAACCCCATCCGTCAAATATTTTGGGGGTGTAGAGCCCCCAAATATTTGACGGAACCCCATCCGTCAAATATTGGGGGGGTGTAGAGCCCCCCAATATTTGACGGAACCCCATCCGTCAAATATTGCGGGGGTGTAGAGCCCCAAAATATTTGACGGAACCCCATCCGTGAAATATTTTGGGGGTGTAGAGCCCCCAAATATTTGACAGAACCCCATCCGTGAAATATTCGGGGGGTGTAGACCCCCCAAATATTTGACGGAACCCCATCCCTGAAATATTTTGGGGGTGTAGACTCCCCCAATATTTGACGGAACCCCATCCCTAAAATATTTCGGGGGTGTAGACCCCCCAAATATTTGACGGAACCCCATCCGTGAAATATTTTGGGGGTGTAGACCCCCCGAATATTTGACGGAACCCCATCCGTCAAGTATTTGGGGGCTGCAGACCCCCCAAATATTTGACGGAACCCCATCCGTGAAATATTTTGGCAGTGTAGACCCCCCAAATATTTGACGGAACCCCATCCGTGAAATATTTTGGGGGTGTAGAGCCCCCAAATATTTGACGGAACCCCATCCGTGAAATATTTTGGGGGTGTAGAGCCCCCAAATATTTGACGGAACCCCGTCCGTGAAACATTTTGGGGGTGTAGACCCCCCAAATATTTGACGGAACCCCATCCGTGAAATATTTTGGGGGTGTAGAGCCCCCAAATATTTGACGGAACCCCCGTCCGTGAAATATTTGGGGGGTGTAGACCCCCCAAATATTTGACGGAACCCCATCCGTGAAATATTTTGGCAGTGTAGACCCCCCAAATATTTGACGGAACCCCATCCGTCAAATATTTGCGGGCTGTAGACCCCCCAAATATTTGACGGAACCCCATCCGTCACATATTTGCGGGGTGTAGAGCCCCCAAATATTTGACGGAACCCCATCCGTCAAATATTTTGGGGGTGTAGACCCCCCAAATATTTGACGGAACCCCATCCGTGAGATATTTTGGGGGTGTAGAGCCCCAAAATATTTGACGGAACCCCGTGCGTCAAATATTTTGGGGGTGTGGAGCCCCAAAATATTTGACGGAACCCCATCCGTGAAATATTTTGGGGGTGTAGAGCCCCCAAATATTTGACAGAACCCCATCCGTGAAATATTTTGGGGCTGTAGAGCCGCCAAATATTTGACGGAACCCCATCCGTGAAATATTTTGGGGGTGTAGAGCCCTCAAATATTTGACGGAACCCCATCCGTGAAATATTTTGGGGGTGTAGAGCCCCCAAATATTTGACGGAACCCCATCCGTGAAATATTTGGGGGGTGTAGACCCCCCAAATATTTGACGGAACCCCATCCGTGAAATATTTTGGGGGTGTAGAGCCCCCAAATATTTGACGGAACCCCCGTCCGTGAAATATTTGGGGGGTGTAGACCCCCCAAATATTTGACGGAACCCCATCCGTGAAATATTTTGGCAGTGTAGACCCCCGAAATATTTGACGGAACCCCATCCGTGAAATATTTTGGCAGTGTAGACCCCCCAAATATTTGACGGAACCCCATCCGTGAAATATTTTGGGGGTGTAGAGCCCCCAAATATTTGACGGAACCCCATCCGTGAAATATTTTGGGGGTGTAGAGCCCCCAAATATTTGACGGAACCCCGTCTGTGAAATATTTGGGGGGTGTAGACCACCCAAATATTTGACGGAACCCCATCCGTGAAATATTTTGGGGGTGTAGAGCCCCCAAATATTTGACGGAACCCCCGTCGGTGAAATATTTTGGGGGTGTAGACCCCCCAAATATTTGACGGAACCCCATCCGTGAAATATTTTGGCAGTGTAGACCCCCCAAATATTTGACGGAACCCCCGTCCGTGAAATATTTTGGGGGTGTAGACCCCCCAAATATTTGACGGAACCCCATCCGTGAAATATTTGGGGGGTGTAGACCCCCCAAATATTTGACGGAACCCCATCCGTCAAATATTTTGGGGCTGTAGACCCCCCAAATATTTGACGGAACCCCATCCGTGAAATATTTTGGGGGTGTAGACCCCCCAAATATTTGACGGAACCCCATCCGTCAAATATTTTGGGGGTGTAGACCCCCCAAAATATTTGAAGGAACCCCATCCGTCAAATATTTTGGGGGTGTAGACCCCCCAAATATTTGACGGAACCCCATCCGTGAAATATTTGGGGGGTGTAGACCCCCCAAATATTTGACGGAACCCCATCCGTGAAACGTTCGGGGGGTGTAGACCCCCCAAATATTTGACGGAACCCCATCCGTGAAATATTTGGGGGGTGTAGAGCCCCCAAATATTTGATGGAACCCCATCCGTCAAATATTTTGGGGGTGTAGAGCCCCCAAATATTTGACGGAACCCCATCCGTCAAATATTTTGGGGGTGTAGACCCCCCAAATATTTGACGGAACCCCATCCGTGAAACATTTTGGGGGTGTAGACCCCCCAAATATTTGACGGAACCCCGTCCGTGAAATATTTTGGAGGTGTAGACCCCCCGAATATTTGACGGAACCCCATCCGTCAAAAATTTAGGGGCTGTAGACCCCCCAAATATTTGACGGAACCCCATCCGTGAAATATTTTGGGGGTGTAGACCCCCGAAACATTTGACGGAACCCCATCCGTCAAATATTTTGGGGGTGTAGACCCCCCCAAATATTTGACGGAACCCCATCCGTCAAATATTTTGGGGGTGTAGACCCCCCAAATATTTGACGGAACCCCATCCGTGAAATATTTGGGGGCTGTAGACCCCCCAAATATTTGACGGAACCCCATCCGTCAAATATTTGGGGGCTTCAGACCCCCCAAATGTTTGACGGAACCCCATCCGTGAAATATTTTGGGGGTGTAGACCCCCCAAATATTTGACGGAACCCCATCCGTGAAATATTTTGGAGGTGTAGACCCCCCGAATATTTGACGGAACCCCATCCGTCAAAATTTTAGGGGCTGTAGACCCCCCAAATATTTGACGGAACCCCATCCGTGAAATTTCTTGGGGGTGTAGACCCCCCAAATATTTGACGGAACCCCATCCGTCAAATATTTTGGGGGTGTAGACCCCCCCAAATATTTGACAGAACCCCGTCCGTCAAATATTTTGGGGGTGTAGACCCCCCAAATATTTGACGGAACCCCATCCGTGAAATATTTGGGGGCTGTAGACCCCCCAAATATTTGACGGAACCCCATCCGTGAAACATTCGGGGGGTGTAGACCCCCCAAATATTTGACGGAACCCCATCCGTGAAATATTTGGGGGGTGTAGAGCCCCCAAATATTTGACGGAACCCGATCCGTCAAATATTTTGGGGGTGTAGAGCCCCCAAATATTTGACGGAACCCCATCCGTCAAATATTTTGGGGGTGTAGACCCCCCAAATATTTGACGGAACCCCATCCGTGAAATATTTTGGGGGTGTAGACCCCCCAAATATTTGACGGAACCCCATCCGTGAAAGATTTTGGAGGTGTAGACCCTCCGAATATTTGACGGAACCCCATCCGTCAAAAATTTAGGGGCTGTAGACCCCCCAAATATTTGACGGAACCCCATCCGTGAAAAATATTTTGGGGGTGTAGACCCCCCAAATATTTGACGGAACCCCATCCGTGAAATATTTGGGGGCTGTAGACCCCCCAAATATTTGACGGAACCCCATCCGTCAAATATTTGGGGGCTGTAGACCCCCCAAATGTTTGACGGAACGCCATCCGTGAAATATTTTGGGGGTGTAGACCCCCCAAATATTTGACGGAACCCCATCCGTGAAATATTTTGGAGGTGTAGACCGCCCGAATATTTGACGGAACCCCATCCGTCAAAAATTTAGGGGCTGTAGACCCCCCAAATATTTGACGGAACGCCATCCGTGAAATATTTTGGGGGTGTAGACCCCCCAAATATTTGACGGAACCCCATCCGTCAAATATTTTTGGGGGTGTAGACCCCCCGAATATTGGACGGAACCCCATCCGTCAAGTATTTGGGGGCTGTAGACCCCCCAAATATTTGACGGAACCCCATCCGTGAAATATTTTGGGGGTGTAGACCCTCCAAATATTTGACGGAACCCCATCCGTGAAATATTCGGGGCGTGTAGACCCCCCAAATATTTGACGGAACTCCATCCGTGAAATATTTGGGGGGTGTAGAGCACCCAAATATTTGACGGAACCCCATCCGTCAAATATTTTGGGGGTGTAGAGCCCCCAAATATTTGACGGAACCCCATCCGTGAAATATTTTGGGGGTGTAGACCCCCAAAATATTTGACGGAACCCCATCTGTGAAATATTTGGGGGGTGTAGACCCCCCGAATATTGGACGGAACCCCATCCGTCAAGTATTTGGGGGCTGTAGACCCCCCAAATATTTGACGGAACCCCATCCGTGAAATATTTTGGGGGTGTAGACCCTCCAAATATTTGACGGAACCCCATCCGTGAAATATTTTGGGGGTGTAGAGCCCCCAAATATTTGACGGAACCCCATCCCTGAAATATTTTGGGGGTGTAGAGCCCCCAAATATTTGACAGAAACCCTGTCCGTGAAATATTTGGGGGGTGTAGACCCCCCAACTATTTGACGGAACCCCATCCGTCAAATATTTTGGGGGTGTAGACCCCCCCAAACATTTGACGGAACCCCATCCGTCAAATATTTTGGGGGTGTAGACCCCCCAAATATTTGACGGAACCCCATCCGTGAAATATTCGGGGGGTGTAGACCCCCCAAATATTTGACGGAACTCCATCCGTGAAATATTTGGGGGGTGTAGAGCACCCAAATATTTGACGGAACCCCATCCGTCAAATATTTTGGGGGTGTAGAGCCCCCAAATATTTGGCGGAACCCCATCCGTGAAATATTTTGGGGGTGTAGACCCCCAAAATATTTGACGGAAGCCCATCCGTGAAATATTTTGGGGGTGTAGACCCTCCAAATATTTGACGGAACCCCATCCGTGAAATATTTTGGGGGTGTAGAGCCCCCAAATATTTGACGGAACCCCATCCCTGAAATATTTTGGGGGTGTAGAGCCCCCAAATATTTGACGGAACCCCATCCGTGAAATATTTGGGGGGTGTAGACCCCCCAACTATTTGACGGAACCCCATCCGTGAAATATTTTGGGGGTGTAGACCCGCCCAATATTTGACGGCTCTACACCCCCAAAATATTTCACGGATGGGGTTTCGTCAAATATTTTGGGGCTCTACACCCCCAAAATATTTGACGGATGGGGTTCCGTCAAATATTTGGGGGGTCTACACCCCCAAAATATTTCACGGATGGGGTTCCGTCAAATATTGGGCGGGTCTACACCCCCAAAATATTTCACGGATGGGGTTCCGTCAAATATTTGGGGGGTCTACACCCCCCAAATTTTTCACGGACAGGGTTCCGTCAAATATTTGGGGGCTCTACACCCCCAAAATATTTCAGGGATGGGGTTCCGTCAAATATTCGGGGGGTCTACACCCCCAAAATATTTCACGGATCGGGTTCTGTCAAATATTTGGAAGGTCTACAGCCCCCAAATACTTGACGGATGGGGTTCCGTCAAATATTCGGGGGGTCTACACCCCCAAAATATTTCACGGATGGGGTTCCGTCAAATATTTGGGGGCTCTACACCCCCAAAATATTTGACGATTGGGGTTCCGTCAAATGTTTGGGGGCTCTACACCCCCAAAATATGTGACGGATGGGGTAACCCCATCCGTAAAATATTAGGGGGCTGTAGACCCCCTAAATATTTGACGGAACCCCATCCGTGAAATATTTTGGGGGTGTAGACCCCCCAAATATTTGACAGAACCCCATCCGTCAAATATTTTGGGGGTGTAGACCCCCCAAATATTTGACGGAACCCCATCCGTCAAATATTTGGGGGCTGTAGACCCCCCAAATATTTGACGGAACCCCATCCGTGAAATATTTGGGGGCTGTAGACCCCCCAAATACTTGACGGAACCCCATCCGTCAAATATTTTGGGGGTGTAGAGCCCCCAAATATTTGACGGAACCCCATCCGTCAAATATTGGGGGGGTGTAGAGCCCCCCAATATTTGACGGAACCCCATCCGTGAAATATTGAGGGGTTGTAGAGCCCCAAAATATTTGACGGAACCCCATCCGTGAAATATTTTGGGGGTGTAGAGCCCCCAAATATTTGACGGAACCCCATCCGTGAAATATTTGGGGGGTGTAGACCCCCCAAATATTTGACGGAACCCCATCCCTGAAATATTTTGGGGGTGTAGACTCCCCCAATATTTGACGGAACCCCATCCCTAAAATATTTCGGGGGTGTAGACCCCCCAAATATTTGACGGAACCCCATCCGTGAAATATTTTGGGGGTGTAGACCCCCCAAATATTTGACGGAACCCCATCCGTGAAATATTTTGGGGGTGTAGACCCCCCGAATATTTGACGGAACCCCATCCGTCAAGTATTTGGGGGCTGCAGACCCCCCAAATATTTGACGGAACCCCATCCGTGAAATATTTTGGCAGTGTAGACCCCCCAAATATTTGACGGAACCCCATCCGTGAAATATTTTGGGGGTGTAGAGCCCCCAAATATTTGACGGAACCCCATCCGTGAAATATTTTGGGGGTGTAGAGCCCCCAAATATTTGACGGAACCCCCGTCCGTGAAATATTTGGGGGGTGTAGACCCCCCAAATATTTGACGGAACCCCATCCGTGAAATGTTTTGGGGGTGTAGAGCCCCCAAATATTTGACGGAACCCCCGTCCGTGAAATATTTGGGGGGTGTAGACCCCCCAAATATTTGACGGAACCCCATCCGTGAAATATTTTGGCAGTGTAGACCCCCCAAATATTTGACGGAACCCCATCCGTCAAATATTTGCGGGCTGTAGACCCCCCAAATATTTGACGGAACCCCATCCGTCACATATTTTCGGGGTGTAGAGCCCCCAAATATTTGACGGAACCCCATCCGTCAAATATTTTGGGGGTGTAGACCCCCCAAATATTTGACGGAACCCCATCCGTGAGATATTTTGGGGGTGTAGAGCCCCAAAATATTTGACGGAACCCCGTGCGTCAAATATTTTGGGGGTGTAGAGCCCCAAAATATTTGACGGAACCCCATCCGTGAAATATTTTGGGGGTGTAGAGCCCCCAAATATTTGACGGAACCCCATCCGTGAAATATTTTGGGGGTGTAGAGCCGCCAAATATTTGACGGAACCCCATCCGTGAAATATTTTGGGGGTGTAGAGCCCCAAAATATTTGACGGAACCCCATCCGTGACATATTTTGGGGGTGTAGAGCCCCCAAATATTTGACGGATCCCAATCCGTCAAATATTTGGGGGGTGTAGACCCCCCAAATATTTGACGGAACCCCATCCGTGAAATATTTTGGGGGTGTAGAGCCCCCAAATATTTGACGGATCCCAATCCGTCAAATATTTGGGGGGTGTAGACCCCCCAAATATTTGACGAAACCCCCGTCCGTGAAATATTTGGGGGGTGTAGACCCCCCAAATATTTGACGGAACCCCATCCGTGAAATATTTTGGCTGTGTAGACCCCCGAAATATTTGACGGAACCCCATCCGTGAAATATTTTGGCAGTGTAGACCCCCCAAATATTTGACGGAACCCCATCCGTGAAATATTTTGGGGGTGTAGAGCCCCCAAATATTTGACGGAACCCCATCCGTGAAATATTTTGGGGGTGTAGAGCCCCCAAATATTTGACGGAACCCCGTCTGTGAAATATTTGGGGGGTGTAGACCACCCAAATATTTGACGGAACCCCATCCGTGAAATATTTTGGGGGTGTAGAGCCCCCAAATATTTGACGGAACCCCCGTCCGTGAAATATTTTGGGGGTGTAGACCCCCAAAATATTTGACGGAACCCCATCCGTGAAATATTTTGGCAGTGTAGACCCCCCAAATATTTGACGGAACCCCATCCGTCAAATATTTGCGGGCTGTAGACCCCCCAAATATTTGACGGAACCCCATCCGTCACATATTTTGGGGGTGTAGAGCCCCCAAATATTTGACGGAATCCCATCCGTCAAATATTTTGGGGGTGTAGACCCCCCAAATATTTGACGGAACCCCATCCGTGAAATATTTTGGGGGTGTAGAGCCCCCAAATATTTGACGGAACCCCGTGCGTCAAATATTTTGGGGGTGTAGAGCCCCAAAATATTTGACGGAACCCCATCCGTGAAATATTTTGGGGGTGTAGACCCCCCAAATATTTGACGGAACCCCATCCGTGAAATATTTTGGGGGTGTAGACCCGCCCAATATTTGACGGAACCCCATTCGTGAAATATTTTGGGGGTGTAGACCCCCAAAAATATTTGACGGAACCCCATCCGTCAAATATTTGCGGGCTGTAGACCCCCCAAATATTTGACGGAAACCCATCCGTCACATATTTTGGGGGTGTAGAGCCCCCAAACATTTGACGGAACCCCATCCGTCAAATATTTTGGGGGTGTAGAGCCCCCAAATATTTGACGGAACCCCATCCGTGAAATATTTTGGGGGTGTAGACCCCCCGAATATTTGACGGAACCCCATCCGTCAAGTATTTGGGGGTTGTAGACCCCCCAAAAATTTGACGGAACCCGATCCGTGAAATATTTTGGGGGTGTAGACCCCCCGAATATTTGACGGAACCCCATCCGTGAAATATTTTGGGGGTGTAGAGCCCCCAAGTATTTGACGGAACCCCATCCGTGAAATAATTTGGGGGTGTAGAGCCCCCAAATATTTGACGGAACCCTGTCCGTGAAAAATTTGGGGGGTGTAGACCCCCCAAATATTTGACGGAACCCCATCCGTGAAATATTTTGGGGGTGTAGACCCGCCCAATATTTGACGGAACCCCATCCGTGAAATATTTTGGGGGTGTAGACCCCCCAAATATTTGACGGAACCCCATCTGTCAAATATTTTGGGGGTGTAGAGCCCCCAAATATTTCACGGAACCCCGTCCGTCAAATATTTTGGGGGTGTAGAGCCCCCAAATATTCGACGGAATCCCATCCGTGCAATATTTTGGGGGTGTAGAGCCCCCAAATATTTGACGGATCCCAATCCGTCAAATATTTTGGGGGTGTACAGCCCCCAAATATTTGACGGAACCCCATCCGTAAAATATTAGGGGGCTGTAGACCCCCTAAATATTTGACGGAACCCCATCCGTGAAATATTTTGGGGGTGTAGACCCCCCAAATATTTGACGGAACCCCATCCGTCAAATATTTTGGGGGTGTAGACCCCCCAAATATTTGACGGAACCCCATCCGTCAAATTTTTGGGGGCTGTAGACCCCCCAAATATTTGACGGAACCCCATCCGTGAAATATTTGGGGGCTGTAGACCCCCCAAATACTTGACGGAACCCCATCCGTCAAATATTTTGGGGGTGTAGACCCCCCAAATATTTGACGGAACCCCATCCGTCAAATATTGGGGGGGTGTAGACCCCCCCAATATTTGACGGAACCCCATCCGTCAAATATTGCGGGGGTGTAGAGCCCCAAAATATTTGACGGAACCGCATCCGTGAAATTTTTTGGGGGTGTAGAGCCCCCAAATATTTGACAGAACCCCATCCGTGAAATATTTGGGGGGTGTAGACCCCCCAAATATTTGACGGAACCCCATCCGTGAAATATTTTGGGGGTGTAGACTCCCCCAATATTTGACGGAACCCCATCCCTAAAATATTTCGGGGGTGTAGACCCCCCAAATATTTGACGGAACCCCATCCGTGAAATATTTTGGGGGTGTAGACCCCCCAAATATTTGACGGAACCCCATCCGTGAAATATTTTGGGGGTGTAGACCCCCCGAATATTTGACGGAACCCCATCCGTCAAGTATTTGGGGGCTGCAGACCCCCCAAATATTTGACGGAACCCCATCCGTGAAATATTTTGGCAGTGTAGACCCCCCAAATATTTGACGGAACCCCATCCCTGAAATATTTTGGGGGTGTAGAGCCCCCAAATATTTGACGGAACCCCATCCGTGAAATATTTTGGGGGTGTAGAGCCCACAAATATTTGACGGAACCCCGTCCGTGAAATATTTGGGGGGTGTAGACCCCCCAAATATTTGACGGAACCCCATCCGTGAAATATTTTGGGGGTGTAGAGCCCCCAAATATTTGACGGAACCCCCGTCCGTGAAATATTTGGGGGGTGTAGACCCCCCAAATATTTGACGGAACCCCATCCGTGAAATATTTTGGCAGTGTAGACCCCCCAAATATTTGACGGAACCCCATCCGTCAAATATTTGCGGGCTGTAGACCCCCCAAATATTTGACGGAACCCCATCCGTCACATATTTTGGGGGTGTAGAGCCCGCAAATATTTGACGGAACCCCATCCGTCACATATTTTGGGGGTGTAGACCCCCCAAATATTTGACGGAACCCCATCCGTGAAATATTTTGGGGGTGTAGAGCCCCCAAATATTTGACGGAACACCGTGCGTCAAATCTTTTTGGGGGTGTAGAGCCCCAAAATATTTGACGGAACCCCATCCGTGAAATATTTTGGGGGTGTAGAGCCCCCAAATATTTGACGGAACCCCATCCGTGAAATATTTTGGGGGTGTAGACCCCCCAAATGTTTGACGGAACCTCATCCGTGAAATATTTTGGGGGTGTAGAGCCCCGGAATATTTGACGGAACCCCATCCGTCAAATATTTTGGGGTTGTAGAGCCCCCAAATATTTCACGGAACCCCATCCGTCAAATATTTGGGGGCTGTAGACCCCCCAAATATTTGACGGAACCCCATCCGTGAAATATTTGGGGGCTGTAGACCCCCCAAATACTTGACGGAACCCCATCCGTGAAATATTTTGGGGGTGTAGACCCCCCAAATATTTGACAGAACCCCATCCGTGAAATATTTTGGGGGTGTAGACCCCCCAAATTTTTGACGGAACCTCATCCGTGAAATATTTTGGGGGTGTAGAGCCCCCAAATATTTGACGGAACCCCATCCGTGAAATTTTTTGGGGGTGTAGACCCCCCAAATATTTGACGGAACCCCATCCGTGAAATATTCGGGGGGTGTAGACCCCCCCAATATTTGATTGAACCCCATCCGTGAAATATTTTGGAGGTGTAGAGCCCCCAAATATTTGACGGAACCCCATCCGTGAAATATTTTGGGGGTGTAGACCCGCCAAATATTTGACGGAACCCCATCCGTGAAATATTTTGGGGGTGTAGACCCGCAAATATTTGACGGAACCCCATCCGTGAAATATTATGGGGGTGTAGACCCCCCAAATATTTGACGGAACCTCATCCGTGAAATATTTTGGGGTTGTAGAGCCCCCAAATATTTGACAGAACCCCATCCGTCAAATATTTTGGGGGTGTAGAGCCCCCAAATATTTGACGGAACCCCATCCGTGAAATTTTTTGGGGGTGTAGACCCCCCAAATATTTGACGGAACCCCATC
Organism: Eutreptiella sp. 'Long Island Sound 2002'; assembly: GCA_964036045.1. NCBI lineage: Eukaryota > Euglenozoa > Euglenophyceae > Eutreptiales > Eutreptiaceae > Eutreptiella > Eutreptiella sp. 'Long Island Sound 2002'. The sequence goes on along the minus strand of OZ038380.1, from coordinate 71,442,299 downwards.
CGTGAAATATTTTGGGGGTGTAGACCCCCCAAATATTTGACGGAACCCCATCCGTCAAATATTTTGGGGGTGTAGACCCCCCCAATATTTGACGGAACCCCATCCGTCAAATATTGTGCAGGTGTAGAGCCCCAAAATATTTGACGTAAGCCATCCGTGAAATATTCGGGGGGTGTAGAGCCCCCAAATATTTGACGGAACCCCATCCGTGAAATATTTTGGGGGTGTAGACCCCCCAAATATTCGACGGAACCCCATCCGTCAAATATTTTGGGGGTGTAGACCCCCCCAATATTTGACGGAACCCCATGCGTCAAATATTTGGTGGCTGTAGACCCCCCAAATATTTGACAGAACCCCATCTGTGAAATATTTGGGGGCTGTAGACCCCCCAAATACTTGACGGAACCCCATCCGTCAAAAATTTAGGGGCGTTAGCCCCCCCAAATATTTGACGGAACCCCATCCGTCAAATATTTTGGGGGTGTAGACCCCCCAAATATTCGACGGAACCCCATCCGTCAAATATTTTGGGGGTGTAGACCCCCCCCAATATTTGACGGAACCCCATGCGTCAAATATTTGGTGGCTGTAGACCCCCCAAATATTTGACGGAACCCCATCCGTGAAATATTTGGGGGCTGTAGACCCCCCAAATACTTGACGGAACCCCATCCGTCAAATATTTTGGGGGTGTAGACCCCCCAAATATTTGACGGAACCCCATCCGTGAAATATTTTGGGGGTGTAGACCCCCCAAAATATGTGACGGAACCCCATCCGTCAAATATTTTGGGGGTGTAGACCCCCCCAATATTTGACGGAACCCCATCCGTGAAATATTTTGGGGGTGTAGAGCCCCATAAAATTTGACGTAACCCCATCCGTGAAATATTCGGGGGTGTAGACCCCCCCAATATTTGACGGACCCCATCCGTGAAATATTTTGGGGGTGTAGAGCCCCCAAATATTTGACGGAACCCCATCCGTGAAATATTTTGGGGCTGTAGACCCCCCAAATATTTGACGGAACCCCATCCGTGAAATATTTTGGGGGTGTAGACCCCCCAAATATTTGACGGAACCCCATCCGTGAAATATTTTGGGGGTGTAGACCCCCCAAATATTTGACGGAACCCCATCCGTCAAATATTTGGGGGCTGTAGACCCCCCAAATATTTGACGGAACCCCATCCGTCAAATATTTTGGGGGTGTAGAGCCCCCAAATATTTGACGGAACCCCATCGGTGAAATATTTTGGGGGATGTAGAGCCCCCAAATATTTGACGGAACCCCATCCGTGAAATATTTTGGGGGTGTAGAGCCCCCATATATTTGACGGAACCCCATCCATGAAATATTTGGGGGCTGTAGAGCCCCCAAATATTTGACGGAACCCCATCCGTGAAATCCGTGACGGACGCACTGTCATTGTCATGTATCATTGTTGAACGGCAATTATCGTTGGCGTGTCTTCAACCTCCTTTTTGGGCATCCCCACCCTGAAGACGTTGGAGACCTCCTTCAATCTTGGGCAGGCAGGCATGGGCACACTCGTACCATTGCGGGCAAACATAATGAACGCACAGTGCAGCAAACCTGGTGGTGATCACATGTGTGTACTCTTTCCCGCTGGTGCTGTGGCCGGTACTGTTGTGATGTGCCAGGGATGGTCAGAGGCCATGGGTCAATGCATGTTCTTCTACATACAGGGTTAGTGGCGCCCCAGAATGTAATCTTTCACCCCGTGGGGCAGCTTGCGCCACCCACATTGGGGGGCTTCCTCCTCGTGCACCGGAATTGGTGCACACACCCCGAGGGTCCCAGGGCAGGGGTGCACACCATGGAGCAGGGACGCCACGTACACACCAATAGGGGTGCGGAATTCCGCACACAAGAACGGCAGGGAATCCAGGCAGGTGTACGCGTCCTGCCACAAGGGCAGGTGGATCGTGCGGTACGTCCCTACTGTCTCCTTGTTGCTGTACTTTTGCTTGTAGAAGGGGGGCTTTCCCACCAGGTGCTGGACGAGTCGCTGCTCCCACAGGTCAAGCTTGGATGTGTGGGTTACCCTCACCAGCCCCCCCCAGTCCCCCTGTCCCCTGTCCTCCTGTCCATCGTCCTCAACCAAGACGTACGGGAGCGCCCATTCGGTGAAGTCAGGCAGGATGACCCCCAGAAGGCGGGGTTTCACAATGTTCCCCCGTGCATCCCTGACAGAACCAGACACCTCATCCTTCCGAGTGTTGGCCATGATGCGCTCAAAGTCAAGCAACTGATCCGCACTGCCTGGTGAATACCCCCATGGGTCCCGTGCCCTCTTGTGCCTCCTGCATGGCTTCCACAGCCAGTGCCCCACCACCCCCCCAGCCAACCGGTAGATTGTGCCATGCACAATCTTCTCCACAGTTGCGGCCTCCCTGAGAACCCCTGCCAGCTCAAGAGTGTCGCTCACAGTCCCGGAGCCTGCTTCCCACTGCACCGCGTGCAGTGCCTCCAGCCATATACCAGGGGGTGGGGTGGGCGGTCCACTGTGCAAACCGCCCAAAGAGGTGCAGCTCCGACTGCACCCTGCTGGTTAGGGTGTTTGACCGCCAGATGTCCTGCATGATCCCTGGTGTCGGGGACACCAAGGAGGCCAGGATCACTGGGGCTTGCAGCCCCTGGAACCTATCGAGGGTCGCAACCGTTCTGAGGAGGTTTACATGATGGGCCTGCCACTTGCGACCAACAAACGCCACGCAGTGTTTGAGCCACACCATCTGCGCGTAGTGAGTCGTCACTACCACTACCGACTGTGCTGGGTAGGTCCCTTTCCTGGCAGCATACTCCACAAAATGGCACACCAGCAGACCCTCCTCCATGCTCAGGCCCCCCTTGCTCAGCAACACCGGATCCATTCGCAGGTTGGCCCATGCTTCCTCTACGTGATGGAACATTCTACCTAGGTCCCGTGCCCCCAAAGTCCGCTCCAACTCCCCCCACCAGGTGGACCCAGCGAGGTCCACAATGCGGATGGGGTTGTTCAGGATGGGGTCGGGGAGGGGGTGCTCAGACGAGTGGTAGTGGCCAACTGCCCCCCCCGTAAACAAGGCACGCATGACCGTGGCTAGCGGCTTGGTCATCCGGTACTGTTGTACCAGGATACTGGCCCGGCAGCGCGTGCGGTACAAAAAGAGTTGCAAGGTGCTGGTGGTGCAAAACCGATGCGAATCATGCCAATGCACTTCCGGGCCAGGACAGTCCCTTACAACCCCGTTGTACTTGAAGGTGTCATCCCGTGGCCATGCCACTCTGTTGGGGACTACCTCAACCTTCTCACCATCACACAGACTTGCCAAAAGCTGGACGTGGCTGTAGGGCCGCAACTGCCCCGGGTCACCACACAGCAGACATTGGCTGCCCATGGCGGCCAGTGCCAGGCCCACAGGGATGCTGTGCCTCGACGCCTTATCCACGAAGCTGAACGCAAACGTGGTTTTTTCCTGCCCTTTCCCAAGCAGCATCTTGTGCCGGTTAGCAACCATCCCAGCCGTGGCAAACAGCACACGGCAGGAGTTGAGGGCACGTTTGAGGGTAGGCTTGCAACCTGGGGTCTTCCCCAAGGTCTTCTGCACCGCCTCCTGGTCGAAGGGTGCCAGGCCTGTTGGGGCAGTAGCCCGTTGGGCTCGGAGGCGCAACCAAGGGGCTGGGTGTTCGCCAAGCACCTTCTCACGAAACACACTGTCCTTGTAACACTCCTCGTGAACGCGTGCCAACAACATGTCGACTTGTGCGTTCGTGGGTGCAGTCACCAACACGCATGCGCGGGGTGGGGTATCTGTCTCAGGTCCCCCCACCTTCCTGCTCATGTTCAACGTTCCCAGGTCCGCAGGATCAGGGTTCTGGGCGACCAGGACGCCTTGCTGCCATAGCACGGCCTTGATGCATGCCACCAAGGTCTCTGACTTCCCTGTACCAGCACCACCAGTCAATGCTCTGATGCATACTCATCCAACACCTGCCGCACAGCCAACGCCTGTGAGGGATTCAGCCCGTGCTGTTTGACAAGGTGTTTCAGGATGTCCTGGTCCTCGGTCGACAGGGGAGGCGTGTCCCTTGGTTCGGCCCGCATGTTTGCCAGCAGTTTGGGCCACGCTTCTCCCTTCTGGATCTCCCTACGCAAGGTCTGAAAGGCACCTGTGTCGGGGACAACCTTACACCAATAGTTGCCAGTGAGATTGGTGCGTGGCTTATTAGCACAGCTGATCCAAACACGCTGTCCTGAGATGCCATCTCCATGCACCCTCGCCTCGAAGTCCGGCTTGTGTTTATCCCAGTTGGGGTTGCTGGAGATCCAGCCACGCACCATGTCACCATCGGACAGCTCATAGTTGCCCCAGACCTCCATTTCGGAGGCCCATTGTGGCGGTGGGGGAGCATTCCCATCCCCATCGCCATCACCGTGGGGCCACCATCGCTCAAAGGCCAGGTTCCGCTTGGTGCCGTTCTTGTCTGCCCACACCTCAGCGGCCTCCATCTCATGGACGGTGTACACCTCTGATGCTTTGGTCACAAACCTGTCGCGGTCAAGCCACCGTTGAGTAAACCCTTCGACAAGGTTGTCATCGGGCCCGTAGTCCATGTTGTTCAACGTGGCCGTAGTGGGCAACAGTGTTGGCTGCCGTGGCGGAGCAGCACATGGTGGTTGTGAAGAGGGTTGAGCTCCTTGTGGCGCACCCGAGTCAACCGGCGCCATGGCCGGGACAGGGGTGGAGTGCTGTGGCTCTGCGGCACACATTGGTTGTGCTGAGGGTTCACCACCTTGTGGCGCACCTGAGGCAGCAGTCTGCGGTGCCTTGATGGGGATGGACTGCTGCGGTGGAACAGAGGGTTGAGCACCCTGTCGCGCGCCCGAGTCAGCCGGCGCCATGGCCGGGACAGGGGCGGATTGCTGCGGCTCTTGGGCACGCATTTGCGGGGCAGAGGGTTGGGTACCCTGTGGCGCGCCCCAGTCAGCCGGCGCCATGGCCGGGACAGGGGCGGATTCCTGCGGCTCGGGGGCACGCATAGCTGGTGCAGAGGGTTGGGCACCCTGTGGCGCGCCCGAGTCCACCGGCGCCATGGCCGGGACACGGGCGAATTGCTGCGGCTCTGGGGCGCGCAATGATGGTGGTTGTGCGGAGGGTTGCGGTGGGATCATGACGAAATCCACACCCCCGGGTGGTGGCTAGGGCGTTGCCTGTGGGGGGGCAGAGGGTGGCGTGCCCCTGTCAGCCGGCGCCACGGCCGGGACAGGGGCGGAGTGCAGCGCCTCTGGGGCGCGCGGTTGAGGTGCCGTCGCCTGTGGGGGGGCAGAGTGCGGCGCGCCCCTGTCAGCCGGCGCAAGGGCCGGGACAGGGGCGGAGTGCGGCGACTCTGGGGCGCGCGATGATGGTGATGGTGGTGGTGCCGTTGCCTTTGGCTTCGGCTTTGCACCATACTTAGTCTTGGCGAGCCATTTTGGAGCCATTTGGAAGAGTGCCCTATGAGTAAGAGACGCTCGGTGCACACTGTCCGAAGAGCTAGAAATTCGAACGTCTTGCTGAAGTCTGGGGTCGCTGCAGGGGGGCTTGCGCAGGGAGCAATGACCCAAATTGCGGGGGGGCGGACTGAGACGCACGCCGCTGGAGCAATGAACCGTACTGCGGGGTGGGGCATGGCCGCTTTGGGGCGGGAGCCAGTGGGAGGAGTGAGGTACGGCGGTGCCTGCTATACTGGGTCAGCGTCACCTGATCACTTGGTGGAGGGGGCAGCGGCCGACGAGGCACAGATTGTGGGGCTAGCTTGGGGATACGGGGGGGTTTTGGGGTGGCACACAGGATTTCAAGTACCACTGCTGCATGCTCCTCGTCCCTGCTGAGGAAATGCGAACGGCTAATTCGCATGCCCTCCTGCCACACCCGCAGGGGGTTTTTCTTGGGCTGCTGCACAGCAAACCGGTACATCGCTCGGCGGTTCAGCACCCCGTCTACGAAGTACTGGACCCCACCCCCGTGATTCTCCCGGATGAGCTGCAGTGTTTTGGCAATGTAGGGCCCGTGTACAGTGGGTTTTGGGGGGCGGGGCGGGTCCTTGGGTACGTACTTGGGGGGTTGCGGGGGGGATGGCGGTGGCACGGCAGTGCACATCAGGGCCTCCTCCACGGCTTCCAGGGCTACCAGGTATGGGGTTGGGTTCATGTGGGGTCTGCGCGGAGGACTTACAGGCGTTGGAGAGGTTGTTGGTGCACGGCGGGGTGAAGGGGGAGAGGGAGGCGGTGTTAGCAATGGAGGCTGGGGCGAGGCCAGTTCGGTGAGACACTTCTCAGCATCAGAGCCCCACAGTGGCGATGGGGGTTGGTCTCCAAACCGCAAGAGCTCCGGCAGATCCCCCCAACCGCATTCCGGGAACGAAGGGCTGGAGGGGGCGGAAGAGGCCACACTAAGGGGGCTAGACGACATGGCAAATTGCAGCCCGCAGTGGGTGGGGGATGAACACGTGGGTGCTGGGGCAGGCCCAACTCAAATGTCTGGGTCAGAGACGCAACGGTCTAGACCCTAGACGCGCTTCCTCGCCTCAAGGGTCAAGGGTTGATAACGAAAGAGTGCCCTATGTGTAGAAGAGGCTCAGCGCACACTTGTCTCCTAGGCAATACACGCATTTCCCTTTGTGTCGAGAGAGACATGCACAACAAGGAACAGATAAGTGTTGAAGGAACATAGGTACCAAGAGAATGTGACATGGGACCCCTTCTCAATAGTGGGCAGCATGTTCATCATTGAAGGGGTCTATGGTCATAGGCGCCATGGCCTAGACCACGGACGTACTAAACACCTCAAGGGTGTTTTGCATGATCCGCCAAATAAAATAAAATCAAATGCGATAAAACCAAAACATACCAAGAAATCACAACCACATTAAATCAAAACGAAATAGCTCCAAGTTGTGGACCACCGGTACCCACATAGCAGAGCCCCTTCTCAGTTTTTTTTTTGGCTGACAGTGGGAATTCTGCATCACCCAACTCAAATGCAGTCCGCCACATTGGACAGTACTGCGCCCAGCAAGGCAGAATGAAAAAGAAACCTTGGGGCCGGAATCTGCGCAATGACCCAGACAAGCTGTCAAAGTAGGGGCTGGCATATGTTGTGCAGCACAAGGGTGCAGTAGGGCTGATTGCAGTGGTCTTCGGCAAGTTTGGCAAACATGCAGATCCGTAAGAGTATGGGGAGATGCCTGGCTCCATCCAACAAAATAGGGCCTAGAACAGCAGGCCCTAGACAGATTGTTCCCACATGGCTGACACATCATCGAAGGGGATGCATACATACAAGGCACAATGCATGCTCCATCTAATAAAAAAAAATCCATCAAATCCATCAAATCAAACAAAACCAAAACACAAACGTATTAGCAACGCACACCTCTGAGAATGGTAACCGAAACAGCCAAAGCAGAGCCCCTTCTCATAACATTGTTTTTGGTGGAAGTGTCAGCCTCCGGGCGCCATACGACTATGGGGATGTTTGAAATATGTCTTGGGGCACGCAGTTGCAGGGCAGAGGGTTGGGCGCCCTGTCGCGCGCATGGTGGTGATGGTGGTGGTGCCGTTGCCTTTGGCTTTGGCTTTGCACCATACTTGGCCGGGACAGGGGCTGCGCCTCGAGGGCTTTTTAGGGATGCTGCTGGTGCGAGGCTGGATCCCTTCCCGGTGGGATGTGGAGTTGGATGGTACTGATTTTCCCATGCTTAGGCAAATGCTCTTTCACGCCCCGCTTTCTCAACAGCTCTGCCGACCCAAACAGGGCCTAAGAAAAAAGGTCCCTGCGGGGGTATGTGCCTCTGCTGTGGGGGAAGCACAGACCCGACGTCGGCAAAGCATCCCCCTGCGCTTGTGCCCTTGGAAACAAAAAATCATTGAAGGGGATGCGTAACACCCGTAACACACACTTGGCAACACAACATCAGAGAAGAGCCCCTTCTCGGCTATCCCACTGCATGTGCACAAAGGAGCTTGCATTGGATTCATGGTTTTTTGGGGAGCGGTGTACCACAGTGCTATACCACAGGGTTACATGCTAAGCGTCTCAACTGTTTGCTTCGGGACCCGCCTCAGGTGCGGTATTGGCTGGATTTGGGCATTGGCAGTAGCATTTCAAAAAATCCGTGGAACACAAAACAGGGCGTAAGAAAAACGTCCCTGCAGGGGTCTGCGCATGGCTCCCTGTTGCAGCCCAGACCCAAGTTCCACGGAGCAGGCCCGTGCACACACAACGTCGCCATCATCGAAGGGGGTGAAAATGGTTGCAAACTGCACAACCCACAACTACTAACAACCAATCGGGACGGGGTTGCAATATGTGGCTGGGTGTCAAATAGCAAACATGGAAGCAAATACCAGGAAATCAAAACCCCTTCTCAGTTGTCGTCAGCACATTCCTCATCGAAGGGGTATGTGGTCGTAGGCGCCAGGGCCTAGACCATGGACATACCAAACACCTCGATGGGTGTTTTTCAGGAACAAACAACACACGTTCAAATACACCCTCAAAAGAAATGCAATGCGACACGTGGCACCAAAATTGCAAATGTTCACGACTTGCACCATAGCACACCTCTGAGAATTGTAGTCTGTGGGTAATCTGCAGTTTTTGATTTTTTCCATGTTTTTCCACTACACACAGAACCAACAGAACATCGAACAACACAGACACACACCATGTGATGCTGACACTGAAAGAGTCAAGGCAAGCTTTTCCACACCATTGCGCATGGGGTTGCGTGGGGGGTTTTTTCCCTACATTATGGATTTCTCTAGATGGTTTTCCAGACTTCCTCAAGAAACACCACGGCAAGACGGAGGACGACAAGACAGAGCACAGGGGTTTTAATGGTCGTCACCAGATCCTGCAATGAACAACAAAGCGTGAGCAGGGCAAAGTGCAGCACATTGCAATGAGCCTTCAGGGCTGGGACGAAGGGGCGGTTTAAAACAAGGAAGTCAAATTCGAATTCACTGCAAAGCCCCTTCTCAGATGTATGTTGCTTGCACATGACATTGACAAATAAGGGTTTTCAAAATGGTTGCTGGCCATTGGAGGACATGGTGCACATTCTGGTGGACATGGTACACTGACTGCTAGGGGCAGTCCCATTCCTCGGCCGCAAATCCGCAAAGCTCCGTCCACACAAAACAGATCCTAAGAAACAGGTCCCTGCGGGGGTCGACATTGAAGACCCACGCGTGACGGAGCAGCACATGTGAATTGTCATGCATCGTCATTGAAGGGGCTCACAGTCAGCAAATTGTAATTGGTTGCAGGAGCAAACATGCCACAACCCCTTCTTGGTTGTGATCAACACGTTCATCATTGAAGGGGTCTCTAGTCTAAGGCGCAAAGGCCTAGACCACAAACAATCAAAAACACCTCAAGGGTGTTGTACACAAACAAATTATCTGCTCCAACAACCAAAATCACAATCAAATTGAAGTTGTCACATACACTGTCAACAACAGGTGTGCCATTGGTTTCCAAACGGGGGGGTTTGTTTCTTCCGTGGCGCCTTTTTTCCTTGGGGCGGGGGGGGGCCGGAAAGCACCCGACAGTGGGGGGGGGGTCCGGGGGGGGGGCTTCCTGCGAAGAATTTGGTGTGGACAAGGGCGGGGGGGGGGGTCGATGTAGTGCATAATCAAGGGGTTTGGGGGAGGGGGGTTCATGGTTTGGTAATGATGGTCCATAAAAGTCTGATGTCTGATGTCTGATAGCAAACTAGGTCGCTATACACATAGCTGATCCGCATCCTCCCGAGCGGTACTCTCTTCCCAAACTTTGGCACCCGGAAGACAACCTCCCCATCCCGCTTACGGACCATTATGCAGCATTCCCTAGGCGGCAATGTTGCTGCCGGTAATTTGGGGGTCACCTACTGGCTAGAAGTATCCAAGAAACGCGCTTGCAAAACCCAAACCCCCCTTCAAGTTCATGGTTCACCCACTCATAGGCACCATATTCCACCTGCAGCAGTTTCCCCACTGCCCCTTCCCATACCAACTTCCCATCCCCCTCCCGCAAGAAAACCTCTGCGGCATCCCTATTACATATGCCGCCACCGTTGAAAGCTCCTGATGAAAACGGTCAGCGACACTCCTCCCAACAATAGGTGCGGAAGAAAAGGGCAGCGAGAAGGGCGCACTTTGCGATGGTTGCTCTGGCAGGTTCAAATTTGCACAAAGGGGTAGCCCTTCAACAACTAGAGATGGGTCTGTTGTGGCCCCTGGACCCCGGCTTACAGCCGGGATACCGGCTGTCCTGTCAAGGAGGGCAACCCACCGCCACACGTGCTTCCCACGGATGCGCAGGTGTAGTTCACTGAGAATATGCACGTGGCGAGCGTAATACACAATACGCCCCCCTTGAGCTGCCAAAAATAGCTCAGCGCGGGTATGCACATCGTACTTCGTTGCCCTAGCCTCACTATCCCGCGGAGTCTCCCACACATGATCTGGACCAACATGCAAAAGGCCCTGTGCCAATGGTTCGAAAAAAATACACTCGCTTGGGTCAAGGTACGCTGCACCGGGCCACCACTGACGAACATCGGCCAGATCCTTGTTTGCATCCCACTGGCCAACCTGGTGCGGGTCAACCCGGGTAATGTCCATGCCCGCCATGTAGTGGCGCGGCCGCGCACGGTCAATGGAAGAATAGCGAGACCGCTTGTGGTGCCACGTGGGGTGGCAGTTGTGGATTGTTGCTACCAGTGCAGCTGACAACTTTACTGCGAGCTCAGCCACCGAGCAGTTGCGGTCGATCGTTATTGTCCTCACAAGGCAAAAGCCGTACTCACCCCTCTGGTTGCCACACGACACGGCAAAAATTTCTTTGCACCATGGACAGCCTTTGGAGAAAGGCGGCAACCACGAGGAAAGCCTCCACTGTGCGAACAAAATGCAAGTACCAACCATCCCGGTATGGCTCACACCGAAGCTGGATGAGGTAAATGATGTATCCAGCCTCGGTGATGTCTTCCAGTGCTACCCCCCTTATCAATTTCCCAAGTGCCGTACCCAAAAGAACGGCATCGTGGGCAGCATGGGCCACAGGGGGCAGCACCGTAAGCTTGTCCACGGTTGCCCAGCCTACTTGAGCCATCGGCTTCAAGAGGTCAAACGCGGGGTCAACCTCTTGTTTGTCTTCTGGCAAGGCTGGGGGGATGGGCTTGGAATCGTCACAATGATTCTGCACATCCTGTAGCACACCAAAAGACAAATCCTCCTCCAACATAAGGGCACTCCCCCCGAACATGTGGGACACCCGTTTCATCACATGGATAGGGGGGGGGGGGTGTCAAGATTTCTACACATTCCGAAATCATCCGTTTGTAATGGAATGTGTGGAATCTCAGGCATCCAAAAGTAGGTGCTAGCACCCTCAGCATATAGTGTAGCCAACATCCCGGGGGACGACCTTGCATCACCGTCCGTACCTGCGGAGAGGGGAAAGCCGTGGCACTCCCGCAACGCAACATTGCCGCATACCTCCGCCATGTGCTGCTGGACAGCATGGCAATGCTCCACCTTGAACCTCCAACACGTGAGGAACACCGACACAAGGATGGCAGAGTCCCCCTCCTCTGTACGGAGAACAGGAAACACCACTGGAGTCTAGTTGGCGGCGTCGTACGTTTTTGCGCCTTCCTCCAGCCGCTCTGCTAGAGCCTCCACATTGTCGCCACTAGCCAATGGCATGGGGTGCCGGCAACACGTAGCGCACAATCCCACCGAGAGTGCCTGGGCGGAGACAATATTGAGGTCCTCCACATGTAGTTTGTCGATGCACAGGTGCCGCACATGGACACTAGACATGCGGCTTAGGACATCTATAAGCCATGGCAAACTAGGCGGCTCGGTGGGGCGTACACGGGGGGCTCCCTCAACATGCCTTCGGCCCGTGTCGGAGCTGCGCAGGGACGCGGCGTTGTTCACTGCTTGCAACACCTTGGGCCCCCCAACGCCCAATGCTACTAGCGCAGCATCATCCCTGCCTTGGGCACCCTACGATTGTACGCTCCATGCATCGTACAGGTGGCCCAACACTTTTTGCCGGGGCCCTCCACCACGGTACATGCCTCACCGGTGTTACTTGTCAAGCGGGTGTCAAACCAAGTTCGCTTTCTCACCAACACCACCAAAAGGAACAGCGGGGATGCATTCATACAGCAAGGTATGCAGTGCATGCACCTCATTCTATACTTACTTCTTGTGATCGGACAGTGGGTCTGCCCACGCAATCACCATAGTCATCTGTGGTGTCTATAAAATGTCTACCACGATGGGACAACACCATCACACAAAAGATAACACGTTCGATGTATATCAATTTGGGAAAAGCCGGGACAATGGTGCACACAGAAAAATACCCATTACATATGACAACGAAGAACGGCAAGAAGAGGTGGTGCAAACGTGTGAAGGCGCAATGATATGGATGCCACACAACATAAAAAATTGGAAGAAGCTTCAAAATAGTACATCAATGATAGCCATCATATCATAAAACATAAGCAAATTTCATCAAAAAATGATGATTTTCCACATCAACCAAAAGAAGCAATAGATGTTCGGTTCGTGCCTAAATATCGCTAATGGTGTGAAGCATCTTAAGGAGGTCAACTTGGGTAGCAACCTGAAGATAATGCAGCATAAAGGGATCCCAACGAGGACACTGGACGTTTTGACGACTTAAATCCAAAGGACATCATCCGGTCTTAAAACAAATTGCACTAGAGATTTCGTTTCGAACGGCTGCAGGTAAATTCATCTCAGCCGTAAATAGGGCTGCAACCATCTCCCCATCGGGTGCAAATTGTTACTATTGAGGGCAATCCCACATACAAACCAAAGAGATGGGGCAATTTAGACACAAAAATGGTTGTGCAGTTCGAAGACCTGTTGGGGGTATGGGGTCTAGAGACTAGTTTTCTCTATATACATGATAGAGCCACGGGAGGTACTACCGTATGCGCATCTGCCGCCATAATTGCAGTGCATCAGGAGAGGCCTGTTGTGTCAATGTGGCGGTACTATAGTTACATACAGCAAGCTGGGCGTCACGCCGATGTGGCGAACTAGACAACACGACATTAGCATCTGTGAGACGCTTAGTGCAGGGAAGACACTGCAGGTGCACCATCCTCAAAAGGTTAAATAGCCCTTTTAATTCAAACGTTGTACCATTGACAAGTAGGGAACCCATTTCTATCAAGCGATATTCCTGCAATATGTCTGACGTCCTTAAACCAAGAACCCACATCACAAACTTTTCCACCACCTGGCTAGGCAAATGCCATCCATTTGTGACCCGTGTCCAAGAAGTACTTCCCAAGGAACAAGCGGTATGGCGCACGATCTATCTAGGGAAAACGTCTAAACCAAAGAACGGAACTGCCATAGTGTCCAAATGTTAAAATTGCTTCAATGGTACTTAGGCGGCAGCGTGCACATACAAATTCACGGGTATGAAAAATAACGTTTTGCAGAACATTTTTTTCCGAGTTACAGGTACAGTCGATGAGTGATAGATACCCGCACCGTGACGACTAGCAAAACATTCCAAGTAGAAATTGGGGGACACATGCAGTGGTTAAAACGTGTTTCTACACCGCTAGAAGCACGTGAAGCGAGACTTGTTTCAAAGGGTTGTGAAGAGCGAGAGAAAACCCATTGAATGTGTAAGGAAAAGCACAAATAGTGCAAAAGTACTTGTCAAGGAGCATGGATATGGATACCTTAAGAACGACTGAAGGAGACCAGGCCACGGAACCAAGAGGTATCGAAAGAGTGGTATTCGGCTGCACGAAAGCTGGGTACATGGACATAAGACATGAAGCATGGTAGGGAAGGAACCTTTTGGGGGGGGGGGGGGGGCTCTACAAAATGCTTGTTTTTGGGACGTGGGGGAGGGGTAGCCCAAATAGACACGCACCTACCCTGGTCCTGCATTTGAATGTACATACAAACCAAATGACGTAAACGGCAGCAATGTAGGACTGTGCAACAATGAATGACATGCACAATGCGATCCACAATGCTAGCACAATGGTATTTTAGGGCAAAGGGGACTATAAATAGTGCAGAAAAGAAACAATTGGTTTGGAAACTCATTGGATAGAAAAGTGGTTTCTTGAACATATGCATGAAGAGAAATGAGGCAAAGAATGTGAGGGTACGTGCATCAACATTCGGGCGGTCAAAACCAGTATAATTGTAACGCTATGTAGATGCACCAACATGTCTATGAAAGTTAAAATAAAGGTGATGGTTTGTGCACAAACAAGCCTACTTTCATCAAAGAACGTTCCCTAGAACGATTATCTTTTCTATTGAGTGAAAATGACGCTCCATTTTGAGGGTAAAATGTAGAGAAGGTTCTGCGGACCTTTTTTTTGCAACACTTGTTGTGCAACACCCTATTTGGAACCTATGTGTTGGGTATGCATGAATCAATACGTAAATTCGTGTGTCTATAGTTGCAGTGGTAACCGACCTGCTAGAATAGTTACAAAGAAGGTGTGTCAAGAAGCATGGGAGTCCATCACCCCGATTCAGGTGGCCACGTTGCAGCATGGGAGTCGATCACCCCAACTTAAGGGGCCTCACCGAGGCTTGTAGGAGCGCCAAATAAAGTGTGTGGGAGTCGAGCACCCCAACTCAAAGGGCAACAAGCAAGTGTGGGAGTCCAATACCTCAACTCAAGGGGCCACACCACAGTGGAGGTACATCACGCCAACTCAAGGGCCACACCGAAGTGTGCAATCCAATTGTGGCCCCTTGAGTCGGGTCGATCAACTAACATGCTTCCGTGTGGCCCCATTAGGTGGGGAGATGGAATTTCACCCTTCGGTCCGGCCTTTCGCAAAGGGGTGTTGGGCTTCCACACACTTTCTGTAGCCCCTTGAGGTCACGTGATGGACTCCCCCGCTTTGCTGTGTCCCCTTAAGTCGGGACAGTCGGGACGCACATCTCGGTGAGTTGGGGTGATGGACTCCCACACGCTTTGTTCGGCGCCATGAGGTGGGGTGTTGGACTGTTGGACTCCCATGGTTCCGTGTGGCCCCTTGAGTATCACTGACCGACACACACACACTTTGTGTGGCTGGTTGAATTTGATCCACATCTAAGCGTGGCAGTCCATCAGCCCAACTCCCCAACTCGAGGCGCAACACCCAAGCATGGGAATCCATTATGCCAACTCAAGGGGCCACATTGAAAAAGGGGAGTGTATCACCCCAACTCAACGGGCCATACCAAAGTGTGGGAGTCCATCAACCCAATGTAAAGAGCCACACCGTAGAGTGGGAGTCCATGACTCCCAAGTCAAAGGCCACACCGAAGGGTGGGAGCCCTTCATTAAAGTTTGGGAGTCCATCACCTGAATTCAAGAAGCCACACCAAAGGGTGGAAGTCCATTGCTCCACTAAAGAGCCACGCCAAAGGATGGGAAGCCATCACGGCCACTCAAAGGGGCACACAAAGCGCGTGGGAGTTATCACCTCAACACAAGGTGCCAGACCGAAGCGTGTGTGCCCATCAGGGGTGAACATATTTTTGGGGGGGTGGGGCGGTCCGGCCTTAACACCCCCCCCCAAAAAAACCCCCGGCCCATTAATTACAAAAAAAACACAATATTTGGTTAAAAAAAATGACCGAAAACGGGCGGTTTTGGGCAGCCCTTAACCCGTACAAATGAATGGGAGGGGGGTGGGGGTGGGGGGGGTGATGCAACGACACACATGACATGCAGGCCCTATGAATGCAACATTGCCAATATCATCCAATGTCATTCAATGCCATTCACTGTCATTACTAATAGGAACAATGTTGTCTTGCTAGGTGTAGTTACCACTACTTGACCCGCCATTATCACTTTCACTGTCGTTGCCACTGCGACTGGATGAACCTGTATAAACAGATGCAAAGGTGGACAAGGAGCTTGCTCCATCTAAGGCGTCAGCCAGTTGACGCAAGCCGTGTGTGCGCCCCCCCCCCCCCAAGAGGGGTTTGCCATGGCAGTGTCAACCGTGACTGATTGATTGCATGTTGGATCAAACAAATTTTCTTGCGGCCCGTTGTGGCAAAAAGTAACAAAGGAGCCTACAACAACAAAGCGCATATGTAGTGTACAAATCCCAACAGTTACAATGCATTTGCAATGCAAGTAGAGAAAATCACAGCAAATTTTGCAGCGCAAGCGAGCACAGGGGACGTTCCCCCCAAGACATCTTATTTGGTCAGAATATTTTTGGGGTTTGCACTTTCCCACTATGGCCCTTTAGTTTTTTGGTGACCAGTCACAAACTATGGCCACCCTCCCCTAGACCCGGATCCCCCAAGTGGCGCAGAAATTATATCCATCGCTAGAGCCCATCACTAAAGTGTGGGAGTCCATCACACCAACTCAAAGGGCGACACCAAACCATGGGGTCCAGCACCCCAACTCAAGGGGCCACACAAAGCGTGTGGGAGTCCGTCACCCCAACTCAAGGGGCCACATGGAAGCATGGAAGTGCATTGTCCCAAGACAAGGAGCCAAACAAAGCGTGTGGGAGTCCATCACCGCAACTCAAGGGGCCACCCAAAGAGTGTACGAGTCCATCATGCCAACTCAAGGGGCCAAATTGAAGCATGCGAGTCCATCACCCCCACTCAAGGAGCCACACAAAGCGGGTGGGAATCCATTAGCCCACCTCAAGGGGCCACATTCAATAGTGGGAGTCCATCAACTAAATTTCAGCACAGAGAGTTGGTTGAGCCACACTCTAAGACTCCTCCATTTGCACTACCGTCCTGTCTCTGCCGAATCTAGGCGAACACCAAACCGGCTAGGGACGGTTTGGGGGTGCTATTGCAATGAGCCTCGGCCAGTGCCCGTGGTCAACCCCCTTCACCCCAACTCAAGGGGCCACACCGAAGCGTGGGAGTCCATCACTGCAACTGGAGGGGCCACAACAAAGCGTGGGCACCCATCTCAAGGGGCCGCACCGTGGGAGCCGGTTAGGGAAGTAAGAATGCATTGTGTAACCACTAGCGCTCGAAGAGCCCAAGCATGCTATCTCAAGGGCCCAAAGGTGGGCAATGGCTACATAATGCCGTCGCGGGGGTACCCAACGCTCATTCCGGGGGATGAAATCAGAAGTGGAAAGCAAAGGGGGGCAAAACTGTTTACCGTGTTTTCTGTGCAAATTTCATTGCCTTCAGCAGTGCACGTCAGTCCGTTAGTCAGACAAGCAGTCAGTTTGACAGTCAGTGGGCAAGTAAGCAGGCAGACAGAAACACACAGTTTGGGTTTTTTCAGTGGCAGACTTGGCTTCAAGCAAAGGGTAGAACACGCAATGTCAGATCAAGCAACGGTCCAACAGTAATGCACCCGACTGCAGTCGTGAAGGTCGGCGGTTCGAACCCCTGTCGGTGGACCGGTCATCTCTGCCCAATCTGATCTGCGTTCCAACGCCGCTGAGCACAAACTTTTGAGCACAAATTTTTGACCCCCCTCCCCCCCACCCCCTCCCAACCCCCCCCTAAAACAGTGATATCCAGTTTCAGGGGATAGAGGCCTCAGAATCAAAAAATCCATAGGGGGATTGTCTTATTCGGCAAAATAATGATTTTACAAGGGGTTGGACATCAAATATCATGCCTTGGGGTATGCTACGTGAATGACACCCAAAAAGGGGGGGGGGTATAGGACGCCCGCGCCTACGCTTGATTTAACAACCTCTCTTCAACGTGATTTAAAATCCCCTCAAAATTTTAAGCCTTTTGAGTATAAACCCTTGTGGTGAAGACAAAAGTTCACCCCCTGCCATTTGCCGAACACAACACCTCCGGCGCCTCCGGTGCCCACAAAATCCATTGACCCATACAACCCTTTTGAGGTTTTTAGAGCCCTCCCCCACCCCCCCACCCCCCGGGCAAGGGCCCGCTCCCCTTCACACACACACACACACACACACACATACACACACACTTTGTGAGAGAAACCAACGAACCGACGACCAATGTGGGCGGGCACAGCAGGCAGTCAAAAGGCTCTGGCACACACACCTTCAAGTGGATCGCCCTGCGTAGAGGTCGCATGCTGCTGTGCGCTGCATGTGATGCAATGCCATTTGTTGAGGGGTTGTGCAAGAAATTGTTATCAACAAATGGTGAAAAAATCATGTGCTCACTGCACAAACAATCTTGCGCCAGAAAGACCAAATACAGCTGTTCAAGGCACTATTGGTACAAACCAATGTGTAAAACGATACCGGTACAAAATGCTGGGGTTGCCCATCCATGTCACTGTGTACAGTGGACAGGCACTTCCGGAGTGGCCTTCAAAAAACGTTCAGGAGTGAGACACACTGCCCAACACCTCACTTCTGATTCATTGCGAGGGGGCAGTGGTGCCGCGTCGCCTTGAATTATCCTTTGTATATGTGCAACGTAGTGACGTTGTGTTGCCTTGTGCTGTGCTGCGTTGCGCTGCCTGTCGCGTTGTGCTGCACGGCATTGTGCATCCATGTGATACTTGCGGACGTGGCAATTAACCAGACGCAGTCCACAGGGCAGCGAATGGAACAAAGGGGCGTTGGAGGCTCAAAACCGACGTATGGCGAACCCCTTTGAACTGCAAAGGCCTGAGCTGATCTTGAATGGCACCGTTTGTGGCGTTGCATTTCATGGAACTTTGCGGCATGTCATGTCAGTGCGGTCAATGTCATCCCCTCCATCATTCAAAATTGGGTTGCAGGAATAAGTGTGCCCGCCTGACTCTGCAGGCAGTGGTGCCACAAACCTCATCGTTCTGGCCATACTGCCTGTCCGGGTGATACTGCAGCACCAACTTGCGGTATGAGGCATTCAGCTGTTTGCTGGTGGCGTCAGTGGGGACCTTCAAGATGGCGTAAAGGTCTGGAATGATGTTCCTCAGCCTGGAAAAGAAGCAACAGAGTCCCACATGGTGCTGAGGTGTGCGCCAGCGTCACCAGTGGGTGTATCCAAGTGAGTTACGGACAAGCTTGGGCTTGGGGCACTTGAAGAATGTGACACATGAATCTTGCGCAGGTGCATTTCCAAAGGCAGATGCAAGCAAAGAACGTTCCAATCACCAGAAAATGAATGTTGGGGGTCCAATGCATCTCCCACAAAGTCAACAAGTTTGCGCAAGGGGCCGTGAATTGGGATCCGAACTCCGTGGTCCGAACTCCGCGAAGTGTTGGTCTTCTTTCAGATCCTGATTACGAATGCTTGTTTGTTGTATGCTGCCGGTATCGCGCATCCACAATGTGCATCCACTGGCCTCCCGTCTAACTGCGTGGCCAAGTGGCTCCAGGAGGGCGGGGGGGGGGGGGGGGTAAAAGCCCGTTGAGGACGGGGGCCGGGGGGGGGGGGGGGGGCAGAGCCCTCCCCGGGTGTTCCATAAATAAAAAAAAAGGCTGCTCAGCCCCCGCAGAGGGAGTGGGGGGTGGGGGGAGATGCTATTCCAGAATCGCCACCCATATTTCCCCACAAAAACCAGCGAATCGAATCCACGGACATCACCGGACATCGCCAACAGTCTACGTTGACTAAAACGGGGCGAGCAACAACCCCGTGGCAGACACACCGGGACAGCCGTGCCCGCGCCATGGTATCATCGGGCTGGATGGAAAGCAGGCGCTCCAGGTCTTCGATGGCGAGGGCGTTCTCTTTCTGAGCCTCGTAGCACTTGGCCCGCAGCGCAAGAGGCATTGCACACCAGCGGCACTGGTTGCCTGCACCGGGAGGGCGAGTTGAGAGCTGCATGTTATGCCAAAAGGCTACAAGAGTGGGAGAGGGTGGGCATGAGGTTGGTGATGTGGGAGTGAAAAGGCATTTGAAGATCTGTGGAGTTGGAGTAGGCGTGGAAGTGTGTGTGTGTCAGGGTGGCAGTGGGGCTGAGGTTGCACTGGGCGTGGGTGTGAAAATGGGGGTCTGAGTGAAGGAATGGGTGGGTGTGGAGAGCAGATGGGGAGCGGGTGTGAGTAATTGTTTGAGAACAGCGGTGGGTGTGGGTGTGACATTGGAAATGAGGGTGGGGCTGGACGTGAGGGCCATCTGGAAGTGGCATGCGAGTGAATGGGTATGGGACCAGCTGTGGGTTGTGAGTGGCGCCGTGGGTGGAATGGGGTTGACAGGGGCTGAGGACAGGGATAAGGATTTAGGTGGGACATTTGGGCTCGGAAATCAGACGCAAGTGCAGCAAATGCACTGCAGGGCAGACCTTTGCTTAGCAAGGGGGGGGGGGGGGCTCTGGGGCTGCCTCAGGACCAGGCAGCCCACCCACCCACCCACGATGACCCACCCACCCACCCACCCAGACCTGTGCTGTAACAATCAGGTGGTAACACAAAAACCCTGTGTATTTGCCCAAAAAAAATTGTGTCATTCAGTCACTATGCCATCTCTGAACCGTAGGATAGCACAACTGACAGTTACCCTAGTTGTAGATCGCTGCACTGTCAAACTGGCACAGCGATGGTTCAAACCCCACTGCCTACATACCGGAAAATTTTGCCACTTTTTACCACTGTTCTCTCAGTGAAAATGGTGTTATCATGCTGCGTCAGGCCCATCGAGGATGCAGACCCACCCACCCACCCACCCAGACCCTACCCCCCCCCCCAGGGGGGGTGTAGGCACTTTGGGCCAAATTGCCCCAAACCAAACCAACCCACCCACCCACAGGCCACAGACCCCCCCCCCATGGGGTAGGACTACCCTTAAGCAAAAGTCTGCTGCAGGGTCATCATCGCGCTGCCCTGCTCCCATGCACATCACGTGCGGTTCTGTACACTTCTTCAATGGCGTGGAGATCAGGGACTCCAAAAAGCCACCAACTCCCGAAGACCTCCTCGTTTCGTTCGAATTCATCTGAAAACCACATCCCCCGTTCCAAACCGATGTACCACCAGGCATCATGCAAAACTATGGAGGCGTGTAGCGGCTGCGAAGATGACGTTTCCCTGTTCACCCCCGGTATCGATATGTGTCTTACAAAACATAACAATGCTTCCTTTGCGCTGCACACCACACCACTCTGACATAAAAGAGTTTACGGTGCCCTTGTTGGAGGAATGGCCTCTGGAAGGTGAAGGAGTCCCGGCAGGATATGGGTGGCGGAAGGCGCATCGGCTGCAGTGAAAAGCAGCAGAGGTGCACTGCGCAATCCTGTTTCACTTGTGATCCACAATCTCCAACCACCAAAAAGGCAGACAAAGGCTGGAGCCCACAACAGAATGCGGCACACACCCACGACCACCCTTTCCTCATCAGAGATAGCGCAAGGGGGCGAGCAGACACACACCCAGCACAACAACGCGTGATACCCTGGTGCAAGCTCTTGTGGGGCTCACTGCAAATCACTTCAAAAAGGCAAACCCCGTGTTGCATGGACAGCTATACACTTTTGTAGCACTCGGTTCACTTTCTGCGACACATTGACTCCTTTTCCAGTTGGGCCGTTTCAGTGAAGGCTCTTTAGGGGGAAGGGGTAGCACCCCTTCACAGTCACGACCATCGTTCCCGACTGTGGGCCTCGGGTTGCCGCTGATGCAGTTACTGCAGATTCTGATGGCGTCACAGTTGGGGTGTGTCTGCTCGGAGGGATAGGGGCAGTTCAGCGTGGGTATACGAAGTCGGAAAGTGCACTAGTGGGCATGAGCAGGTGCCAGAGAGCACGGGGGAACAACCTTCCAAGGCTTGGGTGCATTCATGGATGGCCTCTGGGATCTGGCCCCGCTCGTACAACACTTTGGCTCTCCATGAGTGCAGAAGTTCCTTCATCTTGACGCCGTCTGAATGGCTGACGGACTGACTGATGGCCTGACCGCAGCGGTGGTGTAACTCAGGGGTCAGTTGCGAGGCATATGAGGACTGGCTGGATGACAGATCATGTGCCGTTGCTGACGAGGCCGCCCCCCCCGGACGACAGTGCGTCATGTCTCCGTAAGAGTCTGAACCGGTCCAAATCCCTCTCCAAAACTGGAATCACGTCGAAAAAGAGACGAAGCAGAGGGAAAAGAAATGGGGGACCAGGAAGAAGACTGAGAGGTGGAGTATCGGGCCCAGTCTGATGATAGATGGCTCTTACACGACTCTATATTTGGCTCAGACGCAGTCTGCTCAATTCTCGCACGATGTGTTGAGGATTTGATGCCCAGCCTCATGGACGATGCTCTGGGGCAACAGTGGAATGCAACCTGACCATGGTCGGAAGGACACTACTGTGAATGGTGTCGGGGCTTATACTGCACCTACGCACGCAGGTGCAATGGGTGCCAGTCAGGCGGGTCTTCTGGCGGTGAGCGCTGAGCCTTGTCCTCTGCCTTGTACTCTGCACATTGCCATCTCGGTACGGGCTCGGGCTCTGCAAGTCTCATCTTGAATCAGGGGCTGGCAGAGCCCTGCTGCCAGCCACAGGAGTTCCACAGCCCACTGCCGCCTGCAGTGTGGCAGTGCACAACAGGAGTTCCACTCCCCTGCCCCACCCCTTGGGAATCGAAAACACTTGGATCTAGCATCTTCAGTTGTGTGTGCTTTAGCCCTGCAGTTCAGGTGCGTGGCAGCATTTGTCTTCTCTTTTGGCAGTGAGAGCCCTTGGCTACCACCTGTAGGTCAATCCTGCAAATCAAATTCCGCTTTGGGGTGCCATCAGCCACATCGACGGATTTGTGACGTTTGGCAAACAGCTGCACCCAGTCAGATCTACAGCTGAGGGAACGCCCCCCCCCCCCCCCCCTGCTCCTCGTGCTCCTCCTCCTCATCCTCCTCGGCCATAAGGAGTTGCAGGCTGGGGAGCAGGTAAAGCGGCATGTGCAGACCTTCACAGCGCTGGTGATGCAATGTCGCAGCGCTGTGAGCATGTGAGAACAAGCGCTGTGTTGGCCATGTGGCGGGTGCATGCCCATCAGGGACATCATGGGGCAGAAGAAGAAACATCCTATCGTGTTTCAGGTTGTGTGAAACGCAATGTTGATCGGATGGTGTTTGTCGAGACTCAAGGCAGTACCTTCGTCAGCGCATCGTAAGCAGCATCCAACTCCCCATTCTGCAAGCACTTCTCAGTGTCAGTGATGATTGCCTGAACCAATTGACATTTCTCTCTCCAGATAACAGCGTCCGCATGTGTGGCCTATGGAACAATGGAAGTGAAAGAACTGAGCAGGTGTGCATTCAGTAAGTGACGTACTTCAAAGCCTCCCAGCTGCATCTTTTGCTGATGCGCAGGCCCTTTACTGTCCAACAACAGACTGTGTGTACTTGTCCTCTCACACAGTGCTTTCGAAATAAAATGTGGACTGTGATGACCACTGTGATCCTACTCGGCTAGTGCAGGCGTTGCCCAGACAGTGCTTCTTTCCCTGGTGCTGGAGACGCTTTGAGACCATTGTTTGGTCAGCAGCATTTTCAAAAAAAGCGCCAAAAAAGAATATTCAGTAGATGCCCCTAAAGCCCGGATTCTTGTATGGCGAGACCTCAACAGAGCACTTATGGACCCTTGACGGTGTAAGTTCAGGGCCAACCAGGGTCAGTTAACAAATGCACAAGCACCAAGGGGCAAACACCTGCAACTGCAGGCTGTCCATAGACGACGACATCAGAAAACGTGGTTAGCGTTAAGGGTAGAGTCACCGAGATGGTGGAACCAGCAAGGTTTTACACCCCTCTTTAGTGTCTAGGGTGGACCTACCAGGTTTGCATACAGCTGCAGCAAGCAGCAAGCAAGCAAGCAACAGCAGGCAGCAAGCAAGCAAGCAACAGCAAGCAAGCGTGCAGGAACTCTGTCATGGTGCTTCAGATTCGGCCAACATTGTGGTAAATGATAGCTATGGGTGTGACATTTAACCAACAAAGTTTTGAGCAAGAAACTTAATGGTTGCGCCCAGGAACGGGTGTTGCAAAAATGGCAGACCTAGGTTTCAAGATCTGTCAAAAACGGCCAAAAACTGCCCTCTGGGAGGCGATTTGGGTCTAGGATGTCCATGGCGGGGGCCATTTGCATTGGAACCAACCTAGACGGTGAACAAACACCTTTGATCACTGTCTAGGGGGTTTTGCATCCAAGCAGTGGGCTCATCAACCTCTTTTTCGTCCGAAATGCTGCAAAACCAGCCTTGAAAAGCATCTTTTTTGCGTACTTTCTCAAAATCCACCTTCCTCTGTTGTGTTTGACAGCTATGGACTGGGTTGGGCACCCTTGTGGTGATAAATAATGCTGAAGGGGATCACTTGCAAGCCAATTCTATGCTGGTAACACCCTTCAGTGCCCCTATTGGCACCACCAGTGTGTGCGCGACCGTGCTAGGGTGGGGTTACGGGGGTCACCTGTGGGTCCAAAATGATTGTTTCCACAGATGTTCTTCGACCACTTGGGGTGCTCAAGCAAGTGGTCAAAGGCTATTTTGAGCCACATTTGACCCATACTAGCCCATGCAAGTTCCCAAAAACCTTTGAAATGTGCAAGTTTGTACCGGGGGGTGGCGGGGGGGGTCTCTTGAGTAGCAAGCAAGGAAGATCACATGGTCTTGGTTGGCTTCTCTTGGATGTAGGAGCTGCCCTTTGCTGCCAATGGGGATGTTCTAAGTGCCCAAGGTTATGCCAAAGTACGTATTTGTGGAGCATGTTGTCCTGTTTATACTCCATCATCTAGTGCTGCTGCACATCAATGGGGGAGAAGACCTTGATGAAGAAGCCACGGGCATAGCCTTGTGCCAAGAACAACAGCCGAATGGTTGCAAAATGGCGGCTCTGTCTTCTTCTGTCAATGTTGATATTGCCATCTACAAAAACTTTACCGCATTGTGCACGGCCTGCGCATTGATAGTGCAGACGGCGAACAGGGTGCAAACGGCGAACAAGGAGCAGAGCATTACCACAACCCCATCCATGGAGGGTTGTTGTAATGCCGCAGCTTGTTTGAATCATACCCTGCAGCCTTTGAATGGGGATGGCCCTGGCAAATGAAGGCCAAGCAAGATTGGCAGTCCTAGTTTTTGGTGACTGCACAACAATATTAATGTGAATGGCTTGGTGTTTTGATTGACGGCAAGGTGGTCAAAGATGACACCAAAGTTCGTCCAGGGAGTGTGGCAATGCGTTTAATATGCGGAAGTTGTTTGTGAGCGTAGTCCCAAGGAACATTCGTGTCGGCCACACAACAAAGATTACACATGTAGCGCTTCTGGTACGCACAAGGATGCACGTAGTCTTGCGTGCCATCAACGCGAAAGTCAACGTAGTGAACTTGCAACCATTAATCTTACTACAGCAAGGCACCGTGCCAGCAGTGCAGGCGAAAAATCATGATGCCTAGAAGACAAGCGTTGTGTAGGAGACACCAGTAGCAAAGAAGACGAGCATCGTGCAGCAAAGGCTAGTAGCAAACAAGAGACACATTGTGCAGGAGAGGCCGGTTGCTTGTCTTGTGCATTGACCTGTGCCCCTTAAAAGATTGTAGACACTGCCTCTGCGGCTGCCAAGTAATTGTGAACAACCAAAAAGGAGTGTGAGGGTGGTGCTTATCACTTGAATGATAAGAAGGATGCCTCGTTGTGTAGCGAAGACAAATTGTGCGCTAGCGAGTTCAATAGCTCAAGGGAAACTTGGCTCAAACATCGTTGGTGTCCACAAGCATAAGCTTTTGGGGACAAGGTGGTCATGATCGTTTTTACACAAATTAGGGCGGAGGACCTTGTTGATGCTAGTTTGGTGACAAAACTTGTGAAAGAGACCGAGAGATTCACTAATGTTTGAACTCTAGCAAGCATGTGTTCCTCCATGTCCGCTGGGGGACGTAGATCAGCTGAGCACCCAAAATACTTTCTTTTTGCAATGGAATGAGACGCATGCACGGCTTCTTCTTCTTGTGGAAAATCTACTGGTGACAAGATACGCAAAAAGGACACAACTTCTTTTGTGACCAACCTTGGAATGAGCCAAACAATTGTCCACCACGCTCATGTATGTAAAAGAACTTCTAAATTTGTGCCAGTGTCTTCCAATACCGAGTTGCATCGTGCACACTCACCTCCCAAAGATTCCCTTCTTCCAAGCCAACTTCTCTTGATTCATTGGTTGGTTCACTGGTTCATTGATGATACCCGCAATTGACCTCTTCTAACCCAACCCTAGGAAGAAAACATACCACGATTGCAAAACATGCGGATAGGGTGACACAAAAGCCACATGCCGACACAAAAGGACGCAGAGAAAATGGGGGGACCATGTTGCAACGTTGGACGCAAAATTGCTCATTTCAAGGCATTGTGAGAACTTGCATACGCTAATATGGGGCAAAAATGGCTCAAAATCCCCCTAAACCACTTCTTTGAGCACGGGAAGTGGTTTGGGAACAACTTTGGACAAAAAAATTTATGACCACTTTTGGACCCACAGGTGAACCCCGTTATCCTACCCTAGCACATGCACTATGCGCCCAGCACCACTCCATTGCGGCATTGCAGGGTATTGGGTACGTGAAAAAAGCTCGGAAGTTATTCCTTTCCATTATTTATCACCAGCCCAACGCAAACTTTGGTCGTCAAACATAGCATAGGAAGGTGGAACCTAGAAAGGTCTACAAAAAGGGTGTATTTACAAGGCCGAGTCCGCAATACTTTGGTCCCAAAAAGAGATTGCCAAGCCCCACTACTTGGGTGCGAAACCCAATAGACAGCAATCAAAGGTGTTTCCTCATTGGGTCGGTTTCAATGTAAATGGCTCCATGTTGAGCCCCCCAACTGCCCGAAAAGGGGCTTTTCTTTGCCATTTTTGACAGATTTTGAAACCTAGGTCTACCACTTGCAACACTTGTTCCGAACTGCCAACGTTGAGCTTCTTGCTCGATCTTTGTGGATTATCCTTCACACCAATAGCTATTACCCACCATCATTTTGGCTGCATCTGCAGAAGCATGATAGAGATTTGAGAGATAGGGCATCATCTGATTTTGCCCCTTTCGCGCATGCTTGCTTCTTGCGGCTTGTTGTTGCCAACTTGGTAGGTCCACCGTAGACACCAAAGAGGGTTGTAAAACCTAGCTGGTTCCACCAGCTCGGTGACCCTAACCCTAATCAAAACTGAAGATTCGGGCCGAGTTGGTGTGGGAGGGAACATCAGCTACACAAGTGAAAGGAGCCGAACAAACCGCATGTTGAGGGACACGCAATACAATTTAGGCCACAACCACCTCGAAACTCTTCCGCACTCGCTTCGCTGGCTTGACAGTCATCCCCCCCCCCCCCCTGCACTCCCGCCCGTAGCCCCCCCTCGCTTGCAACCTCTCCCTCCCCTTACAACCCTCCCGCAAACCCGAAGCAACATTACGTTGGCATTATAAATCATACGGTAAATATGATGGGGCTGCGGTGAAGCAGAAGCCATTTGCCAACACAAAAACAAAATCTTGTGGAAAACGACGGACATGCAATGCCATTGTGAAACACCATTGACACATGCTATGCGGTAACAGTTGCCCCACCCCAAATTCACCTCCTCTAGCCCCACCTTGGCATTCTACACCATTGGAGGCCGTGCATTGAAGCACCCAAGCTAAGCCACTTGCATTGCCAATAATAGGGCAAATAGTACAACGTGCTAACACAAAAACGAAACCATGTGTATAACAAGACACATATAAATGTAAAACACCATTGGTGCATCAACCTATCGTCCACATGGCAATGGTGATGATCTTGGGTAACTTTTTTGGGTGCAAACCCATTGCACCATAATTGACCCCTTCCAACCCAACCCTAGTAAAAAACATTCTAGTATCATGGGGAATCATGTGGCAAAGAGGAACGGGATTGCAGTGAAGCGAAAACCACTTGCCGACACAAAAGAGAATCCCAGTGCATATGGTCATAAGATCGCAGTGAAGCGCAAGTCGTTTGCCAACACACAAACAAAAACACGCAAAAGAAGTGACATACCATGAGAATGTAAAACACCATTGACACATCAACCTGCCATGCATAATTGTAGCAAACCTGTTGCCCCATTGTGCCATGCAATTAACACATTCGCATTCATGATTGATGATTCATGTAATTGAGAAAAGTCTCACAAACCACAACAAACAAAGTGTTTTACAACTGCACCACATGGAACATTTGCGAGCCACCCCCATGCCAATGGCACCATGCATTTCTTGGGGTGAGACCTTCTCATTTCAGCCATCACCAAAATGCTCTTTAGTGCGGGCACCTTGGTCCCCAACTCGTTCAATGAGACATTCTTGGCAAGGTGCCGACTGGAGAACTTGCCATTCCCTCTCCAAGTCTCAATCTTGAAGCATTTTTTGGTGTAGGGCAGGTCCGTCGTTTTATGAAATTCTTCGCAACCAAGCGATAGGTTGTGGACCTTCTCAGCTACCACCTCCACACCAAGTTGAGGCCACATCGGAGTCCCCACTTTTTCCGCATCGTGCCTAGCTCATAGTTTGATCGAGACCGAGAAACGAGGCGCGGGGGGGGGGGGGGTTGGCGCTAACGAGGCCCACAGGGGGGGGGGGGTTGGCGCTAACGAGGCGCACGGGGGGGGGGGGGGGTTGGCGCTAACGAGGCGCACGGGGGGGAGGATTGGCGCTAACGAGGCGCACGGGGTGGCGGGGGGTTGGCGCTAACGAGGCGCACGGGGGGGTTGGCGCTAACGAGGCGCGCGGGGGGGGGGGGGGGTGGCGCAAAGTGGTTTGGCGCTGGCGAGGCGCGCAGGGCAGGGGGGTTGGCGCTAACAAGGCGCACGGGCGGGGGGGGGGGGTGGCGCTAACGAGGCGCACGGAGGGGGAGGCGCCGAGAGAGTGTTGTCCCCTCGGTCCAGGTACGCGCCTGCCGCCCCCCTCCCCCCCCCCCCCCGCCCCCCCTCTTTGCCCTCCGGGCCCACTTAGTTACCAAGTGTCAATGACTACGGGCCATACACAAGGACATCAAAGGCTCCAATAATTTGTCCCCTTTGTCGGGGAGCCCCACAAATGAAGGGGTTCGGTAGTATTTCCCACCACTTGCGGGCCCCCAGGAAGGCAGGGTAATTTTGACGTAGCCAGTTTTGATCATAGTCTTTGAGCGCCAGATATCGCAACACGAGGCACGATACAAATGTCGTGTGTTGCAAAGTACTTTCCAGCGGAGGACTAGCAAGACGGGCTGCTATACAAATGTCATTTGTTGCGCACACATGTTAAATGCAATCGTCAGCCCGCGGACAAGGGGCCCTTGGCGCCGGGGGGCCGCCGCCATCCACATTGAGCATTGTGTCCGATCCATCTACTCTCCAAGCGGAGCCGCTGGCCTTGCTATGCTAGCGGTACCCCACTCAGTAATGAGTGTGGGCGCAGCGTGGAACCGCGTGACCACTTGCGTTTGGTGGCGGTGTGGAAACCCGGGAGTGGAATTGCGGTACACAGTGTGAAATGTGGGGTGTTCCGATTGTTTCTTTGTATGTCTCCCAACCGCATACTGGTCAGTCTTGTTGCGCAAGGCAGCGCATACACAAGGCGGTGCACATACAAGGTGGTGCGCAAGGAAGGCACTGCACACAAAAGGCGGTTTGTGGCCACCGCAGAGGTTTTGCTATTTAGGGGGGGTGCCGGGGTGTCCCCCGCATCGAGCGAAGCGAGCCGTAGTCGACATACAAGGCGGTGCATACACAAAGCGGTGCACATACAAGCCGGCACACCCACAAGGCGCTGCACACAAAAGGCGGTCTTTGGCCACCGCAGGAGTGTTGTTGTTTCGGGGGGGGTGCGGGGGTGCCCCCCGCATCTAGCGTAGCGAGCCGTTGTCGGCATACAAGGCGGTGCAAAAACAAGGCGGTGCACATACAAGGCGGTGCACACACAAGGCGCTACACACAAAAGGTGGTCTGTGGCTACCGCACGAGTCTTGTTATTTAGGGGGGGTGCGGGGGTGTCCCCCGCATCAAGCGTAGCGAGCCGTAGTGCACATACAAGGCGGTGCACATACAAGGCGGAGCACACACAAGGCGCTGCACACAAAATGGGGTCTCTGCCTACCACAGGGGTCTTGTTATTTAGGGGGGGTGCGGGGGTGTCCCCCGCATGGAGCGTAGCGAGGCGTAGTCGACATACAAGGCGGTGCATACACAAGGCGGTGCACATACAAGGCGGTGCGCACACAAGGCGATGCGCACAAAAGGCGGCCTGTGGCCACTACAGAGTCTTGTTATTTAGGGGGGGTGCGGGGATGTCCCCCGCATCGAGCGTAGCGAGCCGTAGTGCGCAGACAAGGCGGTTGCATAAACAAGGCGGTGCACACACAAGGCGCTGCACACAAAAGGCGGTCTGTGGCCACCACAGGAGTCTTGTTATTTCGGGGGGGTGCGGGGGTGTCCCCCGCATCAAGTGTAGCGAGCCGTAGTCCACATACACGGCGGTGCATACACAAAGCGGTGCACAAACAAGGCGGCGCACACACAAGGCGCTGCACACAAAAGGCGCTCTGTGGCCACCGCAGGAGTGTTGTTATTTAGGGGGGGTGCAGGGGTGTCGCGCGCATCGGGCGAAGCGAGCCGCAATCCGCGTACAAAGCGGTGCAAAAACAAGGCGGTGCACATACAAGGCGGCGCATACACTAGGCGCTGCACACAAAAGGCGGCCGCCGGCCACCGCACGAGTCTTGTTATTTAGGGGGGGTGCGGGGGTGCCCCCCGCATCAAGCGTAGCGAGCCGTAGTCCACATACAAGGCGGTGCATAAATAAGGCGGTGCACATACAAGGCGGTGCATACACAAACCGCTGCACACAAAAGGCGGGTTGTGGCCACCGCACGAGTCTTGTTAATTAGGGGGGGTGAGGGGGTGTCCGCTGCATCGAGCGTAGCGAGCCGTAGTCCACATACAAGGCGGTGCACATACAAGGCTGTGCGCACACAAGGTGATGCGCAAAAAAGGCGGTCTGTGGCCACCGCAGGAGTCTGGTTATTTAGGGGGGGGGGGGGTGTCCCCCGCATGGAGCGCAGCGAGCCGCAGTCCACATACAAGGCAATGCATCAACAAGGCGGTGCACATACAAGGCGGCGGATACACAAGGCGCCGCACACAAAAGGCGGCCGGTGGCCACCGCACGAGTCTTGTTATTTAGGGGGGGTGCGGGGGTGCCCCCCGCATCAAGCGTAGCGAGCCGTAGTCCACATACAAGGCGGTGCATAAACAAGGCGGTGCACATACAAGGCGGTGCATACACAAGCCGCTGCACACAAAAGGCGGGTTGTGGCCTCCGCACGAGTCTTGTTAATTAGGGGGGGTGAGGAGGTGTCCGCTGCATCGAGCGTAGCGAGCCGTAGTCCGCATACAAGGCGGTGCACATACAAGGCGGTGCGCACACAAGGTGATGCGCAAAAAAGGCGGTCTGTGGCCACCGCAGGAGTCTGGTTATTTAGGGGGGGGGGGGGGTGGTGTCCCCCGCATGGAGCGCAGCGAGCCGCAGTCCACATACAAGGCAATGCATCAACAAGGCGGTGCACATACAAGGCGGCGGATACACAAGGCGCTTGGCACGGAAGGCGGGCTGTGGCCACCGTACCAGTCTTGTTTATTAGGGGGGGTGCGGGGGTGCCCCCCGCATCAAGCGTAGTGAGCCGTAGCCCACATACAAGGCGGTGCACTAACAAGGCGGTGCACACAAAAGGCGGGCTGTGGGCACCGCATGAGTCTTGTTAATTAGGGGGGATGCGGGGGTTTCCCCCGCATCGAGCGTAGCGAGCCGTAGTCCACATACAAGGCGGTGCACATACAAGGCGGTGCGCACACAAGGCAATGCGCACAAAAGGCGGTATGTGGCCACCGCACGAGTCTGGTTATTTAGGGGGGGTGCGGGGGTGTCCCCCGCATCGAGCGAAGCAAGCCGTAGTCCACATAAAAGGCAATGCATAAACAAGGCGGTGCACATACAAGGCGGCGGATACACAAGGCGCCGCACACAAAAGGCGGGCTGTGGCCACCGTACCAGTCTTTTTATTTAGGGGGGGTGCGGGGATGCCCCCCACATCAAGCGTAGTGAGCCGTAGTCCACATACAAGGCGGCTCATACACAAGGCGCTGCACACAAAAGGCGGGCTGTGGGCACCGCATGAGTCTTGTTAATTAGGGGGGATGCGGGGGTGGCCCCCGCATCGAGCGTAGCGAGCCGTAGTCCACATACAAGGCGGTGCACATACAAGGCGGTGCGCACACAAGGCAATGCGCACAAAAGGCGGTATGTGGCCACCGCACGAGTCTGGTTATTTAGGGGGGGTGCGGGGGTGTCCCCCGCATCGAGCGAAGCAAGCCGTAGTCCACATAAAAGGCAATGCATAAACAAGGCGGTGCACATACAAGGCGGCGGATACACAAGGCGCCGCACACAAAAGGGGGGCTGTGGCCACCGTATCAATCTTGTTATTTAGGGGGGGTGCGGGGATGCCCCCCACATCAAGCGTAGTGAGCCGTAGTCCACATACAAGGCGGCTCATACACAAGGCGCTGCACACAAAAGGCGGGCTGTGGGCACCGCATGAGTCTTGTTAATTAGGGGGGATGCGGGGGTGTCCCCCGCATCGAGCGTAGCGAGCCGTAGTCCACATACAAGGCGGTGCACATACAAGGCGGTGCGCACACAAGGCAATGCGCACAAAAGGCGGTATGTGGCCACCGCACGAGTCTGGTTATTTAGGGGGGGTGCGGGGGTGTCCGCCGCATCGAGCGAAGCAAGCCGTAGTCCACATAAAAGGCAATGCATAAACAAGGCGGTGCACATACAAGGCGGCACACACACATGGCGCTGCAAACAAAAGGCTGTATGTGGCGACCGTAGGAGTCTTGTTATTTCGGGGTGGTGCGGGGGTGTCCCCCGCATCGAGCGAAGCGAGCTGTAGTCCACATACAAGGCGGTGCATATACAAGGCGGTGCACATACAAGGTGGTGCGCAATGAAGGCATTGCACGCAAAAGGCGGTCTGTGCCTACCTCAGGAGTCTTGTTAGTTAGGGGCGGTGCCGGGGTGCCCCCCGCATCGAGCGAAGCGAGCCGTAGTCCACATACAAGGCGGTGCATACAGAAGGGAGTGCACATACAAGGCGGTGCGTACACAAGGCGATGCACACAAAAGGTCCGCATGAGTCTTGTTATTTAGGGGGGGTGCCGGGGTGTCCCACGCGTTGAGCGAAGCAAGCCGTAGCCAAGGAAGCGTGGACGTACTTCTGCACATTGCTGCGCCCACGTGAGGCTCACGGGCAAGGTGGAGTGGGTGGCATAGCTCCTGTAAGTACATGGATGTGAGTGTCCTGGTTTAGTGGATACAATGTCGTCAATCATGCTTGCATCCGCCTTTGGCGACCCGTCAAAGGCTGGGCAGCTGCCACCATTGTTGGAAAGGCAAGAACTTATTGGAAGCGGCGGTGGGGACGGCGAGGAGCCGGAGGTCTCGCCCTACGGGTGCAAATTGGGTAATGTAGATTCTGGGGTTGCCTTGGCTTTGGAGGGTAAGTTTGACGATGAGACCGCTGTGCCACCGGTGGAAGGTGAGGTTGGGGTGCAACATTCCGAACCCGCATGCCGTCAAGAAAGTGATGACGTTCTCGGAAACACCGGCGATGGTGAAGATGCCGTGCGTTCGGGGGATGCGGCCAGTTCTCAATTGGAGGATGCTGAGGTTTCGACCCAAGAGCCAAACAAGCTAGCCCCAGTGGTGAATGCGGAGGCCCTTGCAAACATGACTTTTGAGCATGGAGACAACTTCAAGTCGTTGCTCTCCACACTTAACATATTCGTTCGTACCGTCATGAACGCCATGGACAAACACCATGGACAAATATGGCATGCGGGCTACTAGGAAGGTGGTGGTT
Organism: Eutreptiella sp. 'Long Island Sound 2002'; assembly: GCA_964036045.1. NCBI lineage: Eukaryota > Euglenozoa > Euglenophyceae > Eutreptiales > Eutreptiaceae > Eutreptiella > Eutreptiella sp. 'Long Island Sound 2002'. The sequence goes on along the minus strand of OZ038380.1, from coordinate 71,408,398 downwards.
GATAGTGTGAACCATTTAGCTGCCTTGCTTGCGCATACCGACATCTTGATCGACTTGGACACAATGTTCATCGTGCCTTTTACCAAGGTTTGTCTCCGATGCGGTGCTGCATCGGAGACAGATCATCGTTTAGCAACGGCATCAAAAACCCTTATCGGCCACCTGACAGCTACGAAATTCGTGTCCCGCAAGATGCGTTGCCCACATTGTCGAATTATTTATGCTTACGATAGCTTCACCGTGGGTGCCGGAACGCCGGACGAGGAGCGGCTCAAGGTGACCAGCCCCCTCCCATACGTGGTTGTATCACAAGACTTTGTGTACACACGCTAGTATCTGAAGAAAAAGCTAGAGGGCCGCGCGGTTTTTCAGCACGTTAGCATGTATTCGGAGGAGCTCTTTGAGGACCGTGGCACGGAGGGTAAGGCTTTGCGTTCGGCATTGAATGTTTACCGGGCTCTCAAATACATTCATATGTATGAACGGCGTGGCATTGTGTCTTTGAAGCGTGCCAGCCCAAATGATAGCCGGATCGTCACTTTGATGGGGCATGTGCGGAATCACATTCGGGATGTTGGGTATCCTCACCATGACCATGACTGCATAGCAAGCGGGCCTACCCATGCGCCTTTGAAGAAGGGGTGTGGCGAGGCTACTCTGGTGGCAAAAATAGCTGTGAGTATCATCGTAAATGGTAATATGAAGGCATGCTATAAGATTTGCCAACACCAGCATGGTGAGCGCTACATTGATGAGGCAACAGGGTTGTCCCTTCACGCACAGTGTAAGGCATCGCACAGCCGGCTCATGGTATTACCCAGAACATGCACCGCTCCACGTGGGCAATCATTTTGACGAGGATGACATCATCTCTACTCGCACTAGGCTGCAGGTCAAGCTGGGCAAGGATAAGGGCGCGTGCCAAAAGACACACACAGTTTATGCAAGGCATCGTGCAGGTTGCTTGGGAGCGTTTCGCCCATGCGGGTTGTGTGTTGGGCGACGCACGCTCGCAACGGCGGAGAGTGAAAAAGAGGTCGCATATTTGTTACATAGCTTGAGTAACCAGGGTGTAATTTTTGACGCCGCTGGTTACGACGACGGTTGTCATGTGGTCCCAATGTTGCGGCGTCTCCGCCTAGTGAATGATCGTGAGTTTTTCTTTCCACGTTTTCACCAGTTTTCCCACAAGTGTACGAAGTATAAGGCAGACCTGATTTTTGAGGTCCCAGCGGTAAACGCTGCCCTTGGTACACGCTAGAATACCCAATCTCGTTCTAGCCTAGAACCGGCTAGAGCGGCTAGAACGAAAAAAACAGGGGGATGAGGTTTCTAACCTAGACCCCCCTATCCATACTCGGGGGCCCATACTTTTTTTTCACAATTTCACTGTTTTCACCTGATTTTGGAGTGCAAAAAATTTTCGTTCTAGCGGCGTGCTGGCGATGTTCTAGCGAGCGTCGCTAAAACGGCTCGCTAGAACGCCGCCGGAACAATATATATGAATGCTCCGCCACTCCTCAAAGAGAAGCTGCCTGGGCTACCATGGCCAGCCGTGGCCAATCACAGGGTCCCGATACTGGACCCGACTCACGGAGCGCCCCCCCCCCCCCCCCCGACCCCCGATTAGCCCGGTTAGCCCCCCACCGCACCCCATAGGTCACTTGGAAGGTCACTTGGCGGGCCGGCGCCGCGTCACTTGGTGGTGGGTTAGCCCGATTAGCCCGGTTAGCCCGATTAGCCCGCCTGCCCCCCCAAGCCCCCATTCGCCAGTCGCGACCCGCAAGTTACCCCTCCTGCGTGGTGGGGGATTGCCGGGGCTCATCCATGCTCCGGGCACCCCCCTTCTCACCCCCCCCCGTCCCCTTCCTTCTCACCCCCCTTGTCACCCCCCACCTCACCCCCGTTGTCACCCCCTCCCCCTTGGTACCACCCTCGTCCCCCTCGTCATCCCCGTCATCCCCGTCGTCCCCCTCGTCGCCGGCCCCCAAGGCCTCCCGGAGCTGGGCCTCGCCTCCTCCCGGGTGCGGAAGAGAAGCTCTCCCGGCACCCGGAAGGTGCCCCCCTCTCCTCTTTCTCCCCCTTCCTCTTCTTCCCCTTCTTCCCCTTCTTCCCCTTCTTCCCCCCCTCCCCCTCCCCATTGGACCCCTGCGACACCACCCACCACTCCCCCGGGTCCAACTCCTCATCCCAATCCCCCAACACCGTCACTTGGCTGACGGTCCCCCCATTGTTCCCCTCCGCCCAAGTGACATACCGGTTGTCCCCCACACCGAGTACATTCCCATAGGGGTCCGGGCCCCTATCTTGCAAGGGGGGGGCTTGGGGTTTGGGGGGGGGGGGTGGCTTTGCTCTTGCCCTTGGCCTGGGGCTTGGCCTTGGCCTTGGCTGCTTGGGCTTGCTCTGCTGGGCTTGGGGGGCGGGGGCCTCTTCGTCGCTACTCTCGAAGTGGCGGGGTTTTTTCTTGGGGGCCTTGGGGGGGGTTTGGGGGCCTTGGTGGGGGGGGGGGGTGTCCTCCCCCCGCTGGTGGTGGTGGTGGTGTTGCTGCTGCTACTGCTGCTGCTGGTCTCCCCCGCCCGGTCCTGCAACCTACCCCAACCCTTGCGTTGCGGGTCCATGCCCCCCGCACTCCTGCCCGCTTCCCAACTACCCAAACCCTCCAGCACCAAGAGGGCCTAATTGGGGTCCGTGCCCATCATCCGGCCCAACTCGGTGACCCCCACGAGGCGCGTCCGCCCTCTGCCATCGCGCCACTCCACGCGCACCCCACGGGGGTCGGCTCCACACGTCTGCACGCTGACAACCTGAAGACACAAACAAAATGCAGGTGCGTTCTAGCGGTGTTCTAGGCAACTGTTCTAGCGGCGTTCTAGCGACGTTCTAGCGGCGGCGGCACAGCGGTGGCTGGATCAAGACTAGAACGGTTCGCTACATCAACGCTAGAACGCAATCAACATACCGTGCCTTGGCGGTCCAGGGCGGGGGAGATGGCCCCCAGGCCCTTGGCGAAGGCGTCCCGGGGGTTGGGGGGGTGCGGTTGCGGGGGGCCCCCAGGGGGGTTGCGGCGGGCTTGGGCTTGGATTTGGGCCGGGAGGCGATGCCGTGCACCACCCCAGCGTGCGCCCTCCGGTGCGCCGCCTCCGGGTTGAAGCCCCCGAAGTCGAACAGCGCCGACCAGGTCGGCGTCCAGGTCCACACCTTCCCCGCATACTCAAACCCCCCCAAGCCTAGCCCCTGCCAGCAGTGGGCGACGAATCGCCAGTGGGTGCGCCCCCCCCCTTTTTCCGCTCGGGGGTGAAGACGTAGGTTGGCGCAAACTCGAACATCTTCACCCCCATTTCGGGAGGGGGGGGGCACCTCCCCCCATCCCTTCCTCGGCCCCGGCAACTCACGTTGCCACCCCCACGACCCGTTGACTACCCCTAGGCGCAGGGGTTTGTCCACGTGGACAACCCCCCCCCTCGTCCACCCATACCCACCGCCCCGCCCCCAAGAGCCGGTGGTGCACCCGCACCAACAAAAACCGGAGAGTCCACACCCGACTCTCCGGGGCGACGAGGAGGGGGGTGTCCAGGTTTGGGGGGTGGGGGCCAGCCAGGACAGCCGGGTCCCATGGCAGGTCCTGGAGGGCCCCCGCATCCCTCGACCCCATCATCCCCCTGAGCCACTGGCTCACCCCCCGCCCCCCCGCCGCCGTCTCTACCACCACCTTCTCATCCACTCCTCCTTCACGATCCCCTGCTCCATCTCCTCCACCTCCACGTCCACCTCCACCACCTCGTGCACCACCTCCTCCTTCACGCTCTCCACCACCGCCGCCAACTCCCTCTCGCTCCACCACACCGCGCGATCGAGCGCCTCGATCGCCTCCTCCTTCTCTGCCACCTTCTCCTTCGCCTTGCGGAGGGTGTCCTCCGCCATGCGGATCCTATCCGCATGCCATGCGGATCCTATATATCCGCACCCCCCCCCCCTGCCCGGAGGGCGGCCAGTTTGGTCTCCCATTGGGAGATCTTGACCTCAGGCCTGGCCTTGGCCCCCTTGCGGGCTGCGAGGGAAGCCGAGAACCCTTTGAGCTCCCCCCGCGCCTCCTCCACCTCCGGGTGCTCCGCGGGGGCCGTTGCCGCCGACTTCGTGGCGACAAACGGGGGAGGGGGTGGCGATGGTGGATGTGGGGCTTGGGGTTGGGGCGGGGGCTTCGCCTTGGGCTTGGCGCGGGGTGGACACCTTCCCCTTCGGGGCCTGCTCGGCCTTTGGCTCGGCCTCCATGGCCGGCGCCTGCCCTGCGTGCTTCTGCGCCTCCAGCACCTGTGCAATCAGCGCCTGCGTCGCCGCATTCTGTAACAGACACAGCGTTCTAGCGTTCTAGCGGCGTTCTAGGCAACCGTTCTAGCGGCGTTCCAGCGACAGTCTAGCGGGGGATCGTGGTGCCTAGATCAAGACTGGAACGATTCACTAGATCAGCGCTAGAACGCACAGCACGACAACATACGTGGCGCAGCACCTCGTCCATCAACTCCGGCGCTGCCATCTTGCGCAATAGTATGGTTCAGGGAAGCCTGCATGTGGCCCTCGCCCCTCCTTACCTCCATGGCATCCCTGCCCGAGCATGGCACTTGCGACCGCGGCCCCCCATGCACAACCCGCGACACGTCAAAGTATGCAAACAACCATGTCATGCATTGTGCTTGCACATTGGCCTCCCTGTGGATGGCCGACCACTGACGACCCGACACCTCGTCCACCCCCTCCACCCGACAACCCCCCCCCCCCCCCACGGTTGCTGTGCTCGTTGTGACCATGTTTTAGAGAGCGGTTGATGCTTTCTGAAATGTCACCCGAATACGTAGCCAGCCCAAATGGCTTAATGTTCTGCAACATGGTATCTACATCATGCTCAAGGCTCAAAAGATACCATGATGCAGTTCCGACAGTACAGTGGCGCCGGAAATCGCGGGCCACGCAGCACAATTTAATGGGTTGGGGCCCTGATATGTACAATAGAGGGCCTGCAGCAAGTCCCACATGTTCGCGATGGCCTTGTACTTGGCCGTGCTCGGCCTAATGCCCGGGCACCTAGGAATATCCGGCCATGCGTCAAAAAAATTGGCCGTCTCTTCCCCGTCCGGGGAAGCTGACCCAAAAACGCTCCAACCTGCACGCCTCTCCGACAGGAGAAGTTGCAGGTCTTGAAGGAGCGCAGGAGTGACCGACCTAGCCTCGTGGTCGACAAACTCCCCCAACAAGCGGCCCATGGCCATTGTCAAGTGCAAAATGCACAAGACGACCCAGGCACGTGGCTATTTCAAAATGCGCTGCGTACTGTAGCCGGCGGCTTGCAAGGAAGGCGTCCCAAGGAGGAAGGCCGTGTAGTTGGCCTCATCACCCTCCATGGTCCACGGGATAGCACTACCCTCCCAAGTCTTCGTTTGGGCATTCCATATCCCCTCATTGAACATGGAGTTCACTTGGGGGCATGTGGACACCCCGATCACCCTTCGCGTCCACGGTTGATCCCCCCCGAGGATCACCTTTGCCTGCTCCTTGGAGGCCCCCCATTGGACCAGCCCCGTGTCAATGATATCTTGAATCACCTAAACACGAGACATGGGGGGTGGTTAATTTCGTTCTAGTCTAGTCCAATCTAGTGTCTTGCGAGCGGTGTTTGAGGCCGACTAGATCAAAACTAGAACGAGCCAAAGGCACTAGGTGAGAGGAGTACCCCCCAATTGCTCTTCCACAACGTGCCAAGGGTGTCCATGGCCTTGTCATCGCAATTGGCCATGCTCAACACCCAAAGGCCCGCCGGGGAGCGGGCCAAGCGCTCGAAGTTCGCCAAGGAGATGGTGAGTTGGGTCCAATTGCCCCCGGCCACGGGGTAGGCATCTCCCCGGACGATGAACGTCAACGGGAAGGTGCGGTTGATTGACCGCACCAAGCCCAGCCGGGAGAGGATGTATGTGACCCATGAGGCGAAAAGCCATGAGATCCCGGTGGCCTTGGGCAACACCGTGGCAACGGGGTCATCCAATTGCACCGGGGCGACCAACTCATGACAACGGGCTTGGAAGGCCCGCTCGGTACAAATTGGACGGGAGTAGGGGCCACTAGGGACGGTGCGGTGATACTCCAACTTACGGTGCGTGTAGAGCTCCGAGAGGGTCCTCCACGAGAAATTGAGGGCCCTCATGTTGAGCACTAGTTCACACATGGCGGTGGGGGGGAGAAGGGAGGCGGTGTATGCCTCAACGGCGGCCTTGCATGCCTCACCCGTGGTATGGGTAGAAGTGGCGGAGTTCACATATTGGACGGCGTTGTTGAATTGCTGCCGTGCTAGGGGGCATGATAGCGCCCACGTGGCGGAGTAATGGCCCACCAGCTCATCATTGAGGTTAGATGCCCCACTCAACTCCCGTAGTGCCTTAGACAAGAGGGAAGTATCCTTCCCGGTTAATGAGGGAGCAAGGGGGGAAGTGGTGGGGCGTTTCACTGCAAAGAATTGTGTGATATCTCAGCGGGAAAGAAGAAACCATGGAACAATGCACTACGGACAAAAGCAAGCATGCACGGCGCAACAATGAAGAAATTGGCACATCTGGGTAGACATTATATCGTTCTAGTATTGATCTAATGTGGGCTAGAACATCTAGGCTAGAGTGTTCTAGGCTAGAACCAGATTGGGTCTTCTAGCATGTACCAAGGGTGGTGCCGCAGAGCAACAATTCAAGTTGCTGCGTCCCATGGCGGGCGTTGTCACAAATATGAATGAACTGAATTGGAATTTCCATGTTGATATGGTGTTGTTGACCGTGAATGAGTTGTGGCTGCACGGTGGGGTGGCAAGTGAAATACACTGCCGCTATGTGAAGCCATCGGCTGTGGAGGAGGACCCCAAAAAACCCGAGAGGTGGGCATTGGAACGCCCAGCGGAGGCGTCTTTTTCCACCACGGTGCAAGGTTGCGTTCTGTACACTGGCAAAAAGGTGTAACGCCATGCTACATGGTGTGCACCTACGACGCCGGAGGGTGCAACCATTAACCAGGACCTCACCGATACCCCTCATCCCATGGCGGCTTTGGCTTTTCACACACCGAAACGGGTGCGTGCTCCACTGCGCACGACCACTCCTGCGACGCCGGCCGCACAGATTGTGGCTGGTACTCCAAGTGAAACGCCTCCTAAGGTTGTCCGCCGTCTTCGGTTTCTGAGTCGCCCTTTCACGGCTGTTCACGAGTCTTTTTTGCCCGATTATCCCAGGATGGGGTGGGAGTTTTGGGACTGGGGGGCGGAGGACAAAGGATTCAAGGAGGCGACCACAAAGGCGGTGCAGCGTGATGGTACCTATGCACCTATGACTCCACATTTTTGACAACGGCAGGGAAGCTTTTGGGGCGGCTGCAGGGTCCAAATCCCATGAAGGTGTCCTAAGTCGTTCATAGCATCCGTACCCTGCCAGAAAAGACTTGTTACACCATCTTGGTGGTGGCACAACACTTTGGTCTCCTTACCATCATGGTGCTGACACGCAAGAACAGCAATCCCGCATACGTGCGCGGAAAGCGTATGGCTTATGTTGTTCGTCACCCCGCTGCATCTTTGACCACTACGGGTTTGGACTTCCTTCGGTTGGTGTCCATCACTACTCCTCATTGGGATGGTTTGGCGGGGAAGGAGGTTAGGACTCGCAAGCGCCGCCACACTAATTCGCCGGACTCTGACCGGCTCAGCCCGCCTACTACAGAAGCTGTTGCCTCAGCCGCTCATGGCCATTCCAACCCTCCCGCCGTGTAGTTAATCCATGAAATTATACCTGTGATTCTTGCCTTGCATTCCTGGGCTATTTCGCGTGCAAGATGCTGCATTTTCTCTTCATGTCCAGGTGTTGGCAAACACAAAAAGGGCCAACACCTGCCTTTTTCTTTAGCGTCAACATTTTGATTTGTGTGACCCATTATGTAGGGTAGCTCCGAAACACTATGCTACGTACATCGTCTGTCTCGGTGTATGCCAATCCACAAAACCTGAAGACATTTGAAAAGGAAATGACAAATGGAGCTAAATCACTTTGCTTGGCATGTCAAAACTGTTGCAAATATTTTCTCCACCGCCCAAGCGCCGTGTGTGCACTGGACGATGCCTCGGGACTTCCTCAGCTGGCACCTGATAAATCCCGAGCCATTTTTGGTGCGTCCATGGGACAAATCGCTAGCGTCATGCATGATGTATAGTGCACCCACCAACTCCACAAACCCTAGCATGTGCAAAAAGGGGGGGGGGTACACGGGCAAAACTTCATGTTTCACAATTGACCGAGCCAGTGTTCAGAAAAAGCACTTGTAGGGCACCTCCGACTACTTGGGTATGTGACCTAGGTGCGGCGGTCCAACATTTGCACCACCCCAGCGCAATTTGGCACGGGTACCATGGATTTCGGTATTACCCGGCTGTACCACGTACCTCAAGGGGTGGGGTCCCGAGGTACAGGCCAACAACGGTTAAAGGTTGGTGTATGGGTTGGGCAATGGTCACTTTCGTGCGGGAAGCTTACAGGCGGTGTGCTTGAAGATATGGACTCAACCTTAACAGTTCCCTTGCTTCGGACGCCACGGCGGTGATACTTTGTTATCATCGGAACAAAGCGACCAGGGGAGTCACTGTTGATGCTGCTGAGCGTTGCAGTGCTCGTAGAAGCATTGGTGCTGACACCGGAGCCACAAAGATGGCCATCACAAGGAACCAAAAGAACTACCTGGAATTGCTGGGTCATGGATTGGGGAATTACTTACATCTACAACAATGCGCCTTTGCAGTTTGGCCATCATAGATTGTGTCCGCACCGTGCCCGAGTCAAACACATGACCAATATCAAAGGCCACGGTTGACTGCTACACCATAGTCACCATGATTCCCCTCCTCCTGCACGGTGCCAAGAGTATCCCACACTGACTTGTCTTTCTTACGTTGTTTGGCCAGTATCTTCCGCTGTTTTTTTTTGTTAAGGAAACGTTTTGCGCTGGCATAGTTGAAGGTGGGCCACTGCCGTGCTTGTGACATGGTCGTAGGGGCTAGTGACGCTATCAACTCCGCTCAACGCCGCTACAACGACAGCTGCAGTACACATCCATATGAGGATGGCAAACATGTGTCGTGATATATAGGGACTGAGTGGCCACATGTGTGTAACATCTGACCGTGTCCTGTTGCAACATTTTTCCAAGCAACCACTCAAACACTACCCTCCACACCGGGAGGCATTCAACATATAGTGCTCCATGACTACACTGCGCCTCTCAGCGAGCGCTGCGTATAGCGCCCAAGGAACTTCACATACATTTCATGGCCCTATGTCTTTGCGATACTTTTGTCGGCAATGGTGGATACTAGGCCGGCCAATTGCTTCACAAGTGGCATATATCTCTCCCCTGCCTCATCTATACAACCTATCGTTAAACCGAGGAATCTTGACAACATGTTCCAACGCACGGCAATACAGAGACTGTGTGCTACCTTCCTAGCTGTATTTGAGGCTAAAGTGCATGAAGCACACATGAACCATGCCCCAGATGCGCCCTTCCTTTGTGGTTATTTGCACGCTACCACTTTATATCGTGACAACGCATTGGCAAATGGATAGGAACAAAATTGCTTTAGGAGTTGGGCAGTGAGTAACCCCCGAATGAGCAACAGGGGAATGGCACATATTCGAGGGATGTCTGCTTTGGATGAGGGGTTGAAGGGGGTATAAAAGATGGGGGAGTGAAGCACCAAAGTCACAAGCGAAAAAGAAGGGGGTCGTGACCATGTGCATGTGAACCATTGTGTTGTGGATTATTTGACGTGCCCATGGTTGTGTGCCACCCAAAATCACGAAGTCCACAAGGAAGTGCCATCAGCAGAGCGTTCCTGGTCAAGATGTATGGTCTACATACCATTTCAGCAACCCCTTCCATGTTTGCATGTACTCTTGGGAAGTCGCCAATACCTCCTAGGAACCATAATCGCAAACAGTCCGAAATGCAACACTAGGGGTAAGAAGCATGTTCTTCAAACAATGTGCGATCCCATGTATGAGAAAACACTCCGTTTTGGGTTCCTAGGTCCGCCCTTGGTGCGAGGGCTCAAACAGTTTTTAACCGGGAAAGCGGGGGAGGTTCACGCTACCACCTTCTTAGGGACACCACAAAGATGGTAAGCGAACGGTCGCAGTGGGGAGCAATGTTGGAGAGAGTCACGGGGCAATAGTGTGGTTTGGCCACGCTACGCAAATGCTGAAAGAAAAGATTTGCATGTGCAGGGTTTAATACCCACCAAACCATGCTGCTCGAACGGCTCATGGCACCTTTGATATCATGCAACACAAGTTGCATTGGAAAAACATGTTGCAACTGGTTGGTGCACACAAACTTTGTGCAGGGGCGTTCATGAATGGGCATGGGGTCCCACAGAAACATGTGTCCCACCCCATGTTCCGTCGCCCAAGGGTAGACCACACTGGTTCGGCCGCCCAGCTCCCATCACAGGTGATGGTGGTCGGCAACGAGAAATTTGAAAGCAACCATGATGTGTACACGGTGCAACCCCCCCCCCCCCCCCTGCGCGCGCGAAAGCGCACCAAAACAAAAAAGGGGTGGGCCGCCAGTCCATTGACCTCTTTCAAGTTCTTCTCGCCCACCCTTGGATGGTACATGACACCATCCAAGCAGATTGTGTCAAGTCGGCTAGTGTTCGCGCTTTTGAATTGGACGGGACATAGTGTGCTAATCACCTCCCATTTGGGAACATGGCCAAACAATCAAAATTTACACATCCCTTTTGGTCAATCTTTTGGCCTTGCACACATCAATCATAATCCTTGCCACCTCAAAAACTAGGGAGGAAAGGATGATGGGGGCCTATAGCACTTAGAAGCGCTTTCAGGTGCAATGGTTAGCAAGATTCCGTGCTCCCTTAACAGTGCGCCGTGAGCCACACCACTTTTGTGCATAATGTCTCGTCACCAAAACCAGTGCACGGTTTGGTTAGCACCATTTGTCACTTGCCACCTAGAGCAAGTGCACGAGAAGTAAGGCCTCATCCCTATCCATGTTCCCAGAGGCAACAAGGACCTCGGCAACAAGAAGATGGTCCCATGCGTCTCACACGAGCGCCGAGCGTGGACAACATCTCCGATCCCAAGTCGTACCCGCAGTTCGTCCCGCCAATGGGGGCTACCATGGTCCACGATGCGGACTGCAATTCCAGAGAGGTATAGCATTGCCCAACTAGTGAACAATGCACGCACCATGAAAGGTAGCGGCAATTCCATGTGCTGCTATTTTGTTGGGACAGAAGCAGTGCACTTGGAGCAGCAAAAGAGGAAGTGTAGGGTGGTAAAGGTGCAATGCTGGAGGGAGTCATGGTCGTGCGCAGCTGACCCCTCTCCTCGTTGCATGTTCTGGTTGTCAGATTATGTTTTGGCTGGCCATGTGATATCAACTGCTCGCACCTTCCCATGCTGGTTCCCAGCATCCGGGAGGTGGAGTGGTTGTGCGGTCATAGTTGACCAAGGTCACCGTACACTAAGTTGTGGTTCCTCCTAAGCTATGGTTCCCCACCGCTACTAGGTCTTGACAAAAAGGGATGTTGTGTGTCAGTGCTTGAGCAACGACAATGCAAGAAATCGCGTCTATGGTTGTGTTGCCAAGGCCCGACGAAGCAGCTTGCGGTGATCGACCACCACCCCGACGACGCCATGAAAACGTACGGCAGCTATTAACGGCACATGCAAGGGTGTATTCGCAAAGGTCTCTTGGACCTTCTTTGGTCTACCCTAACTTGGTAGCATTCCTTGTGGGCAGGGTTGGCCGGGGGTGAGAGGTGTCCAACATTGTGTGCAAGTGCAAGGTGCCGGATATGTCCTTTGGTATCGCCATGTAACACGTGAGCTACTAGAATCTTGTTGCTCACCCGTTCTAGAATGTTATCCATCACACCATTGGCGTGTGCGGGCAACACAACACATGCACAGGCGGGGGTTGTCCTTCTTTGCCCGCCCCCACACCAAGTGGGCCACAATTTGCTTGCTTTTTTGCATCGAGTGCACCATGGGATGCCAGTTGCAACCGAATATCCCTAAGTAGTGGGGTCCGAACCTTATTGTACCATGTATATCCGCATTTGTGAAGTAAGTTTGCAGCGCAAGCCCACTAAAGGCGATGTCATGAATTACGTTCTCTTTGTGTGTCGCTTTTGTGCGTGTTGCGTCCTAGATAATTATGTTTTGGTTTGTGAAGGTGCTTGATATGGATGTTTGGTCAAGGTTGTCTCGGAAGTTCGAATTGGTCACGTCACCTTCACTTCGCCTTAACTTCACCTTCACCCACGAAGGCTCCCACAAAGCTCACTGCAAGATCACCGAAAGCAAAGTGACGTTCATTGAAAGCTCACTACAAGCTCACTAAAGGTAATGGCATACATAATCCACACGGTTTGACCCCTATCCCGCTCCCGACCTTTCCCCCTCCCAACATATTAACCCTCATACCCCACAACCACATCCTCCTGCTTCTTATGAGGCCCCTTTTGTCTATCATGTTGCACGCAGGTGTCGTCAACCACAACGTTTCACAGGCGTCCGAGGCGTTCAGGGCGCATCCTCATGCACCATGTCCTCTTAGCGAGGCATGGCGCACGGGGAGCATTTCATTGGACCGCAGTCCTTTGAAACCGTGGACAAAGGATTTGAACTCCTCCCCCGGCGTTCTCCACATTAGGGTCTCTGACACGACCCTAGTGACGAGAAAAGACACGCAAGAAGCCAACCCGCTATTGCATCTGGTCCACTGGATCTTCCGGGCAACCCGGTTCCGCTTTGCGGAGGATGTGGTGGACGACCTCCTCCAACAACCCTCTTGAAAGCTCGACTAGTGGGCCCGCCACTTGGTGCCGCACTTCTTGCCTTATGAGGCAGGACTGGTAGAGGATGTCTGGTGGGAGGCCTTGGGGACATGCACCATCACACCGGAGTGGTGTTTGCACGCTCCCGGCTACACTTGCCCGGCGTTGTTTACCTCCTCAAAAAAGAACTTTCTCAGGAGTTGTAGCACTCCCTCGCCCTACATTTCTCGTTTGCCGCCAGTTTCCTCACACGAGTTCCCAACCCCACCTGTGGAGTCGGATGACTCGCTGAGGGAGCTGGGCTTCAGGGTTTGCGAGGGCGTCTTGTCTCCGTAGGAGGCCTCAGAATGGTATACCATTGTGACGGCATCCGTGGAGCTGGTCCCTGCTCAACGTGATGCGTGTAGAATCTAGTCTCCATCGAGCAGTCGCAGGAGTCTTGTTGGGCCAATCCCATCCCAAAGCTACCTCGCCGTTGGGGGAACCGCCCAGGGAAGCTGGCCATGCTGTTGAGACGCGAGGCGTCCAGGAGGGCTTCTGAGTTCTCCTCATCTCAATGGCCCACAACGTGCAATTTGCCGATTACTGCATGGTCGGCCCTCACGGTTGGTGAGTTGGAGGACACGTTGCGGACTCGGGATGACGCGGGGCATCAGACTTTGCACACCGATGTACACAGATTGCCAAGTATGCTTCCGCGGCGTAGTGATCCCCCCACCCATCTCAACATGATGATTATGATTTCGGATAAGTATCATGTTGAAATGCGTGTGAGAAGCCAATTAGGGGAGCACGATGGTTTGGTCCGGCCGACCATTGTGTGTGCTCGTGTACACATGCTTTTGTTTGCCTCCATAATGAGGCACAGAGGTGTGCCAGCCCTTCCGGGGGTAGGGAAGCAGGTGGTCCTTTTCCGCTTCCTAATGCCCAATGAAAGGCACCCACCTGTGGCTAGATAGCCGAGGAAGGCAGGGTTCTTTAGTTCAGGGCTGTGCTGGCAGGATTGGCAGGCAAACTTTCAAATTTGCCAGGTATCTTGCACCGAATATTGTGGCCTAGCCAACAATAATGGCGTGCTTCCTCACGGGTTGCCCACCGAAACGGCGATCCATATATGGGGCCTAGCAATTTATTTGTACAGGCAAAATCCGCAGCTCCTTGAAGCCAAGCCACCAGTCCGGATCAGCCCCATGATGCCCGGCTCCATGACCGCCAAGACAACAACTGGTTTACAGGGGCAAATCCCGGCCCGGACCCTGGCCCGTTTGTACAGGAAAATGGCGGAGGACGTTGGAGCCAAGCCACCAGGCCGCATCCGCCCCAATATACCAGGCTCCTTGTCTGCCCAAACACCAACCTGTTTGTACGAGTAAAACCCGGCCCGGACCTTGGCCCGCTTGTACCCGCAAATGGCAGGTCACCCTAAAAGCAAAGCTGAAGAAGGCCACCCCCCAAGAGATGATCACCGGAACAAGAACAAAGGATGCACAGGAGCACACGAGCAAACAAGCACAATAGCACGACCTATCCAGTTGGTTATTCAGAAATGTGCAGGAGCACATTGATCTTTTGACATGATTGCTGTCTCAAAGAGAAGAGACTAATTGCACCCTTGAGCACCGCATCACACTCAGTAATCGCATGTCCCACGCTTGTAACCTCCATCTTGCGCACATCGTGCCGGCACACCAACACACCTGCTTTTTTAATGCCCGCATCACTTCAGCGCCATGCAAAGATGCACGGCCCATATTGGTCTTTCATGCGGCTATGCTCAACTTGAGGGTCACGATGTACGTGTTGCTCCTTGCAGATTCTAGCCCGGGGACGCCATACAGATGTGCTTCGCTGAGTGCCTGCGTATCTTTAGCGGGAATTAACACCACGAATGGTGTGTGCATCGTCCATAGCGGTGGTGGCGTAGCCCAGCATGTCCTGGGTGGGCAGCATGAACCTTTCGACGTAGGGGACCGGACGTCAGGACCTGAAGAAGAACAAAGGATCCAAGTGGGATGCTAGAGCACAAGAGTACACATGCACACAAGCAATCATGCAATAGCTGTCTCATCATTTGTTCTCATATGCAAAGGAGCATAATGATCTTTTGACGCCATCGCTCTCTCAAAGAAAAGAGAGTATTGCCCTGGCTCAACGTGCAAAAGCGTAGAAGAGAATTGCACCCTTTGGCAGTCTGTCGCACTCGTACTCGCACGCAGAACCACAAGATGGTTGCATTGTTGTTCTCCCCCCTAAAAAAATTGACAACACTGCACGATACCGGGTATATGGGGAATAGAGGAACAAAATTTTCGCACCACACAGGGTGCATCAACAGTTCGTGCAAGCCCGTGCACACCGTTGATCGTTTCGCCTTCACTGCCTTTCGTATGTGTGCTTTGCAATACTTGCACCCTCTTTTCCTCAGTTGCAATTCCACGTTGACGGCCATTCGTCTGTTTGCTTTTTAATAAATGTGCCTTGTTTTCCCCCGCTGCAATTCACGCACTGCCCATTCATCTTCACCCACAAATTGTGCACGTAGGTACTCAGAGTATGTATATCCCGCAACAACAGTCTTGGGAGGTGTTGCGGGTTCCCATTCGCCGTCACTTGAAATTGCGATGCACTCCTTCGTCGTTGGCGGGACGCGATTGGGCTCATTCATTGCGCGCTTTGAAGATGCCGATATTGATGTGAACGTTTCTTGACCCACGCTGCCTCTGGTATCTGCCTTCTTCTCATGAGGCTTGCCGGATGACGATGAGGAGGGTTCCAGGGTATTAGCCTTCTTAGGTGGAGGTTTGCCGGGTTCCGTGGGCCCAGCTGAGGACGACGAGGAGGATGCTGCGGCAATTGCTTTCGTTGGTAGAGGCTTGCCGACCTCCTTTGATAGATGGGAGCTCCATCGTGCTACTATTCGTGGTGGTGGTGGTGGTAGTCGTAGTGGTGGAACCACAAGCAGCGGCGGCGTGCAAGGGACAAGGAATGCATGGAGGATCGTAGAGTGTTTTTTTTAGATGGCAACCAACATGGGTCATGAGATGACGACGGCGACAATAGAGATGATGAGGAATCTGTAGTGGAGGCCGAGTATGTGTCGGAGTGAGAGTCTAGGATTAAAGAGGAGGATTCAGACAATGGTGATGGCTGCACAGGCATCGAAAGGCCCCTACATGCGCGGGCAAGTTGCACACGGTGCCCCACCTCCGGAAGTGGCTCACGTCGTACATACTCCGCGGCTGATGAAATGGCGGTAAGCTCGTCGTGATCTACATCTGCTTGGGATGACCTACTGATAGCGCCTGCACCGGGACTTGCAACATGGCAATGCTTTAGAGCAGGGGATTTCTTGCGCGCCTTCTTGATGCGATAAAGAAAGCAGCTCCAAACTCCGCAACGGCCAATTGTCTACATTGGGAGCTTGAAAAGGTTCGGATCTCCTAGCCTTGAGATGTTGTACACAAAGTCCACAAATGCAAATGGCCTCAACAACGTCAGCCGCATGTTCAAGGGCGAAGGGGAGGAACTGTGTGTTGGGGGGGGGGGGGGGTTACATGGCCACCGATGGTTAATGTTCAGAATTCAAAAGGAGATCCATAGACATGATGGTCTTCTGGCACAATTTGGGGCGCACGATGCACTGCGCAAGAACAACACAGAGAGGTGCATTCCCAGGTCCGTGCCCATGCGCAGTCACTACTCAGTTCTGCTTTCCAGCGATGTAGCACACCTGCCCTCGCCACGACAAAAACTCCTAATGCACTTCGAACCTTTGTCATCCCACAATTTCAATTCTAGTGCTATCCGCGCGGTCGCCAAGCAAGCATTCCTAGATCCGTCGGCTTGTGCAATCACTACTCAATTCGTCTTTCCACACAATGGCGCACACCTACTCTTGGCACGGCAAAAACCCCCCATGCAGCTGGCACCCCTATGTTCCCAGAATTTCCGTTCTCCCGTAGCCCACACTCTCGCGGTGGGAGCATTCCTTGCTCCGTGCCCTTTTGCAGTCATTGCCTGCGTGTACGTTACGGTATTCCATGGTGGCTGGTGCTCTAGAGCTATGCCTTTGGGACTTGCAAACATCAATAGGTGGGTTCCAGTCCTACTATGATGGTTTGTACTTGTTCCATAGGGTTGAGAAGGACGTCCATGACGACAAGAGGGACGTGGCGATAAGGGCTAGTAACGCTTGGCTACCACAAAAAGCATTGACGGGTGGTTGAATTAGACGCCCTCATGGAGCCACCTTTTTGTTTCCGTTGTCCACTTGGAACGAGGAATGCACCTCAGAAGTCATTTGCTCCGTGCCCTTGTGCAATCCTCTATGAGACAAATTGGCAGCATGCGGACTAGCTATGTCCATCGTGCAAGACATGCAAGTCTTCAATCAAGTAAAGCGTAGTGTAATTTGGTGGCATGACGCCCAAGTGAAGATCCTGCATGGCAGGGCGTGGGGTGTAAGCTGAGACATGGGCACCACTTGCATGGGGGGGCCACTGATCATGTCCACTCCACCTCGGACCAAGCCGCGATGCAGGCACAAATCATGAGGTGTACCGCGAGCAGCTATGGGTATAAAGTCTGAAGTCTGAAGTCTGATTTGGCATCTCACGTCAAGGACATAAAACAGAACACATCTCAGCAAAAGTCTGATAAAAGTGTGGTACCCGCCCCCTCCCTTCCTTCCTTCCTGTCAGAAAGGGACAAGAAAAAGTCTGGCACTCCCCCTCCCCCAACACAGCCACCCACCACAAAAAAAACCATCATGAACATTGAAAGTTGGGAAGAATGGGAGTCCATGCAACACAGGGGAACACCCCCCCCCAAAAGAAAAAAAAGGGTGGAAAATGGGGCATTGGGGAAAATGGGAGGCTGGGAAAAATATTCCAATGAGGTGGTGTACCCCCCCCCCTGTGGATTAATATTCCATTGAGGTGGTGTACCTCCCCCTCTAGATAAATATTCCACTGAAGTGGTGTACCCCCCCCCCTGTGGATAAATATTCCACTGAGGTGGTGTACACCCCCCCTCTGGATAGATATTCGACTGAGGTGGTGCACCCCCCTGCTATGCGCCGATTCCTATGAGGGTCTGGACCCCCAAAATAATTGACGCGACCCTATGCGTCAATTCCTATGGGGGTCTAGACCCCCAAAAAAATTGACGCGGCCTTATGTGTCAATTCCTAGGGGGGTCCAGACCCCCAAAATAATTGACGCGACCCTATGCGCCAATTCCTACGGGGGTCTGGAGGGGGGTAAATAATTCACGGAGGGAGGGGGGTAAACAATTCACGGAGGGGTAAAATAATTCACGGAGGGGGGTAAACAATTCACGGAGGGGTAAAATAATTCACGGAGGGGGGTAAACAATTCACGGAGGGGTCAAATAATTCACGGAGGGGGGTAAACAATTCACGGAGGGGTAAAAAAATTCACGGAGGGGGGTAAACAATTCACGGAGGGGTAAAATAATTCACGGAGGGGGGTAAACAATGCACGGAGGGCTGAAACAATTCACGGAGGGGGGTAAACAATTCACGGAGGGGTAAAATAATTCACGGAGGGGGGTAAACGATTCACAGAGGGGTGAAATAATTCACGGAGGGGGGTAAACAATTCACGGAGGGGGGTAAATAATTCACGGAGGGGGGTAAACAATTCACGGAGGGGTGAAATAATTCACGGAGGGGGGTAAATAATTCACGGAGGGGTGAAATAATACACGGAGGGGGGTAAACAATTCACGGAGGGGTCAGATAATTCACGGAGGGGGGTAAATAATTCACGTAGGGGTGAAAAAATTCACGGAGGGGGGTAAATAATTCACGGAGGGGTAAAATAATTCACGGAGGGGGTTAAACAATTCACGGAGGGGTGAAATAATTCACGGAGGGGGGGATATAATTCACGGAGGGGTAAAATAATTCACGGAGGGGTGAAATAATTCACGGAGGGGTAAAATAATTCACGGAGGGGGGTAAACAATTCACGGAGGGGTAAAATAATTCACAGAGGTGGGTAAACAATTCACGGAGGGGTCAAATAATTCACGGAGGGGGGTAAATAATTCACGGCGGGGTAAAATAATTCACGGAGGGGGGTAAATAATTCACGGAGGGGTCAAATAATTCACGGAGGGGGGTAAATAATGCACCGAGGGGTAAAATAATTCACGGAGGGGGGTAAATAATTCACGGAGGGGTAAAATAATTCACGGAGGGGGGTAAATAATTCACGGAGGGGTAAAATAATTCACGGGGGGGGGTAAACAATTCACAGAGGGGTAAAATAATTCACGGAGGGGGGTAAACAATTCACGGAGGGGTAAAATAATTCACGGAGGGGGGTAAACAATTCACGGAGGGGTGAAATAATTCACAGAGGTGGGTAAACAATTCACGGAGGGGTCAAATAATTCACGGAGGGGGGTAAACAATTCACGGAGGGGTAAAATAATTCACGGAGGGGGGTAAACAATTCACGGAGGGGTGAAATAATTCACGGAGGGCGGTAAACAATTCACGGAGGGGTAAAATAATTCACGGAGGGGGGTAAACAATTCACAGAGGGGTGAAATAATTCACGGAGGGGGGTAAACAATTCACGGAGGGGGGTAAATAATTCACGGAGGGGGGTAAACAATTCACGGAGGGGTCAAATAATTCACGGAGGGGGGTAAATAATTCACGGAGGGGTGAAATAATTCACGGAGGGGGGTAAACAATTCACGGAGGGGTCCAATAATTCACAGAGGGGGGTAAATAATTCACGGAGGGGTGAAATAATTCACGAAGGGGGGTAAATAATTCACGGAGGGGTAAAATAATTCACGGAGGGGGGTAAATAATTCACGGAGGGGTAAAATAATTCACGGTGGGGGGTAAACAATTCACGGAGGAATGAAATAATTCACGGAGGGGGGGATATAATTCACGGAGGGGTAAAATAATTCACGGAGGGGTGAAATAATTCACGGAGGGGTAAAATAATTCACGGAGGGGGGTAAATAAATCACGGAGGGGTAAAATAATTCACGGAGGGGGGTAAATAATTCACGGAGGGGTAAAATAATTTACGGAGGGGGGTAAATAATTCACGGAGGGGTAAAATAATTCACGGTGGGGGGTAAACAATTCACGGAGGAATGAAATAATTCACGGAGGGGGGGATATAATTCACGGAGGGGTAAAATAATTCACGGAGGGGTGAAATAATTCACGGAGGGGTAAAATAATTCACGGAGGGGGGTAAATAAATCACGGAGGGGTAAAATAATTCACGGAGGGGGGTAAATAATTCACGGAGGGGTAAAATAATTCACGGAGGGGGGTAAATAATTCACGGAGGGGTAAAATAAATCACGGAGGGGGGTAAACAATTCACGGAGGGGTAAAATAATTCACGGAGGGGGGTAAACAATTCACGGAGGGGTAAAATAATTCACGGAGGGGGGTAAACAATTCACGGAGGGGTAAAATAATTCACGGAGGGGGGTAAACAATTCACGGAGGGGTAAAATAATTCACGGAGGGGGGTAAAGAATTCACGGAGGGGTAAAATAATTCACGGAGGGGGGTAAACAATTCACCGGGGGTAAAATAATTCACGGTGGGGGGTAAACAATTCACAGAGGGGTGAAATAATTCACGGAGGGGGGTAAACAATTCACGGAGGGGGTAAATAATTCACGGAGGGGGGTAAACAATTCACGGGGGGGGTGAAATAATTCACTGAGGGGGGTAAATAATTCACGGAGGGGTGAAATAATTCACGGAGGGGGATAAACAATTCAAGGAGGGGTCAAATAATTCACGGAGGGGGGTAAATAATTCACGGAGGGGTGAAATAATTCACGGAGGGGGGTAAATAATTCACGGAGGGGTAAAATAATTCACGGAGGGGGGTAAATAATTCACGGAGGGGTAAAAGAATTCACAGAGGGGGGTAAACAATTCACGGAGGGGTGAAATAATTCACGGAGGGGGGGATATAATTCACGGAGGGGTAAAATAATTCACGGAGGGGTGAAATAATTCACGGAGGGGTAAAATAATTCACGGAGGGGGTAAACAATTCACGGAGGGGTAAAATAATTCACGGAGGGGGGTAAATAATTCACGGAGGGGTAAAATAATTCACGGAGGGGGGTAAATAATTCACGGAGGGGTGAAATAATTCATGGAGGGGGGTAAACAATTCACGGAGGGGTAAAATAATTCACGGAGGGGGGTAAATAATTCACGGGGGGGGTGAAATAATTCACGGAGGGGGGTAAACAATTCACGGAGGGGTAAAATAATTCACGGAGGGGGGTAAATAATTCACGGAGGGGGGTAAACAATTCACGGAGGGGGGTAAACAATTCACGGAGGGGTGAAATAATTCACGGAGGGGGGTAAATAATTCACGGAGGGGTCAAATAATTCACGGAGGGGGGTAAATAATTCACGGAGGGGTAAAATAATTCACGGAGGGAGGTAAATAATTCACGGAGGGGTAAAATAATTCACGGAGGGGGGTAAGTAATTCACGGAGGGGTAAAAAAATTCACGGAGGGGGGTAAACAATTCACGGAGGGGTCAAATAATTCGGGGAGGGGGGTAAACAATTCACGGAGGGGTAAAATAATTCACGGAGGGGGGTAAACAATTCACGGAGGGGTAAAATAATTCACGGAGGGGGGTAAACAATTCACGGAGGGGTGAAATAATTCACGGAGGGGGGTAAACAATTCACGGAGGGGTCAAATAATTCACGGAGGGGCATAAACAATTCACGGAGGGGTGAAATAATTCACGGAGGGGGGTAAACAATTCACGGAGGGGTGAAATAATTCACGGAGGGGGGTAAACAATTCACGGAGGGGTGAGAAAATTCACGGAGGGGGGTAAACAATTCACAGAGGGGTGAAATAATTCACGGAGGGGGGTAAACAATTCACGGAGGGGTGAAAGAATTCACGGAGGGGGGTAAACAATTCACGGAGGGGGGTAAATAATTCACGGAGGGGGGTAAACAATTCACGGAGGGGTGAAATAATTCACGGAGGGGGGTAAATAATTCACGGAGGGGTGAAATAATTCACGGAGGGGGGTAAACAATTCACGGAGGGGTCAAATAATTCACGGAGGGGGGTAAATAATTCACGGAGGGGTGAAATAATTCACGAAGGGGGGTAAATAATTCACGGAGGGGTAAAATAATTCACGGAGGGGGTCAAATAATTCACGGAGCGGTAAAATAATTCACGGAGGGGGGTAAACAATTCACGGAGGGGTGAAATAATTCACGGAGGGGGGGATATATTTCACGGAGGGGTAAAATAATTCACGGAGGGGTGAAATAATTCACGGAGGGGTAAAATAATTCACGGAGGGGGGTAAATAATTCACGGAGATGTAAAATAATTCACGGAGGGGGGTAAATAATTCACGGAGGGGTAAAATAATTCACGGAGGGGGGTAAATAATTCACGGAGGGGTGAAATAATTTACGGAGTGGGGTAAACAATTCACGGAGGGGTCAAATAATTCACGGAGGGGGGTAAATAATTCACGGAGGGGTGAAATAATTCACGGAGGGGGGTAAATAATTCACGGAGGGGTAAAATAATTCACGGAGGGGGGTAAATAATTCACGGAGGGGTAAAAGAATTCACGGAGGGGGGTAAACAATTCACGGAGGGGTGAAATAATTCACGGAGGGGGGTAAATAATTCACGGAGGGGTCAAAGAATTCACGGAGGGGGGTAAAGAATTCACGGAGGGGTAAAATAATTCACGGAGGGGGGTAAATAATTCACGGAGGGGTAAAATAATTCACGGAGGGGGGTAAAAAATTCACGGAGGGGTAAAATAATTCACGGAGGGGGGTAAACAATTCACGGAGGGGTCAATAGTTCACGGAGGGGGGTAAACAATTCACGGAGGGGTAAAATAATTCACGGAGGGGGGTAAACAATTCACGGAGGGGTAAAATAATTCACGGAGGGGGGTAAAAAATTCACGGAGGGGTGAAATAATTCACGGAGGGGGGTAAATAATTCACGGAGGGGTCAAATAATTCACGGATGGGGGTAAACAATTCACGGAGGGGTCAAATAATTCACGGAGGGGGGTAAATAATTCACGGAGGGGTCAAATAATTCACGGAGGGGGGTAAACAATTCACGGAGGGGTAAAATAATTCACGGAGGGGGGTAAATAATTCACGGAGGGGTGAAATAATTCACGGAGGGGGGTAAATAATTCACAGAGGGGTAAAATAATTCACGGAGGGGGGTAAACAATTCACGGAGGGGTAAAATAATTCACGGAGGGGTAAAATAATTCACGGAGGGGGGTAAAAAATTCACAGAGGGGTCAAATAATTCACGGAGGGGGGTAAACAATTCACGGAGGGGTAAAATAATTCACGGAGGGGGGTAAACAATTCACGGAGGGGTGAAATAATTCACGGAGGGGGGTAAATAATTCACGGAGGGGTAAAATAATTCACTGAGGGGGGTAAACAATTCACAGAGGGGTGAAATAATTCACGGAGGGGGGTAAACAATTCACGGAGGGGGGTAAATAATTCACGGAGGGGGGTAAACAATTCACGGAGGGGTGAAATAATTCACGGAGAGGGGTAAATAATTCACGGAGGGGTAAAATAATTCACGGAGGGGGGTAAACAATTCACGGAGGGGTGAAATAATTCACGGAGGGGGGTAAACAATTCACGGAGGGGGGTAAACAATTCACGGAGGGGTGAAATAATTCACGGAGGGGGGTAAATAATTCACGGAGGGGTGAAATAATTCACGGAGGGGGGTAAACAATTCACGGAGGGGTCAAATAATTCACGGAGGGGGGTAAATAATTCACGGAGGGGTGAAATAATTCACGGAGGGGTGAAATAATTCACGGAGGGGGGTAAATAATTCACGGAGGGGGGTAAATAATTCACCGAGGGGTAAAATAATTCACGGAGGGGGGTAAATAATTCACGGAGGGGTAAAATAATTCACGGAGGGGGGTAAATAATTCACGGAGGGGTGAAATAATTCACGGAGGGGGGTAAATAATTCACGGAGGGGTAATATAATTCACGGAGGGGGGTAAACAATTCACAGAGGGGTCAATAGTTCACGGAGGGGGGTAAACAATTCACGGAGGGGGGTAAACAATTCACGGAGGGGTAAAATAATTCACGGAGGGGGGTAAACAATTCACGGCGGGGTGAAATAATTCACGGAGGGGGGTAAACGATTCACGGAGGGGGGTAAACAATTCACGGAGGGGTGAAATAATTCACGGAGGGGGGTAAATAATTCACGGAGGGGTGAAATAATTCACGGAGGGGGGTAAACAATTCACGGAGGGGTCAAATAACTCACGGAGGGAGGTAAATAATTCACGGAGGGGTGAAATAATTCACGAAGGGGGGTAAATAATTCACCGAGGGGTAAAATAATTCACGGAGGGGGGTAAATAATTCACGGAGGGGTAAAATAATTCACGGAGGGGGGTAAATAATTCACGGAGGGGTGAAATAATTCACGGAGGGGGGTAAATAATTCACGGAGGGGTAAAATAATTCACGGAGGGGGGTAAACAATTCACAGAGGGGTCAATAGTTCACGGAGGGGGGTAAACAATTCACGGAGGGGGGTAAACAATTCACGGAGGGGTGAAATAATTCACGGAGGGGGGTAAACAATTCACGGAGGTGGGTAAACAATTCACGGAGGGGTAAAATAATTCACGGAGGGGTCAAATAATTCACGGAGGGGTGAAATAATTCACGGAGGGGGGTAAACAATTCACGGAGGGGTCAAATAATTCACGGAGGGGGGTAAATAATTCACGGAGGGGTGAAATAATTCACGGAGGGGGGTAAATAATTCACGGAGGGGTAAAATAATTCACGGAGGGGTGTAAATAATTCACGGAGGGGTAAAAAAATTCACGGAGGGGGGTAAACAATTCACGGAGGGGTGAAATAATTCACGGAGGGGGGTAAATAATTCACGGAGGGGTCAAATAATTCACGGAGGGGGGTAAATAATTCACGGAGGGGTAAAATAATTCACGGAGGGGGGTAAATAATTCACGGAGGGGTAAAATAATTCACGGAGGGGGGTAAATAATTCACGGAGGGGTAAAATAATTCACGGAGGGGGGTAAACAATTCACGGAGGGGTCAATAGTTCACGGAGGGGAGTAAACAATTCACGGAGGGGTAAAATAATTCACGGAGGGGGGTAAACAATTCACGGAGGGGTAAAATAATTCACGGAGGGGGGTAAAAAATTCACGGAGGGGTGAAATAATTCACGGAGGGGGGTAAATAATTCACGGAGGGGTCAAATAATTCACGGATGGGGGTAAATAATTCACGGAGGGGTCAAATAATTCACGGAGGGGGTAAATAATTCACGGAGGGGTCAAATAATTCACGGAGGGGGGTAAACAATTCACGGAGGGGTAAAATAATTCACGGAGGGGGGTAAATAATTCACGGAGGGGTGAAATAATTCACGGAGGGGGGTAAATAATTCACAGAGGGGTAAAATAATTCACGGAGGGGGGTAAACAATTCACGGAGGGGTAAAATAATTCACGGAGGGGTAAAATAATTCACGGAGGGGGGTAAAAAATTCACAGAGGGGTCAAATAATTCACGGAGGGGGGTAAACAATTCACGGAGGGGTAAAATAATTCACGGAGGGGGGTAAACAATTCACGGAGGGGTGAAATAATTCACGGAGGGGGGTAAATAATTCACGGAGGGGTAAAATAATTCACGGAGGGGGGTAAACAATTCACAGAGGGGTGAAATAATTCACGGAGGGGGGTAAACAATTCACGGAGGGGGGTAAATAATTCACGGAGGGGGGTAAACAATTCACGGAGGGGTGAAATAATTCACGGAGAGGGGTAAATAATTCACGGAGGGGTAAAATAATTCACGGAGGGGGGTAAACAATTCACGGAGGGGTGAAATAATTCACGGAGGGGGGTAAACAATTCACGGAGGGGGGTAAACAATTCACGGAGGGGTGAAATAATTCACGGCGGGGGGTAAATAATTCACGGAGGGGTGAAATAATTCACGGAGGGGGGTAAACAATTCACGGAGGGGTCAAATAATTCACGGAGGGGGGTAAATAATTCACGGAGGGGTGAATTAATTCACGAAGGGGGGTAAATAATTCACCGAGGGGTAAAATAATTCACGGAGGGGGGTAAATAATTCACGGAGGGGTAAAATAATTCACGGAGGGGGGTAAGAAATTCACAGAGGGGTCAAATAATTCACGGAGGGGGGTAAATAATTCACGGAGGGGTAAAATAATTTACGGAGGGGGGTAAACAATTCACAGAGGGGTGAAATAATTCACGGAGGGGGGTAAACAATTCACGGAGGGGGGTAAAAAATTCACGGAGGGGGGTAAAAAATTCACGGAGGGGTGAAATAATTCACGGAGGGGGGTAAATAATTCACGGAGGGGTAAAATAATTCACGGAGGGGGGTAAATAATTCACGGAGGGGTGAAATAATTCACGGAGGGGGGTAAACAATTCACGGAGGGGGGTAAACAATTCACGGAGGGGTGAAATAATTCACGGAGGGGGGTAAATAATTCACGGAGGGGTGAAATAATCCACGGAGGGGGGTAAACAATTCACGGAGGGGTCAAATAATTCACGGAGGGGGTTAAATAATTCACGGAGGGGTGAAATAATTCACGAAGGGGGGTAAATAATTCACCGAGGGGTAAAATAATTCACGGAGGGGGGTAAATAATTCACGGAGGGGTAAAATAATTCACGGAGGGGGGTACACAATTCACGGAGGGGTGAAATAATTCACGGAGGGGGGGATATAATTCACGGAGGGGTAAAATAATTCACGGAGGGGTGAAATAATTCACGGAGGGGTGAAATAATTCACGGAGGGGGGTAAATAATTCACCGAGGGGTAAAAGAATTCACGGAGGGGGGTAAATAATTCATGGAGGGGTAAAATAATTCACGGAGGGGGGTAAAAAATTCACGGAGGGGTGAAATAATTCACGGAGGGGGGTAAACAATTCACGGAGGGGTCAAATAATTCACGGAGGGGGGTAAATAATTCACGGAGGGGTGAAATAATTCACGGAGGGGGGTAAATAATTCACGGAGGGGTAAAATAATTCACGGAGGGGGGTAAATAATTCACAGAGGGGTCAAATAATTCACGGAGGGGGGTAAATAATTCACGGAGGGGTCAAATAATTCACGGAGGGGGGTAAATTATTCACGGAGGGGTAAAATAATTCACGGAGGGGGGTAAACAATTCACGGAGGGGTAAAATGATTCACGGAGGGGGGTAAATAATTCACGGAGGGGTGAAATAATTCACGGAGGGGGGTAAATAATTCACAGAGGGGTAAAATAATTCACGGAGGGGGGTAAAGAATTCACGGAGGGGTAAAATAATTCACGGAGGGGTAAAATTATTCACGGAGGGGGGTAAATAATTCACGGAGGGGTAAAATAATTCACGGAGGGGGGTAAACAATTCACGGAGGGGTAAAATAATTCACGGAGGGGGGTAAACAATTCACGGAGGGGTGAAATAATTCACGGAGGGGGGTAAATAATTCACGGAGGGGTAAAATAATTCACGGAGGGGGGTAAACAATTCACAGAGGGGTGAAATAATTCACGGAGGGGGGTAAATAATTCACGGAGGGGGGTAAATAATTCACGGAGGGGGGTAAACAATTCACGGAGGGGTGAAATAATTCACGGAGGGGGGTAAACAATTCACGGAGGGGTGAAATAATTCACGGAGGGGGGTAAACAATTCACGGAGGGGTCAAATAATTCACGGAGGGGTGAAATAATTCACGGAGGGGGGTAAATAATTCACCGAGGGGTAAAATAATTCACGGAGGGGGGTAAATAATTCACGGAGGAGTAAAAAAATTCACGGAGGGGGGTAAACAATTCACGGAGGGGTGAAATAATTCACGGAGGGGGGGATATAATTCACGGAGGGGTAAAACAATTCACGGAGGGGTGAAATAATTCACGGAGGGGTAAAATAATTCACGGAGGGGGGTAAATAATTCTTGGAGGGGTAAAATAATTCACGGAGGGGGGTAAATAATTCACGGAGGGGTAAAATAATTCACGGAGGGGGGTAAATAATTCACGGAGGGGTGAAATAATTCACGGAGAAGGGTAAATAATTCACGGAGGGGTAAAATAATTCACGGAGGGGGGTAAACAATTCACGGAGGGGGAAAATAATTCACGGAGGGGGGTAAACAATTCACGGAGGGGTGAAATAATTCACGGAGGGGGGTAAATAATTCGCGGAGGGGTAAAATAATTCACGGGGGGGGGGGTAAATAATTCACGGAGGGGTAAAATAATTCACGGAGGGGGGTAAACAATTCACGGAGGGGTGAAATAATTCACGGAGGGGGGGATATAATTCACGGAGGGGTAAAATAATTCACGGAGGGGTGAAATAATTCACGGAGGGGTAAAATAATTCACGGAGGGGGGTAAATAATTCACGGAGGGGTAAAATAATTCACGGAGGGGGGTAAACAATTCACGGAGCGGTAAAATGATTCACGGAGGGGGGTAAACAATTCACGGAGGGGTGAAATAATTCACGGAGGGGGGTAAACAATTCACGGAGGGGTCAAAAGATTCAAGGAGGGGGGTAAATAATTCACGGAGGGGTGAAATAATTCACGGAGGGGGGTAAATAATTCACGGAGGGGTAAAATAATTCACGGAGGGGGGTAAATAATTCACGGAGGGGTAAAATAATTCACGGAGGGGGGTAAACAATTCACGGAGGGGTGAAATAATTCACGGAGGGGGGTAAATAATTCATGGAGGGGTCAAATAATTCACGGAGGGGGGTAAATAATTCACGGAGGGGTAAAATAATTCACGGAGGGGGGTAAATAATTCACGGAGGGGTAAAAAAATTCACGGAGGGGGGTAAACAATTCGCGGAGGGGTAAAATAATTCACGGAGGGGGGTAAACAATTCACGGAGGGGTAAAATAATTCGGGGAGGGGGGTAAATAATTCACGGACGGGTGAAATAATTCACGGAGGGGGGTAAAGAATTCACGGAGGGGTAAAATAATTCACGGAGGGGGGTAAACAATTCACGGAGGGGTCAAATAATTCACGGAGGGGGGTAAACAATTCACGGAGGGGTAAAATAATTCACGGAGGGGTAAAATAATTCACGGAGGGGGGTAAAGAATTCACGGAGGGGTAAAATAATTCACGGAGGGGGGTAAACAATTCACGGAGGGGTAAAATAATTCACGGAGGGGGGTAAACAATTCACGGAGGGGTAAAATAATTCACGGAGGGGGGTAAATAATTCACGGAGGGGTGAAATAATTCACGGAGGGGGGTAAATAATTCACGGAGGGGTCAAATAATTCACGGAGGGGGGTAAATAATTCACGGAGGGGTCAAATAATTCACGGAGGGGGGTAAACAATTCACGGAGGGGTAAAATAATTCACGGAGGGGGGTAAATAATTCACGGAGGGGTGAAATAATTCACGGAGGGGGGTAAATAATTCACAGAGGGGTAAAATAATTCACGGAGGGGGGTAAACAATTCACGGAGGGGTAAATAATTCACGGAGGGGTAAAATAATTCACAGAGGGGGGTAAATAATTCACGGAGGGGTAAAATAATTCACGGAGGGGGGTAAACAATTCACGGAGGGGTAAAATAATTCACGGAGGGGGGTAAACAATTCACGGAGGGGTGAAATAATTCACGGAGGGGGGTAAATAATTCATGGAGGGGTCAAATAATTCACGGAGGGGGGTAAATAATTCACGGAGGGGTAAAATAATTCACGGAGGGGGGTAAATAATTCACGGAGGGGTAAAATAATTCACGGAGGGGGGTAAACAATTCACGGAGGGGTAAAATAATTCACGGAGGGGGGTAAACAATTCACGGAGGGGTGAAATAATTCACGGAGGGGGGTAAATAATTCATGGAGGGGTCAAATAATTCACGGAGGGGGGTAAATAATTCACGGAGGGGTAAAATAATTCACGGAGGGGGGTAAATAATTCACGGAGGGGTAAAAAATTCACGGAGGGGGGTAAACAATTCACGGAGGGGTAAAATAATTCACGGAGGGGGGTAAATACTTCACGGAGGGGTAAAATAATTCACGGAGGGGGGTAAATAATTCACGGACGGGTGAAATAATTCACGGAGGGGGGTAAACAATTCACGGAGGGGTAAAACAATTCACGGAGGGGGGTAAATACTTCACGGAGGGGTAAAATAATTCACGGAGGGGTAAAATAATTCACGGAGGGGGGTAAAGAATTCACGGAGGGGTAAAATAATTCACGGAGGGGGGTAAATAATTCACGGAGGGGTAAAATAATTCACGGAGGGGGGTAAACAATTCACGGAGGGGTCAAATAATCCACGGAGGGGGGTAAACAATTCACGGAGGGGTAAAATAATTCACGGAGGGGGGCAAATAATTCACGGAGGGGTGAAATAATTCACGGAGGGGGGTAAATAATTCACGGAGGGGTCAAATAATTCACGGAGGGGGGTAAATAATTCACGGAGGGGTCAAATAATTCACGGAGGGGGGTAAACAATTCACGGAGGGGTAAAATAATTCACGGAGGGGGGTAAATAATTCACGGAGGGGTGAAATAATTCACGGAGGGGGGTAAATAATTCACAGAGGGGTAAAATAATTCACGGAGGGGGGTAAACAATTCACGGAGGGGTAAAATAATTCACGGAGGGGTAAAATAATTCACGGAGGGGGGTAAATAATTCACGGAGGGGTAAAATAATTCACGGAGGGGGGTAAACAATTCACGGAGGGGTAAAATAATTCACGGAGGGGGGTAAACAATTCACGGA
Source organism: Eutreptiella sp. 'Long Island Sound 2002' (assembly GCA_964036045.1). Taxonomy (NCBI): domain Eukaryota; phylum Euglenozoa; class Euglenophyceae; order Eutreptiales; family Eutreptiaceae; genus Eutreptiella; species Eutreptiella sp. 'Long Island Sound 2002'. Next base: position 71,377,578 of record OZ038380.1, on the reverse strand, counting down.
GGGGTGAAATAATTCAGGGAGGGGGGTAAATAATTCACGGAGGGGTAAAATAATTCACGGAGGGGGGTAAACAATTCACAGAGGGGTGAAATAATTCACGGAGGGGGGTAAACAATTCACGGAGGGGTGAAATAATTCACGGAGGGGGGTAAGAAATTCACGGAGGGGAGAAATAATTCACGGAGGGGGGTAAACAATTCACGGAGGGGTAAAATAATTCACGGAGGGGGGTAAATACTTCACGGAGGGGTCAAATAATTCACGGAGGGGTAAAATAATTCACGGAGGGGGGTAAATAATTCACGGAGGGGTAAAATAATTCACGGAGGGGGGTAAACAATTCACGGAGGGGTAAAATAATTCACGGAGGGGGGTAAATAATTCACGGAGGGGTAAAAAAATTCACGGAGGGGGGTAAATAATTCACGGAGGGGTGAGATAATTCACGGAGGGGGGTAAATAATTCACGGAGGGGTAAAATAATTCACGGAGGGGGGTAAACAATTCACGGAGGGGTCAAATAATTCACGGAGGGGGGTAAACAATTCACGGAGGGGTAAAATAATTCACGGAGGGGGGTAAACAATTCACGGAGGGGTAAAAAAATTCACGGAGGGGGGTAAATACTTCACGGAGGGGTAAAATAATTCACGGAGGGGTAAAATAATTCACGGAGGGGGGTAAATAATTCACGGAGGGGTAAAATAATTCACGGAGGGGGGTAAATAATTCACGGAGGGGTAAAATAATTCACGGAGGGGGGTAAATAATTCACGGAGGGGTCAAATAATTCACGGAGGGGGGTAAACAATTCACGGAGGGGTAAAATAATTCACAGAGGGGGGTAAACAATTCACGGAGGGGTAAAATAATTCACGGAGGGGGGTAAATAATTCACAGAGGGGTCAAATAATTCACGGAGGGGGGTAAATAATTCACGGAGGGGTCAAATAATTCACGGAGGGGGGTAAATAATTCACGGAGGGGTTAAATAATTCACGGAGGGGGGTAAACAATTCACGGAGGGGTAAAATAATTCACGGAGGGGTAAAATAATTCACGGAGGGGGGTAAATAATTCACGGAGGGGTGAAATAATTCACGGAGGGGGGTAAACAATTCACGGAGGGGTAAAATAATTCACGGAGGGGGGTAAACAATTCACAGAGGGGTGAAATAATTCAGGGAGGGGGGTAAATAATTCACGGAGGGGTAAAAAAATTCACGGAGGGGGGTAAACAATTCACAGAGGGGTGAAATAATTCACGGAGGGGGGTAAATAATTCACGGAGGGGTGAAATAATTCACGGAGGGGGGTAAGAAATTCACGGAGGGGAGAAATAATTCACGGAGGGGGGTAAACAATTCACGGAGGGGTAAAATAATTCACGGAGGGGGGTAAATACTTCACGGAGGGGTCAAATAATTCACGGAGGGGTAAAATAATTCACGGAGGGGGGTAAATAATTCACGGAGGGGTAAAATAATTCACGGAGGGGGGTAAACAATTCACGGAGGGGTAAAATAATTCACGGAGGGGGGTAAATAATTCACGGAGGGGTGAGATAATTCACGGAGGGGGGTAAATAATTCACGGAGGGGTAAAATAATTCACGGAGGGGGGTAAACAATTCACGGAGGGGTAAAAGAATTCACGGAGGGGGGTAAACAATTCACGGAGGGGTAAAAAAATTCACGGAGGGGGGTAAATACATCACGGAGGGGTAAAATAATTCACGGAGGGGTAAAATAATTCACGGAGGGGGGTAAATAATTCACGGAGGGGTAAAATAATTCACGGAGGGGGGTAAATAATTCACGGAGGGGTAAAATAATTCACGGAGGGGGGTAAACAATTCACGGAGGGGTCAAATAATTCACGGAGGGGGGTAAACAATTCACGGAGGGGTAAAATAATTCACAGAGGGGGGTAAACAATTCACGGAGGGGTAAAATAATTCACGGAGGGGGGTAAATAATTCACAGAGGGGTCAACTAATTCACGGAGGGGGGTAAATAATTCACGGAGGGGTCAAATAATTCACGGAGGGGGGTAAATAATTCACGGAGGGGTAAAATAATTCACGGAGGGGGGTAAACAATTCACGGAGGGGTAAAATAATTCACGGAGGGGGGTAAATAATTCACGGAGGGATGAAATAATTCACGGAGGGGGGTAAATAATTCACGGAGGGGTGAGATAATTCACGGAGGGGGGTAAATAATTCACGGAGGGGTAAAATAATTCACGGAGGGGGGTAAACAATTCACGGAGGGGTCAAATAATTCACGGAGGGGGGTAAACAATTCACGGAGGGGTAAAATAATTCACGGAGGGGGGTAAACAATTCACGGAGGGGTAAAAAAATTCACGGAGAGGGGTAAATACTTCACGGAGGGGTAAAATAATTCACGGAGGGGTAAAATAATTCACGGAGGGGGGTAAATAATTCACGGAGGGGTAAAATAATTCACGGAGGGGGGTAAATAATTCACGGAGGGGTAAAATAATTCACGGAGGGGGGTAAACAATTCACGGAGGGGTCAAATAATTCACGGAGGGGGGTAAACAATTCACGGAGGGGTAAAATAATTCACAGAGGGGGGTAAACAATTCACGGAGGGGTAAAATAATTCACGGAGGGGGGTAAATAATTCACAGAGGGGTCAAATAATTCACGGAGGGGGGTAAATAATTCACGGAGGGGTCAAATAATTCACGGAGGGGGGTAAATAATTCACGGAGGGGTCAAATAATTCACGGAGGGGGGTAAACAATTCACGGAGGGGTAAAATAAGTCACGGAGGGGTAAAATAATTCACGGAGGGGGGTAAATAATTCACGGAGGGGTGAAATAATTCACGGAGGGGGGTAAACAATTCACGGAGGGGTAAAATAATTCACGGAGGGGGGTAAACAATTCACGGAGGGGTGAAAGAATTCAGGGAGGGGGGTAAATAATTCACGGAGGGGTAAAATAATTCACGGAGGGGGGTAAACAATTCACAGAGGGGTGAAATAATTCACGGAGGGGGGTAAACAATTCACGGAGGGGTGAAATAATTCACGGAGGGGGGTAAGAAATTCACGGAGGGGAGAAATAATTCACGGAGGGGGGTAAACAATTCACGGAGGGGTAAAATAATTCACGGAGGGGGGTAAATACTTCACGGAGGGGTCAAATAATTCACGGAGGGGTAAAATAATTCACGGAGGGGGGTAAATAATTCACGGAGGGGTAAAATAATTCACGGAGGGGGGTAAACAATTCACGGAGGGGTAAAATAATTCACAGAGGGGGGTAAACAATTCACGGAGGGGTAAAATAATTCACGGAGGGGGGTAAATAATTCACAGAGGGGTCAAATAATTCACGGAGGGGGGTAAATAATTCACGGAGGGGTCAAATAATTCACGGAGGGGGGTAAATAATTCACGGAGGGGTCAAATAATTCACGGAGGGGGGTAAACAATTCACGGAGGGGTAACATAATTCACGGAGGGGTAAAATAATTCACGGAGGGGGGTAAATAATTCACGGAGGGGTGAAATAATTCACGGAGGGGGGTAAACAATTCACGGAGGGGTAAAATAATTCACGGAGGGGGGTAAACAATTCACGGAGGGGTGAAATAATTCACAGAGGGGGGTAAATAATTCACGGAGGGGTAAAATAATTCACGGAGGGGGGTAAACAATTCACAGAGGGGTGAAATAATTCACGGAGGGGGGTAAACAATTCACGGAGGGGTGAAATAATTCACGGGGGGGGTAAGAAATTCACGGAGGGGAGAAATAATTCACGGAGGGGGGTAAACAATTCACGGAGGGGTAAAATAATTCACGGAGGGGGGTAAATAATTCACGGAGGGGTGAGATAATTCACGGAGGGGGGTACCTAATTCACGGAGGGGTAAAATAATTCACGGAGGGGGGTAAACAATTCACGGAGGGGTAAAATAATTCACGGAGGGGGGTAAACAATTCACGGAGGGGTAAAAAAATTCACGGAGGGGGGTAAATACATCACGGAGGGGTAAAATAATTCACGGAGGGGTAAAATAATTCACGGAGGGGGGTAAATAATTCACGGAGGGGTAAAATAATTCACGGAGGGGGGTAAATAATTCACGGAGGGGTAAAATAATTCACGGAGGGGGGTAAACAATTCACGGAGGGGTCAAATAATTCACGGAGGGGGGTAAACAATTCACGGAGGGGTAAAATAATTCACAGAGGGGGGTAAACAATTCACGGAGGGGTAAAATAATTCACGGAGGGGGTAAATAATTCACAGAGGGGTCAACTAATTCACGGAGGGGGGTAAATAATTCACGGAGGGGTCAAATAATTCACGGAGGGGGGTAAATAATTCACGGAGGGGTAAAATAATTCACGGAGGGGGGTAAACAATTCACGGAGGGGTAAAATAATTCACGGAGGGGGGTAAATAATTCACGGAGGGATGAAATAATTCACGGAGGGGGGTAAATAATTCACAGAGGGGTAAAATAATTCACGGGGGGGGGTAAACAATTCACGGAGGGGTAAAATAATTCATGGAGGGGTAAAAAAATTCACGGAGGGGGGTAAATAATTCACGGAGGGGTAAAATAATTCACGGAGGGGGGTAAACAATTCACGGAGGGGTAAAATAATTCACGGAGGGGGGTAAACAATTCACGGAGGGGTGAAATAATTCACGGAGGGGGGTAAATAATTCACGGAGGGGTAAAATAATTCACGGAGGGGGGTAAACAATTCACAGAGGGGTGAAATAATTCACGGAGGGGGGTAAACATTTCACGGAGGGGGGTAAATAATTCACGGAGGGGGGTAAACAATTCACGGAGGGGTGAAATAATTCACGGAGGGGGGTAAAAGATTCACGGAGGGGTGAAATAATTCACGGAGGGGGGTAAATAATTCACGGAGGGCTAAAATAATTCACGGAGGGGGGTAAACAATTCACGGAGGAGTAAAAAAATTCACGGAGGGGGGTAAACAATTCACGGAGGGGTGAAATAATTCACGGAGGGGGGGATATAATTCACGGAGGAGTAAAATAATTCACGGAGGGGTGAAAAAATTCACGGAGGGGTAAAATAATTCACGGAGGGGGGTAAATAATTCACGGAGGGGTAAAATAATTCACGGAGGGGGGTAAACAATTCACGGAGGGGTAAAATAATTCACGGAGGGGGGTAAATAATTCACGGAGGGGTGAAATAATTCACCGAGGGGGGTAAATAATTCACGGAGGGGTGAAATAATTCACAGAGGGGGGTAAACAATTCACGGAGGGGTAAAATAATTCACGGAGGGGGGTAAACAATTCACGGAGGGGTGAAATAATTCACGGAGGGGGGTAAATAATTCACGGAGGGGTAAAATAATTCACGGAGGGGGGTAAATAATTCACGGAGGGGTAAAATAATTCACGGAGGGGGGTAAACAATTCACGGAGGGGTGAAATAATTCACGGAGGGGGGGATATAATTCACGGAGGGGTAAAATAATTCACGGAGGGGTGAAATAATTCACAGAGGGGTAAAATAATTCACGGAGGGGGGTAAACAATTCACGGAGGGGTAAAATAATTCACGGAGGGGGGTAAAAAATTCACGGAGGGGTGAAATGATTCACGGAGGGGGGTAAATAATTCACGGAGGGGTAAAATAATTCACGGAGGGGGGTAAATAATTCACGGAGGGGTAAAATAATTCACGGAGGGGGGTAAACAATTCACGGAGGGGTGAAATAATTCACGGAGGGGGGTAAATAATTCACGGAGGGGTGAAATAATTCACGGAGGGGGGTGAATAATTCACGGAGGGGTAAAATAATTCACGGAGGGGGGTAAATAATTCACGGAGGGGTAAAATAATTCACGGAGGGGGGTAAACAATTCACGGAGGGGTAAAATAATTCACGGAGGGGGGTAAATAATTCACGGAGGGGTAAAATAATTCACGGAGGGGGGTAAATAATTCACGGAGGGGTGAAATAATTCACGGAGGGGGGTCAATAATTCACGGAGGGGTAAAATAATTCACGGAGGGGGGTAAACAATTCACGGAGGGGTCAAATAATTCAGGGAGGGGGGTAAACAATTCACGGAGGGGTAAAATAATTCACGGAGGGGGGTACACAATTCACCGAGGGGTAAAATAATTCACGGAGGGGGGTAAATACTTCACGGAGGGGTAAAATAATTCACGGAGGGGGGTAAATAATTCACGGAGGGGTCAAATAATTCACGGAGGGGGGTGAACAATTCACGGAGGGGTAAAATAATTCACGGAGGGGGGTAAATAATTCACGGAGGGGTGAAATAATTCACGGAGGGGGGTAAATAATTCACGCAGGGGTAAAATAATTCACGGAGGGGGGTAAACAATTCACGGAGGGGTAAAATAACTCACTGAGGGGGGTAAATAATTCACGGAGGGGTAAAATAATTCACGGAGGGGGGTAAATAATTCACGGAGGGGTCAAATAATTCACGGAGGGGGGTAAACAATTCACGGAGAGGTAAAATAATTCACGGAGGGGGGTAAACAATTCACGGAGGGGTAAAATAATTCACGGAGGGGGGTAAACAATTCACGGAGGGGTCAAATAATTCACGGAGGGGGGTAAATAAATCACGGAGGGGTAAAATAATTCACGGAGGGGGGTAAATAATTCACGGAGGGGTAAAATAATTCACGGAGGGGGGTAAATCATTCACGGAGGGGTAAAAAAATTCACGGAGGGGGGTAAATAATTCACGGAGGGGTAAAATAATTCACGGAGGGGGGTAAATAATTCACGGAGGGGTGAAATAATTCACGGAGGGGGGTAAATAATTCACGCAGGGGTAAAATAATTCACGGAGGGGGGTAAATAATTCACGAAGGGGTAAAATAATTCACGGAGGGGGGTAAACAATTCACGGAGGGGTAAAATAATTCACGGAGGGGGGTAAATAATTCACGGAGGGGTCAAATAATTCACGGAGGGGGGTAAATAATTCACGGAGGGGTGAAATAATTCACCGAGGGGGGTAAATAATTCACGGAGGGGTGAAATAATTCACGGAGGGGGGTAAACAATTCACGGAGGGGTAAAATAATTCACGGAGGGGGGTAAACAATTCACGGAGGGGTGAAATAATTCACGGAGGGGGGTAAATAATTCACGGAGGGGTAAAATAATTCACGGAGGGGGGTAAATAATTCACGGAGGGGTAAAATAATTCACGGAGGGGGGTAAACAATTCACGGAGGGGTGAAATAATTCACGGAGGGGGGGATATAATTTACGGAGGGGTAAAATAATTCAAGGAGGGGTGAAATAATTCACAGAGGGGTAAAATAATTCACGGAGGGGGGTAAATAATTCACGGAGGGGTAAAATAATTCACGGAGGGGGGTAAACAATTCACGGAGGGGTAAAATAATTCACGGAGGGGGGTAAATAATTCACGAAGGGGTGAAATAAATCACGGAGGGGGGTAAACAATTCACGGAGGGGTCAAATAATTCACGGAGGGGGGTAAATAATTCACGGAGGGGTGAAATGATTCACGGAGGGGGGTAAATAATTCACGGAGGGGTAAAATAATTCACGGAGGGGGGTAAATAATTCACGGAGGGGTAAAATAATTCACGGAGGGGGGTAAACAATTCACGGAGGGGTGAAATAATTCACGGAGGGGGGTAAACAATTCACGGAGGGGTCAAATAATTCACGGAGGGGGGTAAATAATTCACGGAGGGGTAAAATAATTCACGGAGGGGGGTAAATAATTCACGGAGGGGTAAAATAATTCACGGAGGGGGGTAAACAATTCACGGAGGGGTAAAACAATTCACGGAGGGGGTAAAGAATTCACGGAGGGGTAAAATAATTCACGGAGGGGGGTAAATAATCCACGGAGGGGTGAAATAATTCACGGAGGGGGGTAAATAATTCACGGAGGGGTAAAATAATTCACGGAGGGGGGTAAACAATTCACGGAGGGGTCAAATAATTCAGGGAGGGGGGTAAACAATTCACGGAGGGGTAAAATAATTCACGGAGGGGGGTACACAATTCACGGAGGGGTAAAATAATTCACGGAGGGGGGTAAATAATTCACGGAGGGGTGAAATAATTCACGGAGGGGGGTAAATAATTCACGGAGGGGTAAAATAATTCACGGAGGGGGGTGAACAATTCACGGAGGGGTAAAATAATTCACGGAGGGGGGTAAATAATTCACGGAGGGGTGAAATAATTCACGGAGGGGGGTAAATAATTCACGGAGGGGTAAAATAATTCACGGAGGGGGGTAAACAATTCACGGAGGGGTAAAATAACTCACGGAGGGGGGTAAATAATTCACGGAGGGGTAAAATAATTCACGGAGGGGGGTAAATAATTCACGGAGGGGTCAAATAATTCACGGAGGGGGGTAAATAATTCACGGAGGGGTGAAAAAATTCACGGAGGGGGGTAAACAATTCACGGAGGGGTAAAATAATTCACGGAGAGGGGTAAATAATTCACAGAGAGGTAAAATAATTCACGGAGGGGGGTAAATAATTCACGGAGGGGTGAAATAATTCACGGAGGGGGGTAAACAATTCACGGAGGGGTAAATTAATTCACGGAGGGGGGTAAATAATTCACGGAGGGGTAAAATAATTCACGGAGGGGGGTAAATAATTCACGGAGGGGTGTAAAAATTTTCACGGAGGGGGGTAAACAATTCACGGAGGGGTCAAATAATTCACGGAGGGGGGTAAATAAATCACGGAGGGGTAAAATAATTCACGGAGGGGGGTAAATAATTCACGGAGGGGTAAAATAATTCACGGAGGGGGGTAAATGATTCACGGAGGGGTAAAAAAATTCACGGAGGGGGGTAAATAATTCACGGAGGGGTAAAATAATTCACGGAGGGGGGTAAATAATTCACGGAGGGGTGAAATAATTCACGGAGGGGGGTAAATAATTCACGGAGGGGTAAAATAATTCACGGAGGGGGGTAAATAATTCACGAAGGGGTAAAATAATTCACGGAGGGGGGTAAACAATTCACGGAGGGGTAAAATAATTCACGGAGGGGGGTAAACAATTCACGGAGGGGTGAAATAATTCACGGAGGGGGGTAAATAATTCACGGAGGGGTCAAATAATTCACGGAGGGGGGTAAATAATTCACGGAGGGGTAAAATAATTCACGGAGGGGGGTAAACAATTCACGGAGGGGTCAAATAATTCACGGAGGGGGGTAAATAATTCACGGAGGGGTAAAATAATTCACGGAGGGGGGTAAATAATTCACGGAGGGGTGAAAAAATTCACGGAGGGGGGTAAACAATTCACGGAGGGGTCAAAAAATTCACGGAGGGGGGTAAATAATTCACGGAGGGGTGAAATAATTCACCGAGGGGGGTAAACAATTCACAGAGGGGTAAAATAATTCACGGAGAGGGGTAAATAATTCACAGAGAGGTAAAATAATTCACGGAGGGGGGTAAATAATTCACGGAGGGGTGAAATAATTCACGGAGGGGGGTAAACAATTCACGGAGGGGTAAATTAATTCACGGAGGGGGGTAAATAATTCACGGAGGGGTAAAATAATTCACGGAGGGGGGTAAATAATTCACGGAGGGGTGTAAAAATTTTCACGGGGGGGGGTAAACAATTCACGGAGGGGTCAAATAATTCACGGAGGGGGGTAAATAAATCACGGAGGGGTAAAATAATTCACGGAGGGGGGTAAATAATTCACGGAGGGGTAAAATAATTCACGGAGGGGGGTAAATGATTCACGGAGGGGTAAAAAAATTCACGGAGGGGGGTAAATAATTCACGGAGGGGTAAAATAATTCACGGAGGGGGGTAAATAATTCACGGAGGGGTGAAATAATTCACGGAGGGGGGTAAATAATTCACGGAGGGGTAAAATAATTCACGGAGGGGGGTAAATAATTCACGAAGGGGTAAAATAATTCACGGAGGGGGGTAAACAATTCACGGAGGGGTAAAATAATTCACGGAGGGGGGTAAACAATTCACGGAGGGGTAAAATAATTCACGGAGGGGGGTAAATAATTCACGGAGGGGTCAAATAATTCACGGAGGGGGGTAAATAATTCACGGAGGGGTAAAATAATTCACGGAGGGGGGTAAACAATTCACGGAGGGGTCAAATAATTCACGGAGGGGGGTAAATAATTCACGGAGGGGTAAAATAATTCACGGAGGGGGGTAAATAATTCACGGAGGGGTGAAAAAATTCACGGAGGGGGGTAAACAATTCACGGAGGGGTCAAAAAATTCACGGAGGGGGGTAAATAATTCACGGAGGGGTGAAATAATTCACCGAGGGGGGTAAATAATTTACGGAGGGGTAAAATAATTCACGGAGGGGGGTAAATATTTCACGGAGGGGTAAAATAATTCACGGAGGGGTAAAATAATTCACGGAGGGGGGTAAATAATTCACGAAGGGGTGAAATAAATCACGGAGGGGGGTAAACAATTCACGGAGGGGTCAAATAATTCACGGAGGGGGGTAAAAAATTCACGGAGGGGTGAAATGATTCACGGAGGGGGGTAAATAATTCACGGAGGGGTAAAATAATTCACGGAGGGGGGTAAATAATTCACGGAGGGGTAAAATAATTCACGGAGGGGGGTAAACAATTCACGGAGGGGTGAAATAATTCACGGAGGGGGGTAAACAATTCACGGAGGGGTCAAATAATTCACGGAGGGGGGTAAATAATTCACGGAGGGGTAAAATAATTCACGGAGGGGGGTAAATAATTCACGGAGGGGTAAAAAAATTCACGGAGGGGGGTAAACAATTCACGGAGGGGTAAAATAATTCACGGAGGGGGGTAAATAATTCACGGAGGGGTAAAATAATTCACGGAGGGGGGTAAATAATCCACGGAGGGGTGAAATAATTCACGGAGGGGGGTAAATAATTCACGGAGGGGTAAAATAATTCACGGAGGGGGGTAAATGATTCACGGAGGGGTCAAATAATTCACGGAGGGGGGTAAACAATTCACGGAGGGGTAAAATAATTCACGGAGGGGGGTACACAATTCACGGAGGGGTAAAATAATTCACGGAGGGGGGTAAATAATTCACGGAGGGGTCAAATAATTCACGGAGGGGGGTGAACAATTCACGGAGGGGTAAAATAATTCACGGAGGGGGGTAAATAATTCACGGAGGGGTGAAATAATTCACGGAGGGGGGTCAATAATTCACGGAGGGGTGAAATAATTCACGGAGGGGGGTAAACAATTCACGGAGGGGTAAAATAATTCACGGAGAGGGGTAAATAATTCACAGAGAGGTAAAATAATTCACGGAGGGGGGTAAATAATTCACGGAGGGGTGAAATAATTCACGGAGGGGGGTAAACAATTCACGGAGGGGTAAAATAATTCACGGAGGGGGGTAAATAATTCACGGAGGGGTAAAATAATTCACGGAGGGGGGTAAATAATTCACGGAGGGGTGTAAAAATTTTCACGGAGGGGGGTAAACAATTCACGGAGGGGTCAAATAATTCACGGAGGGGGGTAAATAAATCACGGAGGGGTAAAATAATTCACGGAGGGGGGTAAATAATTCACGGAGGGGTAAAATAATTCACGGAGGGGGGTAAATGATTCACGGAGGGGTAAAAAAATTCACGGAGGGGGGTAAATAATTCACGGAGGGGTAAAATAATTCACGGAGGGGGGTAAATAATTCACGGAGGGGTCAAATAATTCACGGAGGGGGGTAAATAATTCACGGAGGGGTGAAATAATTCACGGAGGGGGGTAAACAATTCACGGAGGGGTAAAATAATTCACGGAGAGGGGTAAATAATTCACAGAGAGGTAAAATAATTCACGGAGGGGGGTAAATAATTCACGGAGGGGTGAAATAATTCACGGAGGGGGGTAAACAATTCACGGAGGGGTAAAATAATTCACGGAGGGGGGTAAATAATTCACGGAGGGGTAAAATAATTCACGGAGGGGGTAAATAATTCACGGAGGGGTGTAAAAATTTTCACGGAGGGGGGTAAACAATTCACGGAGGGGTCAAATAATTCACGGAGGGGGGTAAATAAATCAGGGAGGGGTAAAATAATTCACGGAGGGGGGTAAATAATTCACGGAGGGGTAAAATAATTCACGGAGGGGGGTAAATGATTCACGGAGGGGTAAAAAAATTCACGGAGGGGGGTAAATAATTCACGGAGGGGTAAAATAATTCACGGAGGGGGGTAAATAATTCACGCAGGGGTGAAATAATTCACGGAGGGGGGTAAATAATTCACGGAGGGGTAAAATAATTCACGGAGGGGGGTAAATAATTCACGAAGGGGTAAAATAATTCACGGAGGGGGGTAAATAATTCACGGAGGGGTAAAATAATTCACGGAGGGGGGTAAACAATTCACGGAGGGGTAAAATAATTCACGGAGGGGGGTAAATAATTCACGGAGGGGTCAAATAATTCACGGAGGGGGGTAAATAATTCACGGAGGGGTAAAATAATTCACGGAGGGGGGTAAACAATTCACGGAGGGGTCAAATAATTCACGGAGGGGGGTAAATAATTCACGGAGGGGTGAAATCGTTCACGGAGGGGGGTAAATAATTCACGGAGGGGTAAAATAATTCACGGAGGGGGGTAAATAATTCACGGAGGGGTCAAATAATTCACGGAGGGGGGTAAATAATTCACGGAGGGGTGAAATAATTCACGGAGGGGGGTAAACAATTCACGGAGGGGTCAAATAATTCACGGAGGGGGGTAAATAATTCACGGAGGGGTAAAAAAATTCACGGAGGGGGGTAAATAATTCACGGAGGGGTAAAATAATTCACGGAGGGGGGTAAATAATTCACGGAGGGGTGAAATAATTCACGGAGGGGGGTAAATAATTCACGGAGGGGTAAAATAATTCACGGAGGGGGGTAAATAATTCACGGAGGGGTGAAAAAATTCACGGAGGGGGGTAAACAATTCACGGAGGGGTCAAAAAATTCACGGAGGGGGGTAAATAATTCACGGAGGGGTGAAATAATTCACGGAGGGGGGTAAATAATTTACGGAGGGGTAAAATAATTCACGGAGGGGGGTAAATAATTCACGGAGGGGTAAAATAATTCACGGAGGGGGGTAAACAATTCACGGAGGGGTGAAATACTTCACGGAGGGAGCCAAAACAATTCACGGAGGCGTCAAATAATTCACGGAGGGGGGAAAAACAATTCACGGAGGGGTAAAATAATTCACGGAGGGCGGTAAATAATTCACAGAGGGGTCAAATAATTCACGGAGGGGGGTAAACTATTCACGGAGGGGTAAAATAATTCACGGAGGGGTGAAATAATTCACAGAGGGGTCAAATAATTCACGGAGGGGGGTAAATAATTCACGGAGGGGTAAAATAATTCACGGAGGGGTAAAATAATTCACGGAGGGGGGTAAATAATTCACAGAGGAGTCAAATAATTCACGGAGGGGGGTAAATAATTCACGGAGGGGTAAAATAATTCACAGAGGGGTAAAATAATTCACGGAGGGGGGTAAACAATTCACGGAGGGGTGAAATAATTCACGGAGGGGGGTAAACAATTCACGGAGGGGTGAAATAATTCACGGAGGGGGGTAAATAATTTACGGAGGGGTGAAATAATTCACGGAGGGGTCAAATAATTCACGGAGGGGTGAAATAATTCACGGAGGGGGGTAAATAATTCACGGAGGGGTAAAATAATTCACGGAGGGGGGTAAATAATTCACGGAGGGGTCAAATAATTCACGGAGGGGGGTAAACAATTCACGGAGGGGTCAAATAATTCACGGAGGGGGGTAAACAATTCACGGAGGGGTAAAATAATTCACGGAGGGGGGTAAATAATTCACGGAGGGGTGAAATAATTCACGGAGGGGGGTAAACAATTCACGGAGGGGTAAAATAATTCACGGAGGGGGGTAAACAATTCACAGAGGGGTAAAATAATTCACGGAGGGCAGTAAATAATTCACGGAGGGGTAAAATAATTCACGGAGGGGTAAAATAATTCACGGAGGGGGTAAATAATTCACAGAGGGGTCAAATAATTCACGGAGGGGGGTAAACAATTCACGGAGGGGTGAAATAATTCACGGAGGGGGGTAAACAATTCACGGAGGGGTGAAATAATTCACGGAGGGGGGTAAATAATTCACGGAGGGGTGAAATAATTTACGGAGGGGTCAAATAATTCACGGAGGGGTGAAATAATTCACGGAGGGGGGTAAATAATTCACGGAGGGGTAAAATAATTCACGGAGGGGGGTAAACAATTCACGGAGGGGTCAAATAATTCACGGAGGGGGGTAAACAATTCACGGAGGGGTCAACTAATTCACGGAGGGGGGTAAACAATTCACGGAGGGGTAAAATAATTCACGGAGGGGGGTAAATAATTCACGGAGGGGTCAAATAATTCCCGGAGGGGGGTAAATAATTCACGGAGGGGTAAAATAATTCACGGAGGGGGGGATATAATTCACGGAGGGGTAAAATAATTCACGGAGGGGGGTAAACAATTCACGGAGGGGTAAAATAATTCCCGGAGGGGGTAAATAATTCACGGAGGGGTAAAATAATTCACGGAGGGGGGTAAACAATTCACGGAGGGGTGAAATAATTCACGGAGGGGGGGATATAATTCACGGAGGGGTAAAATAATTCACGGAGGGGGGTAAACAATTCACGGAGGGGTAAAATAATTCACGGAGGGGGGTAAATAATTCACGGAGGGGTAAAATAATTCACGGAGGGGGGTAAATAATTCACGGAGGGGTCAAATAATTCACGGAGGGGGGTAAACAATTCACGGAGGGGTAAAATAATTCACGGAGGGGGGTAAATAATTCACGGAGGGGGGTAAATAATTCACGGAGGGGTGAAATAATTCACGGAGGGGGGTAAACAATTCACGGAGGGGTGAAATAATTCACGGAGGGGTAAAATAATTCACGGAGGGGGGTAAATAATTCACGGAGGGGTCAAATAATTCACGGAGGGGGGTAAACAATTCACGGAGGGGTAAAATAATTCACGGAGGGGGGTAAACAATTCACGGAGGGGTAAAATAATTCACGGAGGGGGGTAAATAATTCACGGAGGGGTCAAATAATTCCCGGAGGGGGGTAAATAATTCACGGAGGGGTAAAATAATTCACGGAGGGGGGTAAACAATTCACGGAGGGGTAAAATAATTCACGGAGGGGGGTAAACAATTCACGGAGGGGTAAAATAATTCACGGAGGGGGGTAAATAATTCACGGAGGGGTCAAATAATTCCCGGAGGGGGGTAAATAATTCACGGAGGGGTAAAATAATTCACGGAGGGGGGTAAACAATTCACGGAGGGGTGAAATAATTCACGGAGGGGGGGATATAATTCACGGAGGGGTAAAATAATTCACGGAGGGGGGTAAACAATTCACGGAGGGGTAAAATAATTCACGGAGGGGGTAAATAATTCACAGAGGGGTAAAATAATTCACGGAGGGGGGTAAACAATTCACGGAGGGGTCAAATAATTCACGGAGGGGGGTAAACAATTCACGGAGGGGTAAAATAATTCACGGAGGGGGGTAAATAATTCACGGAGGGGTCAAATAATTCACGGAGGGGGGTAAACAATTCACGGAGGGGTCAACTAATTCACGGAGGGGGGTAAACAATTCACGGAGGGGTAAAATAATTCACGGAGGGGGGTAAATAATTCACGGAGGGGTCAAATAATTCCCGGAGGGGGGTAAATAATTCACGGAGGGGTAAAATAATTCACGGAGGGGGGGATATAATTCACGGAGGGGTAAAATAATTCACGGAGGGGGGTAAACAATTCACGGAGGGGTAAAATAATTCCCGGAGGGGGTAAATAATTCACGGAGGGGTAAAATAATTCACGGAGGGGGGTAAACAATTCACGGAGGGGTGAAATAATTCACGGAGGGGGGTAAATAATTCACGGAGGGGTCAAATAATTCCCGGAGGGGGGGATATAATTCACGGAGGGGTAAAATAATTCACGGAGGGGGGTAAACAATTCACGGAGGGGTAAAATAATTCACGGAGGGGGGTAAATAATTCACGGAGGGGTAAAATAATTCACGGAGGGGGGTAAACAATTCACGGAGGGGTCAAATAATTCACGGAGGGGGGTAAACAATTCACGGAGGGGTAAAATAATTCACGGAGGGGGGTAAATAATTCACGGAGGGGGGTAAATAATTCACGGAGGGGTGAAATAATTCACGGAGGGGGGTAAACAATTCACGGAGGGGTGAAATAATTCACGGAGGGGTAAAATAATTCACGGAGGGGGGTAAATAATTCACGGAGGAATCAAATAATTCACGGAGGGGGGTAAACAATTCACGGAGGGGTAAAAAAATTTACGGAGGGGGGTAAACAATTCACGGAGGGGTAAAATAATTCACGGAGGGGGGTAAATAATTCACGGAGGGGTCAAATAATTCCCGGAGGGGGGTAAATAATTCACGGAGGGGTAAAATAATTCACGGAGGGGGGTAAACAATTCACGGAGGGGTAAAATAATTCACGGAGGGGGGTAAACAATTCACGGAGGGGTAAAATAATTCACGGAGGGGGGTAAATAATTCACGGAGGGGTCAAATAATTCCCGGAGGGGGGTAAATAATTCACGGAGGGGTAAAATAATTCACGGAGGGGGGTAAACAATTCACGGAGGGGTGAAATAATTCACGGAGGGGGGGATATAATTCACGGAGGGGTAAAATAATTCACGGAGGGGGGTAAACAATTCACGGAGGGGTAAAATAATTCACGGAGGGGGTAAATAATTCACAGAGGGGTAAAATAATTCACGGAGGGGGGTAAACAATTCACGGAGGGGTCAAATAATTCACGGAGGGGGGTAAACAATTCACGGAGGGGTAAAATAATTCACGGAGGGGGGTAAATAATTCACGGAGGGGGGTAAATAATTCACGGAGGGGTCAAATAATTCACGGAGGGGGGTAAACAATTCACGGAGGGGTGAAATAATTCACGGAGGGGTAAAATAATTCACGGAGGGGGGTAAATAATTCACGGAGGGGTCAAATAATTCACGGAGGGGGGTAAACAATTCACGGAGGGGTAAAATAATTCACGGAGGGGGGTAAACAATTCACGGAGGGGTAAAATAATTCACGGAGGGGGGTAAATAATTCACGGAGGGGTCAAATAATTCACGGAGGGGGGTAAATAATTCACGGAGGGGTAAAATAATTCACGGAGGGGGGTAAACAATTCACGGAGGGGTAAAAAAATTCACGGAGGGGGGTAAACAATTCACGGAGGGGTAAAATAATTCACGGAGGGGGGTAAATAATTCACGGAGGGGTCAAATAATTCCCGGAGGGGGGTAAATAATTCACGGAGGGGTAAAATAATTCACGGAGGGGGGTAAACAATTCACGGAGGGGTGAAATAATTCACGGAGGGGGGGATATAATTCACGGAGGGGTAAAACAATTCACGGAGGGGGGTAAACAATTCACGGAGGGGTGAAATAATTCACGGAGGGGGGTAAACAATTCACGGAGGGGTCAAATAATTCACGGAGGGGGGTAAATAATTCACGGAGGGGTAAAATAATTCACGGAGGGGGGTAAATAATTCACGGAGGGGTAAAATAATTCACGGAGGGGGGTAAACAATTCACGGAGGGGTCAAATAATTCACGGAGGGGGGTAAACAATTCACGGAGGGGTAAAATAATTCACGGAGGGGGGTAAATAATTCACGGAGGGGGGTAAATAATTCACGGAGGGGTGAAATAATTCACGGAGGGGGGTAAACAATTCACGGAGGGGTGAAATAATTCACGGAGGGGGGTAAATAATTCACGGAGGGGTAAAATAAATCACGGAGGGGTAAAATAATTCACGGAGGGGGGTAAATAATTCATGGAGGGGTGAAATAATTCACGGAGGGGGATGAACAATTCACGGAGGGGTGAAATAATTCACAGAGGGGGGTAAATAATTCACGGAGGGGTAAAATAATTCACGGAGGGGGGTAAACAATTCACGGAGGGGTAAAATAATTCACGGAGGGGGGTAAACAATTCACGGAGGGGTAAAATAATTCACGGAGGGGGGTAAACAATTCAGGGAGGGGTCAAATAATTCACGGAGGGGGGTAAATAATTCACGGAGGGGTGAAATAATTCACGGAGGGGGGTAAACAATTCACGGAGGGGTAAAATAATTCACGGAGGGGGGTAAATAATTCACGGAGGGGTAAAATAATTCACGGAGGGGGGTAAATAATTCACGGAGGGGTGAAATAATTCACGGAGGGGGGTAAACAATTCACGGAGGGGTAAAATAATTCACGGAGGGGGGTAAATAATTCACGGAGGGGTGAAATAATTCACGGAGGGGGGTAAACAATTCACGGAGGGGTCAAATAATTCACGGAGGGGGGTAAATAATTCACGGAGGGGTGAAATAATTCACGGAGGGGGGTAAATAATTCACGGAGGGGTAAAATAATTCACGGAGGGGGGTAAATAATTCACGGAGGGGTCAAATAATTCACGGAGGGGGGTAAACAATTCACGGAGGGGTCAAATAATTCACGGAGGGGGGTAAATAATTCTTGGAGGGGTCAAAAAATTCACGGAGGGGGGTAAACAATTCACGGAGGGGTAAAATAATTCACGGAGGGGGGTAAATAATTCACGGGGGGGTAAAATAATTCACAGAGGGGGGTAAACAATTCACGGAGGGGTGAAATAATTCACGGAGGGGGGTAAACAATTCACGGAGGGGTGAAATAATTCACGGAGGGGGGTAAACAATTCACGGAGGGGTCAAATAATTCACGGAGGGGGGTAAACAATTCACGGAGGGGTAAAATAATTCACAGAGGGGGGTAAATAATTCACGGAGGGGTAAAATAATTCACGGAGGGGGGTAAACAATTCACGGAGGGGTCAAATAATTCACGGAGGGGGGTAAATAATTCACGGAGGGGTGAAATAATTCACGGAGGGGGGTAAACAATTCACGGAGGGGTAAAATAATTCACGGAGGGGGGTAAATTATTCACGGAGGGGTGAAAAAATTCACGGAGGGGGTCTAAACAATTCACGGAGGGGGGTAAATAATTCACGGAGGGGGGTAAACAATTCACGGAGGGGTGAAATAATTCACGGAGGGGGGTAAATAATTCACGGAGGGGTGAAATAATTCACGGAGGGGGGTAAACAATTCACGGAGGGGTCAAATAATTCACGGAGGGGGGTAAATAATTCACGGAGGGGTGAAATAATTCACGGAGGGGGGTAAATAATTCGCGGAGGGGTGAAATAATTCACGGAGAAGTGAAATAATTCACGGAGGGGTAAAATAATTCACGGAGGGGGGCAAATAATTCACGGAGGGGTAAAATAATTCACGGAGGGGGGTAAACAGTTCACGGAGGGGTGAAATAATTCACGGAGGGGGGGATATAATTCACGGAGGGGTAAAATAATTCACGGAGGGGTGAAATAATTCACGGAGGGGTAAAATAATTCATGGAGGGGGGTAAATAATTCACGGAGGGGTAAAATAATTCACGGAGGGGGGTAAATAGTTCACGGAGGGGTAAAATAATTCACGGAGGGGGGTAAACAATTCACGGAGGGGTGAAATAATTCACGGAGGGGGGTAAACAATTCACGGAGGGGTCAAATAATTCACGGAGGGGGGGAAATAATTCACGGAGGGGTGAAATAATTCACGGAGGGGGGTAAACAATTCACGGAGGGGTAAATAATTCACGGAGGGGGGTAAATAATTCACGGAGGGGTGAAATAATTCACGGAGGCGGGTAAACAATTCACGGAGGGGTGAAATAATTCACGGAGGGGGGTAAATAATTCACGGAGGGGTAAAATAATTCACGGAGGGGGGTAAATAATTCACGGAGGGGTAAAAAAATTTACGGAGGGGGGTAAATAATTCACGGAGGGGTGAAATAATTCACGGAGGGGGGTAAACAATTCACGGAGGGGTAAAATAATTCACGGAGGGGGGTAAATAATTCACGGAGGGGTGAAATAATTCACGGAGGGGGGTAAATAATTCACGGAGGGGTCAACTAATTCACGGAGGGGGGTAAATAATTCACGGAGGGGTAAAATAATTCACGGAGGGGGGTAAACAATTCACGGAGGGGTCAAATAATTCACGGAGGGGGGTAAATAATTCACGGAGGGGTAAAATAATTCACGGAGGGGGGTAAATAATTCACGGAGGGGTGAAATAATTCACGGAGGGGGGTAAACAATTCACGGAGGGGTCAAATAATTCACGGAGGGGGGTAAATAATTCACGGAGGGGTGAAATAATTCACGGAGGGGGGTAAACAATTCACGGAGGGGTAAAATAATTCACGGAGGGGGGTAAATAATTCACGGAGGGGTAAAATAATTCACGGAGGGGGGTAAACAATTCACGGAGGGGTGAAAAAATTCACGGAGGGGGGTAAATAATTCACGGAGGGGTCAAATAATTCACGGAGGGGGTAAATAATTCACGGAGGGGTAAAATAATTCACGGAGGGGGGTAAATAATTCACGGAGGGGTGAAAAAATTCACGGAGGGGGGTAAACAATTCACGGAGGGGTGAAATAATTCACGGAGGGGGGTGAATAATTCACGGAGGGGTGAAATAATTCACGGAGGGGGGTAAATAATTCACGGAGGGGTCAAATAATTCACGGAGGGGGGTAAACAATTCACGGAGGGGTAAAATAATTCACGGAGGGGGGTAAATAATTCACAGAGGGGTCAAATAATTCACGGGGGGGGGGTAAACAATTCACGGAGGGGTCAAATAATTCACAGAGGGGGGTAAACAATTCACAGAGGGGTCCACCGGAACTAACTAAGGAACGGAGTAACATACCTCCTATTTTTTTTTGGCGGGGTTCGGACCTTGGTAAGCTGGCAAGCGGGAAAGCACTCTACTATAAAAGAAAACCTGAAAAAGAAAAACAGGCATACCCTCCCTAACCTCATCACACAAGAAGGGAAATGACAGGGTGGGAGGGAGGGAGGGAGGGGAGGGAGGGAGGGAGGGAGGGAGGGAGGGAGGCTCTCTTGGGCGGCCGTAGGGGCTGTGTTGTGCTGTGTTGTGCTGTAATATGCTGTGCTATGTTGTATGTTGTGCTGTGCTGTGGTGTGCTGTGATGTGCTGTGATGTGCTGTGCTGTGCCGTGCTGTGCTGCGCCGTACTCGAAACCCACTACCCCCCCTCTCCACAGTTCCGGCCCAACCCGATGAACCCCCACCCACCCACCCCACCAGCAAAACCGACCCGATTAGCTCAGGTGAGGTTGCTTGGGTCAGACATCAGGATTCTGTTCCCACTTGTCTTCAGTCACATATGAGCCCCCCGATCGGTTTGAGTCAGAGAGATGGGGTGGGGTGGGGTGGGGTGGGGTGGCGGGGGGGGGGGGCATACCATCATTGAAGGGGTTGCAAGCACTGGTTGGGTTTCAGACGCTAGGGTCGAGACCACAACCCACTTCTACACCTCAAGGGTGTGGTGACAATGGACAAGTTTGATATTGGGGGGAGTGTAGTGCAGTGTGGTGTGGTACAGTGCAGGGGCTATTCCTAACTAAAGCACCAGGGCAAATCACAGAAAATTGTATTGTCTGCAACATCCCTAACCTGTTAAAGTCCTTAAAAATGTGTGGAAGCCGAAGCCAGGAGGGGTTGGTCCATGTGGACCGCCCAGGCGGGGAGGGTGGAGAGGAACTTACAGGTTTTTATTTTTACATCCCACCCTGCTCTCTCTGACCCCTTGGGTGCCCGGGCGTCCTCTCCCCCCCCCCCCTGTAGGGCAGTGAAGGCAAGCCTGCCTGCCCAGGCACCCCGCCATCAGACAGCACCGTTTAACAGGCAAGAAAGTGTTCTCCAAAAATGAAAAAAAAATTTCCGAAAGCAGTGCTGTCAGTGGCCCCCTTGTGTTCAACTGACTTTTGTTTGTGCTGGTTGTTTAACAGAGGGTCGGGGAAGGGGTCGAGAGCAGAGGGGAGGGGTTTAAGGGGTATAGCTGCCCAGCCGATGAGTCCCCCCTTGCAGGGGGACCCAGAGCAAACATACAGACACCCACGCATGCCCACACATACACACATACACACGCATTAAAAACAACATCATGCACACAATTCACGGAGGGGTGAAATAATTCACGCAAGGGGGTAAATAATTCACAGAGGGGTCAAATAATTCACGGAGGGGTCAAAAAATTCACGGAGGGGTCAAATAATTCACGGAGGGGAGATGCCCACGCGTAGCCCTTGCGGCCGCTGTGGGGGTGTCCCAGTGCCGTGGGTGGCTAGGGGGGGGGGGGTCGGTCCTAACCCCTTCCTATCTCTTAGCAGCAGCAGGCAAGTAAGCACGCAGTACCGGGGGTCATAACCCCGGGGCAACAGTAGCCGGGACTCAACGTGAGTCCTCTTAACCATCAACAACCCCAAATTCCGCCGGGGCTTAATTCCCGAACGAAACGGTATTTGGGGCCCCCGTGGGCCTTATAAGCCCGCGGAGTGTGCTGAGGCGTGGCTACCAGCACTTAAAGTCTCGCCTGCCATACCCATTGCTGGGCTCGCCTCAGCACGGCCGGTCGGGTCCGGCTCTGGGGGTTGCGCACGAAACTAGCCCCGGGAGAAGGGCCTTTTACCCGGTTAAGCATTAATTACAGCAGTAAGCACTATTTATTACGTTAGATGTTTACTAAGCGCATGCTTTTACCCCGCAGACATGCCCCTTCCAGTGGTGCGCTCACCTTTGGGGCTGCCGTTGGGGGGTCCGGGGCTTTTACCCGGACCTCCGGCCCTCCCTGGCTGTTGGCCGGAGGCGTACATTATACAATACTGTGGTTCTTTCAGTAACGTACCTACATTACTTGATACATACACATTTGGGGCCTGGGGGGGATGGCGCCCCCCCTTGGTTCCAAACAAATTCGTCTCCGGGGGGCCTCCCCTTGACCCATACACATCACATAGGTAACAGGAGCTCCTGGGGGGGCTGGCGCCCCCCCTGGTAGGTCACTGGGGAGCCACCCCTTATTTCATGCACCGCAATTCCAAAGAAGCTCCTGGGGGGGCTGGCGCCCCCCCTGGTCGGTCACTGGGGGGCCACCCCTTATTTCATGCACCGCAGTTCCGAAGAAGCTCCTAGGGGGGTTGGTACCCCCCCTGGTAGGTCACTGGGGGGCCACCCCTTATTTCATGTACCGCAGGTCCATAAAGCCCCTGGGGGGGTTGGCACCCCCCCTGGTCGATCTCTGGGGGGCCTCCCCTTATTTCATGCCACGCAGTGAATAGGAGCGCTCGGGGGGGCTGGCGCCCTCCCTGGGCGATCTCTGGGGGGCCTCCCCTTACTTCACCTCTGTTCCACCCCGTGTTCCCCTTACTTCACGCTGTTCCTGTCACGTGCCAACGCACCCCAGGGGGGCCACCCCATGGTTCAGAGCTCTTCCTGGGAAACCAGGCACCGAGGCTACAGGTAGGTGCCGTTACCCCGGCGCAGTGAGCACCGTAGCGGTAGGCGCCGGCCCTTGCCTCCGCCTCGGCGCTGACTCCCCTGTACTCCGTCGTACTCCGCTCCAGCCCCATGATGCACCTGTGCAGAACACAAGGTGGGGTGGGCTGGGCAAGGGGACGCACACGAGCCTTGGGGAGGGCTGGGTCACAGGGGGACCCGGGATACCCCTGCACACCGCCACCCCCCGGTGGAGCCCGCCCTGTGCCATCGTGACCTCCTCACGGTGGCCGGCGAGGGGTGGGGCGCGCTCCTGTGATCTGGCCGCCGCGGCTGGGCCGGGTCACCCCCAGGTTGCGTGTTAGCCCAGGGGACCCCCCCCCGGTTACACCCCCACACCACGGTGAGGTCACGCGCCCCTGGGCGGCAGTGGGGGAACACTGAAATTACACTCACAGCACGTGCTGACACTCAAATGACACTCACAGCACGCGTCGACACTCAAATGACACTCACAGCACGCGCGAACCCTCAAATGACACTCACAGCACGCTCTCCTGCACTCCCTACATCCCCCACACCTACACACACTAATGTCGTTGTGGGAGAAGCCTACGGTCAATCTAGCACCTACACCCTCCCAGGGTGTTGGGGGCTAACCTGTGAAGCGTGGAATAGGCTACGAGCCGAAGGCTCGTAGACACTGGGCTAACTGGTGGACATACCAGGAACCACCAGCTAGCGCTTGGAAGGGAGGACCGCGAGCAGCACGTAAAAGAAAATTTGACGCACTGTGACGCAACGTGAGTACGTGTCGTTCATGGCGAAGTCGTTCTTCATCTTCTTCTGTGCTTCCCCATTTGTTTGATGTGATCTGCGCCCTTTTCGCTGGGCGAAAAATTGTGCTGTCGAAGACAGCGAAGTGCACCAATCACCCTGCCCTACACCACCTGAAACGTTCACATGCAGGCACTGTTTCGGGCTGAGGAACCTAACCACCCTCGCCGTATTATACGGGTCTTCGAGTGGAAAATAATACGCTGTCCCGAAACAGGTCCTTCCAAGCAAGCAAGCTTAAGGAACTCCGCCCGTTCTCTTATAGAACGTAGGGCGGAGCCCCTGGGTAACCTAAACAAGGGTTTACCGAGCGCACCGCGCGTGGCCTACCCTTTAATGCGTCATGTGCATGCACAGGAGCCACAATCTCAAGACTCTACCAGGGGGTGGCCCCTCCTGGGCTTACTCACCTTACCTACCGGTGCAAGCGAAAGGAGAGCAAACATGCACACATGCACGCATATTTTCCCCAACCCACCATTTTACTGAAGTGAAGTTAGTGTGTCTTTGTGGGGGGGGGGGGGCGGGGTACTGCACTTTTATCCCCATTTTCCTGAAGTGAATTTCCTGTGTGTCTGGGTGGGGGGGGGGGGGCTACACTTTTATTATTCGAAACGGAGGGGGGGGGGTTACTATACCCAGGGTCCCTCACTTTCCCCCATGTTCCACATTTTCCCATTTTCCACTTGTTGCCACTAGGAGAAAAGCCTGATGGGGGGCCCACCAGCAAAACTGACCCTGTTGTTATTTACATACCTAGTTCATGCCTACAGTCATGGTCTGCAAAGGAAGCAAGGTGCATAATTGGGCAAGAGAAAAAGGGGGGGGGGGCAAGTCTGATATGGGGGGCAAGGCACAAGTCTGATCTTGGGGGGGGGGGGGGCAAAGGTCTATCATGGGGGGCTTGGGGGGTTGGGGGTTGGTGGGGATGGTCCATAAAAGTCTGAAGTCTGAAGTCTGATAGCCCATTGGGTTACTATACCCATAGCTGACCCCGAGCACAAAACCCTTGTATGATACGCATGGGGGGTACAGAGACCACGTGTCTAGCCACTCCTCGAACGCAGCAGCTTGTTGTCCCAAAAAAAACCGTCACACCACAGTCGAGCCCAAGAGGAACATAAGCAGTGTCCACGATTGAGGGAGTTTAATAGGACCACCTGTCGTAGTGCACCCGGGAACTTATTCCTATCTGTCCGGCATATCTGCGCACGCAAGGTGGGGGAAATAGGTATGTGTATACCACAGGTACGACGTCACCAGTAATAGGGTCCATCTGCCTGAAAATGAATTGTTGACACCGCCTCAAGACCTCAAGTTGGCCTGCGAACCATAAATGCTGGTACTCCTATGCTAGGCCCGCCGAAGATGAGACTGATCTTCGACTTTGTGACGTGGGGAAAACGACTGATGCCTCCCACCTGAACAAGCGCAACTATGTGGTCTCCTTTTTGTCTCACTGGACTTGCATGTTTTGTTCACACCGGTGCTTCAGCATCCGTTACACATGCACCATGCCAGAATACGTCTCCTCTTGCAACATGGGTTCCGGCGAGCCGCGCACCATCAGTACTTCCATGAGCATCCGCGACGGTGATGTGTTCAGTCTTAGCTAGATCCGCTGGTGTGTACGCCATTGCATGACCTCGTG
This sequence comes from Eutreptiella sp. 'Long Island Sound 2002', assembly GCA_964036045.1. Lineage (NCBI taxonomy): Eukaryota > Euglenozoa > Euglenophyceae > Eutreptiales > Eutreptiaceae > Eutreptiella > Eutreptiella sp. 'Long Island Sound 2002'. The sequence goes on along the minus strand of OZ038380.1, from coordinate 71,351,501 downwards.
GACCATGCGCAGTGTCCCCAACGCCACTTCCTCGATCTCGTTTAGCTGCTAGAGAGCCTAGATTTTGAGCCGCTGTCGCACTTGCTGCGGCCGCGGCTCAGGGTTCTTCTTGCGTGGCATGACACCAAAGATAAAGAACCCCACGGTAGGACGCGGGGTATAAGACTGAGACAGGGGTACATCCATGTGTTGGGGGTGCGAAACATGTCGGTCCCCGCCTGGTATGGTACACGGTTGCCTTCTTTCGCTTGTCCACTTGGCACGAAGAAACACGTTCAGAACACAGCTGCGGGGGACCCATAGTCTACCTATCCCAGCTCCGTCGATGCCCTTGTGCAAACACACTTGGCATGAAGAATGTGAGACGGATTTCGGACAAACCGAAAATTGTGATGGACTCAGGCGCAGCAAATAATTGTACTATTCAATTGCGTAATGCACAGCACAACATTGAAGCGGTGCACGGCGCTGGTGGCATTCTTGGCAGCAGCTGTGTGCGCGCGCACGGTCCTATTTGTGGGTGGGGAAATATAGTGCCCCCCTCCCCCTTCCTTTATTGGGACCAGCATTAGTTCCAAAGTTCAGGAAACAATGAACTGCCTCTGCGGCTGGTGGGAGAGGGTTTTTGTTGCCGTGCATGGGCAAAGTTGGCCCATAAAGATATTAAGTTCACATCGCCTTTGTACGGTCTGTAACGCCATGTCATGGGGACAGGGTCCCAAATATCTCATCACCCTAGAGACCTATGTTAAACCCAACATGTTTAATATTTGGGTCAAACATTAATGCGTTAACCCAAAGTTGACCCTTTTGCGGGGTGGTGAGGGGTTTAGATGGCAAAGACTCTACCGCCACGGCGTGCACTACGGAATCGGGTGTCGTTTTCATCCGAGGGTTGGGGAGAGGGGTTCTCACCTGCTTGGATGAAAAAACAATAGTCAAATGGGCCTCGGTTTTAATTTTGGATTTTAATGTTTCCTTTAATATTTGAAATATTAAAAATTAAAGTGTCACCGCCGTTAATATTAACCTGTCAAATAGAAGCACAAATTTCGAAAAATTAACCCTCCCTGAAAATCCCTACACGCACATAACAACACACCATATACCTTCTCAATGATAACGAGTATTCATTACTAGCTCCAATGCCAGTATAGCACCTGTACCACACGTGGTACCACCTAAAGGTTACACCTCTTGAGAACCCGACTTTGGGTCCCACAATTGTTGGGTTGGGTCAAGGCGGGGTTTAGGAGTGGGGTTGTTTTGTGCTTTGGGATTAGTCGGACGGTTAGTTTTGGGGTTTGTCGGGGGGTTAGTCTTCGGGTCAGGCAGGGGGTTAGTCTTCGGGTCAACGTGGCCCGAAGGCTCGGGGGGGGGGGGGGGGTGGCTTTCCCCTTGCCCTTGCCAACACGGTCCAAGTGATCCTGGGAACCTTGGGAGGTGGGGAAGAGGAGGCGACGGCCACCTTGTAGAGCTGGGGGTTTTCTGGGTATTCCACCCAGACGACCACCGCTTTCATCCGGTGGACACCGGTGACGGTGCCCACCTCCACACCCGTGGGGTACGGAACGCGGACTTTGGTGCCGACGAGGGGGTCGTCGGCACACACACACCCCCAAAGGGGGGTTGTCTTGGGGGCAGGGGTGGCCTTCGTGGCCGGGGCGGGGCTGGGGGGGGGGGGGGGGGCGTTTCTTGTTGGGGGGGGGGGGGCGATGGCTTCATGCGACGAGTCATCGAATTCAAAATGCCATCTGGAGGTTTTCTTGTGACCAGTTTTGGTGACTGGGGGTTTGGGGGAGGGTTTGGCCGGGGGGGGCGGGGGGCTCCTCTTTCACCGCTTCCTTACCCTCCCAATCACCCCCCACCATCCCTGCCCATATCCCCTCATCCTCCAGCCCCGTATACCCCATCTACCCTAACCTGGTCCACTCCCCAGCCCGGTACCTCCCTTCACCCACCCACACCTCCGAGCAGACCCTCTCCTGCTCCCAATCCCTCAACCCCTCAAGATGGCCAACCCCACGGGCGGGCCGGCCGCGACGAGGCGGTGGAGGTGCCCGAGTGGCACCTCATGGGCCACATCGCGGTCAAGCCAGGACAAGCGCTCGGGCCGCGCCTCCTCGGCGTTGATGACAACATCCGTCACCTGCAAAGAGACGGACAAGACAACACTTAGTTTTTATGATGACTTTCTTAATTTTTGAAAGTTGGTATTAATTTTTCCGACAGCGATTGAAAAATTAAATGTTAACCGAAAAAAATTAACCCAAAAAGTGGACATATTCACCTTCAAGCAAGCGCACATATCTCAAAACCAGTCAGCGCTCCTTGTGCCTAACAGCTGCCATTGCTGTCCGAAAGTGTGTGGAGGCCATTGGGGCCTCCACGGGGTCCGCCATGACGTCGGCAAGCGCGGCGGGGGCGGCCGCGGCAGGGATGGCCGCCTTGGCGAACGCGGTGGCGGTGTTCCGTGTGCCGCCCCCTGCCCCCTCGTACTGGTGCTGTGTGGCGGGGTCGTATACGGGGCGTGGGGGCGCCACGACTGTAGCCCACTAGACCGCAAAGTGGACCCCCTTCCCTTGCGGCCATTGGCGGCACCATCCCAGCGTGACCCAATGCTGGAGGGCCATGTGGAAATGTGCGGTCCCGAACCACACACCGCGCGGGTCGTCACATAAAGCCAGCGAGCTCAACGACCCGACGCTAATGCCCTCCGGCATTGGGTTAAGACGCTCGCCGGGGAGAGGGCGCCAGGTCCACACGCCTCCTCGCTCGCTGTCCCGCCTCTAGGTGTCCTTGTTTTCACCGTGCCGGCGAACTTGGCACCGCACGAGGCGGCTAAAGACCCACTAAAGCGTCATATGCGCGTCATACAACCATGGAGGATGCATAGGAAGACCAAGCACCGCTCCGCAACGACATGCGGGTCTCCTACGCACCCCCCATTCTCCAAGCTGAGGCCCGTCTCTTGATAGCGACGACGGGCCACTGCCTACCCCTCCAATGCGCGGCGGACCTCCGCCTTCACCCACGCCCCAACAACCTTGTCCCACACAGCCATACTGTAAATTGAGCCCCTCATGGGCGATATGGAGACGCCAATGAGGCTCCTCACGAGGGGTCGGTCACCCCGATGACCGACTCAGCGGGCACCCACTTGGTGCCCCAATAGAACTTCTTGCAGTCGTGCACCGACTGCAACACCTACGAACAAATAGGAGTTAATTTTTCAATTGATTTTTTGAGGTTAATATTAGATTAATTTTTCAGTTGGCGTTACTTTTTGCGAAATTGCAAGTATTAACCTCGAGAAATTACTGCAAAAACGAAAGCGGAACAAAGCGACCTTAAACCTGCAGGTTCTCGGACCATATTGTCGCTACCGCGGCCATGTTCTTATCCCGCATACGGCCATACAAATCACCCATACGTAGGCGGGTGTTCGGCCCCGTCCACCGTGGTTGAGGAGCCCAATGGAAACCTGGGTCCAACTTCCACCGGCGCACGGGTAGGCATCCTCACAGAGGAGGAAGCTGAGCGGCTGCTTCCAATCGATGGTGTCCACAAGGGGTGGACGCGATTGGATGTAGCGGGCCCTTGATTGCAACGGCCATGAGCGGCCGCTTGTGGGGGGATCCAACACAGACATGGGTCGATCTAGCGCAAGCGGCTTGACCCACTCCTTCCATGTGTCCATGAAGGAGTCACGTGAAGTGATGCAGCGGGGAAATGGGAGGCCGGTTTCGGCGGTGTATGTGGCCCCCGGCGTGTGGTGAACTCCGACAAATGCCGGAAGCCGCCCTTGGGGACATTCAAGTCAATAAACAACCCGGTCAATTCGGTTGCGGGGAAGGGGATGGAGGCATATTGCTTCCTGGCCTCTATTTGTTTGTAGCGGATCAAGGGGAGTTGGGCAACCTCGGTGGCCTGGTACCACGGGGCCTTGGCCAACAGGAATGAGGCCACCCATTCACCAAGGAGTTGGGAGACCAAAGGGTCCCGCAAACTCTTGGCCCCACTCAAACGCGTGAGCGTCATACTAAGCTCGAGAAGGGTGTCACGAGCGAAAGGCATAACAAGAGCTACACAGGAGAAGAAGGAGGTTGGCAGTAAGGTGAGTGGGGGGACCAGAGAGCGATGAGTGGGGCTACATAACCACCTATAGGACTATGCAAACCCTGTAGCAACCTGTTGGGCACCCTTTGACCACGCAAACACGTCAAATGGGCATGGTACAAGCACAAGGAAAGCGGTGCAAACAAGCCAAAATTGGGTTAACGTGAGGATATTTGACAGGTTACCTTTTATAGCCTTTCATATATCAAAAATTAATATTGACCATATTCGTTTTAATGTAGGTCTCTAGGGCATGGCCAGGGTACATTGTGCAATCAATCATCTGACCAGCCTCCAAAGGCAGCAGATGGTGGAGCTGCAGGGTCCGTCAGGGCCGCTGTTCGCCAGTCATCAGCATGTAGCACAATGAAATCCATCACCCGTGGCACCTATGGCTTACCCTTCCACGTGCCACCCCTAGCCATCCTAAGCCACTCAAGCAGGCCGCCAAGAGTCAGCACAGGCTGTGGGGATCCCTATCCCTTGGTGACTTGCACACATAGGCCAGCAGGACAACTACTGCTACCCGAATACCTGGTGCAGAGAGGGGGCGGTAACTCTTGTACTTCGACGAAATGCCGGTAATCTCGGCTAGCACGCGGCTGAAATAGTTGGTCTTGTTTCGAAGGAGACGACCCTCCTTTGCGGTCGCCGTGCCCTTACGCCGTGCCATTTTTGGCCCTTTGGTTCCTTCTTGCAGCCATTGCACGACCTCGGTTAACATACCTCGGTGACTGCCTGCAACGAGCCTCGTGACCTCGACCCCTCCCAAACCCAAGTCCTGTGGGTCGGGTTTCAAAGATGAAGCCTTTTTGTGGCTTGCGTCAAAACGGCAGTCATCAGCCAGCGTATTTCGAGTAGGTGCCAAGTCAACATTGAACCCTGGCGTCCCAACTTTTGTTGGCTGCTCGGATTGCCGGAGGCATTCTCAGCGGCAACCGCAAACGCGTGGCAAGTGTCCCCACCATGCATCAATTGGCCGGTGATCTTAGGAGGCCTGAATTGCCCGCCCCGGTGAACCTCCCGAAGTCGAATTTGTTACCCCGAACTGGGGTGTTTTTTTAGGTTATTAAATGCAGGGGGGGGAGGTCACTGTTTCAGTTGGTGTTTTAAAAGCCATTTTTTGAACCATACCAATGTTTCAATTCTAAATAGTCAATTTCAACGCCGAAATTAGCCAAATTCCAAAAATGAAGGGAAATTTCGCCACTCCTTTGAAATTGGCCGATATCATACCCCTTTTTCATGCATTTTTTCTCTCATGAGACGCGAAATTTCGCCACTCCTTCATTTTTTGATGTTTTGATACCCTTATTGTGTATTTGTATATTTGTGTGCTAATTTGATTTCATTTGTCCCGAAAATTGTGCCTTTGATGAATTTTATGAACATTCCGACAATCTTGACATGCAGTATGTTCCCTATTCTAAGGCAAATATGTGAGTTTTTGCTTTGAGGTGTCCACATGACATGGATCCGGCACTGCTAAGGGTGGTTGTGGCAAGTCGTGAGTTTCAGAACGTTGATGACCTCATGACGGATGTTGCCAATGGGGGCTCTGCAAGGTTATTGGCCGTATGGGCCCTGGCAATGCGGACAAATTGACGATCACGGAAGGACTTTACACGGTTGCTGTTTGCCCATGGAATACGGAAGAAGCCCCGTTGGTACACTGTTTTCTCAAATCAATTGCTATGCTTGTGGCGACTTCTGAGAAAGATGGCAGCCCATCATGCACAGTCCCAGGATGTACCAATGCCTATTTCATTGAGCCGGAGGACCCGCCGATGGTTGGCCCCCACAGGACTTGTGCATGCAGCTATGCCCTCACTTACTGCCAATGCACGAGAACAAGCAACTTGGCTTTGGCAAAGCATGCAGAACCACCAGTTGGCGCTCTGGTATGACAACTGGGTGAAAAAGAATTATGGGGTGGACCCGCTGCATCCTGACCACTCCATAAATTGCAAAGCTGTGGCCGTGTTACATTTGCCAGCCCTACCACCATTTCCGGGTCATGTCTCACTACTTGATGCCGTTCACATAATTGGGGCACGTGTTGATGCTTTACAACTTCGTCATGCGGATCTGTTTCGGCGGGTTTATGCTCTTCCTGACATGATTCAGCGTACCTTTGTCAGAGTCCCCCTGGACGTTGCGCGGCAGAATGTGCTATCTCTCCGTCGGCCACCAATGATGCTGTCTCAACTACGGTGTGGAACCAAATTGGACCACTTGAAACTGCTAAATACAATCAGGCATGTGCATCAGGCAACTCTTCATTATTTACCACTGTGTGTGGATATGAAGATTCACTATGAGCTGTTGAAATACCTATATGGGCAGAGTTACACTTCATGGAACTGCCAGTTGCACCGGTCAAGCCTCCCCCTCATCTACGGGGTTTGGCACCCGTACAAGCATATGATCACCATGCCTTACCGCAACTTTATGCCCATTATCTGTTTGATTGAGAGAGTACACACCGATTTCAAGGATGGGGATGCGGTACCAACAAAGGTTAAGCTCCTTCATATGGAGAAGACAATACTGGCGCTTTGTCTTAATGCTGGCACTTTTCTACCAAGAGTTCAGGCAAAACTTGATGCATTTGCCGTTGCGGCGCATAATGGACCATTGAACGACATGCAGTCTAAAAGCAAGGGGCTACTTTTGGGGTTGAAGGTGTTGTTGAAGGAGTATTGCCCTGCTACATTTAGCATTGGTGTCCTTGTGAGAGACTGCAATTGGGCTGGTAGAGATCCCGGAAGTGGGAAGAATGCCTTGGTAGTGCTGGAGTCCTGTTTGTTGGTTATCCTTTCTTTGGTGGGGGATCAATGGGAGAATGTGGAGTACATCAAGACATTGGTTGGTGCTCTGGTCACATGGCAGCGTTGGCACTCTCGAACGCCCGGTTGTATTCACATTGAGGAATATGGGGAGGCTATGTTGAGCAGGTTGTGTGCACAGTGCCAGATATGGACTACCATCACATCCCTGAGTGGCACCTGCGAAATTTTTGTAACATTGAGTCACACCCTGACAGGGAGGAAGAACCTGCGGTTATCACTGACAGAGAAGTGTGTGAAGCGGTATGGATCCAATCTGAGGAAGTTTATTCTGAGTGTGTTTGTTGCATCCTTGGCCATTGTACAATGGAAGCCGCCACCCCTTCGGGTAGTAGAAGCAGTTGTGTTGCGTAGTGTAGATGACCTTCGGTTTCCTAGTACATTTGCAGCCGTTCCACCACATAGCGTTCTTTTCAGTGTGTTCCACAAATATGTTAGGACCCTACTTCGTAAGAATCCCCCAAGCGATGACCTTCTTACAGTTCTACAGCAAACAGTGCCTCCATCAATGATTGCCGGGCAACGGAATGTGGATATCCCCACAGAGTGATGCAAATTACCCGCCCACCGAAGCCCAAACCCAAACCCAAACCCAAACCAGGGAAGCCGGCTGCACAACCAGGCCCCCCCCCCGCCACCCCCCCCCCCACCCAGACACGGTGCACCCATCGCCAAACGTGCCCCAAAGAATCCAAAACCACCAGCCAAACCTGGCCCGCAGCAACCGCAGAATAGGGTGCAGCCTCCGAATGGGGGGGGGGGGGCGGTTGCGGACAATGCGAGCGATGACGAGGATGATGGCCCCGGGGTGTCCTTGTTTGCAGTGCACAGTGACAGTGATAACAGTAGTGTGTCAGATGATGACGACATAGTAGCTATTCTGGATGAAGAGGAGGTTTTTGGACAGGATACTTCACAATGGGACTGACATAGATTGTTGTCTTCACAATGCACCAGATACTGTGCCTTGATTCTGGTGTTTTTGCTTGGAGTGTCGAAATTTCGCCACATTTGAGATATTTGGTGTTTTCAATATTGTTGTTTAGCCCATTTTGGTTTGAGACGCGAAATTTCGCTTGCTTTTGGGTTTTGTGTGTTTTGAGCCTGTGTCCCACAGGGTATTGTTACACTGCTGCCACTTGTACCACTGATGTGCTACTCATTTTTGTGTGTGATCCCGACTCTCATCATTTTGCCTGTTGCATTTTGCTAAGACTGTCATGATGTGTGATTTCAGCTGCTCTGTGCAGAATTCCTAGATTTCCCCTTGCGAAGGCTATAATTTGAGAATAATTGGTCCGGAAACAAGCAAATCACCACTGTCTATCAATGTGATCCTTGCCCAGAGCACCCTGACTTCCTCCAGGCCCCCACTTTCGTGTCATCTGTAGCCCCAAAATCAAACACCAGTGTGCCTGTGGCCCCAGAGCCACCCGTATGATCACAACCCTCGCAGGGGTCCTCCGATGGCCCCAGTCAACGGAATCCGCACAGCCGGGGGAACAAGAAGGCCACTGCGAAAACAGTCACTCTAGCAGATGCCGTCCAGAAGACAGTGGTGTTATCCCACAAGGTCCTGCAGGTGGATGTCAACCGCGAGCATGGGCAAATCCGGAAGGTCAACGAGACCAGACTAAAGTAGCGGCCGGAGGATTTGGCAAGGTTACCTCCCGTGGGGATCATCAAGGGATTACTGGTCTGGCCTGACATCTGTATGTTACTGCACTTGCTTCTACACGTCTATCGTTTGTGTACTAGCCTGGGGACCATTTTTTGTCTGTTATTGCCTCAGTGGGTAGCTTCTGGATCATTGGTGGTCGGCATGTCTTTTGTGCGGCGAGGAGAACGGCCAGTGAACGTGAGAAAAAGAAGCTGGACACTTTGAGATGGCAACTGGAGTTTGAGTGTATGGTTCTGAAGTGGGATACCCCCTTGCGCCAGAGGAGACGCCTAGCCGGCCACCAGCAGACAGCAGAGCCGTCAGGCACAGGAGCATGCATGAGTGAGAGGGCAGTGCTGCTGATGGAGAACTTGGAGGAGCCTGAGAATGCTGATCTCAGCCTCACTGGCGTGTGCCGCCAGATGTTGGAGGAGGCTGGACTGACAGCTGATGACGGAAGCTTGGTGTGTGACTGTTGCTCTGATGCGCATTACTGTCCTGAGCCCGAAAAACTTTTATTGTATGCCGTGTAGGATTGTGTGGCACGACGCTGGCTACCCTTGGCTAGAATGATTGACAGAACTGGCTATACAGCAATTGATGGAATACGCAATTTCGAGAACAGGAGGATCCCCTTGTCACTTGGATCGATCAAACCCTTGGAGGGGCTTACCTTGCACAGTGTGCCAAATACATGGAGACTCCACGAGCTACTGTTGCAGGACTGGCTAAAGTGGCACGTGAATGTCAACAGGAAATGCGATGGGGCTGGATTGTTATGCATCCTGAGTGTCCAGAGGTGTTGGTTCACCCACCCCGCAGTATGTTGTGCAGGCATCCTGATTTGCACCATGAAATCATCGAAATTCGGCTGATAGTGGCGAAATTTCGCGTCTCAGGTGGAAACATGGTCTGGACACCCAGTTTTTCTCTACAACAAGAAATACATCCGAGATAGCTACCCTGCAGCGTCATATCAAGGGGATCGGTGCATTGAAGTTCCGCTGCGCAGACTGGGTGTACATTGATGACATGCCTATGCCTCCCTGGGACTCTGTGTGCAAGGCCGAATTCTGGACATCCTCAAAATATGTAGACTTCAGGAGCCACCTCGCCAGACCTCGGAATTCCTTTGACATTGCCAGCTCCGAAGGGAATGTGGTTCACTTGAAGACAGTCTCTGGTTCTGGTGCAGATGCTACTGGCGGTGAGTCCCCCTTTCAGCTTTGTCTTCTGAATCCTACTACCACTTTGAATGCTACTGTCGTTGGGTTGCCGTTCATACTGGCTATCATTGAAGTTCCGAAGGGCCGGTCCATGGGTCTACCACCTCTTGCTGTGCGACATGTTTCAATGGGGAAACCACTGGTGGTTGCTGGTGAATTGGCGGACGTTCGAATCATCATGAGCCAGCTGCAGACGGACCTGGCGGAGGAGGGAGTGAATCAAGTGAGTGTCATGGTGTACAGCACTGGCAGCCGCAGTCCGAATTTCACTATGATGCAATCAGTGATGACAATTGTCACGTTGACTCCAATTGCAAGGAAGGTACATTACCCCCTGTGAATTGGTACCCCAAATCCGCCAAATTCGAGAAATGCAGCGAAATTTCGCCACTCCCGCCATTTTGCCCAATTTGCACCATCTGCTTAGCTGCCGATGTACGTTACGTTCAGTGAAGGCCCATTACCTAGTATCCCGTGTCCTGAGGCTGTTCAATGGGTGCTGGAGGATCTGAAAGTCCCGATGAATCTTACAAACCGGGTGCTGGTAGGGGCTTCCTCTCCAAATCTGGCTGTTCAGCTTCACATTCGTCTCAAGTCGGCAACTTCGGTTGTATTTGGTTTCCTCAAAGCTGCGGTTGATGAACTACCTAAAGAAGCTGTTGAGCTCACAACCGGTACTTTAAGAGAGGCTGTATCTCTGGCCCCAATCTACTGGGAGTTTGGGTTGCCACAACTGGACAAGAGTGTGGCTGTCGAAAGGACTGGAATGGCTTATGTACCTGATGACCCTGATGAGCAGGACTGCATGGATAGTATGCCGGACATGGATGCCAAGCCCAAGGGAACCCCAAAGCCGAAGGCATCTAAGCCAAAGGCCAAGAAGGGGGCAGGCAGCGATCCCCCCGGTGTCGATGCGGGTGGCAGTGCCGAGCCCCAAGCAAGTCCTACAAAAAGGGCTCGATCACCCTCTGTTGAGGCTCCAGCGGCGCAAGATGATGAGGAGCAGACACAGCAGCAGAGTCAGCAGTTGGTCACGCCACACAAAGGCAATACACATCCACTGTTTGAGCCGAAAGGACAGTCACCGTCACCAGAGGGATTGGAGAACTTTGCGAATTTGGTGAGTGGTGGGACTACACCAGCAGCCCAGCCACAGCAGCAAGCTCAAAAAGGAACGAGTTTGGGGAACAAACGACGACGGTGATTTGGTGTTGGCTGCTCTGATGAGACGATTCTGACTGCAGAAGCACCATCCTCTGAGCAGTCATGTTGAATTTTAATTTGTGTCCGACTTTATTTGATTTGTTATTCTGACACACCCTTTGTGGGTGTTGGCACGTGGAATTGCCTTTTGTAGGCAACATTCGGTAATTTCTGTGATGTATGTTTGTGTATTTATTGATTATAAAGAGTTTCTTATGGTTCGATTCGTATGTCTGTGATATTTTGTATCAATCTTGTACTGTGGCAAGCAGGCAATGCACTGACAGTATTTCATACCTCAATATATTGTATTTTGCCAAATGTGGCGAAATTTCGTGTCTCATTCGGATTTCCTTTAAACGGGGGTCTGTTTCACCATACATCAGTGTACTGTTTCACAGTGTGTCATCTGTACACCACGGAACCCATTCTGTGGACAATGCAATTTGTCCTTGAGTGCTATTTGTTTCAATTTGAATGCTTGTTTTGCATGATTTGCAGTGTCCTCGATTGCAGGCAATATGGTCCAATTGGACAATATGGGGCATGATTTCGGCAAAAAATTTCATACGTTGTGCGCTGTGTGCAATTAGGGGGTAGTAATTCACCATTTTTTCCACCCCATGAATGGCCTTCATTTCGCAGACCCCCCCCACCCCCCGTGCAATTGAGGCCTCCTAAGGTGATTCTTACACTGTTGGTAAGTTTTGGGCGCCGGTTCGAAGGGAGGGAGATGCGGATCTCCAATCTCACCCGCAAGCTCGAAACTTTTGCGCACAAACTACCTTCGTTCTTTATAGTATTTCACGGCATCAGGGCCACCGTTCGGGGCTAAACTCCACACCCTTCAAAAGTGTCACCAGTACAAAACGGATTGCGGGGCTAGCACCGGCTTGAAAGAACGTATCCGTGCGCGTGGTCTCAGGCAACCTCACAGCTTGATGTGAGAGACATTTCTGCTTTGTTCAACCTCAATCTTGAAAAATTGCATGACTTCTTTCAGGGCGGCTTTCTTCAGCTTTGGTTTGTGACAACGAGGCAAATAGTAGGACACCTCACAGATAATGTTAATGTTGCGAGGCACACAGGTGGCAACTTACTTGAAGCGAATGTTGAACGCGCTCTTCGTAGGTCCTTGTTGCGGCAACCGGCAGGGGAACAACCATTTTGTCGCGCCTTCCATGATCCGCGATCGTCTCAAACTCCTCATTGTTGGCGTGCTGCACACGAAGACTACTACACAAAGTACAATGTGCAGACGACCCAACAATGAGGACAAAGGTTGTATCAGACTTTGCCTTCCGGCGGTGCCTTCAGCTGCACGGTTGGCTGCTTAGTTGGTGCCTTTGGCTGCACGGTTGCCTGCTTGGCTTGTCCGTTCACCTATTCGGATGGCTGCTTACCTTTTTTCTTCGGCTGCACGGGTGACTGCTTAGGCACTTGCTTTGCCAAAGACGCTTTGAACGTTGGGGGTTGAATAATGGCTCAAATGAAGTGTTCCTACATAGGCACGAACTGTGGGGACGATGGAGACACACACGCTGTGTGGAATATTTCGAACCATAGCATGGCCCACGAAGTAGATCTTCAGGGGGCTTGCTTCGTACGCCAAACTGCAGTAATGCCAACTCAATCTACATCGTGACTTCCTCCAACTGAGTCTGCTCGCTGTCAATAATACCTCCACGAATTGTTCACGTGTGAAAGTATTCAACAGCCATTCTTGCAGATTGTGTGTATCCTCAAAGAACGAACGGAACAACAGAAACGGTGTCCATCTAGTGAAGGCTAGGTGCACACCGCGATGGCAACCACACGCGCACAAGATGAATTGACTAACGAAAGGCACGGTGTGGAATACACCATAGATTGCACAACAAAAGTTGCTTGCACCCGGCTCCCAATGACGTGCAGACAGATACGATGAAGCCGACAACCCCCGCAAGAAAGTGGTGTATTCCTCGGGCATACCCCCTCACAGCCTATGACTTTTAGGTACTAAAAGATGTTTCGTATGCCAATGGGACCCCGTGGACACCGGTGCGACCATGTGTGCACTTGTCGTGCGCATTTCGTAAAAACCAATGACAGCCGCAGGATCGCCCTTGTCTTGCGCTCGGCGGTGGCGGGGATGAGCATCGATTACGTCAAGTGTTTCAATTTCATCGCCAAAACCGTCATTTTGGCCATGGAGTTGCGGCTGGCCATGGACCCCAGGATTGGTCCGGCCCTAGGGGCCGCGTATAGCAACTCCGCCCGGCCTTGAAAGCGGCACCGGCGGGTCGGGGTAGACTGCCACCAACGGCATGTTGAAAAGATGCACCCTATTAGTGATGGTGGTGAATATTCTCACCGGGAGGTCGGCTCCCTCTGCCTCCAGGTTTGTGTAACCATGGCAGTTTCTCTTCTTAGATCGTGAGCCTGCAGACATGTGGAGCTGACCGCTGCGGGGTGCGGCTGGAGTGCGCGATGACAGGGGCCGGACGCACGGCCTGGGGGTCACGGTGTCCGGCCGCGTGTTGGGGAATGTCCCGAACATGGCCCTCGCGGTGGTGTACGCGTTGGGTAGGTGGGAGGCGGGCGGGAGCGGGGGGGGCATGGACCCGCAGCGCATGGGTTGGGTGAGGGTGGGGGAGGAGGGAGGGGAGAGCAGCAGCAACAGCAGCAGCACCAACGCCGGTGGGGAGAGGACACCGCCCCCCTACCCCCAAACCCAAAGCCCCCCCCCCCCAGGCCCCCAAGTAAGCCGGGAAGCCTCACCCGTTGGACGGTAGCGAGGAAGACGCCCCCGCGCACCCCCGCTGCCGAGACCAAGCCGAAGCCCAAGCCCAAGCCCAAGGCCAAGGGGAAGGCCAAGCCCCCCCCCCCCTCCTGACCCTAGCCCGCCCCCTTGGAGAATAGGGGCCGGGGCCCCTGTGGGAACGTGCCAGGTGTGGGGAAAACCCGGTATGTCCCTTGGGCAGAGGGGGGCAATGGGGGGACCGTCAGCCAAGTGACGGTGTTGGGGGATTGGAATGAGGAGTTGGACCCGGGGGACTGCTGGGTGGTGTCGCAGGGGTCCACCGGGGAGGGGGGGGGGAGAAGGGGAAGAAGGGGAAGAAGAGGAAGCGAAAGAAAGAGGTGAGCACCTTCCGGGTGCTGGCGGAGCTTCTCTTCCGCACACCGGAGGAGGTGGAGGCCCACCTCCGGGCGGCTTTGGAGGAGCGGGACGACGGGGACGACGCGGACAATGGGGATGACGAGGGGGACGGGGGTGACGACAAAGGGGAGGGGGGTGATAAGGGGGTTGAGCTGGGGGGTGACAAGGGGGGTGACAGGGAAGGGGACACGGGGGGTGAGAAGGGGGGTGCTAGGAGCAAGGACGCGCCCCGGCAACCCCCGACCACGCAGGAGGGCTAGCGTGCGTGTCGCGACTCGCGAAAGAGGGCCTGGGGGGCACGGGGGCTAATCCGGCGAACCGGGCTCATCGGGCTAACCCGCCACCAAGTGACCCGGCGCCAGCCCGCCAAGTGGCCTACCAAGTGACCTATGGGGTCGGGTGGGGTGTCAACCGGGCTAACCGAGGGGTGGGGGGCCGGGGGAACCCGGCGCTCCGTGAGACGGGTTGAGAATAGCGACCCTGTGATTGGCCGCGGCTGGCCATGGTAGCCGGCGCAGCTTCTCTTTGAGGAGTGGAGGAACGTTCGTATATGTTGCTCTAGCGACGTTCTAGTGAAGCGCTCTAGCGACGTTCTAGCGGCGCTCGCTAGAAAGTCGCTATAACAAAATTCTTTGGACTCCAAATTTAGATGAAAAGAGTGAAATTGTGAAAAAAAACCCATGGGCCCGCGAGTACTGATAGGGAGATCCAGGTTACAACCCTCAAAGTACCCACACACACACCCCGCGGGGGGGGGGGAGGGTAACCACGTCCTTTTTCCGTTTAGCCTTTTAGCGCCATCTAGGGTAGAACGAGATTGGGTCTTCAGGTGTGTACCAAGGGTAGATAGGCCCCAAGTCAAACTCGAGGCACGAGAGGGTGGGATGGACCCCGTGAGCCACCCTAGTTGACAGGCTGGAGAGGCGATCCACGTCACGTGCCCTAACTGCAGTGAGCCACTGCTGGGGCATGCAGCCCACCAGCCAAGAGACGCGCGAGGCTTGCTCGTCCGTCTCCCAAGGGAGGGAGACCACCGGGAGGGGCGCGATGAATTTCAGCACCCGTTGCCTCGCACCCTACAGGTGCGAGTCAACGCCAACTAGCGGGTGCGCCGACACGCCTCCCGAGGAGTGGGGCTACGCCTTCAACAAGAGGGACCAGATGTTGATGTCAACAAGCAAGTCATCGAAGAGAGAGGGGTGCTCCATCCCCGACCCTAGATGCGTGCATTGGGGCGTAGCGAAGTGCCACCACGAGCTGTGAGTCCCCGTCGGCAAGGCGCCGCACAAAGAGTAGCGTCCGAACACCCAGGGGGGGGGGGTGGAGATTCTGCAGGGGAAGTTGAAATCGCCCCTGACAAATTGGGGGGCTAGCCCGTGCGGTGCCATGTAGTCGACCACCCTCTGCCAGAGCGCTCGAATGAGCGCTAACTAGGAGGGCATTTCCATCTGCAGCTTGCGCGTGGAGGGTGTCCGGCCCCGTGTCGAGGTGTATGAGAATATGGCACAACCAGGCGAAGTGCCGCAACTCTGTCACCACATCGCCCTCCGAAGCTCGTGCATAGGGACACACCTGTAGCGCTGGGAGCCCCGGTCGCACCACGATGCCAACATCCTGCGGGGGGGGGGGGGGGGCTACCAAATGCTGGGGCCTTGGGGTTCCAGCAGCACACCCCAGAAGGCTTGCAAACCTGCATCGCGAACCATGTCGGCTTGGATACAGTGCGCGGTCGCCGGATGACGGGTCCCCGGCAGAAGCAGCATGTCCACCTCCCACGCGAGGACGGTGTCTAGGTGCGCCCGCATTAAGGTGACATAGGCCACTGCTATGCGCGGCAGCCTTGGGTGGTGCGGATGTGTATCTCCGCAGCATGCCATGACCCTTTGTGCGCATGGCATGCGCATCATGCGAGACTGCGGGGAGTGAGGGGAGAAGGGCGGGGAAGGGCGGAGATAGGGGCGGGGCACCTTCGGGGTTGGCGGAGGGGGAAGGGGGACCATCAATCGGGTCCCACCCCCCGCACTGGTTGGTCTAGCCTACTGCTATAGCAGCCGCGGGGCCCTCTGGGGGCAACCCCACGCCTCGCCAGGCACTGGGTGTAGAAACACCCTAGAAAGGCCCCAATGTGGACCTCGGTCGTTTCAAGAGGAAGCAATGTCCCAAAAAGTGGGGTGGTGGCATGAGGGGGAGGGGGTGTCTAGTGCTCACCCCCCCCCACATACCATGGCGGTGACTGCCCGCTCTGGGGGAGGAACGCTACAAGTAGGAGCACGGCCATTCCCTGAGCAGAGGGCAGGGAAAAGCCTCAAAGAGCATCAAGTGGGCCTCCGCAACGCAGCCACTACACAAGGCAAGAACAAGCAGAGGAAGGTGGGGACGGGGGAAACGGAGCCGACACGGGGTGGGGGGGGATCGGTGGGAGGGGGGACACGAGTAGCAGGGGAGGGCATTCCTCTTTCCTAGTCTCCCGCCAACCGGACAGCTTCTGCATGGGCCTCATACATGGGAGGGTGCCGGGGCGCGTGCGTACAACGCAGGCTGTCGGGGACGGCTGCCGTTGCAACAACCTGCCTGAGTTTAGGGAGGGCACACCCAAGACACACATGATGCCGCTAGGGAGGAGACGACGGACCTCGCCAGTGACATCGCACCAATGGTTCTCGAAGGCGGGGGGGATGGGTGGGTGGCGGGACATGTCATTGTTTCAAACCAAGCCACACAAATCTGCCCTGGCGACGTGGTCCCGCTAGTTGCCGATCCTACAATCGAAGCGAGAAAGGTAATGGAAGGTGAGGTGCTAGTCGCGCGGGCGGGGGCGGGGGAGAGTTGCCTCTCAAGTGAGGAAAGCGAGAAAGGAAGAATTTGGGGTGCATATGTGGGGCACAGTGGCGTAAGTCGTTCCTAGTTGTACCTCAACATGCGTCCACGGTTGGAATGTTAGTGTACCCGATGTTCCCTACCCACCATCTCGGTCCCAGTATTAGGTCTTGATTACCGAGCTGGGTTTACCCTGTCGAGGTTTTACACCACGTTTTAGGGTCCAATGGTGAGCAACACACTTTAGCAAGCAGCAGCAAGCGGCAGCAACAGGCGGTCCAAAAGCCCTTGCGACGACACCGTGGCTCCAAACCGGCATCCAAGTAGCTCAGAAGGACCGGGGAGCAAAGGCGCATCACCACAAACAAGTTTCGCTGCATTTTGAGCCGTCTAACCCGTTCTATGGGCGATTTAGTGCCCAAAAATGGCCATGGCGGTGTGTCAAGTGGGCGTTTGCAATGAGGGCCGTTGTTCTTCCATGGCGATTGGGCTATCAAATGATGGCAAATGGGTGTTCAATATGGCATGTACCATGTTGTGGTGCCACACGGTGGTCAATTTTAAGGTGAAAATCAGCCGTTTTTGAGCCGTGTTTCAGGACGATGGTCCTGATCGTCGAGGCACATGTCTAAAGGAAGCGGTCTTTCTTCCACGGTGATTTCCAATGCCTTACGCAAGACTAGGACCCAGTTCGGTCCTAGTTCGAGTCTTGTTCACCGAGCTGGGTTTACCCTGTCGAGGTTTTACACCCCTTTTTAGGGTCCAAGGATGAGCAACACGTTTTAGCAAGCAGCAAGCAGCAGCAGCAGCAGCAACAAGCAGCAAGCAGCACCAAGCAGCAGGCGGTCCAAAAGTCCTTGCGACCACATCGTGGCTCAAAACCGGCATCCACGGGACTGAAAACGACCGGGGAGCAAAGGCGCATCACGACAAACAGGTTTCGTGCCGTTTCGAGCTGTCTAGCCCGTTCTATGGCCGATTTGGTGTCCAAAAAAGGCCTTTTTTGAGCGGTTTTTAGGACGATGGTGTGCCGCGTAGGTGTTTGCAAAGGGGGCCGTTGTTGTTCCATAGCGGTTGGGCAATCAAAGAATGGCAAATTGGTAGGGAATCAGGCGTGTGCCATGCCGTGATGCCACGGGGTGGGCGATTTCGAGGTGAAAAAAAGCCGTTTTTGAGCCATGTTTCAGAACCATCGTGCTGACCCTGGAGGAACGTTTGCAAAGCAAGCGGCCTTTGCTCCAGGCGATTTGCAATGTGTTAACCAAGACTAGGACCCAGCTCGGTCCTAGTCCGAGTCTTGATTACCGAGCTGGGTTCCCCCTGTCGAGGTTTTACACCACTTTTTAGGGTCCAAGGATGAGCAACACGTTTTAGCAAGCAACAGCAGCAGCAGCAGCAGCAAGCAAGCAAGTAGGCGGTACACACCGTGGCTCAAAAACGGCATCCAAGTAGCTCAAAACGACCGGGGAGCAAACGCGCATCACCTCAAACAAGGTTCGTGCCGTTTCAAGCCGTCCAGCCTGTTCTATGGCCGATTTGGTGTCCAAAAATGGCCGTTTTGAGCCGTTTGGAGGATTATCGTCCTGAAAACTCAGGACGATCGTTGGTGTGTCAAGTGGGTGTTTGCAATGAGGGCCGTTGTTCTTCCATGGCGATTGGGCTATCAAATGATGGCAAATGGGTGTTCAATGTGGCATGTACCATGCCGTGGTGCCACACGGTGGTCCATTTTGAGGTGAAAATCAGCCGTTTTTGAGCCGTGTTTCAGGACAATTGTCCTAACCAATGAGGCACATCTGCAAAGCAAGCGGTCTTTCTTCAAACGTAATTTCAAATGTGTTACGCAAGACTAGGACCCATCTCGGTCCTAGTTCGAGACTTGATTACCGAGCTGGGTTTCCCCTGTCGAGGTTTTACACCAATTTTTAGGGTCCAAGGATGAGCAACATGTTTTAGCAGCAGCAAGCAGCAGGCGGTCCAAAAGCCCTTGCGACGACACCGTGGCTCCAAACCGGCATCCAAGTAGCTCAAAGCGACCGGTGAGCAAATGCGCATCACCACAAAAAAGTTTCGTGCCGTTTCGAGCCGTCTGGCCCGTTTTACGGCCCATTTAGTGTCCAAAAAAGGCCGTTGTTGGGCAGTTTTCAGGACGATCGTGCTAAAAACTCAGGACGATCGGCAGCATGTCAAGTGGGCGTTTGCAATGAGGGCCATTGATCTTCCATGGTGATTGGGCTATCAAATTATGGCAAATGGGTGTTCAATACAGCATGTACCATGCCGTGGTACCACATGGTGATCCATTTTGAGCTGAAAATGAGCCGATTTTGAGCCGTGTTTCAGGACGATCGTCCAGACCGTCAAGGCGGATCTCTAAAAGAAGCGGTCTTTCTTCCACGTTGATTTCCAATGCCTTACGCAAGACTAGTACCCAGCTCGGTCCTAGTTCGAGTCTTGATTACCGAGCTGGGTGTTCCCTGTCGAGCTTTTACACCACCTCCTAGGGTCCAAGGCTGAGCAACACGTTTTAGCAGTAGCAGCAGCAAGCAGCAGCAGCAGCAAGCAGCAACAAGCAGGCGGCCCAAAAGTCCTTGTGAGGACACCGTGGCTCCAAACCGGCATCCAAGTAGCTCAAAACAATTGGGGAGCAAAGGCGCATCACCACAAACAAGTTTTGTGCCTTTTCGAGCCGTCTACCCCTTTCTACGGCCGATTCAGTGTCCAAAAATGGCCGTTTTGGGGCTGTTTTCAGGACAATCGTCCTGAAAACCCAAGACGATCGTTGGTGTGCCAAGTGGGCGTTTGCAATGAGGGCCGTTGTTCTTCCATGGGGATTGGGCTATCAAATGATGGCAAATGGATGTTCAATGTGGGATGTACCATGCCGTGGTGCCACACGGTGGTCCATTTTGAGGTGAAAATGAGCCATTTTTGAGCCGTGTTTCAGGACGATCGTCCTGATTGTCGAGGCACATCTCTAAAGCAAGCGGCGTTTCTTCAAAGGTGATCTGCAATGCGTTACCCAAGACTAGGACCCAACTCGGTCCTAGTTCGAGTCTTGATTACCGAGCTGGGTTTACCCCGTCGAGGTTTTACACCACGCTTTAGGGTCCAAGGGTGAGCAACACATTTTAGCAGCAGCAGCCACAAGCAGCAGCAGCAGCAAGCAGCAGCAACAGGCGGTCCAAAAGTCCTTGCGGCCACACCGTGCCTCAAAACCGGCATCCAAGTGGCTCAAAACGACCGGGGAGCAAAAGCGCATCACCGCAAACAGGTTTCGTGCCGTTTCCAGCCGTCTAGCCCGCTCTATGGCCGATTTAGTGTCCAAAAAAAGGCCGTTTTGGGGCAGTTTTCGGAACGATTGTTCTTGAAGTTTAGGACGATCGCCGCTGCGCCAAGTAGGTGTTTCCAATGAGGGCCGTTGTTCTTCCATGGCGATTGGGCTATCAAATGATGGCAAATGCTTGTTCAATGTGGCATGTACCATGCCGTGGTGCCACACGGTGGTCCATTTTGAGGTGAAAATGAGCCGTTTTTGAGCCGTTTTTCAGGACGATCGTCCTTACCGTGGAGGCACATCTCCAAAGGAGGCAGTGTTTCCCCCACGGTGAAGTCCAATGCGTTGCACAAGACTAGGACCCAGCTCGGTCCTAGTTCGAGTCTTGAGTACCGAGCTAGGTTTACCCTGTCGAGGTTTTACACCACCTTTTAGGGTCCAGGGATGAGCAACACGTTTACCGAAATTGGTTTACCCTGTCGAGGTTTTACAAAACCTTTTAGGGTCCAAGGTGAGGGACAGATTTTAGCAAGCAACAGCAGCAAGAAGCAAGCAGCAGGCGGTCCAAAAGTCCTTGGGACCACACCGTGGCTCAAAACCGGCATCCGAGTAGCCCAAAACGACCGGGGAGCAAATGCGCATCACCACAAACAAGTTTCGTTGCATTTCGAGCTGTCTAGCCCGTTCTACGGCCGATTTAGTGTCCAAAAATGGCCGTTTTTGGGTTGTTTTCAGGACGATCGTCCTGAAAATCTAGGTCGATCACCGGTCCGCCGAGTCGGCGTTTTCCATGAGGGCCGGTGTTCTTTCGTAACGATTGGGGTATCATTGGGTGGCAAATGGGTGTTTTATAAGGCATGTTCCATGCCGCGGTGCCACACGTTGGTCCATTTTGAGTTGAAAACGAGCCATTTTTTACCCGTGTTTCAAGACGATCGCCCTAACGCGGATGCACATCTCGAAAGCAAGCAGCCTTACCTCAATGGTGATTTCCAATGCGTTAAGCAAGACTAGAACCCAGCTCGGTCCTAGTTCTAGTTTTGATTACCGAGCTGGGTTTACCCTGTCGAGGTTCTACACCACCTTTTAGGGTCCAAGGGTGAGCAACACGTTTTAGCAAGCAGCAAGCAAGCACCAGCAAGCAGCAGCAGGCAGTCCAAAAGTCCTTGCGACCACACCGTGGCTCCAAACCGGCATCCCAGTGGCTCAAAATGACCGGGGAGCAAACGCACATCACCACAAACAAGTTTTGTGCCGTTTTGAGCCGTTTAGCCCGATGTATGGCCGATTTAGTGTCCAAAAAAGGCCGTTATTGGGCTGTTTTCAGGACGATCGTCCTGAAAACTCAGGACGATCGTTGGTGTGTCGCGTAGGTGTTTCCAATGAGAGCCGTTGTTCTTCGACAATGATTACACAATCAAATGAGTGCAAAGGGGTGATGAAGAAAGGGTTTTCCAAACCGCAGTGTCTTCACGTGGTCCATTTGGGGTGCAAAATGGGCGTTTTTGAGTTAGTGTTCAAGGGCGCACAAGGTACGAGCAAGCAGCAGCAAGCAGCAGCACACGGTCCAAAAGTCCTTGCGACCACACCGTCGCTCAAAACCGGCATCCGAGTGACTCAAAACGACCGGGGAGCAAACGCGCATCACCACAAACAAGTTTCATGCCGTCTGGAGCCGTCTATCTCGTTCTACGGCCGATTTAGTGTCCAAAAATGGCCGTTTTTGGGCTGTTTTTAGGACGATCGTCCTAAAAGTGTGCCAGTGTGCGGAGTAGGTGTTTCCAATGAGGGGCGTTGTTTTTCATAGCGATTGGGCTATCAAATGATGGCAAAGGGGTGTTCAATAAGGCATGTACCATGCCGTGGTGCCACACGGTGGTCCAATTTGAGGTGAAAATGAGCCGTTTTGGAGCCATGTTTCCAGACCATCATCGTGGCCGTGGAAGCACATGTGCAAAGCAAGCCGTCCTTCTTCCACGGTAATTTCCAATGCGTTACGCAAGACTAGGGCCCAGCTCGGTCCTAGTTCGAGTCTTGATTTAGCAGTAGCAGCAAGCAGCAGCAAGCACGTGGTCCAAAAGTCTTTGTGACGACACCGTGCTTCAAAACCGGAATCCAAGTAGATCAAAACGACCGGGGAGCAAATGCGCATCATTAACCCCCCCCCCCCACTTATAAACCCCCCCCACTTATAACCCCCCCCCCACTTATAACCCACCCCCCGGGAGATCCGTGCCACCCAGGGACTTATAACCCCCCTTTTTCAGCACACAAGCATAGAACAAGAAGTGCCAACGGATAGATTGCCAATAACCGGGTATCTGTTACTTCTTCATCCCCCTCAGGCAAGTCAATGAGCTCCTCATCTGAAAATTTCCCCACCTCATCATCATCAGGAGCTGCAGCACCACCAGCGTCTCCCACAGATAGGTCCAAATCAATTTCCATTACAAAAAGATGAATGACATCTGAAGGTGCAAATGCGTCTGGATCGATGCCACAAGGGACTTACAAGCCCCCCCCCCCCCACTTATAACCCACCCCCCCGCACCCTCAACCAATCCGCAATGCTACTACCACCGGGGGGGTTATAATGGGGGGGGGTTTACTATTTTTAGTGCAACATCTTTTTTTCATTTGTCTGTATTGTGGGCACCCTGGGGCATTCTGACCGGATCCTCGACCATATTTTCGCAAGTTGGACGCCATGGCGACATCCGTCTCAGGTCATCTTGCACCCGGAGTCTGATTCGCAAAATCGGACCCTAAAAAAAGTAGGAGAAGAAAAGCCTTCTACATGGTTTGTGTCTACGCTTGTCATGATGCAGTGTCATCTCTCTCCCCCAAATTCCAATGTCTCCTGGAGGTGATCCAATGCTCTCACTCTCATGTTTCTTGGTGGGAATGCGGGGCATGCACGGGGTGAATGCTGCGCAGGTCAAGCATTAGATACCTGTTTGTGGTCTGTATATGCAGACCGGTGGACGACGTTGCTTTTGTCGATGTTTGATCCACCAAGCCCATGCCTTTAGGATCAGTGGTGATTGGAGGCAGATCAGTCTTTTGAGTTCCTACCTCCCCCCCATTACATGGGCGGGTGGACACGGTGCATGTGCTACCAGGGCACAATGAGGGGAACAACCGGGATCGTCCCGTCCTCTTGATGTCTTTCTCAGCAGGTGACAATGCTCTGGGAAGCGGGGTGAAGCCGGTTCAGATCCCTTTTGGCTGCACCCCGTTCTATACTTCACATATTTCAGCGTTTTCAGCGATTTTGGGGTATAATCTCAGCAGAATTCCGAATATATACTATCTAAAATCCGCAGGATGGAGGACTCAGGTCATGCCAGCTGTGTGTGCGCGCGCCCATCTGGTGTTCCTGGTGGTGTGTGTGCCCTCTCTGCTTTTCAATTTGGCCGGTTGACCGCATACCACTCCTGTGTGGTGCTAAAAATGTTACATCTAGAATGTGGAAATTACAATCACTGATCTAACCAGTCGAATACTATTTACAGATGTAGTACGCACGTTGACCGCTTCTGTGGACTAGTGTTGAGGGAGTACCTTCGGGGAAACCAAGGCATACTATATCCATGTTACCGCTCAAACACGTTTCGTTGCATTTTGAGCCGTCGTGCTGGTTCTACGGCCGATTTAGTGCCCAAAAATGGCCGTTTTTGGGCTGTTTTCGGGACGATCGTCCCGAAAACTCATGACGATCGCCGGTGTGTCAAGTGGGCGTTTGCAATGAGGGCCGTTGTTCTTCCATGGCGATTAGGCTATCAAATGATGGCAAATGGGTGTTCAATATGGCATGTACCATGCCGTGGTGCCACACGGTGGTCCATTTTCGGGTGAAAATGAGCTGTTTTTGAGCCGTGCTTCAGGACGATGATCCTGACCGTCGAGGCACATCTCTAAAGCAAGCGGTGTTTCTTCCACGTTGATTTCCAATGCCTTACGCAAGACTAGGACCCAGCTCGGTCCTAGTTCGAGTCTTGATTACCGAGCTGGGTTTACCCTGTCGAGGTTTTACACCCCTTCTTAGGGTCCAAGGGTGAGCAACGCATTTTAGCAGCAACAACAGCAAGCACCCGCACCTAGCAGGTGGTCAAAAAGTCCATGCGACCACACCGTGGCTCCATACCGGCTTCCAAGTAGCTCAAAACGACCGGGGAGCAAACGCGCATCACCACAAACGAGGTTTCATGCCGTTTTGAGCCGTCTAGCCCGTTCTATGGCCGATTTAGTGTCCAAAAAAGGCGGGTTTTGGGCTGTTTTCAGGACGATCGTCCCTGAAAACTCAATACGATCGTTGGTCTACCGCGTAGGTGTTTCCAATGAGGGCCGTTGCTCTTCCATAGCTATTGGGCCATGAAAGGAATGCAAATAGGTGGGGAACAAGGCGTGTGCCATGCTCTGGTGCCATGGGTTGGACGATTTCGAGGTGAAAACAAGCCGTTTTTGAGCCATGTTTCAGGACGATCGTCCTGACCATGGAGGAACATTTGCAAAGCAAGCCGGCTTTGCTGCACGGTGATTTCAAATGTGTTACGCAAGACAAGGACCCAGCTCGGTCTAGTTCGAGTCTTGATTACCGAGCTGGGTTTACCCTATCGAGGTTTCACACCACCTTTTAGGGTCCAAGGATGAGCAACACATTTTAGTAGCAACAGCAAGCAGCAGCAGCAAGCAGCAAACCGGCATCCAAGTAGCTCAAAACGACCGGGGAGCAAATGCGCATCACCACAAACAGGTTTCGTGCCGTTTCGAGCGGTCTAGCCCGATCTATGGCCTATTTAGTGTCCCAAAACGGCGTTTTCTCAGCAGTTTTTAGGACGATCGTCCTGAAAACTGAAGACGATCGTTGGTCTGCCGCGTAGGTGTTTGCAATGGGGGCCGCTGTTGTTCCATAGCGATTGGGCAATCAAAGGATGGCAAATTGGTGGGGAATAAGGCGTGTGCCATGCCGTGGTGCCACGGGGTGGGCGATTTCGAGGTCAGGTTAGTGTCCAAAAATGGCCGTTTTTGGGCGATCGTCCTGAAAACTCGCCGGTGTGTCAAGGGCGCGTTTGCAATGAGGGCCGTTGTTCTTCCATGGCGATTGGGCTATCAAATGATGGCAAATGGGTGTTCAATGTGGCATGTACCATGCCGTGGTGCCACACAGTGGTCCATTTTGAGGTGAAAATGAGCTGTTTTTGAGCCGTATTTCAGGACGATGATCCTGACCGTCGAGGCACATCTCTAAAGCAAGCGGTCTTTCTTCAACGGCGATTTCCAATGTGTTACGCAAGACTAGGATCGAGCTCGGTCCTAGTTCGAGTCTGATTACCGAGCAGGGTTTATCCTGTCGAGGTTTTACATCACGTTTTAGGGACCAAGGATGAGCTACACATTTTACCAAGCAGCAGCAGGAGCAGCAAGCAGGAGCAGGCGGTTAAAAAGTCCTTGGAAGGACACCGTGGGTCAAAACCGGCTTCGCAGTAGCTCAAAACGACCGGGGAGCAAAGGCGCATCACCACAAATAGCTTTTGAGCCGTTTCGAGCCGTCTAGCCCGTTCTATGGCCAATTTAGTGTCCAAAAAAGGCCCTTTTTGAGCTATTTTTAGGACGATCGTCCTGAAAACTCAGGACAATTGTTGGTTTGCCACATAGTGGTTCCAATGAGGGTTGTTGATTTTCCATAGCGATTGGGCCATCAAAGAAATGCAAATGGGTGGGGAATAATGCTTCTGCCATGCCGTGGTTCCACGGGGTGGGCGATTTCGAGGTAAAAACAATCTTTTTTGAGCCATGTTTGAGGACCATCGTCGTGACCGTGGAGGAACATCTGCAAAGCAAGCGGGCTTTGCTCCACGGTGATTTCCAATGCGTTACGCAAGACTAGGACCGAGCTCGGTCCTAGTTCGAGTCTTGATTAGGATTAACGAGATGGTGGAAGCAGCAGGCTTTTACAACCCTCTTGCGTGTCTAGGTTGGACCTACCACGTTGGCTAGTAAAAAGAGAGAGAGAGGGGGAGAGAGAGAGAGAGAGAGAGAGAGAAAGCAAGCATCAACAGCAACATCAAGCATGCGCAAAATGGGCAAAAATCACACCTAGGGCGTGGTGCTTTGCATTCAACCAAACCTCTGGTGCATGATAGCTGTGGCTATGAAGTATAATCACACAAAGACCTAGCAAGAAACTCAACGGTGACAGCCGGAAATGGGTGTTGCAAGCGGACTTTCCAATTTTGTCAAAAATAACCTAAAAAATCCCCGATTTGGGGGCCGTTTGGGTGCCTAGCATGTGTTTCAAGAGGGCCAATTGCATTGGAATCAACTTGGATGGTGAACAAGCACCTTTGATCACTCGGTGATAGGTTTTGCACCCAAGCAGTGGGGTCATCAACCTCTTTTTGGGACTAGAATGCTGCAAAAGCAGGGTTGAAATAGCACCTTTTTTGCGTATTTTCTGAAAATGCACGTTCTTCTGTTGTGTTTGACACCTATGGATTGTGTTGGGCAACCTTGTGGTGGTAAATAATGCCAAAGGGGATGGTTGCAAGCCATTTTCACGCCGTCAGCAGCCTTCGATCCTCTGTTGGCACCACCAGCATGCACGGCGCACATGCTAGGGTAGGGTTACGGGGGTCAAGCAGGGTTCAATAGGGGTCAATATTTTTCCAAAATTGTTCCTGGACCCCTTGAGGTGCTCAAACAAGTGGTCAAAGGCTATTTTGAGCCACATTTGACCCGCACTAGCCCATGCAAATTCCCAAAAACCCTTGCAATGGGCAATTTCAGGATCAACACCTCATACAGGGGGTGGATGGGGGGGGGGGGTTGCGGGGGGTTCTCTCAAGCGAGCAAGGCAAGGTTTGCAGGAGGGCTATAGGGGAGGGGGGACAACTGGTGGGTGCGCTAGGGGGCATGTCTTTCGAGCAAGCGAGAAAGGGGTTCGGGGGGCTATGAAGGCGGGCAGCACCCTCAATCAATCGAGGTGACCCTCAACATGCGTCCTTATTCGGCCCCTTGTACTAGAACACGTAATGTGCCATCCCCCATCATCTTGGTCCCAATACTCAGTCTTGATTAGGGTTAGGTGGGGGCGGGGGGGGGGGGTCACAGTCCTCAATAGGCACACCAAAGAAACTCAACACCCCTCTGCCTACCAAATGAAGCAACAAATCATCCATGCTCAACATTGAACGAGAAAAGCATATCTGAATCACCTTCACAACTTTGTTCCACCAAATTTGTTCCCTCAAATTGAACAAGCCGGACTGTTCAATAAATAGTCTTGGCCCCACAGGTGTGTGGGTCAACACATTCCGTAGTGCGCTGCTTAAACCCCTAGGGTGTCGGGGGCCCACATGTGGGGGGAATGGCTACATCACCCTTGCCTGCCCAGGGTCCCCACGCGGGGACAAAATCAGAAGTGGCTACCTATCCCTTGCCTTCTCGGGGGCCCTAAACTGGGCATAATGGCTACATCAATCAATATGGCTACCTAACCCCTGCCTTCTCGGGGTCCCCATAGTGGGGAGAAATCAATATGGCTACATAGCCCAGGCAAAAAACCCACCCACTTACCCATCCAACGCCAAAAACAGGGTTGGGAATCAAAAAAAGCCCAAAAAGTTGCCCTGCGCACTAACGCTCCCTCATACACGCAACTGAGGACACAGGGCCTGTGAGTCTCTGCGCCGTGTGTCCGGGGGCTTGGTCTTGGGGCGCAATGATACGACCTGAATGGACCTGGCCACTGGCGCACGGACTTGGCAGCTTTGGGGGTACCAAGCTCTTCCAACCGCGCACAAGTTGAACCAACAGACTTCTGTGTATGTGCCGTGCAATGGTCTTGCGACATTGTGCAGGTGGAACAGAAACAATCACAATGAACACACATCTGCAGATGTGCAGGCCATGAGCCCCCGAGAGGGGTACCCCCATTTCAGTGGAATGGTGTCATTCTTTGTGGATTTCTGGGCTTCTTGGCCTTGCGTAAGAACCCAGACCCATCCCCCACACACCAGGGCACCAGCGGCTGAGTCTCAGCGCTGCCATAACCTGGGTCTCATTTGACTGTTTTGTATCCATGCCCGCGGGACCCAGCTGGATGTTGGTGGTGTTGTGTGCCTCTGCCGAAGGACAGGGGTGGACATGGTACCATACAGAGGTATTGGACCCCTGAGGGGGTGGGGGGGGTTGACGAGCACACATAGCTCACGGGTCTTGGGTCGTGAATCTGTCCACAGAGCACAACGGCCATATTTGAGAAGCGGGGAGAGGGTCTTCCAGAGTGCAGAATGCCCCAACTTGAGACTGGCCTCCGAAAGGTGGTCCAATGGAACTGTTTTTAGGGGGGGGGGGGTCCCTGGGTCAGCTTGCCGTCCCCCCCTGTCCTGTCATGCAGTGGCTTGTGTCCAATTGATGCGAAACAGGGGAAGACAAAGCAGAAGATGCTGCATTCAGGACCTCTAAGGCAGCGTCAGCGTCCAGAAGCTGCAGACACTGTGCCACGCAGGCGGTGTTGAAATAGCCGAGGGCGCAGTTGTACCTCCATTTCAAATCCTGGTGGGAATGTATTCGGGCCGCAACACACCGCAGAGCCACACATTGCACCAGATGGCCCTGCCAAACCAGGCTACAGTGCACCATAGCACCCCCATGCCCGGGAGGAGGGGTGGGGGGCACTGCTGCACAAAGGACGAGAAAACCCTGTTGACCCATCCACGCACCTCTTGAACCATTCCCCCCCCCCCTCGACACCACATACGACATCATGCCACTTCACGTGCCTGCATAATGCAACAGGGCACAATCGGAAAAAAGTATGCAAGCCGTCCATGTCCAGCCGTGGCACAGCAGTTCACAGGTATGGAAGAATGGGTCGCGATGGGTTCAAAACAGCTGTTGCTTGTCATACCACGCAACGTTGGGGACACGTTGGGACACGTGGCACAGGCAATCCCTGCAGGGGGGCGGTCCGATAATTTGTAAATAGCACCCGGGACCGGTCATTGGTTAGAGGGTCCCCGACCTCGTGCTGGGGCTAAGCTTCCAGAGCCACAAACGACAATTGTATAGTGCCTCGTCTTGCAATGATCTCCCAATGGATTGGTGCACAACCCGCTCCTGCAGTTTTTCACCCTGGGCACCTCAAAAATCGAAGTTCCCAGGTCTTTTTTTAAATCGTGACTGCTCACAATGTGCGTAAAGCATGTTTTAGGAGGTACGTACGTGTTTTTTACTCTAGTTGGGTATTGGGTGTGTGGGGGGGGGGGGGTCGTTCGGGACATTTTGATTGTTTTTGGGTGATCATGTGACAACGGGAGTGCATACAAATCAATGGAGGGCCATGTATGGTCAGGCCCTCAAGTGGGGTTTATCGGCCCTCAAAGTGCTGTTTTGGGCTTGTCTACACTTTAGCGGGCAAAAGTTTGGTGGCCTATCCTTGCCACCTCGCGCTACTGCACTGAGTTGTTTCATCAAACTGTCCATGCTTTCGGCGCCAAAGAGCCCCCCCCCCCCCCCCCAACACACACACCTAAAACACACCCAATACCCGTAGAAAACACATAAATACCGAGTAAACAATGCTTCGCATAGCTTGGATGGTCATTGCAAGGGGTCGCAATATCACAAAACCAAGTTTTGGAAACCTCGATTTTGGAGGTGCCACGGGGAAAAAATGCATGAGCACATCGTGTACGAGAGACACCCATGCCCCCACACCAAATACCCCAATAGGATAAAAAAAACACATAAATACGGCCTAAAAGATGCTTTATATAGCTTAGATTGTCATTGTCAGTGGTCACAATATCAAACAAATAGTTTTCGAAACTTGGGTTTCTGAGCTGCCAAGGGGGAAAATTTGCATATTGCAGGCTGTGAACCTCCCCATGCACACATGTAAGCCATTATTGGTGGAAACAGTGACTTCGCGTCCTTGACACGGGCCATGACCAGCCCTAGGCAAAACTAGAGACATCCTTCTGCATCCTAGTACGCATATGCTCTCACAACATCCCCACTTGCACCCCTTAGGATGGGCACCAATAGGACCATAGGAGGGTCACCAATGTCGCCAAGCACGCCAACGTAGCAAGAACAACTAAAAAGTGCATAAACCGCATGAGCGCTCATCCCACTCTGCTCCACACAAACCTTATGGAATCGGGACCCAAAACCTCAAAATTAAAACAAACGGAAGACTCATGAGTTGCAAACCCCCCCCAAAAGGGGGAGGGGGTTTGTTTTTTCAACATTGTTGACCCCCACCCCCCACTTGTGTGTGGGGGGGGGGGGGGGGGGGCTGTAGGGGGGTTTGGCCCGAAAACTCATTGGGCAATGCATTTTTTTGGACAAAATGATGATCTTACAAGGGGTTGAATAAACGGTCGTCGAGGAGGAGCAGGAAGAAGTGGAGAAGGAAGATGAGGAACTTGCCCTGAGGGGGGGGGGGGGGCGCCCCCCCCCCCCCTGGAGCAACCGGCGACCAGCACCCGCGATATGCTTGCAAAAACCTCCGGCACCGTGGCTGCTGCATTGTCCCCCTTGGGTGGGGGGGGGGGGGGCTTCTTGCTAGCTGAGCAGAGAGCCCAGCAGAGAGGGGATGCCCGCCACGGGCGCAAGCGGGGTGGGGGGGGTCGGGGCGGCACACCGCCATGGGTCGCAAGGTTGGTAGGGGGCAGCGAGGGGGGGTTATCTTGTGGGGAGCCCCCGCCCCACCGTTGAGGCTCGGTACATGCGACGTCGCACCAGCCGTGCACACCAACTATCAAGGCGGTGGGTTGCGTGCGTTGGAGGCCCCTGGGGCCGTTTCCCCAACACCCTAGGTGCCAAGGTGCGCCGTTGCGTTGCAGGCCGTGCCGGGGGGGCGGGGGGGCTACGCCGAAAGGGCTTGTGATGCGTCGCGACGCACCTACGGCGTCAGGCCCGCAGCCCCGGTCCCCGCCGCGGCTAGATTGGGGGGCATTCGGCCAGCGGCAAACCGGAGTGTTCATGGCCCGCATGGCCAGCGCAGCAGCACATGCTAATACCATCCCGCATGCGGAGACGTCCGTCGCAACGCGGCACCCCGCGTTCCCGGCAACAGCCCCCTCTGTGCCTCGGGCCCATCACGAGCCACAACGCACCTGTGGCTCCGTTCCTGGCAGCGGCCCCCACTGTGCCTCGGCGCCATCCCGAGCCACAGCGCACCCGTGGCTCCGTCAGGGGCACCCCCTATGCAAGCGTGATTGGGCACACCGGGCGTACGAAAGCACCGTCTTGCTTGGAGGGGCCGGGGAAGTACCCCTTTACGACACAGGCATGCGACCCTCCTCAGCCAACCTTTCAGCTATGGCCCGAAGAATGTATGCACCGCTTCCCTCATGTGCCAGAACATTCTGCCACAACGTCCCCCAGATACCCCCATCCTCCGAGCATTGTGGATGTTGTGCTCCATGCCCACTAGACGCCAAAAGCAGGCATCGTAGTGTTGTGCCAAGCCAACATCAGTTGTGCCCTTGCGGATTCCCAATGCCCCATGGTTGCCGCGTTGCTCCTCCAAGTGGCCCACTATGCACCTACATATAAGCGAAACGCAGCTTCATGGAGGAACGCAGAGTACCATGCGGGGAGTGTCCGCCAATCACCACGTGAGTATAACACCACAAGCTGCCTCTCCCCATGCCATGAACATGTTCCGTGCCATGCAAATGTGCGTATCACAACACGTTGGTGCAACATGTCATATGTTGCAACATCATGTGTGACACCATCCAACCATTGCATTCTACATCTCCGTCCACCGTAACCACTACACCCCCCCCTTGCTTCTACCCTTATGTGGCGCGGTGTGTGCTGTCATGTGGAGAAAACTGCCGATCAAAGGGATAAGTCATGCAAATGCTGATGTGGTTTGGTGAGCACATTGCAAGACAACTGCATGGTAGTCCGTGTGAACCAGTTGGGCAATAACTTCCTTGCAATTTGGTTCAGCAACGTCACTAGTGGTTTGTATTTCCGCGTCTGTTGCACTACACGTGTGTGTGACGAAACTCTGTTGCAATTATGTGCCCCTTCATACCACCAACCCCTAGCTGGAAGTGCCTCATCTTGACCCCGCCAACTGGGGCATTCCTATATGGCAGCATGTTCATCATCCCATGCAATGTGCAAAAGGGGGCTACCTGCAAGGAGTGATCAAAGACTGCTCCCCGGAAATGGCCTCCACTCCAATAACCATCACGTTCTGCCTCAGCAAAAACCACCATTGTTGCCTTTTCGCAATGCTCCTCCATATCTCCACACCCATGGACACACATTGGAGTCTCACGTCCAGGCACGCGATGGCAGCAGATGTCAACGTTGAGGAGACATGGGGTGCCCGGCCCCAAGGCGGTCAGCCAAAGCACTTTGCCACCTTGGCGAAGCATGTTTTTGGTAATGTGGTGATGTTGCGCACCAACACATACATCATAGTGACACCATCATTTGGGATGGGCACAACGTTGACATCTGCTACCATCGCGTGCCTGGACGTGAGACTCCAATGTGTGTCCATGGGTGTGGAGATATGGAGGAGCATTGCGAAAAGGCAACAATGGTGGTTTTTGCTGAGGCAGAACGTGATGGTTATTGGAGTGGAGGCCATTTCCGGGGAGCAGTCTTTGATCACTCCTTGCAGGTAGCCCCCTTTTGCACATTGCATGGGATGATGAACATGCTGCCATATAGGAATGCCCCAGTTGGCGGGGTCAAGATGGGGCACTTCCAGCTAGGGGTTGGTGGTATGAAGGGGCACATAATTGCAACAGAGTTTCGTCACACACACGTGTAGTGCAACAGACGCGGAAATACAAAGCACTAGTGACGTTGCTGAACCAAATTGCAAGGAAGTTATTGCCCAACTGGTTCACACGGACTACCATGCAGTTGTCTTGCAATGTGCTCACCAAACCACATCAGCATTTGCATGACTTATCCCTTTGATCGGCAATTTTCTCCACATGACAGCACACACCGCGCCACATATGGGTAGAAGCAAGGGGGGGGTGTAGTGGTTACGGTGGACGGAGATGTAGAATGCAATGGTTGGATGGTGTCACACATGATGTTGCAACATATGACATGTTGCACCAACGTGTTGTGATACGCACATTTGCATGGCACGGAACATGTTCATGGCATGGGGAGAGGCAGCTTGTGGTGTTATACTCACGTGGTGATTGGCGGACACTCCCCGCATGGTACTCTGCATTCCTCCATGAAGCTGCGTTCCGCTTATATGTAGGTGCATAGTGGGCCACTTGGAGGAGCAACGCGGCGACCATGGGGCATTGGGAATCCGCAAGGGCACAACTGATGTTGGCTTGGCACAACACTACGATGCCTGCTTTTGGCGTCTAGTGGGCATGGAGCACAACATCCACAATGCTCGGAGGATGGGGGTATCTGGGGGACGTTGTGGCAGAATGTTCTGGCACATGAGGGAAGCGGTGCATACATTCTTCGGGCCATAGCTGAAAGGTTGGCTGAGGAGGGTCGCATGCCTGTGTCGTAAAGGGGTACTTCCCCGGCACCATGCATTGCAACCATGGCCTTCTCAACTATCCATCGCCGAGAGGGATGATGGCCCGGTTCATTCCCTCCCTTATTCGCACCCGCACGATTTGCCCCTGGTTAGTAACATGCAACACTTGGGCAGCCATTGCCAACTCACCTCCGGCTTGGAGGACTTTCTTGTCACATACCGGGCTCCGCTGCCACCATTGTTCATGAGACAAGCAGTCCGATAGAGAACGAACACCAGCACCAACCAGCTTCGGTACCATGTGCTTCCAACACTCAGCCATCTCAGGCTGCTGCATCCACTCAAACTTGGGAGGCTTCCTAACACATTGACACCGACCACTACACTGTCACACAGTAACAGTTGGCTGCCCCTCCTCCGCCAAGAGACGTGCAATGGCATGTGGATGGTACACAGCACCTGTCGTACTTGCCACAATGTCACCCCAAAGTGTAGCCCACACCGCCACATCATGTGCGCACTCATCATGGAAGGCCTCCTGTCCGCCAGAGGCCAGCGAAAGGCATTGCAATGTTGTACCAAGCCAACAGCAATTGTGACGTGGGGGGTTCGCCATGCCACATGGCCGTTGCCCTGCTCCCCCTTGCGGACCGCCACTGCCCTGCAGGTAGGCGGGAGGCATGTTGGTGCAAGAACTCGCGGTGCCATGGAGGCAAACTCTACCATTCTCAACGGCGTAAAGCACCACCAATCACCTGTCCCCTTCCCATGGGCAAGTAGCATGCCATGCCCCCGTGCGAACCACTACACGTTGCATATCGACACGGTACCTATGGCCCGCACGGTTAATGCCATCTGGGCAATGCCTTCTCCTTGGTCTGCCACGCGGTCCACTGGCGACGCATCCCTCTTCCACCCAGATCTCACCACCCACGTGCTGCCCCGTGGAGAACACTGCTGACCATGGGGTACTATCAAAACGATGTTGATGGGGAGCTGTCATTTCATTGCGTGATAGCTGTATTGTAGTCCACGTGACCCACTCTGGCACCAACCGCCTTGCAATGTGGCCCACCATCATCAGAAGGGGGCCATGCTCCTGTGTCCCCTGCACAAGCGGTGACCGGCGACAATCCCCTTTCGCTGTATACCCTTTGCTCCCGTCGACACCCAACTGCAACCTTCGCAAAGAGAACTGCCCAAACGTCTCTCTTGTGTACACCAGTGTCCCCATGATGCCATGCCAGAAACACAAAGGTGCTACCTGCAACGAACAGTCATAGCTGGCGCCTCGGTAATGTCCTCCAGGCCGGCGCCCATGATGTTGGGCCTCACCAATGACGATCACCATTGCTTGTTCACAGGCTTCCTCCATATCCTCGATTGTATGGTACACTTTGGTTTCTGCCATACCCGGAATCCAAACGGCCCTGGAAGTGCATAAATGGGACGAGAGGCCGTGGGGGGGTTTGCCAGACCATTTTCGACATCTGGCCACCCACATCGATGGGAAGGTTGCGTTGTTGCGTACAAACACACCAAAAATAATGGATTCAAGGTTTGGCCCCGACACTGCTGTGACGGCTGGGACGTCGGACTCACTTGGATCACCTCTTCGAGGATCCTGGTCAGCAGTCATAGGAGTTAAGGGGGGGGGGGGGGGTTGGGGGGGGTAGGCATTGCTGTGCATCACCAGGGATGCCAGCTGTGCCTATGGCCTCCGTTGTGTCCCCCTCCTACATTTGATCATCCTGGTGCACAGCACCTGCATCACTGGGTGTACCTTTGTCACAAGGGACACCAGGAGATGTATCTTAGGATCCGAGTCGCAGCGCACAGGCTGGGACGTCGGACTGGCTTGGATCACCTCTAGGGGGATACTGGTCAGGTGTCATGGGATTTGGGGGGGGGGGGGGTTGCACCCCAGTTTCAGCCATTGCTTCCAATAAAAGTTCCATGGCCTCCGCACCAGCATCATATGTCCATGCATTGTTCACCACACGGACACTAGCATGGAGGTATCCCAAGTGGTTGTGGGGTATCTCAGGGCTGAATTGGGCACCTCAGTATCACATCGCTACTTTCTTGCATGGGGATCCGCATGGACTCTGCAAAGTGGCGTCCCAACGTATAGAAAGCCACCAGGCTGTCCTCTGACAGGGGCTCCCGCCGTTGCTCACCCAAGCCTTGCATCGCAATGCGGACACACCAGGCAATTCCATGGCACGTTTGCATCAATGCTTGGTCAAACTGCTGCTGTCTAGTCAGCCGCACCGTCACAGGAGCTGGTTTGGGTGCAACGCTCGGTGGAGGTCCGGGACCAGCTATGTGTATAAGGTCTGATGTCTGATGTCTGATAAGGGATGTTGTGTGTGCGGTCTGTCCACGAAGATGTCTGATATTCTTATGTACTGGAGGTGGGTCTAGGAGTCCAATGCCCCCACCCCCCCGCCATTGTCCACACCAAATTCTTCACAGGAAACCCCCCCCACCCATCCCCCCCCCCCACCCATCCCCCCCCCACCACTATCGGGTGCTTTCCAGCCCCCCTCCCCCCCCCCAAGGAGAAAAGGCGCCACAGAAAACACAGACCCCCCTGTTTAAAAAACAATTGCACACCTGTTGTTGACAGTAGTGTATGTGACAACTTCAATTTGATTCTGATTTTGGTTGTTTGAGCCGACAATTTGTTTGTGTACTTTGGGAAAGGGGAAAGGGGAAAGGGGAAAGGGGAAAGGGGAAAGGGGAAAGGGGAAAGGGGAAAGGGGAAAGGGAAAGGGGAAAGGGGAAAATGTGGGACCACGAAAAGTGGGAAAATTGAAAGACCACCACACAAAAAACCCAAATGGGCAACATCTCAAGGGATTGCATCATGACCATTGCAATCAGCATTAGTTAAATTCAGATCCGCAAATAAAATGGTCGTGGTAATGCCACAGAACATCAAATGTGCAAACAGGGGAAATGGGAAAAATCTTCGAAGACAGCACACAACAACAAAAGGGCACATGCAAACACGTGGGCATCCTCTCATTCATCGATGAGTCCATCCATGTCATCCACTGGCTGCGAGCAACTGGGCTGGGAGCTGCTTGGTGGTGCCGCAGAACGGGTGACACGGTCCGTGTCCGGCACAAAGGCATCCCATTCTTCCAATAATGGCAACGCTTGCTGCGTAGCAAGGTCCCGCAGTTCCCGCCGATTGCTGTTACCTGCCACCTTCACACCAAGCACATCCAGACAATTCAACAGCGCCCCCTTTGACCAATCACGCAGCCTGCCATTCTGCGTGGCCATCACCAATTTCGCCTGCATCCTGGCCAGACCACGCCCCTTATTTGGCCTCCGTGGTGTGGCCAATTCGTCTGCACTATTGTTCTCCCCCTCATCACACACATCATCTACAACATTCACCACCACGTTCCCACAAGGACGCGGACTTGCGCAAAAGTATGCATGGCACACCAGACATGTATTGCACCAGATGCAAACCTCCTTCTTGCATGTGGGACACTCCATACCTCTGCGAAAAGTGATGAAGTCATGGTTGCCAGCATGCGAGTCAGGGGTCCCATCGGGTGCAACAATGCTGACCACATCTGCCGGGTGCCGTTCTGTACCCTTTCCTGAGGGTGCCGTTGAGCTCAGTGGTGTACCCGGCCCTCCAAAGAAGGGCAGATTGTCACCATCATCAGCCACTGCTTCATTACCTTGCAGACATTGAAGCATTGCAGCCTCCACAGATTCTCTGTCCCCTACCTTCTTTGAAACCCTCTGTCTTGGGCGCAGATCGAAGCGTGCATGGGCAGCCAGGTGGCGTGCCACTGCAACGCCTTGTCCCTTTGCCCATTGCTGCAAAGGGGGCAAGTTGGAATGCAATGCCATGCACATGCTCAGGACATGTGTCTCCACAATGTCATGCATACTACTGCGGACCCTCCCACGCAAAGAGATGGCACGCTCTACTGCAGCTTCGGCGGGGCAATATGTTCGCAATAATGCGAGAACGCGCCACACATTCACCCATTGTGCATGTGCCCTTTCAGGTGCCAATGCCTCCCACATCTGGGACATTTGCACAGTTGCAAAGTGCTGCACCATGTGCTCCTTAAGGCCTTCCCACTCTACCAAGGCACGGTCACAGTTCACATTGGCTGCGCCCAACTCTTCTTGGTGTGAAGTCATGAACTGACGCAACTGCTCCACCCCATATGCAGCACGCTCATTGACCAGGAGGGCAACGAAACGGCCATGGTCCAACAATACTGCGCACTCCAACACCCCCCTGGGGTCAATGGTTGCCTGCCCATCCTTGATGCCTGCAAGCAACACATCGGTCGCTGCACGCGCCTGAACGCCTGGAAAAGGAGGGGTTGTTGCACACTTCTGCCCACCTGAATCAAAGTGGACAAATGCACACCACGCCACGCACCAGTTACAATCTGCTCCTTGAATTGCAACCACCTTGGACCCTCCTCGCGAGCCACCCTCTGCAACCGGGCTTCTAGCATACCTGTTGCAGTGGCTAAGTGTGCACCAGTGGGCGCACGTAGTTGTGCCACACTGTTAAAACACCGCATGCCATGCAGGATGTCCCCATAAACCACCCCCCATGCAAGCAAGGTGGCATCATGGCATTCCTCCCACACATCCTCCTCCTTGGTAGAATGCTGCACCGTGGAATCCAAGTGTCGTGCCACCCAAGGGACATTGGCCAAAAAAGCAGTGTTGCGCCGTGCATGCGCCTATGACCACCTGATGCGATGACTTGTGGGGATGAGCTGCAAGCCACTACGTTTATCCTGCATATGCTTTCGCAAACACTTTTGCAACTCCTTCCACTGCCGTGCCCCATTGTACAAGCCGGGTTGCCGATTGACGGCCGCCAAGTAATCAACATGGGTTGGGCCAGCAGCCTCCAATGCAAGACCCAACTTGCGCTGCAACACATTGCACGGCTCACCCAAGGGTGTCATCAACACTAACCACTTCCCAATCAAGGCGAACACATTGCTCTCAATGATAGAGACATCAACAACCTGCCGCGCACTGGCACCTCGCACACCAAGGTTATAAGCCCCGTCCACTGCAAAGGTCACTACCCTCTTTGCCCACCAATCACGGTCATGACTCCAGGACATCAGGACGCATTCTAGCTGCGTTGCAACCTCATGCGCATCACCACAGGCCACATCCACCACACCATGGAACACCTCACACATGCCCCCAGGGCCAGTCCCCGGGAAAATAAGCAGAATGGCGTACTCATTGATGCGATGCCTCTGCCTATCCGAGCCGTCAAGCAACACTGCAATGAACGTTGCCAGGAATAGGGTGTGCGTTACCTCATCCTGCATGGCATCATGCATTGCGGCAATAGCCTTCTCAACTATCCACCGCCGTGATGCATGGTGCCCAGGGGCAGATGTCAGAGAACAGTGCAGAAGGATGCGCTCACTTATAGCACGGATGGAAGTGCACATGCGTAACCCTATATACACCTCAACCAACCGTGACAAAATGGCTGCCTCAGCATCCGACACTGCCACACCAATGTCCATGGCTTCCCCCCTGATGAACACAACGTTCCCTCCCACCACGTCAGCTGTGGCACCAGCACTGGGGCACAATGCGCGATATCGCTCTGCACAATGCAGCTTGAAATTGTCCTCAGCCAATCTGTGGTGGTGCCCTGGCCTATGCAGATTCTTTCAGTTTGATGTTGTGCCACGTGATAACCCCAAGTGGCTTTCCAACACCTCCTTCCGCCACGTTTTTGGGCCAGAGGTCTTCATGCGCATCCCTGCAGCATATGTTCCCA
The DNA here is from genome assembly GCA_964036045.1 of Eutreptiella sp. 'Long Island Sound 2002'. Lineage (NCBI taxonomy): Eukaryota > Euglenozoa > Euglenophyceae > Eutreptiales > Eutreptiaceae > Eutreptiella > Eutreptiella sp. 'Long Island Sound 2002'. The sequence continues at coordinate 71,311,880 of OZ038380.1, read as the reverse complement.
ATACCAAGGCTTCATTTTTCTTAGGGGGACGCGCCACCCCATGAATGCCACACACATTTGCCCACGCACAACACACACACTCAATACCCCCACTTGCCGTGAACCGATACTGCCAATGAGCGGCTACAAACATTTGTAGTGTCTTTGGAGCACTGTCCAGTTGCATGGGAGTGGCCTGCATCAACACGCACAATGCGTCCTTCCCCGATGCGGCCAATGCAACAGACCTCAACCTGTCCTGCTCGACTGATTGTGCCACTGAGGATTGTGACATGCCATGCTCTACATGCCGCGCATCCCACTCTTTTGCATGCCGTGCTCTAAGTTGCATCTGGTGTGCTTCAACACGCACTCTCAGATGCCCTGCCACTCGCACCTTGCGCTTCTGCAGCAACTGTGCCACTGCCTCAACAAATTCTGAGGATGTCTATAGCGGCGCCGAGGCAGCCACACACATCTCATTAGGCATGCTCTGGGCATGCGTACTCATGTTCCGGTCCCCTACCCTTGATGCACTCTGTGTTGCAGTTGGGGAAGGGGGGGGTGCGCCTTGTGCCAGCGCCGTGGCTGGCACAGAGGCAGCCATAGGCACGCTCTGGGCATGCATAGGCCTGTTCCTGATGTACCCAACCCTTGATGCACCCTCTGTTGAAGGAGGGGTGGGGGGGGACGCACCTGGTGTCAGCGCCATGGCTGGCACCGAGGTGTCAGTAGGTACGCTCTAGGCATCCCGTGTCTGACCAGGGGCCGGCGGTCCTGTCCGTTGGGAGGCACGCTGCGACATGTCTGGTACAACCAAATCTGTCTTTTTCCGCTTGTATAGCAGAAACATCGCCTTTCGCGGGTCGGGGGGGGGGGGGTTCATGGCCTTCACCGTGGTGTCGTTACACAGCCACCACCTGTCGTTGAAAACGACATGCACCACAAAGTGACCATCCTCCCTCGTCGATCCAATGTGCAACACCATGGCATGCAAGGACCATTGCCACCCCAGGCAATCGAGAAGCTCATGGTCCACAACCAACTTGTACTCCTGCTGGTTGTGGACATGTGACCCCACGACCTCGTTGTACACCACCGATGTATACATTGGTGCCTCCCTCAGGTCACCCCCACACGGACACGGGGGGGGGGGGTTTCAGGTAATCCAACCGGTCTCCCCTTCATTCCCTCCTTCACACGCTGTCGCACACTCTGCCCCTGATTCGTCACATGCAATATCTGCGCTGGCATGGCTGTCTCCCCCCCCTCCCGCAGAACCTTCACCCCACGGGCACTACAGTATTGCAAGAACTGCTCGTACGACGAACAACATGACAGAGCAACGACCCCAACGGCCGTGAGCTTGGGCACCGTGTTCTTCCAACACTCGGGCATCTCTGCCTGCCGCATCCATTGGAATTTTGGTGCAGGGGCTTTGCACTTGCATCGCCCGCTGCATCGGCACACCGTCTCACACATGGCATCCTCCATTGCCAGCCTCTCAGCAATGTCCTGTGGATTTTACACCAGTTGTACCCATATGGATTCTCCATTCCCCATGGTCGCTGCGGTGCTCCACCAAGTGGCCAACTATGCACCTGCATGTAAGCGGAATGCGGTCTCATTGAGGAATGCACGGTCCCGCGGCGGGAGTGTCCACCAGTCACCACGGGAGTACAACACCACCAACCTCCTCTCCCCGTGCCAAGAACAAGTGCCATGCCATGCACCCGTACGTACGAGAACCGGTTGCTGGCATACATCGTACGTGGCGCCAACCCGTGTAACACCATCCAAGCATTGCATACTACATCTCCGTCCACCCCGACCATTACATACACCACCTACCTCCACCCATATGCGTCCCCGTGTGTGCTGGCCGGTGGAAAACACTGCCGACCAAGGGGACGCGTCATGCACATGCTGATGCGGTTTTGTGAGCACATTGCAAGACAATTGCATGGTGGTCCATGTGAACCAATCATGCAATATCTGCCTTGCCATTTTGTTCACCGGGGTCACCAGTGGCTTGTAGTTGTGTGTCCGTTGCACTAGACGAGTGCGGCGGCGGTTTGTTGCATTGGTGCGGCCCTTCATACCGCCAACCCCTAGTTGCAAATGCCACGCTCTAACCCCCCCAACCAGCCCACGCTTGTATGCCAAGATGCCCATCATCCCGTGCAACGTGCAAAAGGGGGCTACCTGCAGCGAATGGTCAAAGACTGCACCCCGGAAACGACCACCTCCTTTGACACCATCTCGTTCCGCCTCGGCAATAACCACCACCGTCGCCCAGTGGCACTGCTCCTCCATATCCCCACAGTCATGGTAGTGCAGCGGATCCTCCCGTCCAGGCACCCGAACAGCAGCGGATGTCAACGCGCTGTCGATCCCAAACCCTGACGTCACAATGCTGAACCTGTTTGATCGCAGCAACACCACACTACCGTCCACATGCTTCGCTAAGGCAGCAAAAGGGTCAGGCATTCCCCCTTGGGGCCGGCCACGCCATGTGTCCTTCTCAAGATCCCGGTTCACAGATAGTGTAGACTCTTGAATTGAAAGCCCACACATGTCACGAAACACGGCGATGGCCCTTGCCCGCAGCGATGCGCCGTCCAACGGGGTGTTGCTGCTGATAGCATGCAGGCTTTGGGCCACGGCATAGTAGAAACATGCCCCGGCAACGTATTGGTCCGGAAGAATGCGAAGCTTCAAGGACCTCGCCGTTGGTAGGACTCTGCCAACCTTGGCCTTGCTGGGCTTTTTGTCCACGTCGTCCAATGCCATAGCATCTGGATCTATCGGAGCTGTCTTGGTGCCTTGCTCTTTCTTGCCACGTTTCACGGCAGCCCCATTACTTGGTGGGGTAACCATTGGGCGCTTCTTGCTCCGTGGGCTCTGTTCCACAGAACTGGGGTGTTCAACCGGGGTGGTGGCTGACTCTGCACTGGACTGACTGCAAGCCCTCACTGTCGCCAATGAACTAGGGTGTTCAACCGGGGTGTACCCTGAATCCGCACTAGACTGACTGCAGGCATTCACTGTCGCCACAGTGCCTGTGCTAGAAGGACTACAGTCCACAGCAGCTGGCTCCTTGGGTTTCTGTGCAAGTGGTACAGGAGACTCCTCCAAGGAACTCGCCACCCCTCCATCACTAGCCGCCGGTGTCAGACACACAGGGTGGGGGGCCGGGGAGTGTGGCGGGAGAAGCCCTGTAGGGTCCATTATGGATGCAATGGAACGTGACTCATCGGCGGGGCAGACCTGGGACCTGGGGTCCGGTGTTCCACGTCCAACACATGCCGCGGAGTCGGTCGCACCACCTGGGGTGGGGGGGCAGGTGGACTGAACACCTCACCAGGGCTATCCACGCTATGTGCACCTGCCGGGGGACCACGCCCTTGTGCCAGGGAGGACGAAGTGGGAGTCACAGACTCATCGCCTGAGGGGTCTCTTGCCATGACCACCGCCGCTCCAACCTCTTGCGCTACGGCAGAGGACGTGGAGTCACTTGGGTCACCTCGGGGGTGCCCTTCTGGACTTAATCGTTGGGTGTATGGTCGCTGTACACCGGCCGCCTCCATCTCCTCCACCAGCACCGCCACTCCAACCCCCTGCGCTACGGCAGAGGACGTGGAGTCACTTGGGTCACCTCGGGGGTGCCCTTCTGGACTTAATCGTTGGGTGTATGCTGGCTGTACACCGGCCGCCTCCATCTCCTCCACTAGTACCTGCAACATCTCAAGACCTCCATCATCCCTCCATGCGGTGTCCATAACCCGTACGGCCGCATGCAGACGACCGGGATGGCTGTCTGGCACCTCTGGGGTAAAGGGGCTGCAACGCAGCAACAGCTCGTTGCAGTCTTGCATAGGCACCCGCATGCTGTTCGCGAAGTGGCGGCCCAGCGTGTATGCTGCCACCAGGCTGTCCTCAGTGAATGGTTCTCGGTGCTGCTCTTGCAGCCCTTGGTATGCAATCGTGAGGCAGCGGGCTGCCCCCTGGGCGGCTTGCAGCAACGCTTGGTCAAAGCGCTCTTGCCGTGTCTGATGTGTCTGGGCTGTCTTCGAAGACAGCACACAACAACAAAAGGGCACATGCAAATACGTGGGCATCCTCTCATTCATCGATGAGTCCATCCATGTCATCCACTGGCTGCGAGCAACTGGGCTGGGAGCTGCTTGGTGGTGCCGCAGAACGGGTGACACGGTCCGTGTCCGGCACAAAGGCATCCCATTCTTCCAATAATGGCAACGCTTGCTGCGTAGCAAGGTCCTGCAGTTCCCGCCGATTGCTGTTACCTGCCACCTTCACACCAAGCACATCCAGACAATTCAACAGCGCCCCCTTTGACCAATCACGCAGCCTGCAATTCTGCGTGGCCATCACCAATTTCGCCTGCATCCTGGCCACACCACGCCCCTTATTTGGCTTCCGTGGTGTGGCCAATTCGTCTGCACTATTGTTCTCCCCCTCATCACACACATCATCTACAACATTCACCACCACGTTCCCACAAGGACGCAGACTTGCGCAAAAGCATGCATGGCACACCAGACATGTATTGCACGAGATGCAAACCTCCTTCTTGCATATGGCACACTCCATACCTCTGCGAAAAGTGATGAAGTCATGGTTGCCAGCATGCGAGTCAGGGGTCCCATCGGGTGCAACAATGCTGACCACATCTGCCGGGTGCCGTTCTGTACCCTTTCCTGAGGGTGCCGTTGAGCTCAGTGGTGTACCCGGCCCTCCAAAGAAGGGCAGGTTGTCACCATCATCAGCCACTGCTTCATTACCTTGCAGACATTGAAGCATTGCAGCCTCCACAGATTCTCTGTCCCCTACCTTCTTTGAAACCCTCTGTCTTGGGCGCAGATCGAAGCGTGCATGGGCACCAAGGTGGCGTGCCACTGCAACGCCTTGCCCCTTTGCCCATTGCTGTAAAGGGGGCAAGTTGGAATGCAATGCCATGCACATGCTCAGGACATGTGTCTCCACGGTGTCATGCATACTACTGCAGAACCTCCCACGCAAAGAGATGGCACGCTCTACTGCGGCTTCAGCAGGGCAATATGTTCGCAATAATGCGAGAACGCGCCACACATTCACCCATTGTGCATGTGCCCTTTCAGGTGCCAATGCCTCCCACATCTGGGACATTTGCACAGTTGCAAAGTGCTGCACCATGTGCTCCTTAAGGCCTTCCCACTCTACCAAGGCACGGTCACAGTTCACATTGGCTGCGCCCAACTCTTCTTGGTGTGAAGTCATGAACTGACGCAACTGCTCCACCCCATATGCAGCACGCTCATTGACCGGGAGGGCAACGAAACGGCCATGGTCCAACAATACTGCGCACTCCAACACCCCCCTGGGGTCAATGGTTGCCTGCCCCTCCTTGATGCCTCCAAGCAACACATCGGTCACTGCACGCGCCTGAACGACTGGAAAAGGAGGGCTTGTTGCACACTTCTGCCCACCTGAATCAAACCGGACCAACTGCACACCACGCCACGCACCAGTTACAGTCTGCTCCTTGAATTGCAACCACCTTGGACCCTCCTCGCGAGCCACCCTCTGCAACCGGGCTTCTAGCATACCTGTTGCAGTGGCTAAGTGTGCACCAGTGGGCGCACGTAGTTGTGCCACACTGTTAAAACACCGCATGCCATGCAGGATGTCCCCATAAACCACCCCCCCTGCAAGCAAGGTGGCATCATGGCATTCCTCCCACACATCCTCCTCCTTGGTAGAATGCTGCACCTTGAAATCCAAGTGTCGTGCCACCCAAGGGACATTGGCCAAAAAAGCAGTGTTGCGCCGTGCATGCGCCTGTGACCACCTGATGCGATGACTTGTGGGGATGAGCTGCAAGCCACTACGTTTATCCTGCATATGCTTTCGCAAACACTTTTGCAACTCCTTCCACTGCCGTGCCCCATCGTACAAGCCTCGTTGCCGATTGACGGCCGCCAAGTAATCAACATGGGTTGGGCCAGCAGCCTCCAATGCAAGACCCAACTTGCGCTGCAACACATTGCACGGCTCACCCAAGGGTGTCATCAACACTAACCACTTCCCAATCAAGGCGAACACATTGCTCTCAATGATAGAGACATCAACAACCTGCCGCGCACTGGCACCTCGCACACCAAGGTTAGAAGCCCCGTCCACTGCAAAGGTCACTACCCTCTTTGCCCACCAATCACGGTCAGGACTCCAGGACATCAGGACGCATTCTAGCTGCGTTGCAACCTCATGCGCATCACCACAGGCCACATCCACCTCACCATGGAACACCTCACACATGCCCCCAGGGCCAGTCCCCGGGAAAATAAGCAGAATGGCGTACTCATTGATGCGATGCCTCTGCCTATCCGAGCCGTCAAGCAACACTGCAGTGAACGTTGCCAGGAATAGGGCGTGCGTTACCTCATCCTGCATGGCATCATGCATTGCGGCAATAGCCTTCTCAACTATCCACCGCCGTGATGCATGGTGCCCAGGGGCGGATGTCAGAGAACAGTGCAGAAGGATGCGCTCACTTATAGCACAGATGGAAGTGCACATGCGTAACCCTATATACACCTCAACCAACCGTGATTTGACGGAACCCCATCCGTGAAATATTTTGGGGGTGTAGACCCCCCAAATATTTGACGGAACGCACGCAGACCCCCCAAATATTTGACGGAACCCCATCCGTGAAATGTTTTGGGGGTGTAGACCCCCCGAATATTTGACGGAACGCACGTAGACCCCCCAAATATTTGACGGAACCCCATCCGTGAAATATTTTGGGGGTGTAGACCCCTGAAATATTTGACAGAACGCACGTAGACCCCCCAAATATTTGACGGAACCCCATCCGTGAAATATTTTGGGGGTGTAGAGCCCCCAAATATTTGACGGAACCCCATCCGTGAAATATTTGGGGGCTGTAGAGCCCCCAAACATTTGTCGGAACCCCATTGGTGAAATCCGTGACGGACGCACTGTCATTGTCATGTATCATTGTTGAACGGCAATTATCGTTGGCGTGTCTTCAACATCCTTTTTGGGCATCCCCACCCTGAAGACCTTGGAGACCTCCTTCAATCTTGGGCGGGCAGGCATGGGCACACTCGTATCCTTGCGGGCAAACATAATGAACGCACAGTGCAGCAAACCTGGTGGTGATCACATGTTTGTACTCTTTCCCGCTGGTGCTGTGGCCAGTACTGTTGTGATGTGCCAGGGATGGTCAGAGGCCATGGGTCAATGCATGTTCTTCTACATACAGGGTTAGTGGCGCCCCAGAATGTAATCTTTCACCCCGTGGGGCACCTTGCGCCGCCCACATTGGGGGGCTTCCTCCTCGTGCACCGGAATTGCTGCACACACCCCAAGGGTCCTAGGGCAGGGGTGCACACCATGGAGCAGGGACGCCACGTACACACCAATAGGGGTGCGGAATTCCGCACACAAGAACGGCAGGGAATCCAGGCACGCGTACGCGTCCTGCCACAAGGGCAGGTGGATCGTGCGGTACGTCCCTACTGTCTCCTTGTTGCTGTACTTTTGCTTGTAGAAGGGGGGCTTTCCCACCAGGTGCTGGACGAGTCGCTGCTCCCACACGTCAAGCTTGGATGTGTGGGTTACCCTCACCAGCCCCCCCAGTCCCCCTGTCCCCTGTCCTCTTGTCCATCGTCCTCAACCAAGACGTACGGGAGCGCCCATTCGGTGAAGTCAGGCAGGATGACCCCCAGAAGGCGGGGTTTCACAATGTTCCCCCGTGCATCCCTGAGAGAAACAGACACCTCATCCTTCCGAGTGTTGGCCATGATGCGCTCAAAGTCAAGCAACTGATCCGCACTGCCTGGTGAATACCCCCATGGGTCCCGTGCCCTCTTGTGCCTCCTCCATGGCTTCCACAGCCAGTGCCCCACCACCCCCCCAGCCAACCGGTAGATTGTGCCATGCACTATCTTCTCCACAGTTGCGGCCTCCCTCAGAACCCCTGGCAGCTCAAGAGTGTCGCTCACAGTCCCGGAGCCTGCCTCCCACTGCATCGCGTGCAGTGTCTCCAGCCATACACCAGGGGTGGGGTGGGTGGTCCACTGTGCAAACCGCCCGAAGAGGTGCAGCTCCGACTGCGCCCTGCCGGTCAGGGTGTTCGACCGCCAGATGTCCTGCATGAACCCTGGTGTCGGGGACACCAGGGAGGCAAGGATCACTGGGGCTTGGAGCCCCTAGAACCTATCGAGGGTCGCAACCGTTCTGAGGAGGTTTACATGATGGGCCTGCCACTTGCGACCAACAAACGCCACGCAGTGTTTTAGCCACACCATCTGCGCGTAGTGAGTCGTCACTACCGCTACCGAATGTGCTGGGTAGGTCCCTTTTGTGGCAGCATACCCCAAAAAATGGCACACCAGCAGACCCTCCTCCATGCTCAGGCCCCCCTTGCTCAGCAACACCGGATCCATTCGCAGGTTGGCCCATGCTTCCTCTACGTGATGGAACATTCTACCTAGGTCCTGTGCCCCCAAAGTCTGCTCCAACTCCCCCCACCAGGTGGACCCAGCGAGGTCCACAATGCGGATGGGGTTGTTCAGGATGGGGTCGGGGAGGGGGTGCTCAGAAGAGTGGTAGTGGCCTACTGCCCCCCCCGTAAACAAGGCACGCATGACCGTGGCCAGCGGCTTGGTCATCCGGTACTGTTGTACCCGGATACTGGCCCAGCAGCGCATGCGGTACAAAAAGAATTGCAAGGTGCTGGTGGTGCAAAACCGATGCGAATCATGCCGATGCACTTCCGGGCCAGGACAGTCCCTTACAACCCCGTTGTACTTGAAGGTGTCATCCCGTGGCCATGCCACTCTGTTGGGGACTACCTCAACCTTCTGAGCCTCACACAGACTTGCCAAAAGCTGGACGTGGCTGTAGGGCCGCAACTGCGCCGGGTCACCACACAGCAGACATTGGCTGCCCATGGCGGCCAAGTCCAGGCCTACAGGGATGCTTTGCCTCGACGCCTCATCCACGAAGCTGAACGCAAACCTGGTTTTTTCCTGCCCTTTCCCAAGCAGCATCTTGTGCCGGTTACCAACCATCCCAGCTGTGGCAAACAGCACACGGCAGGAGTTGAGGGCACATTTGAGGGTAGGCTTGCAACCTGGGGTCTTCCCCAAGGTCTTCTGCACCGCCTCCTGGTCGAAGGGTGCCAGGCCTGTTGGGGCAGTAGCCCGTTGGGCTCGGAGGCGCAACCAGGGGGCTGGGTGTTCGCCAAGCACCTTCTCACGAAACACACTGTCCTTGTAACACTCCTCGTGAACGCGTGCCAACAACATGTCGACTTGTGCGTTCGTGGGTGCAGTCAGCAACACGCATGCGCGGGGTGGGGTATCTGTCTCAGGTCCCCCCACCTTCCTGCCCATGTTCAACGTTCCCAGGTCAGCAGGATCAGGGTTCTGGGCGACCAGGAGGCCTTGCTGCCATAGCACGGCCTTGATGCATGCCACCAAGGTCTCTGACTTCCCTGTGCCAGCACCACCAGTCAATGCTGTGATGCATGACTCATCCAAGACCTGCCGCACATCCAACGCCTGTGAGGGATTCAGCCCGTGCTGTTTGACAAGGTGTTTCAGGATGTCCTGGTCCTCGGTCGACAGGGGAGGCGTGTCCCTTGGTTCGGCCCGCATGTTTGCCAGAGGTTTGGGCCACGCTTCTCCCTTCTGGATCTCCCTACGCAAGGTCTGAAAGGCACCTGTGTCGGGGACAACCTTACACCAATAGTTGCCAGTGAGATTGGTGCGTGGCTTATTAGCACAGCTGATCCAAACACGCTGTCCTGAGATGCCATCCCCATGCACCCTCGCCTCGAAGTCCGGCTTGTGTTTATCCCAGTTGGGGTTGCTGGAGATCCAGCCACGCACCATGTCACCATCAGACAGCTCATAGTTGCCCCAGATCTCCATTTCGGAGGCCCATTGTGGCGGTGGGGGAGCATTCCCATCCCCATCGCCATCACCGTGGGGCCACCATCGCTCAAAGGCCAGGTTCCGCTTGGTGCTGTTCTTGTCTGCCCACACCTCAGCGGCCTCCATCTCATGGACGGTGTACACCTCTGATGCTTTGGTCACAAACCTGTCGCGGTCAAGCCACCGTTGCGTAAACCCTTCGACAAGGTTGTCATCGGGCCCGTAGTCCATGTTGTTCAACGTGGCCATAGTGGGCAACAGTGTTGGCTGCTGTGGCGGAGCAGCACATGGTGGTTGTGAAGAGGGTTGAGCTCCTTGTGGCGCACCCGAGTCGACCGGCGCCATGACCGGGACAGGGGTGGAGTGCTGTGGCTCTGCGGCACACATTGGTTGTGCTGAGGGTTCACCACCTTGTGGCGCACCTGAGGCAGCAGTCTGCGGTGCCTTGATGGGGATGGACTGCTGCGGTGGAGCAGAGGGTTGAGCACCGTGTCGCGCGCCCGAGTCAGCCGGCGCCATGGCCGGGACAGGGGCGGATTGCTGCGGCTCTTGGGCATGCATTTGCGGGGCAGAGGGTTGGGTACCCTGTGGCGCGCCCGAGTCAGCCGGCGCCATGGCCGGGACGGGGGCGGATTCCTGCGGCTCGGGGGCACGCATTGCTGGTGCAGAGGGTTGGGCACCCTGTGGCGCGCCCGGGTCCACCGGCGCCATGGCCGGAACAGGTGCGGATTGCTGCGGCTCTGGGGCGCGCAATGATGGTGGTTGTGCCGAGTGTTGCGGTGGGCTCATGACGAAATCCACACCCCCGGGTGGTGGCTGGGGCGTTGCCTGTGGGGGGGCAGAGGGTGGCGCGCCCCTGTCACCCGGCGCCAGGGCCGGGACAGGGGCGGAGTGCAGCGCCTCTGGGGCGCGCGGTTGAGGTGCTGTTGCCTTTGGGGGGGCAGAGTGCGGCGCGCCCCTGTCAGCCGGCGCCAGGGCCGGGACAGGGGCGGACTGCGGCGCCTCTGATACGCGCGGTTGAGGTGCCGTTGCCCTTGGGGGGGCCGAGTGCGGCGCGCCCCTGTCTGCCGGCGCCAGGGCCGGGACAGGGGCGGAGTGCGGCGCCTCTGGGGCGCGCGATGGTGATGGTGATGGTGATGGTGGTGGTGCCGTTGCCTTTGGCTTCGGCTTTGCACCATACTTGGTCTTGGCGAGCCATTTTGGAGCCATTTGGAAGAGTGCCCTATGAATAAGAGACGCTCGGCGCACAGTGCCCGAAGAGCTGGAAATTCGAACGTCTCGCCGAAGTCTGGGGTCGCTGCAGGGGGGCTTGCGCAGGGAGCAATGACCCAAATTGAGGGGGGGCGGACTGAGACGCACGCCGCTGGAGCAATGAACCGTACTGCGGGGTGGGGCATGGCCGCTTTGGGGCGGGAGCCAGTGGGAGGAGTGAGGTACGGCAGTGCCTGCTATACTGGGTCAGCGTCACCTGATCACTTCGTGGAGGGGGCAGCGGCCGACGAGGCACAGATTGTGGGGCTGGCTTGGGGATATGGGGGGGTTTTGGGGTGGTACACAAGATTTCAAGTACCACTGCTGCATGCTCCTCGTCCCTGCCGAGGAAATGCGAACGGCTAATTCGCATGCCCTCCTGCCACACCCGCAGGGGGTTTTTCTTGGGCTGCTGCACAGCAAACCGGTACATCGCTCGGCGGTTCAGCACCCCGTCTACGAAGTACTGGACCCCACCCCCGTGATTCTCCCGGATGAGCTACAGTGTTTTGGCACTGTAGGGCCCGTGTACAGTGTGTTTTGGGGGGGGTGGGCGGGTCCTTGGGAACGTACTTGGGGGGTTGCGGGGGGGAAAGCGGTGGCACGGCAGTGCACATCAGGGCCTCCTCCACGGCTTCCAGGGCTACCAGGTATGGGGTTGCGTTAATGTGGGGTCTGCGCGGAGGACTTACGGGCGTTGGAGAGGTTGGTGGTGCACGGCGGGCCGAAGGGGGAGGGGGAGGCGGTGTTAGCAATGGAGGCTGGGGCGAGGCCAGTTCGCTGAGACACTTCTCAGCATCAGAGTCCCACGGTGGCGATGGGGGTTGGTCTCCAAACCGCAAGAGCTCCGGCAGATCCCCCCAACCGCATTCCGGGAACGAAGGGCTGGAGGGGGCGGAAGAGGCCTCGCTAAGGGGGCTAGACGACATGGCAAATTGCAGCCCGCAGTGGGTGGGGGATGAACGCGTGGGTGCTTGGGCAGGCCCAACTCAAATGTCTGGGTCAGAGACGCAACGGTCTAGACCCTGGACGCGCTTCCTCGCCTCAAGGGTCAAGGGTCGATAACAAAAGAGTGCCCTATGTGTAGAAGAGGCTCAGCGCACACTTGTCTCCTAGGCAATACACACATTTCCCTTTGTGTCGAGAGAGACATGCACAACAAGGAACAGATAAGCGTTGAAGGGACATAGGTACCAGGAGAATGTGACATGGGACCCCTTCTCAGTAGTGGGCAGCATGTTCATCATTGAAGGGGTCTATGGTCATAGGCGCCATGGCCTAGACCACGGACGTACTAAACACCTCAAGGGTGTTTTGCATGATCCGCCAAATAAACTAAAATCAAATGCGAAAAAACCAAAACATACCAAGAAATCACAACCACATTAAATCAATGGACCACCAGTACCCACATAGCAGAGCCCCTTCTCAGTTTTTTTTTTGGCTGACAGTGGGAATTCTGCATCACCCAACTCAAATGCAGTCCGCCACATTGGACAGTACTGCGCCCAGCAAGGCAGAATGAAAAAGAAACCTTGGGGCCGGAATCTGCGCAATGACCCAGACAAGCTGTCAAGGTAGGGGCTGGCATATGTTGTGCAGCACAAGGGTGCAGTAGGGCTGATTGCAATGGTCTTCGGCAAGTTTGGCAAACATGCAGATCCGTTGGAGTATGGGGAGATGCCTGGCTCCATCCAACAAAATAGGGGGGGGCCTAGAACAGTAGGCCCTGGACAGATTGCTCCCACATGGCTGACACATCATCGAAGGGGATGCATACATACAAGGCACAATGCATGCTCCATCTAATAAAATAAAATCCATCAAATCCATCAAATCAAACAGAACCAAAACACAAAAGTATTAGCAACGCACACCTCTGAGAATGGTAACCGAAACAGCCAAAGCAGAGCCCCTTCTCATAACATTGTTTTTGGTGGAAGCGTCAGCCTCCGGGCGCCATACGACTATGGGGATGTTTGAAATATGTATTGGGGCACGCAGTTGCAGGGCAGAGGGTTGGGCGCCCTGTCGCACGCATGGTGGTGATGGTGGTGGTGCCGTTGCCTTTGGCTTTGGCTTTGCACCATAGTTGGTCGGGACAGGGGCTGCGCCCCGAGGGCTCTTTAGGGATGCTGCTGGTGCGAAGCTGGGTCCCTTCCCGGTGGGATGCGGAGTTGGACGGTACTGATCTTCCCATGCTTAGGCAAATGCTCTTTCACGCCCCACTTTCTCAACAGCTCTGCCGACCCAAACAGGGCCTAAGAAAAAAGGTCCCTGCGGGGGTCTGTGCCTCTGCTGTGGGGGAAGCACAGACCCGACGTCGGCAAAGCATCCCCCTGCGTTTGCGCCCTTGGAAACAAAAAATCATTGAAGGGGATGCGTAACACCCGTAACACACACTTGGCAACACAACATCAGAGAAGAGCCCCTTCTCAGCTATCCCACTGCATGTGCACCAAGGACCTTGCATTGCATTCATGGTTTTTGTGGGAGCGGTGTACCACACTGCTATACCACAGGGTTACATGCTAAGCGTCTCAACTGTTTGCTTCGGAACCCGCCTCAGGTGCGGTATTGGCTGGATTTGGGCATTGGCAGTGGCATTTCAAAAAATCCGTGGAACACAAAACAGGGCCTAAGAAAAAGGTCCCTGCAGGGGTCTGCGCATGGCTCCCTGTTGCAGCCTAGACCGAAGTTCCACGGAGCAGGCCCGTGCACACACAACGTTGCCATCATCGAAGGTAATGAAAATGGTTGCAAACTGCACAACCCACAATTGTTGCAATATGTGGCTGCGTGTCAAATAGCAAACATGGAAGCAAATACCAGGAAATCAAAACCCCTTCTCAGTTGTCGTCAGCACATTCCCCATCGAAGGGGTCTGTGGTCGTAGGCGCCAAGGCCTAGACCATGGACATACCAAATACCTCGATGGGTGTTTTTCATGAACAAACAGCACACGTTCAAATGCACCTTCAAAAGAAATGCAATGCGACACGTGGCACCAAAGTTGCAAATGTTCACGACTTGCACCATGGCACACCTCTGAGAATTGTAGTCTGTTGGTAATCTGTAGTCTGTGATTTTTTCCATGTTTTTCCACTACACGCAGAACCAACAGAACATCGAACAACACAGACACACACCATGTGATGCTGACACTGAAAGAGTCAAGGCAGGCTTTTCCACACCATTGCGCATGGGGTTGCGTGGGGGGTGTTTTCCCTACACTATGGATTTCTCTAGATGGTTTTCCAAACTTCCTCAAGAAACACCACGGCAAGACAGAGGACGACAAGACAGAGCACAGGGGTTTTAATGGTCGTCACCAGATCCTGCAACGAACAACAAAGCTTGAGCAGTGCAAAGTCCAACACATTGCAAAGAGCCTTCAGGGCTGGGACAGAGGGGCGTAGCGGCCAAGGGACCAAGGGCAAAGTTCTGCGGCTCAAGGGCCATCACTAGGTGGTTTGGGCGATGACAGATGACCCTGGTCGAGGCGCTGCGGCCAGAGACCAAGGGCCAACTCCTGCAGCTCAGAGGCTAGCAGAGGAGCGGTATAGGTACCTGGGTCGTAGACGCTAAGGTCAAGACCACAGATAACTTGTTCACCTAACTGGTGAAGTTGGTGACAGAAAGGTGGTAACAAATTCTGTGGGAAGATAGAGCATGGGGAACAGCACAGGGGGTTAAACTTTCCAAGGTGGAACCAAATGTTCCACAAAGGTGTCAAACATTTCATGGAGGGGGTCAAAGAATTCACCGAGGTATGAAATGATTCACGGAGGGGGTTAAAAAATTCACGGAGGTGTGAAATAATTCACGGAGGGGGTTAAACAATTCACGGAGGTATGAAATAATTCACAGAGGCATCAAATAACTAACGGAAGTATCAAATAATTCAGAGGGGGTTAAAAAGTTCACGGAGGTATCAAATAATTCGCGGAGGTATGAAATAATTCACGTAGGGGGTTAAATAATTCCCGGAGGTATCAAATGATTCACGGAGGGGGTTAAACAATTCACGGAGGTATGGAATAATTCACAGAGGTATCAAATAATTAACGGAGGTATCAAATAATTCACGGAGGGGGTTAAACAATTCACGTGGGTATGAAAAAATTCGCAAAGGTATGAAATAATTCACGCAGGGGGTTAAATAATTCATGGAGGTATGAAATAATTCACGGAGGGGGTTAAATAATTCACAGAGCTATGAAATAATTCACGGAGGGGGTTAAACCATTCACAGAGGTATGAAATAATTCACATAGGTATCAAATAATTCACGGTGGTATGAAATAATTTGGGGAGGTATCAAATAATTCACGGAGGGGGTTAAATTATTCACGGAGGTATGAAAGAATTCATGGCAGGGGTTAAAAAATTCACGGGGGTATTAAATGATTCAGGGAGGTATGAAATAATTGGCGGAGGGGGTCAACTAATTCACAGAGGTATCAAATAATTCACGGA
Organism: Eutreptiella sp. 'Long Island Sound 2002'; assembly: GCA_964036045.1. NCBI lineage: Eukaryota > Euglenozoa > Euglenophyceae > Eutreptiales > Eutreptiaceae > Eutreptiella > Eutreptiella sp. 'Long Island Sound 2002'. The sequence goes on along the minus strand of OZ038380.1, from coordinate 71,296,200 downwards.
GGTATCAAATAATTCACGGAGGGGGTCAAATAATTCACGGAGGTATGAAACAATTCACGGAGGGGGTTAAACAATTCACGGAGATATGAAATGATTCACAGAGGTATCAATTAATTCACGGAGGTATCAAATAATCCACGGCGGGGGTTAAACAATTTACAGAGGTATGAAATAATTCGCGGAGGTATCAAAAAATTCGCGGAGGGAGTTAAATCATTCACGGAGGTACCAAATAATTCACGGAGGGGGTTATATAATTCACGGAGGTATGAAATAATTCACAGCGGGGGTTGAAAAATTCACGGAGGTATAAAATGATTCACGGAGGTATCAAATAATTTGCGGAGGGGGTCAACTAATTCACAGAGGTATCAAATAGTTCACGGAGGTATCAAATAATTACCGGAGGGGGTCAAATAATTCACGGAGGTATGAAATAATTCACGGATGGGGTTAAACAATTCACGGAGATATCCAAAATTCGCGGAGGGGGTCAAATAATTCACAGAGGTATCAAATCATTCACGGAGGGGGTTAAATAATTCACGGAGGTATCAAATGATTCGCGGGAGTATCAAATAATTCACGGAGGGGGTCAACTAATTCACGGAGGTATCAAATAATTCGCGGAGGTATCAAATAATTCACGGAGGGGGTCAAATAATTCACGGAAGTGTGGAATAATTCACGGAGGGGGTTAAACAGTTCACGGAGGTATGAAACAATTCGCGGAGGTATCAAATAATTCACGGAGGGGGTTAAAGAATTCACAGAGGTATCAAAAAATTCGCGGAGGTATCAACACGGGGGGGCGCCCACCAACGGTCTTAATGCGACCCACCCCCCAACTATCTTTCAAAACTCGGGGGGGGGGGGTGTTCCTCCCAGGGGTCGGGGGGGGTGTTACTGCCAGGGGTCCGGGGGGGGGTCTGGCTGGGCGGTCACGGGGGGGTCCAGCCAGGGGTGAGGGGGGGGGGGTTAGGGTTAGGGTTAAGGGTAGGGTTAGGGTTAGCCCTAGGGTTAGGGTTAGGGGTTAGGGGTTAGGGGTTAGGGTCACCGAGCTGGTGGAACCAGTCTTGGGTTTATAACCCTTTTTATTGTCTAGGATGGACCTACCGGGTTTAGCAGCAGCAAGCACGTAGCAAGCAAGCAAGCAGCAGCACGCGCGAAACGGGAAAAAATCAGAACTCTGTCATGGTGCTTTGGATTTGGTTGAAATTTTGGTGCATGATACCTATGGGTGTGAAGTACAATCACATAAAGTTTGAGCGAGAAACTCAACGGTGGCGGCCGGGAACGGAATTCGCAAGTGGCGAACCTCAGTTTCAAAAACAGCAGTTTAGGGCCAAAATCAGCCATTTTTGGGCCAAATAAGCCCTGGAACACATTCAAAACGGCCAAACGAAGGGAAAGGTTGGGTACACTCCATGTGCGGCTTGACTTCCCCGTGTCAACAAGCTCTTTGCAGCCCTCTAGTGCCATGATATGTCCCGGAAACGGCCCAAAAAGGCCCCCAGAAGCTCCTAATGCCCACAGCCAGAAACCAAGAATGGGCCATATCTTTGGCTACATGGCTCAAAATGTGATTCCCAGGGCACCTACTCCACCCGCAACCCCCACTTTTTGTGGTTTCCACCCCTAAGAATTGCCCACCGGACGCCTAGACCCCAATACCTAGGCCCACTGGGCTGCGGCAAGCGGCAAGCTCAAGCCCAAACAGATGGGTGCCCAAATGGGTCAACAAGGTCCATTAGGGGCAAAAAGATGACTTTTCTCAAAAATGATCCTAGATCATGTGCGACGCTAAAACAAGTGTTTTTGGACCGTTTTGAGGTGGTGGTGGCCCATTTTGGTCCTCCGAAAATCCCAAACTGCCTTGAAAATGGGCTGTTTTGGGACCAAAAATGGGTCAAAAGTGGGTCAACAACGCATTTTTCCAAACCTCATCCTAGACCATTCGGGGTGCACAAACGGGTGAAATGAGGCCATTTTTAGCCCATTTTGGGGGCATTTTGGCCCCTCAGAAGTCCAAAAAGCCTTCAAAGTGGGCGTCGTGGTGATGGGGTTGACTTGCAAGCTAGTTTCACTTTGTCAAGAGCCATCAATGTGTGAATCATTCTTGATGTCCCTCAACAGTCATAGCAGATGTTCTCCCCCCCCCCAGGCTCGGTCCCAATGTTCAGTCTTGATTAGGGTTAGGGCTAGGGTTGCTGTTAGGGCCTGCAGCCCTCCTGTAGCGCTCCTTCAGGTCAAAAACTTTTCTTGTTGTTTTAAGACAGGCACGATTTCTCTACAAAATTTGGACTATTTTGAGTATCAACACATTGTATGAAAAAAAAATTGGTGCCTTCGGCGCCGGACAGTTCTCTCTAGGGACACTTGTTGGGGGCTGACCCGGCACCACTATCGTTCGAAACCCGTGGGGGGGAGGGGGGCGGGGGCTGGGGGGGGGGGGGGGGGTCGCATACAATGACCCGGCCCGGCCGCCCCCCCGTGGGTATCAACTGATTCACGGAGGGAGTTAACTAATTCACGGAGGTATGCAATAATTCGCGGAGGGGGCCAAACAGTTCACAAAGGTATGAAAGAATTCACGGAGGTATCAAATAATTCACCGGGGTATCAAATAATTCATGTAGAGGGTTAAATAATACATGGAGGTATGAAATAATTCACGGAGGGGGTTATATAATTCACTCAGGTATGAAATAATTCACGGCGGTATCAAATAATTCCCGGAGGTATCAAATGATTCACGGAGGGGGTGAAATAAATCACGGAGGTATCAAATAATTCGCGGAGGTGACAAATCATTCACGGAGGGGGTTAAGTAATTCCAAAAAATATCAAACAATTCGCGGAGGTATCAAATAATTCACGGCGAGGATTAAATAATTCACAGAGGTATGAAATAATTCGCGGAGGTATCAAATAATTCACGGAGGTATCAAATAAATCACGGAGGGGGTTAAATAAATCACGGAGGTATGAAATAATTCACGGAGGGGGTTAAGTAAGTCACCGAGGTATGAAATAATTCACGGAGGTATCAACTAATTCACGGAGGTATCAAATAAATCACGGAATTATGAAATAATTCACGGAGGGGGTTAAACAATTCACAGATGTATGAAATAATTCACGCCGGGGGTCAAATAATTCACGGAGGTATGAAAAAATTCACGGAGGGGGTTAAACAATTCACGGAGGTATGAAATAATTCACAGCGGGGATTAAACAATTCACGGAGGTAGGAAATGATTCACCGAGGGGGTTAGATAACTCACGGACGTATCAAAAAATTCACGGAGGGGGTTTGATAAATCACCGAGGTATGAACTAATTCACGGAGGAGGTTAGATAATTCTCGGAGGGGGTTAAATAATTCAAAGAGGTATGAATCAATTCACGGAGGGGGTTAAAAAATTCACGGAGGTATCACACAATTCACGGAGGCATGAAATAATTCACGGCGCAGGTTAAATAATTCACGGAGGTGTGAAATAATTCACGGAGGGGGTTAAATGGATCCACGCAGGTACCAAATAATTCACGGAGGGGTTCAAAAAATTCACGGAGGTATGAAATAATTCACAAAGGTATCAAATAATTCACGGAGGTATCAAATAAGTCACGGAGGGGATTAAGTCAAGGATTTATCAAATAATTCACCCAGGTGTCAAATAATTCACGGAGGGGGTTAAATAATTCACGGAGGTATCAAATAATTCGCCGGGGTATCAAATAATTCACGGACGGGGTCAAACAATTCACGGAGGTATCAGATAATTCACGGAGGTATGAAATAATTCACGGAGGGGGTTAAATAATTCACGGAGGTATGAAATCATTCACGGAGGGGGTTAAAGAATTCACGGAGGTATGAAATAATTCACAGAGGTATCAAACTTCACAAAATGTTTGACCGCTTGGTTGGTTTCACCTCCCGATGATTTTGCACCCAGGAAACCTTGACGATCTCAACAATGTGCAAAGCGGGGTATATCGCACCAAATCACAAATTTAAATCAATCAAATGAACATGTTTCTGGCTAGTCGCCCCTCCTCAGATGTAAGAGTAGAGAAATACAAACCATTGCAAAGCATCCCACCAAAGTAATGGGGATGACAGGAAAAAATAGATACAGCGAACAACAATCGAAACACAAATTAAATATCGGGAGCACAGGCCTTCCTCAGCGCGCGTGTGCGCCACCCATGAAATAATTTACCCAAGTTAGGCGGCGGTTGCAACATAGCAAATAATTGTACATCCCGAAGGAAAGACAAATTATTCACAAAACCTCTCACGACTCTCGAAAAAAGAAATCGGGATGGCGCTGTGATGTGAGGCGCGGAAGGCGTGTATCCTTGATCTTTTCTTTGCATGTGACTTCGGGTTGGTGTACTTAGGCTTGTCATTCCAAGAAAACTTTGGCTTTGTGGTGAGGGAGGGGGGGTAGCCCCATCTAATGATTGCACCTTCACAAAATGTTTGACCGCTTGGTTGGTTTCACCTCCCGATGATTTTGCACCCAGGAAACCTTGACGATCTCAACAATGTGCAAAGCGGGGTATATGGCACCAAATCACAAATTTAAATCAATCAAATGAACATGTATCGGGCTAGTCGCCCCTCCTCAGCTGTAACAGTAGAGAAATACAAACCATTGCAAAGCATCCCACCAAAGTAATGGGAATGACAGGAAAAAATAGATACAGCGAACAACAATCGAAACACAAATTAAATATCGGGAGCACAGGCCTTCCTCAGCGCGCGTCTGCGCCACCCATGAAATAATTTACCCAAGTTAGGCGGCGGTTGCAACGTAGCAAATAATTGTACATCCGGAAGGAAAGACAAATTATTCACAAAACCTCTCACGACTCTCGAAAAAGAAATCGGGATGGCGCTGTGATGTGGGGCACGGAAGGCGTGTATCCTTGATCTTTTCTTTGCATGTGACTTCGGGTTGGTGTACTTAGGCTTGTCATTCCAAGAAAACTTTGGCTTTGTGGTGAGGGAGGGTGGGTAGCCCCATCTAATGATTGCACCTCTCAGTCGCTCCCAAGAAATCTTGTAGTAGCTCTCGTGCGAGCACAATCTCAAAAAACGGATGCATTCCCCCCCCACCCAACCTTCCTTGACACTCCTTGGGGTGTTGGAGTGCCACGGAATGTAGAGGGCCGAATGTGTGGGTTTCCAGTACACACTGTGCCTAAGTGGGTGTAAGGTGATAAACAATACATCCAAAAAAGGAACGTGTGCCACCACCCCTCTTTGTAGGATGTCAAAAGTCAGGTTTGGGGGATAAATTGACTTCAAAAAGGAGTCCAAAGAGGGCCCCATATTTTTTGGATGGAACATAAGACCATCGTCGATGAATCTCATGAGTTTGATTGATGGGTGTAGATGTAGCTTTAGTCTTTCATAAAACCGAAGTACTAACGTACTCCATGTTGGTGCAGCATTAGTCCCCATCGCCCATCCCGTCAATTGTTGAAATATCCCCAGCGCCGGATTTTCGAAAATGCAGTGTGTATACACCACATTTAGCAATAGTTCACCAATGGTCAACGACTCGGTGTACTCAATACTTAGAAATGGGAAATGGACACAATGTGTTTCCCATCTCTCGCTCCCCAACGGACTGAAAAGAAATCTCAAAAGAGAGATCTCACCATCGGTCAGATCCTGAGTCAACTCAGGGGTGGATTCGAACCACCCCTTGTAGAATGCAAAGGCATCATGAACATTCGTCCATGTCACATTAGTGTACATTGAGTGAAAATCAAACGATGTGACCGCATAGTCGTTCCAATTGTGTACTTGACTAAGTGTATGTACTCGGCTCACCAAGTCACACGAATCACGTAATGGGGTTGACATCTCATCATAGGTACGATCAAGCTTCCACAAAATTGTCCCTGCCACACCTAACACAACCGAAGCTGTCGTAGTGGCCCATGTGTGTAGGCCTACTACCGGTCTTCCATTCCATCGTCCTTGATATATCGTGGTTGATTTATGCGTCTTACATAATAAATAGAACACACCAAGAACCGAACTCGCTTGACATGCCAAATACGATGAAAAAATCTCCAACAACCGTCCTGACAGCATAGATAACATGAGTGCATGCAGGTGTGCTTGCCATAAATTGGATTGAACCTTCCAATATGACTTCGTCGCTTCATCTTTCCCTAAAAATTTGTATACGTCCTGTCCACCAATTGTGGAATTCATGTGAGCTTCGGCTTCCTTAATGTACACCTTTAACGGCATTAGGACGGCCAAGCCATCCTTGTCTGACTTGACGATCACATTTTCCCTAAGGAAACTTTCAAGTTGATAATATTTCAATGAAACACCTCTATGAACTAAACCTCTCGAGTAATGGTGTTGGATTGAATTGAAAACACGATTCTTTGAGTCCAATATCATGTTTTCAACGACAAATGCCTTGGAGCCACATCCTTCTATGATTTTATCATTGGGCATGGTACCCTTGGATCTAAAGAAATGAGGATAAGGTAGAACATCAAACAAATCCACTTCCGGTGGATGCAACATATAATGAATATCCCAAATGAGGACACGTCGCAATTCGGTGTACGCACTTGAGAGTCGACTCATTAGCACCTTCAAAAATGAAAGGGGGTGTGGAGAAGGAACGAATTTTAAACCAAAGGCCAATAGCTTAGACAAATGATCCGGTATCTCGTGTACGGGCGCGCCATCAAGTGTTCTAAACGTTGATGTATTCACCGTTTTGACTTGCCATCTTTTTTGTCTCCGCCATTTGGATTTTCTTTCCTTGGTCTTCGCCTTGGATTCGTCGGTTTCTTCTTTTTGGGGCCCTTGTTTCCGGCGCTTTCGCGCTTTCTCTTGTGACTCGCACTTGATTTCGTGGATCCCTTGGAAGCGCTCGATGCACTTGAACTCCTTTTGGCTTCGCGTTTTTTCTTTGTTTTGTTGTCTCCGGCGGCGTCTTTGGTGGTATCCTTGCGCCGCCCGCTTGTGTTTTTTGGATCAACCATGTTAGGCATAACAAATCTCATCGCATTCATGAGAATCTCCACTCGTTCATTCATAATCTTTTGGTCCGCGAGGGCTTTTTGTTGCATCTCGGAAGTTTGTGAAGCATGCTCTTTCAAGGCGTTATCAACTTGATCCTTCACCTTCTTGTTCGAGATCTCCGCATTCTTCTCTACCGTTCTCCTTGCTTGCCACTCTTCCCAACCTTGATATTTTCTCTCAAAACTTGTCACCGTGACTTGTTTGGCGATCGCCACATTTTGAATGGCTCTTCGTTTATTATGATATTCACCCATGGCTTCATCAAAGAAATCATTCCCATCGTCCATCATTACATCATCGGATGGTAACGAGAAGGTGTAGTGACATACTCCAACATAATACTTATCGTATTCTTTCTTGAGCGTTTCGAACGTCTCATCCGCCTTCTTTTTGGCGCTCTCCACATCCTTGTTGATGTACTCGATCTTCTTCGTAAATTGTGCCACATATATTTCTTTTTGTTTGTCCTCCTCTATGATGGTTAATACTTTTTCATTCCCATTTCGGAATACGGATTTTTCGGCTTGGAATCCGTTCGCCGATAGCCATTTCAATTTTTTCTTGGAGCATAACTTGGATTGGTAGGCTTGGAAGGCAAAGATATGGTTGAGTGTGTCCTTCTTCAGGAGTTGGGGGATTGATCTTAAATTCCAACGATCTTTTGGCGCCATTAGTGTAACACGTGCGAAGTAACTTCAACCTTCACAAAATGTTTGACCGCTTGGTTGGTTTCACCTCCCGATGATTTTGCACCCAGGAAACCTTGACGATCTCAACAATGTGCAAAGCGGGGTATATGGCACCAAATCACAAATTTAAATCAATCAAATGAACATGTTTCGGGCTAGTCGCCCCTCCTCAGCTGTAAGAGTAGAGAAATACAAACCATTGCAAAGCATCCCACCAAAGTAATGGGAATGACAGGAAAAAATAGATACAGCGAACAACAATCGAAACACAAATTAAATATCGGGAGCACAAGCCTTCCTCAGCGCGCGTGTGCGCCACCCATGAAATAATTTACCCAAGTTAGGCGGCGGTTGCAACGTAGCAAATAATTGTACATCCGGAAGGAAAGACAAATTATTCACAAAACCTCTCACGACTCTCGAAAAAGAAATCGGGATGGCGCTGTGATGTGGGGCACGGAAGGCGTGTATCCTTGATCTTTTCTTTGCATGTGACTTCGGGTTGGTGTACTTAGGCTTGTCATTCCAAGAAAACTTTGGCTTTGTGGTGAGGGAGGGTGGGTAGCCCCATCTAATGATGGCACCTCTCAGTCGCTCCCAAGAAATCTTGTAGTAGCTCTCGTGCGAGCACAATCTCAAAAAACGGATGCATTCCCCCCCCACCCAACCTTCCTTGACACTCCTTGGGGTGTTGGAGTGCCACGGAATGTAGAGGGCCGAATGTGTGGGTTTCCAGTACACACTGTGCCTAAGTGGGTGTAAGGTGATAAACAATACATCCAAAAAAGGAACGTGTGCCACCACCCCTCTTTGTAGGATGTCAAAAGTCAGGTTTGGGGGATAAATTGACTTCAAAAAGGAGTCCAAAGAGGGCCCCATATTTTTTGGATGGAACATAAGACCATCGTCGATGAATCTCATGAGTTTGATTGATGGGTGTAGATGTAGCTTTAGTCTTTCATAAAACCGAAGTACTAACGTACTCCTTGTTGGTGCAGCATTAGTCCCCATCGCCCATCCCGTCAATTGTTGAAATATCCCCACCCCCGGATTTTCGAAAATGCAGTGTGTATACACCACATTTAGCAATAGTTCACCAATGGTCAACGACTCGGTGTACTCAATACTTAGAAATGGGAAATGGACGTCCGGATGTACAATTATTTCCTACGTTGCAACCGCCGCCTAACTTGGGTAAATTATTTCATGGGTGGCGCAGACGCGCGCTGAGGAAGGCCTGTGCTCCCGATATTTAATTTGTGTTTCGATTGTTGTTCGCTGTATCTATTTTTTCCTGTCATTCCCATTACTTTGGTGGGATGCTTTGCAATGGTTTGTATTTCTCTACTCTTACAGCTGAGGAGGGGCGACTTGCCCGAAACATGTTCATTTGATTGATTTAAATTTGTGATTTGGTGCCATATACCCCGCTTTGCACATTGTTGAGATCGTCAAGGTTTCCTGGGTGCAAAATCATCGGGAGGTGAAACCAACCAAGCGGTCAAACATTTTGTGAAGGAGGTATGAAATAATTCACAGAGGTATCAAATAATTACCGGAGGTATCAAATAATTCACGGAGGGGGTTAATTAATTCACGGAGGCATGAAACAATTCACGGAGGCGGTTGAACAATTCACGAAGGTACCAAATAATTCACGGGGGGGTCAAATAATTGACGGGGGTATGAAATAATTCACGGAGGGGGTTAAACAATTCACGAACGTATCAAATAATTCACAAAGGTATCAAGTAATGCACGGAGGGGGTTAAAAAATTCGGGGAGGTATCAAATATATCGCGGAGGTATCAAATGATTCACGGAGGGGGGCACACAATTCACGGCGGGGATTAAACGATTCACGGAGGTATGAAATAATTCACGGGGGGGGGTTAAATAATTCACGGAGGTATCAAAGAAATCACGGAGGTATGAAATAATTCACGGAGGGGGTTAAATAACTCACGAAGGTATGAAAGAATTCACGAAAGTGGTTAAACAATTCACGGAGGTGTGAAATAATTCACGGAGGGGGTCAATTAATTCACACAGGTATGAAAGAATTCACAGAGGGGGTTAAACAATTCACAGGGGTATGAAATAATTCACGGAGGGGGTCAAATAATTCACACAGGCGTGAAATAATTCACGGAGGGGGTTAACTAATTCACGGAGGTATCAGATATTTCACGGAGGTATGAGAGAATTCACGATGCGGGTTAAATAATTCACGGAGGTATGAAATAATTCACGGAGGGGGTTAAACAATTCAAGGAGGTATGAAATAATTCACGGCGGGGGTCAAATAATTCACGGAAGAATGAAAGAATTCACGGAGGGGTTAAACAATTCACGGACGTATGAAATAATTCACGGAGGGGGTTAAATAATTCACGGAATTATGAAATAATTCACGGAGTTATGGAATAATTCACGGAGGGGGTCGAATAATTTAAGGAGGTATGAAATAATTCACGGAGGGGGTTAAATGGATCCACGCAGGTACCAAATAATTCACGGAGGTATGAAATAATTCACGGAGGGGTTCAAATAGTTCACGGAGGTATGATACAATTCACGGAGGGGGTTAAATAATTCACGGAGGTATCAAAAGGAGGGGGATACATAATTCACGGAGGTATCAAAAGGAGGGGGATACATAATTCACGGAGGTATGAAATAATTCACAACGGTATCAAATAATTCACGGAGGTATCAAATAATTCACGGAGGGGGTTAAATAATTCAAGGACGTATCAAATAATTCGCCGAGGTATCAAATAATTCACGGAGGAGGTTAAATAGTTCACGGAGGTATCAGATAATTCACGGAGGTATGAAACAATTCACAGAGGTATCAAATAATTCACGAAGGGGGTTAAATAATTCACGGAGGCATGAAATAATTCACGGAGGGGGGTAAAAAATTCACGAACGTATGAACTAGGTCACGAAGGTATGAAATAATTCACGGAGGGGTTCAAATAACTCACGGAGGTATGAAATAATTCACGAAGAGGGTTAAACAATTCACGGAGGTATGAAACAATTCACGGAGGGGGTTAAACAATTCACAGAGGTATGAAATAATTCACGGAGGGGGTCAAATAACTCACGGAGGTATGAAATAATTCACGGAGGTATCAAATAAATCACGGAGGTATGAAATAATTCAAGGAGGGGGTTAACCAATTCACAGAGGTATGAACACGGAGTTATGAAATAATTCACGGAGGTATGAAAGAATTCACGGCGAGGGTGAAATAATTCACCGAGGTATGAAATAATTCACGGAGGGGGTTAAACACTTCACGGAGGTATGAAATCATTCACGGCGGGGGTCAAATAATTCACAGAGTTATGAAATAATTCACGGAGGGGGTGAAACAATTCATGGAGGTATGAAATAATTCACGGAGGGGGTTAAATGGATTCACGCAGGTACCAAATAATTCACCGAGGTATGAAATAATTCACAGCGGGGGTTAAATAATTCACAGACGTATCAAATAATTCACGGAGGGGGTTAACTAATTCACGGAGGTATAGAATACTTCACGGAGGTATGAAATAATATCACGGCGGGGGTCAAATAATTCACGGAGGTATCAAATAATTCAAGGAGGGGGTTAAACAATTCACAGGGGTATGAAATAATTCACGGCGGGGGTCAAATAATTCACACAGAGTGAAATAATTCACGGAAGGGGTTAACTAATTCACGGAGGTATCAGATATTTCATCGAGGTATGAGAGAATTCACGGAGGGGGTTAAAGAATTCAGGGAAGAATGAAATAATTCACGGAGGGGGTTAAACAATTCACGGAGGTATGAAATAATTCACGGCGGGGGTCAAATAATTCACGGAAGAATGAAATAATTCACGGAGGGGGTTAAACAATTCACGGACGTATGAAATAATTCACGGAGGGGGTTAAATAATTCACGGATATATGAAAAAATTTACGGAGGTATGAAATAATTCGAGGAGGGGGTGGAATAATTCACGGAGGTATGAAATAATTCACGGAGGGGGTTAAATGGATTCACGCAGGTACCAAATAATTCACGGAGGTATGAAATAATTCACGGAGGGGTTCAAATAGTTCACGGAGGTATGAAACAATTCACGGAGGGGGTTAAATAATTCACGGAGGTATCAAAAGGAGGGGGTTACACAATTCATCAAGGTATGAAATAATTCACGGAGGTATCAAATAATTCACGGAGGTATCAAATAATTCACGGAGGGGGTTCAATAATTCACGGAGGTGTCAAATAATTCACCGAGGTATCAAAAAATTCACGGAGGGGGTCAAATGATTCACGGAGGTATCAGATAATTCACGCAGGTATGAAACAATTCACGGAGGTATCAAATAATTCACAGAGGCATCAAATAATTCATGGAGGGGGTTAAATAATTCACGGAGGTATGAAATAATTCACGGAGGGGGTTAAATAATTCACGAGGCATGAAATAATTCACGGAGGGGGTTAAACAATTCACGAACCTCAAGAAGGAGAAGGGATGAAATAATTCACAAAAGTATCAAGTAATGCTCGAAGGGGGTTAAAAAATTCACGGAGGTTTCAAATAATTTGCGGAGGTATTAAATAATTCACGGAGGGGGTCAAACAATTCACAGAGGGGGTTAAATAATTCACGGAGGTATGAAATAATTCACGGAGGGGCTTAAATAAGTCACGGAGGTATGAAAAAATTCACGAACAGGGTTAAACGATTCACGGAGGTATGAAATAATTCACGGAGGGGGTTAAACAATTCACAGAGGTATGAAATAATTCACGGAGGGGGTCAAATGACTCACGGAGGTATGAAATAATTCACGGAGGGGGTTAAACAATTCACGGAGGTATGAAATAATTCACGGAGGGGGTTAAAAAGATTCACGCAGGTACCAAATAATTCACGGAGGTATGAAATAATTCACGGCGGGGATTAAACAATTCACGGAGGTATGAAATATTTCACGGAGGGGGTTCAATAATTCACAGACGTATCAAATCATTCACGGAGGGGGTTAACTAATTCACGGAGGTATAGAATACTTCACAGAGGTATGAAAAAAAAAGGGGGGTTAAATAATTCACGGAGGTATGAAATAATTCACGGAAGGGGTTAAACAATTCACGGAGGTATGAAATAATTCACGGCGGGGGTCAAATAATTCACGGAGGTATGAAATAATTCACGGAGGGGGTTAAACAATTCACGGGGGTATGAAATAATTCACGGAGGGGGTTAAATGGATTCACGCACGTACCAAATAATTCACGGAGGTATGAAATAATTCACGGCGGGGATTAAATGATTCAAGGAGGTATGAAACAATTCACGGGGGGGGTTAAATAATTCACGGGCGTATCAAATAATTCACGGAGGGGGTTTGATAAATCACGGAGGTATCAAATGATTCACGGAGGGGGTTAAATAATTCACGGAAGGGGTTAAACAATTCTCGGAGGTATGAAATAATTCATGGAGGGGGTTAAATAATTCACGGAGGTATGAAATAATTCACGGAGGGGGTAAAATAGATCACGAAGGCATGAAATAATTCACGGAGGAGGTTAAATAATTCACGGAGGCATCAAATAATTCACGGAGGTATGAAATAATTCACGGAGGGGGTTAAACAATTCACGGAGGTATCAGATAATTCACGGAGGTATGAAATAATTCACAGAGGGGGTTAAATAATTCACGGAGGTATGAAATCATTCACGGAGGGGGTTAAAGAATTCACGGAGCTATGAAATAATTCACAGAGGTGTCAAATAATTCACGCAGGTATCAAATAATTCACGGGGGGGGGGTCAAATAATTGACGGAGGTATGAAATAATTCACGGAGGGGGTTAAACAATTCACGAAGGTATGAAATAATTCACAAAGGTATCCACTAATGCACGGAGGGGGTTAAAAAATTCACGGAGGTATCAAATAATTCGCGGAGGTATCAAATAATTCACGGAGGGGGGCACACAATTCACAAGGGGGGTTAAATAATTCACGGAGGTATGAAATAATTCACGGACGAGGTTAAATGAGTCACGGAGGTATGAAAGAATTCACGGGGGGGGGGGTTAAATAATTCACTGAGGTATCAAATAAATCACGGAGGTATGAAATAATTCACGGAGGGGGTTAAACAATTCACAAAGGTATGAAATAATTCACGGAGGGGGTCAAATAACTCACGAAGGTATGAAATAATTCACGAAAGGGGTTAAACAATTCACGGAGGTATGAAATAATTCACGGAGGGGGTCAGATAATTCACGGAGGTATGAAATAATTCACAGAGGGGGTTAAACAATTCACAGGGGTATGAAATAATTCACGGAGGGGGTCAAATAATTCACACAGGCGTGAAATAATTCACGGAAGGGGTTAACGAATTCACGGAGGTATCAGATATTTCACCGAGGTATGAGAGAATTCACGGCAGGGGTTAAATATATCACGGAGGTATGAGAAAATTCACGGAGGGGGTTAAACAATTCACGGAGGTATGAAATGATTCACGGCGGGGGTCAAATAATTCACGGAAGAATGAAATAATTCACGGAGGGGGTTAAACAATTCACGGACGTATGAAATGATTCACGGAGGGGGTTAAAAAATTCACGGAGTTATGAAATAATTCACGGAGGTATGAAATAATTCGAGGAGGGGGTGGAATAATTCACAGAGGTATGAAATAATTCACGGAGGGGGTTAAATGGTTTCACGCAGGTACCAAATAATTCACGGAGGTATGAAATAATTCACGGAGGGGTTCAAATAGTTCACGGAGGTATGAAACGATTCACGGAGGGGGTTAAAAAATTCACGGAGGTATCAAAAGGAGGGGGTTACACAATTCATCAAGTTATGAAATAATTCACAAAGGTATCAAATAATTCACGGAGGTATCAAATAATTCACGGAGGGGGTTAAATAATTCACGGATGTATCAAATAATTCTCCGAGGTATCAGATAATTCACGGAGGGGGTCAAATGATTCACGGAGGTATCAGATAATTCACGCAGGTATGAAACAATTCACGGAGGTATCAAATAATTCACAGAGGCATCAAATAATTCATGGAGGGGGTTAAATAATTCACGGAGTTATGAAATAATTCACGGAGGGGGTTAAATAATTCATGAGGCATGAAATAATTCACGGAGGGGGTTAAACAATTCACGAACCTATCAAATAGGTCAAGAAGGGATGAAATAATTCACAAAAGTATCAAGTAATGCTCGAAGGGGGTTAAAAAATTCACGGAGGTTTCAAATAATTTGCGGAGGTATCAAATAATTCACGGAGGGGGTCAAACAATTCACAGAGCGGGTTAAATAATTCACGGAGGTATGAAATAATTCACGGAGGGGCTTACATAAGTCACGGAGGTATGAGATAATTCACGGAGGGGGGTTAAACAATTCATGGAGGTATCAAATAAATCACGGAGGTATGAAACAATTCAAGGAGGGGGTTAAACAATTCACAAAAGTATGAAATAATTCACGGAGGGGTTCAAATTAACTCACGGAGGTATGAAATAATTCACGAAGAGGGTTCAACAATTCACGGAGGTATGAAATATCTCACGGAGGGGGTTAAACAATTCACAGAGGTATGAAATAATTCACGGAGGGGGTCAAATAACTCACGGAGGTATGAAATAATTCACGGAGGGGGTTAAACAATTCGCGGAGGTATGAAATAATTCACGGAGGGGGTCAAATAATTCACGGAGGTATGAAATAATTCACGGAGGGGGTTAAACAATTCACAGGGGTATGAAATAATTCACGGAGGGGGTCAAATATTTCACACAGGTATGAAATAATTCACGGAGGGGGTCAAACAATTCACGGACGTTTGAAAAAATTCACGGAGGGGGTTAAATAATTCACGGAGTTATGAAAGAATTCACGGAGGTATGAAAAAAAACACGGCGAGGGTGAAATAATTCACGGAGGTATGAAATAATTCAGGGAGGGGGTTGAACACTTCACGGAGGTATGAAATCATTCACGGCGGGGGTCAAATAATTCAAAAAGGTATGAAACAATTCACGGAGGGGGTTAAACAATTCACGGAGGTATGAAATAATTCACGGAGGGGGTTAAATGGATTCACGCAGGTACCAAATAATTCACGGAGGTATGAAATAATTCACGCCGGGGATTAAACAATTCACTGAGGTATGAGATAATGCACGGAGGGGGTTAAATAATTCACAGACGTATCAAATAATTCACGGAGGGGGTTAACTAATTCACCGAGGTATAGAATATTTCAAGGAGGTATGAAATAATTCACGGCGGGGGTTAAATGATTCGCGGAGGTATGAAATAATTCACGGAGGGGGTTAAACAATTCACGGAGGTATGAAATAATTCATGGCGGGGGTCAAACGATTCACATAGGTATGAAATAATTCACGGAGGGGGTCAAACAATTCACGGCCGTATGAAATAATTCACGGAGGGGGTTAAATGTATTCACGCACGTACCAAACAATTCACAAAGGTATGAAATAATTCACGGCGGGGATTAAACAATTCACGGAGGTATGAAATAATTCACGGAGGGGGTTAAATAATTCACGGACGTATCAAATAATTCACGGAGGAGGTTTAATAAATCACGGAGGTATCAAATGATTCACGGAGGGGGTTAAATAATTCACGGAAGGGGTTAAACAATTCTCGGAGGCATGAAATAATTCACGGCGGGGGTTAAATAATTCACGGAGGTATGAAATAATTCACGGAGGGGGTCAAATAATTCATAGAGGTATGAAATAATTCACGGAGGGGGTTAAATAATTCACGGAGGTATGAAATCGTTCACAGAGGTGTCAAAAAATTCACGCAGGTATCAAATAATTCACGGAGGGGGTTAAATAATTCACGGAGGTATCAAATAATTCACGGGAGGGGGTCAAATAATTGACGGAGGTATGAAATAATTCACGGAGGGGGTTAAACAATTCACGAAGGTATGAAAGGATTCACAAAAGTATCCACTAATGCACGGAGGGGGTTAAAAAATTCACGGAGGTATCAAATAATTCGCGGAGGTATCAAATAATTCACGGAGGGGGGCACACAATTCACAAGGGGGGGGGGGGAAATTCACGGAGGTATGAAATAATTCACGGACGAGGTTAAATGAGTCACGGAGGTATGAAATAATTCACGGGGGGGGGGGGTTAAATAATTCACTGAGGTATCAAATGAATCGCGGAGGTATGAAATAATTCACGGAGGGGGTTAAACAATTCACAAAGGTATGAAATAATTCACGGAGGGGGTCAAATAACTCACGAAGGTATGAAATAATTCACGAAGGGGGTTAAACAATTCACGGAGGTATGAAATAATTCACGGGGGGGGGGGGTTAAATAATTCACTGAGGTATCAAATGAATCGCGGAGGTATGAAATAATTCACAGAGGGGGTTAAACAATTCACAGGGGTATGAAATAATTCACGGGGGGGGTCAAATAATTCACACAGGCGTGAAATAATTCACGGAAGGGGTTAACTAATTCACGGAGGTATCAGATATTTCACCGAGGTATGAGAGAATTCACGGCAGGGGTTAAATAATTCACGGAGGTATGAAATAATTCACGGAGGGGGTTAAACAATTCACGGAGGTATGAAATGATTCACGGCGGGGGTCAAATAATTCATGGAAAAATGAAATAATTCACGGAGGGGGTTAAACAATTCACGGACGTATGAAATAATTCACGGAGGGGGTTAAATAAAGCACGGAGTTATGAAATAATTCACGGAGGTATGACATAATTCGAGGAGGGGGTGGAATAATTCACGGAGGTATGAAATAATTCACGGAGGGGGTTAAATGGATTCACGCAGGTACCAATTAATTCACGGAGGTATGAAAGAATTCACGGAGGGGTTCAAATAGTTCACGGAGGTATGAAACAATTCACGGAGGAGGTTAAACAATTCACGGAGGTATCAAAAGGAGGGGGTTACACAATTCATCAAGGTATGAAATAATTCACAAAGGTATCAAAAAATTCACGGAGGTATCAAATAATTCACGGAGGGGGTTAAATAATTCACGGAGGTATCAAATAATTCACCGAGGTATCAAATAATTCACGGAGGGGGTCAAATGATTCACGGAGGTATCAGATAATTCACGGAGGTATGAAACAATTCACGGAGGTATCAAATAATTCACAGAGGCATCAAATAATTCATGGAGGGGGTTAAATAATTCACGGAGTTATGAAATAATTCACGGAGGGGGTTAAATAATTCACGAGGCATGAAATAATTCACCGAGGGTGTTAAACAATTCACGAACCTATCAAATAGGTCAAGAAGGGATGAAATAATTCACAAAAATATCAAGTAATGCTCGAAGGGGGTTAAAAAATTCACGGAGGTTTCAAAAAATTTGCGGAGGTATCAAATAATTCACGGAGGGGGTCAAACAATTCACAGAGGGGGTTAAATAATTCACGGAGGTATGAAATAATTCACGGAGGGGCTTAAATAAGTCACGGAGGTATGAAATAATTCACGGAGGGGGGTTAAACAATTCATGGAGGTATCAAATAAATCACGGAGGTATGAAACAATTCAAGGAGGGGTTTAAACAATTCACAAAAGTATGAAATAATTCACGGAGGGGTTCAAATTAACTCACGGAGGTATGAAATAATTCACGAAGAAGGTTCAACAATTCACGGAGGTATGAAATAATTCACGGAGGGGGTTAAACAATTCACAGAGGTATGAAATAATTCACGGAGGGGGTCAAATAACTCACGGAGGTATGAAATAATTCACGGAGGGGGTTAAACAATTCACGGAGGTATGAAATAATTCACGGAGGGGGTCAAATAATTCACGGAGGTATGAAATAATTCACGGAGGGGGTTAAACAATTCACAGGGGTATGAAATAATTCACGGAGGGGGTCAAATATTTCACACACGTATGAAATAATTCACGGAGGGGGTTAAACAATTCACGCAGGTATGAAATAATTCACGGAGGGGGTTAAACAATTCACGGACGTTTGAAATAATTCACGGAGGGGGTTAAATAATTCACGGAGTTATGAAAGAATTCACGGAGGTATGAAAAAAAACACGGCGAGGGTGAAATAATTCACGGAGGTATGAAATAATTCACGGAGGGGGTTGAACACTTCACGGAGGTATGAAATCATTCACGGCGGGGGTCAAATAATTCAAAGAGGTATGAAACAATTCACGGAGGGGGTTAAACAATTCACGGAGGTATGAAATAATTCACGGAGGGGGTTAAATGGATTCACGCAGGTACCAAATAATTCACGGAGGTATGAAATAATTCACGGCGGGGATTAAACAATTCACTGAGGTATGAGATAATGCACGGAGGGGGTTAAATAATTCACAGACGTATCAAATAATTCACGGAGGGGGTTAACTAATTCACCGAGGTGTAGAATATTTCAAGGAGGTATGAAATAATTCACGGCGGGGGTTAAATGATTCGCGGAGGTATGAAATAATTCACGGAGGGGGTTAAACAATTCACGGAGGTATGAAATAATTCACGGCGGGGGTCAAACAATTCACGGAGGTATGAAATAATTCACGGAGGGGGTTAAACAATTCACGGACGTATGAAATAATTCACGGAGGGGGTTAAATGGATTCACGCACGTACCAAACAATTCACAAAGGTATGAAATAATTCACGGCGGGGATTAAACAATTCACGGAGGTATGAAATAATTCACGGAGGGGGTTAAATAATTCACAGACGTATCAAATAATTCACGGAGGAGGTTTAATAAATCACGGAGGTATCAAATGATTCACGGAGGGGGTTAAATAATTCACGGAAGGGGTTAAACAATTCTCGGAGGTATGAAATAATTCACGGCGGGGGTTAAATGATTCACGGAGGTATGAAATAATTCACGGAGGGGGTCAAATAATTCACGGAGGTATGAAATAATTCACGGAGGGGGTTAAATAATTCACGGAGGTATGAAATCATTCACGGAGGGGGTTAAAGAATTCACGGAGCTATGAAATAATTCACAGAGGTGTCAAATAATTCACGGAGATATCAAATAATTCACGGAGGGGGTTAAATAATTCACGGAGGTATCAAATAATTCACGGGGGGGGGGTCAAATAATTGACGGAGGTATGAAATAATTCACGGAGGGGGTTAAACAATTCACGAAGGTATGAAAGGATTCACAAAGGTATCCACTAATGCACGGAGGGGGTTAAAAAATTCACGGAGGTATGAAATAATTCGCGGGTATCAAATAATTCACGGAGGGGGGCACACAATTCACAAGGGGGGTTAAATAATTCACGGAGGTATGAAATAATTCACGGACAGGGTTAAATGAGTCACGGAGGTATGAAAGAATTCACGGGGGGGGGGGGTTAAATAATTCACTGAGGTATCAAATAAATCACGGAGGTATGAAATAATTCACGGAGGGGGTTAAACAATTCACAAAGGTATGAAATAATTCACGGAGGGGGTTAACCAATTCACGGAGGTATGAAATAATTCATGGAGGGGGTCACATAATTCACGAAGGTATGAAATAATTCACAGAGGGGGTTAAACAATTCACAGGGGTATGAAATAATTCACGGAGGGGGTCAAATAATTCACACAGGCGTGAAATAATTCACGGAAGGGGTTAACTAATTCACGGAGGTATCAGATATTTCACCGAGGTATGAGAGAATTCACGGTAGGGGTTAAATAATTCACGGAGGTATGAAATAATTCACGGAGGGGGTTAAACAATTCACGGAGGTATGAAATGATTCACGGCGGGGGTCAAATAATTCACGGAAGAATGAAATAATTCACGGAGGGGGTTAAACAATTCACGGACGTATGAAATAATTCACGGAGGGGGTTAAATAATTCACGGAGTTATGAAATAATTCACGGAGGTATGAAATAATTCGTGGAGGGGGTGGAATAATTCACGGAGGTATGAAATAATTCACGGAGGGGGTTAAATGGATTCACGCAGGTACCAAATAATTCACGGAGGTATGAAATAAATCACGGAGGGGTTCAAATAGTTCACGGAGGTATGAAACAATTCACGGAGGGGGTTAAATAATTCACGGAGGTATCAAAAGGAGGGGGTTACACAATTCATCAAGGTATGAAATAATTCACAAAGGTATCAAATAATTCACGGAGGTATCAAATAATTCACGGAGGGGGTTAAATAATTCACGGAGGTATCAAATAATTCACCGAGGTATCAAATAATTCACGGAGGGGGTCAAATGATTCACGGAGGTATCAGATAATTCACGGAGGTATGAAACAATTCACGGAGGTATCAAATAATTCACAGAGGCATCAAATAATTCATGGAGGGGGTTAAATAATTCACGGAGTTATGAAATAATTCACGGAGGGGGTTAAATAATTCACGAGGCATGAAATAATTCACGGAGGGTGTTAAACAATTCACGAACCTATCAAATAGGTCAAGAAGGGATGAAATAATTCACAAAAATATCAAGTAATGCTCGAAGGGGGTTAAAAAATTCACGGAGGTTTCAAATAATTTGCGGAGGTATCAAATAATTCACAGAGGGGGTCAAACAATTCACAGAGGGGGTTAAATAATTCACGGAGGTATGAAATAATTCACGGAGGGGCTTAAATAAGTCACGGAGGTATGAAATAATTCACGGAGGGGGGTTAAACAATTCATGGAGGTATCAAATAAATCACGGAGGTATGAAACAATTCAAGGAGGGGGTGAAACAATTCACAAAAGTATGAAATAATTCACGGAGGGGTTCAAATTAACTCACGGAGGTATGAAATAATTCACGAAGAGGGTCAAACAATTCACGGAGGTATGAAATAATTCACGGAGGGGGTTAAACAATTCACAGAGGTATGAAATAATTCACGGAGGGGGTCAAATAACTCACGGAGGTATGAAATAATTCACGGAGGGGGTTAAACAATTCACGGAGGTATGAAATAATTCACGGAGGGGGTCAAATAATTCACGAAAGGTATGAAATAATTCACGGAGGGGGTAAAACAATTCACAGGGGTATGAAATAATTCACGGAGGGGGTCAAATATTTCACACAGGTATGAAATAATTCACGGAGGGGGTTAAACAATTCACGGAGGCATGAAATAATTGACGGAGGGGGTTAAACGATTCACGGACGTTTGAAATAATTCACGGAGGGGGTTAAATAATTCACGGACTTATGAAATAATTCACGGAGGTATGAAAAAAAACACGGCGAGGGTGAAATAATTCACGGGGGTATGAAATAATTCACGGAGGGGGTTGAACACTTCACGGAGGTATGAAATCATTCACGGCGGGGGTCAAATAATTCACGGAGGTATGAAACAATTCACGGAGGGGGTTAAACAATTCACGGAGGTATGAAATAATTCACGGAGGGGGTTAAATGGATTCACGCAGGTACCAAATAATTCACGGAGGTATGAAAGAATTCAACGCGGGGATTAAACAATTCACTGAGGTATGAGATAATGCACGGAGGGGGTTAAATAATTCACAGACGTATCAAATAATTCACGGAGGGGGTTAACTAATTCACCGAGGTATAGAATATTTCAAGGAGGTATGAAATAATTCACGGCGGGGGTTAAATGATTCGCGGAGGTATGAAATAATTCACGGAGGGGGTTAAACAATTCACGGAGGTATGAAATAATTCACAGCGGGGGTCAAGCAATTCACGGAGGTATGAAATAATTCACGGAGGGGGTTAAATAATTCACGGACGTATCAAATAATTCACGGAGGAGGTTTAATACATCACGGAGGTATCAAATGATTCACGGAGGGGGTTAAATAATTCACGGAAGGGGTTAAACAATTCTCGGAGGTATGAAATAATTCACGGCGGGGGTTAAAAAATTCACGGAGGTATGAAATAATTCACGGAGGGGGTCAAATAATTCACGGGGGTATTAAATAATTCACGGAGGGGTTCAAACAATTCACGAAGGTATGAAATAATTCACGGAGGAGGTTAAACAATTCACGGAGGTTTCAAATACCTCACAGAGGTATGAATAAATTCACGGAGGGGGTTAAACAATTCACGGAGGTATGTAATAATTCACGGAGGGGGTTAAATAATTCGCGGAGGTATCAAATAATCCGCGGAGGTATCAAATATTTCGCGGAGGGGGTTAAATAATTCGGGAAGGTATCAAATAATTCACGGAGGGGGTTAAATAATTCACGGAGGGGGTTGAATAATTCTCGGAGGTATGAAATAATTCACGGAGGGGGTGACATAATTCACGGAGACCTCAAATGTTCTAGCGGGAACCCTCGAATGTTCCTTGAGGGTGCAAATTATTCCACGGAGACGCTCAACTGTTCCGTGGACCGCCAAAATATTCCACATAGTCTGTCAAACATTCTAGAGGTGCAAGTCATTGCGCAAAGGCAAGGACATCACACCAACGTGGATCACCTCAGGGGGATCCTGGTTACACGTCAAGGAATTTTGGGGGGGGGGGTTGTCGATGGAGCCCCTGATTTGTTTCATGACACGCTGAATTGGGCAACAGAAGCAAACATTGCAGAAAGACCCCAAGCAGTCCATAGAGACCCTCAAATGTCGCCCGGCGACCCATGATGTTCCATGCAGACACGGTACCATCCATACACAACCTCCAATGTTCCACACACACCCCCAAATGTTCCAAAGTGCCCCTAAGTAATACATGGAGGCTGTCCAATTATCCTCAGAGCCCGTCACCACAAGGGTCATGTCAAGGATTTCTCCCTGAGATTTGGACGCCGGTTGATGCTCTTTCGCTGCAACCTGGCCTAGGACATACCGCTTCACACGATCCGGCAATGGCTTCCAACCACAGTGCAGGGTATGTCCATGGTGTACGGCATGTGGTGCACACACATCGCCCCCCCCCCTCACACTCTCTCACCCCATGCAGCAAAGATGCCACATACACCCCCAAGGGTGTACGGAAGTCATCCTTCAGGAAGCCTACGGTATCCAAGAGCCTGTAGGCATCTTGCCACACAGGCAGGGGCACAGTGCAGTAGGCTGCTGACCGGGGGGGGGGGGGGGGGGCTGGGATGGGTTTGGGCCTTCTAGAGGGGTTTGGTGATCAAAAATTGTACACGCCTCTTCGCGAAGTCCGGCAATTCATCTGTGTGGCACACTCTCTCCAACCCGTCACTCTCATGCCACGCTGCCCAATTTGTGTCGTCATCCTTGATGAGGATGTAGGGCAATGCCCACTCCGTGAAATCGGGGAGGGTCACCCTGAGGTGGATTGGTTCTACTTCCCCCGTTTCCAGGCGCAGCCGCATCTCCAATGTCCCAACCCTCTTGTTGGCCATGATTCGCTCGCAATCCAACAATTGGTCACTTTGGGGGGGGGGGGGGGATCCCCAAGGGTCGAGGGCTTTTGAGTGCTTCCTCCCCTGCTTCCAAAGCCACTGCCCCACCACCCCCAAATCCCCCCCTTGAACTTGTAAACTACACATGCCTCTGGTTTGGCAAGGGTAGGCTGTTGGTACAGATCCCCTGGAAGCCGCACGCTCTGTACTTGCTCTTGGGATGCTCCTTGCTGCAGTTGGTCAGCCATCACCCGCAACCCACTCAACCAACCAGCAGTGAGGGGGGACTCATCCCAACCGAAAAAGGGCCCAAAGTGATGGAGCTCAGATTGGGCCCTGCTGCTTAGTGTGTTTGCCCGCACCACGTCCTTCATGATCCCCGGCTCCGAGGACACCATGGAGGCAAGGACAACCAAGGCCTGCAAACCGTGGTACCGGTCCAGGGTGGCGAGTACCTGCACACACTCATATGACTGGTCCCCATGCAGTCTGCGCCCTGCTTCCCACACACAGTGCTGCAGCCATAGCATCTGTGCATAGTGTATGGTGACGATTGCCACTGAGCGGGGGGGGTACGCTTGTGCATTGTGTGCATGCTCCAGAAAGTGCAGCACAAGCCACGCCTCGTCCTTGCTCAGGTTCCCTTGGCGGAGCATCTCGTCGTAAATGACGGGGCAGTCCCATGCTCTCATAATCTCCCACTTGAGCTTCTGCACCCGCTCCTCCGACATCCCATAGCTTGTCAGCTCATGTTTCCACTCCGGATTATCTGTGCTGACTATGCGGATGTGTTGACCTCCCAACACCGGGGGGGGTAATGCTAGGGAGGAAGGGGGGTACCAGCCCGATGACCCCCGCGTGAACAATCCACGCACCACCGTTGCCAATGACAGGTCCATCCAGAACTGTTGAGTTAGGACACACGCAGTACATTTGTACGGTACAGGACGAACTGCAACACACTACTTGTGGCGAAGCGCTGTGAGTCCCTATACTACATCCATGGTCCGTCATCGATGTTCACATCGAGGTTAGCAAAATGCTCTTTCTGTGGCCAAGCAATTTGGTTAGCCGTCACCTTACTGTGCTGCGTTGCCAAAAGAGTGATGGCACTGTATGGGCGCAATTGACCGGCATCCCCACAAAACATGCAGTGTGCCCCAAAAGCGGCCAAGTCCAGACCCACTGGGATGCTATGCCTCGAGGACTCATCCACGAAGCTGAATGCGAACCGAGTTTGTGGCGTACCGGGTGGCCCACCAAGCAGCAACCTTCGCCTTGCGGCGACCATATCTGCTGTTGCAAAGAGAACACGGCAGCTGTTGAGGGCACATGCAAATTTGCCATTGCACTCCCGATGATTGGCCAACGTCTCTTGGACTGATGGCTGGTTGTACGCTCGCACATCTGGGGGGGTCTGGCCCCTTGCAGCACGTAGCCGCATCCAGGGCGCCGGATGATCCTTCAGAACTTCGTCTAAGAAGGTAGGATCCTGATCAGCTGACTGAATCATCCGCCGCATCAAGCTGTCAACCTGTGCATTTGTCGGGGCAGTGACTAAGATGCATGCCCGAGGGGGGTGGTCGTCGGGTGCCCCCCCCCCCCCCTTTCTTGCCAGTGTGTATTGAATCTGGCTTCTTCGGATTCGGGATGCATGGGTCAAAGTGCCCCTATTGCCACATCACTGCCTTGATGCAATGGCCCAGGGTCTCCAACTTCCCTGTGCCGGTTCCACCAGTCATGGAGGAGACAATAGCACCCTCATCCAAACATTGCCGGACAGCCAAGGCTTGGGAGGGGTTCAGGTTATGATGTGCCACAAGGTGGCGTAGGATCTGCTGGTCCTCGGCAGGGAGGCTGGCAGCCAGATGTGGTTCTTGCCGGGTGGCATTGAGCAACGCGTTCCATGCCTTCCCCGTCCGTATCTCCTCACGCAACGACCGGAACGCTGCTTCATCGGGCGGGACACAGCACCGCCACTTGTGGTCGTGCACGATGGGCGGTTTGTTCGCACAAACTATGGTCACCATGTCACCAGAGGTGCCATCACCATGCACCTTGCCAATGAAGTCCGGGTATGGTGCGATGTCCCCGTCGATGTTTGACCGCTTCATGTCACATCCATGGATGAGATCCCCATCGGTCAGATCATAGTTGCCCCAAACTTCGATCCGAGCAACCCATTCTATTATGAGCACCATGTTGCTATTCTTGTCCTCGTTTTGCCGCTGTGCCTTCTCAAACCACAGGCACCTCGTGGCACCTTGCTCCCATGCCCACTTCCGGGCAGCGGCACACTCATGGACAGTGTGCACCAGGGATGCCTTCTAGACATATGCATCGCGATCGGCCCACCGGGTAGTGCATCCCTCTATTGGGTTCCTGTGGATGTCGTAGTCCACGTGGGCAAGGGTTTCAGCAAAAGTCTGGGCCTTGTCTTTGGCTTGTGGAGGGCCTTGGTCTGTGCTTTGTGGAGGGGCTTGGCCTGTGCCTTGTGGAGGGGCTTGGCGTTTGCTTTGCTGACGGCGTTGGCCTTTGCCTTGCTGAGCGCCATGGCCTTTGTCTTGCTGAGACCCTTGGCCTGTCCCTTGCTCAGGGCCTTGGCCTTTGCCTTGCTGACGGCCTTGGCCTTTGCCTTGCAGAGGGCCATGGCCTTTGCCTTGCTGAGGGCCTTGGCGTTTACCTTGCTGAGGGCCTTGGCCTTTAACTTTGCGTTTGGTGTTGGGCAAGTTGTCCAGGTTGGGGCGCTGTGGCCGGGGACCGAGGGCGAACTCCTGCGGCTCGGCGGCCACTAGTAGGTGGGTTGGGGGTTGAAAGACGACCCTGGTCGGGGCGCCGTGGCCGGGGACCGAGGGCGAACTCCTGCGGCTCGGCGGCCTGTAGTAGGTGGGTGGGGGGTTGGAAGACGACCCTGGTGAGGGCGCTGTGCCCGGGGACCGAGGGCGAACTCCTGCGGCTCGGCGGCCACCAGTAGGTGGATTGGGGGTTGAAAGACGACCCTGGTCGGGGCGCCGTGGCCGGGGACCGAGGGCGAACTCCTGCGGCTCAGCGGCCTGCAGTAGGTGGGTTGGGGGTTGAAAGACGGCCCTGGTGAGGGCGCTGTGGCCGGGGAATGAGGGCGATCTCCTGCGGCTCGGCGGCCTGCAGTAGGTGGGTTGGGGGTTGAAAAACGACCCTGGTGAGGGCGCTGTGGCCGGGGACCGTGGGCGAACTCCTACAGCTCGGCGGCCAGCAGTAGGTGGGTTGGGGGATGAACGACGACCCTGGTGAGGGCGCTGTGGCCGGGGACCGAGGGCGAACTCCTGCGGCTCGGTGGCCTGCAGTGGGTGAGAGATGAACGGGTCACATGGTGCTGGGGCAGTACCAACTCAAATGTTTGGCTCGGAGACGCGACGGTCTAGACCCAAGACGCACTTCCTAGCCTCAAGGGAGAGGTTAAAAATAAAAGAGTGCCTGATGTATAAGAGACGCTCGGTGCAGACTTGTCGAAGAGCTAGAAATTGGAATGTCGCGCCGAAGTGTGGGGTCGCTGCGGCGGGGCTTGCGCAGGGAGCAATGACGGAAATTGCGTCCTCTCCGCTGGGGGGGCGGACTGAGACGCTTGCCGCTGGAGCAATGAACCGTACTGCGGGGTGGGGCATGGCCAGTTTGGGGCAGGAGCCAGTGGAGGGACTGAGGAACGGTGGTGCCTGCTATACTGGGTCAGTGTCACCTGATCACTTGCTGGAGGGGTAGTGGCCGACGAGGCAAAGATTGTGGGGCCGGCTTGGGGATACGGGGGGGGGGTTTGGGGTAGCACAAAGGACTTCAAGCACCACTGCTGTATGCTCCTCGTCCTTGCTGAGGAAATGCGGCGGCTAATTCGCATGCCCTCCTGCCACACCCGCAGGGGGTTTTTCTTGGGCTGCTGAACCGCAAACTGGTACATCGCTCGGCGGTTCAGCACCACGTCTACGAAATACTGAACCCCACCCCCCTGATTCTCCCGGATGGGCTACAGTGTTTTGGCACTGTAGGGCCCGTGAATAGTGGGTTTGGGGGGGGTGGGGGGGTCCTTGGGTACGTACTTGGGGGGTTGTGGGGGGGATGGCAGTGGCACGGCAGTGCACATCAGGGCCTCCTCCACGGCTTCCACGGCTACCTGGTATGGAGTTGAGGTAACGTGGGGTCTGGGCAGAGGGGTTACCGGCGCTGGAGAGGTTGTTGGTGCAC
Organism: Eutreptiella sp. 'Long Island Sound 2002'; assembly: GCA_964036045.1. Taxonomy (NCBI): domain Eukaryota; phylum Euglenozoa; class Euglenophyceae; order Eutreptiales; family Eutreptiaceae; genus Eutreptiella; species Eutreptiella sp. 'Long Island Sound 2002'. The sequence continues at coordinate 71,267,760 of OZ038380.1, read as the reverse complement.
GGTTGGATGAAGGGGGAGAGGGGGGCGGTGTCAGCTATGGAGGCTGGGGCGAGGCCAGTTCGCTAAGACACTTCTCAGCGTCACAGTCCCGCGGTGGCGATGGAGGTTGGTCTCCGAACCGCAGGAGCTCCAGCAGATCCCCCCAGCCGCGTTCCGGGAACGAAGGGCTGGAGGGGACGGAAGAGTCCAGGCTAAAGGGGCTAGACGACATGGCAAATTGCGGCCCGCAGTGGGTGGTGGATGATGCGTGGGTGTTGGGGCAGGCCCAACTCAAATGTCTGGGTCAGAGACGCGACGGTCTAGACCCAAGACACACTTCCTCGCCTCAAGGGGGAGGTTGAAAACAAAAGAGTGCCCCATGTGTAAGAGACGCTCAGTGCACACTTGTCTCCTATGCAATACACTCATTTCCCTTTGTGTCAACAGAGACATGCACAACAAAGAACAGATAAGCACCGGCATGCTATTGTCAAAGGGGGGGGGGCTCTTGGATGTGGTGGCACAATGAGGAGGGGGGGGGGCATTTTCCAATTTGTTTACCAGTGCGTGAAGACGCACGTGTATGGCAACATGAAAGCAAAACAAAGAAGGCACCATACAACAAAGTGCGTTCAATTGTGAAGCAAATGTGACACATAGCACCCTTCTCAGATGTATTTTTTTTGGATATGAAGGTCAGATATACCCTGCCGGGGAGCCCTTAGGAACACCCGGTGGGTGCACGTGGAATTTTGGGGGTGCCACTCTAAAGCACCGAAAGGCCGCAGTGGAGAGTGGACTTGTCTGCTTGATGATGGCATGGCACGCCGGTGGACCAGTGGACCAGGCCTTCTCAGCGCGCACAAAGGCTGAACGTCTGCATGCTGTGCTCTGCATCCATGTGTTGAAGAATCCACAAGGGGCGGTTCCCAGTGCACAAAGCAGTGCATTTCTCAACCGCTCTGCCGACACGAAACAGGTCCTAAGAAAAAGGTCCCTGCAGGGGTTTGTGGCACAGCCCAAACCCAACATCGGCAGACCAGCCCCACATGGTACTAAAATGAATCAGATCATCACTGAAGGGGTTGCATACAGGACAAAATGCAAACGATGGCAAACGGGAGGGTTCATACGCGGTACACATAACCTGCAGTCACATCGTCACAGCTGAGACTGCAAGCGGGTCATGCCATCTCAAGGCACAACATCATAACCATTGCAATTGGTATCATATAAATTCGGATCCACAGATAAAATGGTCATGGTAAGCCAAAGAACATCAAACAACGCAGACACGCGGACATTCTTTGAACACACCATGTGACGCATTGCATTGAAAGAGTCAAGGCAGGCTTTTCCATATGATTACGCACGGCGTGGGGTGGGCGGTGTTTTCCCTACACTATGGATTTCTCTAGATGATTTTCCATACTTCCTCGAGAAATAGCACAAGGCACAACACGGCAAGACAGAGCACCAAGAGGACAAGGGGTTTTTTATGGTCGTCACCAGATCCTTGGAATAAACAACAAAGCGTGAGCAGAGCGAAGTGCAGGTAAGAGGGTCGGGTTAAAAGAAGCAAATCAAATTCAAATTCACCGCAAAGCCCCTTCTCAGATGTATGTTGCTTGCACATGACATTGACAAACAAGGGCTTTCAAAATGCTGGCTGGCCACTGGAGGACATGGTGCGCAATCGGTCGGACATGGTAGACTAACTCTTGGAGGGAGCAGTGCAGCGGATGTCCCTTTCCTTGGCCGCGAAGTTTTTTTCCATTTTCAAAAGCTAGGTCCGCACAAAACACGTCCCAAGAAAAAAGTCCCTGCCGGGGTCTGCACAAAGACCCACGCGTGACGGAGCATTGTGTCGTGCTGGACAATCCACAGCCCCACAACCCACATCCCATGAAACTTGGTGTGGGCTACGGAGAGGCCCAGGCAGCACATGTCAACTGTCATGCATCGTCATTGAAGGGGCTCGCGGTAAGCAAATTGCAATTGTTGTTGCAGAAGCAAATATGTCAAAACCCCTTCTCAGTTGTTGTCACCGTATTCATCACTGAAAGGTTCTATGGTCGTAGGCGCCATGGCCTAAACCACACACAACCAAAACACCTCAAGGATGTTCTGCATAATCAAATTGTGAGCGGATTTTGATCCGATGCAAAAATAAACATGTCAAAACCCGTTCTCAGCTGTAGTCAGCATGTTTATCACTGAAGGGGTATATGGTCGTAGGCGCCGGGGCCTAGACCACAAACAACCAAAACACCTCCAGGGTGTTGTGCATAATCAATTTGAAAAAACAGCAGAAACACTTAGACTGCGCTACTGAGAGGGGAGGGGGGTTCCATTTCCGAGCTTTCCCCATTCTTGCCAGTATGCCCTCAATTTCCCGGTCTTAGACTACAGGTACTCAGAGAGGGGGGGGGGTCCATTTCCCAGCTTTCCCCGTTCTTGCCAGTATGCCCTCAATGTCCCGGTGTTAGACTACAGCTACTAAGAGAGGGGGGGGGGTTCCATGTTTTCCATGTCATAAGTTTCCCAATTTTCCATTTTCCATAACAAAGTGTGATATAGGGGGGGGGCGTGTAAACGTGTCGGGGAGCAAAAGTTTGCTCTCAAGGGGGGGGGGGGACCCAACATCGGGGGGAGGGGGGTGGGGGGTTGAGGGTGATGGTCCATAAATTTCTGAAGTCTGAAGTCTGATAGCCCACTTGGTGACTATACCCATAGCTGATGCTGCCGACTCAATCGGCGCCAAGGCCGGCACAAGGACCGATGGCTGCGGCTCGGGGGCACACAGTGGTTGTGATGAGGGTTGCAATCTTGTGCTGTGGCCCAGTCAACCGGCGCAATGGCCGGGACACGGACCGATGGCTGCGGCTCGCGGGCACGCATCGGTTGCGATGAGCGTTGCCCACCCTGTGGTGTGGCTGGGTCAACCGGAGCGAGGGCCGGGACATGGTCAGACGGGTGCGGCCCGGGGGCACGCAGTGGTTCTGATGAGAGTGGACCACGAGCCGGGACAGGGACAAACGGCTGCGGCTCGGGGGTACGTAGTGGTTGTGATGAGGGTTGACACCCTGTGGTGCAGCCGATTCAACCGGCGCCAGGGCCGGGACAAGGACCGATAGCTGCGGCTTAGAGGGACGCAGTGGTTGTGATGGGGGTCGACCACCCTGTGGTACGAATGAGTAAACCGGCGCCAGTGCTGGGATTGGCGCCTCTCGTTGTTTCCCCCATCTAGTGCGCAGTGGAATTCTTGGATCCATGGCCATGACCGGGACTGAGTGCTGCTGCTCAGTGGCACATTGTGGCCGCGACGAATAGTTGTCGACAGGCGTGAGGGCCGGGACCAACCAAAACCGAGGGCTGCGGTTGTGGGGCACACAGTGACTGGGACGAGGTTTGGTCGCTGAGCACGAGGGCTTGGACCAGAAACAGCTGTTGCGGCTAACAGGCACGCAGCAATGAAAGTGGTAGCGGGGGAGGGGTTGAGTTCTGTGGCCAACAATGCTAGGCTTGAGGCCGCCGAACAAAAATCTACACCTCGAAGGGTGTACTGAGGCAAAAACAACTATAGTGCACACAAAAACATATGGGAATGGCGTGGAGGCATGGAATGGCACTTGACAGCACATATCACGACATTGTCCACCACTCCCATGTGCCCTTCAACCATTCCTAGTCTTTGGGGTAACACACCTGTGCATGGAGTATTTTACCACATGTTCCTTGCATTTGGTATGTTTTTCCGGTCAGGCCACAAGACATATTGCATCCCAGAGGGGGAGCATGCTTTTCCAAATGCTCATACAAGGGGGAGAAAGAGGGGGTTGTGGTTTCCCATTCTTTTTCCGTTCCACTTGGAGACAAACCTGGAGAGCAAAGGGAAGTGAAGCACGCAAAGCACATGAGGCACAGCGCGAAAGCCTGCAAGCAGTTTTGCTGCCTCAAGGGTCAACATCACAGTCAAAGATGCAACATACATTCACACAACACATCAACCAATGCAGAGCCCCTTCTCATATTTTTTGCTGCAACTCCAAAAAGCAAGGGCCTATGAGGCTTTTGCAATCACAACTGCAGGGGCTCTAGTGCCCGGCACCAAGAGGTAATCCTCTATGCCGACTGACAATAGAGGCAACCTATAGACAGGCAGATGTTGTGTTGGACATGGATGTCATGATTGATTCCCACTAGGAAAATGTGTCTAAACCCCCCCCCCAAATTATAAGCAAGCGCTTGCTTATATTTATTCGCTTGCTTATAATTTTTGCTTGCTTATATTTGGAACACCCCCTGTTTCCCCGCAAAAAGATGGCTTTGCTTGACACCAATGACCCCCATTTCTTTTATGATGACATCGCAGCAGCCCGAGAGGAGGATGAAGCCGTTGTTGAGGATTTTTATGAGGCTGCAACAGACGTCGAGGACACAGGCAGCGCTAGTGCAGAATCAAGTGAAGGTGTAGAAGAACATGAAGGGGGAGATGACATGGGGTTTGATGAAGATGATGAACATGCTGAGGATGATGTCTGTGATGATCACTGGGGTGTTGGTGTTGCCGAAAGCATGTTAGAGGTAGCACCAGAGGAGGAAGCCAGCAAAGCAAAGGCTGAGAGGTATCTCCAAACGAAACGCAATTTCAATCGGGGAGTTGAAAATCGCAATGCAGTGGGAAAAGCATTTCGATACACCCCCCCAATGTATGTGAAACGTCGCGCCGCACAGATGGTACAGGATGGCATGGACCTGGAGACCATCCGACAGAAAATTTGGGATGTGACAGCAGAAAAGGTCTTCATTTCCTCACGGCGATAACTCAACAATTGGTGTGCAGCCGTCCAAAAGGTGCAAGGTATGGCGCTACCCAGAAACACCAGAAGAGTAGGACGTTGTGGCCGCAAAGCAAAATTTGCAGAGTGCGATTCTGCACTGTGGGCCTGGTTCAGTGATCGTCGCGGGCGAAATTTATCAGTTTCTGTATCACTTCTTCGGGGACAAGCCGAAACGATTGGTGCAGCCGAAAGCATGTTAGAGGTAGCACCAGAGGAGGAAGCCAGCAAAGCAAAGGCTGAGAGGTATCTCCAAACGAAACGCAATTTCAATCGGGGAGTTGAAAATCGCAATGCAGTGGGAAAAGCAGTTCGATACACCCCCCCAATGTATGTGAAACGTCGCGCCGCACAGATGGTACAGGATGGCATGGACCTGGAGACCATCCGACAGAAAATTTGGGATGTGACAGCAGAAAAGGTCTTCATTTCCTCACAGCGATAACTCAACAATTGGTGTGCAGCCGTCCAAAAGATGCAAGGTATGGCGCTACCCAGAAAGACCAGAAGAGTAGGACGTTGTGGCCGCAAAGCAAAATTTGCAGAGTGCGATTCTGCACTGTGGGACTGGTTCAGTGATCGTCGCGGGCGAAATTTATCAGTTTCTGTATCACTTCTTCGGGGACAAGCCGAAACGATTGGTGCAGCCGAAAGCATGTTAGAGGTAGCACCAGAGGAGGAAGCCAGCAAAGCAAAGGCTGAGAGGTATCTCCAAACGAAACGCAATTTCAATCGGGGAGTTGAAAATCGCAATGCAGTGGGAAAAGCAGTTCGATACACCCCCCCAATGTATGTGAAACGTCGCGCCGCACAGATGGTACAGGATGGCATGGACCTGGAGACCATCCGACAGAAAATTTGGGATGTGACAGCAGAAAAGGTCTTCATTTCCTCACAGCGACAACTCAACAATTGGTGTGCAGCCGTCCAAAAGGTGCAAGGTATGGCGCTACCCAGAAACACCAGAAGAGTAGGATGTTGTGGCCGCAAAGCAAAATTTGCAGAGTGCGATTCTGCACTGTAGGCCTGGTTCAGTGATCGTCGCGGGCGAAATTTATCAGTTTCTGTATCACTTCTTCGGGGACAAGCCGAAACGACTGGTGCAGCCCAGATGTGTTTGTTGACGGACAAATGGCTGCAATGATTTCGGCGACGACATCGTATTGTGCTGCGAAAATCGCAGCGTCGCACGCAACTATCCCCTGAAGAACGCACTAAACGGTTCGATAAATTTTATACTTATTTGTATGTCACCACCAAGGGACACAAAGTGTTCATCAATTATGATGAAATTCCTGCTGCACTTGCAGGTATGCTAGGCCAGTTGACCACTTTGGACATAAGAGGCAACACCAATGTGCTTGTTCATGCAGAAGAAAAGCATTTCAAGCGCATGGGTACCTTGCTGGCTGCTTTGGCTGTCGAGGAGGAGGGTGACAACTTTGTTTATGTGCCCATCAACCCAGCCATAATCCTCAAGTGTCACAAACCGAAGACAATTGCAAACCCGCATCAGCTATTGGTAACCACCAATGCAACAGGTGTCATCAATTCAGTGTACATGCGAGACCAGTATGTCCCATACCTTGTGGACCAACTGAAAAAATTGAATGCTGATGCACTAGTTGTCATGGACTCCGCAAGTGCACACATCAGCCCTGCTGTTCTTGCTGCATTTCGTGTTGCAGGTGTCAAGTATGCCATCATACGTGGTGGCCTGACTTCATTCATTAAGGCCATTGATGTGGCGTTGGCTGCACTGTATCGCGCTTGCCATCACCAACTTTATATGGAAATGATAGAAAAAAAGGGGAAAGTCACAGCTGCAGAGGCACGCAATTTGTTTGTAGAATTGTCTTACAAGGGCCTTAAGGCTGCATCCACAAAAATTGATGTGCCTGCCCTGTTTAAATCCCTGGGATATTTGCACCCTGTGGAAGCTAAATTGCGTGTTCCTTATCAGTTCAACCCCCTTGCAGATGCTTTGCCCGAGGCAGCAAAGGTCTCTAATGCTCCAGCCCGGAAGGCTAAGCCTAAGGCGGGCCCAAAGCAAATGTCTATCAGCGACTTCATGTGCAGGAGGTAATTTCAACTTTATCGTCCCATGGGCTGGGAAAACTGTGGCAGACAAAGCATGCTTGTGCCTCTCTTTTCTGTCTTCGTCTTGCCTCTGAGTTCGCCATTTTGCCATGCTTGCTTATATTCGAGACCTCACAAATATTAGTAGGCATGCTTGCTTATATTTCTTTGCTTGCTTATAATCGGGGGGGGGGGGGTTTATTCAAAGGGGCTGTTGGTACGAAAGACGGCCTAAGAAAAAGGTCCCTACAGGGGTCTGTGCCGTGGCACAAGCCCAATAGCAACAACCCGTCCCGACAGGGTGCCTGCACACATCCAATGAGTATCATTGAAGGGATGCAAAACTCTTGACTACACAAGTAAGGCGGGATGGGGAACATGAAACAGTTTAGCCACAGTCACAACGTCACAGCTGGAACTGCATGTTGGCTATGCTGCCTCAAGGGTCGGCATCGTCATCAATGCAAATTATATCAATGAGATTGAGGTTCACAAATAAGAAGGTCATGGCGAGCATACGCACTACAGGCAGAGATAAACAAATTAAACATATGTTGACAAATATATTTTCCATTCGTGGTTTGGTGTGTTTTTCCGGACCGGCCACTAGACATACTACATCCCAAAGGGGGGGCACACTTTTCCACATGCTCATTCAAGGGGGAGGGGGAGGGGGTTGTTTTCCAATTCTTTTCCCATAGTACACAAAGACAAACATGGACTGAAATTTAAAGAAAAGCACGCAAAGCACGGGAGGCGCCATTAAACAAAGCAACTTCAGATTCAAAGAAAATTTCAAACACGGTTACCGCAGAGCCCCTTCTCAAATGTATTGCTTTTGGGAATCAAGGTCAATTACACACTGTGAGGAGTCTACAGCATGGGCTTTCTGAAGGATGGCTTATACATCGCAGTAGACCACGTGCAGTGAATCCCTGAGCTGTGTAGACCCCTCAGGGACATCCCAGTGCGTACCCATGGAAATTTGGGCTGTCACTCGAAGGCACTTAGAGGCTATGGTGGAGATTGGACCTGTCTCCATGCTCATGGCATGGCGCGCACACCGGGGGGGCAACTGCAAGTGGTCCTGATGCGACAGCCCCCGGCTATGTGTCAAAACTTGAGGGGGGTCCAGCCGGGGGTTGGGGGGGGGGTCTTGCCGGGGGTCAGGGGGGGGGGGCTCTCCGGGGGTCAGGGGGGCGTCTAGCCAGGGGTGGGGGAGGGGGAGTAAGGGTTAGGGTTAAGGTTAGGGTTAGGGTTAGCCCTAGAGATGGGGCTAGGGTTGCTGTTAGGGTCTGCAACCCTGCATTGTTATTGAAGGGATTGCAAAAGAGGTTGCATGTGAGTCACATTATGCAATGACAGTACACATTCCACCTAGACTCCACCTACAGTCACAGCGCCACAGCTGAGACTGTAGGCTGGCTATGCTGCCTCAAGGGTCGGCATGTGTTGCCCGACAAATGCAGCCCAAGCCTCTCCGTGGCCCTTGACACCAAGTTTCACGGGACCTGGTTGGCAGGGGCTATCCCTTGTGCAGCACAAAACACATGCTGTGTCACGCGTGCGTCAGTGTGTAGCAACAGAACCCCGCAGGGACCTTTTTCTTAGGCCCTGTGTTGTGCGGACAGAGCTTTTGACAACAGAAAACAATTCGGCAGCCAAGGAAAGGGGCACACCACTATGACCCTATGTCCTGCCTCCACCATCAACCGGTCGGTCAGGTAGGACAGAATATACTCCATGTCCGGCGGCGGCAAGGGACCATTTGTCGAAACAACAAGAATGCATTTGAGAAGGGGCTTTGTATTCGTGGTTCTATGAATTTTGATTTGAATGTACCATTTAATCAAAGTCATTACTTTGTTTAATGCCGCCTCTTGTGCTTTGCGTGCTTCGCTTTCTTTTGCAGTCCATGTTTGTCTTCGTGTAGAATGGGAAAAGAATTCGAAAAAAAACCCTCCCCTCCCCGTTGTATGAGCATTTGGAAAAGCCTGCCCCCCCTTTGGGATGTAATATGTTCTGTGGCTTGTCGGGAAAAACACAGCACACCACGAATGAAAAATATTTGTACAAATGTGTGTCTCATTTGTTTGCTGTTCGTGGAGTCACCATGACCTTTTTATTTGTGAATCCGAATTCCATTGATATAATTTGTACTGGTCACGTTGCTGACCCTTGAGGCAGCATAGCCATCTTGCAGTCTGAGCTGTGACGTTGTGATTGTAGGTGGACTATAGATGGAACGTGCCCACCCATTTTCCTTTGTTTGCTTGGTGTCTTCTTTGCAACCCCTCCAATGATAATCCAATTCATTTGTGCACCTTGTGGGGGTGCTCTGTCAATGTTGGGTTTGTGCTGTGCCACAAACCCTTGCACGGACCTTTTTCTTAGGCCCTATTATGTGTCGGCAGAGAGGTCAAAAAACATATTGTTTTGTGTTCGCTGAGACGTGTTTGGCCATGAGCAGCATGCGCGCCCACGGGGGGGGGAGGGGGAAGCCCGGTCCTTGTATACGACCACCCCCCCCCCCCCCGGGTTTTGAGAGATAGTGGTGCCGGGTCGGCCACCAACAAGTGTCCCTCGAGAAAATCCTCCGGCGCCAAAGGCGCCAAAATTTTTTTCATACTATGTGTTTATACTCAAAATACTAAAATTTTTGTAGAGAATTCATGTTTGTGTTAAAACAACCACAAAAAATTTTGACCTGAAGGAGGGCTACAGGTGCATGCATGACCAGTGGAAATCATATGAATCGCAAAGAAAAAGGTCATGGCAACCACGGCCACCGGAGGCACTGCCAGACAAATGAGACATCCATTCGCACACAGATGTTGCAATCCTCAAAATATAGGACATGTGGTTTGATAGCTTTTGCAAAGGGGGGGGGGTCTATTCTGCATCATTTCTCAAACCGAAGGCCCTGCAAAAAAAACACACAACAGAGAGAGGGGGGTCTTTTAAAATCATTTTCCATACTTCATACAAATAAACACACAACATATGTTCCTCGGGGGGGTGTAGAAAAGCACTCATGAGTGGGGAGCCGGACGGACTAAGGAACGGCCAGCGAAGGGGGGGTGCACCAACCACTGTGGGGGGGGGGGGCATCTTACATTAAGGGTGTGCAATGTGGGTTGTAGGGGGGGGGCATGTCTTGTATCATGAGGGGGGTGGGGGGTGGAGGTTATGGTTGCACAAGGGCGGTCCATAAAAGTCTGATGTCTGATGTTTGATGGCGATCTTGGTCGCTATACACAATCCTGCCAATTGCCCACCCATCGGCAGGGGGAGGCCGGGGCAAGTTAGGCCGGCAGAGCCATGGCGGCCATAGGGGCTGGGCAGGGTCCGTTCGTCGCGCTAGCGCTAGGGCTAGGGTTGCGCCCCCACCCCCCGCGCGCTTGGGCGAGCTCCTTGGGCACTGTGTTGATGATGTCCTCCAACGACTTGATAGGTCGCTAGAGCGGCGTGATCATGCCCTACTTGGCGACGGTGGTGGTGGGGCAATGCTAGCCGCCGCTGTTGGAAGCGGCCGCGTACCGACCCCAGGTTTGCCGGGGCCAAGGCTGGTGCCAGAAAGTAGGGGGGCGAGGGCTGTGCTTAGGGCCGCCACGACAGGGGTGCTGCGGGAACAACATCGGGCTCGACCGTGAATCTTCAGGTGCATTGCGCACGGCACATTATGTGGAGGGCACGGAGGAGATGTGGTGGAAGATGGGCCTCATTCGCTAATCAAATTGGGCAGCTGCAAGGATGTATTGGGATGAGCAATTTTTGGAAACACTTTAGATTTAGTGTGGCCATTTGTAGGATGCTCCATCATCATTATCCATCATAACATCCCTAAGCAGGGTGACAAGTTTAAATTCTTGACCAAAACAATTACTTTCAAACCAAAGGAACGTCAAAATTGGCCTATGCTAGCCTGTTGTGGATGTAGTGGTCCAATCTAAGAAGAACTTGCAATTTGTCCGAGATTCGGCATCACCTATCATCATCATCCATAATGCATTCCCCAATCCGGGTCACAATTTTATCCTCTTGACCAAAAACTTACTTGCAAACCTGACCAACATCAGAATAGGTCCGGGTGAGACTGTTGTGGATGTATTGGTATCACCAATTTTGGGAATTGCTTTAGATGCAACATCACCAATTTGAGGATCCTCCATCATCATCCTGCATCGTCTCATCCCTGATCTTGGTGAAGATATTAGATTCTGAACCACAAACTTGAGTTCACACCAATCCAATGTCACAAAAGGCCTACACTGGCGTAAGAGGGATGTATTGGGATGAGCAATTTTTGGAAACGCTTCAGATACACGATCGCCAATTCTACGATGCCCCACCGTCGCCATCCATCATCGCATCCCCTATCAGGGTCCCAAGTTTAGATTCTTGACCAAAAAACTTACTTTCAAACCAAACCAACGTCAGAATGGGGCCATGTGAGACTATTGTAGACGTACTGGTAAAAGCAATTCTTGCAATTGCTTGAGATTCGGCATCGCCAATTTGACGATCATCCATCATCACCATCCGACATTCCATCCCCAATGAGGCCCACACGTTTAGTTTCTTGACCAAAAACTTACTTCCAAACCAAGGGAACATCACAATAGGCCCAAGCAACACTATTGTGGACATATTGGGATAAGCAGCTCTTGGAATTGCTTCACACTTCCCAATACGTCCCCGGCAAGCCATTGTAGGACTTCTATGACATTGGATTGGTAAGAGCTTAAATTTGTGGTTGAGAATATGAAATCTTCACCCGGATTGGGGATGGGATGATGGATGATGATGATGCCGGATCGTCGCCAATTTGAAGATCCTCCATCATCACCATCCATCATCCCATCGTGAATCAAGGTCACAATTTTAGATTCTCAACCACAACCGTAATTTCACACCAAACCAGCCTCGGATTAGGCCCCCGCCGGATTCTTGCCAAAGTATTGGTAGAAGAATTTTTGCTTCAAATTGCCAATCAAAGTCAAAATTTTTAATGCTGAACCGAAAACTGAGTTTCACACCAAAACCACGTAAGAATACACCCACCTTGGACTATTGCGGATGGAGTGGTATAAGCAATTTGGAAATGCTTCAGATTCGGTGTCGCCAATTTGAGGATCCTCCATCATCATCATTCATCATCCCATCCCCAATTAGGGTCACGATTTTAGATTCGCAATGAAAAACTTGCCTTCATACCAAAGCAACGTCACAATAGGCCAACTTTGGACTATGGCGGATGTAGTGGTATGAGCAATCTTTGGAAATGCTTCAGATTCAGCACCGTCAATTTCAGCATCATCCATCATCACCATCATCCGTCATCCTAGCCAAAATCAGGGTACCAAGGCAACGTCAGAATAGGTCCACTCTAGACTACTAAGGTCTCCCATCATTGGTTAGAGTGTCCATATAGAGGAAAAAGGTGGAATGGGACTAAGGTCTGAATCGCGGCGAGAGGCCACCCAACGTTTGCTAACCCTAGTGCAAACAAACCCAAAACACCGCTTTTGAGAGCCAAAAGAGCCCACCAAGAGGGCCTAGTTGGTGCTAGATGGCTTGCTGGGCATTAATACGCTCTCCCATTGTCCCGAAAACCTCACCCAACAACAGCGCACATGTCCCCGAGGAACATCAAGCGTGGCTAGAAAAAAAAGTTTTTCAAGCAACCCATGCAGGCCATTTTTAGTGGAGACGGTCATTTTGCCGCGTTCACACGGGCCACATCAATTCCTAGGCAAGGCTAGAGGCTGTAAAAACGTCCTTTTGTATCCTACTGGGCATATACTGTCAAAACATCTCCAATTGCACCCCCTCAAAATGCGTACCACGGGCTCGTTAAGGTCGCCAAAAACACCAACATAGCAAAAACGACTAAAAAGTGCATAAAGTGTGCTCGAGTCACTCCGCTTCATACCTAAAAACACTTTTTTGGCTCAAAGCCGAAAAGAACCAAAAGGTTCATGATGTTGGACCCCCCGAGGGGGGGGTCATTTTTTTTACATTTTTGACCCCCCCTCCCCCCCTCAAAAAAGTGGGTTTCAAGTGTGTGTGCGTGGGGGGGGGGGGGGGTCTAGGGGGGTCTAAAGCAAAAGGCGATTGGGGAATGTGTTAGCGGACAAAATACTGATTCTACAAGGGGTTAAACAAACAATTCAACTCGTTGAAGTGGGGTCCGCGGATAAGCCCAAAAGGGGGATATGTGGTGTTTCCCCCCATATGCGGGCCTATTTGGCTTTCATCTAACAACCTGCGAAAGGTAATTTCCATCCGACGCATGCTAGCCTACAAACGGATGAAAACGGGTAAGTCCTCACTGGCAAGGGCCCAAGGGGGGGGGGGGGGGGCACCTGGGGTTCAGACCCGGGACCCCGCCATGGCTTAGGGGGTCCATATACAAGAAAAAGTTATTTAGGACCCAGGTCCAATTCCACACACAGCAGCCGCAATACGCAAAAAAGTTTTGGCCCCCAACCCCAAGGTATGAGATTCTGGCGATTTAAGGAGTGGTTTTGGTATTGTTGCTCACGTGTGTTGCCTGTATTGGGATTGGAGATAGCAGCCGGAGTCACCCCTTACGAGAATCTCACTTAAGTTTGGGCCACGGAGGAGTTGCTGAAGTACGAAGAAAATTTTTTTTCGAGGCCTGGTGATGTTTGTTGACCTGCGCTGGTGGAGTTGTCCGGAGTCCACCTCCCAAAATGGAGTACCCAGGTTGGGGGGGGGTCAAAATCCGAAAATCATTAAAATTCATTGGGGGATTACTTTCAGTCCAAAAATGATGATTTCACAAGGGGTTGGACATCTGATACCACAACTTGGGGTGTGCTATGCGAGCGAACCCCCAAAAGGGGGGGGGGGACAACGCGTGCGCTTGCGCCTGATCAAAAAACCTATTTAGGTGATGTCATTCAATGCGGCGCAGAAATCTTGAATTTGATCACGTAATTACATGCACTTGCAATGAATTATGGTAAAATACGATCAATTATGAAAATACACAAAATTGCGATTGCAACTGCGGCCCCGCCCTGTTTCTGCGCTGCAATAAATCATGATGCCGAAATCATGCCGAAACGATGCACCCGTTTGCCTCAAACCACAAGTACAGCACCCTCCACGAAGATTCTCCACCAATGGTCACGTGCAGACCCTTACAAGTGGGCATGTCGGAGGAGCAACTTGGGGAGGCATCCGAAGCGTTAAGAAGCTCTTTGGGGCCTTGCTCTTTGCCTTTGCTTATGCCAACTAAGTCCCCAGCAAAGTCCCTAACAGAGTCCCTAACCAAATCCCCAATCAAGTCCCCAATCAATTCCCCAATCAATTCCCCAACCAAGTCCCGAATCAAATCCACATGCATTCTGCAGCATTGGTTGTTCACACCTCTGCAAAGGGTGGCTGCAGCAGCCATTCTGCAATGCAATCGATGATGGCGTACCAATTTCCGACTTTGATGCACGCATCCACAAACAGTGCCTTGATCTCAGTAGAGTGGGTCGTGTGATACACCACCGGCAGCAAAGTTTCCACACATTCACTATGGCGCTCCTGCAGAAGCAGGGGCTTACTGCATTCAGGCTGCAGCGTGGGAGATAGGCTCAGCGGTGGGGTGTTGTCTGGGGAGTACTTCGCCAGGTGAAAAATTGTCCGCCCCCCACCTCCCATTCCCGGGAAAACGCGAATGTTAAAATGCATAAATCGCATGTTTTTGCATCTCCTGCAACAATTTCGCTGATTTGTTTCAACCAGCCACACATTTGCCCCACCTTGGGGGCTGGAAATGCGCGTCACTCTGTGGCTCACTGTAAGCGCATCAGCAGAATATGGCAACGTATGTGACCCTGCAGAAATTTGCGGAAAAAAGACAAATCGCACAATGCCCACCCTATTTTATGGCCACGTCCACAGCCCTCAGTCCAGACCACCCACTCTCACACCCATCCTTATACCTCAGCGTACTGCTGCTGTGCACTCAACCACTTCTCCTGAAGGTCCCGCACATCCAAATCTGGCAGAGAGCTTCCAGACATGTCGTACTGCTGTTGGCACTCGGCAAAGCGCCCCAATTTCAGAAGCACGTTCCCAGTCCACGTGTAGCCCTGAGTGAAGGGGTGAAATGCAATCATGCAATTCTCATCCCATAGGGTGTCATCATCAGCTCCTGCATGAGAGCAGAATCACATGGACTGCACCTGCCTTGGGTTTGCATCGGATATGGTGCTAACAGCTACTACGCCTGGGGGGAGGGGGGGGAGGGGGGGGAAACTGTTTTCCAACTCAACTGGGGGGCGGGGGGCATGGGACACTTTATGCTGCGATGGACAGGTTCTTAGGTCAGGATACATTAAATCACCTGCACAGGTTGTTAGGCGCGCCCATATATATCAGAAAATGCCACATACCCTGCCATTTTGGGCCTTTTTAGGCCTATTCGCGGACCCTACCCCAAGGGGTTGAATTGTTGGTTTAACTCCTTGTAAAATCGTTATTTTGTTGAATAAACACATCCCCCAATGAGTTTTTGGTCTGGACCCCCCTCGACCTACCTCACTTGAAATCCATTTTTTGAGGCGTCATTAGGGGTGGGGTGGGGGGCGGGGGGGGGTCAAAAATATGGAAAAAATGACCCCCGCTTTTTTGGGGTTGAAAATATGAATCTTTCAATTCTTTTTCGATTTTGAGCCGAAAAAGTGTTTTGGGGTCCAAGCCATGGGGTTTGTATGGGGTGGAGTGGGACGAGGGCTCATGCAGTTTATGCACCTTTCAGCCAGTTTTGCTATTTCGGCGGTTTTGGCGACTTGGCAACCTTGTGGTACCCACTCTAAGGGGTGCAAGCAGGGATGTTGTGACAGTATATGCCTACTACGATACGAAAGAACGTTTTTTGCAGCCTCTATCCTTCCCCAGGGGCGGTATGGCCCCTAGAAAAGACATGAGATGGCCGGTTCTGCCAATCATGTCTTACGTGTGTGCATGGAACTTGCTCATGCAGTGTTGCACCCTATATAGCTCAAAAATCGAGGCTTCCGAAACTTACTTTTTGATGTCGTGACCACTCCCGATGATCACCCAAGCTATGTGAAGCAGGTTTTAGGCAGTATTTATGTGTTTTGCACCCTATTTGGGTATAGTGGGTGTGTTGGGAAGGTGTCTACCAATGGAGTGGTACACAATGTGCTAATACAGTTTTTCACCTTGTCCAGCTCAAACATCGAAGTTTCCGAAAATTAATTTTTTGATATCGTGGCCACTCACAATGATCCCCCAAACTATGTAAAGCATGTTTTAGGCAGCATGTATGTGGTATGCACGGTATTTCGGTACTAGGTGTGGGGTATGGGGTCCCATGGAGTGGTACACAAACTGCTAATATAGCTTTTCACCCTGTAGAACTCAAAATGGAAGTTTCCGAAACTTAATTTCTTGATATCATGGCCACTCACAATGATCACCCAAGCTATGTAAAGCATGTTTTAGGCAGGGTTTTATGTGGTCTGCACCCTATTTCAGTATTGGGTGTGTGTGGAGGGTGGTCTCCCAATGGAGTGGTACACAACCTGCTAATACAGTTTTTCAGCATGTACACCTCAAAAATCAAAGTTTCTGAAACTTAGTTTTTTGGTATCCTGGCTACTCAAAATGATCATCCAAGCTATGTGAAGCATTCTTTAGCCCGTACTTATGTGTTTTTTACCCTATTTTGGGTGTGCGTTGCTCATGGTAGATTCTCTGCGAGGTGGACTTGCTGAAGGCAATAGAATTTTGGCTAGTGGTCAACAAGAGATCCTGTTCCCCCCCTCCCAAAAGGGGCTCACCAATTCCAAACGGCACCAAGCCCCGCTTGAGGTGACACACACACGTAGAATCATGGTTTGGAGTTGGTGCATCGAAGGGTATCAGGACGCGATGCATTGGCTCATACTTTCTGCAACATCACCTTGCAGAGGTTGTGAGATCAAAGCTAGGGAGGCCCGTATATACGGGGAAACACCACATACCCCCCCATTTGGGGCCTATTTGGGCCTATTCACGTACCCTACCCCAAGGGGCTGAATGTTGTTGGTTCAACCCCTAGTACAATCAGTATTTTGTCCAATGAGCACATCCCCCCAATGAGTTTTTGGTCCGAAAGCCCCCAGACCCCCCCCACCTGACACCCACTAATCTGAGAGAGAGAGAGGGGGGGGGTGGGGGGGGATGGGGGAGGGGCAAAAATGTCAAAAATGACCCCCCCCTTTTTTGTATCCGAAAGCATGAATCTTTTGGTCATTGTCGATTTTGGGCCAAGAAAGTGTTTCCGGGTGCGGACTCCATGGGGTTTGTATGAGGAGTGGGACGAGCTCTCACGCACTTTATGCACTTTTGAGCCATTATTGCTATGTCGGCGGTTTTGGCAACCTTGGTGATCCTGTGGTACCCATTCTAAGGGGTGCGAGTGGGGATGTTGTGACAGCATATGCCCAATAGCATAGAAATGGACGTTGTTTGCAGTTTCCAGCTTGGCCAAAATCCACCCCAAAGACGCAAAATGACTGTTTCCACCAATAATGGCGTACATGAGTGAATTGGACAACTCAAAAATTCAAATTTTCGAAACTTATTTTTGTGACATTGTGACCACCTAAAATGACCATCCAACTTATGTAAAGCATGTTTCAGGCAGTATTTTTGTCTTTTTCACCTTATTTGGGTATTGGGTGTGGGAGGGGGGGTCTGCCAAGGGATTGGTACACACCCTGTTGATGCAATTTTTCACCCTGGCCGCTCAAAATTTGAAATTCTTGAAACTCATTTTGTTGATATCCTGACCACACAAAATGACCATCCAAGCTATGACAAGCTAAAACATGCTTCACATAATTTGGATCATCATTTTGAGTAGCCAGGATATCAAAAAATTAAGTTTCGGGAACTTCCATTTTCAAGTTGTACAAGGTGAAAAGCAATAGGACCAAGTTGTGTACCACTCCATTGGGAGATCTCCTCCCAACACACCCAATACCCAAATAGGGTGCAAAACACATAAATGCTACCTAAAACATGCTTCCGGACTTGCCCAGGCGGGGGTATAAGCCGCCACAGACTCAATGTTCCGCAAACACGTGATTGTCCAATTCATTGGTTCCTACATTCAATTTCCTCTGCTGTGGGTTCAAAACTGATCTGGCAAGGGCCCGTTTGTACAATCACCCACACCCAAACACCAATGGGAATGCGCGCATTTTGGTCCATAACAGCATACTGAATTGGTGCCCGCGGAGGAGACACACGAGGTGACCTCACGTTCCATACCCCAAATCACACCTCATAGTGGCTGCTTCCATATGGCCTTGTCTGAGGTTTGGTTCTTCGGGCAACGCACACGTTGGCCCGCCTAAGTTGATCTAACAACCTCTACGAGGTGATTTTGCACAAAAGCCAACGGATCGCTTCCTAATAGCCTTCGCTACATCAACTCCAAAGCATGATTCTACGTGTGTGTTTGTGTGTGTGTGTGTGTCATATCAGGGGCTTGGTGCCCGTTGGAATTGGTGTGCCCCTTTCAGCAGGGGGGGGGGGGGCATCGCTTATGTTCATAAGAGAAGTGGAAGTGGGGGTGTATCTGTAATATAGAAGGTAAGTGTGGGTGCTAGCTAATGCTCTATGCTCAGGGGATCTTCTTAATGTGATGCCCTAACAGTTGAGCGGAAAAAGGCCCATAGGTGCCCGGAAAAGCGCAAGGAAAATGCATAGTGATAGAGATGAGCTGACTGAAAGCGCTGGTTGCGGAACATGGGGCTTCCAAAACGAACCAAACCACACCGTCAAGCACAATTAATGCGGCACAACATCACAACACTATTTCTCCACGGTGTCACTTGGTGCGGCAAGGAACCCACAATCCAATTTCATTGGGCTATCTTGATACACATAACACAATCATGTGAAAATCACTGCAATCATGGAGTCCGATCCAAGCAAAATCAAACGAATATATGCATCCCATGCAATGCACTAAAAAGGGCGTATGAAAAGCCCTTCTTGGCAACTCTGACTGAAACTTCAGTTAGCCTTCCAAAAACATTCGAATGGAGTAGTCAAATCTTCATCGGTGTCAACGGTGACTGAAAATTCAGCCTGGATTAAAACACACACACAAAGGTGGTAGGATTATCAATACCCACAAACAGTGTGGCTGTGTTGCTGCACACTGGTTTGCCACTACTTGCAGCTGCGTCCCCCAAGGACAGTGCGACGGCCATGCGCAGCAGCAGGCCTGGCACGGTTGGGTGCACTGTCAGCAATGGATGTCACACCTAGCAGAGCAACAAAAGGTCTTTGTGAAAAATCATATACTCTTTTGAGATGAATTGAAAAGCTGACTAAGAATTTAGTCAACATTTGAATCTTCCCGAAAAAATACATCAATTTTGGTCCGTCAGGTGAAAAAGCGGACCGAAACTTGGTTCCCTTGCACTGCTTTCTTTTGTTACCTGTTTTCTAAAATTGGCTGAAAATTCAGTCAGCCCTGAGTGTCATACTAGGCATGTTCGACTTTTATTCCATTTTTCGCTCGCGGGCCCCTTACTCGACCAAAACTCTTCGTCTTGCCCCATGTTGTCGGTGTCTTTTTAGTGAATCCTCACTAAACTTTCAGTCAAAGTTGACATGTATGAAGATTTGTGTTTTCGCTTCGAATATTCTTGGAAGGCTGACTGAACTTTCGGTTAGGATTGCCAAGCAATCCTTTTCACATACCCTTTTTTTCTCCAGTGCATGGCACACACATACTGCTTTTAATTTCGAATGGACTGCATGAATTCAATGATTTACACATGTTGGTGTCATGGGGATCGAGATGAACCAACGAAATGGGAATGTGGAACTGCCTGAGAACTGCCTGCAACTTCAAGTGACACCATGGAGAAGCAATGCCGTTTGTTTTGCCGCACATAAGGTGCTTTACGGCGTGCTTTGGTACCTCTTGGGAGCCCCCCATTTTACCCACCCACGTTCCCATTCACTCAGCTAGACTTAAGATGAAAAAAACCATTGATAAATATCTGCAGAATAATAATAGCGGGGAATGTAACATCTCAACATCTATCATCCCTCTATTTGAAACACAATTCTACTAAGGCCAGGCACAAAAAGTACAAATTTACAAATTGACCGAATATTCTGTCAGCTTTTGGTTGCCAGTTTGCAATTCCATGTATCAATTCGGCAATTATGACGATGCTGAGCAAATACTCAGTCGGCTTCAAAGAATTCTTAAAATACACATACCACTTCAGACATTTTCCCTACGGTGACTGGGATAGCAAGAAATCGGATGGTGCAGACAACGTCTTGCCCTAGTGCATCAAACATGCGAAGAAAAAATGCACAATCCACATGCACAATCCATGAGCGGCGAAAGAGGCAAACAGTGGCCAATTTTGGTCTCTTAAGGGGCGCACAAGTTAGCCCGCCGAAGATCAAAGCCAGGCAAGCCCGTCCGTATATACGAGAAAACTCCACATCCCCCCCCCCCTCCCCATTTCGGGCCTTTTTAGGCCTATTTGCGTACCCTACCCCAAGGCGTTGAATTGTTGGTTTAACCCCTTGTGAAATCATTTTTTTGTTGAATGAACACATCCCCCAATTAGCTTTTGGCCTGTACCCTCCTCGACCTACATCAATTGAAATCCATTTTATGAGGCGTCATTAGGGGTGGGTGGGGGGTGAGGTCAAAATGGTGAAAAAATGATGTCTCCTCTTTTGGGGTTGAAAAATCATGAATGTTTCATTTTTTTTACTTTTGAGCCGAAAAAAATGTTGTCAAGTCCTACCCCATGGGGTTTGTATGGGGTGGAGTGGGACGAGCGCTTATGCAGTTTAGCACTTTTGAGCCGTTAGCACAACGACGATCCTCGGAACAACATAGCACTTGAATAATTCCATCTGTGAAAGGAACATTGAGGCACCATTTGGTTTGTACTTGTTGTCCCATGCCATTGTCTTTGGTTCCGCAGGCATTGAAATATGTGGTGAGACCAAGTAATCTCTGTTCACACAACGGAGATCCAAGCTGGTTCACACAACGGAGATCCAAGCTGGTTCACACAATGGAGATCCAAGCTGGTTCACACAATGGAGATCCAAGCTAATTCACACAATGGAGAGCCAAGCTGGTTCACACAATGGAGATCCAACCTGGTTCACACAACGGAGATACAAGCCGGTTCACACAATGGAGATCCAAGCTGGTTCACACAACGGAGATCCAAGCTGGTTCACACAATGGAGATCCAAGCTGGTTCACACAATTGAGATTCAAGGTGGTTCACGGAGATCCAAGCTGGTTCACACAATGGAGATCCAAGCTAATTCACATAATTCGGAGCCAAGCTGGTTCACACAATGGAGATCCAAGCCGGTTCACACCATGGAGATCCAAGCTGGTTCACACAATGGAGATCCAAGCCGGTTCACACAATGGAGATCCAAGTTGGTTTACACAATCCAGATCCAAGCTGATTCACACCATGGAGATCCAAGCTGGTTTACACAATGGAGATCCAAGCTGGTTCACACAATGGAGATCCAGGCTGGTTCACACAACGGACATCCAACCCGGTTCACACAACGGAGATCCAAGCTGGTTCACACAACGGAGATCCAAGGCGGTTCACACCATGGAGATCCAAGCTGGTTCACACAATGGAGATCCAAGCTGGTTCACACAACGGAGATCCAACCTGGTTCACACAATGGAGATCCAAGCTGGTTCACACAACGGAGATCCAAGCCGGTTCATACAATGGAGATCCAAGCTGGTTCACACAACAGGGATCCAAGCTGGTTCACACAATGGAGATCCAAGGTGGTTCACGGAGATCCGAGCTAGTTCACACAATGGGGACCCAAGCTAATTCACACAATGGGGAGCCAAGTTGGTTCACACAATGGAGATCCAACCTGGTTCACACAATGGAGATCCAAGCTGGTTCACACAATGCAGATCCAGGCTGGTTCACACCATGGAGATCCAAGCTGGTTCACACCATGTAGATCTAAGCTGGTTCACGGAGATCCAAGATGGTTCACACAATGGAGATCCAAGCTGGTTCACACAATGGAGATCCAAGCCGGGTCACACAATGGAGATCCAAACCGGTTCACACAATGCAGAGCCAAGCCGGTTCACAAAATGGAGATCCAAGCTGGTTTACACAATGGAGGTCCAAGCAGGTTCACACCATGGAGATCCAAGCTGGTTCACACAATGGAGATCCAAGCTGATTCACACCATGGTGATCCAAGCTGGTTCACACAATGGAGATCCAAGCTGGTTCACACAATGGAGATCCAAGCTGGTTCAGACAACGGAGATCCAATCTGGTTCACACAATGCAAATCCAACCTGGTTCACACAACGGAGATCCAAGCCGGTTCACACAACGGAGATCCAAGCTGGTTCACACAACGGAGATCCAAGCTGGTTCACACAACGGAGATCCAAGCTGGTTCACACAATGGAGATCCAAGTTGGTCCACACAACGGAGATCCAAGCTGGTTCACACCATGGAGATCCAAGCTGGTTCACACAATGGAGATCCAAGCTGGTTCACGGAGATCCAAGCTCGTTCACACAATGGAGATCCAAGCTGGTTCACACAATGGAGATCCAAACTGGTTCACACAACGGAGATCCAAGCTGGTTCACACAATGGAGATCCAAGCAGGTTAAGACCATGGGGATCCAAGCTGGTTCACGGAGATCCAAGGTGGTTCACATAATGCAGAACCAGGCTAATTCACACAATGGAGATCCAAGTTGGTTCACACAACGGAGATCCAAGTTGGTTCACACAATGGAGATCCAAGCCGGTTCACACAATGGAGATCCAAGCTGGTTCACACAATGGAGATCCAAGTTGGTTCACACAACGGAGATCCAAGCTGGTTTACACAATGGAGATCCAAGCTGGTTCACACAATGGAGATCCAAGCTGGTTCACACAATTGAGATTCAAGCTGGTTCACGGAGATCCAAGCTGGTTCACACAATGGAGATCCAAGCTAATTCACACAATTCGGAGCCAAGCTGGTTCACACAATGGAGATCCAAGCCGGTTCACACCATGGAGATCCAAGCTGGTTCACACAATGGAGATCCAAGCCGGTTCACACAATGGAGATCCAAGTTGGTTTACACAATCCAGATCCAAGCTGATTCACACCATGGAGATCCAAGCTGGTTTACACAATGGAGATCCAAGCTGGTTCACACGATGGAGATCCCAGCTGGTTCACACAACGGACATCCAACCCGGTTCACACAACGGAGATCCAAGCTGGTTCACACAACGGAGATCCAAGATGGTTCACACAATGGAGATCCAAGCTGGTTCACACAATGGAGATCCAACCTGGTTCACACAATGGAGATCCAAGCGGGTTCACACAACGGAGATCCAAGCCGGTTCATACAATGGAGATCCAAGCTGGTTCACACAATGGGGAGCCAAGTTGGTTCACACAATGGAGATCCAAGCTGGTTCACACAATGCACATCCAAGCTGGTTCACACCATGGAGATCCAAGCTGGTTCACACCATGTAGATCCAAGCTGGTTCACGGAGATCCAAGGTGGTTCACATAATGCAGATCTAGGCTAATTCACACAATGGAGATCCAAGCTGGTTCACACAATGGAGATCCAAGCCGGTTCACACAATGGAGATCCAAACCGGTTCACACAATGCAGAGCCAAGCCGGTTCACACAATGCAGAGCCAAGCCGGTTCACAAAATGGAGATCCAAGCTGGTTTACACAATGGAGGTCCAAGCAGGTTCACACCATGGAGATCCAAGCTGGTTCACACAATGGAGATCCAAGCTGATTCACACCATGGTGATCCAAGCTGGTTCACACAATGGAGATCCAAGGTGGTTCAGACAAGGGAGATCCAAGCTAGTTCACACAATGGAGATCCAAGCTGGTTCACACAAAGGAGATCCAAGCTGGTTCAGACAACGGAGATCCAATCTGGTTCACACAATGCAAATCCAACCTGGTTCACACAACGGAGATCCAAGCCGGTTCACACAACGGAGATCCAAGCTGGTTCACACAACGGAGATCCAAGCTGGTTCACACAATGGAGATCCAAGCTGGTTCACACAACGGAGATCCAAGCTGGTTCACACCATGGAGATCCAAGGTGGTTCACACAATGGAGATCCAAGCTGGTTCACGGAGATCCAAGCTAATTCACACAATGGAGATCCAAACTAATTCACACAATGGGGAGCCAAGTTGGTTCACACAATGGAGATCCAAGCCGGTTCACACAATGGAGATCCAAGCTGGTTCACACAATGGAGATCCAAGTTGGTTCACACAACGGAGATCCAAGCTGGTTTACACAATGGAGATCCAAGCTGGTTCACACAATGGAGATCCAAGGTGGTTCGCACAACGGAGATCCAAGCTGGTTCACACAATGGAGATCCAAGTTGGTCCACACAACGGAGATCCAACCTGGTTCACACAATGGGGATTCAAACTGGTTCACACAACGAAGATTCAAGCTGGTTCACACAATGGAGATGCAAGCACGTTCACACAATGGAGATCCAAGCTGGTTCACACAATGGATATCCAAGTTGGTTCACACAACGGAGATCCAAGCCGGTTCACACAATGGAGATCCAAGCTGGGTCACACAACGGAGATCCAAGCCGGTTCACACAATGGAGATCCAAGCTGGTTCACACAATGGAGATCCAAGCCGGTTCACACAATGAAGATCCAAGCTGATTCACACAATGGAGATCCAAGCAGGTTCACACCATGGAGATCCAAGCTGGTTCACACAATGGAGATCCAAGCTGATCCACACCATGGAGATCCAAGCTGGTTCACACAATGGAGATCCAAGGTGGTTCACACAACGGAGATCCAAGCTAGTTCACACAATGGAGATCCAAGCTGGTTCACACAATGGAGATCCAGGCTGGTTCAGACAACGGAGATCCAACCTGGTTCACACAATGCAAATCCAAACTGGTTCACACAACGGAGATCCAAGCCGGTTCCCACAATGGAGATCCAAGCTGGTTCACACAACGAAGATCCAACCTGGTTCACACAATGCAGATCCAAGTTGGTTCACACAATGGAGATCCAAGCCGGTTCACAGAATGGAGATCCAAGCTGGTTCACACAATGGATATCCAAGGTGGTTCACACAATGGAGATCCAAGCTGGTTCACACAATGGATATCCAAGTTGGTTCACACAACGGAGATCCAAGGCGGTTCACACAATGGAGATCCAAGCTGGTTCACACAACGGAGATCCAAGCCGGTTCACACAATGGAGATGCAAGCAGGTTCACACAATGGAGATCCAAGCTCGTTCACACAATGGAGATCCAAGCCGGTTCACACAATGGAGATCCAAGCTGATTCAAACAATGGAGATCCAAGGTGGTTCACACAACGGAGATCCAAGCTAGCTCACACAATGGAGATCCAAGCTGGTTCACACAATGGAGATCCAGGCTGGTTCAGACAACGGAGATCCAACCTGGTTCACACAATGCAAATCCAAACTGGTTCACACAACGGAGATCCAAGCCGGTTCCCACAATGGAGATCCAAGCTGGTTCACACAACGGAGATCCAAGCTGGTTCACACAATGGAGATCCAAGCTGGTTCACACAACGGAGATCCAACCTGGTTCACACAATGGAGATCCAAGCTGGTTCACACAATGGAGATCCAAGGTGGTTCACACAATGGAGATCCAAGCTGGTTCAGACAATGGAGATCCAACATGGTTCACACAATGGAGATCCAAGCTGGTTCACACAACGGAGATCCAACCTGGTCCACAAAATGCAGATCCAAGCTGGTTCACACAACGGAGATCCAAGCCGGTTCACACAATGGAGATCCAAGCCGGTTCACACAATGGAGATCCAACCTGGTTCACACAATGGAGATCCAAGCTGGTTCAGACAATGGAGATCCAAACTGGTTCACACAATGGAGATCCAAGCCGGTTCACACCATGGAGATCCAAGCTGGTTCACACAATGGAGATCCAAGCCGGTTCACAAAATGGAGATCCAAGCCGGTTCACACCATGGAGATCAAAGTTGGTTCACACAATGGAGATCCAAGCCAGTTCACACAATGGAGATCCAAGCTGGTTTACACCATGGAGATCCAAGCTGGTTCACACAATGGAGATCCAAGCCGGTTCACACAACGGAGATCCAAGCTCGTTCACAGAAACTGAGATCCAAGCTGGTTCACACAACAGAGATCCAAGCTGGTTCACACAACGGAGATCCAAGCTAGTTCACACAATGGAGATCCAAGATGGTTCACACAATGGAGATCCAAGGTGGTTCACACAACGGAGATCCAACCTGGTTCACACAATGGAGATCCAAGCTGGTTCACACAACGGAGATCCAAGCCGGTTCACACAATGGAGATCCAAGCAGGTTCACACAACGGAGATCCAAGCCGGTTCACGGAGATCCAAGCTGGTTCACACAATGGAGATCCAAGCTAATTCACACAATGGAGAGCCAAGCTGGTTCACACAATGGAGATCCAACCTGGTTCACACAATGGAGATCCAAGCCGGTTCACACAATGGAGATCCAAGCTGGTTCACACAATGGAGATCCAAGCCGGTTCACAAAATGGAGATCCAAGCCGGTTTACACCATGGAGATCCAAGCTGATTCACACCATGGAGATCCAAGCTGGTTCACACAATGGAGATCCAAGCCGGTTCACACAACGGAGATCCAAGCTGGTTCACACCACGGAGATCCAAGCTGGTTCGCACAACAGAGATCCAAGCTGGTTCACACAATGGAGATCCAAGCAGGTTCACACAATGGAGATCCAAGCTGGTTCACGGAGATCCAAGCTAGTTCACACAATGGAGATCCAAGCTAATTCAGACAATGGACAGCCAAGCTGGTTCACACAATGGAGATCCAAGGTGGTTCACACAATGGAGATCCAAGCCGGTTCACACAATGGAGATCCAAGCTGGTTCACACAATGGTGATCCAAGCCGGTTCACACAATGGAGATCCAAGCTGGTTTACACCATGGAGATCCAAGCTGATTCACACCATGGAGATCCAAGCTGCTTCACACAATGCAGATCCAAGCCGGTTCACACAACGGAGATCCAAGCTCGTTCACACAACGGAGATCCAAGCTGGTTCACACAACACAGATCCAAGCTGGTTCACACAATGGAGATCCAAGCTAGTTCACACAATGGAGATCCAAGCTGGTTCACACAATGGAGATCCAAGGTGGTTCACACAACGGAGATACAACCTGGTTCACACAATGGAGATCCAAGCTGGTTCACACAACGGAGATCCAAGGTGGTTCACACAATGGAGATCCAAGCTGGTTCACACAATGGAGATCCAAGCCGGTTCACACAACGGAGATCCAAGCTCGTTCACACAACGGAGATCCAAGCTGGTTCACACAACACACATCCAAGCTGGTTCACACAACGGAGATCCAAGCTATTTCACACAATGGAGATCCAAGCTGGTTCACACAATGGAGATCCAAGGTGGTTCACACAACGGAAATACAACCTGGTTCACACAATGGAGATCCAAGCTGGTTCACACAACGGAGACCCAAGCCGGTTCACACAATGGAGATCCAAGCTGGTTCACACAACGGAGATCCAAGCCAGTTCACACAATGGAGATCTAAGCAGGTTCACACAATGGAGATCCAAGCTGGTTCACGGAGATCCAAGGTAGTTCACACAATGGAGATCCAAGCTAATTCACACAATGCAGATCCAAGCTGGTTCACACAATGGAGATCCAAGCTGGTTCACACAATGGAGATCCAAGCTGGTTCACACAATGTAGATCCAAGCCGGTTCACACAATGGAGATCCAAGCTGGTTCACACAATGGAGATTCAAGCTGGTTCACAAAATGGAGATCCAAGCTGGTTTACACAATGGAGATCCAAGCTGGTTCACACCATGGAGATCCAAGCTGGTTCACACAATGGAGATCCAAGGTGGTTCACACAATGGAGATCCAAGCTGGTTCACACAACGAACATCCAAGCCGGTTCTCACAACGGAGATCCAAGCTGGTTCAGACAACGGAGATCCAAGCTAGTTCACACAATGGAGATCCAAGCAGGTTGACAAAATGGAGATCCAAGCTGGTTCAGACAACGGAGATCCAAGCTGGTTCACACAATGCAAATCCAAACTGGTTCACACAACGGAGTTCCAAGTCGGTTCACACAATGGAGATCCAAGTTGGTTCACACAACGGAGATCCAAGCTGGTTCACACAACGGAAGCTCAAGCTGGTTCACACAACGGAGATCCAAGATGGTTCACACAACGGAGATCCAACCTGGTTCACACAATGGAGATCCAAGCTGGTTCACACAACGGAGATCCAAGGTGATTCACACAATGGAGATCCAAGGTGGTTCACACAATGGAGATCCAAGCCGGTTCACACAATGGAGATCCAAGCTGGTTCACACAACGGAGAGTCAAGCTGGTTCACACAATGGAGATCCAAGGTGGTTCACACAATGGAGATCCAAGCCGGTTCACACAATGAAGATCCAAGCTGATTCACACAATGGAGATCCAAGCAGGTTCACACCATGGAGATCCAAGCTGGTTCACACAATGGAGATCCAAGCTGATCCACACCATGGAGATCCAAGCTGGTTCACACAATGGAGATCCAAGGTGGTTCACACAACGGAGATCCAAGCTAGTTCACTCAATGGAGATCCAAGCTGGTTCACACAATGGAGATCCAGGCTGGTTCAGACAACGGAGATCCAACCTGGTTCACACAATGCAAATCCAAACTGGTTCACACAACGGAGATCCAAGCCGGTTCCCACAATGGAGATCCAAGCTGGTTCACACAACGAAGATCCAACCTGGTTCACACAATGCAGATCCAAGTTGGTTCACACAATGGAGATCCAAGCCGGTTCAGAGAATGGAGATCCAAGCTGGTTCACACAATGGATATCCAAGGTGGTTCACACAATGGAGATCCAAGCTGGTTCACACAATGGATATCCAAGTTGGTTCACACAACGGAGATCCAAGGCGGTTCACACAATGGAGATCCAAGCTGGTTCACACAACGGAGATCCAAGCCGGTTCACACAATGGAGATGCAAGCAGGTTCACACAATGGAGATCCAAGCTCGTTCACACAATGGAGATCCAAGCCGGTTCACACAATGGAGATCCAAGCTGATTCAAACAATGGAGATCCAAGGTGGTTCACACAACGGAGATCCAAGCTGGTTCACACAATGGAGATCCAAGGTGGTTCACACAACGGAGATCCAAGCTAGTTCACACAATGGAGATCCAAGCTGGTTCACACAATGGAGATCCAGGCTGGTTCAGACAACGGAGATCCAACCTGGTTCACACAATGCAAATCCAAACTGGTTCACACAACGGAGATCCAAGCCGGTTCCCACAATGGAGATCCAAGCTGGTTCACACAACGGAGATCCAAGCTGGTTCACACAATGGAGATCCAAGCTGGTTCACACAACGGAGATCCAACCTGGTTCACACAATGGAGATCCAAGCTGGTTCACACAATGGAGATCCAAGGTGGTTCACACAATGGAGATCCAAGCTGGTTCAGACAATGGAGATCCAACATGGTTCACACAATGCAAATCCAAACTGGTTCACACAACGGAGATCCAAGCCGGTTCACACAATGGAGATCCAAGCTGGTTCACACAACGGAGATCCAACCTGGTTCACACAATGGAGATCCAAGCTGGTTCACACAACGGAGATCCAACCTGGTCCACACAATGCAGATCCAAGCTGGTTCACACAACGGAGATCCAAGCCGGTTCACACAATGGAGATCCAAGCCGGTTCACACAATGGAGATCCAACCTGGTTCACACAATGGAGATCCAAGCTGGTTCAGACAATGGAGATCCAAACTGGTTCACACAATGGAGATCCAAGCCGGTTCACTCCATGGAGATCCAAGCTGGTTCACACAATGGAGATCCAAGCCGGTTCACAAAATGGAGATCCAAGCCGCTTCACACCATGGAGATCAAAGTTGGTTCACACAATGGAGATCCAAGCCAGTTCACACAATGGAGATCCAAGCTGGTTTACACCATGGAGATCCAAGCTGGTTCACACAATGGAGATCCAAGCCGGTTCACACAACGGAGATCCAAGCTCGTTCACAGAAACTGAGATCCAAGCTGGTTCACACAACAGAGATCCAAGCTGGTTCACACAACGGAGATCCAAGCTAGTTCACACAATGGAGATCCAAGATGGTTCACACAATGGAGATCCAAGGTGGTTCACACAGCGGAGATCCAACCTGGTTCACACAATGGAGATCCAAGCTGGTTCACACAACGGAGATCCAAGCCGGTTCACACAATGGAGATCCAAGCAGGTTCACACAACGGAGATCCAAGCCGGTTCACGGAGATCCAAGCTGGTTCACACAATGGAGATCCAAGCTAATTCACACAATGGAGAGCCAAGCTGGTTCACACAATGGAGATCCAACCTGGTTCACACAATGGAGATCCAAGCCGGTTCACACAATGGAGATCCAAGCTGGTTCACACAATGGAGATCCAAGCCGGTTCACAAAATGGAGATCCAAGCCGGTTTTCCACCATGGAGATCCAAGCTGATTCACACCATGGAGATCCAAGCTGGTTCACACAATGGAGATCCAAGCCGGTTCACACAACGGAGATCCAAGCTGGTTCACACCACGGAGATCCAAGCTGGTTCGCACAACAGAGATCCAAGCTGGTTCACACAACGGAGATCCAAGCCGGTTCACACAATGGAGATCCAAGCAGGTTCACACAATGGAGATCCAAGCTGGTTCACGGAGATCCAAGCTAGTTCACACAATGGAGATCCAAGCTAATTCAGACAATGGACAGCCAAGCTGGTTCACACAATGGAGATCCAAGGTGGTTCACACAATGGAGATCCAAGCCGGTTCACACAATGGAGATCCAAGCTGGTTCACACAATGGAGATCCAAGCCGGTTCACACAATGGAGATCCAAGCTGGTTTACACCATGGAGATCCAAGCTGATTCACACCATGGAGATCCAAGCTGCTTCACACAATGCAGATCCAAGCCGGTTCACACAACGGAGATCCAAGCTCGTTCACACAACGGAGATCCAAGCTGGTTCACACAACACAGATCCAAGCTGGTTCACACAATGGAGATCCAAGCTAGTTCACACAATGGAGATCCAAGCTGGTTCACACAATGGAGATCCAAGGTGGTTCACACAACGGAGATACAACCTGGTTCACACAATGGAGATCCAAGCTGGTTCACACAACGGAGATCCAAGCCGGTTCACACAATGGAGATCCAAGCTGGTTCACACAATGGAGATCCAAGCCGGCTCACACAACGGAGATCCAAGCTCGTTCACACAATGGAGATCCAAGCCGGTTCACACAACGGAGATCCAAGCTAGTTCACACAATGGAGATCCAAGCTGGTTCACACAATGGAGATCCAAGGTGGTTCACACAACGGAGATACAACCTGGTTCACACAATGGAGATCCAAGCTGGTTCACACAACGGAGATCCAAGCCGGTTCACACAATGGAGATCCAAGCTGGTTCACACAACGGAGATCCAAGCCAGTTCACACAATGGAGATCTAAGCAGGTTCACACAATGGAGATCCAAGCTGGTTCACGGAGATCCAAGGTAGTTCACACAATGGAGATCCAAGCTAATTCACACAATGGAGAGCCAAGCTGGTTCACACAATGGAGATCCAAGCTGGTTCACACAATGTAGATCCAAGCCGGTTCACACAATGGAGATTCAAGCTGGTTCACAAAATGGAGATCCAAGCTGGTTTACACAATGGAGATCCAAGCTGGTTCACACAATGGAGATCCAAGCTGGTTCACACAATGGAGATTCAAGCTGGTTCACAAAATGGAGATCCAAGCTGGTTTACACAATGGAGATCCAAGCTGGTTCACACAATGGAGATCCAAGGTGGTTCACACAATGGAGATCCAAGCTGGTTCACACAACGAACATCCAAGCCGGTTCTCACAACGGAGATCCAAGCTGGTTCAGACAACGGAGATCCAAGCTAGTTCACACAATGGAGATCCAAGCTGGTTGACAAAATGGAGATCCAAGCTGGTTCAGACAACGGAGATCCAAGCTGGTTCACACAATGCAAATCCAAACTGGTTCACACAACGGAGTTCCAAGTCGGTTCACACAATGGAGATCCAAGCTGGTTCACACAACGGAGATCCAAGCTGGTTCACACAACGGAGAGTCAAGCTGGTTCACACAACGGAGATCCAAGATGGTTCACACAACGGAGATCCAACCTGGTTCACACAATGGAGATCCAAGCTGGTTCACACAACGGAGATCCAAGGTGATTCACACAATGGAGATCCAAGGTGGTTCACACAATGGAGATCCAAGCCGGTTCACACAATGGAGATCCAAGCTGGTTCACACAACGGAGAGTCAAGCTGGTTCACACAATGGAGATCCAAGGTGGTTCACACAACGGAGATCCAACCTGGTTCACACAATGGAGATCCAAGCTGGTTCACACAACGGAGATCCAAGCCGGTTCACACAATGGAGATCCAAGGTGGTTCACACAACGGAGATCCAAGCCGGTTCACACAATAGAGATCCAAGCTGGTTCACACAATGGAGATCCAAGCTGGTTCACAGAGATCCAAGCTAGTTCACACAATGGAGATCCAAGCTAATTCACACAATGGGGAGCCAAGCTGGTTCACACAATGGAGATCCAAGCTGGTTCACCCAATGCAGATCCAAGCCGGTTCACACAATGGAGATCCAAGCTGGTTCACACAATGGAGATCCAAGATGGTTCACAAAATGGAGATCCAACCTGGTTCACACAATGCAGATCCAAGCTGGTTCACACAACGGAGATCCAAGCCGGTTCACACAATGGAGATCCAAGCTGGTTCACACAACGGAGATCCAAGCCGGTTCACACAATGGAGATTCAAGCAGGTTCACACAATGGAGATCCAAGCTGGTTCACGGAGATCCAAGCTAGTTCACACAATGGAGATCCAAGCTAATTCACACAATGGAGAGCCAAGCTGGTTCACACAATGGAGATCCAAGCTGGTTCACACAATGCAGATCCAAGCCGGTTCACACAATGGAGATCCAAGCTGGTTCACACAATGGAGATCCAAGCTGGTTCACAAAATGGAGATCCAAGCTGGTTTACACAATGGAGATCCAAGCTGGTTCACACAACGAACATCCAAGCCGGTTCTCACAACGGAGATCCAAGCTGGTTCAGACAACGGAGATCCAAGCTAGTTCACACAATGGAGATCCAAGCTGGTTGACAAAATGGAGATCCAAGCTGGTTCAGACAACGGAGATCCAAGCTGGTTCACACAATGCAAATCCAAACTGGTTCACACAACGGAGTTCCAAGTCGGTTCACACAATGGAGATCCAAGCTGGTTCACACAACGGAGATCCAAGCTGGTTCACACAACGGAGAGTCAAGCTGGTTCACACAACGGAGATCCAAGATGGTTCACACAACGGAGATCCAACCTGGTTCACACAATGGAGATCCAAGCTGGTTCACACAACGGAGATCCAAGGTGATTCACACAATGGAGATCCAAGGTGGTTCACACAATGGAGATCCAAGCCGGTTCACACAATGGAGATCCAAGCTGGTTCACACAACGGAGAGTCAAGCTGGTTCACACAATGGAGATCCAAGGTGGTTCACACAACGGAGATCCAACCTGGTTCACACAATGGAGATCCAAGCTGGTTCACACAACGGAGATCCAAGCCGGTTCACACAATGGAGATCCAAGGTGGTTCACACAACGGAGATCCAAGCCGGTTCACACAATAGAGATCCAAGCTGGTTCACACAATGGAGATCCAAGCTGGTTCACGGAGATCCAAGCTAGTTCACACAATGGAGATCCAAGCTAATTCACACAATGGAGAGCCAAGCTGGTTCACACAATGGAGATCCAAGCTGGTTCACCCAATGCAGATCCAAGCCGGTTCACACAATGGAGATCCAAGCTGGTTCACACAATGGAGATCCAAGATGGTTCACAAAATGGAGATCCAACCTGGTTCACACAATGCAGATCCAAGCTGGTTCACACAACGGAGATCCAAGCCGGTTCACACAATGGAGATCCAAGCTGGTTCACACAACGGAGATCCAAGCCGGTTCACACAATGGAGATTCAAGCAGGTTCACACAATGGAGATCCAAGCTGGTTCACGGAGATCCAAGCTAGTTCACACAATGGAGATCCAAGCTAATTCACACAATGGAGAGCCAAGCTGGTTCACACAATGAAGATCCAAGCTGGTTCACACAATGCAGATCCAAGCCGGTTCACACAATGGAGATCCAAGCTGGTTCACACAATGGAGATCCAAGCTGGTTCACAAAATGGAGATCCAAGCTGGTTTACACAATGGAGATCCAAGGTGATTCGCACCATGGAGATCCAAGCTGGTTCACACAATGGAGATCCAAGGTGGTTCACACAATGGAGATCCAAGCTGGTTCACACAACCAACATCCAAGCCGGTTCACACAACGGAGATCCAAGCTGGTTCAGACAACGGAGATCCAGGCTAGTTCACACAATGGAGATCCAAGCTGGTTCACACAATGGAGATCCAAGCTGGTTCAGACAACGGAGATCCAAGCTGGTTCACACAATGCAAATCCAAACTGGTTCACACAATGGAGATCCAGGCTGGTTCACACAATGGAGATCCAAGCTGGTTCACACAACGGAGATCCAAGGTGGTTCACACAATGGAGATCCAAGCTGGTTCACACAATGGAGATCCAAGATGGTTCACAAAATGGAGATCCAAGCTGGTTTACACAATGGAGATCCAAGCTGATTCACACCATGGAGATCCATTCTGGTTCACACAATGGAGATCCAAGGTGGTTCACACAATGGAGATCCAAGCTGGTTCACACAACGAAGATCCAAGCGGGTTCACACAATGGAGATCCAAGCTGGTTCACACAACGGAGATCCAAGCTAGTTCACACAATGGAGATCCTAGCCGGTTTACACAATGGAGATCCAAGCTGGTTCAAACAACGGAGATCCAACCTGGTTCACACAATGCAAATCC
Organism: Eutreptiella sp. 'Long Island Sound 2002'; assembly: GCA_964036045.1. Lineage (NCBI taxonomy): Eukaryota > Euglenozoa > Euglenophyceae > Eutreptiales > Eutreptiaceae > Eutreptiella > Eutreptiella sp. 'Long Island Sound 2002'. Next base: position 71,232,555 of record OZ038380.1, on the reverse strand, counting down.
AAACTGGTTCACACAACGGAGATCCAAGCCGGTTCACACCATGGAGATCCAAGCTGGTTCACACAACGGAGATCCAACCTGGTTCACACAATGGAGATCCAAGCTGGTTCACACAACGGAGATCCAAGCCGGTTCACACCATGGAGATCCAAGCTGGTTCACACAATGGAGATCCAAGCTGGTTCACGGAGATCCAAGCTAGTTCACACAATGGAGATCCAAGGTAATTCACACAATGGGGAGCCAAGCTGGTTCACACAATGGAGATCCAAGCTGGTTCACACAATGGAGGTCCAAGCTGGTTCACACAATGCAGATCCAAGCTGGTTCACACCATGGAGATCCAAGCCGGTTCACGGAGATCCAAGGTGGTTCACATAATGCAGATCCAGGCTAATTCACACAATGGAGATCCAAGTTGGTTCACACAACGGAGATCCAAGTTGGTTCACACAATGGAGATCCAAGCTGGTTTACACAATGGAGATCCAAGCTGGTTTACACAATGGAGATACAAGCAGGTTCACACAATGGAGATCCAAGGTCGTTCACACAATGGAGATCCAAGTTGGTTCACACCATGAAGATCCAACCTCGCTCACACAATGGGGATCCAAACTGGTTCACACAACGGAGATTCAAGCTGGTTCACACAATGGAGATCCAAGCTGGTTGGCACCATGGAGATCCAAGCTGGTTCACACAATGGAGATCCAAGGTGGTTCACACAACGGAGATCCAACCTGGTTCACACAATGGAGATCCAAGCTGGTTCACACAACGGAGATCCAAGGTGATTCACACAATGGAGATCCAAGGTGGTTCACACAATGGAGATCCAAGCTGGTTCACACAGCGGAGATCCAAGCCGGTTCACACAACGGAGATCCAAGCTGGTTCACACAACGGAGATCCAAGCTGGTTCACACAACGGAGATCCAAGCCAATTCACACAATGGAGATCCAAGGTGGTTCACACAACGGAGATCCAACCTGGTTCACACAATGGAGATCCAAGCTGGTTCACACAACGGAGATCCAAGCCGGTTCACACAATGGAGATCCAAGCAGGTTCACGCAATGGAGATCCAAGCTGGTTCACGGAGATCCAAGCTAGTTCACACAATGGAGATCCAAGCTAATTCACACAATGGAGAGCCAAGCTGGTTCACACAATGGAGATCCAAGCTGGTTCACACAATGCAGATCCAAGCCGGTTCACACAATGGAGATCCAAGCTGGTTCACACAATGGAGATCCAAGATGGTTCAGGAAATGGAGATCCAAGCCGGTTCACACAATGGAGATGCAAGCTGGTTCACACAATGGAGATCCAAGCTGGTTTACACAATGGAGATCCAAGTTGGTTCACACAATGGAGATCCAAGCTGATTCACACCCTGGAGATCCATTCTGGTTCACACAATGGAGATCCAAGGTGGTTCACACAATGGAGATCCAAGCTGGTTCACACAACGACGATCCAAGCCGGTTCACACAACGGAGATCCAAGCTGGTTCACACAACGGAGATCCAAGCTAGTTCACACAATGGAGATCCAAGCTGGTTCACACAATGGAGATCCAAGCTGGTTCAAACAACGGAGATCCAACCTGGTTCACAAAACGGAGATCCAACCTGGTTCACACAATGCGAATCCAAACTGGTTCACACAACGGAGATCCAAGCCGGTTCACACAATGGAGATCCAAGCTGGTTCACACAATGGAGATCCAAGCTGGTTCACACAATGGAGATCCAAGCTCGTTCACACAACGGAGATCCAAGCTGATTCACACAATGCAGATCCAAGCTGGTTCACACAACGGAGATCCAAGCCGGTTCACACCATGGAGATCCACGCTGGTTCACACAATGGAGATCCAAGCTGGTTCACACAATGCAGATCCAAGCTGGTTCACACAATGGAGATCCAAGCAGGTTCACACAACGGAGATCCAAGCTGGTTCACGGAGATCCAAGGTGGTTCACATAATGCAGATCCAGGCAAATTCACACAATGGAGATCCAAGTTGGTTCACACAACGGAGATCCAAGTTGGTTCACACAATGGAGATCCAAGCCGGTTCACACAATGGAGATGCAAGCTGGTTCACACAATGGAGATCCAAGCTGGTTTACACAATGGAGATCCAAGCTGGTTCACACAATGGAGATCCAAGGTGGTTCACACAATGGAGATCCAAGTTGGTTCACACAACGGAGATCCAACCTCGTTCACACAATGGGGATCCAAATTGGTTCACACAACGGAGATTCAAGCTGGTTCACACAATGGAGATGCAAGCCGTTTGGCACCATGGAGATCCAAGCTGGTTCACGCCATGGAGATCCAAGTTGGTTCACACAACAGAGATCCAAGCTGGTTTACACAATGGAGATCCAAGCTGGTTTACACAATGGAGATCCAAGGTGGTTCACACAATGGATATCCAAGTTGGTTCACACAACGGAGACCCAACCTGGTTCACACAAAGGAGATCCAAGCCGGTTCACACAACGGAGATTGAAGCTGGTTCACACAACGGAGATCCAAGCTAATTCACACAATGGAGATCCAAGATGGTTCACACAATGGAGATCCAAGCTGGTTCACACAATGGAGATCCAAGCCGATTCACACCATGGAGATCCAAGCTGGTTCACACAACGGAGATCCAAGCTGGTTCACACAATGGAGATCCAAGCTGCTTCAGACAATGGAGATCCAAGCCGGTTCACACAACGGACATCCAAGCTGGTTTACACAATGGAGATCCAAGCTGATTCACACAATGGAGATCCAAGCTGCTTCAGACAATGGAGATCCAAGCCGGTTCACACAACGGAGATCCAAGCTGGTTTACACAATGGAGATCCAAGCTGATTCACACAATGGAGATCCAAGCTGGTTCACACAACGGAGATACAAGCCGGTTCACACAATGGAGATGCAAGCTGGTTCACACAACGGAGATCCAAGCCGGTTCACACAATGGAGATGCAAGCAGGTTTACACAATGGAGATCCAAGCTAATTCACACAATGGAGATCCAAGCTGGTTCAGACAATGGAGATCCAAACTGGTTCACACAATGTAGATCCAAGCCGGTTCACACGATGGAGATCCAAGCTGGTTCACACAATGGAGATCCAAGCTGATTCACACCATGGAGATCCAAGCTGGTTCACACAATGGAGATCGAAGCTGGTTCACACAACGGAGATCCAACCCGGTTCACACAACAGAGATCCAAGCTGTTTCACACAACGGAGATCCAAGCTGGTTCACACAATGGAGATCCAAGCTGTTTCACACAATGGAGATCCAAGCTGGTTCACACAACGGAGATCCCACTTGGTTCACACAATGGAGATCCAAGCTGGTTCACAAAATGGAGATAAAAGGTGGTTCACGGAGATCCAAGCTAGTTCACACAATGGGGACCCAAGCTAATTCACACAATGGGGAGCCAAGCTGGTTCACACAATGGAGATCCAAACTGGTTCACACAACGGAGATCCAAGCTGGTTCACACAATGCAGATCGAAGCTGGTTCACACAATGGAGATCCAAGCTCGCTCACGGAGATCCAAGGTGGTTCTCAAAATGCACATCCAGGCTAATTCACACAATGGAGATCCAAGTTGGTTCACACAATGGAAATCCAAGCCGGTTCACACTATGGAGATCCAAGCTGGTTCACACAATGGAGATCCAAGCTGGTTCACAAAACGGAGATCCAAGCTGGTTCACACAATGGAGATCCAAGCTGATTCACACGCTGGAGATCCAAGGTGATTCACACAACGGAGATCCAAGCCGGTTCACACAATGGAGATCCAAGCTGGTTCACACAACGGAGATCCAGGCCGGTTCACACAATGCAGATGCAAGCAGGTTCACACAATGGAGATCCAAGCTGGTTCGCGGAGATCCAAGCTAGTGCACACAATGGAGATCCAAGCTAATTCACACAATGGAGAGCCAAGCTGGTTCACACAATGGAGATCCAAGCAGGTTCACACAATGGAGATCCAAGCCGGTTCACACAATGGAGATCCAAGCTGGTTCACACAATGGAGATCCACGCCGGTTCACAAAATCGAGATCCAAGCTGGTTTACACAATGGAGATCCAAGCTAATTCACACCGTGGAGATCCAAGCTGGTTCACACAATGGAGATCCAAGGTGGTTCACACAATGGAGATCCAAGCTGGTTCACACAATGGGATCCAAGGCGGTTGGCACCATCGAGATCCAAGCTGGTTTACACAATGGAGATCCAAGCTGGTTCACACAACGGAGATCCAAGCTGGTTTACACAATGGAGATCCAAGCTGGTTTACACAATGGAGATCCAAGCTGATTCACACCATGGAGATCCAAGGTGGTTCACACAATGGAGATCCAACCTGGTTCACACAACGGAGATCCAAGCCGGTTCACACAATGGAGATCCAAGCTGGTTCACACAACGGAGATCCAAGCCGGTTCACACAATGGAGATCCAAGCTGGTTCACACAATGGAGATCCAAGCCGGTTCACACAATGCGGATGCAAGCAGGTTAACACAATGGAGATCCAAGCTGGTTGACGGAGATCCATGCTAGTGCACACAATGGAGATCCAAGCTAATTCACACAATGGAGAGCCAAGCTAGTTCACACAATGGAGATCCAAGCTGGTTCACACAATGGAGATCCAAGCCAGTTCACACAATGGAGATCCAAGCTGGTTCACACAATGGAGATCCACGCCGGTTCACAAAATCGAGATCCAAGCTGGTTTAGACAATGGAGATCCAAGCTAATTCACACCGTGGAGATCCAAGCTGGTTCACACAATGGAGATCCAAGGTGGTTCACACAATGGAGATCCAACCTGGTTCACACAACGGACATCCAAGCCGGTTCACACAATGGAGATCCAAGCTGGTTCAGACAACGGAGATCCAACCTGGTTCACACAATGCAAATCCAAACTGGTCCGGACAACGGACCAAAGCAGGTTCACACAATGGAGATCCGAGCTGGTTCACACAACGGAGATCCAAGCTGGTTCACACAATGGAGATCCAAGCTGTTTCACACAATGGAGATGCAACCTAGTTCACACAATGGAGATCCAAGCTGGTTCACACAACGGAGATCCAAGCCGGTTCACACCATGGAGATCCAAGCTGGTTCACACAATGGAGATCCAAGCTGGTTCACGGAGATCCAAGCTAGTTCACACAATGGAGATCCAAGCTAATTCACACAATGGGGAGCCAAGCTGGTTTACACAATGGAGATCCAAGCAGGTTCACACCATGGAGATCCAAGCTGGTGCACGGAGATCCAAGATGGTTCACATAATGCAGATCCAGGCAAATTCACACAATGAGATCCAAGTTGGTTCACACAACGGAGATCCACGTTGGTTCACACAATGGAGATCCAAGCCAGTTCACACAATGGAGATCCAAGCTGGTTCACTCAATGGAGATCCAAGCCGGTTCACACAATGCACATCCAAGTTGGTTCACACAACGGAGATCCAAGCTGCTTTACACAATGGAGATCCAAGCTGGTTCACACAATGGAGATCCAAGGTGGTTCACACAATGGAGATCCAAGTTGGTTCACACAACGGAGATCCAACCTGGTTCACACAATGGGGATCCAAACTTGTTCACACAACGGAGATTCAAGCTGGGTCACACAATGGAGATGCAAGCAGGTTCACACAATGGAGATCCAAGCTAGTTTACACAATGGAGATACAAGGTAGTTCACACAATGGAGATCCAAGTTGGTTCACACAACGGAGATCCAACCTGGTTCACACAACGGAGATCCAAGCCAGTTCACACAACGGAGATTCAAGCTCGTTAACACAACGGAGATCCAAGCTAATTCACACAATGGAGATCCAAGCTGGTTCACACAACGGAGATCCAAGCCGGTTCACACAATGGAGATCCAAGCTGGTTCACACAACGGAGATCCAAGCCGGTTCACACCATGGAGATCCAAGCAGGTTCACACAATGGAGATCCAAGCTGACTCACACCATGGAGGTCCAAGCTGGTTCACACAATGGAGATCCAAGCAGGTTCACACAATGGAGATCCAAGCTGGTTCACACAACGGAGATCCAAGCTGGTTCACACAATGGAGATCCAAGCAGGTTCACACAATGGAGATCCAAGCCGGTTCACACAACGGAGATCCAAGCCGGTTCACACAATGGAGATGCAAGCAGGTTCACACGATGGAGATCCAAGCTGGTTCACACAACGGAGATCCAAGCCGGTTCACACAATAGAGATCCAAGCTGGTTCACACAATGGAGATCCAAGCCGGTTCACACAATGGAGATGCAAGCAGGTTCACACAATGGAGATCCAAGCTGGTTTACACAATGAAGATCCAAGCTGATTCACACAATGGAGATTCAAGGTGGTTCACACAATGGAGATCCAAGCTGGTTCACACAACGGAGATCCAAGCCGGTTCACACAATGGAGATCCAAGCTGGTTCACACAATGGAGATCCAAGGTGGTTCACACAACGGAGATCCAAGTTGGTTCAGACAATGGAGATCCAAGCTGGTTCACACAATGCAGATCCCAGCTGGTTCACACAACGGAGATCCAAGCCCGTGCACACAATGCAGATCCGAACTGGTTCACACAATGGAGATCCAAGCTGGTTCACACAATGGAGATCCAAGCTGGTTTACACAATGGAGATCCAAGCCGATTCAGAACCATGGAGATCCAAGCTAGTTCACACAATGGAGATCCAAGGTGGTTCACACAATGGAGATCCAAGCTGGTTCACACAATGGAGATCCAAGCTGGTTCACACAACGGAGATCCAAGCTGGTTCACACAATGGAGATCCAAGCTGCTTCACACAATGGAGATCCAAGCTGGTTCGCACAACGGAGATCCAAGCCGGTTCACACAATGGAGATCCAAGCTGGTTCACACAACGGAGATCCAAGCCGGTTCACACCATGGAGATCCAAGCAGGTTCACACAATGGAGATGCAAGCTGATTCACACCATGGAGATCCAAGCTGGTTCACACAATGGAGATCCAAGCTAATTCACACAATGGAGAGCCAAGCTGGTTCACACAATGGAGATCCAAGCTGGTTCACACAATGGAGATACAAGCTGGTTCACACAATGGAGATCCAAGCTGGTTCACACAATGGAGATCCAAGCTGGTTCACACAATGGAGATCCAAGCCGATTCACACCATGAAGATCCAAGCTAGTTCACACAATGGAGATCCAAGGTGGTTCACACAACGGAGATCCAAGCCGGTTCACACAATGGAGATGCAAGCAAGTTCACACAATGGAGATCCAAGCTGGTTTACACAATGGAGATCCAAGCCGGTTCACACAATGGAGATCCAAGGTGGTTCACACAATGGAGATCCAAGCCGGTTCACACAATAGAGATCCAAGCTGGTTCAGACAATGGAGATCCAAGCCGGTTCACACAATGGAGATGCAACCAGGTTCACACAATGGAGATCCAAGCTGGTTTACACAATGAAGATCCAAGCTGATTCACACAATGGAGATTCAAGGTGGTTCACACAATGGAGATCCAAGCTGGTTCACACAACGGAGATCCAAGCCGGTTCACACAATGGAGATCCAAGCTGGTTCACACAATGGAGATCAAAGCTGGTTCACACAACGGAGATCCAAGTTGGTTCAGACAATGGAGATCCAAGCTGGTTCACACAATGCAGATCCCAGCTGGTTCACACAACGGAGATCCAAGCCCGTGCACACAATGCAGATCCGAACTGGTTCACACAATGGAGATTCAAGCTGGTTCACACAATGGAGATCCAAGCTGGTTTACACAATGGAGATCCAAGCCGATTCACACCATGGAGATCCAAGCTAGTTCACACAATGGAGATCCAAGGTGGTTCACACAATGGAGATCCAAGCTGGTTCACACAATGGAGATCCAAGCTGGTTCACACAACGGAGATCCAAGCTGGTTCACACAATGGAGATCCAAGCTGCTTCACACCATGGAGATCCAAGCTGGTTCGCACAATGGAGATGCAAGCTGATTCACACCATGGAGATCCAAGCTGGTTCACACAATGGAGATCCAAGCTAATTCACACAATGGAGAGCCAAGCTGGTTCACACAATGGAGATCCAAGCTGGTTCACACAATGGAGATACAAGCTGGTTCACACAATGGAGATCCAAGCTGGTTCACACAATGGAGATCCAAGCTGGTTTACACAATGGAGATCCAAGCCGATTCACACCATGAAGATCCAAGCTAGTTCACACAATGGAGATCCAAGGTGGTTCACACAACGGAGATCCAAGCCGGTTCACACAATGGAGATCCAAGCAGGTTCACACAACGGAGATCCAAGCCGGTTCACACAATGGAGATGCAAGCAAGTTCACACAATGGAGATCCAAGCTGGTTTACACAATGGAGATCCAAGTCGGTTCACACAATGGAGATCCAAGGTGGTTCACACAATGGAGATCCAAGCTGGTTCACACAACGGAGATCCAAGCCGGTTCGCACAACGGAGATCCAAGGGGGTTCACACAATGGAGATCCAAGGTGGTTCACACAACGGAGATCCAAGCTGGTTCACACAATGGAGATCCAAGCTGGTTCACAGAATGGAGATCCAAGCTGGTTCACGCAATGGAGATCCAAGCTGGTTCACACAACAGAGATCCAAGCCGGTTCACACAATGGAGATGCAAGCAGGTTCACACAATGGAGATCCAACATGGTTCACACAATGCAGATCCAAACTGGTTCACAAAACGGAGATCCAAGCCGGTTCACACAATGGAGATCCAAGCTGGTTTACACAATGGAGATCCAAACCGGTTCACACAATGGAGATCCAAGCTGATTCACACAATGGAGATCCAAGCCGGTTCACACAATGGAGATCCAACCCGGTTCACACAACAGAGATCCAAGCCGGTTCACCCAATGGAGATCCAAGCTGGTTCACACAACGGATATCCAAGCCGGTTCACCCAATGGAGATCCAAGCCGGTTCACACAATGGAGATGCAAGAAGGTTCACACAATGGAGATCCAAGCTGGTTTACACAATGGAGAGCCAAGCTGCTTCACACAATGGAGATCCAAGGTGGTTCACACAATGGAGATCCAAGCTGGTTCACACAACGGAGATCCAAGCCGGTTCACACAACGGAGATCCAAGGGGGCTCACACAATGGAGATCCAAGCTGGTTCAGACAATGGAGATCCTAGCCGGTTCACACAATGGAGATCCAAGCCGGTTCACACAACGGAGATCCAAGCTGGTTCACACAACGGAGATCCAAGCTGGTTTAGACAATGGAGATCCAAGCAGGTTCACACAATGGAGATCCAAGCAGGTTCACACAATGGAGATCCAAGCCGGTTCACACAATGGAGATCCAAGCTAGTTCACACAACGGAGATCCAAGCCGGTTCACACCATGGAGATCCAAGCTGGTTCACACAACGGAGATCCAAGCGGGTTCACACAATGGAGATCCAAGCTGGTTCACACAACGGAGATCCAAGCCGGTTCAGACAATGGAGATGCAAGAAGGTTCACACAATGGAGATCCAAGCTGGTTTACACAATGGAGAGCCAAGCTGCTTCACACAATGGAGATCCAAGGTGGTTCACACAATGGAGATCCAAGCTGGTTCACACCACGGAGATCCAAGCCGGTTCACACAACGGAGATCCAAGAGGGCTCACACAATGGAGATCCAAGCTGGTTCACACAACGGAGATCCAAGCTGGTTCAGACAATGGAGATCCAAGCCGGTTCACACAATGGAGATCCAAGCCGGTTCACACAACGGAGATCCAAGCTGGTTCACACAAAGGAGATCCAAGCTGGTTTAGACAATGGAGATATAAGCTGGTTCACACAATGGAGATCCAAGCTGGTTTACACAACCGAGATCCAACATGGTTCACACAATGCAGATCCAAACTGGTGCACAAAACGGAGATCCAAGCCGGTTCACACAATGGAGATCCAAATTGGTTAACACAACGGAGATCCAAGCTGGTTCACACAATGGAGATCCAAGCTGGTTCACACAATGGAGATCCAAGCTGGCCCACGGAGATCCAAGCTAGTTCACACAATGGAGATCCAAGGTAATTCACACAATGGGGAGCCAAGCTGGTTCACACAATGGATATCCTAGCTGGTTCACACAATGGAGATCCAAGCTGGTTCACACAATGCAGATCCAAGCTGGTTCACACAATCGAGATCCAAGGAGGTTCACACCATGGAGATCCAAGCTGGTTCACGGAGATCCAAGGTGGTTCACATAATGCAGATCCAAGCTAATTCACACAATGGAGATGCAAGCTGGTTATCACAACAGAGATCCAAGTTGGTTCACACAATGGAGACCCAAGCCGGTCCACACGATGGAGATCCAAGCTGGTTCACACAATGGAGACCCAAGCCGGTCCACACAATGGAGATGCAAGCTGGTTCACACAATGGAGATCCAAGCTGGTTCACACAACGGAGATCCAACCTGGTTCACATAATGGAGATCCAAGCTGGTTCACACAATGGAGATCCAAGCCGGTTCACACAATGGAGATCCAAGCTAGTTCACACGATGGTGGTCCAAGCCGGTTCACATAATGGAGATGCAAGCAGGTTCACATATTGGAGATCCAAGCTGGTTCACGGAGATCCAAGCTGGTTCACACAATGGAGATCCAAGCTGGTTCACACCATGGAGATCCAAGAGGGTTCACACAACGGAGATCCAAACTGGTTCCCAAAACACATTACGCAATGGAGATCCAAGCTGGTTCCCACAACGGAGATCCGGGCCGGTCCCCAAAACACATTACACAATGGAGATCCAAGGCGGTTCGAACAACGGAGATCCAAGCTGGTTCCCACAATGTGTAAGTGCCTCTGGTGGGTGCCCTAAGACCCCACCCACCCCTATATGCAAAGAGGTGCCTGAGCATCGCCTAGAGGGTCCACAAAATTTACAAGATGATAGCAAACATGACAAAGGGGAGTACTGGTAATTGAGATCCAAGCGTGTTTACACAATCGAGATCCAAGCGGGTTCCCACAACGGAGATCCAAACTGGTTCCCAAAACACATTACGCAATGGAGATCCAAGCTGCTTCCCACAACGGAGATCCGAACCGGTTCCCAAAACACATTACACAATGGAGATCCAAGGCGGTTCACACAACGGAGATTCAAGCCGGTTCCCACAATGCGTAAATGCCCCTGGTGGGTGACCTAAGACCCCACCCACCCCTATATGCAGAGAGGTGCCCAGCCATTGCCTGAAGGGTCCACAAAATATACAAGAGGATAGCAAACATGAAAGAGGGGAGTAGTGGTAATGGATATCCAAGCGTGTTTACACAATCCAGATCCAAGCGGGTTCCCACAACGGAGATCCAAAAACGTTTCCAAGAGATCCGAGCCAGTTCCCACTACGGAGATCCAAACCGGTTCCCATAAAACATTACACAATGGGGATCCCAGCCGGTTCACACCATGCAACAAAAGTAGCGGCTGGCAAATTGGATTTGCACAACACAAAACCATACATTGTTAGACAATAGGAATCCAAGCGTGTTTACACCATCGAGATCCAAGCCGGTTCCCACAACAGAGATCCAAACCGGTCCCCAAAACACATTACACAATGGAGACCCAAGCCGGTTCGCACAACGGAGATCCAAGGCGGTTTGCTTCGCACAATGCGTAATTGCCCCTGGTGGGTGACCTAAGACCGCACCCACCCCTATATGAAGACACGTGCCCGGCCATTGCTTGGAGGGTCCACAAAGAATGCAGGAGGATGGCAATGAAGAGGAGAGTCGTGGCAATAAAGATCCAAGCGTCATTTTTGGTGATGACAACATCATAAAAACAGGTTTCAAAAACTTCGATCGAAAAACTGCATAAGCACGTTGTGTACCAACCCCTTGGTAGGACCCCCCCCCCTAGGAGGTAGTACCCAAATAGGGTGGAAAACATGTAAATATGGCCTAAAACATGCTTTACATACCTTGGATGGTCATTTTCAGTAATCACAATATAAAAAAACAAAGTCGGAAAACTTCGATTTTTGAGCCGCCCCGGGTGAAAAATTGCATAAGCAAGTTGTGTACCCATCCCTTGGGACCCCCCCCACCAAAACGGGGTAAAAAACACATCAATGCGGCCTAAAACATGCTTTATATATGTTGGATGGCCATTTTAGGTGGTCAAGGCATCAAAAAAACAAGGCCTAAAAACTTCGATTTTCGAGCTGCCCAAGGTGAAAAACTACATAAGCAGGTTGTGTACCGACCCCTTGGGAGGACCCCCCCCCCCCGAGGTAGTACCCAAATAGGGTGGAAAACATGTAAATACGGCCTAAAACATGCTTTACATACCTTGGATGGTCATTTTAGGTGGTCACAACATCAAAAAAACAACCTTCGAAAACTTCGATTTTTGAGCTGCCCAGGGTGAAAAACTGCACAAGCAGGTTGTGTACCAACCCCTTGGGAGGACCCCCCCCCCCCCGGAGGTAGTACCCAAATAGGGTGGAAAAATGTACATACGGCCTAAGACAGGCTTTACATACCTTGGATGGTCATTTTAGGTCGTCACAACATGAAAAAAACAACCTTCGAAAACTTCGATTTTTGAGCTGCCCAGGGTGAAAAACTGCACAAGCAGGTTGTGTACCAATCTGCTGGGAACCCCCCCCCCCCCCCCCCTCGCCGTAATACCCAAATAGGGCGAAAACATGTAAATACGGCCTGAAACATGCTTTACATCCCTTGGATGGTCACTCTAGGTGATCATGGAATCAAAAAGTTAAGTTTTGAAAACTTCGATTTTTGAGCTCCTTGGGGTGAAAAACCGCATAAGCAGGTTGTGTACCAATCCCTTGGGACCTACCCCCCCCTCCCCCCCGGGAACATAGTGCCCAAACAGGGTGAAAATCATGTAAATACGGCCTAAAACATGCTTTAAACGGCTTGGATGGTCATATGGTGTGGTCACAACATCATAGAAACTAGTTTCAAAAACTTCCATTTTTGAGCTGCCCAGGGTGAAAAACTGCATAGCAGGTTGTGGGCCGGCCCATTCACTAAGCCATTATTGGTGGAAAGAGTCATTTCGCGTCTTTGGCGCGGGTTGTGACGGGCTCTCAGCAAGGCTAGAGACTGCAAAAAACGTGCTTCCGTATCCTAGCAGGCACATACAGCCACAATATCCCCACTCACACCCGTGAGAGTGGGTACCACGAGGTCGCTGAGGTCGCCAAATCCGCCAACATAGCAAAAATGGCTGAAAAGTGCATAAACTGCAATAGCGCTCGTCCCACTCTGTCCCATACAAACCCTATGGAGTCGGGACCCGGAAACACTTTTTCGGCTCAAAATCGAAAAAAACCAAAACATTCATGATTTTCGACCCAAAAAAGGGGAGGGTCATTTTTTTCGACATTTTGGACCCCCCCCCCACCCCCCACCCCCCCCCCCCCCCACCCACCTCCCTCAGAGCCTCAGAAAAGTGGGTTTCAAGTGGGGGGGGTCTGGGGGGGTCCGGACCAAAAGCTCAAGGGGTATGCGTTTATTGGACAAACTAATGATTTTACAAGGGGTTAAACTAACAATTCAACCCCTTGGGCTAGGGTACGCGAATAGGCCCAAAAAGGCCAAAATGGGGGGGTATGTGGCGGGGGGGGGGGGTCGAATAATGACCCCCCCTTTTTTTGGGTCGAAAATCACGAATTTTTTGCTTTTTTCAATTTTGAGCCGAAAAAGTCTTTCCAAATCCCGACTCCATAGCGTTTGTATGGGGCGGAGTGGGACGAGCGCCTATGCAGTTTATATCACCTCGCAGAGGTTGTTAGATCAAAGCCAGGCAGGTGTATTTTGGGGAAAATGCCACATAACCCCCCATTTTGGCTTTTTTGGGGCTATTCGCGTACCCTACCCCTGGGGGTTGAATTGGTAGTTCCACCCCTTGTAAAATCATTATTTTGTCCAATAAACGCATCCCCGAATGAGTTTTTGGTCCGGACGCCAAATCCGCCAACATAGCAAAAATGGCTGAAAAGTGCATAAACTGCATTAGCGCTCGTCCCACTCCGCCCCATATAAACCCTATGGAGTCGGGACCCGGAAACACTTTTTCGGCTCAAAATCAAAAAAAACCAAAAGATTCATGATTTCGACCCAAAAAGAGGGGGGGGTCATTTTTTTCGACATTTTGGACCCCGACCCCACCCCCCCACCACCCCCCACCTCCCTCAAAACCTCAAAAAAGTGGGTTTCAAGTGGGGGGGTCTTGGGGGGGTCCGGACCAAAAACTCATTGGGGGATGCGTTTATTGGACAAAATAATGATTTTACAAGGGGTTACACGAACAATTCAGCCCCTGTGGTAGGGTACGCGAATAGCCCCAAAAAGGCCAAAATGGGGGGGTATGTGGCGTTTTCCCCTATATACGCCTGCTTGGCTTTGATCTAACAACCTCTGCGAGGGGATTTTCCATTTTTGAGCTGGCGAGGCGCGAAAATTGGTTGTGCCCTGAACCCCTTGGAACCCCCCCCCCAAAAAACACACACATAGTGTGAAAAACACATAAAGAGGGGCTAAAACATGCTGTACATAGGATATGTGATCATCTTGGATGGTCAAAGTATGAAAAAAATGAGTTTTGGAAATTCTATTGCCTTCGGCAAGTCCACCTCACAGAGAATCTACCGCGAGCAACACACACCCAAAATAGGGTGGAAACTACATAAATACCGGCTAAAACATGCTTTACATACCTTGGATGATCATTTTAGGTGATCACGGTATCAAAAAAACAAGTTTCGAAAACTTCCATTTTTGAGGTGCCCAGGGTGACAAACTGCATCAGCAGGTTGTGTACCAATCCCTTGGGAGACCCCCTCCCCCTTGGACCTAATACCCAAATCGGGTGAAAAACACGTAAATACGGCCTAAAACATGCTTTACATACCTTGGATGGTCATTTTGGGTGATCACAATATTACAAAAACAAGTTTCAAAAACTTCCATCTTTGAGCTGTCCGGGTTGAAAAGCTGCATAAGCAGGTTGTGCACCCGTCCCTTGGGAGACCCCCCCCCCCCCCCCCGGACCTAACACCCAAATAGGGTGAAAAACACGCAAATACGGCCTAAAACATGCTTTGCATAGCTTGGATGGTCATTTTAAGTGGTCACAACATCAAAAAAACAAGTTTCGAAAACTTCGATTTTTGAGCTGCCCATAGTGAAAAAGTGCATAAGCAGGTTGTGTACCAATCCCTTGGAAGACCTCCCCCCCCGTACCTAATACCCAAATCGGGTGAAAAACACGTAAATACGGCCTAAAACATGCTTTACATACCTTGGATGGTCATTTTAGGTGGTAACAATATCAAAAAAATATGTTTCGAAAACTTCCATTTATGAGCTGTCCGGGGTGAAAAACTGCATAAGCAGGTTGTGTCCCGGCCCATTCACTAGGCCATTATTGGTGGAAACAGTCATTTCGCGTCTTTGGCACGGGTTGTGAACGGCCCTAAGCAAAGCTAGAGACTGCAAAAAACGTCCTTCCGTATCCTAGTAGGCATATACTGTCACAACATCCCCACTCACAACTCCCGGAGTGGGTACCACGGGGTCACCGAGGTCGCCAAAACCGCCAACATAGCAAAAATGGCTGGAAAGTGCATAAACTGCATAAGCGCTCGTCCCACTCCGCCCCATACAAACCCTATGGAGTCGGGACCCGGAAACACTTTTTCGGCTCAAAATCGAAAAAAACCAAAAGATTCATGATTTGCGACCCAAAAAAAGGGGGGGTCATTTTTTGACCCCCCCCCCCCTCCTTGAAAACCTCAAAAAAGTGGGTTTCAAGTGGGGGGGGTCTAGGGGGGTCCGGACCAAAAACTCATTGGGGGATGCGTTTATTGGACAAAATAATGATTTTACAAGGGGTTAAACTAACAATTCAACCCCTTGGGGTAGGGTACGCGAATAGGCCCAAAAAGGCCAAAATGGGGGGGTATGTGGCATTTTCCCCTATATACGCCTGCCTGGCTTTGATCTAACAACCTCTGCGAGGTGATTCTATTGCCTTCGGCAAGTCCACCTCGCAGAGAATCTACCGCGAGCAACACACACCCAAAATAGGGTCGAAACTACATAAATACCGGCTAAAACATGCTTTACATACCTTGGATGATCATTTTAGGTGATCACGGTATCAAAAAAACAAGTTTCGAAAACTTCCATTTTTGAGGTGCCCAGGGTGACAAACTGCATCAGCAGGTTGTGCACCAATCCCTTGGGAGACCCCCCCCCCCCCCCTGGAACTAATACCCAAATCGGGTGAAAAACACGTAAATACGGCCTAAAACATGCTTTACATACCTTGGATGGTCATTTTAGGTGATCACAATATCACAAAAACAAGTTTCAAAAACTTCCATCTTTGAGCTGTCCGGGGTTAAAAACTACATAAGCAGGTGGTGCACCCGTCCCTTGGGAGCCCCCCCCCCCCCCCCACCTGATACCCAAATAGGGCGAAAAACACGTAAATACGGCGTAAAACATGCTTTACATAGCTTGGATGGTCATTTTGGGTGGTCACAATATCAAAAAAATATGTTTCGAAAACTTCCATTTTTGAGCTGTCCGGGGTGACAAACTGCATCAGCAGGTTGTGCACCCGTCCCTTGGGAGACCCCCCCCCCCCCCCCGACCTAACACCCAAAAAGGGTGAAAAACACGTAAATACGGCCTAAAACATGCTTTGCATAGCTTGGATGGTCATTTTAGGTGGTCACAATATCAAAAAAACAAGTTTCGAAAACTTCAATTTTTGAGCTGTCCAGGGTGAAAAACTGCATAAGCAGGTTGTGTACCAATCCCTTGGAAGCCCCCCCCCCCCCCCGGACCTAATACCCAAATCGGGTGAAAAACACGTAAATACGGCCTAAAACATGCTTTACATACCTTGGATGGTCATTTTAGGTGATCACGATGTCAAAAAAGTAAGTTTCGGAAACTTCGATTTTTGAGCTGTCCGGGGTGAAAAACTGCATAAGCAGGTTGTGTCCCGGCCCATTCACTAAGCCATTATTGTTGGAAACAGTCATTTCGCGTCTTTGGCACGGGTTGTGAACGGCCCTAAGCAAAGGTAGAGACTGCAAAAAACGTCCTTCCGTATCCTAGTAGGCATATACTGTCACAACAACCCCACTCACATCCCTCGGAGTGGGTACCACGGGGTCACCGAGGTCGCCAAAACCGCCAACATAGCAAAAATGGCTGGAAAGTGCATAAACTGCATAAGCGCTCGTCCCACTCCGCCCCATACAAACCCTATGGAGTCGGGACCCGGAAACACTTTTTCGGCTCAAAATCGAAAAAAACCAAAAGATTCATGATTTGCGACCCAAAAAAAGGGGGGGTCATTTTTTGACCCCCCCCCCACCCCCCCCCCCTCCTTGAAAACCTCAAAAAGGTGGGTTCAAGTGGGGGGGGTCTAGGGGGGTCCGGACCAAAAACTCATTGGGGCATGCGTTTATTGGACAAAATAATGATTTTACAAGGGGTTAAACTAACAATTCAACCCCTTGGGGTAGGGTACGCGAATAGGCCCAAAAAGGCCAAATGGGGGGGTATGTGGCATTTTCCCCTATATACGCCTGCCTGGCTTTGATCTAACAACCTCTGCGAGGTGATTCTATTGCCTTCGGCAAGTCCACCTCGCAGAGAATCTACCGCGAGCAACACACACCCAAAATAGGGTCGAAACTACATAAATACCGGCTAAAACATGCTTTACATACCTTGGATGATCATTTTAGGTGATCACGGTATCAAAAAAACAAGTTTCGAAAACTTCCATTTTTGAGGTGCCCAGGGTGACAAACTGCATCAGCAGGTTGTGTACCAATCCCTTGGGAGACCCCCCCCCCCCCCTGGAACTAATACCCAAATCGGGTGAAAAAACACGTAAATACGGCCTAAAACATGCTTTACATACCTTGGATGGTCATTTTAGGTGATCACAATATCACAAAAACAAGTTTCAAAAACTTCCATCTTTGAGCTGTCCAGGGTTAAAAACTACATAAGCAGGTGGTGCACCCGTCCCTTGGGAGCCCCCCCCCCCCCCCCCCACCTGATACCCAAATAGGGCGAAAAACACGTAAATACGGCGTAAAACATGCTTTACATAGCTTGGATGGTCATTTTGGGTGGTCACAATATCAAAAAAATATGTTTCGAAAACTTCCATTTTTGAGCTGTCCGGGGTGACAAACTGCATCAGCAGGTTGTGCACCCGTCCCTTGGGAGACCCCCCCCCCCCCCCCCCCCGACCTAACACCCAAAAAGGGTGAAAAACACGTAAATACGGCCTAAAACATGCTTTGCATAGCTTGGATGGTCATTTTAGGTGGTCACAATATCAAAAAAAACAAGTTTCGAAAACTTCGATTTTTGAGCTGTCCAGGGTGAAAAACTGCATAAGCAGGTTGTGTACCAATCCCTTGGAAGCCCCCCCCCCCCCCCCCCGGACCTAATACCCAAATCGGGTGAAAAACACGTAAATACGGCCTAAAACATGCTTCACATACCTTGGATGGTCATTTTAGGTGATCACGATGTCAAAAAAGTAAGTTTCGGAAACTTCGATTTTTGAGCTGTCCGGGGTGAAAAACTGCGTAAGCAGGTTGTGTCCCGGCCCATTCACTAAGCCATTATTGTTGGAAACAGTCATTTCGCGTCTTTGGCACGGGTTGTGAACGGCCCTAAGCAAAGGTAGAGACTGCAAAAAACGTCCTTCCGTATCCTAGTAGGCATATACTGTCACAACAACCCCACTCACATCCCTCGGAGTGGGTACCACGGGGTCACCGAGGTCGCCAAAACCGCCAACATAGCAAAAATGGCTGGAAAGTGCATAAACTGCATAAGCGCTCGTCCCACTCCGCCCCATACAAACCCTATGGAGTCGGGACCCGGAAACACTTTGTCGGCTCAAAATCGAAAAAAACCAAAAGATTCATGATTTGCGACCCAAAAAAAGGGGGGGTCATTTTTTGACCCCCCCCCCACCCCCCCCCCCTCCTTGAAAACCTCAAAAAAGTGGGTTTCAAGTGGGGGGGGTCTAGGGGGGTCCGGACCAAAAACTCATTGGGGCATGCGTTTATTGGACAAAATAATGATTTTACAAGGGGTTAAACTAACAATTCAACCCCTTGGGGTAGGGTACGCGAATAGGCCCAAAAAGGCCAAAATGGGGGGGTATGTGGCATTTTCCCGTATATACGCCTGCCTGGCTTTGATCTAACAACCTCTGCGAGGTGATTCTATTGCCTTCGGCAAGTCCACCTCGCAGAGAATCTACCGCGAGCAACACACACCCAAAATAGGGTCGAAACTACATAAATACCGGCTAAAACATGCTTTACATACCTTGGATGATCATTTTAGGTGATCACGGTATCAAAAAAACAAGTTTCGAAAACTTCCATTTTTGAGGTGCCCAGGGTGACAAACTGCATCAGCAGGTTGTGTACCAATCCCTTGGGAGACCCCCCCCCCCTTGGAACTAATACCCAAATCGGGTGAAAAACACGTAAATACGGCCTAAAACATGCTTTACATACCTTGGATGGTCATTTTAGGTGATCACAATATCACAAAAACAAGTTTCAAAAACTTCCATCTTTGAGCTGTCCGCGGTTAAAAACTACATAAGCAGGTGGTGCACCCGTCCCTTGGGAGCCCCCCCCCCCCCCCCAACCTGATACCCAAATCGGGCGAAAAACACGTAAATACGGCGTAAAACATGCTTTACATAGCTTGGATGGTCATTTTGGGTGGTCACAATATCAAAAAAATATGTTTCGAAAACTTCCATTTTTGAGCTGTCCGGGGTGACAAACTGCATCAGCAGGTTGTGCACCCGTCCCTTGGGAGACCCCCCCCCCCCCGACCTAACACCCAAAAAGGGTGAAAAACACGTAAATACGGCCTAAAACATGCTTTGCATAGCTTGGATGGTCATTTTAGGTGGTCACAATATCAAAAAAACAAGTTTCGAGAACTTCGATTTTTGAGCTGTCCAGGGTGAAAAACTGCATAAGCAGGTTGTGTACCAATCCCTTGGAAGCCCCCCCCCCCCCCCCCCCCGGACCAAATACCCAAATCGGGTGAAAAACACGTAAATACGGCCTAAAACATGCTTTACATACCTTGGATGGTCATTTTAGGTGATCACGATGTCAAAAAAGTAAGTTTCGGAAACTTCGATTTTTGAGCTGTCCGGGGTGAAAAACTGCATAAGCAGGTTGTGTCCCGGCCCATTCACTAAGCCATTATTGTTGGAAACAGTCATTTCGCGTCTTTGGCACGGGTTGTGAACGGCCCTAAGCAAAGCTAGAGACTGCAAAAAACGTCCTTCCGTATCCTAGTAGGCATATACTGTCACAACATCCCCACTCACATCCCTCGGAGTGGGTACCACGGGGTCACCGAGGTCGCCAAAACCGCCAACATAGCAAAAATGGCTGGAAAGTGCATAAACTGCATCAGCGCTCGTCCCACTCCGCCCCATACAAACCCTATGGAGTCGGGACCCGGAAACACTTTTTCGGCTCAAAATCGAAAAAAACCAAAAGATTCATGATTTGCGACCCAAAAAAAGGGGGGTCATTTTTTGACCCCCCCCCACCCCCCCCCCCCACCCCCACCCCCACCCCCCCCCCCTCCTTGAAAACCTCAAAAAAGTGGGTTTCAAGTGGGGGGGTCTAGGGGGGTCCGGACCAAAAACTCATTGGGGGATGCGTTTATTGGACAAAATAATGATTTTACAAGGGGTTAAACTAACAATTCAACCCCTTGGGGTAGGGTACGCGAATAGGCCCAAAAAGGCCAAAATGGGGGGGTATGTGGCATTTTCCCCTATATACGCCTGCCTGGCTTTGATCTAACAACCTCTGCGAGGTGATTCTATAGCCTTCGGCAACTCCACCTCGCAGAGAATCTATTGCAAGCAACACACACCCAAAATAGGGTCGAAACTACATAAATACCGCCTAAAACATGCTTTACATATCTTGGATGGTCATTTTAGGTGATCACGGTATCAAAACAATAATTTTCCAAAACTTCGATTTTTGAGCTGCCTCGGGTGAAAAACTGCATAAGCAGGTTGTGTACCAATCCCTTGGGAGACCCCCCCCCCCCCCCGAGCCTGATACCCAAGTAGGGTGAAAAACACGTAAATACAGCCTAAAACATGCTTTACATACCTTGGATGGTCATTTTAGGTGGTCACAAAATCAAAAAAACAAGTTTCTTCAACTTCAATTTTCGAGCTGACCAGGGTGAAAAACTGCATGAGCAGGATATGTACCCATCCCTTGGGAGCCCCCCCCCCCCCCCCCCCCGGACCTAATGCCCAAATAGGATGAAAAACACGCAAATACAGCCTAAAACATGCTTTACATACCTTGGATGGTCATTTTGGATGGTCACAAAATCAAGAAAACAAGTTTCAAAAACTTGAATTTTCGAGCTACCCAGGGTGAAAAAACTGCATTAGCAGGTTGTGCACCAATCCCTTGGGAGCCCCCCCCCCCCCCCCCCCGAACATAATACCCAAAATTCTATTGCCTTCGGCAACTCCACCTCGCAGAGAATCTACCCCGAGCAACACACACCCAAAATAGGATGGAAACTACATAAATACGGCCTGAAACATGCTTTACATACCTTGGATGGTCATTTTGGGTGGTCAAAACATCAAAAAAACAAGTTTCAAAAACTTCAATTTTCGAGGTGCCCGGGGTGAAAAACTGCATAAGTAGGTTGTGTACCAATCCGTTGGGAGCCCCCCCCTCCCCCCCCCCTCCCGGACCTAATACCCAAATGGGGTGAAAAACACGTAAATACGGCCTAAAACATGCTTTACATAGCTTGGATGGTCATTTTAGGTGGTCACAATATCAAAAAAACAAGTTTCGAAAACTTCGATTTTTGAGCTGCCCGGGTGAAAAACTGCATAAGCAGGTTGTGTACCAATCCCTTGGGAGCCCCCCCCCCCCCCCCCCCGGACCTAATACCCAAATAGGGTGAGAAACACGTAAATACGGCCTAAAACATGCTTTACATACCTTGGATGGTCATTTTAGCAGGTCACAATATCAAAAAAAACAAGTTTCGAAAACTTCGATTTTTGAGCTGCCCAGGGTGAAAAACTGCATAAGCAGGTTGTGGACCAATCCCTTGGGACACCCCCCCCCCCTGGACCTAATACCGGAATCCGATGAAAAACACGTAAATACGGCCTAAAACATGCTTTACATACCTCATTTTAGGTGGTCACAATATCAAAAAAAGTAAGTTTCAAAAACGTCGATTTTTGAGCTGTCCGGGGTGAAAAACTGCGTAAGCAGGTTGTGTACCGGCCCATTCACTAGGCCATTATTGGTGAAAACAGTCATTTCGCGTCTTTGGCACGGGTTGTGAACAGCCCTAAGCAGGGCTAGAGACTGCAAAAAACGTCCTTCCGTATCCTAGCAGGCATATATTGTCACAACATCGCCACTCGCACCCCTCAGAGTGGGTACCACGGGGTCACCGAGGTCGCCAAAACCGCCGACATAGCAAAAATTACTGAAAACTGAATAAACTGCATTAGCGCTCGTCCCACTCTGTCCCATACAAACCCTATGGAGTCGGGACCCGGAAAGTCTTTTTCGGCTCAAAATCGAAAAAAAACCAAAAGATTCCTGATTTTCGACCCAAAAAAAGGGGGGGTCATTTTTTCGACATTTTTGACCCCCCCCCCACCCCCCCCCTAAAAATTGGGTTTCAAGTGGGGGGGTCTTGGGGGGGTCCGGACCAAAAACTCATTGGGGGATGCGTTGATTGGACAAAATAATGATCTTACGAGGGGTTAAACTAATAATTCAACCCCTTGGGGTAGGGTACGCGAATAGGCCCAAAATGGGGGGTATGTGGCGTTTTCCCCTATATACGCCTGCCTGGCTTTGATCTAACAACCTCTGCGAGGTGATTGGATGAAAAACACGCAAATACAGCCTAAAACATGCTTTACATACCTTGGATGGTCATTTTGGGTGGTCAGAACATCAAAAAAAAAGTAGTTTCGAAAACTTCGATTTTTGAGCTGCCCAGGGTGAAAAGCTGCATAGCAGGTTGTGAGCCGGCCCATTCACTAGGCCATTATTGGTGGAAACGGTCATTTCGCGTCTTTGGCACGGGTTGTGACCGGCCCTAAGCAAGGCTAGAGACTGCGAAAAACGTCCTTCCGTATCCTAGTAGGCATATACAGCCACAATATCCCCACTCACACCCGTGAGAGTGGATACCACGGGGTCACCGAGGTCGCCAAATCCGCCAACATAGTAAAAATGGCTGAAAAGTGCATAAACTGCATTAGCGCTCGTCCCACTCCGCCCCATACAAACCCTATGGAGTCGGGACCCGGAAACACTTTTTCGGCTCAAAATCGAAAAAAAACCAAAAGATTCATGATTTTCGACCCAAAAAAAGGGGGGGTCAGTTTTTCGATATTTTTGACCCCCCCCCACCCCGCCCCCTCCCTTGAAAGTCTCCAAAAAGTGGGTTTCAAGTGGGGGGGGGTTTGGGGGGGTCCGGACCAAAAACTCATTGAGCATGCGTTTATTGGACAAAATAATGATTTTACAAGGGGTTAAACTAACAATTTGACCACTTGGGGTAGGGTACGCGAATAGGCCCAAAAAGGCCAAAATGGGGGGGTATGTGGCGTTTTCCCCTATATACGCCTGCCTGGCTTTGATCTAACAACTTCTGCGAGGTGATTCGCATTTTTGAGCTACCAAGGCCGGAAAACTAAAGAGGGGCCAAAACATGCTTTACATAGGATATTTGATCACCTTGGATGGTCAAAATATCAAAAAAAATCAGTTTCGAAAATTGTATTGCCTTCGGCAAGTCCACCTCGCAGAGAATCTACCCCGAGCAACACACACCCAAAATAGGATGGAAACTACGTGAATACGGGCTAAAACATGCTTTACATACCTTGGATGATCATTTTAGGTGATCACGGTATCCAAAAAAAAATGTTTCGAAAAATTCGATTTTTGAGCTGCCTAGGGTGAAAAACTGCACAAGCAGGTTGTGCTCCAATCCCTTGGGAGCCCCCCCAGCCCCCCGTACCTAATACCCAAATAGGGTGAAAAACATGTACATACGGCCTAAAACATGCTTTACATACCTTGGATGGTCATTTTAGGAGGTCACAATATCCAAATAACAAGTTTCAAAAACTTCCATTTTTGAGCTGTCCAAAGTGAAAAACTGCATAAGCAGGTTGTGTACCAATCCCTTGGGAGACCCCCCCCCCCCCCCCTGGGCCTGATACCCAAATAGGGTGAAAAACACGTAAATACAGCCTAAAACATGCTTTACATACCTTGGATGGTCATTTTGGATGGTCACAAAATCAAAAAAACAAGTTTCTTCAACTTCAATTGTCGAGCTGACCAGGGTGAAAAACTGCATAAGCAGGATATGTACCCATCCCTTGGGAGCCCCCGCCCCCCCCCCCCCCGGGCCTAATGCCCAAATAGGATGAAAAACACGCAAATACAGCCTAAAACATGCTTTACATACCTTGGATGGTCATTTTGGATGGTCACAAAATCAAGAAAACAAGTTTCAAAAACTTGAATTTTCGAGCTGCCCAGGGTGAAAAACTCCATTAGCAGGTTGTGCACCAATCCCTTGGGAGCCCCCCCCCCCCCCCCCCCCCCGAACATAATACCCAAAATTCTATTGCCTTCGGCAACTCCACCTTGCAGAGAATCTACCCCGAGCAACACACACCCAAAATAGGATGGAAACTACATAAATACGGCCTAAAACATGCTTTACATACCTTGGATGGTCATTTTGGGTGGTCAGAACATCAAAAAAACAAGTTTCAAAAACTTGAATTCTCGAGGTGCCCAGGGT
Organism: Eutreptiella sp. 'Long Island Sound 2002'; assembly: GCA_964036045.1. Classification (NCBI taxonomy): domain Eukaryota; phylum Euglenozoa; class Euglenophyceae; order Eutreptiales; family Eutreptiaceae; genus Eutreptiella; species Eutreptiella sp. 'Long Island Sound 2002'. The sequence continues at coordinate 71,207,449 of OZ038380.1, read as the reverse complement.
GAAAAACTGCATAAGCAGGTTGTGTACCAATCCGTTGGGAGCCCCCCTCCCCCCCCCCCGGACCTAATACCCAAATGGGGTGAGAAACACGTAAATACGGCCTAAAACATGCTGTACATAGCTTGGATGGTCATTTTAGGTTGTCACAATATCAAAAAAACAAGTTTCGAAAACTTCGATTTTTGAGCTGCCCAGGGTGAAAAGCTGCATAAGTAGGTTGTGTACCAATCCCTTGGGAGCCCCCCCCCCCCCCCCCGGACCTAATACCCAAATAGGGTGAGAAACCGTAAATACGGCCTAAAACATGCTTTACATAGCTTGGATGGTCATTTTAGAAGGTCACAATATCGAGAAAACAAGTTTCAAAAACTTGAATTTTCGAGGTGCCCAGGGTGAAAAACTGCTGGGCCTAAAACATGCTTACTGGATCATTTTTGGGGTGGTCAGAACATCAAAAAACAAGTTTCAAAACTTATCCCTTGGGAGCCCCCCCCCCCCCCCGGACCTAATACCCAAATAGGGTGAGAAACACGTAAATACGGCCTAAAACATGCTTTACATAGCTTGGATGGTCATTTTAGGTGGTCACAATATCAAAAAAACAAGTTTCAAAAACTTCGATTTTTGAGCTGCCCAGGGTGAAAAACTGCATAAGCAGGTTGTGTACCAATCCCTTGGGACACCCCCCCCCTGGACCTAATACCCGTGCTTTACATAGCTTGGATGGTCATTTTAGGTGGTCACAATATCAAAAAAACAAGTTTCAAAAACTTCGATTTTGAGCTGCCCAGGGTGAAAAACTGCATAAGCAGGTTGTGTACCAATCCCTTGGGACACCCCCCCCCCTGGACCTAATACCCGAATCCGATGAAAAACACGTAAATACGGCCTAAAACATGCTTTACATACCTCATTTTAGGTGGTCACAATATCAAAAAAGTAAGTTTCAAAAACGTCGATTTTTGAGCTGCCCAGGGTGAAAAACTGCGTAAGCAAGTTGTGTACCGGCCCATTCACTAGGCCATTATTGGTGGAAACAGTCATTTCGCGTCTTTGGCACGGGTTGTGAACAGCCCTAAGCAAGGCTAGAGACTGCGAAAAACGTCCTTCCGTATCCTAGCAGGCATATATTGTCACAACATCGCCACTCGCACCCCTCAGAGTGGGTACCACGGGGTCACCGAGGTCGCCAAAACCGCCAACATAGCAAAAATTACTGAAAACTGAATAAACTGCATTAGCGCTCGTCCCACTCTGTCCCATACAAACCCTATGGAGTCGGGACCCGGAAAGTCTTTTTCGGCTCAAAATCGAAAAAAAACCAAAAGATTCCTGATTTTCGACCCAAAAAAAGGGGGGGTCATTTTTTCGACATTTTTGACCCCCCCCCCACCCCCCCCTAAAAATTGGGTTTCAAGTGGGGGGGTCTTGGGGGGGTCCGGACCAAAAACTCATTGGGGGATGCGTTGATTGGACAAAATAATGATCTTACGAGGGGTTAAACTAATAATTCAACCCCTTGGGGTAGGGTACGCGAATAGGGCCCAAAATGGGGGGTATGTGGCGTTTTCCCCTATATACGCCTGCCTGGCTTTGATCTAACAACCTCTGCGAGGTGATTGGATGAAAAACACGCAAATACAGCCTAAAACATGCTTTACATACCTTGGATGGTCATTTTGGGTGGTCAGAACATCAAAAAAAAAGTAGTTTCGAAAACTTCGATTTTTGAGCTGCCCAGGGTGAAAAGCTGCATAGCAGGTTGTGAGCCGGCCCATTCACTAGGCCATTATTGGTGGAAACGGTCATTTCGCGTCTTTGGCACGGGTTGTGACCGGCTCTCAGCAAGAGGGGGGGTCAGTTTTTCGATATTTTTGACCCCCCCCCCACCCCGCCCCCTCCCTTGAAAGTCTCCAAAAAGTGGGTTTCAAGTGGGGGGGGGGTTTGGGGGGGTCCGGACCAAAAACTCATTGAGCATGCGTTTATTGGACAAAATAATGATTTTACAAGGGGTTAAACTAACAATTTGACCCCTTGGGGTAGGGTACGCGAATAGGCCCAAAAAGGCCAAAATGGGGGGGTATGTGGCGTTTTCCCCTATATACGCCTGCCTGGCTTTGATCTAACAACCTCTGCGAGGTGATTTCCATTTTTGAGCTGCCGAGGCCGCACAAAACTGCATAAGCAGGTTGTGTGCACTCACCAAAGGCCATTAAACGACCTACAAACAGCAATTTTGAAGCTTTTGGGGGGCCTATGGCTCGCGCTAGATGGGCCCAGTGGCCACTACATGAGTCCCCATGGGTGCTCAAGTACCCGTATTGTCACCAAATGACCACCCAAACCCATCCTAGGGGCGGCTGAAGAGTTTAGGAAAGAGGCGAATTTCGGAAATCTTGCTGGTGTCACTAAACAGCCTACACAACGGCAATTCGGCAAGCCCACCTCGCAGAGAATCTACTCCAAGCAACACAAACCCTAAATAGGGTAAAAACTACATGCTTTACATAGCTTGGATGGTCATTTTAGGTGATCACAATATCAAAAAACATAAGTTTCGGAAATTTCGATTTTTCAGCTGCCCAGGTGAAAAACTGCATTAGCAGGTCGCGCATAAGCAGGTTGTGTACCAATCCGTTGGGAGCCCCCCTCCCCCCCCCCCGGACCTAATACCCAAATGGGGTGAGAAACACGTAAATACGGCCTAAAACATGCTTTACATAGCTTGGATGGTCATTTTAGAAGGTCACAATATCGAGAAAACAAGTTTCAAAACTTGAATTTTCGAGGTGCCCAGGGTGAAAAACTGCATAAGCAGGTTGTGTACAAATCCGTTGGGAGCCCTCCCCCCCCCCCGGACCTAATACCCAAATGGGGTGAGAAACACGTAAATGCGGCCTAAAACATGCTTTACATACCTTGGATGGTCATTTTTGGGGTGGTCAGAACATCAAAAAAACAAGTTTCAAAAACTTCGATTTTCGAGGTGCCCAGGGTGAAAAACTGCATAAACAGGTTGTGTACCAATCCCTTGGGAGCCCCCCCCCCCCCCCCCGGACCTAATACCCAAATAGGGTGAGAAACACGTAAATACGGCCTAAAACATGCTTTACATAGCTTGGATGGTCATTTTAGGTGGTCACAATATCAAAAAAACAAGTTTCAAAAACTTCGATTTTTGAGCTGCCCAGGGTGAAAAACTGCATAAGCAGGTTGTGTACCAATCCCTTGGGACACCCCCCCCCCTGGACCTAATACCCGAATCCGATGAAAAACACGTAAATACGGCCTAAAACATGCTTTACATACCTCATTTTAGGTGGTCACAATATCAAAAAAGTAAGTTTCAAAAACGTCGATTTTTGAGCTGCCCGGGGTGAAAACTGCGTAAGCAAGTTGTGTACCGGCCCATTCACTAGGCCATTATTGGTGGAAACAGTCATTTCGCGTCTTTGGCACGGGTTGTGAACAGCCCTAAGCAAGGCTAGAGACTGCGAAAAACGTCCTTCCGTATCCTAGCAGGCATATATTGTCACAACATCGCCACTCGCACCCCTCAGAGTGGGTACCACGGGGTCACCGAGGTCGCCAAAACCGCCAACATAGCAAAAATTACTGAAAACTGAATAAACTGCATTAGCGCTCGTCCCACTCTGTCCCATACAAACCCTATGGAGTCGGGACCCGGAAAGTCTTTTTCGGCTCAAAATCGAAAAAAAACCAAAAGATTCCTGATTTTCGACCAAAAAAAGGGGGGGTCATTTTTTCGACATTTTTGACCCCCCCCCCACCCCCCCCTAAAAATTGGGTTTCAAGTGGGGGGGTCTTGGGGGGGTCCGGACCAAAAACTCATTGGGGGATGCGTTGATTGGACAAAATAATGATCTTACGAGGGGTTAAACTAATAATTCAACCCCTTGGGGTAGGGTACGCGAATAGGCCCAAAATGGGGGGTATGTGGCGTTTTCCCCTATATACGCCTGCCTGGCTTTGATCTAACAACCTCTGCGAGGTGATTGGATGAAAAACACGCAAATACAGCCTAAAACATGCTTTACATACCTTGGATGGTCATTTTGGGTGGTCAGAACATCAAAAAAAAAGTAGTTTCGAAAACTTCGATTTTTGAGCTGCCCAGGGTGAAAAGCTGCATAGCAGGTTGTGAGCCGGCCCATTCACTAGGCCATTATTGGTGGAAACGGTCATTTCGCGTCTTTGGCACGGGTTGTGACCGGCTCTCAGCAAGAGGGGGGGTCAGTTTTTCGATATTTTTGACCCCCCCCCACCCCGCCCCCTCCCTTGAAAGTCTCCAAAAAGTGGGTTTCAAGTGGGGGGGGGGTTTGGGGGGGTCCGGACCAAAAACTCATTGGGGCATGCGTTTATTGGACAAAATAATGATTTTACAAGGGGTTAAACTAACAATTTGACCCCTTGGGGTAGGGTACGCGAATAGGCCCAAAAAGGCCAAAATGGGGGGGTATGTGGCGTTTTCCCCTATATACGCCTGCCTGGCTTTGATCTAACAACCTCTGCGAGGTGATTTCCATTTTTGAGCTGCCGAGGCCGCACAAAACTGCATAAGCAGGTTGTGTGCACTCACCAAAGGCCATTAAACGACCTACAAACAGCAATTTTGAAGCTTTTGGGGGCCTATGGCTCGCGCTAGATGGGCCCAGTGGCCACTACATGAGTCCCCATGGGTGCTCAAGTACCCGTATTGTCACCAAATGACCACCCAAACCCATCCTAGGGGCGGCTGAAGAGTTTAGGAAAGAGGCGAATTTCGGAAATCTTGCTGGTGTCACTAAACAGCCTACACAACGGCAATTCGGCAAGCCCACCTCGCAGAGAATCTACTCCAAGCAACACAAACCCTAAATAGGGTAAAAACTACATGCTTTACATAGCTTGGATGGTCATTTTAGGTGATCACAATATCAAAAACATAAGTTTCGGAAATTTCGATTTTTCAGCTGCCCAGGGTGAAAAACTGCATTAGCAGGTCGCGCATAAGCAGGTTGTGTACCAACCCCTTGGGAGGACCCCCCCCCCCCCCCGCCCAATAACCAAATAGGGAGTAAAACGGGAAAATACGGCCTTAAACATGCTTTACATACCTTGGATAGTCATTTTAGGTGATCACAATATCAAAAAAACAACCTTCGAAAACTTCGATTTTTGAGCCGCCCAGGGTGAAAAACTGCATAAGCAGGTTGTGTACCCATCCCTTGGGACCCCCCCCCCCCCCCCCCGTACCGCCAATACCCAAATAGGGTGAAAAACACGCAAATACGGGCCTAAAACATGCTTTACATACCTTGGATGGTCATTTTAGGTGGCCACGAGATCAATAAAACAAGTTTCAAAAACTTCGATTTTTCAGCTGCCCAGGGTGAAAAACTGTAAGCAGGTTGTGTACCAATCCCTTGGGACACCCCCCCCCCCGGAGCTGATTCCCAAACAGGGTGAAAAACACGTAAATACAGCCTAAAACATGCTTTACATACCTTGGATGGTCATTTTAGGTGGTCACAATATCAGAAAAACAAGTTTCAAAAACTTCGATTTTTCAGCTGCCCAGGGTGAAAAACTGCATAAGCAGGTTGTGTACCCATCCCTTGGGACCCCCCCCCCCCCCCCCGGAGCTGATTCCCAAACAGGGTGAAAAACACGTAAATACGGCCTAAAACATGCTTTACATACCTTGGATGGTCATATTATGTGGTCAGAATATCATAAACACAAGTTTCGAAAACTTCGATTTTCGAGGTGCCCAGGGTGAAAAACTGCATGAGCAGGTTGTGTACCCATCCCTTGGGACCCCCCCCCCCCCCCCGGAGCTGATTCCCAAACAGGGTGAAAAACACGTAAATACGGCCTAAAACATGCTTTACATACCTTGGATGGTCATATTATGTGGTCAGAATATCATAAACACAAGTTTCGAAAACTTCGATTTTCGAGGTGCCCAGGGTGAAAAACTGCATGAGCAGGTTGTGTACCCATCCCTTGGGAACCCCCCCCCCCCCCCGGAGCTGATTCCCAGACAGGGTGAAAAACACGTAAATACGGCCTAAAACATGCTTTACATACCTTGGATGGTCATATTATGTGGTCAGAATATCATAAACACAAGTTTCGAAAACTTCGATTTTTGAGCTACCCAACGTGAAAAACTGCATGAGCAGGTTGTGTCCCGGCCCATTCATGAGGCCATGATTGGTGGAAACAGCCATTTCGCGTCTTTGGCACGCGTTGTGAACGGCCCTAAGCAAGGCTAGAGACTGCGAAAAACGTCCTTCCGTATCCTAGCAGGCAGAAACTGTCACAATATCCCCACTCACACCCCTCAGAGTGGGTACCACGGGGTCACCGAGGTCGCCAAAACCGCCAACATAGCAAAAATGGCTGAAAAGTGCATAAACTGCATCAGCGCTCGTCCCACTCTGTCCCATACAAACCCTATGGAGTCGGGACCCGGAAACACTTTTTCGGCTCAAAATCGAAAAAAACCAAAAGATTCATGATTTGCGACCCAAAAAAAGGGAGGGGTCATTTTTTGACCCCCCCCCCCCACCCCCCCCCCACCCCCCCCACCACCCCCCACCTCCCTGAAAACCTCAAAAAAGTGGGTTTCAAGTGGGGGGGGTCTGGGGGGGTCCGGACCAAAAACTCATTGGGGCATGCGTTTATTGGACAAAATAATGATTTTACAAGGGGTTACACGAACAATTCAACCCCTTGGGGTAGGGTACGCGAATAGGCCCAAAAAGGCCAAAATGGGGGGGTATGTGGCGTTTTCCCCTATATACGCCTGCCTGGCTTTGATCTAACAACCTCTGCGAGGTGATTTTCACATGCCACTAAACAGCCTATCCAGCGTGAAAACGGCTAAGTCCTCACCGGCAAGGGGCCATATGGGGGGGGCCGACTGGGGGTACCTGGAGTTGGGACCCGGGACCCCCGCCATGGGTTAGGGGGTCCATATACAAGATGAAAGTTCTTCAGGACCCAGGTCCAAATACACACACAGCAGCCACAATACACAAAGAAGGTTTGACCCCCCCCCACCCCACCCCCCCCCTCAAAAAAGGGTACCCCGGTGCGGGGGGGTGCGGGGGTCAAAATCCAAAAAATCATTGGGGGATCATTTTTGGTCCTAAAATGATGATTTTACAGGGGGTTAAACGTTAGAAACCATACATTGGGGTATGCAACGCGAACGACCCCAAAAAAGGGGGGTATACGACGCTCGCGCCTGCGCTTGATCTAACAACCTCTCTTCGAGGTGATTTATGCATTTACGCGTAAATTTGCCATTTGGCCAGCGTCCTGGCCAGCATTTAATTCATGGGTGGTGGCATGTGTGCTGCATACCATGCTATAGAAAAGGGGCCACCGATGGCCGTTGACAGCTACATGATGCAAATCACATGTTGGACATGGGTTAGTACCCTTGATTGCCAACCAGAGGGATGCCAACCATTGCCAATGGCATGTTATCCAATGGGAAGATTATGTGTGAATGTGTTATGTGTGACATGGGTGGGAAAATTCTTTTCTATAGGACCAACTTTTTTTCGTACCGCCCGGGGGGGTCCCCCCGAAACCCCCCCCCCCCCCCGGTATCAAAGTCTCCCAATCCCGAGTCTCACAAAGGATTGCATTGCTTCGGATAGATCCTCTGCGAGGTGGACTTGCCGAAGGCAATGGAATTTTTTGGCTGCGCAAAACCTTTTGGGCGCCAGATCTTGGAAAAGATTGACTATATGGCCCTGTAGACTGAGCCCCCTGTCCAAATCCCCCGGGTTGCGCTGGGGCAGGTGGGGCCCTCTGTACATGGAGTGGGCACTGCAGCACAAGCCCCATTGAGGGCATTGAGGGCCCGCATTTGACTTTCCCTGGAAGCGTACGGTGCTGTGTCGCGGGATCAGGAACACAGAAAAGGGGTGCACATCAACACCCGTTTGAAGTTCCCGTCCAATTCAGTGCTCTTCAGGCCATCGGCAATGGCTTCTGCGAAGTGACCGACTTTGAAATGCACCTTCGCCCTGTGGTAAACAAAGGCCAGAATGAGCAAACTTCGACAATCCATCGAGGCAGGGTGCATGCCACAAGGATGCTGGCAGAAGGGGGAGGGGAGGTCTGGAGAGAGAGGGGGGATGGGAGGGATAGGGAGTTTATGGGGAGGCTGTGCAACAGATTCACACAAACGAGTAGGACTTGGTCAAACTGTCTTCCTGTTGGTCTGTGTTCAGGCTGGCTTTTTGTCTGGATTGTTGTCTTCTTGTCTTCTGTCATTGTGGTCACAACAATAGGATGTCACAGATAAGAAAACCACCATTGCGTGTGGTTGTCATGGCATCGCTGGAAATGGCACCGAATCCAATCACAGTCCAAAGAACCCCCCCCCCCCAGCCCCATCCCACTCAAGTCCCCAACCAAGTCTTCATTCAAGTCCGTACGGATGGCAGATGACAAATCTGCACAGACGACACAGTCCTCCTGGTGTTTCCACACAGTTTGCAACAAGACCTCTGTAGAGACTATGGGTTTGCCACAAACCTTTCCAGATAAATGTGATGGTTGTCCTGATCCTCCAGAATGACCTGGTTGCACCACTTCAGAATGTCGTCTGCGTGCCGAAGTTCGGGCGGGACCGAGCATACCATCGCCCGAGTGACGGGGCTGTGTGGCGCAACCTTTGCGTTGGGCGACTGTGCGGTGAAGTTGAAGATCCCGTACTCCTTGAGCTGCCCGATCTCCGCCGTCAATTCGGAGATATTGGACACAGCGTCATTGGGGGCATCGGTGCCAAAGGACATGGTGCCATGGCCGTCATCAGACTCAAGGAGCGATGAGTTGCCCTCATCGTCTCCCTCAACGTCTCCAGAGCGCAAGGGCTCTGCGAAGTGAGAGAGCAGGTCATCCACCAGCCACTCTTCGTTTGCCTGCTCCATCTTTGTCATGAATACCAGGCGTGCGGGCTCAAGCGAAACACCACCGACATGCGGACATGTGTGTCTGAGAGGGAGTCTTGGGAATGGGAGAAACCATGCGCAAGGTTGGTGTTCTGCAGTTTGGGAATCTCATTGTGATGAAGTGGCCAAATTCCTCCACCTTGGTCATTCTCTACCCAATTAATTGACCCCTTCCATACCCCAACGAAATCCTGTTCATTTGAGGGTGCTGCCGAGTCCTGCAGGTTGCTGATTACTATGTTAAAATTCACAACCGCAACTTCTCCCTCAAAATGAAATGGCAATTGCAACAACAAAACCAGCTCGAACAGCACCAGGTCCAAGACCTGCACACCGTGATAAGCATGTCTGAAAAATAGTCTCCCTGCGTAAGTGTACACCCGTTTTCATTCACATTGCACTCAGCCCTTGCCTTGCGCTTGGACCCCATTATCAACCTCTAAAATGTTTCATTCCATTTACTTGAAAGTTCTCGTGCATGTCTCATACACATCTGCCCACATTAGGAGAGAGTGGGCAAACCAAAACACAATAGGTCCCAAGGGCTGTGATTTCACGAAGATGATCATGAGAGCATCTTGATGGTCCTGGCACCAAACTGTCTTGGGTAGTCTGTAATCTGTCTGTGCCTCAACGTTACCACAACCAAATCGTAAAGCAAACAAAGCACATGCCAGAGAGCCAAGACCCAACTCCCAATTTGGCCAAGACAAGGAAAAAGACCTAGTACACGTTGTAGTAAGACCGAGTAAAATGCAGTAAAACCTAGTAGAATGTAGTAAAACCGAGTAAAAAAGTTTTTGAAAAAATTTCCTACGAGAAAAAGAAAAGTTTTAAAGTTTTTTTAATAGGTTACTAGGTAGACACAAATTTCGGCTTAAATTTGAACAAAAAACACAGAGTTTATGGGGTGGGGGGGGTCAACGGTAGGTGGTATTTTTGTTTGAGGGCATGGTGCCCCCTAGTCGATACACAACGGATCAAACACGGGGCATAAGAAATGGCATGTTGGGGAAACCAACAACAAGCGGAGCACCTAATGTGTATTGCGCACATTACATACTTGCGCCGCAAGCAACGGAGGGGCATAGGCCATATCAATGGACGCTGCTTCCAAAGTACGGTGTGTCCATGATTCAGCTAACACCTGCCTACGACGCTACTGTGCAAATGACGCATTCCACAATGAATCACGCACAACCCACGCCACACCCATAACATCCTAGACTGCACTCAAAGCTGTCCGGGTAAGCCACCAGTAATAAACAACAATGTTAGCATTATGTGTCACGTAAGCTTCTGTGTAAACATCTCTCGAATGGCGTGCCTCCGGCTTATTCAGTTGAGACCCGGAACTTGGGGTGATCACGTCTAGCGGTCGTTCCCAATTGTCACGGAGCAATGACTCAACATGCTGCAATTGGGCCGTACAGCTGCCTTCGCCATTAGTCAGGGCATGGCACACTGCGGTCAAGATGTCATCCCCAAAAACATGCCTCGTATCAACCATTCCTGGCTGAGTGGTAGACCCCAGTGCCCAGACCCCCGTGGGGGCCCGCAGCAAAAAGTACTACCAAAACTTTTCGCTGGCTGACTTGCATACATTGTGTGCCTTGAGTTGTATACTAACGGCTATTTCCAGCTGGGCCATGAGATCTAGGACCAGTTCACTGGGGTCGCGATAGGGGGCCCACTCACTGGCCAAAACGCATCGGCGGTCTGCATGGAGGCTGAAAGTGATGTCCTATGGGGACATGTCTTCCCCCAACATATCAAGATAGGCAGGTTCCCTGATAATATATTCCGTGTGTGTCTGCTGCATGAGATTTCGTATTAGATGGCAAAAGTTAGAACATTACTCGAGAGAAAATATGGCATGACACTTGTGGTCGAACAGGCAGGCAGAAGAGCGGCTTTTCCGGAACTGCAAATTAAATACCAGGGTTCAGCGTTAGAGTGGAGACTGAAACAGAACGTGATCCTGTCCCACCTGTCACCGTCGACCCCGGTCAGCAGGCACCCCTCCCCTGCAGAGCCACACGCAGGACAATTGGTCCACGGTCTGGAGTGCAGCCTGGCGCCGAAGTGCGCTACCATTGCCTCCACCCCTCGTCAAAAATGCAAAAATTATGCCCATACATATTGGGAGTTGCGCCAGGGGAGATACCCAAAAAGGTGGTTGGAGCCAGTACTCAGGTCAGCATTCAACAGACAGTCTAACGTCACTACGCCGAGGACACCCCTGACACAGTCACTGGAGTGGACTTGCCCCCCGCCACCAGGTTATACATTACTGCAACCCGACATGCCACTTCCCAGGTTACCGCTGTCACAACCAGCCCCTACAATGACCGCCTTTTTCAGGGCGTGGTACGCCGCTGGTGGCCACATACTCCCGAAAGCCCAGCACCTAATGGCCACTGTAGACCCTATCCTATTCCCTGCCATCATCATTGCGAATGTTGCAGAGTCGGAGGAGCAGCAGAGACCAGAAACTGGCAGGGGGTGCCGGCCTGCATCAGCCGCAAAACGCGCAGGCCGCGGAACGCGAGATCAGCGGACACCTGTGCCCCCATTGCCTGCGAGGTCTAACAAAATGACTGGCCGCAAAAGGCAGCATCGCCCACAGCCACCCCCACCCCTCAGCACCAAAATAACGCCGTCTACAGCACCAGGCGACGCCAAAGCGACAGACCAGTATCCGACAGGGGCTGCCGAGTCCATCCCACAGACGGGCGCGACCACAGTTACCCAGCCGGGTAGCACCAGAGATCCAGCCATACACCCCGCCATCGTCACCCTGCCTGCCGCCAAAGTGCCGCTTGGTCATGCGGCCATGTGCAGATCATCGCTAGGTTGGCACGGCGTCACCAGCACAGCGAGTTCCAGAAATTCCGCCCCCCCCCCCCTCCTCCCGCCTCCCACGCCAAAGACGCTCCTCCACCCCTGCCTCCTCGCAAACTTCACGGCAAGCACCCCAGAACGTTGTACCGTTAGGGCCGTATGCTTCCGCCGAGCATGTGTCCGAGGTGCAGCACTGGTGGCAGCAAGAGATAGAGCCGTGGAATGCACTGATTCTTGGGCACCACGAGGCAGCACGTTTCCACGCACTGCCGCAAGAGGAAACATGGTTATAAATCAAATATCGCTATGACTCTCACCACCACTATGGCCCAAACACAGCCCCCCCCCCGTTGGAGATGTGGAGGGAGGGCATTCTGCACTTGGGCACGGTGGAGGCACAGCACTGGTCCTTCCAAAGAGATGTGCAGGAGATGTACGATGAAATGAGTCGCGATGAAGCATGACCTGTGGATGCCCACACATGCGCCCATGTACGTATAGGAAGACAGACAGTGTGTACTGCCCAGCCCACCTTAGGGCGGGTTTTGACCAGACCTACTGTGGCTCTCAGGCCTGAGGATGATCATAGGTGTTAATTATGGAAGGAGAGTGCATTTGTATGATAAGGCACCCAAAACCATGCCCTGAGTTGGCATGTAAGATACTAGGTATAAGGAATGCTTCAAGAGACTCCGTATTCTCGCTTACATTCACCAAGTTACATGCCCGTTGTGTGAGAAAGTGTTCTATCTCGTGCTCTCGTCAGTTGTCATTCCTGGTCAATGGTTCATCAAGAGGGGAGAGGCCGTGCCTATGAGGGTCGTGTTTGAGGAAAACAGTGACGCTACGGAGAGTGTTGACGTACTCTCTAACTCGGATATCGACCGGGTTGTCGCCTATATGCGGATGGGTATGCATGACCGAGTGGCTGCTCGGAAGGAGTGAGCCCAGGCCAAGTCAACCCATTGTTGAGACGACGGGGAGTTGGTTACCGGGAATTCCGAGAAGGATGAATTCATGGCGAGAGTCATGGACCATTTGGCCGACCAATACGATGGTGGCATCGGGTCCATTCCTCCGACATGGGGTAACGAAGTCGATAAACTCCGGCCGGTGGCCCGACATTTTCGAAGAGTATCGGTGGGAACGGCCGCCCATTTTGATTAACAGGGCATATCAGACGAGGAGATGTGGAACGTGGATCCACAAGAGGCATACAGCGCCTTGCAGTTGGTAGTTTTTGTACCCTGGCAAGCGGCGGAAGCAGCCAAGGAGAACCCAAAGGTAGCCGAGCTCAAGGACAGACTTTTTGAAGCCTATCCGCGGCTATTTATTGCATATTTTTTTATCAAATAGGCCAGTTTAGAGAGTGCCAGGAGCCGCTGTGGGCCACGTTCAAAGCTAAAAACAAATATCGGCAGTGCTAGGGTGAGCCTACCGGCTTCAGCTCATGGCTGGGCCCCCAAGTTTTCCCGTTGAGGTGGGTGTGGTCATGTTAGCGGGATTTCCCACTCGTTTGGATCCCAGTGCGCTATTTGTCGTTGTCGTAAGGGTCGCAATGGGACTTCCCACATAGTGGGGTCCCGTTGTTCCCGTGGTCGTGTCCGTATGAGGTATATTGTCTGGCGTGCTTGTCTGGACACATCCCAGTATAGTGTTGTTTTCTGCTGGCAGCTGTTTTTGAACCCCTGTGTTAAGTTCATGATGTGTTCCTGTTGGCGCCACGTGTAATGTGCGTGTTGCATGTGGTGGGCCAGCAGCAAGTTGGCGTCTGTGCGCATTCTCTCAAACCTTTCGTATGTAAGGCGCGGCTATTTATTGCACTTACCAACAAGAACCCTCCGGATCGTGGGGAGTTTGGTACGGCCAAGATCAAGCCGAAACCAGACCCGAAAATTTATCATCACCCAAAACATCAACTCAAAGGAGAAAGAGCGGAAGCGATGAAGAAGCGTTTGATGGAATTCATCGAGCGTGGTTGGACTGAACCCTCCAATAGTGATAGGGCAAGCATGGCCTTCATCGGTCGAAAAAGGAGAAGGGTGAATGGAGATGGGTTGTCAATTACAGGGGATTTCACGAACAAACCGAGCATGACTCGTACTCGTTACCGCGTATCGACTCGATCCTACAAAAGAAGCAAAAGAAGTGCATCATCGCTGTGTTGAACCTGAAGCACGGGTACGACAATATGCCGCTGCATGAGGACTCCAGGCCATGCACAGCGATGTCTAGTCCTCTGGGGCCCATGCAACGGAAGGTAGTTCCCATGGGAGCCAAGAATGGGAATGCCGCCTTTCAAAGCATGATGGAGGATCTCCTACAACCAGTACAAGATTCTGCCAACCCGTTTGTGGATGAGATCATTATTGGGTTATGCACTGAGGACATGACCGACAACGAGCTCATCGAGGCGCATGAGAAGAACTTGCGCCGAGGTTTGGGGGTCCTGAACAAGCACAGCATGGTGTGCAAGCCCACAAAGGCCTCACTCTTTGTGAGAGAAGTGGAGTTCGCTGGACATGTGGTTGGGCACAGGCAACGTTGACCCATGCTCAGGAAACTGGCAGCTGTACGCCACTGGGAAAAGCCCGAGACCATCAGCGACCTCCGGTCCTCCATGGGATTTCGCAACTATTGTTCACAATATGTACAAGTGTATGCGGATCTCTGGGAGCCTCTCCACAAGATGCTATAGGTGGGCAAGTTCGATAGTGGCAAGGGAAGCAGGTCAAAATGTGGATAGTCCCTGTTTGCGTTGTACTTGGCAGGCTCAATGTCTTGGAGTTGTTGGGCCTTGCTCGCTTGATATGCATTGTGTTGTATTGGCATGGACAACCGAAGCCGAGGGCGCGTTCGACAAGTTGACGGAACGACTATTGGGCGGTTGGATCTTTTCTTGGTGGAGCCTGACAAGGGATTCATGCTCTGCACAGATGCCTCGGACTATGCTGTAGCGGCAGTCCTCGAGCAATGCCGATGTGACGGAACACACGTCCCGGTGGCCTTCTGAAGACGAGTCCTGGCGGAAGGCAAACGTCGGACGTGGACCTCGAGGGAGAAGGAGACCTATGCCATCGTGTGGTGTGCGCGCTCCAAAATTGGTTAGGCCACATCGGACTTCAACCCTTGGTGGTACGCATCAATCATGAATCACTTCAAGGCTGGCACAAGGAGCACGTGGAAACCCCCTCAGGTCCAGCCTCAAGGCACGCCCAATGGCACAAGACATTTGCAAAGATCGACTTGAGCGTTGTCTATGTCCCCGGGAGGGACCACGCCGTAGCCGATTGCCTCAGTTGTTGGGCCTCTGCGGCTGGCGAGGCTTGGATGGACATATCCAGCCATGGAGACGCCGAGGAACCGCAGGAGGCCAAACGCATCAGTGAGCCCGAGGAAGCCATGGAAGAGGGTGAAACTAAGTGCTTGGTGGTCATGGCAACCAAGGCGGAGTTGAGCCAACGACGGGATGCCTGAGCCCGGGTTGTGATGGAAGAGATTTTTGAGGAATGTTGCATGGCACCCATTTAGTATGTGGAGTCAGGGCCCATGGAGGATTAGTCAGATGATTACGTCACCTCGGAGCATTGGAACAAATATTGGAATGTCGTGAGAGCCCCATCGGACGATGAGTGGCCCGAAGGCTTGACGGAGGACAGGGAGAAGCTCTTCCTCAATGAAAAGCTAGTGGTGCCGGATAACCGGGTCCAGGCACTTATTGACCACTGGGAGAACGCCCAAGTCATGAATCCGGGCTGCAACAACATGCGACACGATCTGGAGTGGAGGTTTGAGTTACCTTTGGGATACTACGCAATCTTGAATCCGTATTGCAACGATTGTGCTCTGCGTAGGGCCAAAAAAAGCCCGAAGCATTCCAAAGCAGGGAACTTCGTCTATACTGCGATCCCCAAGGCACTGATGCGCTCCATTGCCATGGACGTGTTTGGCATGCCCAAGGTCACCGTTGAGAGGGAGAAATGTGACTGTATGATTTCCGCCGTGGACCGACATAGCGTGTATATTGTGGCAGTTCCGGGCACGAAGTCCAAAAAGAAGGACAAGAAAGACAAGCATGGACTCAGTCTCCAAGCAAAACCGTCGCCCAAGCAGGCATTGCCAGCAATCGTGGTATATTCGAGGGGTCATCGTGCGCAAGATCGGACAAGATTGGTATGCTGACCAAGTGGGGGACAACAAAACCTTGGATTAAGACCACACGAAACTGTGACCACGGGTGCCGAATTGCAATGGGGGAGCGGTGACTTTTGAGTTTACGGTGAGACACGTGCACTCCAACTATGACGGTGAGGAGAACGAGTATACCGCGGAGCGCATCGTAACATACAACCCGGACGCAACCACACCGGGGACAAGGCTGCACAAGGTTTGTTAGAAAAGATTTGTCGCTTTGCAAGACTCTTGGAACCCTCTGAGCAGCTTGCAAAGATTGACTTGAGCTTTGTCTATGTCCCCGGGAGGGACCACGCCGTAGCCGATTGCCTCAGTTGTTGGACCTGTGCGGCTGGCGAGGCTTGGATGGACATATCCAGCCATGGAGACGCCGAGGAACCGCAGGAGGCCAAACGCATCAGTGAGCCCGAGGAAGCCATGGAAGAGGGTGAAACTAAGTGCTTGGTGGTCATGGCAACCAAGGCGGAGTTGAGCCAACGACGGGATGCCTGACCCCGGGTTCTGATGGAAGAGATTTTTGAGGAATGTTGCATGGCACCCATTTAGTATGTGGAGTCACGGCCCATGGAGGATTAGTCAGATGATTACGTCACCTCGGAGCATTGGAACAAATATTGGAATGTCGTGAGAGCCCCATCGGACGATGAGTGGCCCGAAGGCTTGACGGAGGACAGGGAGAAGCTCTTCCTCAATGAAAAGCTAGTGGTGCCGGATAACCGGGTCCAGGCACTTATTGACCACTGGGAGAACGCCCAAGTCATGAATCCGGGCTGCAACAACATGCGACACGATCTGGAGTGGAGGCTTGAGTTACCTTTGGGATACTACGCAATCTTGAATCCGTATTGCAACGATTGTGCTCTGCGTAGGGCCAAAAAAAGCCCGAAGCATTCCAAAGCAGGGAACCTGGTCTATACTGCGGTCCCCAAGGCACTGATGCGCTCCATTGCCATGGACGTGTTTGGCATGCCCAAGGTCACCGTTGAGGGGGAGAAATGTGACTGTATGATTTCCGCCGTGGACCGACATAGCGTGTATATTGTGGCAGTTCCGGGCACGAAGTCCAAAAAGAAGGACAAGAAAGACAAGCATGGACTCACTCTCCAAGCAAAACCGTCGCCCAAGCAGGCATTGCCAGCAATCGTGGTATATTCGAGGGGTCATCGTGCGCAAGATCGGACAAGATTGGTATGCTGACCAAGTGGGGGACAACAAAACCTTGGATTAAGACCACACGAAACTCTCACCACGGGTGCCGAATCCCAGTGGGCGAGCGGTGACATTTGAGTTTACGGTGGGACACCTGCACTCCAACTATGACGGTGAGGAGAACGACTATACCGCGGGGCGCATGGTAACATACAACCCGGACCCAACCACACCGGGGACAAGGCTGCACAAGGTTTGTTAGAAAAGATTTGTCGCTTTGCAAAACTCGTGGAACCCTCTGAGCAGCTTTGTGCCGGGGTATACCACGGTGTGGTTGGACTATCTCAAGAAAAAGGGGATTAGTCTAGATGTTAAGCATTTCCTTGTGCATTTGATCATGCACATACGAAAGTGAAACGACCCTTTCTAAACCCATGACACCATTGTTTGTCTCTCATTAATTTGCTGCAGAGATGCACATACCCAGGCTCAAAACCTCCCAAGTACCCCCCACCCCAATTTCCTTGACATGAGATGGGCATATGGAACGGAGATCAGTCTCGGACTGTGTTCATGCGTTTTTTGCACGGTCGGTCGCCGCTTGCTCACGAGATTCCCACAGATCAATATCCCTCCGAACCCACTCGTCTTTCCCATTCTTTTGGTGGAGCCTTTGCTAAGTGCATCGGCGGGAGCAACACCCCCGTTATATGGTATCGTTCGTAGACTTCTAGCTTGGAATTCCAGAGTCTACGGGGGATATACAGTTGATTTTTATTTGGTTTGCTATGCTCACCCACGTTGTTTGATTGCTTTGTTTCTTCCACTCTTTGGAGTGATTGGACACAATTGGAGGATGCCGGACGCATTGGGACCACCTGTTGTGCTAATTCCCTCCCCAAGTACTAATTCTATTTTTAGCACACCACGTTCTTTTTTTAGCACAATCGTTCTGGTTTGATAAGCAATTTTTCTATTTTAGAAACCGATCGTACCGGCCTCATTTTGCCTACCTTCGAATCCGCAGCCATCCGATAGGTGTCCCGGTTGGATTGGCGACGTCTGTTTCGCTGCGGGGTCCCTCGGTTTGGAGATCTCAATTTTTGGTGTGCGCTACCTTTAGGAACATTTGAAATCTGATATAGGCAGTAGAGCTCGCACAATGACAGGGGCTGGTCCTACATACCTTCTTTAGAGTAGAGAAAAACAGAAAAATCTAGCACATTGCTGTTTCAAGCACGCACACAAACCGTAACGGCACAGTAAACACGTCTAACAAATTCAATCCTACAATTAATTGCCCACGCATCTTACGTATTACTGTACTCTAAACTCAAATATGGCTTAAAATTGACGTCTTTGTTACATACTTCCCACAGAATATGAGTTGTGGTGTATAGGAACAAGGTCAAACACACCGCCGAGTGTTGGATCAACAAGCGGAAAACAATAAGGTAAGGCAACGTTAGGACAGATTGAGGTCAGTGGACTGTCACATCTGAATAAGTTTCCAACCTCAGGACCAGATAGAGCAACAGTGCCTTAACACAAATTGAGTACTTCGGGTGAAAGCGGACCAAATGGTCAGGAGCAGAGGTCGCAGTGGTAGAGGCGGCAACATGGCTCGACATAGCAGACACAGCACTGATAGAAGACTGGTAGTATCCTGCAAAGAAATAAGGTGCAAATAGCCCTAGCAATTCCTGATGTGCACATATGGGATATTCAACCATGTTTTGGTCTACGCACTTGCATAATCCATGCCTTTGCAAGCGTGGGCATGGTTTGTCCGATAATGACAATATCACAGGGTTGTGGTTGTTGGGAATCCATGGGCAGGTAGTCGCCCATATTCGCAAGGACATCAGAGTGGTTGTTCCGCGGCATGTCCTAATAGCCGCTATGCGTGGTTGCTCGGCCGAGGGTGCGGTGCCCGGGAGTCCATCGTATGGTAAGCCGCTTCGTAGAAGCGTTGTGGTAGCCTACGTCGCGGTAGTCTTGGTCTTTGACTACCCCTTTCCGTTTTATAGGGGTGGCTTTCACCACACCTTGGTTGTCAAGTACAATTTCGTCCCCTTCAATGGCCAGTTCAGAGGCCAGCGCGCATGCGATTGTCTCAGCCCGGTGCAACTGTTGAGGTTCGTGTGCGCGGAATGTCGCGCGGTAGTTTCGATTGTATATGCCTCCTCCTACTCTTCCTTGTTGTCTTGACCCGTCCGTATACCACTTTGTGGTAGTGGGTCATCTTGTGGAGTGTATGGTGATCCTGTGGAGTTTATGTTGGTGTGGTAGTGCCTGGGACACTTCAAGGGTCTCCTCATGGGTTGGTTCGTTGGGCGGATTCATCCAGCCATAGTCTAGGCGATTTGTGGCCGGCGGTGTTTTCCCCGCGTTCGTTTCCTAGTCCTCTTCCGAGCTCTCCTAGTCGTATAGGCCCGCAGAAAGGGGGCGGTGCTGCCTAGGTTTGGGAATGCGTTGACCCACCGTACCCCCTAGAGCTCGGACGGCGTGGATATATTTGTATTGGGTTGTGGTGAGCTGCTGCGTGGGGCCGTTGTTTTATAGTTCTTGGTGCCCCAGTGTGATCCACCGGGTGATGTAGGACCACTACAGATGCCGTAGGCCTAGTCCCCCGGGGTTTAGATTTGGTGTGAGTTGGTGTTTGTTCATTTGTTGTTCTATTCCGGGTGTGTCCCTGATGTAATGTAGCAGTATGTCGTCCCATAGCGCCATCCGGGATATGTGCCCGAGGAACAGCCCCCTGTACGTCCATCGTGGGACGAGGACGGCGTTGATGATGGCTACCTTCTCGTAGGCGTTAAGCGGCAGGGTCCTGTACGCCGCTATGTCATGGTGCAGCTGCTTCGTTACAATGTCCCACGCTGTATCTTCCTGTGTGGGGTGGGGTGGGGTATTACGTGGCCCACGTAAGTCATTATGGGTGGCCGCATCCAATGATTCTTATTAACACAAAGGATCCAAGATTGCCTTACCTATCTAACATCCTATGTTGCTAACAAACAAATGGAATGTAGTATACAAAGTCCCCGATAGAGGGTCATATAATGATCCCTTAGGGGCAATATGCTAGGGTTGTTACCTGCTTCACCCCCCCACTTAAAACAACTGCCACGGGCAGGATGTGCGCCCGGGCCCTGCTGTTGGGTGAGCGTGCACAAGTGTGTCTTGTGGTTGTTGGCGTGCATCGCGAGATTTTTTTGTTTGATCAAATAGGCCAGTTCAGAGTGTGCCAGGAGCCGCTGTGGGCCAGGTTCAAAGCTAAAAACAAATATCGGCAGTGCCAGGGTGAGCCTACCGGCTTCAGCTCATGGCTGGGCCCCAAAGTTTTCCCGAGGTGGGTGTGGTCATGTTAGCGGGATTTCCCACTCGTTTGGATCCCAGTGCACTTTTTGTCGTTGTCGTAAGGGTCGCAATGGGACTTCCCACATAGTGGGGTCCCATTGTTCCCGTGGTCGTGTCCGTATGGGGTATATTGTCTGGCGTGCTTATCTGAACGTCCCAGTATATTGTTGTTTTCCGCTGGCAGCTGTTTTTGAACCCATGCGTCAAGGTCAAGATGTGTTCGTGTTGGCGCCGCGTGCAATGTGCCTGTTGCATGTGGTGGGCCAACAACAGGTTGGTGTCTGTGCGCATTCTCTCAAACCTTTCGTATGTAAGGAGTGATGTTTTCAGGTCCGCGTACCGTTTCACTGTGCCGTGTTTTGCCTGTTCGTACAATTGTCGGCGTTCCAGGCACATTGTTGTATATGTATTGTGTAGTCGTTGTATCTCTATATGTTCTTTGATCAAGTTTGTTACAAGCAGGTGGTGGTCTCCTTTGGCTGTTAGTGTTTTGGCGTATAATGTGTGTAGTCCTTGAGGGTGCCGTCATGTTACCTCTGACATGTGTGCGTTGTAGTATGTGTCGTGGGCGCGTTCTGCGTGCTGCTTTGCCAACTTGTCTAAGGCCGTTAGGTAGTGTTCCCACCGCCTAGTGTCACCATCAGGGCGTTGTCTTTTTGGAGTTAGGTCTTATTGAGGCAACGTGCCTGTGTCATGTATGCTCGCAAACCATGACACCGCCTTGTCGTCGTTTGCAGTGTGCGCATCCTGGAGCCACACTTTGGGGTCTATGGGCTCCGTTGTTGCAGGCTCAGCCCTGCGTATACGGTGTCACACCGCATTGGCGCACCGACTTGGTTGGGTAGGTTTTGTGCCGTTTCCCGTGGTGGTAGTGTTTGCGCAACAAACCTAGTGAGCCATAAGGGTGATGGCGGCTGTTGCGGTGTGGGGTCGGCGAATTTCCGTCTTAGGGTCTGGACGGCCTGGATCATGCAGAGGCCTACCTCTGCCCGTAGTTTGTGTCTTTCTGTGGTGGGGATGGCATTGATACGGGACAGCGGGATGAGTAGTCTGACACATAGCTGGAGTTCAAGGTTGGTGGCCGTTTTCTCCCATTGGCAGGCGTGCTGGGCCGGGTCAGTCTAGCTCCCGCCACAGGTGCCAAAATTCATCCCAGGTAGGGCAGTACGCTAGTCTTGACTGCACTGACGCCCCGTGTTGTTGGCCACGGTTGGCGCACAGGGTGGGGGACCGCTCCCAGGGGGCGCCTGTTCTTCACCACCTTACCTGTCGGTAGAGCCAAGGGGCCTATGCATTTCGTCTGTAATGTTTCATGGGGAGGTCAGACATTGAGTTGGTAAAGCGCTGGAAGTGTGTGGTATACCACTTCGAGACCGATGGCTGCGGTTTCCTCCAAGGTGAGTTCGGGGCTCCTATCGTCCAACAAATGCCGAGAAAAACCAGGGCGTGGTGTGATATGGGCATTTGTATAGTGTCGTAGTAGGTATGTTGGGTATTTGTTGTCTAATCAATATGGCATCTATGCGACGCGGCTGTCCATGCTGTGGAATGCGTGTGTAGTGCTGTCGAGGTTCGGGTGGTTGATTACTCGCGTGTAATGGGTCGAGAAGCACACCATTGGCTAGGTACTGTTGCCAAGCGCGTGTCGGGTCGTACGACCATATGTGTCCGTTGTAGTCCCCCATTATGATGTCGTATGGCTTGAGGGACTGAAAGAAGAGGTGTACGTACCTCTTGTTTGTCTTGTCGACTAAATTTGGACTATACACCGGCTATAGTCCGCCGGGGGCTATTGGGGAGCTGCAGTCGGAGGGCCCCCGCTAGTCCGTTAGGCGCGCGCAACAGCTCGTGATTCCGCCGACTACCTGTTGGGTGTCTACGCGATTTGGATGTGCATTTTCAGGATTTCGGAGGTGTTTCCATTCCCGCTGATCAAGTGGAATTCAGCGGCCGTGCGGCCCATGCGCGGATCACCGGCCTGGGTTGGAATCCCTGTACAGGAGATGAGGTGAAATCTAGATATGCCACCTTGTTGCTTGGTGTCCGTGTGTCTCTTGGGGGCGTGCATATAGGCACTTGGGTTAGCCTTGAGTGTTACCTTTGTCGGTTGGTGTATCCCTGGCGGGCAGTAAGGCAAGGGGTCGCCTCCGGGTGCCAACGTGTGGGGGCCGCCAATACTGGCCTCCTGGGGTAGCAGCCCACCATGTTCCCGGGGGCCCGCAAACCGCCCCGAAGGAAGATTACTCCCCTTCAACCCCGCTACACAGAGTGTGGTCCCCGTGTGTCCCAAATGGCATTGCGGGGGCCAGCAGGCAAAATTTGTATTTTTGTTGAGAATTAGAACTCAAGGGAAAGTGAAATTACCTTTTTAAACAATTAAGAAGGTAGTGGTACTTGCAAAACAGTGCAACGCGGCAGTGTCAAAATTTTAACTTTCGTGAAAAGCTGCCACAGACAGCCACAGACGACTGCGCACGTAGCACAGGACCTTGCCTGCAAAAGGGTGTACGTGGGAGGTTACGGATAGAGGTAAGGGAAGAATGCATGACAGGCTTGCACAAAAGCACTATGGCCTTCGGCCAGGGGAATGCTGTCACGGTCGGCAACCAGTCCTGCCCTGCAATGCCACGCGGGGCAGCTGTGACAACATGTCCTAAAACCACCAAAGAACCTTTTTCCTGAACTGGAACAAAAAGGTAGTTCATACCCGATGACCCGCGCCTTGCTACTGCCTTGTGCTCTGCTACTGCCTTGTGCTGCGCTTAGGCCACTTAAGCAACATGGCCACAAAGCCCCCACAGTGCGCGCGTTAGCTACACTGATTAGAGGGAAGAGGCCACGATGGCCCCGCTGTAAGAAGACGAAAGAAGAAACACTAGGCACAACACCAGACATGGGTATGATGCCCACACCTTCCATCCCGGCGCTTCAGAGGGTTTCCGAGGGCTTGTATGTGCTTGATCTTCCTTGATGTCTTGTGTGAAGTCTTGTAATAAAGAGTGGGCTCTTGCTTGCAAGATGTGATGCTTGTTGAAACATCTTTGTTGGAAAGACTGAGACAAGGCCTAGTCAAAGGCCCACTTGAAACTGACCCTCGGACAACAACATGATCAAAAATGCAGCGTGACGGTGGAGTGAAAATCGTGAAGCCACGGCTCAGCCTAGGGCCGTGGCTCGGATGAGAATGTGACCCGTGGTCACGGCTCAGCCAGGGGCTGTGACCCTGCTCCGCATTGATGTTAGCATGTGTGTCACACGTAATGTAACACGCAGAGGGCAAAGGACGGAGGTACGGCCTGGGAGGTGGGTCTGAGTAGACACACTTGAATGGACACACCTTTTAACGATATAGTAATAACCTCACCTCACTTCGAGCCCTCCACCTAGGAGCCATATTATGTATACATATCATACATACACATAATCGCGCGACGCACGCTAGCTCGAACGCCACCTGGAACATACAGGGCGCCCAAGGCTCCGTTACTCTACAACGCTGCGCCGGTGTTCTCCACCTTGTCAAGCAATGTTGTATCGACCTCTGCGGCGTACAAGAATACAACCTGGGTTTCTCGCTGCTGGACGCAGCCACCACTGCACTTAACAACGAGTACAAGTGCTATGCTGCACCAGGGAACAAACCACGGGTCGCATTCCTCGTCCGCAACTCAGTGGTCCCCCATGTCCTCGAAATGTTATATTCCGTGTATGCCGGTGCATGTTTACACCTCCGTGTAACTTGATGCCGGTGTGCACGGTTACAGATAACAAAGCCCAGGTCTTGCTTGATCGGGGGGCGGGTGATAACCAGCGTAATTGGTAACCGCATGTGCCCGCAAGTAACATAACGGCATTCATACACACGCATGCGCTCCATTGACATATGGCACACCCGGTTTTGGTGTTTCATGTGGAGCGAGGTACGTGTGTGTTGTGGAAATCCAAGTCCACGCACGGAATTGTATGCAAAACGCCACACCCATATCCCAACCCGTTTGGTTGGTTGTTGGGATAGAGGACCCCACGGGTGTTGTGGAAATCCAAGTCCACTCGCGGGGAACTCTAGAAAAATATCAATATACATACTCTCCTACACACACACACACACACACGTGCGCTTACACTCTTCAATTTCTTCACATTGTTTGTTCCCCTCTCGTTGCAGGCAGGAATAGCCCGCGTGAAATTCATCAACAACATGGAAAGAAATACCCAGCCAGCGTGTGGCCCCACGCAATGGTACTCACGGGTTCTCACTCCCAATCCGGGCACGCATAGCGACCGGGGAGATATACCCAGGCAGCAGAGACCGCAAAATCCGCAATGTCATTGCCTTGGAAGACCCGGCCCCGCTTGAAGAGCGACGGGCCAATTCATATGAGCATACTCGTACGTAGAGGACGACCCCTCCCTCTAGGTTAAGTCCTCACCATATGTAGTTGCAATCTTGCACGCCACGAAATGTTTTTCTTCGTAATGTCAACCACACGAGTACTTCGTACCCTATATACCTTACCCTCGTGTGAGAAAGGGTAAATTAGTAGAAAACCACCACGCCCAAAGCAAAAGGGGAAAATGGGTTGTACTCGCCAACCGACTCAGTTTTGCAAGCCCTCGCCGTGTTTGAGCAAATATTTTAGCTCACTGGCTTGGGTCAGGGTTTAACGATGGTCTTGGGGTCACGGTTTCGGTACGGGGCGGCACTGTGAAACCTTGTGAACACCACCATGCGCAAGGCCCGGCCGAGTCTTGGGGTCTTGCTTTCCAAGTTGGTAGCACCCTTGACAGGGGGCGGCATCGTGGGGAGGACTTAGTCCTAGGGGTGGTAAATGCGCTCTAGTAAAACCCAAGTTAGGGGTTTGAATGGCATGGAGACCCCCGAAAGAACACGCTCCACTTCCACGCCTGGGTATATGCCACTCCAACCCACCCCAAGGACTGTCAAGCCAAGCGGTGAGAGAGGTAAACAGTGGGGGAAACCTGCGCTACCCACTCCCCGACTCTGGTGGGGACCTTTGTAATCGAAGGGCGCACCGTGCATGCACATTATTGTACCTGTCTCCCTTCCGCTTCTCGCTCTATGCTCCCTTCCCCACACAATAACATAGCCACACATATTTTGTTTCTTTTCGTGGAATCATCATGAAGGCTTTCCACCAGGGTGGGGGAGGAGGTCAATGGCTTGAGTGAGCTTATGATTCCTCCAATACCCCTGCCAAACCTTATTGTAGGAAGGTCAGAAGGTCTCAACTGTCTCTTCAGGATCCTGATCCTTAGTGTAGCCCTCCCACCGCAGCTTAAAGAGACACCTATTGCGGTGGTTACGATGCTTCAATATTTTTTTCGCGTTGTAGGTGTCTTCCTCTAATTGGGAGGGAACCCGTGCAACATCCTCCGTGTATCTTAGAGGCACGGCGGATCAGGGCGAGTTGAGTGTTTGCATTAAACGGTCAACGTGGACATCAACCAACCTGCGTTGGTCCACTTGAATGAAAGAGAGGTCGCTTCCCTTCTTGGCCACCACCTCATAGGGTCCATACCAATAGGGGCACGTTGTATGGCCAAGATTTTTACGTTGGCGACGGACCCACACACGGTCCCCCTTTGAGAAATTCGGAGACATTCTTCTCCGGTTATTGTACTTGTGGGCAACCGTCTGTTGCACGTGAATCATACCCCTACATGCAAGAGCATGGAGCTGTTCACGTCTTTGAAAAAAATGCAAAGTGTCCTTCGCAACCGCCCTAGGCTCGGCAAGAGAAGGGCGCTGAGTACGGTTGTGCGTGCCAAAAATAATTTCATTTGGCGTATAACCCGAAGCACCTGTAGTCTCATGCCATGTTTGTACAACGGCGGGCAAAACCTCCAAGCAATGACTGCCCTCGGTCAAGGTGAGGGCCTTAGCACTGGCACGGCTTAGCTGCTTGCCACAATTTTCTGCTTTACCATTGCGTTGGTGCCTACCCACGAGACACGTAGTCGAGCGAATAGCAATCTTCCAACAAAGGGTTTGGCGGTCTCGTTGCAGATCGACGCCAAGACGTGCGCTGCTTCCTGAGCCTGGTACAGTCGGTCGGTGTGTGCTTCCTCTCCGCGGCAGTGTCGGGGTGGACGCGTTTGTCCACGGCTGTGGGTTGCGGCTGGCCGGCGCTATCGGTGGGTTCGCCGACCTGTACCCCGGGGTCGCTACCGGGGGGGCGTCGGCCACTTGCTCGATCTCCTGTCCCCCGGTTCCTGTGCTTGGTCGGTCGGCGTCCGCCGCCGCACGGCCTGCATGCGCCTCCGCCCCCGGCTGGTGCGTGGCCTGCGGACAGCGCCACCCAATGGAGGTGTCTGCCGTTGCCGGGGAGGCCGTAGGCGACGCCTGGGCGTCGAGACCCGCTGCCGGGACGGGTCTAAAATATTGGCTCACAAATTGTGGGCCACTGTCGAAGCATATCTCTCCGGTGTCTCCGAACCTATCTACCCAACGGTCCATTATCAAAGGGGCTGCCCTTTTCCCGGTTAGCCCTTCATCCTCGTCGTCGTGGTGAGGTTTAGGAATAGGGACCGCGATGAGGTAGCAGGAAAGCCGGCATACACATAGGAGCATTTTGTCATTCTTTTCTCCGTCGTGAGATGTAGAAGGGTAGTGAAACACATCAAGCGCTATAAAGTCCATGGGCTCCATAGGTATGGGCATAGGACTCATGTATCCATGTTTGCACTTGGTCTCATGCGTGTGAATTGGCACGTGAGGGGCACAGTTGGCATTGAGGTTCTACTGCTTTGTACGATCCCTCACCTTCCACGCCATGAGTTATCTGTTTCCACTATTTCTCTACACTGGAAATAGCTAGGTGAAGTACATCATGGTTTTTAGCAACCAAACGGTGCACCAGAGGCATATGGACGCCACGTCGCTCATTACGGACAAGTTTGTTGTCCGCCAACCTCAATCCGTCAGGGAAATTCCCATTCAAGGCATCTTGACAGAATTTTTTGTAGGGCTCACAATTTGGGTAGCACTTCGCCCAATTTATCTCAAACACATTGGGGGCATCCTCCGCATGTATTTGTATACCTGTTGCGTTTTTATGGGACTTCCACGATTTTCTGATCTTCATGATTCGGTCCAGTCGTCGAAGTTTCTTATTTTGCTTCGTGCCCCCCCCCCCCACTGCCACCGAAGCCCGCGGGGTTGGAACACATGGGGGCGCCCCAGCAGCCCGGGGCGAGGGCGCCGTTTTAGCGGGGGACCGACTGACAACGAGCGCAACAATTGCCCTAAACATAAGTGGGTAGGCGAGGAGTTCTTCCTTCTCGGCCGCCATCATGTTGCGCACGTCCCCGTCCGCTTGGGCGGTCCCATGTTTGGACAAATTGCCCAAAGCTGGGGTAGCAGGCTACGCCCAAGGGACAAGAAATCACCGAGAGGGTTCACATGCCAAGGGATGTATACCACGTGGAGGTCAAACTTAGAAAACAACTCATGCCATCCTGCTTGGCAAGGCGAGGGCCACCCAAAAGTTTGAAGTCCGCTGTAGCCCAATTTTCAATGCTACCGTGGTCCGTACGGACCTCCGCGCGCTTGTTCCCCACCAACCAATGCCATTTTGGAAGTGGCGCCACTATGGCAAAGCACTCTTTTTCCCGCGGGCTCCAATTTAGTTGGCTGCCTGATAGTTTCCGTGAGAAAAAGGCAAGGGGGCCGATGGCGTCATCGGGACCCTCTTGCTGTACAGCAGCCCCCACCACCAAATTACTAGCGTCCGGGGTGAGGACAAAGTCTTTATCCCCATCGGCTACTTGTAGGGGAACAATATCCGTGATAGCAAGCTTGAGCTTCAAAAAGGCCTCACTAGCCGAATCGTCCCACATTAGACCTATTTTCTTGCCAGTGTTATGTTTAGGGAAGTTTTTGAACATATTGATCAAAGACATGGCTATGCTGGCGTAATTGGGGAGAGACCCCGACTAATAGGTGGTGAGCCCCCGAAACCCCTGGAGCTCACGAAGATTGTCCGGTTTTGTCCAACGTTCAAGTGCGGACATTTTCCCCGGCGCCGGCCGACGTGTGCCATTTTCCAACGCATAACCACAAAATGCCACCGAACGAACAAAGAAATCGGTTTTGCTGGCCGAAGTCACTAATTCCTCCCTCCATAGCCTATCCAACACAGCACGCACGTCGCAGCCGTGGTTAGCCAAGAGTCCCTGCTCCGTATCACCGGAGGAACCAATACTAATATCGTTAATATATGCATCCTCACAATCCAACCCCTGCAAAACATGGTCCATGACCCATTGAAAAATAGAAGGGCCATTCTTGATACCCATAGGCGTAACACGCCACCGGTATCTCTTAGCCGCCAAATTCATGGCGGTCTTAGCCTGGGACTCTGAGTGAAGGGGAATTTGGTGGAACCCTTAACTCACGTCCACAATAGTGAAAGTCTTATGCTTGGATGGATTCTCCGGCATATTCTCGATGAGGGAGAGGGGGTGCTCGTCGGGCAAGGTGGCCTCATTGAGTTGACGCTAAACCACAACGAGGTGCCATTTTCCTTTTTCTTTCTTGGACACAACGAAGCCAGTGGACGCCCCCTCTGAGGTAGGACAAGGCTCAATCCAACTCCAAATAAAAATTCCTCCACTATCTCTTCCTCCGCCGCGGCGCGCTCCCCCACCAACCTTATAGGTTGAACAAATTTGGGTTTAGCAGCCGGGTATAGGTCACGTTTAGCGAACCCCAAACGCTCCGTGCAACGGACCTTAGGATGTTCCGGGCACGGACGTACACGGACGTCCCCACTAAACACATCCCGCTCATAGTCCGCGAGGATGCGTTTCCTCATGAGCTCCACCTCCAGAGACGTTGTAGGCTCTTGAGCGGTGACCACACCACCCACACGAGAAGCCGCCAACAATTGTTTGGCGCCGTTAGTTTGTTAGTAAAGCTTCACGGTAGTGGCCCCTCCTCTGAACAACTCCTTCTCAATTTTTGCAATGCGTGGACGCACGCATTGTTGTGGCTCAACATCTTGGGTGGTGGGGTCAAGAGTAACGGGTGCAAGCAGTTTTTCTATGAGTCACTTGGTATGTGAGGAAGCGCACCGCAACCAAATCGATTCAGGGTTGGTACAATACACTACGTGTAATGTATCGTATCGTTCCGATACCATACATGTCATGTGACGTATTGTATCCGTTTGGAGGCCGGTGGGGATTCCATGCCTTGTTGATGTACTAGTTTCTGCATGAAAGCCTTGCAGCAATGCTAACCGTTTTTTAAAATAGACATCTTCAAAATTATCTCATATTTTTTTGACCAAGTATTGTTTGCTCACAGAAGGTATCTTCCTTTAGTTTGCAGCTATCTTCTTTTAGTTTACAACCTGCAATTGTTTGCCGAAACAATTTTCTGTCTCGATTATTTTTTCTTGATACCCTTTATTCTATATTTTTTGAGCCGGGCTGATGATGTCATCAATGATGTCCTTCATGATGTCATCAGTGATTGGTCCCATCACCCTGCATAAAAAAGAAATGTTTCACATCCACATCCTCAGGGCGAGGCCACCCGGGTCCAGACTGATGTCCACACTCGGTGGCTTAGCAAACTCACCTATAGGTGGCATGCCACGAGGGGAGGTGTGGTTGGGTTTTCTAATTCCCCTTCGGATGTTATTCTCGTCCGGAACTTTTGCAGATTTCAAAAATGGCACCACGTGGCAGTGGCCTGCTTCAGAGGCATTTCACACTTAACCTTGCTACAAAAACCAGCCAAAATGGGCTGGGCTGTAACTACAAGAACTGTGGTTATTTGGGCAAGGGCCGGCAAGGACCTGCAAGAGCTCGTGCCCATTTGTCTGGTGAAACGGGACATGGTGTGGCTGCCTGCCCAAATGTGCCCAAGGATGTGAAGGAGAAACTGCCGAAGGAGGTTGAGGAGAAGCTGAAGCAAAAAGAACACCAACAAAACAAAAAGAGGATTTTTCTGAGCCATAAAGAATCTGATGAGCCTACAGAACCCGCCCCCAAGAAGCAAGCAACACTGGACTCCCGGCAAGACATTTTAGAGAACGAGTTGGATGTTTGCTTTGCTGAGTTCATGTATCACGCTGGGGTTCCATTTCAGATTTCTGACGATGTGATGTTGCGCCGGTATATTCACAAACTGATCAAATGTGTGAAGGCTGGTCTGCCACATGCCCAGCTGTATCCCCCCAACAGGCACAAGCACGTTGATGCCTTGCTGGACAAAGTGCACACCAAAATTTCAGAAGAGACTGCCCCTATATTTGATGCAGATCACCACACTGGGATAGCAACGAATGGGTACTCCAACATCCGCAGAAATTCTGTTATCAACTACAAATTGATTGGTCGACGTGGGTCAGTGTTCGTGAAGGCTGATTACCCCGGCGAACAAGTGAAGGATGCTGACCAGATTTCACAAAGCATTCATGACGCTCTTGAGGTTGTTCGCCAGTTAAATTTGCCGTGTCCCACATCCACAATTATTGCAAACAATGTAGCAGTGATGCAAGCAGCTCTAACTAAGTTCACTGAGGCTGAGAAATTTGAAACGGATCACCTTGTGAGAAAAATTGGATGTACCATGCACGGCTACAATGTGATGTTCAAGGACCTCTGTGCACTGCCCACTGTCAAAGATTGTATCACCAAATGGAGGACAGTTCTGAGTTTCTTCCGGAATCGATTGTGTGCCTCTGGTATTTTGAAGGAGGAGCAGAAAAAGCACAAAGACAAAGATGCAGACCAAGACATGACTGAGCCACCACTGCCTGGTGAAACCTGGTTTGCAACCAATTACCCATGTACTAAGTGCATGTCGAAGAACAAGGGACCACTGCAGAGTGGCGTTGTCTCACCAAACTGGTCGAGCACCAAGTGGTCCTACCACACAAGCGACGGCACGAGAGCAGCCGTCATCAGCGACATCATCTTGTCGTCATCCTTCTGGAAGATGTTGACGAACTGTCGCACGCTGCTGCAGCCAATTGCGAGTATGATCAGGAAAGCAGACACTGAAGGCTCCAGTTATAATTCTCTTGTGTACCACGACATGGCTACCTTCCAACAGTACGTTGCTGAGCATCAGGGATTGCACAAATCTGAACACAAACAGGGACAGAATATAGTTTTGGACAGGTGGAAATTTCTGCACCAGCCTGTGCATGCGGCCAGTTCTGTCTCGAAGCATGCTTTCGTGAATCCTCATACTGACCCATTGAAGGACACTGAGATCAGGCAGAATGTTGCTCAAGTTTTTGAATCTTTTGCCGGCAAGGAACATGCTGCAACAGCGAAACTACAACTGCAGCAATTTCTCATGAGGGGTGGCGAGTTCTCAGATGATCAAATTTGGACAAAAGAGAGTCTTTAAATGGGTGGACTCAGCTGGTTTCAAGTGCTTTGTTATGAAAATACTGTCCTAAGAAAGATTGCCCTCCGTGTACATTCTACACCTACTGTGGCCTGTGCAGCTGAGCGGAACTGAAGTGTGCTTGGGTTTATCCACTCCAAGAGCAAAAACCGGCTCTATGGCCACAAGGTTGAAAAACTGGTCTATATCTATCAGAACATGCGCCTTTTAAGAAAAATTAGGGACCCAGCCTTCAAAGAGCCGTGTGTTTTGGCTGATTATCTTTTTGATGAAGAGGAGGAGGAGGAGGAGGAGGAGTACAAACCTCTGGATGCTCATTGTTTCGCGTGCTCTGCCACCAAAAGCCTCTTGAGCTCCAGCTCGGCGCCCAAATGTGTCTTCACTTGTGACCAGGCAGCGTAGGACATGGGTTGTTTGGCATATCTTTCCTGCCTCCAACAAAAACCCTCGTACTCGTGTCGTTGCCGTTGGTTTGCGAAGACCTCATCTGAGTCGTCCCATTCATCAGAATCATTGTCGTTCGCGCCTTCATTGTGACTAACACTGCCTTCGTTTTGAGGGACACTGCCGCAGGCACCTTTGGAATGGGTCGTTTGCATTTTGTTCACTGATGGCGCGAGACCATTGTGGCATTCTACATTTTTGCACCAAAGGTTCGTGACGCTTGTTTCTCTACGCAGAACTGGTTCCAAAGGACGGCAGGCATATACGCCGATGCGCAAAGGAAGTGCGGACATAGCGTTGCTATTGTTGAGCGACAGCAAGCACAAATTTCGGACACTCATCTTTATGCGGTAACCCCGTAAAGAAATGTATTGGAAAAAGACGGTTACAATTTTTGTCGTTTCGTAATGCCGCCAAACTATAAAAATCTCAGCATGTCAACTTTTCTCGTCTGGCGAATCTTTTGGGGGTGCGGCAAGCGCAACAAGCGCCAGATGCAGGCCACAGAAACAGACGCGTACTGTATTGCATTATCGCGATACAGTACGCGTCTATATACGTTATGTGTATGTATACGGCGTCTTTTCGAGCCCTGAATGGTTTGGCATCCTCTCTTGCTCCGACTCCTCCTCCGAAGTCATGCCCGGCTCATCATCCGTGTCGGGGTGGCGAAAGGCGGCAGCTAAAATAGAGGCCACATGACATTGTTTCGCCGCGAAATTTTCCTCCGCAAGCCCTCCGTGAAGGTATAGCGCCACCATGGACCATTTTGGTTGAGGGAGGGGCCCAAGGTAAGCATCTTGGTAAAGACGGGCTTTGGTTTCCTGCCCAGGAAGATGATAGGCTTGCAAGGTAATTTCCATAAGGGGTTTCCACCACTCCCTATGTGTCAACTTCAGCCCCAGAACGATACTTCGTAGTTTTTCTTGCCGAATTTTCTTCACACAATAGGAAAAATGATGGTACGGCGGGCACATCCAATACAGTTTGGATGGATCCGCTGGGGTGGAAAAGAAGTCATCGGTAGGTGAAACCAGTGGGTAGCCTGGACCATACCCGGGACCCCATTGAAGGCGTCCACATCGGGGCTTTTACCAAGTTGTTTCTTGACACGCCCGGCCCAATAAGGCGTGAGGCCATTGCCTGACTGCTTCCAAATGGACCCATCACGCTGTGTAGGTAGGACATCACGGGCAAGGGTTTCGGGAGCAAATTCCACAAGCTCGAACGCACAAGCCGGATCCTGCAAGGGGGCCACGGAAGAAGCGGTCAAGGCATAGGATAGGTGTTTTTCGGCCTCAACGCGGTTAGGTGGTTCGCCGTCAGGAGGCGTAACGACAATGGCCGGGGCCGCGGGCGTTGGCATCGCAGCTCCAATGATTCGCACGATTGTTCCCCATACAGACTTACGTCACTCTTTAGCATTAATTCGTTTAACCAACCATGGTTTGCCGGTTCGTGGTGTTTCACGGAAGTCCTCAATCCAAATACGGGAGTGCACAGGATGGTGAGAAGAGAAAAAATTGAAACGAGCAAAATGGCTCACACAATGCTCATAACCCCACGGGTGCCCCAAGCCATATCCCATGGCAAACCCTCGACAAGGTATGGGGACACGCCATACTGTGCAACACGAGGAAGCGAAACATTGCCATCCGCGACCCCAAGAAACTGAAGTTTCACGTCAATTTGTTCATCCCCCCCACCCCCGGCAAAGGTGTCTCAATGCCTGCCTGTAGTAGGCGCCTCCGTTGGGGGGACTCATACTTTTCGGACATTTGGTCTCCCAAAGCTTTAGGGTTCGCCAATGTGAGTGCTTGGCACCCAAAATCCACCAACCCACGGAGGGTTTTGAATTCTCCATTAGGCATAACAACCCGACAGGAAAGTTCGGCTTGTCACCAGTCACAATGGGCCCCTTCATGATTCTCGAAGGAATGAGAGCCACCGTAGTGTCATACGGGTGACGGAGGATTTCTTCCCTCGAAGGAGGCGCCTCCCGGAACTCCTCCCAACGTAACCGTAGCTGCGTCATTTTGTTCCCTCCTTTATTGCCCCAACCACCCTTTGGTTTACCACCGTTAGGCTTACCTCCCTTGACTGCCCAATCGTTGTTTTGAGGGATACCCCGATGGGAGTCATTATAGAGGGAGTTGGGTTTGCATACCCAGATGGTGCCGTTGGCGGCACCCCAATTAATACGGTAGTCCATCTCCGTGTGTTTCTGTTTCTTCCAATGTTTGCAACACGGGACCCAAATGGGTTGCTTGGAAGCTGCCGCTTTAGGCACGGGGGACGCTGAAGGAGGGTTAGGCGAAACCTTTGCTGTGGAGTTTTTATTGTTGCCGACGGCATTTACATAGGTGTTCGTAGGTTTGGCGGCGTTTTCATTCGCCATCTGCTTCTCCACAGTCGTGGGAGAAGGAAACTGCTTGGCTGAAGAATTAGCGTTAACCGCATTCACCGTGGTTTTGTGGGGAAACGGGTGATGGGTGTGAGTCACCGTTGTTTTCTCTCCTTGATCGAGGCGTTCGAGGGATTCTCTCTTCGGCACCTCCTTATAGGCCAAGACATATATACCGTCGGGGCTCCAACCAGGCCTATGCTGCTCCACCTTCATGGTGTAGCCATTTACGTGAGTCGAGTTGTGAAGGTCTAGGAACTTAGCCACTGGGTATGCCTCTATACAATGAACCATCGACCCCGGCCCCGAGTCGTGCACAATCTCAGGAAGCGTAGTGGAATGTGTAGCACAATATTTCGTGACCTAGTTCTCAAATGCGGCGCGACCCGGCGAACGGTCAAGTCCACTAAAACCAACCACACAACTAATGGGGCTGTTTTTAGCGTCTTTGACCAACACTTTTTCCTTGATCCATGGCAGTTCGTTTCGAAGCTGCTCACGGATCACATGGGACCGGGTCTCATTACTCAAACGTTGCCAACGAGTATAGAAATTCTTCAAATGTAGAAGGGAAGCTTGCCCTTTCACCACTCTGGGGGTGAGGGCTCGCCACCTTTCATCGGCCCTAGAAGGGTCATATTCCTGGAAACGGTGCTCCGAAAAGTCCCACAATTCCGTCACACACAGAGCAGTCCGTTGGTGTTGAGTACCTTGGACAACTCTCATGGTGATGATCCCCTATAGCGATGTGGGCAAGATGCTCAAGAATGCACGCCTCATTAGCTTTCCTGTAAGTGGGGTCACCCCCCCCCCCAAACGGTGGTGCAATTTTCCACCAACTCGTCATAGCTCCCTTGTTGCCCATTGAAATTCGGTGGAGGCATGTCACTATTTGTCACCGCTCTGGTGGAACTGTTTTGCACCATGGGCATTCGATACGGGTGGTGCGCAGGGGGAGCCATGGTTGGGGGTCCCGACGATGGTGCAACCTTCACCAGAGAAACCGTGCACGCGGCGGTTGGATGAGAGGGCGAGCACGTGGGTCTCCCGGGGGAGATGAAGATGCTTTTTGTGAGGGGATTGATGTCCTCTCTCGAAGGAGCGTCTTCCTCTGCACTCGTCCAAGGGGCTTTAGGCGTCGGAGGGTCCTCCTCATGCACTGTTTTCACCGTTGCCCTCCATTCGGGCGGTGTTGTGTCTTTTTATTTTTCTGTGGCCCCCCTCCACGACGGAGTTGTAGGCTCTTCGTAAGGGGTCTCTTTGTGTCCCCCCCCCCCCCCCCATGCCACCCAGAGTCCGCACCATCAGGTGGATGATAGATGCAATGATGAGACGGGAGGTCTAAAAGAGGAAGGGAACACCCGCCATTGGAAACACCGGATGGCGCGCCCATATATACACGTGTTCTATGGCGACTATGCTTACTCTTTGTTGTATGTACGTGAGTAGTTGGTTGGAAAATTTGTTTGTGTTGTACGTGTGTGGCGTTTCCCGCATCACGTGCCCCAAGGCCGCCACCGCGAAGCCCACAGCACATGATATCCTCCCGGCGGGTGTACATGCTCAAGAGGAACGTAGTAGTCACAAAGTAGATGCGAAAAGCGCAGGTTCAGGAGTGGCCGCGTCCCCCTACGGGAGGGGCGGAAAAAAGACAACGGGCTCCGTAGGAGTGGCTTACCATCGATCCCACTCATCGAGCCGCGATGCAAGGGTGGCATAGTTTGTAGCGAGCTCGTCCACCGCACTAAAACATGTTGCCGTGTTGTGGTTGGACATTTTGACATGGTCCTACACACTGGATGCCATTCCCTTGGACTCCCGTCGGTAGTCAGGGACCAACACACCCTGCTTAGGTTGAATAGGCAAGATTTGGGTCACACCATCCCCATAGGACTGGCTGATGCCAACCACAGTCGCCACAGCCTCAGCCAGCTCCTGGTGGGATCGTTGCAGCTCCTGATTCTTGGACTGCAAGTCACACACTTGGGCCATCAGGGATTGGATGCATGTTTCGCAATTCACATTGCACCTGGGACAATCACAAGTGTGCGTTAGGTTGCCATTCGCTCGCGTGCGAGCGGGGCTCCTAGAATGCTGATATCAGGAAACCCAATCCCAACGGAGAGGTGAGGCCCCACCACCGCCACCACCAGCCGCCCCACCAGCCACGGAGGGACCAGAGGACCGTCCCGTAGGACGAAGCGAGGGCGCCGGCCATGCCGAAACGGGTGCAGGCGCTCCCCCACTTGAAAAATGTTGCCCCCGGGACCTCCCACCCACGGACGGGCGGACCAGACATGGTATACCGTCAGAACCACGCTAAATGTAAGTTTTCGGCTGGGTAGATGGAGGCGGGGAGACAAAATCAACGGGATTTGGCCGAGGGAGTGGCGGTGGGGATTCTTCCTCCACGATAGAGTGGGGCGCTTCATGAACCACCATTGGTGGATGGATCTGTGGAACGCGAGACAAAAGGGGCTCTGCGTGCGATGTTGCCCCATGAGCCTCCTCCCTAGCGGGAAACGGCTGTGGGTGGGGTTCCTCTGCATGGGACATAGTAGGGGAGGGAGAGACCAAATTTATTCGGAGGGTTGCTGAACCTCCCTCTACCGGATCCTCTCCCCTACAACTCAGGTTGTTAACCATAGGCACCGTTGGAGAGTCATCCACTAGGGATGGTTGATCCCTCGTGCGATTCATAGGCACCACAGATGTAGTCGTGGCTTGCCCCCGGGTTGATTCCTGGCGGGACTCCGCTATCAGACAGGAACAGTCCCTGGTGCCGCTCATGGGTGTTGCGGACTCCACCACGAGTGTGGGGTGATCCTTGGTTCCTGACATAGGCTTTGCAAGTGCAGGCAATGAGGCGACAGAGATGGGGGAATGGCGAAGTTCGTGACACTCCAGCACTCCAATCTCCACGCAATCATCGTCGCTCCCAGCTTCCAGCGATGGAAGGGACCACCGATCGCACTCCTCATCCTCCTCGATGACCATGGGTTTGTCGTATGTGCCCTCCCGGGGCACTGGGGACTCGACAGCTAGCGCAAAATTGAACCGAGATCCGCTGGGGGGCGCCGGAGAATCCTCCACCAGGGAGGGGAACATCCTCGATCCGCTCATAGGAGCTGGCGAAGAGCCCACTACGGTGGGATTCTGCCCGATTTCCTGCCATTTCCCTCAGGGACTGCTAGACTTGGGCCACGGCTTCGAGCAGGCCCGAGGTGGTTGTCGGGGTCGAGGGTAGACGGGCCTACTCGACGATTTTCGACGTCAAGTCGGTCTACAATCTGCCTGATGGGCGCTGCTGCAAACAGGTTCTTCCCGACATCGGGCTCTGAGGACCCCCCCAGCGACGGAGGTGTGTCACAATCGACCACGATGGGGCCTATTGGTGACTCCATCGTACCCCAGTTGGCAGAGCGCAAGGGTGCAGCGTGATCATGCTCAATCCCTCGAATAGCTGGTTCAACTACTGGCCAGTTCGTGCCGCTACTGGCGGTTCCCTTGCCATTGGAAGACGATGACGGCCCACTTAGCTCCTCCTGAGGGTGAACATCTATTTCCCGCCGGACCAATCCAGGTTCACCAACCAAATTTTGTGGGCGGGGGGCCCTAATGCGAACTTTAGGGGATTTCGTGTTCCCTGAATTTATTTCTAGTAGTGGTTTGGCCCGTTTTTGCGGCCCTTGTCCGGTCTATGGAGTAAGGAACAAGGAGGTCCTAAGGGCGGGGACCCTTGACACCCTCAGATATGCGTGCCGGCGAAGAGATTTTGTTTTGAATTTGGTCCATCATGTCGAGGACCAATCACTTGCCACGATGCCAAGCACCCAACAGAGAGGAAAAACGTTCACCAAATGGTCAGGGGCAGAGGTCGCAGGGGTAGAGGCAGCAACGTGGCTCGACATAGTAGACATAGCGCTCATAGAAGATTGGTAGTATTCTGCAAACAGATAAGGTGTAAATAGCCCTAGCAATTCCTGATGTGCACGTATGGGATATTCAACCTATCATCCAATAACGCTTATGAACACAAAGGATCCAACATTGCCTCATTTATCTCACATCCTATGTTCCTAATAAACAAATGGAATGTAATATACAAAGTCCCATATATAGCGTCATATAATGATCCCTTAGGGGCAATATGCTAGGTACTATACTGAAATATATATATATATATATATATATATATATATATATATATATATATATATGTTATGACCCGGCTATAATATGTACATCAGATAATGAATCAACACACAATGCAATTACGAATGTACCTACAGTGCATCCTTTTTTCAGTGATGGGTCACTGCATATCGCGCACGCGCTTCCATGCTGGCTGCAGTGGGAGAACTTCATGAAGCATCAAGACCAAGTTTGGAAAGTGCCTTTGCTTGCCTTTCTCATTGTGCTTCTACCTTGATTGAAGTTTTTGGTGTCTATCCGTGTACCATGCTAAAGAATAGAGAAACTTGGTCATTGGCAAGTTGGGATTTTTGTATTTCGGGTTCAAAGAGAAGAGAAAGTTATTTGACTTGACCAACGTGGGAAGATCCTTACAATCTTATACTTATCTTCTGGCGGAGATGGATGGAAATGACTTCTTGCTCTTTGCCAAGACTACATTGGTGTGGTGAAGGTTATCACTCCACCTGTCCATTTCTTGCACTCCCCCGTATCTATTTTTGGTGAAGTAGTGAATTCGAAAAAATTCTTGAAGTTCACCCAGCCGTATTTCAAGGTTGATCGATTCATTTTTGCACTTGTTTGGAGTTGTAGTGCTCTCTTCTTCGAGCTACATTGGCTTTTTATAAGTCCATTTTGACCTTTTTGCATGTTTCTATACATGCTCATTCATGACACTCCCCCCCTTGATATCAGAAGCTATTGGGAGTTGCGAAAACTTTTTGAACATTATTCGTAACATATTTGAATATGCTCCACTCATCTGTAGTCAATTTTCTAGTCGACTCGCCTCAACGCACCCTTGTTTTATAATATCTTCGTGGTGAACTTTGAGGGTTTTGAACATTTTGTACATTATCTCATTGTGCATGTTCCCCCAAGTGCTACAGGTGAGGGTGTTGAGTTGGAAAAAAGTATTCTCCTACACCCACACCCTATTTTGAGGTCGCTTGACTTGAATTTCTATGAGTTTGAATTTATTTCGACCTCTATTGCACACAATTTTGTGCTTTTTGTTGGCCTAGTTTTGCCTTTTTGGCCATTTTGCATGTGTGCACACTGTGTGTGCACCCCCAAGTGTCACAACAAGGTTTGTAGGCTTTGAATAATTATGAAGTGTGTACACCACCCTATTTAAGAGTCACTC
Organism: Eutreptiella sp. 'Long Island Sound 2002'; assembly: GCA_964036045.1. NCBI lineage: Eukaryota > Euglenozoa > Euglenophyceae > Eutreptiales > Eutreptiaceae > Eutreptiella > Eutreptiella sp. 'Long Island Sound 2002'. The sequence goes on along the minus strand of OZ038380.1, from coordinate 71,167,337 downwards.
AACTCAAATATGTTTGATTTTGAATCTTTTTCGAAATTTATTGCATATTTTTTGGGCTTTGTTTTGGCCATTTTTGACATTTTTGGCGATCTTTAAGACCTCTTCACGTGTCACTCCCCAAAAATTATTTTGGCTTGGGAAACGAAGCCCAAATAAATTCAACATAGGGGCATACACCGGATTTCCAATATGCCCCACTTGAATATGCATGAGTTTGAATTCATTTTGAACTCAATTGTACATATTTTGAGCGTTTGTTTTGGCCATTTTTTGCCATTTTTGGCCAATATGAACATGTGTTGATATGGTACACCGCCCAATCTTTCTTAGAGTGGTGCATCAAGCCCCGATAAATTCGGAAAGGAATCATATACCCTATTTCGAATGTGCCTAACACAATTATGCACATGTTTCGAATTCATAGGAGTGCATTGACAAATTTCTGTAATGAATGTTTTGGTCGCTTTTTGGCACTTTTTGGTCAAATTTAGGGCGACAGTGACCAAACGAACATATCAAGGTATCCAATACCCCTATTTTGAGGATGCCAATTGCGTTGAGAATAGTGGTGAGGCCTAGAAAATGCCATTCACCCTCGAATTTCGATTTTTCTGTGGATTTCACATACTTTCTCCTCGCCCGACCTACTCCATGCATACATTCTTTGTGATTTTTCCCTCAACCTACTGCATGTTCAAGGAGAGGTTTGTTTTTTATCAACAAGGACTGTATATTGGACGATGACACCTTTGGTTGAAGCCCTGTGTGTACATGTGGGAGTGTGGTGTGTGTTTCGACCTGACCCCTCCCATTTACCTCCAAGTCTCCCGAGACCTCTTGTTTGTCACTATTTTCCCCCCCGATCTTTGGCAGGTAGGACCTATCCTGTTGGGATGTGGGATACCACACTTAGGTTGGTCTTCATTCATTTACTGGCGCGACTTGCCGTTTCATGAACTCTACTCTCCCCACATCACATACACACAAACGTACTCGCATACACATGTGTTTGCCCCACCTAATCTTCTTGTGAGATGTCATAGAAGCTTGATGGCCCTATTCCTAATTGCCTCCTCTGCATATGTCCAGCACCGATTCGGGGAACACCCACAACCTCCATTCCTACGGAGACCGGTGCCATATGGACCATTCCCGTTTTCCCCCGTCGAAGCCGATCTACGGGAACTTGACGTGTGGTATATGCCGGTTACAGGTGGTTATTCACCCCTCCTTTGATCTGTGACTGCTTGCTTTGATGCTTGCCTGATGCCTGAATTTTTGTCTTTTAGTGTGAATTTTTGCGCTGTAGGGACTCAAGTGGTGCCAAGGCTCTTGAGGTTTAGAGGCCGCCCTACCACACCCACAACCAAACCCACAAAGGAACACACAACGCCCCCACATCACTATTTGTGGTCAACCAATCCTATATCGTTGTGATTTTAGCCCAAACTTGTGGTTGCACCCTAAGCTCGGTCTTGGGAGGGGAGTGCAATAGGGTTGGCTTTCCCCGTTTGGGTTGCCCCCCATGGCATCGGTCCCAAGACCGATCAAATCCCCCCACAAACACACCATACCCTTGGGGTGGGATGCAGTAGATCCTTTTTTGGCCTGGCGCGTGCGCGACATAAATCGCGATCGAACGTGAGCCTACTGAGTTTGTATTTTCGAGTTCTGATTTCTGTGGGTCTCAATTTACGATATCGTCAATCTCCGTGGTTTTAGACCCATACAATTCCATTGGTGCTTTTGGTTCGGTGTGAGGTGCTGATTTTGCGGTTCACACATGTTAGAGGTCTAACACACACGAATCTTTGTTGCCGTAGCGTTGCTCGTGTTGTATACTGCTCAATCGTGTCTCTTTGGTGTTCGTTAAAAACTGAGTGTCTATTTGGTGTGCTCTTTTTTGTATGTTTATAAGATGACATTTTGTAAGGTTTATTGTTTCGATGTTATGTGATACTATATGTGGGAGAACTTCATCAAGGATCAAGATCAAGCTTGGAAAGCGTCTTTGCTTGCCTTTGTCATTGTGCTTCTAGTTTGATTGAGGTTTTTGGTGTCCATCCATGTACCATGCTAAAGAATAGACATACTTGGTCAATGGCAAGTTCGGATTTTTGGATTTTCAGTTCAAAATTTTGACAAGATCATTGGAGAAACTTATTTGACTTGACCAACATGGGAAGATCCTTACATCTGGGTCCTCATCACGGGCTCCCAGTACTCTGGTGAGGAGGTCCAAGGTCTCATTGAGCCCCGGTTTAGGGGTATCCTCTTTTGGGGGAAGGGCAAGCTCCACCTCAACAGGTTCGGGCTCCTTCCTCAACGATGGCGTGGGTGCCCGGGACTCCCATTTGGCGGACCTCTCCGACGTGTGGATGGAGTCGGCTGCATCCACGTAAGGTGACTCCTATTCTGGCTGCCATGTTATTACCGTCTCTGCTACTTTCTTACCTCGTAGGTACAGCTTCACTTTTGATCGTGCTACTTTTTCGTTTGCAAGACTCAGGCGGGCAATAGAGGAGTAAGAAGGGCATTCACATCATGCAACCCCTGATGCCAGGGCTGCCGCCAAGGGATCCCTACGCCCAAGCTTCTTAGGGATCTCCAACGTTAAGGCGGACTCGTCAATAGTTGTAGGGACGTCAGGTTGGGTGAGATGGTCGCCCTTTTTGATATTGTTTCTCGCCCCTCTTGCTGCTTCCTCTCCTAAAGAGCCAGTATCACGAGAACATCACTTGTAGATGCTGCACCAGCTAGGGCCTCATCACCAACCTTTGGTCTAGTAGTGATCGGCTCGGTATTTGCACTGAAGGTCACGGACATCTCAGTTGCAAGTATTTTTGTCTTCTCATGTTGTGCTTTAGCTTCTCAAGGGTGCTGCCTCTGCTACCAGGAAGATATTCCGGTGACAATCCTTTTTTTGGTTGTTTATGTAGAAGAAAACCGCGTTGCTTTTCTCCAAAACAAATGATGAGTCACCACATAGTAGAGCAATGATAGGTACCAAAATACCAGATCGACTCAAGTCAGGAAAGTATCCTTCCAAATCAAAGCATAAGTAGCAAAGAGGGGCTGCAAATTAACAATGCAGGATGAAATACAAAGCATATACCTTTTATAAGCAAAGCAAATGGTTTTAATGTGAAAACCGACAACACTCCGGCCCAATAGACACTGGTAAGCACTTCATGTGCACAGTTTTGTATGCCATGGAGTAGGTTAGGAATCTGGTGCATGTAGGTTGGGCCAAACAGAGGACATGGCTCGGCCAGCCTGGCCAAGCAACTGAATTTAGAATGGGTTACAAAGTAGGACCACATTAAGTCGATAAAGCTTTTGAGTATCTAGGTCCCAAGGCGGCAGACCACTAGGCTTAATTTTTAAGGAAAAAGGCATGAAGTTTTTAGATTATTTCCGTAATACCTCCATGAAGAAACATACCCCCACTCCCTTGAGTGGTAGGGGTGCAATCCATTAGGGGGTTAGGGTTATTACCCTAATTACCTTGAAAAATGTACCTTAGGATTCAAAAAGAATGGTGAAAATGATTAAGTGTTAGTGTGTCAATATTTTTCAAAGAATAGGGGCGGCTTGGCCTGGATCCCCCACAAAAGACGTGGAATTGACTTTTTCTTACTGGTGGTGAGTTGCTGTGTGACCCTAAACAGCTGAGGCACTACCACTCTCGCGATGACGTGTCTTGGGATGAGTGGCGTCTAATTGACAAACACGTTGAAAGGAAGCGACAAACAGATCGAAAGAATCGACCTAGAGAACGCTGCCAACCCTGAGGAGGCACACGAACTCGAAGAGATGAGTGCCGATGAGATGGTAGTGGAGGGCTATTACGTAGTTGCAGGTGTTGCTCGCCACAAGTATAAATGAAGTTGGAAACTTCTCACCCTCGTAGGACGGCTATGGGCTTTCTAAAGCGACCCGAGAACCCATGTCCGCCTTGATACAACTCGATGGGACTATCAATCCCATCTTTCTTTCCTATCTCGTTAATAAGAAACAAGAGTCAGCTGCTAACGCACGCTGAGAAGAACCTGTCCGAGCGTAAGAAGAAAAACTAATCTCCTTGTGCCGACCTACTTGAGTCTCCTAACCAAGCTCAGGAGGTTGCAAGCTTCAGCAAGCGGTGGTACTACGTGGACATCTCGACGTCCCTACGGGAGTCTCCTTTGGGCCACGCTTGCACGCGTATTGGCTCCCCACCGAGGGAAGCAACGCTGGGGGTCACTGGAATTCGAAGTGGTGGCTTATCTCGTTTGCAGCGTAATGGTCGGTGGGTCCTACTACCCGAGCCTCTCATGGTGCCATCATCTTGCACTGTGTAGTACCAAGAACGCGCCCACGTGCTAGACTAGGTACCACTGAGGGTGTTTCAATCTTGGGTTCCCACCTCTATGTGACCACCCCACATGCGGGTCGCTTGAAGACGATGGCCTACATGGGCAGGTTCGGCCCCTTTCGGAACTCACAGGTGAAGCCTTTTGCTCGCAACCACCTCTGTTTGACTAACCTCCAAGGCGCGGAGTGCACTCATAGTGCTATCTGCTAGACCTAATCAATGTGTACCATAACAGATTCAAGTCTTTGGTAGACCTCCGGGTTCGCTGTTCAATGCACGCTTACTAACACCCACCCTTACTCGTGTTCGGTTTTCATCGCCCGCATAGTAACACCCACCTCCGCCGCTTTTGAAGCCCAGCTCCTGCCATGGTGGTGCCCTGCAATACTCACGCCTGTGCTTGCCAGCGTGTACCACATGGCCGCTTATCATGTTTGCAGCCAACTGGTGAGTGAGTGCCTTGTTGACGACATGTGGCATGAGTATATGCCCTATTGTGATAACCTTCGGGGAGCCACCGATCAACGGTGGCTTCCTATACTAAGGGAGAAGACAAGCAAGGTGATGTAGAACAAGGTGTCTTGACCCTCTTTGGGGACAAGCGCCCCCACCGGTAGGACCCCTGACCAGTCGCTATACACGGAGTTCTACCCTGCTACACACATGCCAAGGGAGGTGTCCCTTATCCCTAAGTGTGCTACGTTAATGGTGTATGTCTCTCACGTTTCTCCCCGCGCCTGGCTGCGCACTGCCTTCACTGATGTTAGACCGAGGGTCCTAGTCAGCTAGTATGGCCACTCCTATGGCGCCCAATTTCTCTGCTTGCACCTATGCAATGGGAAACGGCAAAAGCCCTACCTACCAAGGGGGGGGTGGTGGCCGAGTGGGCTAAGGGCATACAAAACGCCCATTTTGTTAAAGGCAAAAAGCTAACCCACGCACCTCCCCGCACGGAAAAGCAAGCGGGACTGGAGACACCACTACAGTAACCTCACTAATGGTGGCACTAGCCTTCGAAGGACATCTGTCTAGGCCTACCACCCCTAACATCTACACACGCTATTGGGCGTTGCTAGGAAAGCGAAGTCTCTGGCCCCATTGGCACTCTTGTGAAAAAGCAAAAGAACGTGGAGCTGCTCCGCTGCCGCGACCTAATAGGGACCCCACTACGCGGTTCCCTGCTAGGGCTTGGAGGGAAAGAATGCTCTGCACGTGTGTAGAACGCTTATCGTTTTCAGTCGGAGCTGGGCTTGACTCCTCCATATGGCCTTTCATACATCTGTGAGTGTGATCAGCGCCCCTTCTTGCTGGGCACTTGTGCACCATTCACCCTGACCCAACCTAGCAGTAGAGATGAGAAGCACATGCAGGAGAGTTTGCGCCTAGACCCGAACGCCGCTTGCCGTATTATACACGTCTTATTGACGAAAATAAATCAGTTCCCAAAAACTGTTATCAAGCAAGCAAGATTTAAGGGCTCCACTTGTTCCTTCATGGAACGTAGGGTGGAGCCCTCAGTACCCAGCAAAGTTTACCGTGCGCGTGTGGCGTGGCCTACTCTCCTTAATGCATCGTGCACATGCAAAAACACACACTTTGCTTATAATCTAAACCAAGTGGACAACCGTGCACGGTTCCAAACTAGACAAACTCTACGAGAACGTGGCCCTCCTGGGCTCACTTACCTTCCTCACCATGCATGTTGTGTGAATGCGGTAAAACATGAAAGCAAAGACAACCCTAGGCGCTTAAACAACCCTACGGCGATTTACAACAATCCAAACGATTAATGCATCGTGTGTATATTCTGCGTTTTCTGCTGCTAACTTGTAGCAGATGGGAACATGAATGTGGGAGAAAAACGACACAAACAAAGCTTAACGTGTTAAACAACCCTACCAGAGTGGTCAACCATGTGTGCTCCAGGGAGGAGGTCCTGGGTTCCAACTTCACTACTCCCAATTTTTTACCAAATGTTTTCGCCCAATTGTTGAAAGATGTCAAGAATGCTCTTCGATTGGGACATCATACACGGTACTTTACACTGTTTTCCAAAGTACAACCTGTGTTTCTATGAATTGATGAGAGTGTCATTTGCTGGTTGGAGGTATTTTCTAAGGCAAGTTCTTGGGATTTTGAGCCTTTTTCCTTGGTCCTACTACCTTGATCACCGAGTACTCCAGGGAGGAGTAAGAAAAAGTCACTTCCACGTGACTTGATTTAGGCCAAGCCCCCCCCCCTATTCTTTGGGAAATTTTAAAAACTAACATTTGATCATTTTATCCTTTGTTTGGAAGCATGAAGTACATTTTTCAAAGTAACTAGGGTAATAACCCTAGCCGTCCCCCATGAAGTTCACCCCTACCACTCAAGGTATCTTCCTTCGTGGAAATGTTACCGAAATGATATAGAAAGTTGATGCCTTTTCCCTGAAAAGTTAAGCCTAGTGGTCTCCCACCTAAGGACCTAGATACTTCAGAGTTTCATCTACTTATTGTGGTCCTATGTTGTAAATGTTTATGCATTCATTTGCTGGGCCAAGCTGGCCAAACCATATCTTGTGTCTGGGCCACCTACTTGCCCCAGATTCCTTACCTATTGCATTGCATGCAAACAGTGCACATCAAGTGCTTATCACTACCTATTACGCTAGATTGCGGACAGATTTCACTAAAATAGTTTGTTTTGTTATAAACCATTGATGCTTTGTACTTAAGCCTGCACTATCCTTTGCATCCTTTACACCCGTTGATTTGGAAAAAATTGTATCCTGATTGATCCTGGTGTTCTGGTGCCTATCGTGCTTTACTACTCGGACCATTTCAAAAAGCAGTGACATTTTGTTCATCGTAAACCATTTGAAGAAAATAGCAACGTTTTCAAAGCAAACCATAATATCTTTCTTCCGCCAATGTATGAAGATCTTCTTGAAGATGGAGGAAACTAGAGATTGGGTGAAGGTATTACCCGAGGTGACGCTGACCATGAATAGCCAGCAAAGCTCCAGGACTAGATATACACCAACTGGCATTTTCATGCCACCTATCCAGAATCAATGGACTCCTCCCTTGGCCAACGGATTGGTCATATGCAGACGATGGAGAGCAAAGCACGAGATCTAGTGTCTCATTGGCCCCAGCAAGAAAACTCTAAAAAAATCGCGGAACGCAACCGGCAACCTTCAACGAAGAGGATTGGGTTCTTGTCCCTTACTCGCGCATACCAGCATGGAAACGTGACAAAGCTGACGAGGCTTACTTCTGACCCTATGGAATCTGAAGTATAGATAGGGCCCATATCACACTGAGGTGTTTTCCAAAACTACCGGGGAGCCCCCTATGTGCTCCCTAGCAGCTACGACACTTCCATGCAACCAAAAACTTTGAGAGTGACAAATGGGATTTGAAAGATGAGGAGATTGCTGCCCTGGACCAAGCAAGGGCAGCGGAACCCGCTGAGATGGAGGATGTCATTCCCTTGGAGGAGATGACCAAACGAGAGATGAAAGAGGCAGGATATTACAACGTCCAAGCCGTTCTGGAGAAGAAGTATTGCCGGGTTTGGTACTTCCTCACCGCATTGGAAAAGTATGGCCTAGAGGAGACAAATTGGGAACCAATTTGTGCCTTTATGCAACGTGATCGCACTGTCAACGAAGCGTTGAAGAAATACCTCACGTAGAATACTATGGAGCAGGTCCTACTCCATGTGGCGAACAGGGCGTCCAAGAAACATTCCACCTGAACCCTCAAGTGTGTTCCCATGATTCCTAAACCCTTGATGTGTTGTTATCCTAAGCATAGAGCGCACCTCGGGTGCCCTGCGTAACCCATGCTCGTGGTTTCCAGCGTTTTTCCTTTGACCACGTGGCACATGGGCTATGCCCTAGTGTTACACCTCCTTGGTGGAGCCAACGCCGTGAACGGTGGCTGACTAACCTTTGCAAATCTGATCCAAGCGATTTGAGTTTACGCAACCGTGAACACTCCCGTGGGGCAAGCGTTCCCATGGTTAGGATCCCTGATTGGTCCATCTCAGTTTGGTATCCAGCCGGCTATACCCTTGTGTGCCGAGGAGTACTATTGCCTTGAGGGTTCTATACCCTATTGTGGGTGTAAGCGTGCTACGTGTGTGCTGAGAGCAAGTGCACGGAGATGATATCCTAATTATACCCAAATCTGTCGCTGGCTAAACCCGGTGAATGTTTTTACACGGTGAGTAGGGTACGCCCCACTTCTCTCCACCCCTAAACCCCCAATTTGTGTGCTGGCGCAAAACCTTTCGGGAGTATCTCAGCGCTAACGCCTGGATATATTTGTGCCTACTAGAACACACTAAAGGGAGGGGTGGCCAAAAGCACACATGGGCATAAATCACCCTTTTGCTAAATGGGCAGAACTACCTACCCGAGTTCCTACCCACCAAAGACGCTGCAAAAAATGCCAGCAAATAGGCGGGACAAAAACACACACTCTACACGTCCTCCACTCGCTCTACCTGCGGCACCAGCCTCCGAAAAGCACGTGCTCAAGCTTGCTGCCCTACATACACACTTCATCTTGGGGTTGAAGATCAGAAACTCTCGGGCCTGTAGCCCCACTGTGAAGTAACATGAAGAACAAGACACTGGCCCCACCTTGGACTGGAAGAGACGCCACAGCGCGTTTCTCTTCCAGGCCTTAGAGTGAGGAAGATTACCGCGCGAACGCGTGCACAAATGTGTGATCAACGCCGCCCTTGGTTGAGGCTTTGTACTTTCTCTTGAGCTGTCTCCAATTCTGGATACTCCATCTCTTTTCCTCGTCGAGGGACTTCTCTCCCATCTGGTTGGTGTTGAAGAACGCCTCTGCTGGCTCTGCTCTTAGCGCCTGTGCACTGCGACCCCAGGTGTGGCCTACCCTAAGCCTAGCTTCAAGCTAGGGCACACGAAACCAAGAGCTTCGATGCTTGCAGGGACTGGGTGCACCTCTGAGCAGTACACCAAGTCTAGGGAGGGGACCTTTCAGTTCAAGAAAGGAGGGGCCCAAGGAGGCCAACCGTACTGAAGGCGCGGCAGCACTCGAAACAAGGGTCACCCATAACCTGCAATGCAGGATCCCTTCGTTGAACCGACGACTTCCCTGTCTAAACCTTACATGTTTGGGGGAGAGGAGGAGTTCTACCGCGCGCATAAACGCGCAGCGCCCCCGCACCACCCGACGCACACCGCTCTCCTCAAGAACAAACAGGATGCAAGCGTGACTAATCAAGGCAGGATAATGCTGCCCAATCAGGGCTGTACAACCAAACCTACTTAGGTCAGTGAGCGAACTCTACCATGGGTTTGGCTACCCATGGGCTTACTCACCTTACCTACCTCTTTCTCTTCTCTGTTGTAACTGATCTGATGAGCCAACAAGGAGGACTTCAATATAAGCCCTTTGACCGGGCCTCCACAGCAAACATGCCTAAAGCACAAAAGTATGCACCATTGATGTGCAGCACATAATTAAATAGTGTGCAGTGCAATTCAGATCGCGTTCACTATTACATTACAATTCCTCAGGCCCTATGCGCATGTGTGCGATGTGCCAGCTGCTGACCACTCGCCCCTCCTAAGACAGGGCACAGGGTCCAAGCTGTGACAGCTGCCTTGAGGCTGAACCAGGGCAGATGTGACAAGTAATTGACAACCAATGATCCCAATAATGATGCTGTGACGACATGCGGATTGCAGAATGCTAGAGGGAGAATCCCCTGCCTGCAACCAAATTAAAAACATTTTCCGCCCCACCGGTGATGCCAATGTGATATTGATGTGTGATCACTCTGTTGGATCCCAAAAGAGGGAATGCCCCACACAATTGGTATCCAACACACTGCCAATCACACCACCCACACTCCACTGTCGCCCTTGTACTTGGCCTTGCCAATCCCATCACCTATCAAATTGTGTTGGACCACCAGGGGTCAAGAAAATCAATGGGGTCATCTCTCCTACAGCCTCTCCCCATCCCCCCTGTGGTATGTGCCATGATAACCACAACAAAAAAAACATGAAGGAAAACGACCCCTCCCAAAGCAGATGCATTGACACATCAATGCACGTTTTTCAACGCATGTCCAGCAAAGAGGAAAATTGACCTCCATTGCACTCTACTCCAAACTGTCAGTTGGAGTGTGGAGCTCGGGAACCTCCCTTGCTGCCCCCATTGAACCGGGGACTTCCAAAGCCCTGGGTCTGCTAACAGAATATAAATTACCCACTTATTGCAGACGCATCATCGTGCCACAGGCAATGAAAATCAATGATAGAGCCCTGCAGGGGGGCCTTATATTTGTAAGAGGCTTGCAGTCAATATTCTTTAGGCCCATGGGACTACAACCTGTTTGGAGGAACAACCCAGGATGCAAAAATGAGACAAGGATGTGCAAAGCAAACAACCTACTTCATGTCACGAGACCCCTCTTTGGGGTAACGGCAGCAGACAGTGCAGTAGTAATACATGTAGCTGTGAGCAGTAGGGTTTTTTGTGCCCATACACGAAAATGCTGCTTGCTGGCAATCCAGCCATTACCTTTCTTCGTTATGTGCAACAATTCAAAAAAACTGCTTTCTAATTGAGAGCAGACATTTATTGCGATCGGTGTTGTGTTGCCTCATAGGTGTAGGCACACCATGTGTATAGAATAGCCTGGTCACAGCTAACCTCATGCACAAGATAGGGAGCTTCGAAGAGTTTCATTGAGAGCTTGTGGGGCTGTTCCCCACAAGCTCAAACGCACGTGCCAGGGCCAAAAAACGAGAGGGACTCATACATATTTACAGTCATCCAGTGTTCGGGTTTGAAGAATTGAATACAGAGCCTTCAATAATGGGCATGGATGCAAAGTGTTTATCATCAACTATGTCCATATTTGACCCATTCCATCAACGAGCCAGGCCATGACTGCGACTGACTGTCGAACTTTACCTCAAACGGGAAGCAGGGTGTATCCTTCAGCGGGGGCACGTGATTGTTGTCAATAGCAGCATCGGTGTGCTTGATAATGGACTTCATGCGTTCCACCAAATCCTTCTCCAATCTCTCTGTCCCTTGATTGGACACAGCAGAGCATGCGAGAGAACGGTCGTCACCATCAAACACAACGTTGAGATTGATCATCCAATATTCCCAGCAAACCTTGTCCTCTTTCGCAAACCAATTAGTGGGTGACTTCTTTCTAGGGGGATAGAACTCCACTATGAGCGATCTTCTTGGTTCTTTTTTCTTCAAGCTCTTGCAGAATTTGTCGATGCTTTCCTCGATTTGGGCATCCACTGCAGCGTCTGCTATCTTGCAATATGTTACGTCCAGGAATCCGGCTTCAACATCCAAAGGCAAAACAGGACTTAGGACACGTTGAAACACAATGGTGTGGATCAGACATCGAAGTACATCCTTGATGTTTGTGGGACCAACCTTGAATGGGCACAATGAAATAGTTGGACAGTTCATTGATGCCTAACACATAATCCTGAACAACAAATGGAGGGACGCAAGCTGGCCTAACACAAACATCTGAGAAGAAACCAGCTGGAGGGCAGACCGAAAATTCAGCGCATCTGTGGACTGCGCTGAAAAATGCCACAAACATGGCTCATTGATGCTGAAATGAAAGTGGACAAGCAAACTGAGATGAACCACCAAGAGTTGTCCCTTCCCTTGACACTTCTCGGACACTGCTGCACCAGTTCGTGTTGGCATACCCCAGAATATTTGTCACGGTGTGACCTTTCAGCGCTTGATATCTGATGGGCAAGACGATTGCACCCTTGTCCTCAACTCTGTGCGCAACTTGAGGAATTTGGTGACATAGTTTGTTAAACACTGTTGATAGATGGTTGCCCATGGTCCTCTATTCACACGAACGCTTGACAATCCGTGAACCCCATGAGGCATACAAAATACCATCAAAACATTGATTTCAAGAAACCAAAAAAAGGCACTCATGACATTCAGAATGCACACATGAATCATGCATAGAGCAGGAATTCCACGAGGCAGCACTGCGTCGAACATGATTCGACCCACTTTCCAGGCAAGCAGTCGTCACACACAGCGCTTACAAATGCAAAACTCAATCTCATCTGTGCCCAGACACAATGTCAAACAACATGCCCAACATTTCACACAGCATCAGATGGCCACGCTTCTGCTTTGTAGCATCTTTGGAGAATCAGACAAGTCCTGTCAAAATCCTGGCTTTTCTAATAGCGCAAAAAAGTGCTCGTTACCTGGTTCTAGTGATTGTTTCTTTATGGCCAGGGCCCTGGGAGCCCCTTTCTCAGACCTCGTCCACATACACACGCACACACACACACAATGGGAACCACAAAAACAAGAGGAAAAGCACAAGAAAAGCGGTTGGAGTGAATTCCTCAGGAGCTGCAGAGCAGCCCTAGATGTCTTTCGGCCTGTTGAAGCAGGACGGAGTGCGAGCAAGTGCTGGTATGCATAGGTGCAGAACCACTCCCTCCTGCCCTCCCCAGACCCAAATGGTTCTTGGGGGAGCCCGAGCTTGGATCCCTACCAATGTTCTGCGACGAATTTCATTGTTGGGTGCCACCACCCAACCACACACACACACACACACACACACACACAAAAGTCCCAGTCAGGACCTCAGTGAAAGCAGCAAATGCAAATCTGAGCGCCCGGCAGGCTCAAACCACTCTGGCCCAAATTCCCTGGGGATGTCGCTGTCAGTGTAGTGTTTCCCTTTCCATATGGCTTGTTCTTCAAGCCATGCTACAATGGCAATTTTATGCAGGGTTCCCACCCAACAAAAAGTGTGGTCACCAGCCGTTGGAAGCCATGCGTCAATCACACCCAATTGATGTGCGTGTATTGTCATACTCACCTCTACCAACACAAAGTGGGTCTCATGGCGACAGGCAAGGTTTCCATCGATGCGTCATTTTGACATAGCGTTGAGTTAGACCCGAACTCAAATTGCATTGAGAAGCCATGACCCAGCACCTTTCGGAAAGCTATGACGGCCCCCTGCATTTGAAACAATATTTTTGAGCAATGCGCCTGATCTCGGCGAAAACCCAGCTGGTGAGGGGACTTATATGGCTTTTTGAGCCATATAAATATATGTGTATATGTACATAAATATAAAAACATATCACTACACCCCTCTCCCCTTAAATCTAGCTAACAAGCAAGCAACAACACAGAAGCAAGCACTTCTCCTTCCGTTTTGGCCATTGCTCTGTCTCATTGCTCTGGGCTCTACTCTACTCTAGCCATCTTAGAGCCTAGGTGGTGCCCTTGCCAAATCCAAGTTTCGAGTGAAAAACCCACCGGTGGCGTCCCAGGGCGGGGGCGCCAAGTCGGGAGGTGCCCTCCCAAAACTGCGCATTTTGTGCCCCAAAACAGCCTTCTTCGGCCCAAAAAGGCCCCGAAACCCATTCAAAACGGACAAACGAACCGAAACAGTTCGTACATTCCACATGTGCCTTGATTTCCTCATGACAAAGAGCCCCTTGTTGCCCTCTAACTCCACGATACGTCCGCAAAACGGACCAAAAATGGCTAAAAATGGCCCAAAATGTGCGCAGCTTGTTCAAGTTTCCCCAAAACCAAGAACGGGCCGTATCTTGGGCTACGTGGCTCAAAACCAAATTCTGAGGGCACCTAGTCCACCCGCATCCCCCCACTTTTGGTGGTTTCCAAGCCTCACATTCGCCCAACGAGACGCGTAGACCCCCGTGCCATCGGTCACTTGGCGGAGCGGAGGCAGAAGGCACGGTGGGGGCCAATGGTGGGTCCACCAAGGTCCCCAGGGCGGAAAAAAATATTTTTTCCACAATTGTTCCAAGACCACTTGCGAAGCTCAAACAAGTGTCTTTAGCCCGTTTGGAGCCCGTGGTGACGCGTTTTGGCCCATGGAAAATCCCAAAATGCCTTGAAAAGGGGTCGTTTCAGGACCAAAAATGGGTCAAAATTTTTTTTCTCCAAAAGTGATCCTGACCCATTAGGGGTGCTCAATCAAGTGTTTTTAGCCTATTTTGAGCCCTTGGTGACGCGTTTTGGTGGCGCCGGCCGCATCCCGTTTCCACAGCTCGTGGGCGCGCCATGCCAGAGCCTGCTGATCCGTGAGGTCCTGGGACAGAGACGCCTCCGTCTCCGCTTGTCCATACGGATACTGCGGGTCCACGCCCGACGGCATGTGCACCCCCGTCACCCTCGACACCTCGTCGCGGAAGGCATAGAGCAGGTCAAAGACCGCCTGTACCTCCGGCGTGCCCATGGTGGCAGTGTCCTCGTCCGACGAGAGCCATCCTCGAAGCGCCTGCTCCTCACAGGCCTTCCGCAGCACTGCTGCCGCCGCTGCACGAACCCCTGGGGAGTCCGGGCGTATGGCGTGCAACCTGCCTTGAGCGTGTGAGTAGGCCAACCGTGTGATCCTCTCCTTGGCAGCCACCGCCAGCGGGATGCTCAGGACCACGGGGCTATTGGTCAGACCCCAGCGACGCAGGAGACCTTCCGGGCGCCAGGTGCGGGCGCTCACGCATCGCCCACGGGACCAGCGGCGAGTTGAGCAGGAAGGAGTCCAGCCTATGCCCTGCTCTCGTGGGTCGCCGGTCCTCCTCTGCCGCGTCCCCTGCCCTGAGGAAGCCGCATTGCTCCCACAAAGCCGTGAACCTCCTCGTTGTGGGGTGTCCTGGGGACTCCAGCCATACGTTGAAGTCCCCTCTGAGGAGCACTAGCCTCGTGCCTCCCGCGCTCTTGGCCGCCGCATGCATGGCCACGTTAGCCCAGAAGGACGCCTTAGACGCCCAGGAGTCACCGCCAGTGCCCTGGCCGTGGACGTTGATGACCGTAAGCGTGCCACCTGCGGTCACCACATTGAGGGCCATGGCCTTGCCCGGCACGATGTCCACCACGTCTCGAACCTCCTCCGCTGCGAACACGTCCGCTCGAAGGGCAATCAAGAGACCGCCACGTACCGCCGCCGCCTGGACATCGACCCCCAGGAAGGCATGGTACCCATGGTGACGCCACTGATTCTCCATATGTACCATGCCCTGGGGATCTTGCAGGCCCGTCTCCTGGAAGAGACCCAGAATGGCGCCTTCAGCCTTCAAAACGCCTGCCGCTACCGCCTTGCTGTCGAGCATACCCGGGGCCACGGGCATGCCGTCACCCCGCATCGAGCCTTGGACGTTCCAAGACACCGCTGTCCGGGCGTCAGAGGCGGGATCTCTTCACGGCAGCGCCGTCGGATCCGGATCCCCCGCCGTGTCCGGTTCGCCGGAAGGAGGAGGGCCGCCTGCACTCGGCGCGGGCGGCAGGCGCGAAGATCCCTCAGCCCGACCGGATGCCGACCTCTGCCGCCCACCCCCTGAGGAGGTCTTCGCCGGGCGCGCTCCACGGGACACCGCGGTAGACCGCGCGGCTCCACTGCGAGTCGCACCCCTGCTTGCTCCCGTGCCCCCCGTTGAAGACACCGCTGCAGACCCGCGAGCCCCACTCGACGTCGCCGACGACGACGCCCCGTGTGTCCCCGAGGGATGGACTCCTGCGGGCAACGCGAGCGCCCTCGATCCAGCTTGGGCCACTGCGAAGGGCCCCGCCAGTCCTCCCGGCATAACGGGCGGGAGGGACTGTGTCATCAGGCGGGCCCTCATGACATGCGCCACTGCCGCCGGAAGTGCCTTCTCCTCCCACCACTTCCTGACGTACCCCTCTTGCTGTTCTAGGATTTTCTGCCTGATGTACTGGACCACCGTTGTGTCAGGCATGAGTTGCACCTCATGCGGGATGCCTGGTTCCCACGCGGCTCCCACTGCCTGTCCCTTGATCATGGCCTCCGCCTGCTCACGCTGAGCCGGGTCTGACCCATGATCTTTCGCCAGGTGGTCCACGAGGTCCCTGGGGTGAAGGCGGCTTGGCCTTAAGTGTTTGCCGGCCCGCCACGTGCTATGGCCCGCCCCCTCCAGCTTAGACCAGGGGCAGACGTTGAGCTCCTTCGACCCACGCTGCTCCGTGGCCAGCTCCCCTCCGAAGTGCCGCAGCACTACCCTGATGTTGGAGTAGCTGGCATACTGTTGGGGGAGGCCCTTCTTGGGGGGCGGCTTCGGCGCTGCTTTCGGGACCGCCTTCGCCACGGCGACAGTAGGGGCGGCTGGCCTGTACCCTTCGTGAACGAGGGATAAGTGGCCGTTTGAATCGGGCGTGAATATTCACGTGAATCGACCCAAATTTTGAGGTTTTTCGGGGGAAAACGCCATATTTTTGGTTCCTTCTGAGGGATTTGAGGGAGTAAAATTCTTCCCCCAGCTTCATTACGCATCATTCAATGAAGGTCCCGCCCCAAAAGCATCCACCATGCCCAAACCGCGCCCCAAACAAGAGGTGCCAAAACCGGACAACCCTGTAGCCGATTCATAGGCGTGAATTCATGTGAATTCGTGCGAATTTCGTACGGATTTCGTACGAATTTCGTACGAATTTCACGTAAATTCACGTGATTTTACACAAATGTTACCGGTGTGCACCCCCTGATTTGTCCTAACACCCCGGGTAGGCTCTCCAGTGCACCCCTGCATGCACCCTGGCCAAGGGCAACAATGGTGTGGGTTCGTGTTGTGATCTCATGTCCGTTTCTTGCGACACCGGAACCGCCGCTGTACAGTCTGAAGGTGCGGCATGTCGGTTAGAAGCCGTCTTCTTGTACGGCTTGCATACGTTTGTACAGTTATGGGCCCTTGCCCATTTTATGCCCTTTTGGTCGCATCCCACCCATGCGACCAGAGGCTATCATCAATGGTGTGGTTGTCCACAACCACTTGCACCACTAGTCTCCCCCGGAGGAGGCTTAGGCCCCCGTTGTTGCGCAACATGCGCTTCAGCCTCCGGTGACTTCCCTGCATGGCAAAGCAGGAGAAGTTTGACAAGATTCTCCACTTCTTTGCAAAATAATACATGTGGTGGATCCAAAGATGCATCCACGGAAGTTTGCCCCACTGGAGCTCATTGTGGGCGGTGCCCATGGCTATGCAATGGTTCCGGAGCCGGCCCAAGTCGGCCCCGGAGAACCATGCGGAACGCCAAGCGTATACACACATGCTTGCAAAATTCTCACACCATGTTTTGCACACCGACTCCCAACTGTTTCGTCCTACTTGATGCTGCCTCACACTAGGATGTTGTAGGCAAGCATCTATTATCTTCTCCCAACCCCTGTTCCGCATGAAATGGATGGCAGCAGCACACTCCATCCTTACCTTCCCCTTGCTATTTGCCTTGTCATTGTTTAATGAGGCATGGGTGCAAGTTCGTGCTGCAAGCCGTGCCTCATCTAGAACCGGTTGCGGCATGGTGCGTGCCACAGTGGCCGGTGCCTTCCCTGTCAATTGTACAACTAGGTCCCGTGTCCCGTTGATGCCACACAACAGGACACGGAGGACCCCATGGAGGCCATAATCAGGCACTCGCTTATCACTTGTAATGGTCCTATATATAGCACCTATGGCAACAGTCCCTTCCCAGTTGCCGTCTATTGCACTTGCTGTGCCAAAGGTAGCAAGGCAAACAGCACGGTTGCGCATGCAGACCCAACACACGGTGGCACCAGGGGATTCTGCCTTCCAGTTTTGGCAGCCCGCCATGAGCACCTCTGCTTTCCCATCTGCACAAAGAAAAAAAAAGGACTGCCTATCGTTCCCTTCCGTATCTTTAAAACTGACGGTTGCGGCCTTGCGCAACTCGTCATTAAAATCAATTTCTTGGGAGGCCGCGTTGAGGGTCTCCCACTTTTCACTGCCCCCCAGTAGCCACCAACTAGACAGTTGGTTGGGGCTGGTGGTGCCACCAACCGTGCAATGGACGTACGAGGCCTCATGCCTCGATGTACCATCCACCGCAATAGGCAACCAATGCAGCTGTTGGTCCCCGGGCTGCATGATGTCCGAGGGTGGGGGTGGTCGACACTTGTACAGGTGGCCGATGCGGTCGGGTAGGTAGCGGGCCGCACCATGGATGGTCGTGTCGTCTCCCGTATAGGCTGTGAACGCCCGGGACTCCAGGAACGCTAGCTGCCGAAGCATGCCGTACACCTGGTGCCATATCACACCGTACGTCATGCTCCCCACTCGGTACCGCGACTCTGTCCTAGAGAGGTGCAACGACCGGAACCGCAAAACGGCCATAATCAACCTCTCCTCCATGGTGGGCTCCGGCAGGACGGCCACTACAACTCTTGTTTCTGGGGTAAGCACTATTTGCACGGTGTCGGGCAGGTACTTGACGGTGTAGGGTAATGCTGGAGCTCTTGTAGGCGCCCCCGTCGCGTATGATCGGCTACCAAATGGAATGGCTCCTTGGGCCGCGGCATGGTGTTTGGTAGAAAGCTTGTGGAATGGGGTACGTTTTTATCGGAGGTTTCTACCATCCCCATGCCGAAGGTAGTTAAATTTGGTGAGAATCACGTGAAATTCGTACAAAATTCGTACGCATTTCGTACGAATTTCACGTGAATGAATGTGTGTGAATACTGAAGATTCTATGAAATTCGCACGAATTTCGTAAGAATTTTGTACGAATTTCACGTGAATCTGAGCGAAATGTTTCAAAAAAAAAGATTTGACTCATCCTTTTGCCCTGGTTGGCCCTCACAAAGCAAGCACAGGATGAAGCTCACGGGTTACCGCACACCCGGTCCAATGTTCACTTGTTTCATCATTTCGGCTGACACCCTCAGCAGTGTAACTGATCGACTGGCACAGGATATCCCAACTAAAATACAGACAGTGCTGAAGAAAATTTCGCAAAGTGGGGGGGGAGTACCCCACATGTCGTTCATACTGCCCCTGCCGGGGGGGGGGGGGCGGGCAGTATATTTGTACATATATTCATGTATAAAAATGTACAATTAACATCGTGCAGGTTAAAAGGGACAAGTGGTCCCGAAGTTAAAGGGTGAGCTACGCCCCACCCCACCCCTGGAGCAGAGCTCCAGCCAGCGGAGCCCTGGGAGCTCTGCTCCACCACCGCCTCAGCGAAAGAGGCGTCCATCGCCGCTGACGTGAGGCGGTGGGGGGGGGGGGTACTGCCGGCGCACTTCCTCGTGGGCGGCAGTGAGCTTGGCCATGTCAGGCGCCACGGTGTCCACCTCGACCGGCCCACTCGCCAGCATGGCCATCCGGAGACCCGTCGACAAGACCAACATCTAGCCGGCGCATGCCTCGGCCTGGGCATGCCAGGATTGCGCGCCGGCCAGAAGGTACCGGACACCGGCGGCCTTGCCCCCCCCCCCCCCCCGCCTCTGCACCGGGGGGCCCGCGTCTGTGCCGGTGGCTTTGCCGGTGCCCCCGCGGCCATGCGCGCCGTCCCCAAGTCGCGCTCCAGGGTTTTCACCCTGGTGACCAGGCGGTCCCTCTCCTTGGTGAGTTCCGCCAACCACGTCTCGGCGGCCCGCCTGTCGTCATTGGCCCTGGACAGGCGGGCCTCGAGGTCGCGGTTGGCGGCCTCCGCGCTCATTGCGCGCACCTCCCACGCACCCGCCCGCTGCAGCTGATGCTGCCGCTCCACCCACTCCCCCACCGCCCCCCTCTGCCCCCGCCCTGCCGCCGGCTCCGCCCGCTCCGCCGGGGTGGCCGTACGCGGGGCTTGTGGGGGGGGGGGGGGGGGCATCGGTGTCCCCTTGCGGGGGGGGGGGCATGCGCTTTCCGCTTCCGGGCCGAAGGGGTGGGGGGGGCGTCCTCCTCCCCCTCGGCGTCAACGACGTCAACCCCCCCCCCTTCCGCTGCCTCCCCACATGGATGCGCATGGCAAGCCATGCCACGTCCACCCACTCCGGCTTCCGCTGCTGCCACCCCGTGATCACATTCACAAGGACCCCAGCTTTGGTCACCGTCCCCTCCTCCCCATTCCGCGCCACCCCCGTCTGCACCCGCCAATGCCCGCTCCCAAGTCGGTAGGCAAACATGCCCACCGGCTCCTGCCCCTCGGGCAGGTTGGAACCCCCCATGACCACAATGGGGCAGGGGAAGGAGATGTGGAGGGCGGCCTGCACCCCCCGGGCCTCCAAGGCCGGGTCCCACAGGGCAGAGAGATGCCGTTGCCGCACGTTGGGCCCGGGCGCCACCCTCTGCGTCCAGGCCGGATCCGGCTGCCTGGGGGCCAGGGTGACCCAGACCAGGGGCGGGTCGAGGTGCGCGGTGCCCAAGTCCTTGCGGGACGGCATGGGGACGACCACCTCCCGCACGGCATGCCCCGCACCGGAGCTGGCCTTGCTGTGGCCCCCTGCAGCGCGTCCAGAGCGCTACCAGGCCTCTCTGCGCTCACTGCCGGCCTCGCTCGGGGCCCGTCCACGACCGGTGCCGCGGGCCGCCTCGCTCTCCGGTTGTGGCGCCTGCACACGGGGCCGGGGCGTGAATCGGCGCCGGGTGTGGTGGCGAATGTCCGGCGACCACGCGTGGAACGGGACCTACAGACAGGGAGAAGTGTGCAAGGCACCAATGGAGAAAAGGGGAGCAAAGGTGGAGCAATGCAACAATAAAACGAATAAATTGGACGAAATTCACAGACATTCGTACGAAATTGTTGCGAATTTCACATAAGCTTCTGTATTCACACCCAGGCATTCACTTGAAATTCGTAAGGAAATTTGTACGAAATTTGTACGAAATTCATGCGAATTTCACGTGAATTTCGTCCAATTTGGCAATAAGCAAAGCAAATACACAAGCAAGCACACCTTACAATCACATGGACATGTGATTGACCATGCCCCAGCGTTCGTACATTTGGGCGACTGCCAATATGGGGCTGTGTTCAGCAGATGCCAAAGCGTGGTCGGCCGCACCGGGGGGGCAACGCCCGACATGGCGAAGTGGATCTCCGACTCCGCATCGACGTTGTCCCCCTTGCGGATCTCAATCTGGTGCACGCTCCCCACGAAGAAGAGCATGCTCTGCTCGGCGATCTCCATGACGGCGAGATCGGGGCTCGGGGCGGAGCGGGATAGGAAGGTGGGGTGGAAGGGGCAGGTGGGGACGCCGGCCGGGACCGCGTCGGGGGCGTCGGCGAAGAGGGCCTGGGCAGCACCCCCCTCCCACAACCCCACCCTCCGAACCACCCCCTTCCCCACCCACAGCACCTGGTCCACGCTGGGGAAGTCCCAGCTGGACAAATCCCCAGCGACGGCAAGGGTCTCTTGGGGCGGGGGGGGGGGGGTCGAGGTGCGTGGTGTTGGGCTGGTGGTGGCGGTGCCGGGGGTCGGGGGTCCACAAGTTAAAAAAAGCCCCCTGCAGCCCATCCTTGGCGTCAGGGGAGGGCAGGCAACCCATGGTGGCGGCTGGTGGCCACCATCAGCAGCATGTCCCCCCGCTGCGGCTGAATGGTGTCCCGGCGCGCCTCCCCCGCCTCGCCCAGGGCCGCCCCCGCCTGCACCGCCACCTGGTAGTCCTTGGTTAGGCAGAGGAAGCTACTCACGTGATACCCCGAGATGTCCATGCTGTCGGGGGGGGGGGCACTTCGGGGTGGGTGGCGACATCGGTGTGGGGGAGCTGGGCCCCACTCCCCACACTCGCCACGATGACACTGCCCGGCGTCCCTGGGTGGAGGTCCCCAACCTGAGGGACACTTTTGGTGAGGGGGGGGTTGGAAGTTCTTGAAGAGAGGCCCCCCGACCCCCGACCCCAGGGAGCTTTTGCTTTGCCAACGCCGCGGGATATCCGGATCACTTGCCGGATCTTCACTCCGCCCGGCGTTGAAGAGCAACTCGAAATTTTCTGCGACGACTTTTTTGTTGCCGCATTCCCACGCCTTCATCACCTTGTTCCACCCCACCTCGCAATCCCGTGGTTCCACAAGCCCCCGAAGCACAATGTAGCCGTTCCCATCAACAAAGTTGAGGGGCGGCTGGGAGGGGCCAACCCTGTCCGGGGCGGGGTCGGGGTTGCCCATCACCCCATGAGGGGGGTCGGGAAGGTGTTCGGTGCGGAGGGGGGGTTCACTCGAAATGAAGGGGGGGGGGCGCAAGAGGCACCACGGTACCATTGCAAAGAACTTGTACTGTAGAAGGTGGGGTGGGTGATGTCGGGAATGTGCACATGTGGGGGGATGGTGGGATGGAAAGGGGCGATGCCCAAATCCTCCCACCAACGGGGGCTGGCAAGCCGCCGGGAGATGGGGAAAAAGGAGTGGTCAGATGGTGCCCCTGCAGCAAGATCATGCAGGCACACCATGTCCCAATTGGAAGGGGTATACACAAGGTTAGTGGTGGGGTACACCTGGACGTGGGCGTCCTTAGGCTTCCCCACCGGGTTAGTGCGCATGGAATTGAGCAGTTGGTCAATGGTGGCGGGTTGAGGGGTCAGATGCAAAAACTTAAGGGAGGGGAGTTGGCGGCGGAATTTCCCCCACAAAGTTGTGGACCAGGCCTTCCCCCCAAGATAGGAGTTGAGGGTGGGGCTGCGCAGGTCGATGTGAATGACATGGGGGGAGGGGTCGAGGGATGCTGCCCAGCCCACAACATTGTCCACCCCCAGTGCCCCCAACTTGTAGGTCGCCTCCTCCAATTGGTGGTGGGCGACCGGGATCGCTTGGTAGTGGGCGAGGGTGTCGGCAGCGGGATCGGGGCGGGACTACATGGAGGCAAGCTGGGACAAAGTCTGCTGGGACATGGTGACAAGAAGAAGCAAAGAAAGGCTTGGAGAGCTATGAGAAAGCGAAAAAATGGAAATTGGGGCAAATTCGTACGAAATTCGTACGAGATTCGTACGAATTTCGTGCACATTTCACAGTGTCGCGAATCTGTGAACCTAGCGTGAATTTATTTGTGAATTTGGGTGCGTGAATTTCACATTCGACCGAATCTCACCGAATATGTTGAACCATGTGGCTACTTAAAACCTCTAATTTGCACACTTTTGTTGGATCTCACTTTGGGCGAAGATAGCACAAGAAACGCACACGATGGCACAAAGTTACGAGCAAAACGCAGCAAAAAGTTGTGAAATTCACGGTACCGTGAATCTCCGATTCAAACGGCCGGTTCACGAAGGGTACACCGGACCGGCGGCATATTGGCCCCTGGTACACGCCAGACCCCATCTTGATCTAGCCTAGAACGCTCTGGCTAGAACGCTCTAGCCTAGATTAGATCAATACTAGAACGATATAATGGCTACAACATATCCCAATTTCTTCGTTGCTCCGCCGTACATGCTTGCTATTGTCCGTAGTGCATTGTTCCATGCTTCCTTCTTTCCCGCTTAGATATTGCACATTTCTTTGCAATGAAACGCCCCGCCACTACCCCCCTTGCTCCCTCCTCAACCGGGGAGGATAATTCCATCTTGTCTAATGCACTACGGGAGTTGAGTGGGGCCGCAAACCTCAAGGATGATCGGGTGGGCCATTACTTGGCCACGTGGGCGCTATCATGCCCCCTAGCACGGCGGCAATTCAACAACGCCGTCCAATATGTGAACTCCGCCACTTCTACCCATACCAGGGGTGAGGCATGCAAGGCCGCCGTTGAGGCATACACCGCCTCCCTACTTCCCCCCATCGCCATGTGTGAACTAGTGCTCAACATGAGGGCCCCCAAGTCCTCGTGGAGGACCCTATCGGAGCTTTACACGCTCCGTAAGTTGCAGTATCACCGCACCGTCCCAAGTGGCCCCTACTCCCATCCAATTTGTACCGAGCGGGCTTTCCAAGCCCGTTGGAAGGAGTTGGTCGCCCCGGTGCAATTGGATAACCCCGTTGCCACGGTGTTGCCCAAGGCCACCGGGATCTCATGGCCCTTCGCCTCATGGGTCACATACATCCTCTCCCGGCCGGGCTTGGTGCGGTCAATCAACGGCACCTTCCCGTTGACGTTCATCGTCCGGGGAGATGCCTAGGCCGTGGTCGGGGGCAATTGGACCCAACTCACCATCTCCTTGGCCAACTTCGAGCGCTTGGCCCGCTCCCCAGCGGGCCTTTGGGTGTTGAGCATGGCCAATTGCGATGACAAGGCCATGGACGCCCTTGGGACGTTGTGGAAGAGCAATTGGGAGGTACTCCTCTCACCTGGTGCCTTTCACTCGTTCTAGTTTTGATCTAGTCGGCCTCAAACACCGCTTGCTAGACGCTAGAATGGACTAGACTACAACGAAATTAACCACCCCCCATGTCTCGTGTGTAGGTGATTCAAGATATCATCGACACGGGGCTGGTCCAATGGGGGGCCTCCAAGGAGGAGGCAAAGGTGATCCTCGGGGGGGATCAACCGTGGACGCGACGGGTGATCGGGGTGTCCACATGCCCCCAAGTGGGCTCCATGTTCAATGAGGGGATATGGAATGCCACGGCGAAGACTTGGAAGGGTAGTGCTAACCCGCGGACCATGGAGGGTGATGAGGCCAATTACACGGCCTTCCTCCTTGGGACGCCATCCTTGCAAGCCGCCGGCTGCAGTACGCAGCCCATTTTGAAATTGCCACGTGCCTGGGTCGTCTTGTGCATTTTGCACTTGACAATGGCCATGGGCCGCTTGTTGGGGGAGTTTGTCGACCGGGAGGCTAGGTCGGTCACCCCTGCGCTCCGTCAAGACCTGCAAGTTCTCTTGTCGAAGAGGCGTGCAGGTTGGAGCGTTTATGGATCAGCATCCCCGGGCAGGGAGGAGACGGCCAATTTTTTTGACGCATGGCCGGATATTGCTAAGTGCCTCGGCATTAGGCCAAGCACGGCCAAGTACAAGGCCATCGCGAACATGTGGGACCTGCTGCAGGCCCTCTATTGTACATATCAGGGCCCTAACCCATTGAATTGTGCTGCTGTGGCGCGCGATTTCCGGCGACACTGTACTGTTGGAACAGCATCATGGTATCTGCTAAGCCTTGAGCAGGATGTAGATACCATGTTGCAGAACATTAAGCCATTTGGCCTGGCTATGTTCTCCGGTGACATTTCGGAAAGCATTAACCGCTTTTTGAAACATGGTCACAACGAGCACAGCAACCGGGAGGGGGGGGGGGCTGTCGGGTGGAGGGGGTGGACGAGGTGTCGGGTCGTTATTGGTCGGCCATCTACAGGGAGGCCAATGTGCAAGCGCAGTGCATGACATGGTTGTTTGCGTACTTTGACGTGTCGTGGGTCGTGCATGGGGGGCCGCGGTCGCAAGTGCCATGCTCGGCCAGGGATGCCATGGAGGTAAGGAGGGGCCAGGGTCACATGCAGGCTTCCCTGAACCAGAGTATTTCGCAACAAGATGGCATCGCAAGAGCAGTTGGACGAGCTGGTGAGGTAGGTATATTTCGTGCTGTGCGTTCTAGCGGTGATCTAGGGAATCGTTCTAGTCTTGATCTAGGCAGCACAATCGGCCGCTAGACTGTCGCTAGAACGCCGCTAGAACTGTTGCCTAGAACGCCGCTAGAACACTCCTGTGCTACAAAATGCAGCGACGCAGGCGCTGATTGCGCAGATCTTGAAGGCGCAGAGGCGTGCAGCTCCGGCCGAGGAGGCGGAGCCAAAGGCCGAGCAGGCCCCAAAGAGCAAGGCACCCCCCCTCGCCAAGCCCAAGTCCAAGCCCCAGCCCCAACCCCAAGCCCCACATCCACCATCGCCACCCCCTCCCCCATTGGTCGCCCGGAAGCAGGGGGCGGCAGCGGTCCCCGAGGAGGAGGAACGGAGGTGGAGGAGCTCAAAGGGTTCTTGGATTCCCGCGCCGCCTCCAAACAGCCAAGACAAGGGCAGAGACGAAAGTCTCGGCCTGGGAGGCAAAATTGGCCAGCCTCCGGGAGGAGGGAGCGGAGGAGGAGAGGATCCGCTAGGGGGAGGCCAACCTTCGCAAGGCGAAGGCGAAGGTGGCGGAGAAGCAATAGGCGATCGAGGGGTTCGATCGGGCGGTGAGGCGGACCGAGAGGGAGTTGGCGGCGGTGGTGGCGAGGGTGAAGGACAAGGAGGTGGACGAGGTGGTGGAGGTGGACGTGGAGGGGGAGATGGAGGAGGCGTTCGTGAAGGAGGAGGAGGAGACGAAGGAGGTGGTGGAGGCGGCGCCGGCGGGAGGGGGGGGTGAGCCAGTGGCTCAGGGGGTTGATGGGGTCGGGGGTTGCACCCGGCAGTCCTGGCTGGCCCCCACCCCCCAAAACCTGGACACCCCCCTCCTCGTCGACCCGGAGAGTCCGGTATGGACTCTCCGGTTTTTGTTGGTGCGGGTGCACCAACGGCTGTTGGGGGCGGGGCGGTGGGTATGGGTGGACGGGGGGGGGGGATTGTCCACCTGGACAAGCCCCTGCGCTTGGGGGTGGTCGAGGGGTCGTGGGGGTGGCAACGTGAGTTGCCGGGGCCGGAGAAGCGATGGGGGAAGGTGGGGGGCCCCCCCGAAAGGGGGGTGAAGATGTTTGAGTTGGCGCAAACCAACATCTTCACCCCCGAGCGAAAAAAGGGGGGGGCCACCCACTGGCGATTCGTCGCCCACTGCTGGCAGGGGTTGGGCTTGGGGGGGGTTGAGTGGGTGGGGAAGGCCTGGGTCTGGACGCCGACTTGGTCCGCGCTGCTCGACTTCGGGGGTTTCAACCCCGAGGCGGCGAACCGGGGATGTATGCCGGGGTGGTGCACGGCATCGCCTCCCGGCCCAAGTCCAAGCCCAAGCCCGCCGCAACCCCCGCTGGGGCCCCCCCGCAGCCGCACCCCCCCGACCCCGCGGACGCCTTCGCCAAGACACTGGGGGCCATCTCCCCCGCCCTGGACCGCCAAGGCACGGTATGTTGCTTGTGTTCTAGCGGTGATCTAGCGAACCGTTATAGCATTGATCTAGACACCGCCGTGCCGCCGCCGCTAGAACGTCGCTAGAACGCCGCTAGAACAATTGCCTAGAACGCTGCTAGAACGCACCTGCATTTTGTTTGTGTCTTCAGGTTATCAGCGTGCAGACGTGTGGAGGCGACCCCCGCGGGGTGCGCGTGGAGTGGCGCGATGGTGGAGGGCGGACGCGCCTCGTGGGGGTCACCGAGTTGAGCCGGAGGTTGGGGACGAACCCCAATTGGGCCCTCTCGCTGCTGGAGGGTTTGGGTAGGTGGGAAGCGGGCAGGGGTGCGGGGGGTATGGACCCGCAGCGCAAGGGTTGGGGGAGGTTGGAGGACCGGGGGGGGGGGGATGACAGGAGCAGCAGAAGCAGCAGCAGTAGCAACAGCAGCAGCACCAGCAGCGGGGAGAAGACACACACCCCCCAAGGCCCCCGAACCCCCCCCCAAGGCCCCCATTAAATGACCCCGCCCCCGCCACTTCGAGAGTAGCGACGAAGAGGCGCCCCCCCCCCCAAGGGCAGCGGGGCAAGCCCAAGCCCAAGGCCAAGCGGCAGGCCAAGGGCAAGGGCAAAGCCACCCCCCCCCAAACCCCAAGGCCCCCCTTGCAAGAAAGGGGCCGGGACCCCTATGGGAATGTGCCGGGTGTGGGGGACACCCGGTATGTCCCTTGGGCGGAGGGGAGCAATGGGGGGACCGTCAGCCAAGTGACGGTGTTGGGGGATTGGGATGAGGAGTTGGACCCGGGGGGGGTGGTGGGTGGTGTCGCAGGGGTCCAATGGGGAGGGGTAGGGGGGGAAGAAGGGGAAGAAGGGGAAGAAGAGGAAGCGGGAGAAAGAGGGGGGCACCTTCCGGATGGCCGGGGAGCTCCTCTTCCTCACCCGGGTCGAGGCGGAGGCCCACCTCCGGGAGGCCTTGGAGGCCGGGGACGACGGGGACGACGGGGATGACGGGGATGACGAGGGGGACGAGGGTGGTGACAAGGGGGAGGGGGGTGACAAGGGGGGTGAGGTGGGGGGTGACAAGGGGGTGAGAAGGAAGGGGACACGGGGGGTGGGGGTGAGAAGGGGGGTGCCGGGAGCAAGGATGAGCCCCGGCAACCCCCCGCCACGCAGGAGGGGTAACCTGCGTGTCGCGACTCGCGAATGGGGGCCTCGGGGGGGCTGGGGGGCTAATCGGGCTAACCGGGCTAATCGGGCTAACCCACCACCAAGTGACCCGGCGCCGGCCCGCCAAGTGACCTATGGGGTGCGGTTGGGGGCTAACCGGGCTAACCGGGGGCGGGGGGGGGGGGGGGGAACCCGGCGCTCTGTGAGTCGGGTCCAGCATCCGGACCGTGTGATGGGCCACGGCCGGCCATGGTAGCCGGGGCAGCTTCTCTTTGAGGAGTGTCGGAGCATTCATATATATCGTTCTAGCGAACCCTTCTAGCGGCGTTCTAGCGACGCTCGCTAGAACGTCGCTAGAACGCCGCTAGAACGAAAAAATTTTTGACTCCAAAATCAGGTGAAAACAGTGAAATTGTGAAAAAAAAAGTATGGGCCCCCGAGTATGGATACGGGGGTCAGGGTTAGACACCTCATCCCCCCCCCCCTGCGGGGGGGGGTATCCCCCTCTTTGATTCGTTCTAGCCGCTCTAGCCGGTTCTAGGCTAGAACGAGATTGGGTATTCTAGCGTGTACCAAGGGGGGTGGCTGCGGTAGGTGCAGCATCCCCCCCACGGAAAACTGCTCCTCCACCCAGCGGCGCCACGCATCGGCAAAATTCTCCCGGTCGCCCTCAATCTTCCACCGGGACGTGAAGAGCGCCCGGAGCCACGGCGCCATGTCCTCCGCCACGACTAGGCGGAAGGCATCTCCTCCGTACTGCCTGCGGAACCGGACCGCCGCCGAGCCCACCACGGTTCCCTAGAGGTACGTGCTGTGCCCTCGTCGCTGCTCAAGGCACCGAGGTGTAGGGCCTCCAAGTGGGCAGGGGGGATCGTGAGCGCTGCGTTCTCCCCACGATCGTACACACACACCGCTGAGGAGTGGGGCTTCAGCGCCACGATGACCCAGCACCATGCCCGCGCCCCCCCCTGCAGCAGGGAGGCCGCTGGACAGTTGCTGGACGACTGCGCCGCCGGCGCCTTGGGAAGGGCCGTCGCCTGCCCCTGCAACGCCCTGCACATGGCAGCCGCGTGCTCAGCCTGCCACATGTTGCTCAGGGCCACGAGCCGGCGTCGTGCCCCGGGACTCGTGGCGGCTGCACCACCTCCACGAACACGGCCGGCGCCTGCGGGATGTCACCGGGCGTGCACCTGTGCGCCCTGCACACGGGGCCCAGGAACCGGAGACATTCCTTGAGGACCCCATAGCAGGCCAGGCCCCTGGACTGCTGCGTCCTGAGCCTGCTCGCGGTGACGATAATCCATTCCAAGGCCCCCGTGTCCACCCGTACACAGGCCCAATACTCCGCTCCCTCCAACACTACCAGCTTCCCCATGTCTGCTTGGCCCACTGCGTGATTGGGTGGCAAGTCCTCCACATGCAGCCACCGCCGGGCACTCTCCTCCCACGGCTGAGGGGCGTGCGGCCGCTGCTGCTGCATCGCGTCCTTCACGTGCTGCAAGGAGACCGTCACAACCATGGACATTCCTCCCTCTGCCGCAGCCATACATAGCAGGGCGTGCCGCAGCCCCGCCTCGGGCAATCCGGCCTGGTGCGGGACGTCCGCCACCATCTGAGGAGTGCGGGGCGCCGGAAGGGCATCCAGCACCGCGGCGGGCAACTCCGCCAGTGAGGGCAGACGCGCGATGGGCCCCATATCCCTGTTAAGGGCTACCGCCGCCACCCACCGGCTGTCCAATGTGGACCGGAGGTTGTCCGGCCTCGGCCACCGGAGGAGGGTACCGACGGTGGACATGAGCGCGCACACGCCGCAGTCCGTGGAGTTGTCGCCCGGCTGCTTCACCTGTGGCGCCCGGGCCGTCGCCAGCAGCTTCTCTGCACCCGGCCACACCGCCCTCTGCCCTCTCGGCGCCATGCGCATCGTTTTGACCGCCATGTCCCAGGTGAGCGGCCACTAGGGTGGGCGACCCGCCAACATAGAGGGGCCCAGCGGGTCTACGGTCAACTGCACGTTGGGGGCCAAGAGGTGGTGGGTGGTCCAATGTTGCAAATCCCGTGTCTCCAATCGGTCAAGGTATACGACGTCTGAACCGCCCAGCGCAACGTATTGCGCGATGAGAAGGGCGGCCGGAGTTTGGGTGTGCTGCTGGCCCTCCCGTCCTTGCCTCGGGAGGATCATGTCGTGGGGGGGGCAGACACTGTGCCGCGTCTACAACCAGAGCGACTGTGTCGTCGCTCAGCTCTGCCGTGTGGTGTGTGGCCACCAGGAAGTGATGCCGTGGCCCGGGCTCATCACTAGTTCCATACAAACCTTCCAGGGCGCCACGCATCTTGGCCGGCGGCGGGGAGGCGTCTCCGCAATCCCGGAGCCAGGGAAGTGCACCCGGGAAATGCCGTCCCGCTCCCCCTGACCGGATGGTGGCCCGCAATGTCGGCAGATCTCGCTAGATAACCCTAGCAATTGGGTCTCGCCAGGGTTGAGGCCTCTCGGCCCCCCGCTAAAGGGCGAGCACTAATACGTGCGTGGTCAAGGGCTCCGCAGTGAGCTGTAGCGCCACCCTCCCATCCGTTTTGACCACCGTGCCGTGCAGTGCCGTGAAGACGTGCCCTCCGAATCCGCGGACGGTCACCCATCCCCACAGGACCACCACGGTTTCCAAGTTGGGACTGGGGCCAGACTTCTTGGGCCAGACCACCACCGGCGGGCACGGGCTATTGGCCGCCCACATTCGCCGTTCCATTCCCACAAGACGTTCGTGGCCAAGGGGCCGGAAGTACTTGTGCCGCACCTGGGGGAGCTGGCGGTGGACTGCAGTCCACACGCCAGCTCCGTCCCCGCGCGTCAACTGGAGTCCCTCAAGGATTTCCCGCGCCACGGGATCCGGGAGGCCGACGGAACGGACCTCCATCCCGTGTCCCAGTCGGAACCCCAATCCATCCTCATCCTTCAACAGACGGATATCCGGATCCACCACTGCAAGCCGGGCTGCCACCGTGGGATGGTGCAGGGAGACGGTCCACGGCTAGGTCCGGGCAGGCGGCCAAAGCGCTACCATCTCTGGCCCAGTTCAGCGCTCTGTCCCACCACTGCGTCCAGGGAAAGCTCGGTGGGCAACGACCAGGGCAGGTAGGTCACCATTGCCCGAGCCTGTGATCCGTGCGGGTCCATACTAGCAGGATGTGTGTGCCACGCACACACCCACCCCACGGGCGCCTCCTGGAGGGTGGCCATGTCCCTCCACGGGACCACCGGGAACGGAGTGAGCAAGGCCGCCATGCCACATGGCAGCGCCACCGCCCACACGAGCCTGTCCCCGTGCGCAACCGCCTACCCCTCCGCTGGGAGCCCCCACCTTGCTCCGTCTCCACCACTTCACGCAACAGCGTCTCGTGGTGTTTGGAACGGTGAAGGCTGAGGGCCCCCACGCGGGCGATCGCCTGGAGGATCAGGAGCAGATCCTGGGGCACTCCCTGCGGCACCGGCGGTTGAGGGTGTGCGAAGCGGCATGCATCCGCCCGCATGCACCACCCCTTGGCATAGTGCCTGCAGGTTTCCACCTCCCCCGTCTTGGGCTCAGCCGTGTCCGCCACCTCCGTCTCTCCTCGCTCCACCTCGTGTGCCTCCCGCGCCCCCGTGATCTCAAGCCCTTCATCCTCCTCATCAGCTTCCTCCACCTTTCGGCTACGCTCTTGGCCCTAGTTGTCTTCCTCCATTGCTTCCGCAGTCGGCGGGCTGGCTGCTGCCATGATCCTCGCGAGGGCTACCTCCACGTGGGCCCCCACGTCCATCTTGCCGCCCCGGGCCGGGCTCGGGTCTTGACCCTGTTCCTCCCGCTGCCCCTCCGTCGAGGGCCTCTCAGCAGCATCTCCCGCAGCCCCACATACATGGCCCGCGGACGTGCTCGCCTCGCTGTCCTCCTCCACTGCGCCTGCGCAATTGTTCGGGTTCCCGGTGCCCCATGTCCGCCTCCCGGCGCGTGCCCACCACCAGCAGCAGCCGGGGGTCGCCACCGCGGTTCACTAGGCGGTAGCCGCTGGAGGTGGGGGCGAGAACCGCGATGTCAACATTGAGCGACAGGCAGTTTGTACCGTCCTCCCCGAACACGGCCTCCATGCCCTCGGAGTGCAGCGCCACGAGGACAACATGAGAGCCCAAAGCCTGGGGCATGAGGGGCCTCACGCCGTGTTCGAGGCGCCAGGCGCTTGCGCTGCTCCTCCGCAGGGCCACGCAAAGGCCGTCCTGACTCACACCTTCCAGCCCCGCCTCTTCAAGCAGGCGCCCTACTGCTAGGCGCACCGCCAGGGGGAGGCTTTCCGGCTGCTCAGCCGCTCGCACTTGACCTAGGTGGTGATCCAGGACCGCTGCGCCCCCCAGTTGGACACAGCAGACCCGGTCACCTTCCGGGGGCACGGCTTCCAAGCCCTTTTGCCGGGCAACCCTCCCCGGAGGCTGGAACTCGTAGCGCTCCAGGGCGCCCACCAGCAACGTCGCCTCCCGCCGCCGTTCGCTCGAGAGGCGGTGCTGGTGGACATCCTGGGCCGCATGGAACCTGCAGTGCCGCTGCTCAGGGCGACAGCAAAGAGGCTTGTGGATGCAATCGGTAGCATCAGCATTGCTTGGTGATGACGTACTTTTACAACCCCAAGCCTAAGGCCTCATGATTATTTTCAAACATGGTGAAGTAGATGTAGCTAACAAGAAGACAATTAACCTCCTTTGATGGATGCGACGGCACCATCTTTCCATCCGGGCATTAAAGGGTTGCATGGAGACAATATGCACATGGGACCACGTGATGGCAATGCGTAAGACCATCACACCATACTTGTCCAAGGGGAGGGTATTGGACGTGGCCGCCCAAGGAGTTAGTCGAACATGTGGTGCGGTGGATTTGCTACCATGGTTGCATGTGCCCATGCTCAAGACAGCATTCGGAAGTATGAGGAAAATACATATTTGGATGTAATGATTTGTTCCGATTTGGCTGTTTTTCATAATGCCAGTGCCACGCGCTGTGCTGTGTTTGTGAACCTATGGGAGGATAGGAGGGCACACCATGATGGCCAGGCATGGGCCTCATGGTGAAATTTTGAAGATGGGGATGATATTGCCCATCGGCAAAGGATGGATGCCGTGGAGAAATTAAATGACCAAGCCAAAAAACTTGAGGCCGAGAGCGGCATAGAAATTGAGAGCACTCCAAAAACATCATTGTGTTTAAATAGTGGGGATCGGAAAGTCATGATGTTGGGTTCCTGTTGAAAATTTTGGAATTGCAATCTCAAGTATGACCTATTCGTAGCCCATTTTTTTTGCCATGGCACATTTTCAAGTGGTCTCTCGCATTGGCTCCGTTCTGTTTTGTATCCCTCCTGTCCGCAATGTTGGAAATGTCACACATTGTTGTGCAAGGGTAGGAACAAGCATTGGGAAGCGTCTAAAGGAACATGCCCGCACATGGGGTACACCGGGGGCCCTAAAGCCCGGTGTCCCATTTCATTACTAACCTCGGACAACAAACCAAGCACATCCCTATGGCTGAGAGTGATGTGTCGTCCCTCCAAAGAGAAGGAACACACTCTCGACATTAACGACATTAACATTAACTTCCCGCCTTTTTTTTTTTGAAACACTTGAGTTGCACGCCGAATTGGTGCGCATAGTTGCAATGTATTGTACCAATATTGTGAGGTGAGAGGGCAGTAGGTGGCTCAAAATCACTGCCGTCTTGCACCTCATGTTGCAGGCATGTTACTATACGCAAAAGATTTGGCGTCATGTGCGTCCTGTTCCCTTGGATATGCCCCAACGTTATGTGTGCATGGTAGCACAATTGGAAGGCACTAGGGTGGAGTGTTCTTGGTTTGGTGTATTGGGTAGTATGCCACAGTGGTGCACACCTCCAAAGGTGGGGTAACGTAATTAAGTCTAACTACGTTCCCACGGAATGGGGAAACAAAGCTTTTTATTATGAAAACGGGCTATTAACCCGTTTTCCTCTTACGCACCTTTTACAGCCTGTTTTCATTGAGGAAAACGGGTTAATAGCCCGTTTTTCCTAAAAACGGGTTATTATAGCCCGTTTTATTTGGCTGAAAAACGGGTTAACCAGACCGACGTTAGGTTCTTGGGACACTTGTGCAAACCTCCCGGCGACCGGTGCAGGTTCCAGTTGACACATGGAGGAGAGGCAAGGCAAAAGAAAGTACCCGAGCTGCGCCTAGCCGCGGCTGGGTGGCTGGGAGGCTTTGGAACCCCCCCCCCCCCCCTGGCTGGCTAGCTGGCTGGCTAGCTAGCGCGCCCCCGGAAAACAGCCAAAATACGCAATGCAGCATTGTACCGCCTCTTCTCACGCATGGTATGGGTATGGGGATGGGTTTGCAAGGGTGGGGTGGTCGGCCACCTTCCAAGAACACCCCTACCTCATACTCGAGATCCAAGGTGCCTTGCCTTCGGAACCTCCCATAAAGACCACATAGAATCAACGCATTAGACGTATGTTCAACTGCAAATGTTGTTGTTACCGATGTAAACCTCAGAGTACACAATTGTCCTCAATCTGAAATATATACCATCCATATTGCAATA
This sequence comes from Eutreptiella sp. 'Long Island Sound 2002', assembly GCA_964036045.1. Lineage (NCBI taxonomy): Eukaryota > Euglenozoa > Euglenophyceae > Eutreptiales > Eutreptiaceae > Eutreptiella > Eutreptiella sp. 'Long Island Sound 2002'. The sequence continues at coordinate 71,132,508 of OZ038380.1, read as the reverse complement.
TATATCCCAAGGCACCTTTCCAAAGAACACCTATGTCTTCAACTCCTCATTCCGCGACATGTAATCCAACACAAAGTCATACACCTTTTGGGTCAGAACATAGTAACCTTGATACTTGTCATGGGAAACAGGCATGTCATCATGCACCACATTTCCAAAAGGAATTGTTTTGTTTTACCACACAATCTTACCACACACTCCATGGATCGGTGACATCATCTTGAGATATTGAGAGCAAGGGTGGTGAGGCAAACATGCATGTACAAAGCAATGGTGGTTGGCTAGGTGGCTGGCTAGGTGGCTGGCTGGCTGGCTGGCGCAGGCCGGCTGGCCGGCTGAAACCCCCCCCCCCCCCCCCCCTGGCTGGCGCAGCTCCACCGCATGTGAAATGTTGGATGACGTGATAAAAAACCCTACCACCGGCATGGGGAAAAACACCTCCACTGTACATACACTATACAGGATAGTTCAACGAGTGGTCACCTTTGATTAGCATTTACAATAATATAGTATAATGTTAGTTTGTTTTGATTTCTCCTTCGAATCCGAGTGTACATTATTAATAATAGTGTATAATAATTATGATCTACTCCTTGGGGCAACGGAGCTTACCCATGTCACGACACGTGTCGCGGCACACTTTCCGATGCCCCCCCCCCCCCTCCGTGTCATGGTGGCACGGCCGGCACGGGCGACACAGGTGACACAAGTGCCGGACCCCCTCCTACACGAGCCATTGCATGGCGTACCGTGCCATCGCCCCCCCTCCCCCCTCCATGTCATGGTGGCACAAGGGACATAGGTGACACAAAAGAGGTGCACAAGCACAATAAAGCACAAGCACGCCTCCACAAAACACAAAACGAATTCATGCAAATTGCAACACGCTAGCCAGCATCATTGTTCATTGTTTTGTAGCCCAAGACAGCGGGCCTCAACCCGAATTACCCCATTAATTTACCTAATTATGGAAAGACAACTATTACAACAGGAAAACAAGCAGCAACTCCTCAGCCAAAATCAATTGAACATGGAAATCATCATAATCATGATCATCATGTGATCTAGAGAGCAAAAGTCAAAGAGGCAGATCATCATGTGATCTAGAGAGCAAAAGTCAAAGAGGCAGATTCCAACACAACACAACACAGCATAGCACACCACAACACAACACGACACAGCGGCGGGCCCGTGTGACACGACACACCCTATGTGGCGGCACCGTGGCACGGCACGGCCCAAGCCCCCCCCCCCCCCCCCTCCATGGCTGGGTAAGCTCCAACAAGGGCCACGCATGGAGCCATCTTTGACACCCTCTGTAACTGCCCACTCTAATTTTTTAGCGAGTTTTTTTGCAAAAATGCATATGCTCAGACAGGATCACACGCCTGTCTGGACGTGTACGCTCACACAGGATCACCCACCTATTTGGACATGTTGCACGTATGGGATTGTGGCATGTTCACACAGATTTTTGGTGCGCTGTACCTGCCCACTCTAATTTTTCAGCGATGTTTTTTCCAGCCAAAATGCATATGCTGTAACAGTGGGGGGGGGGGGGGGGGCAATGCATGCACTTCATGTACTTCAGGTTCCATGGCTTGGGGTGCACGCACATTGCCGGTAATTTGGGCTGACCGGTGGCGCCGCACAGCATTGCAATCAAACACTGGCAATAAACACAAAACACTGCACATTGCCGGTAATTTGGGCAGACCGTTGGCGCCACATGACAGAATTGGAGGCATGAAACCACAGGCAACTGGGTGCAGTGCTGAAAAAACACGCTGCAAAACAAATGCAGTTCAGTGGACATCAAATTCAGACAGCACATGGGCTGTCAGACATGTGCAGCACACAGGCTGCCAAATAAATGCAGTTAAGTGGACGTCACATTCATACAGCACATGGGCTGTCAGACAAGTGCAGCACACAGGCTGCCAAATAAATGCACTTCAGTGAACGTCAAATATATACAGCACACAGGCTGTAAGTCAAGTGCAGCACACAGGCTGCCAAATAAGTGCAGTTCTCTGGACAGGAAATTTACGCAGCACACAGGCTGCCAGACAATTGCTGCACACAAGCCACCAGACACATGCAGCACACAGGGTTCATTCACTTTTGATCCATCTGCAGTACATCTGGCAAAAGCTGCTCAAAATCAATCATATAGCCATCTGGCACCACTTCGTTGCGCGTCGCAACGCGGTAATGTGTGTGAACCTGGCTTTCACTTAAACTACACTTTTTCCAGTCAAAATCGTCGCACTGAGTTTCCACCCGCATGGGGACCTTTTCAAGCTGCGCCTGCAGCCCCATTATCAGGGCTCGATTTTTGTACAGTTGTGCCTCAAAAGAGGCACAACTACTGCAGGGCGCTTCGTTGGTCACATCCTGTTTTTTCTGTTGCTTCGACCGATTCAAATCGTCCGGGGTAGACCTGAATTCACTTAACAGGGCACGCACAACGGAAGCTGCAGCTTTATCAGGTGAAACAGGGCTCTTTACCTCAGCAACTGTCTTCCGATTGGCTGGTTTTCTGGGTGTTCCTTGAAGGTCCGCCAAATATTGCGCCTGAGCTTTAGCATCTGCATGACTATATGCAGCGCGCCATCCACTGTGAACGGGTTTCAACCCTGTGTGGACATGTCTGAACACATCATGAAAGCAACCTCACCGTCTCATTTATTGTGCGTGTGCACGTGTGTTTAGCATGCCCTCGCACATATTGCGCCTTGGCAAAAAACGGAATCCCTAAATGTTTCATTCCTAGGAAATGGTACCCGCATGTCTGTGTGAACAATATGTTCGACCGGTACACTCACGGGCAGTTACATCGCCCATGCAAGCTTCATGGTACGGAGCATTACACATCACACAAAAGACACAATGCTCCCGTCGCAAAGGACGCCACACATTGATCTCTCGGGAGCACTTATGACAAATGAACTCGGATGCCACTTGCCTAACCGCAGGCGGACACTTTGGTTGCCGCATCTTTTGGAAAGGCATTGGCATATCCGAGAGATCTTGGGAAATGGGAGCGATAGTTGCGGTGGGAGGTGCAGCCCAAGCAGCATCCCTATACTCTTGGCGACTATCCTCCAAAGAGCGCTTCAGGGAAACCTATGTCAAGGGCCGCTCGTCATAGTCCCACACAGACTCACTAGACTCACTTCTACCATCAGCAAGCAAGTCAACAGAGCCAACTGATTGGAAGGACGTCACACTAAGCTTTGCAGGGATCGAGTCGGCCACGGGAGCAGGGTGAGGAGGAGCCTCCACCGGTTCACGGCTCGAATCGGCCACGGGAGTAGGGTGAGGAGGAGCCTCCACCGGTTCAGGGCTCGAATCGGCCACGGGAGCAGGGTGAGGAGGAGCCTCCACCCATAAGCCCATAAAATTTGGGGTTAACCCCTTTCTTTCCAGAAAAACGGGTTAGTAGCCCGTTTTCATTGAGGAAAGTTGGGCAAAATGGCCTGGGCATAGAGGGCATCTTAGGGAAGAGTTGGGGACGATCACGTGTGGCATACAACGCATGCGGAAGAAACAACGTGCACCAGAACACATGTAGCTATATATCATGTGATATGATATGATCGAGGGCATCTAGGTAGAGAGAATGCCTTAGTCACAATCGGGTAACATATGGCTGCTGAGCTTTCACCCTTGGAAACAATGACGGATATCCATCTTAAAAATGGGTTAATAGCCCGTTTTATTTGGCCGAAAAACGGGTTAACCTGTCCACAGTTTTGGCACATTTGACATTTCGGATGGGACATTAAACAATGATGCTGCTTGTGGTTTTTTGCTTTGCTCATATAGTGCTCGTTTGTGTGTACAATGTGTTTGTGGGTGGGAAAGTCATGACTGGTTGCAAGGGGGGGGGGGTAGCGGATGAGCATGGTGGCATGGTTGGAAGAGTGAAAGTACCCGTGTACTGCGAGTATACGGCCATATACTTCGGAGTATACGGCCGTATGCTTCGGAGTATACGGCCGTATACTCCAAAGTATACAGCAAGAATACGTCTCCAATACCTCCAGTATACTAACAAATACATTAAAATGTGTAGATTGCCACGCACAGGTTCGGGTGTATGGAACCGGCTTCATGGTTTTTTGACCCCCTCTCCGCCTATTTTTAGGGTGCCAAAGTCGTTTTCTCACACCGCATGGGCACACAGAATGACTGGGGACATGTGACAAAATGGCTTTTTTGGGGAGGTATTCTTGGTATGCCGGGTTAGTTCAATGTACGAAGAATCAGTTGTGGTGCATCTGCAACCAGGTATTTATTGTTGGATGGCGGCATTGGTAGAATTCAATTGTTGGGTCATTCATTTAAAACAGAAGGGTCACCGGTGGGTTTTTTTTCGTTGTGGCGATTCTTCAATTTGAATTTTACATTGATCTTCAACCTTTTCAACTTCTTTGCAGGACTCTTCGACGGCCTACACACATGTTAGCATGTTTGGGGGCCGTCAGGTTTGAACTAGGGCCGTTCCATGTGTGAGTGTAGCATGCATACGTCTGATCCACGCGGTGCAATGGCCTTGCAATATGGCGCATACCTTGTGTATACGGCCAATTACCCGGGGTATACGGCCGTATACTCGGAGTATACGGCGGTATACCTCAAGGAGCGATTCTAACCGCGGCTCGCCGCGGCTGGAGGTTTTGAGGTGACCGGTGACCAACCCCGCTTCCCCCCCCCCCCCTCTAGCCGCGGCTAGCCGCGGCTAGTGAAAATTTTGAGGAACCCGCAAGAAGGCACCATTTCTGCAACCCCTGGGCACACCCAAAGGGCAAGCACAACCCCATTCATCACCACTTCATCAAGGGGACATACAACAGATGCACGCACAGGCAATGGGTGAGCACACTGTCAAACTCATTTCACCCGCAATTGCGCGGGTGGCCTGCGCAAAGCGCGTTTCACGATCTTCAAGGTGGCACAAAAAAGTGCCCACCACAAACTTCTCCTGCACTCGCTGCAACTCAAAGGCACATAGCGATGAAACTTCTTGAAAAATTTCTTCATGACACCTTGTGATAAATATTTGGTCCGGCCGTGGCTAGAAGCCGCAAAACTCAATGTTTTTCCTCATGACACCTTGTGACAAATGTTTGGTCCAGCCGTGGCTAGAAGCCACCGCAGTGAGGTGATGACCCCCCCCCCATCCCCCCCCCCCCCTGGTTAGAATCGCTCCCAAGTGTACGGCCGTATACGTGCCCACCCATTCCGGGTAGAGGGCTGTATACTCGCAAAGCTAGGAGACTACTGGCCAACGAGGGTCCGAGGCCCGAGTTGGCGCGCTACTTGCACAAGTTCTTTGGGAACCAAATCGTCTTGGATTCTCTACCGTCTCTGCGTCAACGGAGGCTCTGGTTACCACGACTCAAGAGCAAAGCAAACGAGGCACATGCAAAAGAGCCAAGTGGCCTGAGCGAAAGCTTTCTGCAGAGAAACGGGTTGCATGTACAGGGACACAGTGCCAGGGGCACAGCGGGTACAAGCAGTTGAAGAACCAAAATCGTATAGTCCGGAGACTCTTGTCCTGATCTGGGAGACAGGGCCAAGGCACGCACAAAGCGGCAGGAACACAAGTAGAGGGCTTGAGGGTATGTACACCCCTGGGGGGGGGGGGGCGGTTGGGGCTGGTCGTCATGTCTGTACATCACAAGAGGGGGCGGGGGGCAGTGCACACAGTGTATTGGTGCTGGGTTCTACATACAACATGCAGGCGGTCAGGGCTGGGCAGGGGGCAGGGCAGGTCCTGTTCAGGACTACAGATCACATGCATGCAGGATGTCCTTGTCCACGCCCCACTTTGACAGATTTCGTTTCAATTGTGGTTTCCAACGGGATGTGGCATACCCTTTTCTCGTCATTTCATTTTTGATCACCTCAATATTACTCTGCATGTCCGAAGGGAGTATCCTGAAATATGTGGCCCATTTTGCCTGGGACGGGACTAATGACCTGAGTGTGCGCATTGCTTTCGCACAGTGTCTATCTGGGTAGCGATAAAGGCGCTGATGGTCTTTCGTGAATTTTTGACCTTTATCCGCAAGTGTCAGGGAGATTTGTGGTGCTGTCTGGGTGCGGTGGATCCGCATATGGCACTGCAGGGAATCCCATTCTGGGCCCTCACCCTCAACCTGTAAGTTCAGATTATACATACCTTCAAACGACTGCTGTAGGGTAAGGATATCCTGGCCCTCAAACTTCAACCCTTCAAGGTTATCCCGGAAACGGACAGGCTGTGCTGGCAGGTGCAGAGGGTGCAGTTGTGTAACAGGGTGGAGTGCAAAGGGGCGGACTGTCTGGTAGTATAGGTTTTCACGCTGGATGCAGTAGGCACAGGCTAATGGTGCAGAACATGTTCCCCCTATCGCCACTCCCCGCAGCTGGCGCATGAGTGTGGAACCAAGCAGAAATATGTCATTGGCTTCGAGGTCAAATTTCACAAATTTTTTAACATCGTCAAAAGTGATTTTGTGGAACAGTTTTGCGTCACCGCCGCATCCCACACGGTCCAGGTGCTTGTCAAACCTGTTGATGAAGAAGACCATGCATTTTCCCCTGGCTATACGTACATTCACCAGCTTTTCCCAAATAGCGTCATGTATGAAAATGATGGCATCATAGACTGACGTGCGGTCAAGGGAAGGGGACATGTCTTTAACATCCAATTCCCAGAACGTCACAGCAAGGTCTGCAAAGCGGGGGTCAGTGGAATGTTCCTGGAGTCGGGTGTTCCAGTAACGGACTGCAGACAGGAGGTCTTTGGTATGCGGCATTTCGAGGCTTGGGAGGTAGTACGGGCACAGATTGATCAGGAGTGTAAGACAGCGACCGATGAGCCTTCCATACCAGCGCATAGGATGCCTGTAGTGGCTGAAAAGTATGCGCCACTTCAAAATATTGAGGAACTCGTCGCTTTTATTTTTGGGAAGGCAAAACGAGACTGGGGCACTTTTTGTTTTACCAGATTTCCAGTAGCGAGCGAGGTCGTATTTTACCACCAGGGTCCATAGCTGATCAAGGGCTGCTTGGTGTGCCTCAGGCAGGGATGGGTATTCATGTAGCACAGCAAATTGCATGGGGTCAGAGTACAGGGTGTCTATGGAGCGGAAGTAGAGGACAGGGCACATGGTCATGATTCGGCCTGTGTTCTTGTCACAGGGTAGAAAAATCCAGCGACGTGCAGAGTTTTTAAAGGCCCTTATGGGTCCTGATTTGAGGTACCAGGGTGTACAGGCAATCGCTGCTTTCCACAGGGATTTCAATTCAGAGAGCACAGCAGAATATAGATGTGAGCCTGTGACAGCAAGATCCAGGTGGTTGGGCAAAAGATTGCACAGGATTTTTCGGAGTGACTGAATGGCTTGCGTATGAACCTCTTCCCACGTGGGTGCCACTTCATTATTCACATTTTGCAACAGGATGGGTGCATGTCGGCCAAATAGTTGATGGAGCATCCAGGGGGCCCGTGCAATAATATGGCCTTGGGTGAGAGGGAAGCCATGTTCCTGGGCTATGGTCACACAATCACATGTACCAGACCCCAAATGACGTGCCTCAGAAAGGGAGGTGCGTATGCGCCTGTGGCTTATCAGCGATGATACTGACTGGGGTCGTGTATATAAAACTTGCAAGACACTAGACAGGTAATGGCGATATGGGAGAGGGATGGGCAGGTGGTGCAGAAATTCTACCATGAGTTTTCGTAGCTTGGCATGAGAGTCAAAGGGCATGGAAGGGACTTTCAGGGAGACACACGCAGGTAATTTTAATTCAGTTGCCTGCTCCACGCGCAGTTTCACGGACTGGTATAGTTTACTGCGGAACTGGCCATTAAAGACCCGCTTCCCTTGCGCTAAAACATCCAGCTGCTGTGGTAAAGGTACAGTACAACGGCGTTGCGCAATTATGCGTTGTGCTGTGGAAAGGAGCTCATTGGGCGGGGTGGCATTCAGTACCTTGGCCCCGAGCAACAGTTGGTATTGCCGGCAGAACCTGGGTGTATCTTTGGTGTTCAGCCGGGCGCCAAGCTTGGCTATCCAGCGACGCTCCAGGATGTCCGCATTGAGTGGGGAACATTGCTGCAAAGGTAGGATGAACCAGTTCTGGAAACCCGTCTGGAAAAGGTGGGAATAAAATTTTCCAATTCGGCAATTACGGCGCGCAAACCAGTGTGCGCATCGGCGTGTCATTTGTCTGTGCTGTCGCCACCTTTCAACCAACATTTTTTCAAGTCGACGTGCACCAGTTTGTCCCACGTACAGCAGGGGTCAGAAGGGGTTCCACATCACATAGATCCATTTGCCCTTGGTGCCGGTAGACATGGCAGGGCAATGGCTGAGGCAATGGAGTTTTCGGAGCCACTGTTGTGGCGCTTTTTCAAGCAACCTTTTAGCTCTATCAATGTTGCGTACCACGATCCTAGTGTTACATCTATTGGCATCTATGTAGCGGGCTTGGTCAAGTACAATATATAGATCGTGCCAGAATTCTTTGTGTATGGCACTCTTGGGGGGGCAAAACAGCGTTCCAGGGGGCTGTGGCAGGATGCGTCCTCCGGTGCGTTTGGCCAGCGGGCCAATATTGGCTATGATGTCATGTAGCACAATCGGGGAAGTGCGTGACAGGCTCGCGGATTGGACCACAAAAAATCTCAGAGGGTGTAAGGTTGCATGTTGTCTATAGGCATGGAAGGAATGGTACGGCTTAAAAGGGACATCACAGGCTGTAAGCGGTTCCCAGATGTCTATAGCCCGTCTATCATGGAGGAGGGGGATGCATGTGTGGTCATGAGGGCAGACAAAGACGATTCGGAGGTCGTCACGTCGGCGGGTTGCAGCAAGTAATTGCTGGATGGTGTGTCTGTCATGCCATGGTTGTACCTGCATAAGACAAGTCACTTTGTCCGGGAGGCGCAACAATGCCTCTATGGACAGAATGCCTCCAAACGGTTGTTCACAGGGGAAGGCAGTAACATGGTTCCGGCTGGTTGCGTATGCAGGAGGGAGCCCAATTTGTGAATTCAGGCGGAAAGCACGCATAATGGCCTAGACCCAGTTACGCGGCATGCACCAGGCTTCATTCAGAATAGTAGGCGGCATGTGAGAGTATGTGTGCTTGAGCGTATTGACCATGGTGTCAAAATCAAACATATCATGTGCTGTGACTGCGTCCCATTCATGGATTCGTTGGCTGTAGCAGAAACCAGACCATAGTCCCTGCATCGGGCACGAGTCCCGTATGCGTGGGAATAAATCCTTTACTCTTTAGGGAGGCAGTGAATGGGTGGTGTGGAGAGGGGGGCGTAACCGTGTCAAATAACCAGTCCCACGACATGGGTGCAATTAGGTCGTCATGGCGTGCATCAGCGATTTCGTTATGTTTGTGCAGGGACAGGCTGTTGGTAGCCTGGTCTATCTGTGTGCAATGTCGCTCTAGGTCTAGAGACAGGGCCCGTAAGTCTGCTTCCGACATCAAGGCAATCTCATTTCCGTTAGGTAATGCTGGCAGTTGATTAATGATTGCAGAGACTCGGTTGCTTGGCAATGGGGCAGTTGTTGTACACACAGGTGAGGGGATTGGAGGAATCTTGTTGTGTAGAGGCGCCATTGTAACTAGAAACAGTGAATGTGGTCTGGTCTTGGCAGCAGAGCTTAGCGCCTTTCGCGTTTTGGCCTGTGTCCCACTGAATTCATGTCAGCGGCAAGCGCTGCGTCATAGGCAACTTGATCTGGGTAAACATTGTCATAATCCAGGATTCTCGGTGCTAAAGTGGTATCAGCTTGATCATTTTCATCCTGCGTCATGGCTGCCCACCAGTTCTTGCCTTGTGGTGTATGTTGCAGTAAGACGTAACGTACCATCGTCGGTGCAGAGCCCACCGTACCTCTGTCCATGTAGAAAACCTGGTCGCCGGCGTGGAGCGTAGCACCTTTGCGTTTAGCATCCGTCACCGAGGTGGAAGCTCTCCCAGGGGTGCCAATTGCAGTACCTGGCTCTGTTCCGGTGGATATGCGGCGGTCAGTCATTTCCTCGTCATCCAGAACAGGTTGGGCATTTTCGTCAATTGGGGCCGATGTTGCTGAGTTAGCAATCACATTCTCAAGTTCAGATTCTGTCCATCCGGACGTAGGTGAAAGTTCCATATGCTCAGGGCAGTTTGGATCAGGGTTTTTCATTTTCAGCCTGATCCCTACAAGTGTCATGACACTGTTGGAGTGCTCTTTATGTTTTTTGAGCGTGGCTATATCTGCATCATGGGCATCAAGTCGTTGGATGATGTGATTCTGGTTGCGCTTCAGGGTCTCGATATCACTTTTGACAAATGGCAATTCAGACTGTGACTTCTTCAGGCCAGTGATGGCAGCTTTCATGGACGGGATTGCATCGCATTGTTTTTTCATAGCAGTGTAGTCCGAGTTGAGCTGGGCAATCGTGTCATCTGTGGTTTTTCGCCATGCTGTCCATTCATCAGGGATCTTAACAGAAGAAGGGGCATGGGCACGTGGTGGTCTGCCGCTTTTAGTTTCATTCACAGGAGTGTCCCGCACTGGTACCCAGGTGTTACCTTCAAGAATTTGCAGTCCTGATTCGGCTTCTGCGGCAGATTTGAAACCAACGCGCACGTGGGAGGAATCAATAATGGAAATGTCTGGGTCACCGGGGAGTTCATCTAACAGCTGGTGAACGTCAATGGGTGCCATGGAGGTTTGATCCTTCTTGGAGACTTTCACAGGGTGAATCTCAATATACTCTTCAGTGGTTTCCGAGTTTGCATCCTTTTCACGGTAGTACCCGCGCATATTTTTCTGGATGCGTTCAGGGTCCCTTGGCTCGGTGCACTGTGAGCTGCGGTGTGGTCCTCGGCAGTTGAAGCATTTGATCCCTTTCCTCGGTTTCTCTGGGCAATCTCTGGCGCGATGGTCTTTCCCGCAGTATGGGCATCCATGGGGTCCACTAGAGCTGGAGCTGGATGGGGTATCAGTCGCACGGCGCGCCAGATCCTTACATGCTGCAGTCGTGTGGCCACAGTACCCATGTGTCTTGCATAGTTTTGCTCCTGGGTACGTTTTGCAATTGTAAGCAGGGTCATGCTCCTTGTTGCACTTGGAACAGGCTGGGGCCATGATGGTACAGGCGTAGGACAGGAACTTAGCGGAGATGTGTAGTACGCGGAGATAAGGAAGAAGTACAGGGTCGATCCTTAAGGTTGTTGCCGATCAGCTGCAATAAGCACCAAACCGTCTTGGATTCTCTACCGTCTCTGCGTCAACGGAGGCTCTGGTTACCACGACTCAAGAGCAAAGCAAACGAGGCACATGCAAAAGAGCCAAGTGGCCCGAGCGAAAACTTTCTGCAGAGAAACGGGTTGCATGTACAGGGACAAAGTGCCAGGGGCACAGCGGGTACAAGCAGTTGAAGAACCAAAATCGTATAGTCCGGAGACTCTTGTCCTGATCTGGGAGACAGGGCCAAGGCACGCACAAAGCGGCAGGAACACAAGTAGAGGGCTTGAGGGTATGTACACCCCTGCGGGGGGGGGGGGGCGGTTGGGGCTGGTCGTCATGTCTGTACATCACAGGAGGGGGCGGGGGGCAGTGCACACAGTGTATTGGTGCTGGGTTCTACATACAACATGCAGGCGGTCAGGGCTGGGCAGGGGGCAGGGCAGATCCTGTTCAGGACTACAGATCACATGCATGCAGGATGTCCTTGTCCACGCCCCACTTTGACAGATTTCGTTTCAATTGTGGTTTCCAACGGGATGTGGCATACCCTTTTCTCGTCATTTCATTTTTGATCACCTCAATATTACTCTGCATGTCCGAAGGGAGTATCCTGAAATATGTGGCCCATTTTGCCTGGGACGGGACTAATGACCTGAGTGTGCGTATTGCTTTCGCACAGTGTCTATCTGGGTAGCGATAAAGGCGCTGATGGTCTTTCGTGAATTTTTGACCTTTATCCGCAAGTGTCAGGGAGATTTGTGGTGCTGTCTGGGTGCGGTGGATCCGCATATGGCACTGCAGGGAATCCCATTCTGGGCCCTCACCCTCAACCTGTAAGTTCAGATTATACATACCTTCAAACGACTGCTGTAGGGTAAGGATATCCTGGCCCTCAAACTTCAACCCTTCAAGGTTATCCCGGAAACGGACAGGCTGTGCTGGCAGGTGCAGAGGGTGCAGTTGTGTAACAGGGTGGAGTGCAAAGGGGCGGACTGTCTGGTAGTATAGGTTTTCACGCTGGATGCAGTAGGCACAGGCTAATGGTGCAGAACATGTTCCCCCTATCGCCACTCCCCGCAGCTGGCGCATGAGTGTGGAACCAAGCAGAAATATGTCATTGGCTTCGAAGTCAAATTTCACAAATTTTTTAACATCGTCAAAAGTGATTTTGTGGAACAGTTTTGCGTCACCGCCGCATCCCACACGGTCCAGGTGCTTGTCAAACCTGTTGATGAAGAAGACCATGCATTTTCCCCTGGCTTTACGTACATTCACCAGTTTTTCCCAAATAGCGTCATGTATGAAAATGATGGCATCATAGACTGACGTGCGGTCAAGGGAAGGGGACATGTCTTTAACATCCAATTCCCAGAACGTCACAGCAAGGTCTGCAAAGCGGGGGTCAGTGGAATGTTCCTGGAGTCGGGTGTTACAGTAACGGACTGCAGACAGGAGGTCTTTGGTATGCGGCATTTCGAGGCTTGGGAGGTAGTACGGGCACAGATTGATCAGGAGTGTAAGACAGCGACCGATGAGCCTTCCATACCAGCGCATAGGATGCCTGTAGTGGCTGAAAAGTATGCGCCACTTCAAAATATTGAGGAACTCATCCCTTTTATTTTTGGGAAGGCAAAACGAGACTGGGGCACTTTTTGTTTTACCAGATTTCCAGTAGCGAGCGAGGTCTATTTTACCACCAGGGTCCGTAGCTGATCAAGGGCTGCTTGGTGTGCCTCAGGCAGGGATGGGTATTCATGTAGCACAGCAAATTGCATGGGGTCAGAGTACAGGGTGTCTATGGAGCGGAAGTAGAGGACAGGGCACATGGTCATGATTCGGCCTGTGTTCTTGTCACAGGGTAGAAAAATCCAGCGACGTGAAGAGTTTTTAAAGGCTCTTATGGGTCCTGATTTGAGGTACCAGGGTGTACAGGCAATCGCTGCTTTCCACAGGGATTTCAATTCAGAGAGCACAGCAGAATATAGATGTGAGCCTGTGACAGCAAGATCCAGGTGGTTGGACAAAAGATTGCACAAGATTTTTCGGAGTGACTGAATGGCTTGCGTATGAACCTCTTCCCACGTGGGTGCCACTTCATTATTCACATTTTGCAACAGGATGGGTGCATGTCGGCCAAATAGTTGATGCAGCATCCAGGGGGCCCGTGCAATAATATGGCCTTGGGTGAGAGGGAAGCCATGTTCCTGGGCTATGGTCACACAATCACATGTACCAGACCCCAAACGACGTGCCTCAGAAAGGGAGGTGCGTATGCGCCTGTGGCTTATCAGCGATGATACTGACTGGGGTCGTGTATATGAAACTTGCAAGACACTAGACAGGTAATGGCGATATGGGAGAGGGATGGGCAGGTGGTGCAGAAATTCTACCATGAGTTTTCGTAGCTTGGCAGGAGAGTCAAAGGGCATGGAAGGGACTTTCAGGGAGACACACGCAGGTAATTTTAATTCGTTTGCCTGCTCCACGCGCAGTTTCACGGACTGGTATAGTTTACTGCGGAACTGGCCATTAAAGACCCGCTTCCCTTGCGCTAAAACATCCAGCTGCTGTGGTAAAGGTACAGTACAACGGCGTTGCGCAATTATGCGTTGTGCTGTGGAAAGGAGCTCATTGGGCGGGGTGGCATTCAGTACCTTGGCCCCGAGCAACAGTTGGTATTGCCGGCAGAACCTGGGTGTATCTTTGGTGTTCAGCCGGGCGCCAAGCTTGGCTATCCAGCGACGCTCCAGGATGTCCGCATTGAGTGGGGAACATTGCTGCAAAGGTAGGATGAACCAGTTCTGGAAACCCGTCTGGAAAAGGTGGGAATAAAATTTTCCAATTCGGCAATTACGGCGCGCAAACCAGTGTGCGCATCGGCGTGTCATTTGTCTGTGCTCTCGCCACCTTTCAACCAACATTTTTTCAAGTCGACGTGCAACAGTTTGTCCCACGTACAGCAGGGGTGAGAAGGGGTTCCACATCACATAGATCCATTTGCCCTTGGTGCCGGTAGACATGGCAGGGCAATGGCTGAGGCAATGGATTTTTCGGAGCCACTGTTGTGGCGCTTTTTCAAGCAACCGGTTAGCTCTATCAATGTTGTGTACCACGATCCTAGTGTTACATCTATTGGCATCTATGTAGCGGGCTTGGTCAAGTACACTATATAGATCGTGCCAGAATTCTTTGTGTATGGCACTCTTGGGGGGGCAAAACAGCGTTCCAGGGGGCTATGGCAGGATGCGTCCTCCGGTGCGTTTGGCCAGCGGGCCAATATTGGCTATGATGTCATGTAGCACAATCGGGGAAGTGCGTGACAGGCTCGCGGATTGGACCACAAAAAATCTCAGAGGGTGTAAGGTTGCATGTTGTCTATAGGCATGGAAGGAATGGTACGGCTTAAAAGGGACATCACAGGCTGTAAGCGGTTCCCAGATGTCTATAGCCAGTCTATCATGGAGGAGGGGGATGCATGTGTGGTCATGAGGGCAGACAAAGACGATTCGGAGGTCGTCACGTCGGCGGGTTGCAGCAAGTAATTGCTGGATGGTGTGTCTGTCATGCCATGGTTGTACCTGCATAAGACAAGTCACTTTGTCCGGGAGGCGCAACAATGCCTCTATGGACAGAATGCCTCCAAACGGTTGTTCACAGGGGAAGGCAGTAACATGGTTCCGGCTGGTTGCGTATGCAGGAGGGAGCCCAATTTGTGAATTCAGGTGGAAAGCACGCATAATGGCCTAGACCCAGTTACGCGGCATGCACCAGGCTTCATTCAAAATAGTAGGCGGCATGTGAGAGTATGTGTGCTTGAGCGTATTGACCACGGTGTCAAAATCAAACATATCATGTGCTGTGACTGCGTCCCATTCATGGATTCGTTGGCTGTAGCAGAAACCAGACCATAGTCCCTGCATCGGGCACGAGTCCCGTATGCGTGGGAATAAATCCTTTAGGGAGGCAGTGAATGGGTGGTGTGGAGAGGGGGGCGTAACCGTGTCAAATAACCAGTCCCACGACATGGGTGCAATGAGGTCGTCATGCCGTGCATCAGCGATTTCGTTATGTTTGTGCAGGGACAGGCTGTTGGTAGCCTGGTCTATCAGTGTGCAATGTCGCTCTAGGTCTAGAAACAGGGCCCGTAAGTCTGCTTCCGACATCAAGGCAATCTCATTTCCGTTAGGTAATGCTGGCAGTTGATTAATGATTGCAAAGACTCGGTTGCTTGGCAATGGGGCTGCCTTCAGATGGTCGTAGCGGCGTTGCACGCGATCATCCGAAATCCTACGGACCTGCCCAAATTTTCGGTCGTGGTCGATAATAATCTGATCCCACCGAACCTTTATTTTCGTCGTTGACGTAACCCAGTCGGATAACTTGATGGAGGACGATGAATTTTTCTTTGGTGCGGCCTTAGGCTTCTTTTGAAGTCCCTCTGTGCTCGCCTGGTCCTCTTGAGACTGGGATTGCACTTGAGATTGCCCATTGTCTGCTGCAGGCTCACCATCTGGCGAAACAGCCATGTCCTGCGATACCCCTCCAGGCTCAGTCATGAAATAAAGGGCTACAAGGCAACATTTCATGAAGGGGAGAGTTCCCAGATAGCAAATAACAAGCACAGATCAACCAAAAAAGGACCAAAACGGACTGCCTGACAGGAAATTCGGATAACCTGGCCGAAATTTCGGCCAGTACTGCTCTGCATGTCAAACCACTGTGTACAAATACCATTCTGAGAGGCTGGCCGAAATTTCGGCCAGAACCTTAAATCATTTGTGTTCTGGGGGTAGCCATATGACAAAACAACAAGTCTGGCCGAAATTTCGGCCAGAAAAACATGAAACGGCAAATAGACACACCAAAATCACTGGCAATGCGTGGCAGAAACCATAACACAGTGACAAACACAGCTGCAAACAGAAATCAGTCCCAATCCTGGGTATCCACACCGATGTGTTCCGCCTCATCTAGGGCTTCAAAGGAGGCAACGCTGTCTGCATCACAATCAATATCCTGGTCACTATCACAAGAGTCGACAGCAATGGAATCATCAAGGGCGGGGGGGGGTACTGGGCGGGGGGGGTCCGGGGGGGGTACTAGGGGGCCTCTGGCTCGGGGCTTCGGGGGTGGCTTTGGGGGCAAGGCAATTCCACCAGGAGCAGCAGCAGCAGCAGCAGGCGGTGCACGGTTGGCAGCGCGAATAGAAGCATGTGCAGTACGCAACACCCCTTGCTCGGCAGCAGTGCGGGCAGGTGCATTTGTCTGTAAAAAATCCTCAACACCCTCAGGAACCCTGGTACGCGCAACCAGATTTTGCATTGCATGCAACAGAACCACTTTTAAACGGTCTGTGGTGATTCGTGTCCTAGACAGGGTACCGGGGAACGTCAAATCCTCAACTGCATCCAGTCTTCTCACCTCAACTTTATAGTCCGGAACGGGAACACAAATGGGCAGGCTCCGTGTATGGGCTGTCAAGATGAATTGTTTAAGATTGGCAGAGAACATTGCCACGGATCTCTCAGTCATCACACCACGCAAAACTTTCTCTCCGGGTTGGACAGGGGGAACTGTCAGAAATAAATCAGACGACTGTTGGACACTAGTACAGGCAGTGTTGCGGCGACAGTGGGCTGAGAACCGACTCAGAAGTGCCTCACCAAGCTCCTCAGAGTGGATACACCCTAGGGAGGCGGAATGCCACTGACTCCAAAACAAAAGAGCAACAGCGGTGGTTTTCACATACTCCGTGGTTAACTGTTCCTCGGGCCTTAGGATGTTCAGCATGAGCAGTAGGGACATCTCAAGTGCCTGCTTAGCTACAATACCGGAACCTGCCCCCCGTCCCTCCCAGTTGCACTCACGAACCAAAGTCCCAATGCTGAAAGCAGCTGGACAGTATGTGTACAGCAAAGCCTTAAGGGCTAATAACATACGCAAACCCTTGCGCTGAATGGGTGTCAAGTCCCGCTGGCTATTGAGCAGGGAAGTGACGCGCTCATCTAGTCTGCCTCTATTGGACGATGTGGCTAGCATGAGTCCAAGCAACGTCTTCTCCATATGGATGACCTTGTCCTTGCGAGGGAGGATAGACCCAACCTGAAGGCTGTTCCCCTGCTCCAAAAACTTAATGAACGGCAAGAACGCCCTGTAGATCAATTCAACGCAATACTTATAGCTATGCCATACTCCGTACACCAAAGGAAAACCCAACAGTAATTGTGGTACATTCCAGGGAACATAAGCAGCACCATAACACAGCTTAAGTAGGGCAAAGTGTATTTTCATGTCCACAAGCAGCGGAACACAGTGTCTGGTGCGGTGTTCCACACATGACAAATCAACCACGAGTTGCAAAAGCTCTTTGTGTGTGCCGGAGCGGAGCTCAGACAGGAAAAAGGGTCTCCAGTTGAGGGAACGAACATCCTTTCTGGCAATATCCAAAGGAGCACGAACCCAAACTCTCTGAATACCTTGGTTGGCAACATCAATACGATCAAACAATGCTCTATGTGAGCGAAAGATGTCATCAGCAACCTTTGGTACCCTGGCCTCAATTTCGGCCAGCTCCGGGAGACCCCGGTATGCAGGTAGGGCGCAAGTGTGCAAAACAGCAACAGCTGTACAGTTTAGGGTTAAGTCGGGTGAATGGGGATCAGCTCCCGACCTGTAACGCCTCAGGTTATCAAACCATATACAAACTTGCCTACGGTGCATGGTGTTCCACAAGTTGTGTGCTGCTAGTCCAGCACGATGGTGAATGGACTCCTGCTTAGTGTTACACTGACCAAGGACTCCTACCTTACGGCGTTGGCGGCAGGACATAATACCCCAGTTGTAACCAGACCCACAGTTAGAGTATGGGAGGGCCATACGGCGCAGCAGGCAGTATAGGGCATGGAACTGTGACAAAAATGTCATGTACCATCGTGGGGGCTTCTTCTCGGTGGCGGCGGCCTTCAACTGTGTCAGGGAGTGCCGGCTCCTGCGATTCTTCCGCAACAAGAGGCAGAATTGCAAAAGCTTTTGCAGAGTCCCACCACGTAATGCATTTTGCAACAGCCCTTTGGCTGTAGTAGCAAAAGCACCAGTAACTGCAGCATGTACAACATTGACAGTAATAGCAGAAGACATTAATGCTGAGACAAGAAAACAGTTATGTAGGAGTGTATGGTGTAATACTCATGAACAACGACAATTGCAAGCTGGCCGAAATTTCGGCTAGGTGTGTTCAAAAGGGAAATAATTGCTTACATGTTCAAAAATAGGAAAAGCTGGCCGAAATTTCGGCCAGCCCACCCAAAAACCAGAATATAAGTGCTTGAACAATGAACAGACCAAAAAGCTGGCCGAAATTTCGGCCAGCCCTAAGAAAAATGAAAATAATCATGCCTGTTCACCAAGAAACCAAAAAGCTGGCCGAAATTTCGGCCAGAAGGGTCAAAAACTGCATATACACATAGTTGTTTGCAATGTTACCCAAAACCTGGCCGAAATTTCGGCCAGCTTCAGAAAAACGTAAAATACAACACACTAGAAGACGGGGGTACACAAGACTAACACATCAACACGTATTTCAACGGGTGTCACACAGCTCTGCCAACAAGTTTGGTCACATACGTCAAATAACATACTCAAAGTAGAAATGTAGAATATTGTCAAATCGCGCGTATACGGGGTCCTAGAGGGTGGGCAACTTGTGACGCCTAAGCTTTAGGCAGGCAGTGAATGGGTGGTGTGGAGAGGGGGGCGTAATCGTGTCAAATAACCAGTCCCACGACATGGGTGCAATTAGGTCGTCATGGCGTGCATCAGCGATTTCGTTATGTTTGTGCAGGGACAGGCTGTTGGTAGCCTGGTCTATCAGTGTGCAATGTCGCTCTAGGTCTAGAGACAGGGCCCGTAAGTCTGCTTCCGACATCAAGGCAATCTCATTTCCGTTAGGTAATGCTGGCAGTTGATTAATGATTGCAGAGACTCGGTTGCTTGGCAATGGGGCAGTTGTTGTACACACAGGTGAGGGGATTGGAGGAATCTTGTTGTGTAGAGGCGCCATTGTAACTAGAAACAGTGAATGTGGTCTGGTCTTGGCAGCAGAGCTTAGCGCCTTTCGCGTTTTGGCCTGTGTCCCACTGAATTCATGTCAGCGGCAAGCGCTGCGTCATAGGCAACTTGATCTGGGTAAACATTGTCATAATCCAGGATTCTCGGTGCTAAAGTGGTATCAGCTTGATCATTTTCATCCTGCGTCATGGCTGCCCACCAGTTCTTGCCTTGTGGTGTATGTTGCAGTAAGACGTAACGTACCATCGTCGGTGCAGAGCCCACCGTACCTCTGTCCATGTAGAAAACCTGGTCGCCGGCGTGGAGCGTAGCACCTTTGCGTTTAGCATCCGTCACCGAGGTGGAAGCTCTCCCAGGGGTGCCAATTGCAGTACCTGGCTCTGTTCCGGTGGATATGCGGCGGTCAGTCATTTCCTCGTCATCCAGAACAGGTTGGGCATTTTCGTCAATTGGGGCCGATGTTGCTGAGTTAGCAATCACATTCTCAAGTTCAGATTCTGTCCATCCAGACGCACGTGCAAGTTCCATATGCTCAGGGCAGTTTGGATCAGGGTTTTTCATTTTCAGCCTGATCCCTACAAGTGTCATGACACTGTTGGAGTGCTCTTTATGTTTTTTGAGCGTGGCTATATCTGCATCATGGGCATCAAGTCATTGGTTGATGTGATTCTGGTTGCGCTTCAGGGTCTCGATATCACTTTTGACAGATGGCAATTCAGACTGTGACTTCTTCAGGCCAGTGATGGCAGCTTTCATGGACGGGATTGCATCGCATTGTTTTTTCATAGCAGTGTAGTCCGAGTTGAGCTGGGCAATCGTGTCATCTGTGGTTTTTCGCCATGCTGTCCATTCATCAGGGATCTTAACAGAAGAAGGGGCATGGGCACGTGGTGGTCTGCCGCTTTTAGTTTCATTCACAGGAGTGTCCCGCACTGGTACCCAAGTGTTACCTTCAAGAATTTGCAGTCCTGATTCGGCTTCTGCGGCAGATTTGAAACCAACGCGCACGTGGGAGGAATCAATAATGGAAATGTCTGGGTCACCAGGGAGTTCATCTAACAGCTGGTCAACGTCAATGGGTGCCATGGAGGTTTGATCCTTCTTGGAGACTTTCACAGGGTGAATCTCAATATACTCTTCAGTGGTTTCCGAGTTTGCATCCTTTTCACGGTAGTACTCGCGCATATTTTTCTGGATGCGTTCAGGGTCCCTTGGCTCAGTGAACTGTGAGCTGCGGTGTGGTCCTCGGCAGTTGAAGCATTTGATCCCTTTCCTCGGTTTCTCTGGGCAATCTCTGGCGCGATGGTCTTTCCCGCAGTATGGGCATCCATGGGGTCCACTAGAGCTGGAGCTGGATGGGGTATCAGTCGCACGGCGCGCCAGATCCTTACATGCTGCAGTCGTGTGGCCACAGTACCCATGTGTCTTGCATAGTTTTGCTCCTGGGTACATTTTGCAATTGTAAGCAGGGTCATGCTCCTTGTTGCACTTGGAACAGGCTGGGGCCATGATGGTACAAGCGTAGGACAGGAACTTAGCGGAGATGTGTAGTACGCGGAGATAAGGAAGAAGTACAGGGCCGATCCTTAAGGCTGTTGCCGATCAGCTGCAATAAGCACCAAACCGTCTTGGATTCTCTACCGTCTGTGCGTCAACGGAGGCTCTGGTTACCACGACTCAAGAGCAAAGCAAACGAGGCACATGCAAAAGAGCCAAGTGGCCTGAGCGAAAACTTTCTGCAGAGAAACGGGTTGCATGTACAGGGACACAGTGCCAGGGGCACAGCGGGTACAAGCAGTTGAAGAACCAAAATCGTATAGTCTGGAGACTCTTGTCCTGATCTGGGAGACAGGGCCAAGGCACGCACAAAGCGGCAGGAACACAAGTAGAGGGCTTGAGGGTATGTACACCCCTGGGGGGGGGGGGGGGCGGTTGGGGCTGGTCGTCATGTCTGTACATCACAAGAGGGGGCGGGGGGCAGTGCACACAGTGTATTGGTGCTGGGTTCTACATACAACATGCAGGCGGTCAGGGCTGGGCAGGGGGCAGGGCAGGTCCTGTTCAGGACTACAGATCACATGCATGCAGGATGTCCTTGTCCACGCCCCACTTTGACAGATTTCGTTTCAATTGTGGTTTCCAACGGGATGTGGCATACCCTTTTCTCGTCATTTCATTTTTGATCACCTCAATATTACTCTGCATGTCCGAAGGGAGTATCCTGAAATATGTGGCCCATTTTGCCTGGGACGGGACTAATGACCTGAGTGTGCGTATTGCTTTCGCACAGTGTCTATCTGGGTAGCGATAAAGGCGCTGATGGTCTTTCGTGAATTTTTGACCTTTATCCGCAAGTGTCAGGGAGATTTGTGGTGCTGTCTGGGTGCGGTGGATCCGCATATTCCTTTGTCTACAGAAGCGCCATTTTTGGGCCTCCGCTCCCGCCTCCGCTCCGTACGTTATCCCCGTAAGCTAGGAGAACGCGCACAACGACAATAACACTCCGTAACGCTCCGGAACGCAGATAACGCGGAGAACGCGGAAAACGCTTCCAGAAGCACGACCAGAAGCAGAAAACCGGAACGCCGATAACGCGGATAACGCGGAACACGCTTCCAGAAGCACGACCAGAAGCAGGAAACCGGAACGCGGATAACGCGGATAACGCGGAAAACGAGGGAACCGCTTCCAGAAGCACCACCGGAAGCACAGAAGCGGAACGTAGAAAATGCGGCCAACAAACGAACCCCATACGACGCTAAGAACGGTGGAAGCAAAGCGGGAGGCAACATGCAAAGTGCTTTTCTCCTTGAAAGTGGCTGAACCGCATAAAAACTCATGCGCGAGTGCGTCGGGCTACCTCAAAAACTCCAAGAAGCGCTGTAAAAACAAGCGTGTTTTTCCCGACCCCTAGAAGCGCCCATTTCGTCATCTACGTCGTAGACAAAGGAATATGGCACTGCAGGGAATCCCATTCTGGGCCCTCACCCTCAACCTGTAAGTTCAGATTATACATACCTTCAAACGACTGCTGTAGGGTAAGGATATCCTGGCCCTCAAACTTCAACCCTTCAAGGTTATCCCGGAAACGGACAGGCTGTGCTGGCAGGTGCAGAGGGTGCAGTTGTGTAACAGGGTGGAGTGCAAAGGGGCGGACTGTCTGGTAGTATAGGTTTTCACGCTGGATGCAGTAGGCACAGGCTAATGGTGCAGAACATGTTCCCCCTATCGCCACTCCCCGCAGCTGGCGCATGAGTGTGGAACCAAGCAGAAATATGTCATTGGCTTCGAGGCCAAATTTCACAAATTTTTTAACATCGTCAAAAGTGATTTTGTGGAACAGTTTTGCGTCACCGCCGCATCCCACACGGTCCAGGTGCTTGTCAAACCTGTTGATGAAGAAGACCATGCATTTTCCCCTGGCTTTACGTACATTCACCAGTTTTTCCCAAATAGCGTCATGTATGAAAATGATGGCATCATAGACTGACGTGCGGTCAAGGGAAGGGAACATGTCTTTAACATCCAATTCCCAGAACGTCACAGCAAGGTCTGCAAAGCGAAGGTCAGTGGAATGTTCTTGGAGTCGGGTGTTACAGTAACGGACTGCAGACAGGAGGTCTTTGGTATGCGGCATTTCGAGGCTTGGGAGGTAGTACGGGCACAGATTGATCAGGAGTGTAAGACAGCGACCGATGAGCCTTCCATACCAGCGCATAGGATGCCTGTAGTGGCTGAAAAGTATGCGCCACTTCAAAATATTGAGGAACTCATCGCTTTTATTTTTGGGAAGGCAAAACGAGACTGGGGCACTTTTTGTTTTACCAGATTTCCAGTAGCGAGCGAGGTCGTATTTTACCACCAGGGTCCATAGCTGATCAAGGGCTGCTTGGTGTGCCTCAGGCAGGGATGGGTATTCATGTAGCACAGCAAATTGCATGGGGTCAGAGTACAGGGTGTCTATGGAGTGGAAGTAGAGGACAGGGCACATGGTCATGATTCGGCCTGTGTTCTTGTCACAGGGTAGAAAAATCCAGCGACGTGCAGAGTTTTTAAAGGCCCTTATGGGTCCTGATTTGAGGTACCAGGGTGTACAGGCAATCGCTGCTTTCCACAGGGATTTCAATTCAGAGAGCACAGCAGAATATAGATGTGAGCCTGTGACAGCAAGATCCAGGTGGTTGGGCAAAAGATTGCACAGGATTTTTCGGAGTGACTGAATGGCTTGCGTATGAACCTCTTCCCACGTGGGTGCCACTTCATTATTCACATTTTGCAACAGGATGGGTGCATGTCGGCCAAATAGTTGATGGAGCATCCACGGGGCTCGTGCAATAATATGGCCTTGGGTGAGAGGGAAGCCATGTTCCTGGGCTATGGTCACACAATCACATGTACCAGACCCCAAACGACGTGCCTCAGAAAGGGAGGTGCGTATGCGCCTGTGGCTTATCAGCGATGATACTGACTGGGGTCGTGTATATGAAACTTGCAAGACACTAGACAGGTAATGGCGATATGGGAGAGGGATGGGCAGGTGGTGCAGAAATTCTACCATGAGTTTTCGTAGCTTGGCAGGAGAGTCAAAGGGCATGGAAGGGACTTTCAGGGAGACACACACAGGTAATTTTAATTCAGTTGCCTGCTCCACGCGCAGTTTCACGGACTGGTATAGTTTACTGCGGAACTGGCCATTAAAGACCCGCTTCCCTTGCGCTAAAACATCCAGCTGCTGTGGTAAAGGTACAGTACAACGGCGTTGCGCAATTATGCGTTGTGCTGTGGAAAGGAGCTCATTGGGCGGGGTGGCATTCAGTACCTTGGCCCCGAGCAACAGTTGGTATTGCCGGCAGAACTTGGGTGTATCTTTGGTGTTCAGCTGGGCGCCAAGCTTGGCTATCCAGCGACGCTCCAGGATGTCCGCATTGAGTGGGGAACATTGCTGCAAAGGTAGGATGAACCAGTTCTGGAAACCCGTCTGGAAAAGGTGGGAATAAAATTTTCCAATTCGGCAATTACGGCGCGCAAACCAGTGTGCCCATCGGCGTGTCATTTGTCTGTGCTGTCGCCACCTTTCAACCAACATTTTTTCAAGTCGACGTGCACCAGTTTGTCCCACGTACAGCAGGGGTCAGAAGGGGTTCCACATCACATAGATCCATTTGCCCTTGGTGCCGGTAGACATGGCAGGGCAATGGCCGAGGCAATGGATTTTTCGGAGCCACTGTTGTGGCGCTTTTTCAAGCAACCGGTTAGCTCTATCAATGTTGTGTACCACGATCCTAGTGTTACATCTATTGGCATCTATGTAGCGGGCTTGGTCAAGTACAGTATATAGATCGTGCCAGAATTCTTTGTGTATGGCACTCTTCGGGGGGCAAAACAGCGTTCCAGGGGGCTATGGCAGGATGCGTCCTCCGGTGCGTTTGGCCAGCGGGCCAATATTGGCTATGATGTCATGTAGCACAATCGGGGAAGTGCGTGACAGGCTCGCGGATTGGACCACAAAAAATCTCAGAGGGTGTAAGGTTGCATGTTGTCTATAGGCATGGAAGGAATGGTACGGCTTAAAAGGGACATCACAGGCTGTAAGCGGTTCCCAGATGTCTATAGCCAGTCTATCATGGAGGAGGGGGATGCATGTGTGGTCATGAGGGCAGACAAAGACGATTCGGAGGTCGTCACGTCGGCGGGTTGCAGCAAGTAATTGCTGGATGGTGTGTCTGTCATGCCATGGTTGTACCTGCATAAGACAAGTCACTTTGTCCGGGAGGCGCAACAATGCCTCTATGGACAGAATGCCTCCAAACGGTTGTTCACAGGGGAAGGCAGTAACATGGTTCCGGCTGGTTGCGTATGCAGGAGGGAGCCCAATTTGTGAATTCAGGTGGAAAGCACGCATAATGGCCTGGACCCAGTTACGCGGCATGCACCAGGCTTCATTCAGAATAGTAGGCGGCATGTGAGAGTATGTGTGCTTGAGCGTATTGACCATGGTGTCAAAATCAAACATATCCTGTGCTGTGACTGCGTCCCATTCATGGATTCGTTGGCTGTAGCAGAAACCAGACCATAGTCCCTGCATCGGGCACGAGTCCCGTATGCGTGGGAATAAATCCTTTAGGGAGGCAGTGAATGGGTGGTGTGGAGAGGGGGGCGTAACCGTGTCAAATAACCAGTCCCACGACATGGGTGCAATGAGGTCGTCATGGCGTGCATTAGCGATTTCGTTATGTTTGTGCAGGGACAGGCTGTTGGTAGCCTGGTCTATCAGTGTGCAATGTCGCTCTAGGTCTAGAAACAGGGCCCGTAAGTCTGCTTCCGACATCAAGGCAATCTCATTTCCGTTAGGTAATGCTGGCAGTTGATTAATGATTGCAGAGACTCGGTTGCTTGGCAATGGGGCAGTTGTTGTACACACAGGTGAGGGGATTGGAGGAATCTTGTTGTGTAGAGGCGCCATTGTAACTAGAAACAGTGAATGTGGTCTGGTCTTGGCAGCAGAGCTTAGCGCCTTTCGCGTTTTGGCCTGTGTCCCACTGAATTCATGTCAGCGGCAAGCGCTGCGTCATAGGCAACTTGATCTGGGTAAACATTGTCATAATCCAGGATTCTTGGTGCTAAAGTGGTATCAGCTTGATCATTTTCATCCTGCGTCATGGCTGCACACCAGGAGGAAGAATGTTGAATTGGTGGCACAATTGCTCATCAAACATGTCTCTCTTGACGTGGTTCAGGCAGCGCTAGAGTTGACGAATGGCACATCGGCCCCGGGAATCGATGGAGTCCAAGTCTCCATTTACAAAATGTTCTTAGGATTTTTCGATCCCATAATGCTTAATCTCTACAATCACATTTTGAAATCCCATTCGTGAAATCTAGATTGCTCCATTGCCGTGCCGAACGCCATTCCAAAGGGATAGAGAACGGCGTCAGTGCAGAACCCGCGGCCACTGGTATTGCAAAATACTCTAGTGTGCCAAATACAAGACCGGTAACTAATAAGAGACCGAGGTGGGTTTTGGGAGGCCTTGCACGCGCATCTCATGTTGGCAACCGGGTTCCTAATAAGAGACCGGGTTGTCACGGGGCGCCTCATGTTGGCCACCGGGTTCGTAATAAAAGACCGGGTTGTCACCGAAGGAGAGACACGCACCCAAGCATGGAAGGCATGAGCAACAACACAAGAAGTAACAATTCGTGAAACTACATCAACCTCGGCCGCTTGGCGGAGTTCTCATCTTGCACGGGACCTTGGGAAAATAGAGCAAACACATCCGGAGGCAATATGAATCGATCCAGGAGGAAGCGGGGGCAACTCCGCTCCTCCCGGATTCATGTCTCATAAATGGCTGGCGTCAATTCGTTCTGTCAAGCTCAGGGATTTTGTTGACAGGGGGGGCGCCAAAAAAGCTGGAAGCAGCATGAAGTGTGGTGTCCGTTGGATGGGGAATTGGAGACGATGGAACATACTCTCACAGAATGCTCACTCCTGAAAGTGGCCTCCGACACCATATCTAAATGTTTCCCCTCTGCGCAGGGAGGTGACCTCCCACTTGCGCTCCTAAAAAGCTCGCCGGCGCAGTCGTTTTAATGCCTAGCAGGATTCCTGTCATGGGCAGCAATATTCCTTTGGCTACCATACGCGAATATTTTCACAACCGGTCCACCGGTCTTCGTTAACTCACCGTTTCGACTAGGAAAAATCACCAACTGTTCAGTTGAGACCGTTTCGCGCCACTTTAGCTTTCTGTAGCGAACCGGTTAGTTCGGGGAGACCGGTCGGACCGCTCCGACCGGTCTTTGCAAACTGAACGGACCGGACCATTTTAGCACACTTTAGCACACTTTGGAGCACTTGGTGATGCGTGTGTAGTGTGTGTGTCCGCATGTGTGTGTTGTGTGTGTGCGTGTGTTGTGTTGTGCGTGTTCACACCTTTGCACAGACATTGCAATGCATGGGAGTCAATCCTCACAAGACATCTATTCATGGTTCATTCATGATGGTCCGCAAAGCATTCGACGTGTAGATAGCACCCACATGCTTTGCACTTGTATCGAGTGGTGCCCATCCCACAATGTACACAAGAGCCCCGCTTCCCAACCACTATTGGTACATGCTTGTCCACCACCTCAATTTGCCTTGCCGGAAAAATGTATCTCATCAACCTCCATTGCCACTCAAACATTGTTTCACCCCCCGGACTAAGGCGCAACGCTTGGCATGACGTAAATGCATTTGTTGCCGCTATCCTTAACACCATCCCCCCAAGTGCCTTCCACCATGATTCAAACCGGTGCTCTTCCCGGTGTTGTAAGCACATTTGGTTAAACGTATCCACCCCCGGGGCAAACCTACGGTAGTTGGCAGTTATCCCCGGTAGGTGGTATCGTCCACTTCGGTGTGGGAGCGGACCTCCGGTTAAGCAATTGGTTAGTAGTGGTACAACCTTTGCCGGCTTGCGCCCCACTTTGGGGTTTTTGTATACCGAGAGTGCATACCGATGTTCCTTGTGTACCACCGTGTTCACATCCCCCGGGTCTAATCCAACGTTCCCATCTTGCACCAAAGCACTTGTGGAAGTGAGCATCAAGAACGGACGCTCTTGTGCACTTAGCATCGCCGCCGCATCATGAGACCCAAAGAATGAGTCCGCCACAAGCACCTTTCCGGGTGGAGTCACATCATTCCAAAGTTGCACGATTTCAAAGGCATTGTAGTGGCCTGCAAACCGGCTCCGGGACTCTGGACCCACACGAGGGGCTGCACCACGGTACAAATACACGTGCCAAATGTAATGGCTTTGTGCGTCGCACAACGCGTACAGTTTCACACCGGTGCTGTGAGGCTTGCGCGGTATGAACTGGCGGATTACAAACAACCCCTTGTGGGGGACCACGGTCTCATCCCCGCACACCACGTCACCTAGTTCCCATCCGCCTTGCCAGTGCATCGTGCACAGCTCAATCAACGCATCCGCATCCGGGTCCGCAAGTCGCTGCAGCACATAAAACTGTCGCCTGCTAGGAAACAGTTCCGCCATGTATGCATTGTAGTGCATACTCTCTTTGTCCCACACATCATCTATTCTGCGCGGCTGCAGCATGCCCAAGCCAACTCGAGACAGCACGTACCGCGGAAGAAGGTCCACTAGGTCTACCCGGTTGGCCTCTTCCAAACACAGCGTCATGGCCTCCAAAATTGGCTGGAACATGAAGTTCCAGACGGCAACGGGGGTCTTGCCATCCTCGGTGCCCTCCAGGAGGCTGCGCCCTTTGCGGAGTTCGTCTCCAAAATCCCATCGGGCCTCTAGGGGGGCCAGGGGTCTTGGTTCCCATGGTGTAGCAGCAGGCATGCCTGAAAAAAAAACAGATTACAAGCTTTTGCTGACCAGTCTTGGCAAACTACCCTAAACCGTTCAGACCGCTTCACTTTAGATCACTTAATTTGTCCAGAGACCGGTCGGACCGGTCTTTGCAAACTACTCTAAACCGTTCGGACCGCTCCACTTTAGCTCACTTTGTCCAGAGACCGGTCGGACCGGTCTTTGCAAACTACTCTAAACCGTTCGGACCGCTCCACTTTAGTACACTTTAGACTTTCTTTGCGTTACCTACTACTTTTTGCTCCCAAACCAAACACGCAGCAGAAATCATGGAATCATGCAATCCTGGAATCATGTCGCTGGTGTCACATCAAGACCTTGCCCCCTGCAAGACCTTCTCTGTGGAGAAATGGAATAAAGTGTGCTAAAGTGTGCTAAAGTGAAGCGGTCCGAACGGTTTACGACAGTTTGTACAGACCGGTCCGACCGGTCTTCGTGTGAAGTGTGCTAAAGTGAAGCGGTCCGAACGGTTTACGACAGTATGCACAAACCTGCGTATTCCTCGTATTGGGGACCACCGGATTGACGAAGGGGCTCGATACACTTGCGCTGCGCCACGATGTAATCCGACCGAATGCACAGAGGACCACGAAGAATGCTGTTCGGGCACTCGAACAGCAACTGCAGCGCTGCCGCCAAAAGTGTCTTGGTGCCGGGTTGGCCACGGAGACATTGCCGGACGTGTTGCCCAAGCCTTGGCAAGGTGGTGCCATACGCCTCCAACGCGTTGTTCATGCGCACCTCTTTGTAACTACGAAGCCAAGAGACATTCGCCAACTTGCTTCGGAATGCAGCCAAATCATGGCGGGTGTCTATTATGTTGTTACACTGGCTACCTAGGGATTTTTTCCTCCTTTTTGGTGTAAATGGAAACTTTTTACCCTAAAAAACCCCGGGTTTCATGCCCCTCTCGTGCTGAAAACACTCCTACACGGTACAAAAGTCCCAAAGTTGGCTTCCCGGGCCTGGGCTCGCGCAAATTCACAAGTTGGCGCGCCAAGTCGCAAGTTGGCGCGCCAGGTCCGGACTTGGCGCGCGCCAACTGGGAAGTTGGCGCGCGCCAAGTCCGGACTTGGCGCGCCAACTTGCGACTTGGCGCGCGCCAAATGTCCCCCCATCGATCAAACCATCGACTTGCATACCATTGTTGTCACTGGAAATTCCGTCCCTCACCTGCCCTTGCACACTTGGCACGAAGAAAGCATTGTTCCATCTTTTTTTGATTAATGTGCAAAAGACTGCGAATGTACAAGAAGCTGTCAAATCAATCATGACACCTTCTTCCCCTTGCCCTTCTTGGGTTGCTTTGGAGCCATGATAACGTGAAATGCCTAGAAGGGAAAGGGAATGCATAAAGGGTGCAAAAGAAGAGGAAGAATGGGGCACTTGGCGCGCGCCAAAACCGGAGTTGGCGCGCGCCAACTCAAGAGTTGGCAGTTGGCGCGCCAACTCTTGAGTTGGCGCGCGCCAACTGCCAAGTTGGCGCGCCAACTTTGACTTGGCTTCCAAAAAGTTGGCTTCGACCCAAAAAACCCACATATTGAATCATAACAACAAAGCAACGCAACCAAAAGCTGTAAAATATCAATAGTTCCTCACGTTTCATGCACAAGGCGTAGCAACAACACAGTGCACAAGTACAAGCAAGTTGAATGCTCTCGACATGGAGTTGACCAGGAGTTGGCGAATGTACAGTATCTGGGGTTGGCTTCGTAGTTACATTCCGCCGACCTCTCTTCGTCCTCGGTGGAGGCCTTCCTGCCTTTCTTGCTTGTGCGGGGCGACGAGGCGGACTCACTGCCCTCGGCTTTGATTTCCTTGAAAAATGGGACCGGCAACCGTCTTTTGGTGGTGTGCTTCTCCTTCGCCGGCTTCTTCTTCTTCCTCTCTTTCTCTTCCTCCTTTGCCTCTTCTTCCGGGATCTCCATATCACGCTTTCTCGCTCCTCCTCCTCCTCGTCTTCTTCGTCCTCTTCTTCCTCGTCCTCGTCTTCGTCTTCGGACTCCTCGTCCACTTTCCTTTTGCGGGACTGCGCTGCTCGGGCCGCAATCTTCTGGCCCGGAGTAGATGTCTTCGCCTCCGCGATCACCCAACATCCGAGCACGTCCTCGGTGACGAAGTCAAGCTCGCCTTTGCTGATGCTGCGCTTCAACCCCCCGGTCTTCTGGTCCTCCGTGAAGTAGATTGTCCCGGATAGGGACATTTTGCCGGCCGCCTGCGACTCGCACTTGCCGGTGTAGCGACCGCCGTGCGAGCCCTTCAGCAGCAGCACCACCCGGTCTCCGGCCCGTACCTTCTTGAAGGAACTGGGCACGGGCGTCTCGGCATCCTTCACGCCAGGGATCTTCGTGCCGGGGCCTGAAATCGGCATTAAAGAACACTAAGCAACAAAGCAGGGAAGAGCGGTCTGACCGGTCCTGTGAAAAGGCAGCAGGAAGTAGGGGACCAGGAGTGGGATGCAGCGTTCTAGGGCGTGGTGCGGAACCCCTAGTTAGAACGCAATTTCTGGAACACCCACCTACCCTCAATTTTGGGGCAAACCACCTAAAAAAATGGATTCAGCACCCTCAAAAACCCCCCATCCCCTTTCTTTCCCCACATAACCCGCATCATGGGGGTGGTTTTTGGGGGGGGGGTCAAAGAGTTAGAGCACAGTTAGAACAGAGTTAGAACGCAGTTAGAGCACCTTGCTCTAACTAGTTATCGCGCTAGTTATCGCGCGATAACTCAGTTATCGCGCAGTTATCGCGGGTAGTTATCGCGCACCCCTCCTCCCTCCCTCCCTAGGACAAACAACACAAAACACTTGGCACAAAGCATCTGTGGTCGTTTTTCATACAAAGTCATCAATGTCTGAGGCCTTGGCTGCCTCCAGTCCCAAAAGCCCTTGCTCCAGGGCGTTCATGGACATGCAATGGTGCATGTGGCGGAGGGACATACTTGGCCTCACCAAAGACCAACCCTTAAAACAATTTTTGAGCCTCCTCTTGTAAGGCCCATGCCGATACTCCGTTGGGATGGAGGAAAACTGAAAAATGTTCCTCCATTTCTCGGCAAAAAAGGTGGAATGTGCCAAGCACCAATGGATCCACCTGGTGGGGGACCAACCTGAGTCTCCCCACGCTTTTGAAAATTTTGTGGTCAACGCACGGTGGCGTTCCACTTGGGTTAGAGTGTACAACTCCCTCACCCTCCAAAGCTCATACAAACCCTCAATGCATTTCACCATGACATGCACAACAACCCATAACATAGGTCCCCCAGGGGTCCTCACTGTGGGGACATGCTCTTTGAGGCATTCCACAAATTGCCTTTGGAAGGGGGGGGAGGTTAGGAAAACTTTGGTGCTGGTTAGATCGAAATCTTTTTCTGTGGCCCTCGAGGCCGAAGGGAGGCGTTCCCTAAGAGGGATGCCTGCGGTCTCATCCTTGAGGGCTTGTTTGAAGGCCTGCAAAGCTGCAAGAGCTTGGGCCTTACCAGGGGTACTAGGGGGGAGGGCCTGGAGGGTGGTCTCAATGCGCTTTGCAATGCCGTTTAGGATAACCCACGCGATAACTAGTGCTCTAACCCCGTTCTAACCCCGCGATAACTAGTTAGAGCACACAAAGATCAAATCGCAAAAAGTGCAAAACGGGCAATATCGAGCAAACAATACATGGAAGGCACATTGTTGCATCATAGTGCACCCATGTAACATGTGAAATTCCGGGTTCCAACCATATTAACAACACCCAAAATTGGGGGGGTTCCGCACCACGCCCTAGAACGCTGCATCCCAAGCGAGGTTCGGAAGACCGGTCTGACCGGTCTGCATGAAACCGTTTGAACCGATCTAGTTTCATGCTAATGGTGCATCCCACCCATCATGCATCGTTGAAACACCCAAGAGGACATGGGAAGCAAAGTCTGTGTATGTGTGTGTGGTTTGTGCATGGTGTGTGGTGGCATGCATGCTGCAACGAGCGCGCAAAGGTAGGTTTGGGAGGCAAGTGTAACAAAGTGCTCCAAAGTGTACCGAAGTGGTCCGGTCCGTTCGGTTTGCAAAGACCGGTCCCACCGGTCTCTGAAACTGGTCTTACTGTTTTTCTCTAAAATACTATTGAGTCTAAGAAAACCACCAAAACCATCATTTCCGCCACGTTCAAAAACCCTTGACCCAATCCTTTGCCAGAAAGTGATAATTTTCCCCACAAGACCAGACCGGTCCTCCGTCCGGTCTGGTAGCCAAAGGAATATACGCCAATTGGAGAACGTTTCACGGCATCTTATGTTACTAGTGTAAAATAGGGGGGGGTGGGGGGTGCAACCATCCCTTGAGTAACAATGTTTTACCCGGTGCCACGTATTTTTGCATGGTTCCCGCCCATTTTGAGTAACAAGGAGATGGGGGGGTAGGGGGTCAAGGTGTGGTGTTACCTGAGTAACATAGCGTGTTGTGAAACGTTCCCTTGGCGTATCAGGCAGAAGAAAAAAAATTCTCCATAATACGTAGCCACATGGTTGTGCTTCGTTTCACTTTGGATTCCCACGTTGAAAGTTTCGGCCTCCTCACCCAAAAGAATTCCCATGGCAGAAACCCAATTACACCTTTTCGTTGAAGCACTGGAGAAACTAATGAACGATGGAGTTGTGCTTCATCCACAGATCAAGGCGAGCCTTCCCCTGCACCCAAGTCACAATTTTAATATACCCAGGGGCATGAATGTGCTGTCATGTGGAACGGACAATGTGCCAGTACATTGTGACACAATGTGCCATCAATTAGTTGGAAAGGATGGCAACCCATCTACCCAAAAAAAAACCAAACAAGCCGTTTACACCTGCCTCGTGGGCCATTTTTCACCGAGGGCTGCCACATGTTCCCAATGTAAAGTACCTAGGCAACTCCTCCCCCCATGGCTCCCACACCCCCAACTTCCATGGGTTTGACCAAAAGCAACACATGCAGGACAAAGAAGCACAGCAAAAGCAGCACAACAAAGCAACACTTCACAAAATTGCAAGCAGCCAGATGGGAAAATTCAGTGTCTCACCACAAATCTCAACGAGGACCTGTGGAAGAGGTCCCCTCAGTCCAAAAGACCAACCACTCCTTCTTTGATGGTCAAGTGGTGTTCTCTGAAAAGCCTACTACGAAGCTTGAGTCAAATTGCATTGAAAATCAGGCCGGCGGCTGCTCTTACCTCGCCGGCGGACAGTGGACCTGGCCTGAGCAGCAGATGGTTCACCAGCCTTATGGCTGCGAGTCCTGGTACTCACACCAACCCAACAGAAGGGCCCACTAAGCTTTTGCTTTTTTGGAGGGGGCTCGCTAGGGCTTGCACCAACTGGCAGGCAACTGGCAGTCCTCTCACTTAACAGTGTCAAAGACTCGGGCTCAAAAATAGACTTTGGCTCATGCTCAGGCACAAAATCAGGCTGGAACTGAGGCTCTTGCTCAGTGGGCACTGATGCAGCAACAGTGATGAGAGGCTACATTGATGCGACCAAATCGAGGGTATAAATCAGCATGTATCGCACTCAATTCATCTAATTTAGGCACATTCATGCCCGTCGATATATTAAAATTCAATAAAAACCGCTCCTTAAGGGGGCCACATTTCGGCCACTTGAACGCTTCAACTTGATTACAGGGTCCCCCCCCCCTTGGGACCCCCCTCCCTCGCTTCCTCCCTCAGCTCCCTCCCGCCCCCAGCTCCCTCCCTCCCTCCCTCGGCTAAAGTTGAACTTTTGCCCCCCCCCCCCCTTCTTCCTCATCTACTTTACCTCTCTTCCTCATCATGCTTATGTTTGTGTGCATGTAACTGCTAAGATGTGTTCACATGGACACGTACGTGTGAAAAGCACGACACGTACGTGATGAAATCCCAACTCGTACGCACTGATTTACCAAACCGTACGCACTGCGTACAAACCGTACGCTGCGTACGATTTTGCGCCAAACAGTTTGGCGCAAAATCGTACGTAGCGCGTGCGCGTTTGGTACCCAGTGCGTACATTGTGGAAAATCACTGAGATTTCAACGCGTTCGTGTCCATGTGAACAAAAAAGGACACATCTTAGCAGTTACACACGTGCATCCGTGAGTTCATCCAACGCATTTACGAACTCATCAAGAATCTCGGGAATGCGCCCCCCCACTTTCCTCTTTCTTTTCGTTTAGGTTTGTTAGAAATTTCACTTTGTTGTGGTTCAACAGCAAAACACCTTACCCAATGTGTTTTGTCCACGCACCGTTCTTGCATAAGGAGCATGTGAAATATGCCCAACGCAAAAGACAGTCTCAAGAAGGATGTGCACTTGGGAAGGGGTAAGAGAGGCATGAAGTTGTGAATGCACTCGGACCAATCCATCGTGGTTGACTTCAATCCAAAAAGGCATGCATAGAATTCCGGCCCATTGTCCCTCGATGTGTTTCTCAATTGTTGAGTCACCGTCCGGCCTAAATGCTTTCGGATATTCTTTGCTTGATGCTACAAAGCTACAAGAGTAGCTAAAGCAACGCGGTCCTTCTCCGACATTGAGGAGACGGAGCAACGGCGAGCAGTGCGCAGCTTTCACTGTTGTTCAAATCTACAAAGAATGCACCATTTCGGCAACCATGCCAAATTATGCCGAACCCAACAGAGGAATGTATCAGAGTGAAAACTATGTATATTTCAATCATAATGATATAAAAACCACATTCATACCGTTCAGAAACAAAGAAGTAAATGTCTGCTTGGCCACAAATTCGTCGCAAGACTGTGCGCGACACCTAGTTCAGCCTCTCCAACAACTGCCTAGCGAGGCCGAAAATCCGACGGCTCATAACTCGGGCTACATGTATATGTCCCGTACGCCGTTTGACGGGGGAGGGGTCCTCACAGCCGTAGAATTGATAGGGCAAAGTGGCGTACGGGAAATCCACGGTTCGTTTTTGACCCCGCCGGTTCATTTTTGACCCACCGGAGCTCTGGTCAATTTGATACCTCACAAGTATGGTATTCGAATATCGCATCACAATTCGCACAATTTCGACGTTCATTTTTGTAATGAGAAAAAATCCGAGTCGTCTGCACTCATTTATTCCTTTAAGCCCGCGGCCCGCTCCAATTTCCGGCTGTGGGTTGCGGGACGGTTAAGCAGATATGACCGGTGACGGTATGCAGACTGCGGCCCTAGCAGACTGCGGAAGACTGTGTACGAACATGCGACATGCTTAACTGAAAAAACCACCGCAACTGACAGACAGGTATGAATTTTTTGTTGTTGTTCTAATTACTGCAAGAGTTTCGAATTTCCCCTTCTGGCTGGACATCTGATAGTAGCGTTGAGCTGCTCTTACAATTTCTTCGGTGAAATCGCCTGTTTGAATCCTTACCGACAGATGTGTGATTGGCGACCGTTGCCCTTTGCTTCGCTGTTTTGAATGCATTTAGCGCCGTGCCCAAATCCACCCCCTCCCCCTCAATTTCAACTCCCTCCAAGTGAATATCCACTCCCTCCTACTCAATTTCTACTCCCTCCAAGTGAAATATATACATATATATACAAATACATGTATGTACATCTATATATATATTACTACACCCCTCTGCCCTTAAATTTAGCTAACAAGCAACAAGGAACAAGCATCAAGCAACAACCAGCACATCTCCGTGCCGTTTTGGCCATTGCACCTTCCCAACGCCTCAAGCCCGACTCTAATTTAGCCATCCTAGAGCCTAGATGGTGGCCTTGCCAAATCCAAGTTTTGAGCCACAACTCACCGGTGGCGGCCGGGGGCGGTGGCGCCAAGTTGGGAGGTGCCCTCCCAAATCTGCACAGTTTTGGGCCAAAAACAGCCATTTTTCGCCCAAAAGAGCCCTAGTAAGGGTTCAAACCAGCCAAACGAAGGCAAACGGCTGCTACATTGCACGTGCGGCTTGATTTTCTTGTGACCAAGGGACCTTTGGTGCCCTTCAACTCCACGATATGTCCGAGAAACTGCCCAAAAAGGCGCCAAAAAGCCCCAAAAACTGCGCAATGTGCACCAGCACCCCGAAACCAAGAACGGGCCGTATCTTGGGCTACGTGGCTCAAAAACGAATTCCGAGGGCACCTAGTCCACCCGCAACCCCCCACTTTTTATGGTTTCCAAGCCTCAGAATTGTCTAACGAGACACGTAGACCCCCGTACCAATGGTCACTTGGTGCAGCCGGAGGGCCGGCCAGCCCAAGCTGAGTGGGGGCCAACGGTCCAGGGTCCCCGGGGTCCCCGGGGCGAAAAAAATAATTTTTTCCAAAGTGGTTCCTAGGCCACTTGGAATGCTCAAACAAGTTTTTTTAGGCCGTTTTGAGCCTGTGGTGGCGCATTTTGGGCCATGGAAAATCCCAAAATGCCTTGAAAAAAGGCCGTTTTGAGACCAACGATGGGTCAAAAATGGGTCAAAAACGCATTTTTCCAAAAATGATCCTGGACAATTTATGATGCTCAAACAAGTAGTTTTAGCTCATTTTGAGCCCGTGGGGACGGGTTTTGGCTCATGGAAAATCGCAAAATGCCTTGAAAATGGGCCATTTTGGGACCAAAAATGGGTCAAAAATGGGTCGAAAACGCGTTTTTTCAAAAGTGATGCCTTACCACTTGGGATGCTCAAACAAGTGTTTTTAGCCCGCTTTGAGCTTGTTTGGACCGACTTTAGCCCCTTCGACTACATGTATGCACCACTTTGTGTCCTTCGCACGTACCTCAGAGCCGTGTGGTGGAGCCACCTAGAGTTGGGAGAGGGGTGTAGATTGTAGGATACATATATATATATATATATATATATATATATATATATATATGTATGTATGTATGTATATATATATATATATATATATATATATATATATATATATATATATATATATATATGTATATGTGTATATGTATGTATGTATGTATATATATATATATATATATATATATGTATATATATATATATATGTATATATATATCTATATATATGTATATATATATATATATATATATATATCTATATATATGTATATATATATATATATATATATATATGTATATATATATATGTATATATATATATGTATATATATATATATATCTGTATATATATATATATATATATATATATATATACATATATATATATACAGATATGTATATATATATACATATATATATATATACATATATATATATGTATATATATATATATTCATATATATATATATATGTATATATATACATATATCTGTATATATATATATATATATATATATATATATATATATATATATATATATATATATATAATATATATATATATATGTATATATATATATGTATATATATATATGTATATATATATATATATCTGTATATATATATATATATATATATATATATACATATATATATATACAGATATGTATATATTATGGTGAGCATAACCTGGCATACCAGGAATACCTGGGAGTATACGGGTAAAAAAGGGGGTTTTGGGAGAAAGGGGTATGTGGCATGTACAGGTGGGTACGAATGTATAATGCACAATGCATGCATAGGTGGGTTGGGGAATACCTCTAGTTTGCCAATTGTGATGATCAATTTTGTGTTTGAAAATACCCCATTTTGGGCTCTTGGGGTATACGGCCGTATACTCAAGGCTCCAATACCTCAGTATACGGCCGTATACTCTGGAGTATACGGCCGTATACTTAGAGTATACGGCCGTATACTGGGGGTATTTGTTTGCACCATGTGGTTGTTTCAAGTTGAAAAATTCCATTGTTGTGCCTTTTGTGCCCATCTTGTTGCATTCTTTGCCTTTGCCCAACAATTGCACACCACTTGAAACCAATCTAGGCTCATACTTCACTCATGATTGCAATGTATGTCTCCATATGTGTCCATTCCAATCCATATTATGTTGCTTCTTGCTCTCCCAGACCCTCTTTTTCTGCCACCATGACTGATGCGGGCACTCATGCCTTGTTGAAGAAGTGGGCCGATGCCGTAGCTCTCCGCACAGTGCACAGAGGTGTTTACAGCCCCGACAGCACACGCACCGTGTCTTGGTCTTCTCTTGAGAATTGTGCTTGGTCCACCTTGGACACCCCTGTGGCCCTGGTGAAGCTAACGCACCCCGGCGTTGCCCAACCCCACAGCCTCACTGACCCTTTGTTGTCGTTGTTTGACAACAACCCTAATCTGCAAGCTATTGTGTTGCAGCTCCATGATTCGGATGCCCGCGCTGTCGTGGAGCATGTTAAAAAAAGCTGTGGGGGGCCCAATAGGGGGATGAGTTTGTATTTGAGGGAATGGGAGATGCAGGACGGCTCTCCGGGGATTCATGTCTCGGGGGACGTGGCCGCTGGGTGGCGCAAATGGGAGTGCAAGGCCCAGCAAGTGCAGCGGGGGCATTGGGAGGACACCGCCCCCCTCTACTCCCTCCACTCCCAATCGCCATGGTCCTGGCATGCCGATTTGGAGGGCCACACCCTCCCCACCTGGTACAAGGGTACTGGGATGCACCCCTCCCTTTTCTTCCCCCTCACCACCACCCCCCTTTTTGGTGTTGAACACCATCGTGTCTCCGTCCCCGTTGACGTCGTCGATCATCGTCATGTCGATGACCTCAAGGAATTGCCCCAATGGGGCCATGCTTTCCAATCTGGCTTCATTTCTGTCAATTGGATGGACAAGCTTCAGGATGAGTATGGGGAACTTAGGGCAGATGCGGGGCTCAATATTTTTAATGAGGATTGGCCCGCCGAGACTCGTGCAGGGGACAGTGACACCCGCCGCACAATGACTCCACCGGAGGGGGGTGCAATGTACAGTTTCGCAAGGGAGGTCCTCATACCCCATTTGGAGACTCATTTGGGTTGGAAGTGTCCGGTCGTGAATGTTACCACCTTTATTGTGGTGAAGGCCGGTACAGTGGATGTGGAAAAAAAACAGTGTTGGCACCGTGACATTAACCTCAGCTATGTTGCCGGCCCGGACCAACACCATGTTATTTGCTTGTTTCCGATGTTCTCCCCCACACCCGATGATGGTTGTGCTGGGGATTTTGTGGTTGCATCCCACACGGGCCTCCCCGACCCTTGGGTGGTGGCCCCAATGGCCCCATTGGACATCGGGGATGTGTGGTTGGGCAATGCACTGACTGTGCATCGCGGAGGTATTTGCCCTACCTCAAACCCCCATCGGCCCCGTGTTTTTGGTTTCATTTCGGTTGGTACCTCCAGGTTCGACTACAACAACACTTGCCCTGTTGTCGTTCCCCCTTGGGCCGGCAAAGCTGCTGCATCCCCCGAAGGGTCTCAAGGCCCTCATGCCACTTGTGGTGCAGTTGGTTGTGAGGTGTTGTTGGATGTGAGTGATGCTACCACAGTTTTTTGTGTTACATGTGGTAACGTGCCATTGTGTGCCACCCACGCCGTGGAGGGACAGTGTGGTGCCTGTGCGGAGGGCGCTTGGAATCAGGGTGAGACAATGACGCAACACAGTGGTGTTGCATGGGGTCGTTGTCCGGCCCCACTGCAGTTCTACATGCCCGTTGATGGGGCTACTTTTTTTGCAGTTCATGAACATTTGTCCCCTAGCCCCCTTCGAGTTGGGGTTGAGGGTCACCCTTCATATGAGGAGTGCCCATTGCGGCAAATGCATGCTAACCCCTTGCCTTCTGTGGGCTCGGATGGCACTTTCCTTGCTTGTCCCCCCGGTTCATTGGTGGTTTCGCGGGGTTTGATTGGTGGTGTTGCTTTGGCTTCCACCGATACCACAATTGGCGGGGTTTTGCATTGGTTTGCACTTGGGCACAAGCACCACCTCATGGATGTTGCACTGGCGGAGAGCTATGGTTGGGTGAAGTGGTGGCCATTTAAGACGGTTTCGAGGAAGAAGAAGTCGAAGCCGAAGCCCAAGGCAAAGTCAAGGAAGGGCAAGGATAAGGCCGGAGAAGAAGATGAGGACGTGGAGGAGGAGGAAGAGGAGAAGAACGAGCTGTGGTGCATCTGCAATCAGGTATTTGTGGGATCCGGGCATGGGTTGAACTGTGTTGTTGTTATTAACAACACAGTACAACACAATATTCATTAAGTCCCCTTTATCTCAAAAGGTAGGGTCACTGGTGGGTTTTTTTGTTTGGCCTGTCTTCAGCGCCTCCCTATATGGTTGCAGTTCTTCAGGTTGAGTTGAATTGAATTGATCATCAACCTCTTCAACTTCTTCCCAGGATTCTTCAATGGCCTACACATGTTTTTGCATGTTTGAGGGCAGTGGGGTTTGAACCAGGAACGTTTCGTTTGCAAGTGTAGCATGCATACCTCTCACCCACCCAGTGCCATGGTCTTGGAATACGGCCGTATACCTTGTGTATACGGCCGTATACCCACGGTATACGGCCGTATACTTCCAGTATACGGCCGTATACCGCGAGTATACGGCCGTATACCTGCCCACCCATTTTGAGTATACGGCCGTATACTCCGAGGTATACGGCCGTATACTCGGAGGTATACGGCCGTATACTCATAGTATTTGTTGCCAATTTCGATCTATTTTGCCTAGTTCTTTGTTAGAATTCCACCCTTTCTTCCCATTCAGGTCCAGTATGATCCCTGGCCACTGCGGAGCATCACCGATTACGAGGTGGCCGAGCCCGAGGTGGAGTTGGTGGCGCCAAAGGCTGCCGCAGGGCAAGTGATCTCCGGTCGGGAGTACGTGGACCCCATTCCTGTGGGTCGGGGGGATGTTGCCAGTGCGCCCTCCGACCTGGCGTGCACCACTGGCAAGGACACGGGATACTATTCCCGATTGAATGTCCGTGCCAGTGGTGCACTTTACGACATTCGCCTGCCCATTAGGGTATTGGCGAATGTCGGAAAGGGGGGGGGGGTTGTGGAGGCCATTTGGGGGGCTGCGGTGTGGAGCAAGAGCTCCGGGAAGGTGCGGGTTTTTTTGAGCACCACGGGGGAAAAATGGAGCATTTCGGACTCCATTATGGTGCTCCAAAGTTTTGGGGGGGAGCCTGTCCCCGGGGAGCACTCCCTCGCCCTCCAGGCCGAGTTGGCCTCGAGGGCGGGGAAACAGCTTGGGGGGAGGGGGCTGAAGCGGGCTCATGATGAGCCCGCTGAGCCAAGGGCCACCCCTGCACCCACCCCCACCCGGAAGGCCCCCAAGCCTTCCGGGTCTGGTGCCGCTGCTGTTGCTGTTGGCTCGGGGGGGCTTGAGGGGTTTGGGGGGGTGGGGGGGATTGAAGCAGCTGCCCGCCGTGGCACATGCGAGGCCCTGGGGGACCTCGATGTGCCTAGCACCGCTGACATTGTCAGCGGTGTTGTGGCGGGCTTGGGGAAGTCCCGGCTGAACATCTCCCGAGACATCGGGGAGTTCAGCCGGACTTCCCTGACCTCCTTGAGGGAGGCCAATGCCTGCCTCAAGGAGGAGCTGAAGGTTGCCCATGCTGAGGGTGACGCCAAGGACAAGAGGATTGCGGACCTGGAGACCAGGTTGGCCGATGCCACCACAAGTGCCCATGACTGGCACCTCAAGGCCAAGGAGTTGGAGACGCAACTCCAAGCGGCCAAGGCCAACGAGGAGTGGGCGAGGTCCATTGTGGCCCATAGTGTCACACGGAGTGCACCCCCACCCCAAGGGTCTGGGAGTCAGGGCAGTGGGAGTCAGGGCAGTCAGTCCACGTCCCCAGCACGTGGCCTGCCCCCAAAGCCGCAATGACTACCCCCATCCAACCCCGCCCTTGCAGCTTTATGCCGAGAGTTGGTGTACCGCAAGGTGCACATCTTGGGTGTACAAGTGCACAATGTGCAGTTTGGGGCTACAGGGACACGCAGGCAGGGGAAGGATTGGCGCTGTGCGCGCTTGTGCAGCGGCAATGAAAGGCAAAGGGAGCTAATTTGCCTTTCAAATGCACATGCGCATGCGAATTTTCCAAGGTGGTTCCATTGGACCACCATTCAAGTGGTACAATGCGATACTTCACAAAGAATGCCGGGCCATCGCCATATGAGGGATCCTTCTCCGCTTTCCGCCATCTGCGTTGTCGGGGCGCATAGTGGTGGGGAGGTCTGTGTTGAAACAGGTGGAGTGCTCCATAGTCCCATGCAAGGGACCCCGATGCGGTTGGATGTACATGGAGGTGGTGTTGTGGATGCAAAGGCCTACAAGGGCTGGCCGGGTGTGGTTTTCAACTCCAAAGCCCACCACGGGCCTGCCCGATGGAGGGGGGAGCGCTATGCCATTGTTTTCTACAATGGGTGCAACACAGATTACCTCCCCAATGAGTCTGTTGATGAGTTATTGGCCTATGGCTTTCGTCCCTGGGGCCACTAGTGAGCACCGTATACTACCAGTATACGGCCGTATACCTCCGAGTATACGGCCGTATACCTGGAAGTATACGGCCGTATACTCGAAGTATACGGCGAAAGATTTGTGCTGAATCGTACATGCTGTGCGCCTGTTGCATGCGCCTGTGCGCACGGTTTCGCTGGGCAACTGGCCCACATATGCCTGGCACATCTGTCCGCAGCAATTATTGTAAGCAATATGTTTGCAAATGCCCATCCGAAGGAGAAGGGGCTTTGTTTGGAGAGCATTCAAGATTTTTGTGAGGGAATCAAACGCCGGCATTTGACCCCCTATGCAGTATGTGCTCTGCATCCACAAATGTCAACGCCAGCACCCTATTTTGTTTCACATGTTATGGCCCACCCTGTTTTTTTTACAATAGGATTGCGGGGAAAGAGGGCAACGGCAAAGACGTTTGTGGATGCAATCGGTAGCATCAGCATTGCTTGGTGACGATGTACTTTTGCGACCCCATGCCCAAGGCCTCGTGATTATTTTAAAAGATGGTGAGGTGGATGTGGCCGACAAGGAGGCAATTAACCTACTCCGATGGATGCGGCGGCACCACCTTTCCATCCGGGCATTGAAGGGTTGCATGAGGACCACATGCACTTGGGACCATGTGATGGCAATGCGTAAGACCCTCACACCTTACCTGTCCAAGGGGAGGGTTTTGGAGGTGGCCACTAAAGGGGGCACCCGGACATGTGGGGTGGTGGAATTGCATGATATTGTCACCACCATGGTTGCATGTGCCCATGCCGAAGACAGCATTCGGAAGTATGAGGAGAATACATATTTGGCTGTTGTAATCTGTTCTGATGCCACTGTTTTTCATAATGCCAGTGCCACACGTTGTGACGTGTTTGTGGACCTATGGGAGGATAGGGGGGCACACCATGATGGTCAAGCATGGGCCTCATGGTGGGTTTTTGATGGGGGGGACGATATGGCCCATCTGCAAAGGATGGATGCCGTGGGGAAATTGAATGACCAAGTCAAAAAACTTGAAGCCGAGGGCGGCATAGAAATTGGGGGTACTCCCAAACAATTATTGTGTTTTAAAAGTGGGGATGGGAAAGTCATGATGTCGGGTTCGTGTGGGAAATGTTGGAATTGCAATCTCAAGTATGACCAATTTCAAGCCCATTTGTTTGCAATTGCAGATTTTCCAGTGCTTCCTCGCATTGGGTCCCTTATGTCTTGCATCCCTCCTGTCCGCAATGTTGGAGATGTGGCACATTGTTGTGCAAGGGTGGGGACAGGCATTGGGAAACGTCTCAAGGACAGCGCCCGCACATGGGGTTCACCAGGAGCTCTAAGGGCCGTGTCCCATTTCATTTCTAACCTCCGGCAAGAAGC
This sequence comes from Eutreptiella sp. 'Long Island Sound 2002', assembly GCA_964036045.1. Lineage (NCBI taxonomy): Eukaryota > Euglenozoa > Euglenophyceae > Eutreptiales > Eutreptiaceae > Eutreptiella > Eutreptiella sp. 'Long Island Sound 2002'. The sequence continues at coordinate 71,088,069 of OZ038380.1, read as the reverse complement.
AAAGCACATCCCTGTGGCTGAGAGAGTGATGCGTGCTCCCTCGAAAGAGAAGGAACACACTCTCGACATTAACGCCTCCCGTCTTTTTTTCGAAACACCTGAGTTGCACGCCGAGTTGGTGCGCATTGTTGCAATGTATTGTACCCATGTTGTGAAGTGGGAGGGCAACAGGTGGCTCAAAACCAGTGCCGTCCTGCACCTCATGTTGCAGGCCTGTTACTATATGCAAAAGATTTGGCGCCATGTGGGTCCTGTTCCCATGGATCAACGCCAACGTTATGCATCCATGGTTACACAATTCACCAAGGCATGGGGGGCATTGGGGTGGAGTGTTCCGGTTTGGGTGCATTGGGTGGTGTGCCACAGTGGGGCACACCTCCAAAGGTGGGGGAATTTTATTAAGTTTTCCTCCATTCCAACGGAATGGAGGAACAAAAGTTTTAAAATGGACATCCGCCATTGTTTTCAAGGGTGGAAGCTGAGCAAGCCTTATGTCACCCGATGGGGACTAAGGCATGCTCTGCACCTGGATGCCCTTGATTGGGGCATCCGGTTGTGGTTTGGGGAAAAGGGTTTGGGTAGAGAGGGGATCAAGTTTGGCATGCAACGCATGCGGAAGAAGCATCGTGCACCAAAGCACATGTAGGTATATATCATGTGATGTGCAATATGCGTAAGTGTGTATATTAGGTAAATATAACATGGGGAAGTGGATCACATTTGACATTTCGGATGGGACATCAAACAAGGTTGCTTCTTGTGGTCTTCTGCTTTGCTCATATGGTGCTCTTTTGTGTGTACAATGTGTTTGGGGGTTGCAGGGTCATGAGTAAATGCAAGGGGGGGGGGTAGGTGATGAGAATGGTGGCATGGGTGGGAGGCAGAAAGTCCCCGTATACTCCAAGTATACGGCCGTATACTTCTGAGTATACGGCCGTATACTCCGAAGTATACGGCAAGAATACTTCTCCAATACTTCGAGTATACTGACAAATACCTCAAAAAGTGTAGATTGCCACACACAGGTGTGGGTGTATGGAATTGGCTTTCTGGTTTTTTGACCCCCCCCCCCCCTATTTTCAGGGTGCTAAACTCATTTTTTTATATCCCATGGGCACACGGAATGACTAGGTACATGTGCCAAAATGGCTGTTTTGGGGGGGTATTCTTGGTATGCCAGGTTATGCTCACCATAATATATACATATATATATATATACATATATATATATGTATATATATATATATTCATATATATATATATATATGTATATATATACATATATCTGTATATATATATATATATATATATATATATATATATATATATATATATATATATATATATATATATATATATATATATATATATATATATATATATATATATATATATATATATATATATATATATATATATATATATATATAT